>CM060920.1:1052237766-1054637766 GCA_030737875.1 Allium sativum
GGAAGGGGGGGGGGTTTCAAACAACAGTATAAATTACAAAGGGAAATGCAAGCTTCTATTTTAGTAGAAATTCATCATTAACTATGTGGAAGGACGCAACATGTATGCCATGGTCCATGTACAGAAGTAACATAACTGCCACATGACTTGGCAAATATAAGCTATTGTTTCATGTCACACGATAAATTTATGTATGTGCATCCTTACAGCAATAAATGCGGATTTTTTTTGTTCAATAATTTATGTATGTGCGATGACTAAATTTTAAAGAAGAAGAAGCGTGCATTTATGCAACTCTGAGTCCAGATAGTAGAAATACTAATCCAAATAATTTATGCGTGAGATGACTAGATTTTAAAATCAGCCTTATAACTCCATCTACAATGACTCATCATCATTTCATTTTCACCTTATTTTTTTAATGGTAATCTTTGGATCTTTTTCTACATGTGAAAAATTGGGCTTTGCGATCAAAGTGATATGTCCAAGATAAATGGACTTATTGTAACACCCCACTCCCGCTATGATCACTCACTAAGGGAATGCCATAGCATCGGTGGAGTATTTTAGTGAATATAGAACAGAAAAATTACAACAAGACAGATATAAATAGTACTTGAAATTTTAAAACATCATCTCATAACAGCGGAAGTAAAACATGTCTGGTTACATCATAAAACCACAATAAAGGTCAAGTACAATATCCATCAAAATAAAGAAGTACATAATCCCACTCTCATACAATAGCCAAACAAAAGAAAAGATAACTGGATAACTGGAGCTTTACATCTATCCAAGCTCCTAAAGACTGGAACAGCAATCCGATCAAGCTCCACTACTGCTAGGATCCACCGTAGGACCTGAGGGTTGGGAAAAAGATAAAAACAACAGGGTCAGACATAAGTCTGAGCGAGTCCTATAACTTTAACAATACAATCGTTAAAGTAACCAGAGAAGACATAAACTGATATACGGTAACATATAGGGATGAATGGCTACCCTAAGCAGTCAACTAAACGAAGATAAAGGATAAAGACGCATCTACCCTCCCTAAGGTAAATTACTAAACTGCACCACACCAGTCGTTCCTAACTTAAAGGTTGATCCCACCCAAGGACTTATAAAATTTACTAATTAGTACCTGCGTACCCCTAGGTGACCAAGTAGGCGCCACGGGGCCCTACAATCCACTAGGTGTACACACTACTTCCCATTCGATCGGCTCCCTAACGTAGATACCCGTGCTGGCCCCACCGTGGGATGTATCATTCCCCAATGTGGCAACCTGATGAAACTAAAGGTGCACGGCTTATATCTACTCGATGCAACAACGGCTTACCTACCAGCCCGGGCCCACTCACGCATATGAAGCCCGTTGGACTTGCGTTGCCACCGCTAACCCGTTTTGGCCTCTTATAATCAAGCCCAATATGCGTGTCCCGTTACTCGACATGGGTCGAGCCCACAAAGATACGTTTTGGGATATTGGTTGAAATGGGCCCCCACAAGCTACCCACTTAAGCTTGTCAAATATCTAGTGTGTCCCACTTAACCCTTTAATCATGTTTAATTACATGTTTCTCTTGGTTAAGTACTCTAATCGTATTTTCTATTGCCACCCAAGGCAACCCACTTAAGATTCCACATGCCACCCAAGGCACCCACTTAACCCCTCATGTCCCACTACATGCTATAATGGTTAAGTGTTTCTTAATTAATTAAGACCGTGATCTCCCGTAAAGACCTCCCACATTAGACTGACTGTTATGACCGCCTGGTTAAGCCGGTAGAATCCGGGCAGTCTTACGTCATAACAGAGTCTAACCTCGTGTCTTTACCTTAATCACGTATTTAATTTATGGCCAAGACCTCTCACATTGGGCTGACATTTGTAGCAACTGGTTAAGCCGGTCGGGTCCGGGCAGTTTTACACTACAAATGAGTCCAACCTCGTGTCTTAGTCGATTAATTACACCTAATTAATCACCCCCATATTAATTATCCCTAATTAATGAAGTTTTCTTAACATGGGTAGACCTAACTTAATAGGTAAATTCCCATGGGGTAGACCTAACTCAATAGGTAAATTCCCAACACATAGTATGGGTACACCTAACCAAATAGGCAAATTCCCATACTATGTTTATTTATTTTGTGTTATGCATAATTATATTAATTTCACACAATCTTATTAACTTATGCATTTAATTACCCCATCGTTCCCACGTAATTTCGTTCATGATATAACACATATAAAAGGTGTCAACTTGCATATGAATGAACATGTTTCAAAGGTGCCATCTTGCATATTAACAAACACATAACTTGCACATGCACTTGCATAACATGTCACATAACTTGCATATAATATGTCACATAACTTACATATTCACTTGCATAACAAACTTGCATATTAACTTATAGACTTGCATAATGTGTCATCATAAACTTGCATATTAACCAACATGTAACTTGCATATTAACAAACATGTAACTTGCATATTTACAAACATGTAACTTGCATATTTACTTACATGTGACTTGCATATCAACAAACATGAATCTTGCATATTAACAAACATGTAACTTGCATATTTTCTTACATGTAACTTGCATATTAACAAACATGAATCTTGCATATTAACAAACATGTAACTTGCATATTTTCTTACATGTAACTTGCATATTAACAAACATGTAACTTGCATATTAACAAACATGAATCTTGCATATTAACAAACATGTAACTTGCATATTTTCTTACATGTAACTTGCATAGCATATCACCATGAACTTGCATAACATGCATATGATTACATAGCCCACAACTTGCATATTTAGCATCATGCAAACATAACATACATCATATTAATCTTGCATAAACTTACATACTCAACATGCATAAACATAAGATTAATGCTAACATCATATCATATGATTCAAAGCTCATTAATCCACATACAAAACCATAAATCTCATCACATCTCATCTAATTAGTTTACCAAAAGATCATCAAAGTGATAGAAACTCACAACTAGCAACTTTGAACACCAAATGAAGAAGATTAAGATGCTAAGAAGGGATTAGAAGTTGATTAGAGAGTGATTAGTATGCAACCCTCTTCATAAAATTAGTGGAGGCCATGAGAGCTAGCATTTTGCCATAGTTTAGTCACTAGGTTTAATTATGAATGAATTAGGGTAGGTTAGGGTCTTATTTATAGATTAGGCAAGTGTTTTAGGCCATAGGATTAACCCTAGATTCAATCCAAGCCATCAAAGCATGTCTTGGGGAAGAAGTCAAGTGTAGGAACCATCTAGGGCCTTTAGATTAAAGATGGACCATGAGAACCATTCAAATGCAAAATCTGCACTTGAGCGAATCGGCCCACGGGTTGACAGCCAAACACCCTGGATTAACCCCTAGTCGACCCAGCGGGCTCGGGTCGACTTCAAAAATCGGCCGGTTCGGTTATTCCCCTCTCCCAATTCGCTGTTTTGAGCATTTTTGCATATTTATTTATTAAATTTTCAATTATATATATATATATATATCAATATATATATATATATATATCTACACAACCCATTTCACTTAATTAAGTATACTTTAATTTGGGAATTTTCGTGAAACTTCGCGAGGCCATATCTTGGTCATACGGACTCCGATTTTCGAAAACTCGGACTCTATTTCGCGTATTTTTCCGAGACGAACGCAATGGCATAGCCCGTTTCCCTTGATTCCCATTTTAGAATTAAATTCTGCCTCGATTTATGTTATTACAGGTTATTGAAAATACGGGTTGTTACATTCTCCCCTCCTTAAAGGATTTCGTCCCCGAAATCTTCAAGTTAGGAAGAACGTATCCTACCATCCAATCATCCATCTACTCAAAGCATCATCCACGAGCAATCATTGTCCTTACAAGATTCTAAATGCTGGATGGATATATGCAAAAGTGTGTGTATATGTACTTACCTAATGCAAAAATCAGGCGGTTACTGATACAGTAAACCTCCTTAATGCAAACCATGATAGTGCCATGCATCCAATATGTATGCGAAACCCTATTGACACATACAAATTTCTACATGCGTGCACAACCATACACAAAAATGCATCATCCATATGATAACACAGCCATGATACATCCATCAATCTAACTACCACATCCATTTATGCAATATGCAACATGAAGTGACTGAGCCGATCTAGTGCCTAATGTGTGTGTATATGCATCCACGAGCAACCACTAGCAAACAATTGCATCCATATGCATCCATCAACCATAACATGTTTCAAACACATGTTTCAACCATAGGTTTTACCCTATCTAAATGTCATAGGTATTAGCGAGAGGATATACTAAAGATAAGATAAGTACTAGACAAGCAATAAAGGAGAAGTTAAAAGACATACTCTCAAAAAGAAATGGATACAAAGAACGCATCTTTGCTTCCGTCTCCCAAGTAGCATTGCTTTCGTCATCTCCCCATTGCACTTTAACTAGCTGAACTTCTCTGTTCCTCAACTTCCTAGTTTCTGACCCAAGGATGCGAGTAGGAGCTCGTCGAATCGTCGCATCACGCTCTACCTCTACATCTCTAAGCAAGCTCGGCTCTACCACCTCCGCGGTCTCATGTAAGCACTTCCTCAAATGTGATACATGGAATACATCATGAACACCACTAAGTCTGTCGGGCAACTCCACCCTATATGCCATCCGTCCAATCCTTTCCTTAATAGGAAACGGCCCAACAAATCTCGGTGCTAACTTCCCTACGGACCCAAAGCGAACAACATTTCTCAATGGAGATACTTTGACAAAAACCATGTCCCCAACCTCAAACTCAAGATCCGTCCTTCTCCGATCCGCATAAGATTTCTGTCTATCTTGCGCTGCTTTCATCCTTTTTCGAATTAAATCAATCTTCTCTGAAGTCTCTCTAACCATATCCGGCCCAAGCAAGATCCTATCCGTAGATTCCCACCAACATGTAGGAGATCGACAAGGCCTTCCATAAAGAGCTTCGAAAGGAGCCATACCAATACTGGACTGAAAGCTGTTATTATATGCGAACTCCACCAAAGGAAGATGTTCTTCCCATGTACCTCCAAAATCCAAGATACAAAGCCTCAAAAGATCTTCTAAGATACGGTTCACCCTCTCGGTCTGACCGTCCGTCTGAGGATGATATGCGGTGCTCAAACACAACTGAGTCCCTACCGCCTCTTGCAAACTTCTCCAAAACTCACTAGTGAAAATAGGATCTCGATCACTCACAATGCTGGATGGTACGCCATGCAATCTAACAATCTCTCTAACATAGACTGAAGCAAGCCATGGAGCGGTCCTCTTACTCTTTACGGGTATAAAATGGGCACTCTTTGTAAGTCTGTCTACCACAACCCAAATTCCCGTATTGCCCTTCCTCGATCTCGGTAACCCGTCGATGAAATCCATCGAGACACTATCCCACTTCCACTGTGGAACTTCCAATGGGTGTAGCAACCCACCGGGTTTCCTTTGCTCCACTTTAACTTGTTGGCACACTAAGCATCTAGCCACATACTCGGCCACATCTTTCTTCATACCGGCCCAAAAGAAAACTCTCTTCATGTCTTGGTACATTTTGTCTCCACCGGGATGAATAGTCATTCTTGAACGATGTGCATCATCCAAAATAGCCTTCTTCAAACCCTCATCTTGCGGTACACAAAGTCTACCGTCTCTATGCAACCATCCCTTATCATCTATGGTGTATCTACCCAAATGGCTGGACGACTCCCCTCTTATAAGCTTCTCTACCAACACAACCAACTGTGGGTCGTCTCGCTGAGCCTCGCCAATCCGTCTCAAAAGAGTAGGTCTAACCTCCAAGGATGCCAACAAACCAGGTACAAAATCAACAGAAGGTCTGAAGTCAAACAAAGAAAGAAACTCCAAGCTTCGTTGTTCCACGAACAATGGACTCAAAGATAGCCTTTTTCTACTTAAGGCGTCTGCCACCACGTTACCCTTACCAGGGGTATACGCTATCTCGAAATCATAGGATGCTAAGAACTCCATCCACCTTTGCTGTCTTAAGTTTAAATCCTTCTGAGAGAATAAGTACTTCAATGATTTATGGTCGGTGAACAACTCGAATCTCTCACCAAGAAGATAATGGCGCCAAGACTTAAGTGCGAAAACAATCGCGGCCAACTCTAGATCATGGGTAGGGTAATTCTTCTCATGCACTCTCAATTGTCTCCCTCCATAGGCTATTACCCTTCCCTCTTGCATCAAGACTGCGCCTAATCCTGTTCCACAAGCATCGGTATAAACAACAAACGGCTTACTCCCATCTGGAAGCACTAAAACTGGAGCGGTGGTCAAAGCTCTCTTTAACCGTCGGAAAGCATCATCACAATCTACATCCCATGAGAAAACCAGATTCTTCTTCGTCAAGCGGGTTAATGGGGCTGATATCTTCGCGAAGTCTTTGATGAACTTCCTATAATATCCTGCCAACCCCAAGAAACTTCTTACCTCGGTAGCATTTCTAGGAACTTTCCAATCCTGGATAGATACTATCTTTGCGGGATCCACAGCTATCCCTTCCTTAGAGACCACATGCCCTAAGAATCGCACTTCTCTTCTCCAAAAATGGCATTTAGAGAATTTAGCTTTAAGACTATGCGCTCGAAGAGTCTCCAACACTTCCTTGAGATGTAAGGCATGCTCTTCTTCATTCTTGGAAAAGACCAAGATGTCATCCACAAAAACTACTACAAACTTATTCAGATACTCTCTGAACACTCTACTCATGAGATCAACAAAGTATGCGGGGGCGTTTGTCAACCCAAATGGCATCACTAGCCACTCATAAAAACCATCCGGAGTCCGGAAAGCAGTCTTCTCTATACTGTCCTCCGCCACTCTTAACTGATGAAACCCTGTAGCTAAGTCCATCTGCGAAAATACTGACGCGCCAACCAACTGATCAAAGAGATCATCTATCCTCGGTAATGGGTGTCTATTCTTCTTCGTGAGCTTATTAAGTTCTCTATAATCCACACAAAGTCTGAGGGACCCATCCGCCTTCGTGGCAAACACTACTGGAGCTCCCCACTCCGATATACTTCGCCTTATGAACCCCTTCTCAAGCAACTCCCCTACTTGCTTATGAAGTTCTCTTCTCTCACGAGGAGCCATGTGGCGTACTGGCAAAGACACTGGTTTGGCATTATCCACCAAATAAATTCGGAAATCTATCTCCCGCTTCGGAGGCAAACCCTTTACTTCTTCAAACACATCCGGATATTCCCGGACTACTCTGACAGAACACAAACTTTCGACCGAAGCATCGAGCGATTCAAGATAACTTAGCAAAACAGATTCCATGGGATTGCAAGAGATCTCGAGAGTGTTACCCAAGCGGGTCATGAGCCTGACAACTCTCCTTTCGCAATCAAGAACGGCACCATTACTGGATAACCAGTCCATGCCCAAGATCAACCCATAGCCCGTGAAGCCCAATACAAAAGCATCACATCTAAACTCAACGCTAAGTATAGAAATCTTCAAACCCAAACATATCATAGACAGATATATGGAGCCCCCAATTGGGTTTGAGACAACCAAGGGATCATCAACTAGACTGGTGTCTAAGTGCAGTGACTCAACTAACGATGATGAGATAAAAGAATGCGATGCGCCAGAGTCAAACAAAGTACGAACTGGATGATCAAACAGAAAAACCAGACTTTCAACGGAAATAGTTCTACCTCTCTGCTGAATCGGTGGAACTGAGAGAACCTGAACTTGCCCCCCTGACTGAGGTGGTGCTATAAGAGCTTGCACCTGGCCTCCTGAGGTAGACCCCGTCTTCTGCCCCTTCTTTGGGCAGTTTTTCACAAGATGCCCTGCTTCACCACAATGAAAGCAACCGGTCTTCTTCTTTTTGCGACAATCCTTACTGAGGTGTCCTGGTGTTCCACAATTGAAGCACTTCTTCTTCGTCTTCTTTTTGTCACCATTGCCTTTTCCGCCCTTGCCTTGTTGTTGCTGTTGCGGTTTCTTCTGATCCCCCTTTTTCTCTGGTGCCTTAGAATTCTTATCATCCTCATGCATAAGTGCCATGTAGACAAGCTTCTCAAAAGTGGCCCCCATAGGAATGTGAGTCATAGCTATTCCTTGCAATGGTTCGTTCAAGCCTCTAACGAACCTCAAAGCCTTCTTCTCCGGTGTATTCACCAACTCTATGCCAAACCTTGCTAATTGATTGAATTTGTTGACATATTCTTTCACCGTGAGATTCCCTTGCTTCAAATTCAAGAACTTCTCCATAAACAGATTCTCTTCCGCCCTTGAGAGAAACTTAGCCCCAAACCTTTGCTTAAAATCTGCCCAAGAGTCAACAGGGCGTTCTCCATTAGTGACCTCCCACCAGAATGAGGCCTCTCCCTTCATTAACCAAGCCGCCAACTTGACTTTCTTTCCCTCTTCCACTTCAAAGATATCTAGCAACTCTTCCACTTCCTTAAGCCAATCTCTAGCCTCTACGAAAGTCTCTGAACCAAGAAAAGGTTTTCCTCCTATAGCCTTGAACTCCTTGCAAACCTTAGCAAAATTATCCACTCTAGGCTGAGGAGGAGGAGCGGTTGTCTCTGGTGTAGTAGCATTGGCCGGACCCGCAGCCGCGGCCCTAGCCTCTTGCAACCTCCTATACCATAGTGGTATAACTAAACCCTCCGGAATGTTAAGATCTTCAGCCATGCTGAAACGAAAGAGGAAAGATTCAAAAAGGAGATTCCGAAAGATAAAGATATGGCTATTGGGGATTATGCTTTTCTTTTTCAAAAACTTTTTCTCTTAGAAGACATGCTTTTAAAAATACTTTCTTCGAAAATACTCTTAGAAAGTAGTTTTTCTCAAAAATTTTATCTGTTCTGGTAACCTTAAGCTCTGATACCACGTGTAACACCCCACTCCCGCTATGATCACTCACTAAGGGAATGCCATAGCATCGGTGGAGTATTTTAGTGAATATAGAACAGAAAAATTACAACAAGACAGATATAAATAGTACTTGAAATTTTAAAACATCATCTCATAACAGCGGAAGTAAAACATGTCTGGTTACATCATAAAACCACAATAAAGGTCAAGTACAATATCCATCAAAATAAAGAAGTACATAATCCCACTCTCATACAATAGCCAAACAAAAGAAAAGATAACTGGATAACTGGAGCTTTACATCTATCCAAGCTCCTAAAGACTGGAACAGCAATCCGATCAAGCTCCACTACTGCTAGGATCCACCGTAGGACCTGAGGGTTGGGAAAAAGATAAAAACAACAGGGTCAGACATAAGTCTGAGCGAGTCCTATAACTTTAACAATACAATCGTTAAAGTAACCAGAGAAGACATAAACTGATATACGGTAATATATAGGGATGAATGGCTACCCTAAGCAGTCAACTAAACGAAGATAAAGGATAAAGACGCATCTACCCTCCCTAAGGTAAATTACTAAACTGCACCACACCAGTCGTTCCTAACTTAAAGGTTGATCCCACCCAAGGACTTATAAAATTTACTAATTAGTACCTGCGTACCCCTAGGTGACCAAGTAGGCGCCACGGGGCCCTACAATCCACTAGGTGTACACACTACTTCCCATTCGATCGGCTCCCTAACGTAGATACCCGTGCTGGCCCCACCGTGGGATGTATCATTCCCCAATGTGGCAACCTGATGAAACTAAAGGTGCACGGCTTATATCTACTCGATGCAACAACGGCTTACCTACCAGCCCGGGCCCACTCACGCATATGAAGCCCGTTGGACTTGCGTTGCCACCGCTAACCCGTTTTGGCCTCTTATAATCAAGCCCAATATGCGTGTCCCGTTACTCGACATGGGTCGAGCCCACAAAGATACGTTTTGGGATATTGGTTGAAATGGGCCCCCACAAGCTACCCACTTAAGCTTGTCAAATATCTAGTGTGTCCCACTTAACCCTTTAATCATGTTTAATTACATGTTTCTCTTGGTTAAGTACTCTAATCGTATTTTCTATTGCCACCCAAGGCAACCCACTTAAGATTCCACATGCCACCCAAGGCACCCACTTAACCCCTCATGTCCCACTACATGCTATAATGGTTAAGTGTTTCTTAATTAATTAAGACCGTGATCTCCCGTAAAGACCTCCCACATTAGACTGACTGTTATGACCGCCTGGTTAAGCCGGTAGAATCCGGGCAGTCTTACGTCATAACAGAGTCTAACCTCGTGTCTTTACCTTAATCACGTATTTAATTTATGGCCAAGACCTCTCACATTGGGCTGACATTTGTAGCAACTGGTTAAGCCGGTCGGGTCCGGGCAGTTTTACACTACAAATGAGTCCAACCTCGTGTCTTAGTCGATTAATTACACCTAATTAATCACCCCCATATTAATTATCCCTAATTAATGAAGTTTTCTTAACATGGGTAGACCTAACTTAATAGGTAAATTCCCATGGGGTAGACCTAACTCAATAGGTAAATTCCCAACACATAGTATGGGTACACCTAACCAAATAGGCAAATTCCCATACTATGTTTATTTATTTTGTGTTATGCATAATTATATTAATTTCACACAATCTTATTAACTTATGCATTTAATTACCCCATCGTTCCCACGTAATTTCGTTCATGATATAACACATATAAAAGGTGTCAACTTGCATATGAATGAACATGTTTCAAAGGTGCCATCTTGCATATTAACAAACACATAACTTGCACATGCACTTGCATAACATGTCACATAACTTGCATATAATATGTCACATAACTTACATATTCACTTGCATAACAAACTTGCATATTAACTTATAGACTTGCATAATGTGTCATCATAAACTTGCATATTAACCAACATGTAACTTGCATATTAACAAACATGTAACTTGCATATTTACAAACATGTAACTTGCATATTTACTTACATGTGACTTGCATATCAACAAACATGAATCTTGCATATTAACAAACATGTAACTTGCATATTTTCTTACATGTAACTTGCATATTAACAAACATGAATCTTGCATATTAACAAACATGTAACTTGCATATTTTCTTACATGTAACTTGCATATTAACAAACATGTAACTTGCATATTAACAAACATGAATCTTGCATATTAACAAACATGTAACTTGCATATTTTCTTACATGTAACTTGCATAGCATATCACCATGAACTTGCATAACATGCATATGATTACATAGCCCACAACTTGCATATTTAGCATCATGCAAACATAACATACATCATATTAATCTTGCATAAACTTACATACTCAACATGCATAAACATAAGATTAATGCTAACATCATATCATATGATTCAAAGCTCATTAATCCACATACAAAACCATAAATCTCATCACATCTCATCTAATTAGTTTACCAAAAGATCATCAAAGTGATAGAAACTCACAACTAGCAACTTTGAACACCAAATGAAGAAGATTAAGATGCTAAGAAGGGATTAGAAGTTGATTAGAGAGTGATTAGTATGCAACCCTCTTCATAAAATTAGTGGAGGCCATGAGAGCTAGCATTTTGCCATAGTTTAGTCACTAGGTTTAATTATGAATGAATTAGGGTAGGTTAGGGTCTTATTTATAGATTAGGCAAGTGTTTTAGGCCATAGGATTAACCCTAGATTCAATCCAAGCCATCAAAGCATGTCTTGGGGAAGAAGTCAAGTGTAGGAACCATCTAGGGCCTTTAGATTAAAGATGGACCATGAGAACCATTCAAATGCAAAATCTGCACTTGAGCGAATCGGCCCACGGGTTGACAGCCAAACACCCTGGATTAACCCCTAGTCGACCCAGCGGGCTCGGGTCGACTTCAAAAATCGGCCGGTTCGGTTATTCCCCTCTCCCAATTCGCTGTTTTGAGCATTTTTGCATATTTATTTATTAAATTTTCAATTATATATATATATATATATATATATCAATATATATATATATATATATATCTACACAACCCATTTCACTTAATTAAGTATACTTTAATTTGGGAATTTTCGTGAAACTTCGCGAGGCCATATCTTGGTCATACGGACTCCGATTTTCGAAAACTCGGACTCTATTTCGCGTATTTTTCCGAGACGAACGCAATGGCATAGCCCGTTTCCCTTGATTCCCATTTTAGAATTAAATTCTGCCTCGATTTATGTTATTACAGGTTATTGAAAATACGGGTTGTTACACTTATATTATCCATTAAGATTAAAAATTCATGACTTAATGAACGTAGCAGCAACAAGGTCTCAATGCCAAGCTCAAATTCCTCTACTGTAACATCTGAAGTGAATTACCACTGTTCTTATCAATGAAACTGAAGATGCTCACATCTACGACAAAAATATCATGAAAGAGAAAAGTATCTTCAATTTTGCTCGAATGAATGCCAAGTTGTAAAAAAAAAGAAAAATTGTATTGGAACAAAAAATGTACCATAGGATTAACGATTTAAAGCTATATCTCCAGCAAACAAAATGCCTACAACTCCTTGCCTAATCTCAAAAACATCAACAATCACTACAGCATCTGCGCCCTATCTGTTGCTGGGCTTGAGCTGATCGAGTACTTGCACTTCACCCGCAATCTTCCCTTTTCCTTCTCTGAGCAAATCGCCTCCAACTCCCCTAACACCCAATTAGTGTCATAACTCTTACAATTATGACACTAATCTACTTACCTCTTTGTAAGTTTACACATTTAGAGGAAATAATTCACACACCTTGTTTAGTTGGTTGCTGGAAATGTACTAAAATCTATTTCCATAATATAAATTAACCGAGACCCATAGTTGCAAGATATTACTCTTTAGTAGATAAATTTTAGGTTATTGGTTACTGCGCATTACGACAAAATCGCTATTCCGCACTAACCAATATTTTCCCCTTTTTCTTGCAATTATGTTCTCCGTATTTAACAAGAATTTAGTTATGGAAATCTATCCCTTTTCAATAACCAACTGATTCGGTCCATTACTAAATTCCTACTTTCTATTAGTTATATTATTATTTCCTCTATTTTATGCATTTCCCAATTCTTGTATTTATTTCATTTTAAATCTGAAATGTGGTTGCTTACAAATATATGAAAATTCGTAGATTTGTCTTTTTTCTACAAATTTACTGCACATAACCTTAATTATGCCCCAATCTGTGTCACATTTATTTAATAAGCCTTACCAAGTTTGCCTACTTCCAAATTCCCCTTTTATTACAATTTTGGCATAGTACATTTATTTAGCCCCAAATTATAAAGTTTTCCCTTTTTATTACAATATTGACATAACATATTCATTTAGTCCCAAATCAATAAATTTCCCTCTTTTTTACATAATTCCAATTAATTTGCACATAACCACCATTCAATTAATTTGCGCCTAACCAAAATTCAAATATTTTGCGTATAACAACAATTCAATTAATTTACGCTTAAGCACAATTCAATTATTTTAAGCATAACCATGATTTAATTTTGTAACAACCCGGAAATGCGGGCCAGTTTAAAAATTTTATTTTGGCAATTTTAGTGAATTTTGAACATTTAAAATGATTATTTTAAATAATATCGACGAGAAATTTAATTTGAATAGAATTCGAACGTATATATTTATATAGATCGTCGTTAGAATATAAATAATTATTTATAATTATAAAAGGAATTGAAAATGGCGCGGTAGTTTGATAATTCGATTTCAAATTTCAATTGAACATACCTGGTGCAAAACGAACCGAATTTTAGTGAAACCAAAAATAATTGAATCTATTTGATAATATCTTTCCAATGAATCCAAAAAATTGAAATTTCATAGTGGGGATCAAAAGATAAGTCCAGTTGAAAATTCTGAATAGTCGCTATGGAATTCAGGCCCTTAAAAATAGCCATTTTGCAAACGACCTCGGATTTCGATGAAACCACTTTTGTTGGGTCCGTGATGTCAAGTTATTGCTAGATTCCAATTTTCATAATTTTTCGGATCAATATGTGAGCGTGGCATAGGAAAACGCGTTTGACTAGTTTTAGTTGATTTTAATCGACTGGAAAATGGCCATTTTCCAAACGGTCTCAGAATCTGACGAAACTAGTTTTGTTAGGACTGTATCGTTAATACGAAGCTAGAAAATATTTTTCTGGAATTTTTAGAATTCGTATGTGACCCCAGTAAATCGAAATGCGCGTTCAAATTCAATATATAGAGTTATATGTTGATTTTGACGAAAACTGATCGAAACGATCGAATCAGCCTATGATACATATCCCATTGTGTTCAGAATGGGGGTAATTAGCTATGGATGACAGGCAGTGGGTCCCATTACGAGTCTGAAATTTTAAGTTGCATTTTGAAATTGAAAATAAAAAAAATAATAAAAAAAATAAAAATTACAAACCCCCCCTCACATCGTCGCCGTTGCCTAAGGCGGGGTCACCGCGCCGCCTCCCTCATCTTCTTCCTCCCTTCCGCCCCTCGAGCACCCCTCCGACAATGAACACCCCCTCCCCTTCCCTATTTCAATGTAAGTTGCTTATTCTCCTTTGATTTTTAGTATAAAACAAGGTTAGATTTTCATAACGAAGAAAGATTATATTTTTCAAAATAGAAAGGAGTGATTTTTATTTAGGACAATATATGATTTTCATACTAGGAAGAATAAAAATATGATTTTTATCATATGTGAAATATAAAAATATAATTTTTATAAAGTAGAAGTATTAAAAATATGATTTTTATTCATGTAGAGTAATAAAAATATAATTTTTATTATATTGCTAGCAAGATAAAAATATAATTTTTATCATGGAAGTAGCGTTGTAAAGGAGTGATTTTTACGTATGTAGCCGTGATATAAAAAATACGATTTTTATAATATAGTAAACGAATAAAGTTTAGATTTTTGTCATTCAAAGATATGATTTTTATTATATATATGTTGAAATAAAAATGTGATTTTTATAGTGATGAAATGAAAAGGCGAAATCTTTATATTTGAAAAGGCGAAATCTTTGTACTTGAAAAGGCGAAATCTTTATATTTAAAAAGGCGAAATCTTTATGTTTGAATAGGCGAAATCTTTATATTTGAAAAGGCGAAATCTTTATATTTGAAAAGGCGAAATATTTATATAGAGAATAACATGATAAAAATATAATCTTTATTATTTGAACATCGATGTAAAAATAGAATTTTGATCTATATAGTAGCGATGTAAAAATAGAATTTTTATCTATATAGTAGCGATGTAAAAATAGAATTTTTATCCATATGGAGTGATTATAAAAATATGATTTTTTATATACATAGCAACACTATAAAAATGTGATTTTCATATATATAGTGGCTACGGGCAACGAAAGTGGCAAAAGGCGACAACAGCGATGACTTCTACATAAGAAGAGTCGAGGCGTTTGGATTAGCTAGTTTGTGAGAACTTCTCACTCTAAATTTCTTTTTCTAGTTATATATATATATATATATATATATACTAGGATGCAGACGGTGCTTAGCAGCACCCGACACTCGTCGTCCACAGACCATGGACGGCTTGTATGTTTGTTTGATGTGTTGTGAAATTTGTTTGTGATGTTGATGAGAAATAGATAATGAAAATATTCATGTGTTGAAGTAAATTAATTATCGTTAAAAATATCATTTTTAACGTGAATATGAATATAGTGAATGTGAATAAATAAATATTTATAAACAAATCGGCAGATTTGTTTATATACACTGATTTGACTGATATTGATTGGGACGATAAATTTTACACATCGCCCAACTGCACAAATAAAAATCTGTGTTTGTTGATTTGAAACCCCACACGGGTGTTGGGATGATATTTGAGTACACTAATCCCAATTATTTAATTGTATGTCGATCGATTGGTCGACAGACTGTGTAAGCGTTGATTATTTATATTTGATGCTTATGCAGTTGTGTGGTGCACCATGGATGATGGTTGATTGTTTATCGTTGCTATTATATACATGTGTTGGGTGGAATCCATATAATTAGCGTTATATGGTAATTGATTGGGCCTCATTTCAATCGGGAAAATAATGAATATTATAAAAGAAAATTCATGTGTTGAATATAAAAATAGTCATGTGTTGATGATATTTATGTGTTGAAACTATTCATGTGTTGAGTAAAATATTTTAACAATCAAATTTACATCTTTATCATATTTAAGATTGATACCACTTTACAGTTGGAGTCTGATTAAAAATCAAACGATAGATACCATAATTTTATAAAATATATTACATAACAAAAATAGTTGTGTGTTGACAGTACTCATGTGTTGAGATTAGCCGTGGGTTGAAAGAAATATAGATTCATGTGTTGAATAGAATATATATCCATTTGTTGAATAGAATAACGAATTTTCGAAGTTTTCTTGGATTAGCTAGTTATTATCGGAAGTTCGTTAAAGTTTTTTCAAAGATATCTAGTTCCTTAACGAAGCTTACCAAGAAACATTCGAGATTCAACTGGACTCCCGAATGTGAGGAGGCTTTTCAGAAGCTAAAATTAAGATTAACAACTGCTCCAGTATTAATGATTATCGGTGGCAATCAAGAATTGAAAGTCTGGACGGATGCCTCTAGAGAAGGCCTTGGTGCAGCCTTAATGCAAAGAGGTCAAGTGGTTGCTTATGCTAGCCGTCAGCTGAAGCCGCATGAGAAAAACTACATTACTCATGACCTTGAGTTGTTAGCCATTGTATTTGCTTTGAAAATCTGGAGGCACTATCTTTTGTGAAACACCCCACCTCCGTTAGGGTCACTCTCAAAGGGAATGCCCTAATTTTGGTGGAGGTTTATAAGTATAAGTCACAGATATACAAGACAGATATAAGAACACATATTTGTAAACAGCGGAAAATCAACAAACTTTTATTTCATAAAGCAAATACGTGCTACAACAACATCACCATAATTGTCTTACATCTTTTCCAAAACATAACATAACACTTTCATAATCTATTTTGATTACATTATTTAAAGAAGCATAAATAAAACATAGATAAACTGCAAAGGCCCCCATAGAGTTTGTCCAAAGCCATTGTTTCAAACGAAAAGGTCCAAGCAATACATTTCTCTTCTTCAAGCTGGATGTTAAGGCTGGTCAAGCTGCTGTGTTCCCTCCCTGTGGACCTGGGGGGGGGGGGGAAACGGAAGAAAAGAAGACGAAAGAAAAGTAGAGTCAGACATAAAGCCTGAGTAAGTCTAGTACTATTTTGTCTATGAATAAAGAACTGGGTATGATAAGTATAAACAAGAAGTGGAAAAGCACTTTAAACTTGGTTAAGTTGTCTAGGGTCGAATATGCTATCGTACCCCATGTTAATCTCTGAACCCATATAAACTAGTTTCCAACTGGCACCCCATAATCAGGGTGATGTGATCCATTCTATGATGATCGGCTCCTACTCGCATAGTTACATGTGTCTTACGGCCCCCGATGTTGTAGTTACCTATGCTGGTCCCACCATGGGGTGTATCAAGTCCCATTGCGGCGGCCCGACACAATCCTAGAATGCACAGGTATGCTACTGGTGTCCAGTGCCTTATTTTTCTGCGCCGGAGTGTGTGCACGCCCGCACCCCGTTAGAACCTACACTGCTACACCACCGCCGTCGATTTGACCTCTTACAATCAGCCCAGTAATCGTGCCCCACCCTGCCTAGTTTCAGGGTATCCTGATACACCTTCTAGGGTTACTGCTGAAAAGGGTCCCCCGTTACTAGGTTTTCTATCTCTAGCCAACATGCTAAGTTGGTTAAGTGTTTTCTAACCTAACCCCCACCAGTCCGTTTAGTTTAGCATGTTCCATTTTGATTAAGTCTTTAGTTCACTTAATCCTAACAATCCTGACTCAGCCTTAATTGTCTTATTAAGGCCCTGACCTCTCACATTAGACAGGTATTGTTGTGGCTGCCTGTTGCCGGTTGGTTCCGGGCAGTCTTACGCCACAACTCAGTCTAACCTCGGGTCCTTATTGGGCTCCGTGTTTAACCTCCCACATTGGATAGGTATTGTTGTGACTACTGGACAGCCGGGCGGTTCCGGGCAGGTTTACATCACAACTCAATCCAACCTCGGGTTAAACACATCGTATTTTCTACATTTACATATTTTGTCTTTCTTCTTTATTTTCTTATATGTAAATATTTGCGGCCAATTATTAAGTTAATGGTGTAAAGGTTACACCAATCATGGGCCCAACCCATACCTGAATTTGGGCACTTCTATTTTATATTTTCATTCATTAGTAATTTTAACCCAACGTTATTTTCCCCCGTTTAACACGTCCGTTTATTATATATGTTGGGCTTAGGCTTTTAAGCCCAACTTAGCCATGCGAAAAGGGGAGGCTTAAAGCGTGATTACATACACAAAAAGGGGAATGTGAGCGCATGAACTTGCAATATGACATTGGAAATACAAAATAGAAACTGGTGTACTTGCATAGTAGTGACATATACTTTGGTCATAAAGCATAGGTGACATGAATCAAAGCATGTGAACTTGTAGTTGAGATAAGAATCTAAATTGGGTATCATTATTGACACATAGTCATAACTACAACATGAACCTATATTTTTATTTAGGCATAATGTCAAACATAAGCATGGCATAAATATTTCTAACATAAGCATGGCATAATGTCAAACATAAGCATGGCATAAATATTTCTAACATAAGCATGGCATAATGTCAAACATAAGCATGGCATAATGTCAAACATAAGCATGGCATAAGTATAGTTAAACTTTGTTCACATAACCATGGCATAAATATTTCTAACATGAAATCATGATTCTTACTTTAGTCATGTAAACTTGCAAAAAGGGATTTTGAATCTAACCTAGCTATGTACCACATATGTCATCATATGATTCTTGTAAACAATATAGACTTAATTATGCAAAATATCAACCATAGCCTAGTCATATTCATAAGTTTGCAAATAGGTTTTCTAGTACAAAAGCATGACTTAATACATAGATCATGGTGCCAAAATTTCAACATAGTTTCATATGAACTATAACAACCAAACTTGTTCCAATTACTTACAAAATGATTTATGCACAAAAATATACATCATGATGGCATAGTAGCAAAACCCCAAACTTGCATGAATTTCAATTAATCAACTACATACATGTAGCTTCAACATGGATTACATAATTTGCGAATATTCCAAACGTATACTTGCATAGAACTACCGCATGTAGTTCTTTATAATGAATAACATAATTCGAGAATATCCAAACGTATACAATATGCCAAATCGATAAGAATCATAGTAACACACAAATTATGAATTATTTATCACCACAATCAAGTATACAAACCAACACAGTTATTTGTTCATACCAAAGTAATACTCTACTTACAATGGTGTGGCGAATTCTCTAATTTAGGGATTTGAAGATGCGGTTTGATTTGATTGAGTTGCTTTATGCCTTAGAATTTTGCCTCCTAATCCTCTCTCTCCAATTGGTGGCTACCCCTAGTCGTTCCTCAGCAACATGGCGGCTTTGTTCTTATTTTTGAATGAATAGATTAGGGTTAGTCTAGGGTTGTTTTTATAGGGGAAATGAACTGATTAGGACCATTGATGTTGCTTGGATTGATCGTAGCCATTCATCCTAAGGAGAGACCAATTAGAGCCTGCCACCTAGCCCTAATGACAAAGCAGACCACAGAAAATCGACCAACATAGAATAGGCCAGCCAGGTTGGACTGGGTTCGACCTGGGTCTGGACCAGGTCGACATGCCTGTCGACAGCCCTGTCGACCTGGTTAGACCAGGTCGACAGCCCAGTCGACCTGGGTGCGTTAGGCGGGTGTTCTTCCGCCCTGGCCCATTGGGCCCCACTTTTAATTTTAAACTGTTTTATTCTGTTTGAATTTTAAATTTAATTCAGAAACTTCCGAAGGCCATATCTTCTTCATACGGACTCCGTTTTTCGAAAACTCGGACTCTATTTCGCGTATTTTTCCGAGACGAACGCAATGGCGTATCCCGTTTCCCTTAGTTCTCTGATTTCGAATTAATTATACTTTAATTTGTTAATTTCACAGTTATAGAATTCGCGGGGTGTTACATTCTCCCCCACTTAAAAGGATTTCGTCCCCGAAATCTTCAAGTTAGGAGGAATGTATATCCTAACATCCAATCATCCATCTACTCATCCATCAAACACGAGCATCCATTGTCCTTAAAAGACTTCTAATGCTTCATGATCATATGCGAAGTGTGTGTGTACATGTACTTATCTAATGCAAAATCAGGCGGTCTACTGATTCAGTTGACCTCCTTAATGCGGATTATGTAAGTGCCATGAATCCATTATGTATGCAAATTTTCCTATTCATGATTCTACATGAGTGCACAATCATTTAATACAAATGCAGCATCCACATGACAACACATTAAAGTTCAACCACATATGAATGCAAACATATATGCATATGCAATATGAAGTGACTGAGCCGATCTAAAACCTAGATTGTGTGTGTATATGCAACCACAAGCAACCACTAGCAATCACTTGCAACCACTTGCAACCATCATCCATAACATGTTTCAATTACATGTTTCCATCCAAAAAGATTCTACCTAAAAGATAAGGTCGAGGAAATATACCTAAAAAGATAGATAAAAGCGCAACTTAAGGAAAAGGGAAGATCAAGGATGTACCCTCGAACAGAAAAGGGTAGGCTGTACGGATTCTAGCTTCAGTTTCCCAAGTCGCGTCTCCCTCGGCGTCGCTCCACTGAAATTTGACGAGCTTGACTTCGCGGTTGCGTAGCTTCTTCACTTCCGTTCCTAAGATGCGGGTTGGAACTTTTCTTATGGTTGCTTCGCGTTCCACTTCGGCCTCTTCGAGGATATTTGGCTCTACCACTTCAGCAGACTCATGCAGACATTTTCGGAGATGTGAAACGTGAAAAACGTTGTGGACTCCAGCCAACTTCTCGGGTAGCTCTAATCTATAGGCCATTTTCCCAATTTTCTCGATGATAGGGAATGGCCCTACGAACCTTGGTGCTAGCTTTCCTGTGGTTCCAAAACGGACAACGTTTCTTAGTGGTGATACCTTGAGAAAAACTCTGTCTCCAACCTCAAATTCAAGGTCGGTCCTTCTCTTGTCGGCATAGGACTTTTGTCTGTCTTGGGCCGTCTTCATCCTTCTTCGTATTAAGTCTACTTTCTCTGAAGTCTCTCGGATCATATCTGGTCCAAGTATGAGCTTATCAGTAGACTCCCACCAACAAGTGGGCGATCGGCATGGTCTTCCATATAAAGCTTCGAAGGGCGCCATTCCGATGGTTGCTTGATAGCTGTTGTTGTAGGCAAATTCCACCAAAGGAAGGTGGTCTTCCCATGTCCCTCCGAAGTCAAGGACGCACAGTCTTAAAAGGTCTTCCAAAACTCTGTTCACTCTCTCTGTTTGGCCGTCGGTTTGGGGATGATAGGCTGTGCTCAAGCATAACTGCGTTCCTACTGCTTCTTGCAGACTCTGCCAAAATTCACTGGTGAAGATGGGGTCTCGGTCACTAACAATGCTAGATGGTATTCCATGGAGTCGAACGATTTCCTTGAGGTAAAGTGATGCTAGGGATGAGGCAGTTCTTTTACTTTTGACAGGTAAAAAGTGGGCGCTTTTAGTAAGCCTATCCACTATTACCCAAATGCTAGTGTTGCCTCTCCTAGACCTAGGCAGCCCATCGATGAAGTCCATTGAGATGCTATCCCATTTCCACTGCGGGACCTCCAGAGGATGTAGCAGTCCGCCAGGCTTTTTCTGTTCCGCCTTAACCTGTTGGCACACCATACACTTAGAAACGAACTCTGCCACGTCCTTTTTCATGCCGTTCCAGAAGAAAGTCCTTTTTATGTCTTTGTACATTTTATCTCCGCCTGGGTGTATCGTCATCTTGGAGTGATGTGCTTCCTCGAGAACCTTCTTTATTAAATCTTTTGCCTGTGGGACGCATAGTCTTCCGTCTCGCCTTAGCAAACCCTTATCGTCGATGGAGTATCTGTTGAGGTGACTTGAAGTCTCACCCCTAATTAGCCTATCAATTGTTTCCACAAGCTGAGGGTCTTCGCGTTGTGCTGCCCCTACCGAATCCACTAAAGTTGGGCGCACTTCGAGAGATGCTAGCAAGCCTGGTACGAAATCGGAGGAAGGCCTAAAGTCGAAGCTGGCTATGAACTCTAGGCTTTGTCTTTCAACAAACAACGGGCTTAGGGTCAATTTCTTTCGGCTCAACGCGTCTGCCACTACGTTGCCTTTGCCCGGAGTGTAGGAGATTTCGAAATCGTACGAGGCAAGAAACTCCATCCATCTTTGTTGCCTCAAGTTAAGATCTTTCTGCGAGAAAAGATATTTCAACGATTTATGGTCAGTGTAAAGTTCGAACTTCTCACCTAGGAGATAGTGTCGCCAAGACTTGAGTGCAAAGACGATGGCGGCTAACTCAAGATCGTGGGTTGGGTAGTTCTTTTCGTGCACTTTCAACTGCCTCCCGCCATAAGCTACTACCCTTCCTTCTTGCATTAAGACGGCGCCTAGCCCTGTCCCACATGCATCCGTATAAACAGTGAACATCTTGCTCCCATCTGGCAGCGTCAAAACTGGGGCTGTTGTGAGAGCCCTTTTTAGTCGTTGGAAAGCAAACTCGCAATCCAAGTCCCAATTAAACACTAGATTCTTCTTAGTCAATTTCGTAAGTGGAGCTGAGATTTTCGCAAAATCCCTTATGAATTTTCGATAGAAACCTGCTAGTCCTAGAAAGCTTCGGACTTCAGTTGCATTCCTTGGTGTCTTCCAATCCTGTACCGCCACTACCTTAGCAGGGTCCACTGCTAACCCTTGTTTGGATACTATGTGCCCAAGGAACCTCACCTCTTCTCTCCAAAAGTGGCATTTGGAGAATTTGGCTTTTAGTTGATGGACTCGCAAAGTTTCCATGATTGCCCTTAAGTGCTGAGCATGTTCCTCTTCACTCTTTGAGAAGATAAGGATATCATCTACGAAGACCACTACGAATTTGTTGAGGAAATCTCTAAATACCCTACTCATTAGGTCCACGAAGTAAGCAGGTGCATTTGTCAAGCCGAAAGGCATGACAAGCCATTCAAAGAAGCCGTCTGGGGTTCTGAATGCCGTTTTATCGATGCTATCTTCAGCCACCCTTAGCTGATGAAAACCGGTTGCTAAATCGAGTTGGGAGAAAACAGACGCCCCTACAAGCTGGTCAAATAAATCGTCAATTCTAGGGAGAGGGTGCCTATTCTTTTTCGTTAGCTTGTTGAGCTCCCTATAGTCAACACATAAACGGAGTGAACCATCCGCCTTCGTAGCGAACACCACCGGAGCGCCCCATTCTGAAATGCTCCTCCTAATGAACCCCTTTTCTAGAAGCTCTTTAATCTGTTTACTGAGCTCTTTCCTTTCTCGTGGAGCCATGTGTCTGACGGGCAACGCAACGGGCTTTGCATTATCTACAAGATATATGCGGAAGTCTATTTCCCGCTTCGGAGGCAAGCCCTTCACCTCTTCGAAGACATCCGGATATTCCCGGACCACTCTAACTGATTGCAAATTTTCAATAGAGGCATCTAGCGATTCAAGATAACTAAGCATAACCGCATACGAGGGATTACAAGAAATTTCCAAAGTATTACCGAGCTGGGTTAGGAGCCTAACAACCCTTTTCTCACAATCTAGGATGGCCCCATTACTGGATAGCCAATCCATACCCAAAATCAAACCATAACCCGAAAAGCCCAAAACAAAGGCACTACATTGAAATTCTACACTTAGAATAGAAATTTTCAATCCCACACAGATCATAGACAAATGAGCTGGGCCCCCAATTGGGTTTGAAACAATTAAGGGGTCCTCTACCATACTAGTTTTTAGGTGCAGAGATTCTACTAGAGCAGACGAGATAAAGGAGTGTGATGCGCCAGAATCAAATAAAGTGCGAACGGGGTGATCATAAAGATAAACTACACTTTCTACAGAAGTATTTATACCTCGCTGTTGCAGAGGTGGCGCTTCCAGCACATGAACCTGTGCCCCTGGGGTGGATCCAGCCCTCTGCCCCTGTCCTCGTTTCCTTGGGCAATCCTTAGCCCTGTGGCCTGTCTCACCGCAAGAAAAGCACCCACCATTTTCCTTGGCCTTCTTTTTCCGGCAGTCCTTTACTTAGTGCCCCACTTTGCCACAGAAATTGCACTTCCTCTTCTCTTTGTTGCCTTTTCCGCCTTTCTTAAAGTCTGTCTTTTTAGGTTGCAAACCCTCTTTCTTCCCTTGAGAGCTTTCTGCTTTTGTCTCCTTCTTGCCCTTATCCTCTTCATTCAGCAATGCCATTTGCACCAATCTTTCATACGTGGCTCCCATGGGTATATGGGTCATGGCCAAACTGTGTAAAGGCTCATTCAACCCTTTGACGAAACGGAGAGCCTTCTTGTGCGGGGTGTTGACTAGGTCAAGCCCAAACCTAGCCAGCTCATCAAACTGATTCACATACTCTCTGACTGTCTTGTCCCCTTGCTTAAGAAATAAGAATTTTTCCAACTGCAAACTTCTTTCTGCATCTGAGAGAAATTTAGTCTCAAACCTTGCCCTAAAGTCCTCCCATGTCTCCACTGGTCTTTCAGCATTAGTGACTTCCCACCAGTAGGAAGCCTCGCCCTTCAATAGCCACACCGCCAATTGTACTTTTTGTCTATCCTCTACCTCAAAGATGATGAATAGGTCCTCAGTTTCTTTCAGCCAATTTCTAGCTGCCACGAAGGACTCAGTTCCATGGAAATCCCTTCCTCCCATAGCTTTAAAATCTTTACATATCTTAGCAAACGTGTTTCCCCGTGGAGGAGGTGGAGGAAAAGGTGCCGCTGCAGCTGGATGATTTCCGGCAGCTGGGGGCGGAGGAATGGTAGGGCCTGGCTGAGTGGCTCTTGCTTCTAAGAACCGTCTAAACCAACCAGGTATTGGTACCCCTTCCGGCAAGTTAAGATCTTCGGACATGCTGAAACAAAAAGGATAGATTCAAAACGAAGGATAAGAGATAGTACCTATGGCTTTGGGGGGTGGACTTTGCCTTTTTAAAATAAAATAATATTTTTCTTTTAAAAATGCTTCTTTAAATTTCCTTTTTGAAAATAATTTTTCAAAACTTTTTATCTTATCTGGTAAACCTAGGCTCTGATACCAAGTGAAACACCCCACCTCCGTTAGGGTCACTCTCAAAGGGAATGCCCTAATTTTGGTGGAGGTTTATAAGTATAAGTCACAGATATACAAGACAGATATAAGAACACATATTTGTAAACAGCGGAAAATCAACAAACTTTTATTTCATAAAGCAAATACGTGCTACAACAACATCACCATAATTGTCTTACATCTTTTCCAAAACATAACATAACACTTTCATAATCTGTCTTGATTACATTATTTAAAGAAGCATAAATAAAACATAGATAAACTACAAAGGCCCCCATAGAGTTTGTCCAAAGCCATAGTTTCAAACGAAAAGGTCCAAGCAATACATTTCTCTTCTTCAAGCTGGATGTTAAGGCTGGTCAAGCTGCTGTGTTCCCTCCCTGTGGACCTGGGGTGGGGGGGGGGGGGAACGGAAGAAAAGAAGACGAAAGAAAAGTAGAGTCAGACATAAAGCCTGAGTAAGTCTAGTACTATTTTGTCTATGAATAAAGAACTGGGTATGATAAGTATAAACAAGAAGTGGAAAAGCACTCTAAACTTGGTTAAGTTGTCTAGGGTCGAATATGCTATCGTACCCCATGTTAATCTCTGAACCCATATAAACTAGTTTCCAACTGGCACCCCATAATCAGGGTGATGTGATCCATTCTATGATGATCGGCTCCTACTCGCATAGTTACATGTGTCTTACGGCCCCCGATGTTGTAGTTACCTATGCTGGTCCCACCATGGGGTGTATCAAGTCCCATGGCGGCGACCCGACACAATCCTAGAATGCACAGGTATGCTACTGGTGTCCAGTGCCTTATTTTTCTGCGCCGGAGTGTGTGCACGCCCGCATGTAACAACCCGGAAAATCTGGGCCAGTTTAAAATTTTTATTTTGGCAATTTTAGCGAATTTTAATTATTTAAAATGAATTATTTTAAATAATATCGACGAGAAATTTACTTTGAATATAATTCGAACGTATATATTATATACGTCGTCGTTAGAATATATAATAATTATATATAATTATAAAAGGAATTGAAAATGGCGCGGTAGTTCGAAAATTCGATTTCTAATTTCAAATGAATATACAGAATTCAATATAAGTCAGAATTGAACGAAACAAGAAATATTTGAATCTGTATAACTATATCTTTGTAACGAAGTTGACAAACTGAGATTTCATCTTAGAAATGATAAGATATGTCCAGTTTAAAATTAGAAATAGTCGCTGTGGAATTTATATATATTTTTATATATATAAGGCCCTTAAAAATAGCAATTTTGCAAACGACATCGGATTTCGACGAAACCAGTTTTGTTGGGTCCGTGATGTTAAATTATTGCTACATTTCAAATTTCATAATTTTTCGAATCAATATGTGAGCGTGGCAAAGGAAAACGCGTTTGACTAGTTTCAGTTGATTTTAATCGACTGGAAATTGGCCATTTTTCCAACGGTCTCAGAATTCGACGAAACTAGTTTTGTTAGGGCCGTATCGTCAATACGAAGTTAGAAAATATTTTTATGGAATTTTTCTAGTTAGTATGTGACCCCGGTAATTTGAAATGTACGTTTAAAATTCAATATAGTGATTTAAATGTAAATTTAACGGAAATTGATTCAAACAGTCGAATCAGTCTACAGTACATATACCATTGTGTTCGGAATAGGGGTAATTAGCTATGGACGTCAGGCGGTGGGCCTCGTTACGAGGTCGTATGTAAAAGTCAACTATTAGCAAAATAAAATAATAATAATAATAATAAATATCTCTTCCTCTCCTTTATCAGCTGCCCCCCCCTCTTTAAAATTCAATCGACAGAAAAGAAAAAAAAACCTAAACACTGCTCCCCATCGCCGCTCGCCCTGCCTCCGACGCCGTGCCCTGATGTCGCCCCACAGCCGCAGCTACCTCCGGCAATCCCTTCGATCCCCCTCCCTTCGATCGATCACCAGCGCCGCCCCCAAAAGCCTTGACGTCGCCTGAAATCCCCTGCCGCCTTGCAGCGCCTCGCAGCACTCCCTCCGACGATCTTGAGCCACCCTCCGACGCTGGCGCACAGAAGACCCCTCCTCCTCCTCAAAGACAGTGAGTTTACAGTTTTTTATATTATTATTCATTTATTTAAAAATCCGATTTTTTTTACACCTTAAAGGTCTGATTTTTATGGTATACCGAGGGTATGATTGTTATTTAATTAGAAAAGATGCATAAACTGTTTTTTTTTAAAGATGCATAAACTGTTTTTTTTAAAGATGCATAAACTGTTTTTTTAAAGATGCATAAACTGTTTTTTTAAAGATGCATAAACTGAATTTTTAAGAAACTAAAAACTGATTTTTTTTAGATTTAAAAACTGAATTTTTAAGAATTTAAAAACTGATTTTATTTTTAGATTTTAAAAGGAAAAAGATCTAGACTTTAAAATAGAAAAGATTTAAACTTTAAAAAGTAAAAGAAAAAGGTTTTAACTTCAAAGAGAAAGGTTTGAGCTTTAGAATGGAAAAAGATTTGAACTTTAAAAAGAAAAATCAGATTTTTGTATATTGAAAGTCGAATTAAAAATATGATTTTTATATGTTGAACTTCGAATTAAAAATATGATTTTTATATGTTGAACTTCGAATTAAAAATATGATTTTTATATGTTGAACTTCGAATTAAAAATTCGATTTTTATATATTGAATAACGAACTAAAAATTCGATTTTTATATATTGAATAGCGAACTAAAAATTCGATTTTTATATATTGAATAACGAACTAAAAATTCGATTTTTATATATTGAATAGCGAACTAAAAATTTGATTTTTATATATTGAATAGCGAAATAAAAATTCGATTTTTATATATTGAATAGCGAACTAAAAATTCGATTTTTATATATTGAATAGCGAACTAAAAATTCGATTTTTATATATTGAATAGCGAACTAAAAATTCGATTTTTATATATTGAAAAGCGAAGTAAAAGTTCGATTTTTACATATGTAGTGAAAGCGGGCAACGAAGATGCGATAGCGATGAAGATTCCTATCAATGAAGTGCCGTGGAGCTAGGATAGCTATATGTGAGAATTTCTCACCTTTCAATTTATTTTCTAGTTATATATATATATACTAGGATGCAGACGGTGTTTAGTAGCACCCGACACAATCGTCCACAGACCATGGACTTGTTTGTTTGGCTGTTTGGTGATTGATTGCGATATTGGTTTGAATGTGGTTTGTGGTGTGAAAAATCGAATCGATAAATTGGTTAGGATTAGACGTGCGCCGTTATAAGGCGAAGGAGTAAGGCTAGGTTAGATCCTTACTCCAAATTTTGTGGTTTGCATAATGAAATGAATTGAATTGTTTGGTGAAATGAATGGATTGATTGATGTGTGAATGGCGTGGGCCTTCACTAGACCGGGGATAAGGCTAGGCCTTGTCCCGTTTCTAGTATCGTGCCGTTGTGCCGCCGAAATTTTCTAAAATATGTTAGAAAAAGAAAAATATCATTTTATTTAAAGAATGAACTGAATAGAAATTCATATGTTGGAATAAAATGTTTTATCGTTAAAAATATAATTTTTAACGCGAATGTGAATAAATAAATATTCATTTACAAACCAGACGGTTTGTTTATGTACACCTATTTGAAGGACATTGATTGGGTCGATAAATTTTACACATCGCCCAACAGCACAAATAAAATATGTGTTTGATTGTTTGAAACCCCACACGGGTGTTGGGATGAAATTTGAAGTTCACTCATCCTGATTGATTAAATATGTCGATCGATTGATTGACAGGCTGTTATAAGCGTTGAATATCTATATTTGATGCTTTTACAGTGTAGTGCACTTTGGTTGATGGTTGATTATTTTCAATGTTATTATATACATGTGTTGTATGAAAATCCATATAATTAACTTTATATGGTAATTGATTGGGCCTCATTCCAATCGTGAAAATAAAGAATATTTTGATAATAGGAAATATTTGAAATAGAATATTTGAAAATAGAAATATGTGAAGCCGTGATGATTAGATTGACGCCATTTCGACGTGAACGATATTTATATCGATTTTATAACGATTTCGAAATGAATTGAATTGAAAATGATTTCGAAATGAAGTGAATTGAAAACGATTTCGAAATGAATTGAATTGAAAACGATTTCAAAGTGAATTGAGAACGATTTCGAAATGAATTGAATTGAAAACGATTTCAAAATGAATTGAATTGAAAACGATTTCAAAATGAATTGAATTGAAAACGATTTCGAAATGAAGTGAATTGAAAACGATTTCGAAATGAATTGAATTGAAAACGATTTCAAAGTGAATTGAAAACGATTTCGAAATGAAGTGAATTGAAAACGATTTCGAAATGAAGTGAATTGAAAACGATTTCGAAATGAATTGAATTGAAAACGAATTCAAATTGAATTGAAATTTGAATTGAATAGAAATGAATTTTAAAACGAATCTATAAAGAAGAATTCAATTGTGATTTGAATTGAAAAGGAAGTTGAAAATGTTTTTGAAACGAATTCAAAACTATTTATATAATTCGTTTTAAATAGAAATCGACGAAGTATATATTATATATATTATATATATAATATAATGGCCGGAATAGAACGCGCCGCGCCGCGGCAGTTCGTGAATTTCGACCATTTATTTCAAACGGACATTACGGGAGATCCGACCGTCGGATTCTCCTAAAACCGGAACCGTTGGGTTCGTATCGAAAAGAGATTTCTAATGAATGTTAGAAATTTGAAATCTAACGGTTGGATTTGGAGATACGTCCAAATCAAATTCGAAAAAGGTCGCTGTAAGTGCAGTTCGATGACCGTTGATGGAAATCGACTGTACAGGCCTTGATAAAATTATTAAAAATAGTAATAATTTATGTAAAATCATAAGAAATGATTTAGAAAGAATTGGGATGAAAAACTCCATATTTGAAAAGATAAAAATAGATTTTTATCGAAATAAACTAGTTTTGAACTAGAATTATAATTCTATTTATTTTTAAATAAATTAATTGAATTTAAAAAGGGTTTTAAAAATAACCAGAATATCCAATGATTGCATTGGAGTGGATTTGAATCGAAATTGTCTTCGGAATATTTCGATGTTGGAATTCGTGATTATACAGGTGTTGTTATGGAAATTTGAAAGATATATATTTATATCGTTATTTCCAATACGACATTTGTTAGTCGTAGAATTCGATATTGAATATAAGCCGATATATTTTCTATTCAGAGCCTTGTATTGAATATCGAATGTGATTTGGGTTTGTCGTGAATGGTGTCTTCACTAACACTGTTCTTGAACCCAGTTGAGAAAAGATTAAATCTTTTTATTTAGATTTAATGAAGTGTACCAATTAAATAATATTTAATTGGAATTGAATTGATATTGATTTTTGGGTTTATCGTGGACAGTGTTTTAAATAACACTCGTTCTTTAACCCGATAATTAATGAAGGTGATTTTGGGTTTATTGTGAACTGTGTTTTTAAATGACACGGATTCTTTAACCCAGTTAACGATTAAAACTAAGTTGAGTTTTAATGAATCTTTAATTAGATTGAAATGGTCGAGAATGGAGTATCACCAGTTTTGCTCCAGGCGATAGTCAAATCTTTAATTAGATTTGAACGTGAAATGGTAATTGAATTTACCGATAACACCGTGGTGTTAGATATGAAGTATTACCAGTTTTACTTCATGGGATAAATAGGTTGGGATTGGGAAATTAAAACCAATGATTACTACGGTAAGGTTCGTTAATCCCGACTAGTTGAATCGAAATTCAGAAGTAGATTAAAGAATAAATTCAAGGAATTTATGTTTGATAAAATTAATGGGAATCTTTCCCTATGAATGTGAAATTTAGAAACTAACTGTCGGTTAGCCAAGCAGAATGGTTTTCTGGATATTGATCTGATGTTGGTTTCGACCTTCGGGGTTAATATTTGGGGAATTATTCTCTTGATTAATTTGCGGTTAGTGACTGATGAATTGGAATGAGGCGTATGTTGTGTTTGTGTAGCACTTTTATAAAATATACGCGAGTTATTCGGAAAGACCGGGTTTATCCCATTCTGAATAACTGATACGACGATAAGTCGAAGATGAAGACGGTGGTCGAAGACCGGAAGTCTTCACGTCGTTTGGGTGATAACTGATGATCTTGATTGGGCTGTACACCCAAGAAGATGGAAACAGTTGGTGATCGTCCAGACGTACTTGGAGATCGATGGATGTGCGGGGTACTAGGTGCCTCCGGTTTCGTTCAGACCCAGAACGGACTTGTAAATGGACTGTGTGTCTGACATTGGATTTTAGTCCGTGTGATTGATCTCTATTAAATATATATCTGTTTGGCGGCGGAGAATTTATTCTCTTGCTTAATGCCCTTCTCTGAGACGTACGAGCTCAGGGGTTATATATTGATGGATATCAAACGCATGGAGTGAATTGCCTGTGTGGCATGCCTAAGTGGCAATTGATCGAGGCTTCTGTTGAAAAGCAAAGTCTTGTGGTGATGATCAAAGCACGGCCTTTGTGGCGTAGCTTTGTGTAACGTTTACCTCGCGAGTTTCACACCCGGTATGAACCAAAAACGGGAGACGGACGTCAGGGAGGGCATGCGTTTCTTTCTAGCTAGAAGTGGCGTCAGTGGTTTTACACGCCCTGACGAGTTTGACTTATGTGGTTGTTGCTGTTGCGAGGCGCCTCGGTTATATCGGTTTCGGCCGATGCATTCTGGTCGGCTGACGGACCAGACTTACACCCCATAGGGTGGGGAAACGTAGTGTTCAGGCATAATAATCCACATCGGTGGACCGGCCCTGAGGATCCAAGGCTTGCCTGCGCGCTTGCCTGAGGGGCGGGTTAGAGCGTCTCGAATCGGTTGAGGACTATCTTTTGCCTCGGTTCATAGATGGAAATCCAACTTCCAAATACGTGACATTTGCGGTTTTATTTGTAAACCTATATATGGTGACATAGTGGCATGGGACGCTCATGTCGCCTATGATTGATACTTATGATTTGAAGTTGTTTTATACACTATGCACTTATAATAGTATCAAGTGATTTGTTTTAAACGTATCAAGCATTCTTTGGCTATTATAAGGGAAAACCCTATCCCCCGGCTTGCGTTGCATTGTGTGATAGGACCTGGGTCTTATAACAGCTTCATTTTTCTTTATTTAGCATTGCGCTGTTTGTTTTATGCACTGGTATTCTTGGGAGGAAACCCGTTCCGTGTTATACGGCGTGGTCCCTTGATTTACCTAACTTTAAAAATAAAGATTAACTGTTTTAGTTCTCACACCAGTCACATGACTGACCTGGAGTTTATTGTTTTAACCTAAACTCTGGGTGCCCCTATTTTCGACACGGGCAGCTAGTAGTTTTGGTTTTGCAGATTTATATTCACAGGATCCTGGTTTACAGCTGGAACGATATCCGGAAAGCTTTGTATCCGTATATCTCATTCTAGTTGTGTATTGTATTATTTTCCGCTGCAATTTATTTAAATGTAATTTAAAATCTCTGATATTTCTATGTAATATTCATTTTTACTCTGTATATTCTTGTATTCTGATGCATTGTTGTAATATACAATGAAATGTTCTTCTGTATGAGTTCTGTTGTGGCTTGTTCTCGAACTATCCGACGCTTTCCTTTACGGGGAAGTTGCGGGTCTTTACACCGCACCCCGTTAGAACCTACATTGCTACACCACCGCCGTCGATTTGACCTCTTACAATCAGCCCAGTAATCGTGCCCCACCCTGCCTAGTTTCAGGGTATCCTGATACACCTTCTAGGGTTACTGCTGAAAAGGGTCCCCCGTTACTAGGTTTTCTATCTCTAGCCAACATGCTAAGTTGGTTAAGTGTTTTCTAACCTAACCCCCACCAGTCCGTTTAGTTTAGCATGTTCCATTTTGATTAAGTCTTTAGTTCACTTAATCCTAACAATCCTGACTCAGCCTTAATTGTCTTATTAAGGCCCTGACCTCTCACATTAGACAGGTATTGTTGTGGCTGCCTGTTGCCGGTTGGTTCCGGGCAGTCTTACGCCACAACTCAGTCTAACCTCGGGTCCTTATTGGGCTCCGTGTTTAACCTCCCACATTGGATAGGTATTGTTGTGACTACTGGACAGCCGGGCGGTTCCGGGCAGGTTTACATCACAACTCAATCCAACCTCGGGTTAAACACATCGTATTTTCTACATTTACATATTTTGTCTTTCTTCTTTATTTTCTTATATGTAAATATTTGCGGCCAATTATTAAGTTAATGGTGTAAAGGTTACACCAATCATGGGCCCAACCCATACCTGAATTTGGGCCCTTCTATTTTATATTTTCATTCATTAGTAATTTTAACCCAACGTTATTTTCCCCCGTTTAACATGTCCGTTTATTATATATGTTGGGCTTAGGCTTTTAAGCCCAACTTAGCCATGCGAAAAGGGGAGGCTTAAAGCGAGATTACATACACAAAAAGGGGAATGTGAGCGCATGAACTTGCAATATGACGTTGGAAATACAAAATAGAAACTGGTGTACTTGCATAGTAGTGACATATACTTTGGTCATAAAGCATAGGTGACATGAATCAAAGCATGTGAACTTGTAGTTGAGATAAGAATCTAAATTGGGTATCATTATTGACACATAGTCATAACTACAACATGAACCTATATTTTTATTTAGGCATAATGTCAAACATAAGCATGGCATAAATATTTCTAACATAAGCATGGCATAATGTCAAACATAAGCATGACATAAATATTTCTAACATAAGCATGGCATAATGTCAAACATAAGCATGGCATAATGTCAAACATAAGCATGGCATAAGTATAGTTAAACTTTGTTCACATAACCATGGCATAAATATTTCTAACATGAAATCATGATTCTTACTTTAGTCATGTAAACTTGCAAAAAGGGATTTTGAATCTAACCTAGCTATGTACCACATATGTCATCATATGATTCTTGTAAACAATATAGACTTAATTATGCAAAATATCAACCATAGCCTAGTCATATTCATAAGTTTGCAAATAGGTTTTCTAGTACAAAAGCATGACTTAATACATAGATCATGGTGCCAAAATTTCAACATAGATTCATATGAACTATAACAACCAAACTTGTTCCAATTACTTACAAAATGATTTATGCACAAAAATATACATCATGATGGCATAGTAGCAAAACCCCAAACTTGCATGAATTTCAATTAATCAACTACATACATGTAGCTTCAACATGGATTACATAATTTGCGAATATTCCAAACGTATACTTGCATAGAACTACCGCATGTAGTTCTTTATAATGAATAACATAATTCGAGAATATCCAAACGTATACAATATGCCAAATCGATAAGAATCATAGTAACGTACAAATTATGAATTATTTATCACCACAATCAAGTATACAAACCAACACAGTTATTTGTTCATACCAAAGTAATACTCTACTTACAATGGTGTGGCGAATTCTCTAATTTAGGGATTTGAAGATGCGGTTTGATTTGATTGAGTTGCTTTATGCCTTAGAATTTTGCCTCCTAATCCTCTCTCTCCAATTGGTGGCTACCCCTAGTCGTTCCTCAGCAACATGGCGGCTTTGTTCTTATTTTTGAATGAATAGATTAGGGTTAGTCTAGGGTTGTTTTTATAGGGGAAATGAACTGATTAGGACCATTGATGTTGCTTGGATTGATCATAGCCATTCATCCTAAGGAGAGACCAATTAGAGCCTGCCACCTAGCCCTAATGACAAAGCAGACCACAGAAAATCGACCAACATAGAATAGGCCAGCCAGGTTGGACTGGGTTCGACCTGGGTCTGGACCAGGTCGACATGCCTGTCGACAGCCCTGTCGACCTGGTTAGACCAGGTCGACAGCCCAGTCGACCTGGGTGCGTTAGGCGGGTGTTCTTCCGCCCTGGCCCATTGGGCCCCACTTTCAATTTTAAACTGTTTTATTCTGTTTGAATTTTAAATTTAATTCAGAAACTTCCGAAGGCCATATCTTCTTCATATGGACTCCGTTTTTCGAAAACTTGGACTCTATTTCGCGTATTTTTCCGAGACGAATGCAATGGCGTATCCCGTTTCCCTTAGTTCTCTGATTTCGAATTAATTATACTTTAATTTGTTAATTTCACAGTTATAGAATTCGCGGGGTGTTACATTTTGGGTGAGAAATTCGAACTGTTTACAGATCATCAGTCGCTAAAAGGTCGAATTTGTGTTCCTAACATTTCTAAGCTCTGAAAGGAAGTGATGGATGAATGCCACAAGTCAAAACATAGTACCCATCTAGGAGTGAGAAAAATGTATAATGACATCAAACGCACTTTCTAGTGAAGGCCGATGAAGAGAGACATTTCTTTATATGTTAGCAGATGCTCTACTTGCCAACTAGTCAAAAGCGACCAACAGAAACTGGCTGGATTGTTGCAACCGCTGGACATTCCAGGTTGGAAGTGGGAACATATTTCCATGGACTTCATAGATGGTTTGCCCAGAACCAGAAAAGGAAATGACAGTATTTGGGTGATCGTAGATCGCTTCACGAAGACCTCCCATTTCATACCTGTCAGATCGAACAGAACTGCTCAGAGTCTGGCGCAGATATATTTCAAGGAAATTGTTAGGCTACATGGAGTGCCGATCAGTATAGTTAGTGATAGAGATCCAATATTTACTAGCAAATTCTGGGAGGCATTTCAAGTAGAACTGGGAACAAAGCTGAAATTGAGCACCGCTTATCATCCTCAGATAGATGGTCAGACTGAGAGGGTGAATCGTATACTAGAAGATTTATCGCGGGCTTGTGTTCTTGATTTTGGTGGATCATGGGAAGACCATTTCCATTTGGCTGAGTTTTCCTACAACAACAGCTTCCAAGCGAGCCTGACAATGTCACCATTCGAAGCATTGTATGGTAGACCGTGCCGATCTCCTGCTTGTTGGGTTGAACCTGGTAATACGCTCGTATTGGGACCTGATATGATTCATGAAGCTGCAGACAAAGTCGATTTCATTAAGAAACGATTGCTAGCCGCTGACACCCGACATAAGAGCTATGCGACTCGAGGAGGAGAGATTTGGCTTTTTCTGTTGGTGATTATGTGTATCTAAGGGTTTCTCCGATGAGAGGAGTGATTCGATTTGGCAAAACTAGAAAGTTGGCACCCAGATTTATTGGCCCGTTCCCTATTCTTGAACGGATTGGGACTCTTGCTTATAGAGTTCAGTTACCTGATTGGTTGTCTGGAGTGCATGATGTATTTCACGTATCTCAACTTCGAAAGCATGTTCATGATCCAGACTTGGTTGTGGAAGAAGTCGCACAACAGGATATAGAAATTACTCCAGAATTGGCTGTGAGAAGAGAGCCGCTAAAGATTATTGGAAAGAAACCAAAGAACTAAGGAACAAGAAGGTTCGCTTAGTCAAAGTGCAATGGAGTGGAGATCCACGAGATTGTACTTGGGAAACAGAGTAAAGCATTAAGAAAGCCTATGTTAAGTGCAGGGAGGATATCTCTGATTGACTCTGGTGCAAGGTACATTTACCATATTTTGAAATTTCCATTATGTTCTCTACTTTGTTGCTATTTTCGTTTCATGGATATGAACTTTTAATTCTATAGTTTGATTATTTTAAAAGAGTATATGAATCAATTAGTATATTTTTGAAAGGTTAAAAACAAATTGATTGTTGTTTGTGTGGTGTGATAGTGGATTTGATTATTTAAATTATTAGAATGATAGTTAATTTAATCAATGAATGATGGTAAATTTATGAAATTAAATCAAGTATTGAACTGATTTAAAAAATAGATAGAAATATATACATGTGCATTATATATGTTTGAACAGGTAAAAGGATTAGCTATTGAGTAAAGAATTTATTTGCGTGCCCGACAAATAGGTAAACCTTAAAGAGTTGGATGCGCAATTTTATTATTATATCAACTCCTATGAATGCCATTGGATGCAGAGTGCTGGTTGTTCTGTGTAATAATAAGCGTCGCCATAGGATAGTAATAATTAATTTTGTAAATCAAGTATTGAACTGATTTAAAAAATAGATAGAAATATATACATGTGCATTATATATGTTTGAACAGGTAAAAGGATTAGCTGTTGAGTAAAGAATTTATTTGCGTGCCCGACAAATAGGTAAACCTTAAAGAGTTGGATGCGCAATTTTATTATTATATCAACTCCTATGAATGCCATTGGATGCGGAGTGCTGGTTGTTCTGTGTAATAATAAACGTCGCCATAGGATAGTAATAATTAATTTTGAACTACACTACATGGCATACTTCTTGAAGATAGGCATACTTCATCATATACCACATAAGCATTTGGAGATTGTGTGACGAGGTTGAAGATTTACCGTACGAGCAAGAGGCTTGTATGGCGATGACTATATATTACAGGTTGAACTGATGACTGGTATGGACAATATAAAATGTAACGGTAAATTGCAAGATTAATAAAAAAAACCAACACAGGTCTGGAGATGACAATAAACACGTCTCTCTGGTCATTAAGGCACAAAAACCATTTATAGGGTGACGAGAAATTTTTCTCTAGAGTTATGATCTATACACACTCCCCTGTGGACACCGGAATATATCACTATAAATATGTGCACGCTTATTAGGATTTATTGGGTACCTAATACGGCCCAATTAATTTCCAAACCCCTCCCCGTACAAAGGAGGTTGTGGCGAAATTTTTCGAAAATTTATGGTGTTAGCCAAATTTTTGAAAAATTTGAAAATTCTTAGAAACTGAAAAGTTGAAGAATGAAAGCCAGATTGAAAGTTGAGTTGGTTAATTAATCCACTTTCGACTTTGTTCCTTTTCGAGGACGAAAATTTTTAAGTGGGGGAGATTGTAACAACCCGGAAAATCTGAACCAGTTTGAAAATTTTAAATTGGCTATTTTGGTGGATTTTAAATATTTAAAATAAAATATTTTAAATAATAACGATGAAAAGTATGTTTGAATCGATGTTTGAAAATGAATATAATTATTTTTAATTATAAACAAGGCCTGAAATGGCGCGGTAGTTTCAAAAATTCAATTCAAACTTTGACTGACTATACCGGGTGCAAAATAAAACGGATTTTAGTGAAACCAAAAATATTTAAATCTGTTAGTGAATATCTTTCTAACAAATCTAAAAAATAGAAGTTTCATAGCGGGAGTCAAAAGTTATGCCCAAACGAATTTTCGGAAAGCTCGCTATAGAATCTATATAGCCCGTGAAAATAAACATTTTGCAAACGACCTCGGAATTCGACGAAACCACTTTTGTTGGATCTGGGATGTCAAATTATTACTAGGTTTCAAATTTCATAATTTTTGAAGTTAGTATGTGAGCGTGGCAAAAGTAAATGTGTTTGGTGATTTTTTGTTAAATTGGATCGACCAGAAAATGGCCATTTTTCAAACGGTCTCAGAATTCGACGAAACTAGTTTTGTTGGGACCATATCGTCAAAACATAGCTAGATTTATTTTTCTGGAATTTTAAGAATCAGTATGCGGCCCCGGCAAATTGAAATGTACGTTCAAATTAAATATCGAATGTTTTATATATTAATTTGAAGAAAAACTGACTGAAACAGTCGAATGGGCCTACGAAACCTATCCCATTGTGTTCGGAATGGGGGTATTTAGCTAGGGACGGCAGTCGTTGGGTTTGGATTGGGGTTCGTATTAGAAAACCCCTTTTTAAAATTCTAGTTAACTCCCGGCCAATCAGAAAATTTATAAAAAAACAAAAACCCCTTTTCTCTCTCCCCGCTCCAGACGATTAACGGCGGCTGTTCTTCGTTCCTTCTCTCCTCGTTTTCTCCTCCTCCACGCAATAATAGCCAATGCTCCAATCAAGCTTTTTGTAGATCTTCCTGAGCTCTTCAAATCCATCTAAGCCACGCCCTTCCTCGTCGCTCCTACCTCGAGATATCCCCATCGAAAGAGGCACCGTTCGAGGCCAGAATTCCCCCCAAATCCGACGTCGAGTTCATCAGGGTGGGACCACCCTGGTGCGCCGTTCCAAGCCCTACGCGGTGGTGAATCCTGATCTTGACGAAGTACAACGGATTTGGTTTAAAATCGAGACCTAGTTTTGAAGATTTTTAGAGAGGTACGGCTGTATATTATTTCAACTATTCTATAGCACTTTAAAGCGCTACGGTTTTTTATTTCACTGTAAAAATCATATGTTTTTGCTATGTTGACGAAATTCAGTGAAACAAGAGAAAGTGGACTCGTGTGGACGCCTTCTACATTCTAGAAGAGCCCGCATATTTTTCTGAGCCTTCTGCTATTTTTGGTGGAGTGGAACCCAATGTGAGATTTCTAAATTATAAACGATATGGAAAACGACGATGTATAAATTATATAGTCAATGTATGAGTTATATATAAGTGTTGTACACCTCATGTATAAGCGTTGTATAAGTTGTACGTTCGATGTATAAGTTATATACGCGTTGTAAAAATTATATATGTGTTGAAATAAATTGAAATGATATTGAAGTGAAGTGAAATATACTTATATATATACATATATATATATATATATATATATATATATATATATATACGCCCCTCGCCCACAAACCATGGACGATATTTATTGGTTGTGATTGGTGTGAAAATTGGTTGATAGCGAATGGTTGATTAGAATTGTTTGTGGTTGAAATTGATTGCTTGTGGTTGAAAAATACCCATTTGTGGTTGAGAATTATTTAGTTGAAACCACATAGGATTAGTTTGTGGAAAAGAAAAAAATAAACATGCCGCCTGCGTGTGAACTAGATGCATGAAATCCCCATTGTCAAAAGCTGCGAGGCTTTAAGGTAGAGCGAGGTGTCATAATAGGGACGGTCCCAGTTTTAACTACCCTGTTGTTATGTTGCCGAAATTTTCTGAAATATTTCTGTGTTTGATTTATATTCATGTGTTGAATATTGAAATTAAATTCATGTGTTGAATGTTGAAATTAAATTCATGTGTTGAATGTTGAAAATTAAATTCATGTGTTGAATGTTGAAACAAAATTCATGTGTGGAAATTATTCATGTGTTGAATGGAGTTCATGTATTGAATAAATTCTTTGAAAGATAAAAACAACATTTTTATCATATATATAGACTATATAAAATAATCGTGTTTTTAAATAAATGGTTTTGCAATAGAAATCACATTTTTATTATATGTATAAACTATATAAAATAATCGTGTTTTGAAATAAATGGTCTTGCAATAAAAATCACATTTTTATTATATGTATAAACTATATAAAATAATTGTGTTTTGAAATAAATGGTTTTGAAATAAAAATCACATTTTTATTATATGTATAAACTATATAAAATAATCGTGTTTTGAAATAAACTGTTTTGTAATAAAAAAATCACATTCTTACTATATATAAAAACTATAGAAAATATTCATGTGTTGAATGTTGAAACGAAATTCATGTGTTTAATAGAAATTTTTGTGTGGAAATAAAATAAACAAAATCCCTGTGTGGAAATAAAATAAACAAAATTTATGTGTTGAAATAAATATTTGTTGGATAAAAATGTCGTTTTTATCAAATATATGAAGTGAAATGGTTTTGAAATCGAAGAATTGATTATATATATATATATAATTAAAATATATCGAATAACGAAGCTGTAGTTCATGTTTTGAAACTGTGATTTCAAACGATTAGTGCGGGAGATCCGACCGTCGGATTTTCCCGAAACTGAAACCGTTGGGTTCGCCTTGGAAATATCTTTCCAACGACACCCACTTTGTGAAGATCCAACGGTTGGATTGTCTGGAATGTTTAATTCAAATGTGAAGAAAAATAGCACCAGAATCGATTATATTTATATATTTACAAATATAATTAAATTAAATCGAATAACGATGCTGCAGTTCGTATTTTGAAATCAAAACTTCAAACGAGTGTACGGGAGATCCGACTGCCGGGTTTTCCCAAAACTAAAAGTGTTGGATTCGTTTTGAAAAGATATTTCTAATGATATAAAATTTGTGAAGATCCAACGGTTATATTTTCAGATATGTGTAAATCAAATCTAAAGAAAAACAGTGCCACGGCCGCGTTATGGCCTGAAGCGTCGTTTGAATGAATTGGCTATTTTTAAATAAATAAAAATAGCGACAAATCGTTATAAAATATTATAAACAGTATGGAATGGAAATAAACCGAAATTACTCGGTTTAGTGGATATTTGATGGTTGAATGTGTTTGGCTTGAATTGTTGTCGAATAATTTAACCATTGAAATGAATTGATTTAAATTCAAAATATACGTGAATTATTTGAAAAGGCCGTGTTAAATCTCATTTCAAATAATTGATCAGCGTTAAGAAGTCGATGATGAAGATGGTGGTTGAAGACCGGAGATCTTCATCTCGGTTGGATGATAACTGATGTCTTGATTGGGAGGCATCCCGAAATATAGATAATAAGTGGTGATCATCCAGACGTACGTGGAGATCGATGGGTATGCGAGGTATATAGTGCCTCCGGTTTCGTTCAGACCCAGAAAGAACGTGTAAATGGACTGTGTGTCTGACATTGGATTTTGTTCTATGCTGATTGATCTCTATTAAATATATATATATCAGTTTGGCGGCGGAGAATTTATTCTCTTTCTTAACGCCCTTCTCTGAGACGTACGAGCTCAGAGGTTATATATCGATAGAAATCAGTCGCATGGAGTGAACTGTCTGTGTAGCATGCCTAGTGGCAAATGTTCAAGGCTTCTGTTGAAAAGCAAAGTCTTGTGGTTGATGATCAAAGCACGGCCTGTGTTGCATAGCTTTGTGTGTAATGTTGATTCGCGAGCCTCACACCCCGGTATGAGCCAGAAACGGGAGAGGACCTCAGGGAGGACATGCGTTTTTTTCTAGCTAGAGGTGGTGTCAGTGCTTAAACTGGTTGACATTTATATTATTTTCACCTATGTGGTTGTTGCTGTTGTGAGGCGCCTCAGATATATCGGTGACTATGTGGAGCTGATGGAGCCATTCGTTGGCTCATTTACACCCCAAAGGGTGGGGAAACGTAGTGTTCAGGCATTTTAATCCACATCGGTGGACCGGCCCTGACGATCAAAGGGTTGATGCGCTCTAACCCTTAGGCTCGGGCTAGAAAGTCTCGAAGTCGGTAAGGACTATCTTTTTCCTTGGTTCAGGACGGAAATCCAATTTCCAAATACGTGAATATGCTGTAAAGACCCGTAAATTCCCGCTCTTTGGATCGACCATAACCTACACAAGTCTGAACCAAAAGGTGGAAATCCACAAATACTTTAACTTTGGAAATACAACTATGATAACCCCAAACTTCCACGAAGTGAAAGTAAGAGATGATCATTTGGAATACAACATAAATACAATAATACATATCACAGATACAAAATAGCATGGGAAATTCATAGAGTAACAACATCATAGCAGCGGAAATATAATGTCGTCCATCAAAGAAAATCCATAGTCACAGACTTCTACATTATTACATCAAATTCGCAGAAAAGAAATAAGTTCCAACTCCAACTTAAACAACGTGGAATAAAACAAGTTTCATGTCTGAAATAAAAGGAAAGAGAAAAATGTAAGAGCAGCGAATGATAAGTCTTCAAACTCCCAGCGAAAGATAACATGTTTACTCGGTTGCCCATGTAGAGAAGAGGGCACCCGAGTTTGCAAAAAGGTGAAACAAACTACAGGTCAGTCGTGGGACTGGTGTGAGAATTCTTAACTAACATACTAATAATAATATGGCAAATCCAAAGACCATGCCGCTAACGGGGAACGGATTTATTTCAATGGATTGCCGTGCATAATTTTAAAAGTGTCAGAACAAGCAGATAAATAAATCGTGCAACAACGCAATGCTTTTTAGAAAAATGGAATCACCATAAGACTCAAGTCCCATCACACAATGCAACGCACACCAGAGGATAGAGTTTTCCCTTATGGTGATTAAACATGCTAAATACGGCAAATACGGGTTTAATATTATTATTAGTATATATAACAAAACATTTCAAAATAAATGTATTAATCCTAGGAAGCATAGGTACCATATGCTATGCCTCCGTACTAGTAATATAATCAAATCCATAGGGTCGTATTTGTAATTTGGATTTCCATCTGAGTCCAGGCTAGGGAGGAGCTCCTACTGATTCGAGACACTCTAGCTAATGTCTCAGGATTCCCCGCAGTGAACCCTTGGATCCTGCAGGGCCGGTCCACACAAACAGCTTCGTGGATTGGCAATTCCTGAACACACGTTTCCCGATCCTATAAGATCTATCCGAGGCGCCTCATTCCATCATCCACATAAGTAAAATGTCAGGGCTGGTAGGTCACTGACACCACACTAGCTAGAAAGAAACGTGTTGTTCTCCCTGCGTTCCCTTCTCCCGTTTTAGACTCCGCCGGTGTGTGAGGCTCGCGAAGTCACGTTGTACACAAAGCTATGCCTAAACAGACTATGCTTTGATCGTCCCACAAGGCCTGCTTTCAACAAAACCTTGATCATATGCACCTTAGCGTGCCACATCATCACCCCATACCATACTACCAACCCTTTGCCGAAATATATGAACGGGTGTTAAGCAAGAGAATAAATTCCCCACCACCAAACATCCATACCTTCGACAAAAGATCAATAACGTGATATTTGATAGAGTATGATGTCAGACACACAATCCATTTAATAGCTTATGCTCTGGGTCTGAGCGAAAGCCTAACCCGTTCAATCAACATGTTCGTTCGAGCAATGACCATGACCTTGAATTGGGAGCAAATCAATTCAAAGCCTCAATCGTTGTCCTCCTGAGGGGAAGATTGACGGTCTTCATTCGTCATCTTCTACTTCAAACCTTAACGTCGTTTGATTATTCGGAATGAGATTAACTCGGCCTTTCCAAATGATCTTCTTATATAGATATATATAGTGAAATTTCTTCCTTATCGTTATTTTTAATTTATGACGATTTCTTCCTATTTTTATTTAATTAAGAATAATTTAATCCTTAATTAACGACGATTCAGGTCAATTTCGATTCTGGCGCTGTTTTCAATCAATTTTGATTTTCACATATCTCGAAATCTAACCGTTGGATTTTGACGTAGTATATATCGTTGGAATGATTTTTCCAAGGCGGTCCTCACGGTTTCAGTTTCAAGAAAATCCGACGGTCGGATCTTCTTGTATAGTCGATTAAAGATATGATTTTAAAACGCGAACTACCGTGTTCGATTCGTTTAATTTTAATTAATTATATATATATATATATATATATATATATGAACATAAACCAATTAATTCTTAATTCTTATGTATATTTTCCATTCTTTATCCTTTCATTCCTTCATTTACAGGAAAATATAAATCATAAATGGATGATGAATTCTTCCCTTTTATTTCTTTGGTTTTTTTAATTTACAATAAAATGTAAATTATAATCCATCGCCTCATTTCGTTCTTTTAATCTTACATTTACATTGGAATGTAATTTATAATTCACCGTTCTTAATTAAATATAAAAATATAAATTAAAACTTTACTTTAAAAGAGAGCAATTCAAGGGACCACGCCGTATAACACGGAACGGGTTTCCTCCCAAGAATACTAGTGCATATAACAAAACAACGCAATGTTTTTTTGGAAAAATGAAGCTATTATAAGACCCAGGTCCCATCACACAATGCAACGCAAGCCGGAGGATAGGGTTTTCCCTTATAATAGCCAAACATGCTTGGTACGTTTAAAACAAATCATTTGATACTATAATAAGTGTATAGTGTCAAAACAATTTCAATCATAAATATAAATCATAGACGGCATGGGTACCATATATCATGTCGCCATACTAGTTCTACAATTAAAACCGCAATATCACGTATTGGAAATTGGATTTCCGTCATGAGTCGAGGCAAGGGGCAAGCTCCTCTCCGCGTTCGAGACACTGTAGCAATGCCTCAGGACCCCACTCTGATCCTTTGGAACCTCCAAGGTCGGTCCTCTCTTACTTTTGAGGATTAGTTATTGCTGAACACATGTTTCCCGGTCCTTACAGACCTATATCCGAGGCGCCTCGTATCCAACAACCACACAGGTGAAAAGTATATAAATGTCAGGGCTGGTAGGTTACTGACACCACCCTAGCTAGAAAGAAACGTCGTGCACTCCTTGGGTCCGTATCCCGTTTTTGACTCATACCGAGGTGTGAGGCTCGCGAATTCATGTTATACACAAAGCTATGCCACACAGGCCGTGCTTTGATCATCAACCATAAGACTTTGCTTTTCAACAGAAGCCCTGATCAATTGCCACTTACGCGTGCCACACTGGCAATTCACTCCATGCGATTGATGTCCATCGATATACAACCTCTGAGCTCGTACGTCTCAGAGAAGGGCGTTAAGCAAGAGAATAAATTCTCCGCCACCAAACAGATGTATATTTACTAGAGATCAATCAACACAGAATAAAATCCAATGTCAGACACACAATCCATTTACAAGTTCGTTCTGGGTCTGAACGAAACCGGAGGCACTTTCCTCGCATATCCATCCATCTCCAAGTACGTCTGGACGATCACCAACTGATTCCCTCATCCTGGGTGTACAACCCAATCAAGATCATCAGTAATCACCCAAACGATGTGAAGACTTCCGGTCTTCAACCACCGTCTTCATCTTCGACATCTCGTCGAATCGGTTATTCAGAATGGGTATAAACCCGGCCTTTCTGAATAACCCACGTATATAATAAACGAATGTTACACAAACACAACAAACGCCTCATTCCAATTCAGAATATTCTTTTATTCACAAAATCACATTCTTAGGGAAAGGTTCCCATTAATTTTATCCAAGATAAATTCTTCTAAATTTATTCTTTAATCTTCCTTTGGATATCATTTCTAACTAGTCGGGATTAGCGAACCACACCGAAGTAATTATTTATTTTATTTCCCAATCCCAACCTATATCCCATGGAGCGAAACTGGTGATACTCCATTCCTAACACCACGGTGTTATCGGTAAAATTAATTACCATTTCACGTTCAAATCTAATTAAAGATTTAACTATCGCTTTGGAGCAAAACTGGTGATACTCCACTCTCGATCACTTTTCAGATTTGATAATTTAAATTATCAATTCACATTTTTAATCTAATTAAAGATTCATTAAAACTCTACTTAGTTTTAATCTTCTCAAAAATCGATATCTTTCCTTTAACTGGGTTAAAGAACCAATGTCATCTAAAACACGATTCACGATAAACCCAAATCACATTTGATATTAATTACAAGGCCCTGAATAGAAAATATATCGGCTTATATTCAATATCAAATCCTGAAACCAACAAATATCGTATTGGAAATAACGATATAAAACATATCTTTCAAATTCCCATAACAATATCTGTATAGTCACGAAATCCAACATCGAAATATCCCGAAGATAATTTCGATTCAACTCCAGTCCAATCCACGTATTGGGAATATTGATTATTTTTAAAATCACTTTCAAATTCAATTTATTTATTTCACAAATAAATTGATTTTAATTCTAGTTCAAAACTAGTTCATTTCGACAAAAATCTATTTTTATCTTTTCAAATGTGGAGTTTTTCACCCCAGTTCTTTCCAATTCACATATTTTGGTTTTACACAAATCATTGATATTTTAATACTTTTATCAAGGCCCGTACAGTCGATTTCCATCAACGGCCATCGAACTGCACTTACAACGAGCTTTTTCAAATTTGATTTGGACATAATTCCAAATCCAACCGTTAGATTTCAAATTTCTAATATTCATTGGAAAGCTCTTTTCGATACGAACCCAACGGTTCCGGTTTTAGGAGAATCCGACGGTCGGATCTCCAGCAACGTCTATTCGAAGTCAATGGTCGAAATTCACGAACTGCCGCGGAGCGGCGCGTTTTATTCAGGCCATTATATATATATAATATATATATATATATATATATATATATATTTCGACAATTTCCTTTTAAAATATGTTTTATAAATCGTTTTAACTTCGTTTTCAAAACCATTTCAACTCTATATTCAATTTCTAATCAAAATTGAATATTTCATATCATTACTATATAAATGATAATATTTTCAAAATGTTATATTTTGAAATCACTTCTTTTCTATATTCATTATAAAAACGAATATAATCGATATAAATATCGTTCACGTCAAAATAGCGCAACTCTAATCAACACGGCTTTATATATTTCAATAAATCCGTTATTCTATTCAACAAATGAATATTTATTCCATTCGACACATGAATCTATATTTCTTCCAACACCTGACTAATCTCAACACATGAGTACTGTCAACACATGACTATTTTTGTTATGTAAAATATTTTATAAAACTATGGTATCTATCGTTTGATTTTCAATTAGACTTCAACCGTAAAGTAGTTCTAATTTTAAATATGATAAAGATGTAAATTTCATTGTATAAAATATTTTACTCAACACATGAACATCGTCAACACATGACTATTTTTATATTCAACACATGAATTTTCTTTTATAATATTCCTTATTATCCCGATTGGAATGAGGCCCAATCAATCACCATATAATGTTAATTATATGGATTCCATACAACACATGTATATAATAGCATTGAAAAATAATCAACCATCAACCAAAGTGCACTACACTGTATAAGCATCAAATATAGATATCTTACGCTTATAACAGCCTGTCAATCAATCGATCGACATATTTAAGCAATCAGGATGAGTGAACTTCCAAATTTCATCCCAACACCCGTGTGGGGTTTCAAACAATCAAACACATATTTTATTTGTGCAGCTGGACGATGTGTAAAATTTATCGTCCCAATCAATGTCCTTCAAATAGGTGTATATAAACAAACCGTCCAGTTTGTAAATGAATATTTTATTTTATTCACTTCCACGTTAAAAATTATATTTTTACCGATAAAATATTCTATTTCAACACATGAATTTCTATTCAGTTCATTTACACAATAAAAATGATATTTTTATTTTTTTAACTTATTTTAGAAAATTTCGGCGGCATAATGGCACGATACTAGAAACGGGACAAGGCCTAGCCTTATCCCTGGTCTAGTGAAGGCCCACGCCATTCACACATCAATCAAATCAATTTCATTTCACCAAACAATCAAGTTCAAATCAAATAATCTAACCAACTACACAATCAAACAAACAAGTCCATGGTCTGTGGACAGTGGTGTCGGGTGCTACTAAACACCGTCTACATCCTAGTATATATTTATAACTAGAAAATGAAATTTGAGAGAAGTTCTCACCGACTAGCTAATCCAATCATCTCGACTCTTCTTATGTAGAAAATCTTGTCGTTCTCGCCTTTTGTCACTTTCGTTGCCCGTAGCCACTACATGTATAAAAATCACATTTTTATTATCTACATTATATAAAAATCTCATCTTTATATCTTCTATAAGTTAAAAATCGGATTTTTATCCTCTCTATAATATAAAGATCATATTTTTATTTATTTCATATGTCAAAAACTGTAGAAGCTTTAAAACAGAGAAAACTCACATATTTTCTATCGCCCGGATTTGTTGTTCTGGCTCCAGAATTTGCAAACGAGCTTCATTCTTCACACCATTTTTTTTTCTAGCACAAGCACGCCATTCTGAACAACTTTTGCCTAGTGGTCTTCTTGCCGAAAATGTGCCATTTCGCCGGAAATCGCGAAAAGACAGCATTTTGACAGTGTTTGAACAGCAGACTTCGGACGCGTTTTCCCGACAACTCCGCAATGCAAAATAGGACTTATCATATACCAAATCGAAGAGAATTTCGTGCTCTACAACTTTGGTCTTAAGGGACTTTGGCTAAAAGTACACGGTTTGAGAGTTATTGACAAAAACGGTCAGGGACTTTTATGCAAAAACGGGATTTTTGATGAAAAGGGGGATATTGGCCATGTGGGGCCCACGGTCGGAATTGGGGGAGGCAAAGGGGGGCGTGGGGCCTGAGGTGGCGTGGGGAGGCGGCTAGGGGGCAGCGGCGGTGGAGGTGGAGCCCGCGGTGGCCGATTTGGGTGTAGGGTTTTGATTTTGGAGAGGGAAAGAGGAGGAGAGAGAGAGGAGGAGGAAGAGGAGGAGGAGGGGAGGAGGAGGAGGGGGTGCGGATGGCCGGCGGCGGTCGGTGGAGGTGGTGGAGGTGCGGTGGCGGTGGAGGTGGGAGGGTGGAGGCCATTTTTGAGTTTTTGTGGAGAAAGAGAGAAATGAAATTATGAAGAGAAAAGTGGAGTAAAAGTGATTATATGCTAGTTTCTCGCATATCGCCCGAACGCTAGCGATCTCCGATGGCCGCGGATTTCGGACACGAGATAGTAGACGTGAAGACGAGTCCAACGAAACAAGTTTCGTCGAATTCCGAGTTCGTTTGACCGTCCGTTAAAAATCACAAAAATGCTCAGATAAGCTCTAAAAATGCGATTTTGGCGCACCTTTTTTTCTCACACGCTCACATGCTAACTCAAAAAATCAAGCCCTCTTGGATTTAACCATTATTAGATGATACGAATCTAGAAAAAAAAGTAGAATTGAATTCCGAGGTCGTATCAATAATGTTCCTTTGTAAAATGACTACTCGTTTTACCCTGAACTGTTTCAGCTCGCACGGCCACATACTAACTCCGTTCGATGTGCCCTTTGGAACTCAACAATGATTTATCATTGTGAATCCATAAAAAATTATCTCGTCGAATTCTGAGCTCGTATGCAAAATTTCACTTTTTAAGGGCTATGTATTGTTAAGCGAACAACTCCAGCCCATAGCCACTATTCCGGATATCGGAATATATCGAAGCTTATACTTTTCGGAGTTCTAAACGGCATTTTGAACTCAATGGAAGTGGTTTCGAGTCCAAATTCATCCGTATGAAAAATTTGACTTTTTGGGCCATGTATAATTTACATAGCGACTATTTTGAATTTTCAACTGGGCATAACTTTTGATTCCCGCTATGAAATTTCGATTTTTCTGATTCGTTGGAAAGATATTCATGAGTAGATCCTAATATTTTTGGTTTCACTAAAATCCGGATTGTTTTGCACCCGGTACATTCAATTGAAGTTTGAAATCGAATTATCGAACTACTGCGCCATTTTCAATTCCTTTTATAATTATATATAATTATTTATATTCTAACGACGACGTATATAGATATATACGTTCGAATTATATTCAAAATAAATTTCTCGTTGTTATTATTTAAAATAATCTATTTTAAATATTCAAAATTCATTAAAATTGCCAAAATAAAAATTTTAAACTGGCTCAGAATTTCCGGGTTATTACAATCTCCCCCACTTAAAACTTTTCGTCCCCGAAAAGGAACAAAGTCGAAAGTGGTTTGATTAATCAACCTTATGTTCGATCTGACTTCCATTCTCCAACTTTTCAGTTTCTGAGAATTTCCAAATTCTCAAAAATTTGGCTAACACCCTAAATTTTCGAAAAATTTCGCCATAACCTCCCCTGCACCGGGAGCATCGGGGAATTTCAAATAGCTTCCCCGGTCCTTCTAATCTCAAAAAGAAAAAGAAAAAGCCAAGCGGCTAGCCAATAGGCTCATAAAATCATCATCACCCAAACAAAACCGTAAATTATAGTAAATATGTACCTATTTGTCGGGAAAACAAATTTTATTCTCTGCTCTAGCCTCCTTGCTATGACCTGCTCAATGTAAGTATATGCATGCAAATGCGACCAATTTTCAATACAATTCAATATTTGGTACAATTAGGCATATTGGTTCAAAATTCAATTATGCAACAATAATCAAACAACACAAACATCAATCAATTAGTGGATTAACATTTCAAATTCATAATTTTGATACATATAAAGAAAATCATGTTTTTGATGCCAATTCACAACAATGTGTTCTAACTATATAAGTTTGGTTCTCACACCAGTCTAATGGAAATATATAGAAATCACACCTTCGAAATACGAACATAAATACTGATGATGTGGCCACATCATCGGAATTATCCCCGGGTGTCTAGAATGTGATTCTATATCTATCCAGTATATTAAAACTTCGAATATACGTTCATGACGCGTATATGCAAAATCTTTATATACTAGATTGTCCATATTTAAAATAAATTAATAATCAAATACGTATAAAGCGATTTAAATTTTCAAAACAAAATTGTTTTCATTTGAAAAATATACTCTTGTAACACCCCACCTCCGCCAGGGTGACTCTTGCAAGCACTCTGACTTTGGAGGGGCGTTTGAATCAGATAAACATGCATAATGATATATCAAGGCAGAACAAGAACATATGTATATATGTAAACAGAGTAAATAACATAGATAAAACATCGGAAGATTTCAAACCATTTCAAAACAAGTCTGGTACAACATAATGTCAACTTTCCAAATACACAAGTCTAGATAAAAACAACATTACTGAAAAACTGAAATACATAAGTACTATCCCCAAAATAAGTGATAACCATAGCTAGCTTCATGTCAAGACCGTACATGAGCTAAAATCCCACAAGCAAGCAATCAGAAATCCAAGCTAAGCTCCAATATTCCCTCCCTGAGAACCTGGGGGGGGGGGGGGGGAACGGAAGAAAAGAGGCGAAAGGAAAACATGTCAGTCAAAAAGACTGAGTAAGCCCTACTACAATCAATGTAAACTGATAAAGTTAACTGGCATGAGAAGCAGGGATGAACATAAGGATAACAACATACTAGCATGATGATTAACTAACAAGGTAGATAAAGGTGTCATCGCATAATCATGTTTAAGGTTTTGCACCACAGGTGTACTAGCAAACTAACATGACTTGAATAAACCAGTATTGATCCCTAGGCCCAAGCTTTGGCCCAATAACATGAAATGACCCTAATACAAGGTCTAACCAAACGGTCTAGTCGATCGGCTCCCTATAAGCCTAACTCGTCACGTGTTGGTGTCCATACGGCCCAAACATAATTGTAGTCAGACTGTGCCGGGTCTCCCGTCGGGTGTATCAAGCCCTAGGGTGGCAACCCCTGGAAACCATAAACATGCGTGCACAGTCTCGATCTACTGGTACCCGTGCATGTTTTCCCCGGCTTCGGACTATGTGCACGACCATAAGTCCGCCCGGAACTACGCCGACGTACCATTCTGCCGTCGTTTTTGGTCACTTACCTCCAGTTCAGTAATCGTGCCCCGCACCCTAGCCTAGTCCCTAGGGCCATAATGATACAAACTTGGGATTACTGCCGGAGTGGACCCCCATTGCTAGGATTTTTCTAGTGGGTTAAGTACGGTTTAACCCTCTTGCTAATCATGGATTAACTTGGTTAAGTGTAACGATGAGTTCACGACTTAACCCTGATTAATCTACCAAGCCCAGATTGGTTAAGTATTAAGTGGACCATGACTTAACCCTAATCACGAGGCATTAATTAATTTAATGCGCCTTAACCTCTCACATTATACCTTGTTGTGGTTACTAGTTAAGCCGGGCGGGTCCGGGTAGCTTTACACCACAACTCGGTCTAACCTCGGGTTCAAGGTACAACATGGCCAACTTCTGACATTGGGTCCTATTGTTTGTAGACACTAGTTAAGCCGGTCGGTTCCGGGTAGGTTTACGCTACAAACTCAACCCAACCTCGAGTTGGTCACACTTATCTTTTCTAAGTGTCATGTCCATCATGTTTCCAAAACATGTTACAAATTTTCAAGCAATTGGGTAGACCTAACTTAATAGGTAAATTCCCAATGGGTAGACCTAACTTAATAGGTAAATTCCCAATCTTATGTTTTTATGTCTTTTAAGTTTACCCAACCCCAAACGCAATCCCATCGCTTACATATCGCAAATAGCGCATAAAGGATAGAAAGAGGGAACTTGGCATAATCATGACATAAAGGTGTTGAAGCCACAAGTTTAACATGGTGGCATATGAAATGTACATATGTTCATATACTTGCATATTACATTTTTGGCCTCAAAAGCATGCATAAAACCAAACTTAGCATATTGGTGATACATGGTGATAAATGACATGTAGAAATGGCCATAAGTTCGCATTTAGCCTCACATACAAGTTATCATAAGAGATATGATAACTTACATGTTGCCAAAATGCAACCTTTAACATAAAGCTTGAAGCTTTATGTCCATATACTCAAGATAAGCTTGCATAACATGATAACATGAACAAAATGATCATCCCAAACTTGCATAACATACTTGCATATCATATGACGAACTTGCATATCAAACTTGCATAACATAACATGATAAACTTGCATATCATAACATGGCATACTTGCATAACATAACATGATAAACTTGCATATCATAACATGGCATACTTGCATAACAAAACTTGCATATCATAACATCTCAAACTTGCATAACATGACATAGTAAACTTGCATATCATGGCAAACTTGCATATCATACATTTAACTTTAGAGTTTAAGTATGAAAGTAGAATAGGGCTTACAATACTTATGAAGGCACAAAAGATATGACAAAGCCCTTATGCAATCAAATAGACCCAAAATGCAAGCTCTAACATAAAAACCCTTGAGCCAAAATGATCAAAACTCTTTCTTTATGATGCAAATATAGAAACTTGACTTGAATGCAAGCTAATGATGCTCATACAAGTTTGAAAACACTTGTATGCATGGAAAATCTCTCATAGAAATTTATTTAGGAATTTGATGAAGAGAGTGGAGGCCATGAGAGGTAAAATTTTGCCATAGTTTAGTTGTAGGATTGTTTAATGATGATTTAGGGTTAGGTTAGGGCCTTATTTATAGATTAGGCAAGTGTTTTAGGCCATAGGATTAAACCCTAGTTGCAATCTCAGCCCTTAAAACCGAATCTGGCCCCCAAGCTCAACACAATCTCAAAATGGTGCACCAGGCAGAACTGCCCGGCTGAGCCAAGTCGACAGCCAAGTCGACAGGGCTGTCGACTTGGGTCCAACCAAGTCGACTCCCAAGTCGACAGGGCTGTCGACTTGGGTGCTCTGGCGGGAATTTTCCCGCCTGGCCCAAACTGGCCCAATTTTCCAAATTCAAACTTGAATTTGAAATCTGTTTTTACTTTGAATTTTCTGAAAACTTCGTTGGGCCTTAATCGGGTCATACGGACTCCGATTTTCGAAAACTCAGACTCTATTTCGCGTATTTTTCCGAGACGAACGCAATGGCATAGCCCGTTTCCCTTGATTCAGATTTATAAATTAAATTCTGCCTTGATTTATGTTATAACAGGTTATTGAAAATACGGGTTGTTACATTCTCCCATCCTTAAAGGATTTCGTCCCCGAATTCTTCAAGTTAGGAAGAACGTATCCTACCATCCAACATCCATCTACTCAAAACATCATCCACGAGCAATCATTGTCCTTACGAGATTCTAAATGTTGTATGAACATATGCAAAGGTGTGTGTATATGTACTTATCTAATGCAAATATCATCAATGCAAATTATGTTAGTGAAATGAATCCATATGTATGCAATTCCTAACATAATGTATAACATCTATATGTGTGCACATAACATACATCCATATGCAACATCCATGTGATAACACAAAAATTTTCATCCATGAATAAGCGTAAACACTCATGCATATGCAATATGAGGAGTGTGTGAGCCGATCTAGTGCCTAACGTGTATAATTCATCCACGAGTAACCACTTGCAAACACTTGCAACCATTTGCAACCATCAAGCATAACATGTTTCAAACACATGTTTCATCCAAAGGGTTTCTACCTAAGGTTCTCATGACAAGATTAACACGATAAACTAGATAATCAAGACAAACATGGATAACAAAAGATATGCTACAAAGAGATCGGGAAGATAAGCAGGATATACTCCTCTTTCGGATTACAAGAAATCCCTTTCTAACCCAACCCATATTCTATAAAAGCCCAAAAGGTTTAGTCAACCTAACGGACTCCTTCAAACCCTAACATGTATTACTAGCCAATAAGTCATACCTCCCGACAAAATAGGACCGATAATGGGACCGAGAGGATATACATAAAAAGATAACATGCGAGTAAGTTCCACAGGAAAACAAGGATCAAGGATATGCTCTTAAAAAGAGATATGATGCGCGTATCTAGCCTTCAGTCTTCTAAGTCACGTTTCCTTGAGTTTAACTCCACTGTGCTTTGACCGTCTTTTACTTCATGATTTCTTAGCTTCTTAATTCTTATTTCCAAATATGAGTTGGAACCCATTTCATTGTCGCCTCTTGTCTTCCTCTTTCACTTACTCTTCTATCATTCTTGGCTTAAACATAACTATGACCTCATGGTTTCATGCAAGCTCTCCAAAATTCACCAGTGAATCCTGGATCTCGTTTACTTACTATAAAGTATTCTACGCAGCAGAACTTTTCTTGAAAATACCAATCCATGTTACCAACGTGATTTTCTATAACTCATGCTTGAACGAAATGAACCATCCGCCTGCGAATGATAGGCCGTACTTAAATTCAGCCGTTTGCCCATGACTTCCCGTAGACTATCCCAAAACTGGCTAGTGAAGATTGAGTCATGGTTACTAACTATACTTTAGGGAACCTCGTGCAACCGCTTTATTTCTTGAAAGTAAACTGTCGCTAACTATGATGTAGTCCTTTCGCTCTTTACCGGAGTGAAATGAGCACTCTTCGTGAGTCTACCTACCATGACCCACATGCTCGTATTCTCTTTCCTTGACCTAGGCAGTCCATCCACGGAATCCTTCGTGACGCTTTACTACTTCCATTGCGGGGACCTTCAATGGATGTAATAGCCCACCGGGCTTCTATGACTCGGCCTTTAACCTGTTGGCACAACATGCACCTTGGCACAAACTCGGTCACCTCCTCAGGTGATGTGCATCTTCAAGAACCTTCTTTCTCTCATCGCGTCTTAGCCATCCCTTATCATCTATAGCGAGGTGACTTACCATCTCGCCTCGAATCAACTTGTCCATGATCTCGACTAACTGCGGGTCTTCACTCTGTGAAGTCCCTACTTGATCCCGAAGGGTAGGTCTAAGCTCAAGGGACACTAACTAACTAATTAAACTGAGAGAACTTCTTACTTCGGTTGCATTCCTTGGAGTGTTCCAATCCTGAACTGCAACTACCTTAACGGAATCCACCGCTAAGTCTTGCTTAGAAACTATGTGCCCAAGAAATCTAACTCCTTTTTCTCCAAAATGACACTTGGAGAACTTGGCCTTCAACTGATGCGCTCTAAGCGTATCCATCACCTCCATGAGATGCCTTGCGTGCTCTTCCTCATCCTTAGAGACGATCAGAATATCATCTACGAAGACCACGACAAACTTGTTCAAGAACTCCCTGAACACCCTACTCATCAAGTCCACGAAGTAGGCGGGTGCATTAGTCAAACCGAATGGCATGACCAGCCATTCTAAGAATCCATCTGGAGTTCTGAACGCAGTTTCGCCTATACTATCTTCAGCTACTCTGAGCTGATGGAACAGATGTTCCTACAAGCTGATCAAACAAATCATCGATCCTTGGCAATGGTTGTCTATTCTCTTTAACTCACGATAATCAACACAAAGTCGATGAGAACCATCTGCCTTGGTAGTAAATACTACAGGCGCTCCCCATTCGGATATACTTCGTCTAATGAAGTTCTTCTCAAGCAACTCCTTGACTTGCTTTCTTAACTCTCATCTTGCGGGGCCATGTGCCTTACCGGCCACGAAACTTTCTTGGCATTATCAACCAGATAAATGCGGAAATCTATCTCTCATTTAGGGGTAACCCCCTTCACTTCACCTAAGATATCAGGATATTCTCGGACCACCCTCACCGATTGCAAACTATCGATAGACGAGTCGAGGGGTTCAAGATAACACAACATGACGGGACTCATAGGGTTACTAGAAATTTTTAGGGTATTACCGAGGCGAGTCATGAGCCTCACAACCCTATGCTCAAAAACCAAGAATGGCTCCAAAACTGGACAACCAATCCATGCCCAAAATCAACCCATACCCCATGAAACCGAGAATATAAGCATCACGCGAGAATTCAAATCCACCTAGATAATAGACAAATGGGCGGAACCCCCAATTGGATTTGAAACACACACGGGATCATTAACTAGACTAGTACTTAGGTGCAAACTATCAACTAAACCAGATGAAATAAAGCTATGCGATGCACCAGAATCAAACAAGGTACGAACTGAAAAATCAGAAATATATACAAGGCTCTCAACAGAAATACTTGTTGTATATAACGATGTTGTATACACAATTATATGATTTTTGTTTGATGGTAACAAACAAATATATTTTATAAATGTGTTTGTTACTGTACTGTTCTATATTTACATCACAGACAGGAATGTAATATTTATAATGCATCTATACAGAAATTCAAATATTTACTGTATTTTATTTAAAATATAAATATTATATTTCTAACATTCAAACAGTACATCTATTTTAACTCCACTATTTAATCACTTCACATATTTGTACTTACAAATAAACTAGAATAGACAAATCTGTTTGACAACAATGAAATAATGTTTTTTATTTCAAACAAGATTTTGTTTATTACAAATAATCGGTACAATCAATCCTTCATATACATTAGCTCTTCACTATGACACTCATACATTCACTCAGTTTGCATTTCATATTTACAATTCCATTTACACAGATTCATATATATTTACACAGACACACTGACACTCTTCTTATTTTCACTGTCTTCTGTCTTTTATCTTTTGTCCTCACAGCACTTCACAGTCAGTCCAGTAATCATCACCTGTCACATGAAACAAGAACACACAGTACACTGCAATAGAAATAAAACTGATTACATGTGAATATAAATTTTAATTTTACGATTTTATTTGCCTCAGCTTTCTGGTGTGTTTCTCATCATTTTTCATGACTTGATCTGAATTGTAAAATCATCAATCTGTGTCTAGACACCTTGTGATATTCACAGTGATACACTGTAAATACCACAAGGCAGACAACATATATATTTCAATGCAGGGACAGGGACAACTCGTCTGATGGCTGCATGTACACACGTGTATACACGTGTGCACTGCCACGCCAATCAGCGTGCAACTGAGGAGTAGCCACGTGGACCTTCTCAACTCAGTGCATATTTGAAAAGCAACAAAGTCAACACAAACAAACATGATCAAAACCTCAAAGAATGAATCAACTCAAAGCATGGAGTTGAGCCAAGCAAGCTAGAGTGCAAAAGTGGTCGAGCTTGCATGAATTAACTCAAACCAGCCCAAGCAAGCAACAAAATCAGTAAAGAACTCAAATTCAATGGTGGATGAGCAATAACAGTTCAAAACAGTCGAGTGCAAGAATGACCAAGCACAACAGTCAAGAAGAATGGATGCAGCAAGAAATTTAAAGTACAAATAGCAAAGTGATTCATGTGTAAATGGTGGACATGATAGTGCAGGCAAGAAGGTTGGCAAGACAGCAAGCAAAATGATCAAAGTAACATTGTGATGCCATATACAAGTTCAACTGCATAAAGCACAAGGCAGATCAAATCAGTGCCAGAATATATGAACAGCAATACATGAATGATCATGACAAGGCAGTTTCACACCATGGTGCAACAGTATGGTCGAGACAATGTTTATATCATTGTGCATCAAATCAGTTCAAGGAAGTGGCAGTAAAACAATGCAGCTACAAAGTGGAGCAGCATAATCATTGGAGCAACAACAGTAACAAACAATGATGTACACATGAGTGGTCGAGTTCAAAGTGAACTTCAGCAAACAAACATATGGTGAAGCAGCATATTGTTCAAATCAAGTTCAAATCAGAATGCAAGGGTATGCACAAGTACAGCAAGGTATAATTCTAGCAGCTGTACAGGTATACAATGGATCATAGCATGCACAATGAAAGGTGTACACAGTTGTGTATTCACACACAAAAATATACGCATTTCATGAAAAGGAATGTAGCAGCAGTACAAGCTAAAATGCAATGTCATGTATGGTCTTACAAAAACAAGCATGGCAATAATCAATGAAGACTAGTACTATATTTGGCAAATTCAAACCAGTCCATAACTTGCAAAGAACAAATATGTGCAACTAATCAAAGCATTGGAATAAATCAGGAAAATCATTTTTGGCAAGCATTCAAGAGCAGAATGTAATCAATCTGAATCTTCAAAATGGGAAGAATCAAGTCCAGAAAATCAGTGCTCAAAATGGAAAAGTATTTTCAGGTTTGTGAAGTATCATATTTGGCAAGTAATAAATCTCAGAATTTAAAGTCTGGACTTAAGAGTGGAAATTTGGAAAAGCACAAAATCAGTGCTTTCCTAAAATTTCAGAGGAGCAAAATATTTTTTTTCTAGTTTTGGTTCAATCAATTTTCAGCAAGAAATCAAATTATCAGAAATATATTTTTTGGTCAAGTGTTAAATTCATTTCTGGAATTTCAAGCAAGAGTTAATTTCGGCAAGTATTGTTTTGGGTAAAGAATGTTTCCACAAAGCTTCTCTGAATTCATTCATGACTCTCACGCAATTTATTCGTGCAAGGGACCAGCAAAAGATTTTTTTTAACAATCTCGCAGGCCACAAATCAAAAAGGGAAAGCAATTAAATTCTCCAGAATTGCTATAATCAAATCAAAGCCGTGGCAACAAATTCAATTAAAACCGAGAATTGCAAAAGTGGAAAGTATCACAAATCAGCTGCAACAAAATCAAATCTTATCATATACGAAATCAGAGGCTGTCAAGGATTTTTAATCCTACATATTACACCCATTTACATCATAGGCACGTATCGAAAACCAACATGAAAAATAAAAGAGAAAATCGAAGGAATAAAATCAGTAAAACTCACATTCTTCTTCCCAAATATTTTCGATCGAGCCAGAGAGAAATACCAAATTGAACGAGCAAAACCATCATAGAATCAAGCTTCAGAAAATCATCTATCATCACTCAAAGTCGATTTGATTTGGGGGATAAAAGAAACCCTAGGAGCCGCCGCCATTATTTTTCCACAGAGCAAAGTGGAATCGGGAAAATGAATACAAATGGGCCGGCCTATTTTTTGAAGTGTGAAAGGGGGATGACCCTTTTATTTTAACTCCTAGGGTTTATTTGTTTTAGTTCATTTTATTTTGTATTGTTTTAATTCGTTTATAAACCATCGATCAGTTTCTAGAGTCTGTATAATTCTAGCAGTTTACTAGAGTCTGTGTAAAAAACTAGGATACACTGATTACGGGGTTGTAATCAGGGGAAATCTGATCGAGGGGATATCGGTCAGTCTAGGGTTTTGAGCATATGTTTAGAATAGGAGCAGGGTTTGCAAGTGTACATGGTCTTGTATGCGGGATCTGTTCTATCACCTAGTAGAAACCTTAGAAATGCAGCAGTAGGCAGGGTTTTGCCGAAGCTGGGTATATCTGTGTGTGATTTATTTTCTGTATTTCTGTTTCTTCTATATTCTGTGTTCTGATTATTGTCCTGTCAAATTTTTAATTCTGTGAAAAATGTCATAAACCCTATTCACCCCCCTCTAGGGTTAATCTAGATCCAACAACTGGTATCAGAGCAGGTATTTTTTAACTCTAGAGAAATGGTGAATTCTAGTTGTCAGTCCTCTGAGAATCAGTCCAGTCGTACTCCATTTATTTTCGATGGTACAGATTTTTCAAATTGGAAATTAGAAATGGAATTATATTTAAAATCTATTGATATTAAATGTTGGGATACTGTTATTAATGGTTGTGATATGGTCAATAGGAACGATATTGGATTTAATTCTCGTGCTATTCACACTTTGTATTCTTATATTGATGATGTCCAATATAACCTCATTTCTCATTGCTTGACTGCGCAGGAAATATGGGATTTTCTCAATAGAAAGTATGGAAAGATCGACAGCAGCAGCTCAAAACCCAAAGTGGTCAACTCAGATTCAGATCTATGCTCAGGAAAAGAAACAAATGAAAATTCAAGTAGATCAGACGATGGAGACTCAACAGACAATGAGACTGAAAGCTTCTCATATGAAGAGTTGGTTTATATGTGTACTGATTTAACAAAAATCGTTGATAAACTCCATCGTAAAAACAAATACTTGAAATCTAAAAATCACGAGTTAAATAGCAAAATTAACTGTTTGGAATCAGAATCTACAAATGTCATGCAATTAGAAAATTCTGACTGTGAAAGTTGTTTGAATTTGAAAACTGACCTCGTTCATCTCAATAAAAATATTCAAAAGCTTAAAGAGGTAATTCTGATTTTAAAAGATAACGAGGTTGAGTTAAAGATTCAAACAATTCTTTGCAAAAAGAATTTAATAATTTTAAAGCCATCAAAAGTTCCAAACATGAAATTGATGAGAAAGAAAGCTTGTTGAAAAGTGATTTAATTTTAAAAGAGCTGGAAAATGAGATTGAGAAATCCAAGAAATTTGAGTTTGAAAAACAAAAACTCTTTGAATCTGAAATTGAAGAATCCCAAGCCAAAATTAAATTGCTTGAAAATGAGAATTTGGTTTTGAAACAGTCCAATGCTGAACAGAAGATCGCTATAAATAATTGCTCAAATTTATTAAAGGAAAATAGCAATCTAAAATCCAAAATTCAACGATTAGAATCAACTTTGGATAAATTTTCTAATGGGGAAAAATCGTTGAATATGCTGTTACAAAACCAAGTTTCTATTGGAAATAAATCTGGTCTTGGCTTCGGGAAAAATAATGTTTTTGGAAAACAAAATTCAAATGATTTGAAAAATCCTTCAAAATGCTTTGAAAAAAAATCTTTTTGAAAACTCAAACTTTGATAATCTCAAAGGATTTTTGAATCAAAAACATGATGTGAATTTGTTTTGTAACAAACCATTTAAACAATCTTGGATCCCAAATAAAAATAAAACGACTTCAACTAAATTCAAACAGATTTGGGTCCCGAAAGGTACAAAGGTTGATTCGAATGGTTTGCTATATAAACAGGTTTGGGTACCAAAAGATTTGAACAAAACTGTGAGTGGTTTCACAAATTTTGTTAGACCGCTCGATCCTCTCAACTGTTAGGTACTGAAGAAGGCTGGGGAACTGCTGTGATGAAAAGAGATTGATTTCAAGCTGTCATTTTGTTTGTATTCTTTACAGTTCCTTGGCCAAGATTGGATGAGTTAGAAATTCTGTTTTACATCGTCTGTCTGGTATGATTTCTAAACTCATCTGTGTAAATATTTTTTTCCCTTTCTACTTTTATTTTTTTTATTTGATTTGTCACTGCCATATCTCTTTGTTTATTCTGTGCTTCTTAAACTTCCAATTGCAGTTCTCATGATTTTCTGGAAATTCATTTTATTTGAATAAAACTCTCTTGTTTATAATCATTTCCAGATTCTGAATTTAATCTTGTAATCATCTGCAATTGTTTAGAAGTTTATTTTATTCTTGAATTCATAACAGTGCTGAAATATTCATGTCATATCTTGAACACTGCTAATTTGAATTCTAAATTTTTTTGAAGATCTGAATATTTAATGAAATTTCACACATCTTTGCTGTTCTGAGTTTATTCTAATTCATTTTAGAAAAGCTGAAAATATTATACTCATTACAGCACTCTATTATTTATCAGTTGTGATAATTTTATTGATTTTCGGATTGGCTTGAATCAGTGATACATCCTGAATTTCATCTTTATTCATGATTATTATGGTTGAAATTAGTTTGTTTGAAGTCATCTGAAATTCTTGATATTTTGAATATCACACACCTCTTAAAATTTGAAATAATCAACCTTGTGTGACTGATTCATTATATCTCAAACTTAACATTGATTTAAGTGATTTCAAATAATTTTTTTTTTAATTTCTTGTATCATGAATATCTCTCAAATTTGATGTAAATGATCTGATATTTCTTTTGGGCTTGTAAGAAAAAGTTTTGAGAAATTCTTGAAAAGTTCTTTTTGAAAATGGTCTTTGAAAATCATTGATATTTCATGATTAATTGATTTAAATATTTATTTGTTTAAAATCATTCGAAATTATTGATTTATTGAATCACACACATATCTTGAATCTGACATTAATTATTTGGTGTGATCGATTCATTGAATCTAGAGTATTTCATATTCATCAAATGATTTAAAATAAATGGTATTTTTAATCTTGGATCATGAACCATCTTATGTGACCATCATTCTAACAAGTTTGTTTTTGAAACTATTTTTGTGCTGCTCTGATACTGTTTTCAAATAACTGCCTATTTTGATTTGTCTGTTGCTTGCCAAATTTGTAAATCTTGTCTGCGTGGGCCCTGTGTTTGAAACTCTTTGATATCCTTGTTCGTCTCAAGTGTCAATTTTAAATCCTCGAGAAGAGAGAACAATTGGTATCAGAAGTGCTGATTTTTTTTCCCTCTTGTCCTGTATAGCTTTTCACATTTCCTCTTGTAATTGATTTTCAACTTTAAAATTATTTGTTGATTATTCATTTAGAAATTGAAATCAATATCCAATTGAACTATATTTATAATTCATCAAAATTATTATCAGATTTTGAAATTGTGATGAATTATGACTGCAATATATTTCATAATAAGAGGAGATTTTATTTGGATTTTCATGATGGTTGAATATTTTTTATAATATCTTTGAACTGGCAATTATTTCACGACCATTTTCTTTATCTATCATAATTCTGCCATCCATCATGATTTTATATTAATGTGGAGAGTTAATATTTTTTAATAAAAAAAAATCTTTTTAATAAACAGTGGAAATTTGTGATAGAAATGGAACTATATTATTTATTCAGAATTAGTGATATTTGAAAATTTTCAATAATCCCGGTACAGTTGGTCATATTTCATAATATTATTAATTTAGAAATTTATTTCACATTCCATTTCTGTACCTACCACATTTCTATCATTCATATTGGTTGTATATACCGAGGAGTTTTTCTATTTAAAGCTGAAAACGATAAATATTTAATTAATACATAAGTGTGTCTCTAACCTCATTTAAAATTCCAAGCTCTGGTCATGCATGGTTATGAGACAACTTATAATTTAAGCTGCGACTGACCTCATTTAAAAATCCAAGCTCTGGTTATGCGTGGTCAGGGTGCTCTTAAATCAAAAGAAAAAGAAAAGAAAATAATTTGCAATAAATAAATTTTTATGTGAAATTCTCCTTGGTGTATAATAACCAGCCTATCAATCCACTTTCTAATCTGTGAAATGTGTTGAAATTTTATGACGTATTATGATTTGTTGATTGATAGGTATTGGGATTTGAAATTATTCGATTTCGTCACTTAAATTGAATTTATAATTATGGTTCGAATCCATCACTATTTCTGTGCTTTATTTTGATAAAAATCCTTTGAAAATATTTGGAAATGTTTTTTGTTAAAACTCTCCCCATTTTATATAAAATTCATCGTAAATCCGTCATTATCTACAATGTGAGATATGCCACCAGTTTTTAGAATATTATGATTTTTGTTTGATTGATTGAAATTTATGATGACCATTCTTCCTCTTAAGCTAAAATTATATTTTTAGTCAATTGTCATCTGTATTTCAAAATCTGTATCCTTTTGATGATAACAAAAGGGGGAGAATGGATTAGATTTTGATTTATGAGTGAATATTTTATAAATATTTTTAATTTTGAAAACTTATTATTATTCATACATTTCACTCATGCACAATTATAGGGGGAGTTTCTATTGTAGGGGGAGCATTTAAATAGGGGGAGTTCAAGTATTCACGAACAAACACATTTATTATATTCAAAATCATTTATTTGTTTGTCATCATCAAAAGGGGGAGATTGTTGTATATAACGATGTTGTATACACAATTATATGATTTTTGTTTGATGGTAACAAACAAATATATTTTATAAATGTGTTTGTTACTGTACTGTTCTATATTTACATCACAGACAGGAATGTAATATTTATAATACATCTATACAGAAATTCAAATATTTACTGTATTTTATTTAAAATATAAATATTATATTTCTAACATTCAAACAGTACATCTATTTTAACTCCACTATTTAATCACTTCACATATTTGTACTTACAAATAAACTAGAATAGACAAATCTGTTTGACAACAATGAAATAATGTTTTTTATTTCAAACAAGATTTTGTTTATTACAAATAATCAGTACAATCACTCCTTCATATACATTAGCTCTTCACTATGACACTCATACATTCACTCAGTTTGCATTTCATATATACAATTCCATTTACACAGATTCATATATATTTACACAGACACACTGACACTCTTCTTATTTTCACTGTCTTCTGTCTTTTATCTTTTGTCTTCACAGCACTTCACAGTCAGTCCAGTAATCATCACCTGTCACATGAAACAAGAACACACAGTACACTGCAATAGAAATAAAACTGATTACATGTGAATATAAATTTTAATTTTAAAATTTTATTTGCCTCAGCTTTCTGGTGTGTTTCTCATCATTTTTCATGACTTGATCTGAATTGTAAAATCATCAATCTGTGTCTAGACAGCTTGTGATATTCACAGTGATACACTGTAAATACCACAAGGCAGACAACATATATATTTCAATGTAGGGACAGGAACAACTCGTCTGATGGCTGCATGTACACACGTGTATACACGTGTGCACTGCCACGCCAATCAGCGTGCAATTGAGGAGTAGCCACGTGGACCTTCTCAACTCAGTGCATATTTGAAAAGCAACAAAGTCAACACAAACAAACATGATCAAAACCTCAAAGAATGAATCAACTCAAAGCATGGAGTTGAGCCAAGCAAGCTAGAGTGCAAAAGTGGTCGAGCTTGCATGAATTAACTCAAACCAGCCCAAGCAAGCAACAAAATCAGTAAAGAACTCAAATTCAATGGTGGATGAGCAATAACAGTTCAAAACAGTCGAGTGCAAGAATGATCAAGCACAACAGTCAAGAAGAATGGATGCAGCAAGAAATTTAAAGTACAAATAGCAAAGTGATTCATGTGTAAATGGTGGACATGATAGTGCAGGCAAGAAGGTTGGCAAGACAGCAAGCAAAATGATCAAAGTAACATTGTGATGCCAAATACAAGTTCAACTCCATAAAGCACAAGGCAGATCAAATCAGTGCCAGAATATATGAACAGCAATACATGAATGATCATGACAAGGCAGTTTCACACCATGGTGCAACAGTATGGTCGAGACAATGTTTATATCATTGTGCATCAAATCAGTTCAAGGAAGTGGCAGTAAAACAATGCAGCTACAAAGTGGAGCAGCATAATCATTGGAGCAACAACAGTAACAAACAATGATGTATACATGAGTGGTCGAGTTCAAAGTGAACTTCAGCAAACAAACATATGGTGAAGCAGCATATTGTTCAAATCAAGTTCAAATCAGAATGCAAGGGTATGCACAAGTACAGCAAGGTATAATTCTAGCAGCTGTACAGGTATACAATGGATCATAGCATGCACAATGAAAGGTGTACACAGTTGTGTATTCACACACAAAAATATACGCATTTCATGAAAAGGAATGGAGCAGCAGTACAAGCTAAAATGCAATGTCATGTATGGTCTTACAAAAACAAGCATGGCAATAATCAATGAAGACTAGTACTATATTTGGCAAATTCAAACCAGTCCATAACTTGCAAAGAACAAATATGTGCAACTAATCAAAGCATTGGAATAAATCAGGAAAATCATTTTTGGCAAGCATTCAAGAGCAGAATGTAATCAATCTGAATCTTCAAAATGGGAAGAATCAAGTCCAGAAAATCAGTGCTCAAAATGGAAAAGTATTTTCAGGTTTGTGAAGTATCATATTTGGCAAGTAATAAATCTCAGAATTTAAAGTCTGGACTTAAGAGTGGAAATTTGGAAAAGCACAAAATCAGTGCTTTCCTAAAATTTCAGAGGAGCAAAATATTTTTTTTTCTAGTTTTGGTTCAATCAATTTTCAGCAAGAAATCAAATTATCAGAAATATTTTTTTTGGTCAAGTGTTAAATTCATTTCTGGAATTTCAAGCAAGAGTTAATTTCGGCAAGTATTGTTTTGGGTAAAGAATGTTTCCACAAAGCTTCTCTGAATTCATTCATGACCCTCACGCAAGTGCAAGGGACCAGCAAAAGATTTTTTTTAACAATCTCGCAGGCCACAAATCAAAAAGGGAAAGCAATTAAATTCTCCAGAATTGCTATAATCAAATCAAAGCCGTGGCAACAAATTCAATTAAAACCGAGAATTGCAAAAGTGGAAAGTATCACAAATCAGCTGCAACAAAATCAGATCTTATCATATACGAAATCAGAGGCTGTCAAGGATTTTTAATCCTACATATTACACCCATTTACATCATAGGCACGTATCGAAAACCAACGTGAAAAATAAAAGAGAAAATCGAAGGAATAAAATCAGTAAAACTCACATTCTTCTTCCCAAATATTTTCGATCGAGCCAAAGAGAAATACCAAATTGAACGAGCAAAACCATCATAGAATCAAGCTTCAGAGAATCATCTATCATCACTCAAAGTCGATTTGATTTGGGGGATAAAAGAAACCCTAGGAGCCGCCGCCATTATTTTTCCACAGAGCAAAGTGGAATCGGGAAAATGAATACAAATGGGCCGGCCTATTTTTTGAAGTGTGAAAGGGGGATGACCCTTTTATTTTAACTCCTAGGGTTTATTTGTTTTAGTTCATTTTATTTTGTATTGTTTTAATTCGTTTATAAACCATCGATCAGTTTCTAGAGTCTGTATAATTCTAGCAGTTTACTAGAGTCTGTGTAAAAAACTAGGATACACTGATTACGGGGTTGTAATCAGGGGAAATCTGATCGAGGGGATATCAGTCAGTCTAGGGTTTTGAGCATAGGTTTAGAATAGTAGCAGGGTTTGCAAGTGTACATGGTCTTGTATTCGGGATCTGTTCTATCACCTAGTAGAAACCTTAGAAATGCAGCAGTAGGCAGGGTTTTGCCGAAGCTGGGTATATCTGTGTGTGATTTATTTTCTGTATTTCTGTTTCTGCTAAATTCTGTGTTCTGATTATTGTCCTGTCAAATTTTTAATTCTGTGAAAAATGTCATAAACCCTATTCACCCCCCCCCTCTAGGGTTAATCTAGATCCAACAATACTACCTCGATCGGGAACTGGAGCGACATTGAGAGCATGAACTTGCCCTCCTGAAGGTCCAGCACGCTGAGTCTGACCCTGGCCTTGCCCTTGCTTCCTCGGGCAATCCTTACTGAAATGTCCAGTCTCACTGCAGAAAAAGCATTCCCCATTCTTCCTTTTCCTCTTCTTACAATCCTTAATAAGATGCCCAACTGAACCACAATAATAGCACTTCCCCTTTTTGTTATTGCCCTTGTTGTTGTTCCCCTTGTTGCCTTGACTCTTGTTCTTGTTCTTATTGCCTTGACTGCTTTGACCACTTGGATTACCCTGATTTCCTTTCCACTGGGAATCAGTCTTCTTGGCTTGAGTATCATTCATCTTGATCTCTTTCTTGTCACTCCTATTCTCTTCATTGAGTAGGGCCATATTCACCAAACTCTCGAAAGTTGCCCCCAAGGGTATATGAGTCATGGCTAAACCATGTAATGGCTCATTTAATCCTAGAGCAAAGTATAGGGCCTTCTTCTGAGCCGTGTTAACCAAGTCCAAACCGACCCGAGCAAGTTGATTAAACTTATCCACGTATTCCCTAATGGTCATGTCCCCTTGCTTTAGTGATAGGAACCTTAGTCCAAACTTTCCCCGAAAGTCATCCCAAGTCACAATTGGCCTAGTAGCGGTGGTGACCACCCACCAACGTGCAGCTTCTTCCTTTAGCAACCATACTACTAATAAAACCTTCCTACGGTCATCTATATCAAAGAAGGCAAAAAGATCTTCGGTTTCTTTCAACCAATTCCTGGCCTCTACGAAAGTCTCAGTTCCAATGAAATTCTTGCAACCCATCGCCCTAAAGTCTTTGTAAATCTCCGCGAAATCCTTTTGTGGATGCTGAGGGGGAGGAGGAAGAGGAACCTCAGCGACAGGAGGAGGAGGAACATTAACTACCGGAGGAGGAGTAACATTTGCGGGGCCGGCTTCGGTCGCCCTAGCCTCCAAAAGTCTCCTATACCAAACAGGTACGTGTACTCCCTCCGGAATGGCAAAGTTATTGGCCATACTGAAAACGAAGAAAAAGATAGATTCAGAATGGAGAAAAATGAAAGAATTTTGCTAATGGCTTTTTGGGGAATAGCCTTTAAAATAAACTAGACTTTTCTTTGGAAAATACTTTATACTTGGTTTTGAAAATAGTTTTCCAAAAGTTTTAAAAACCTTTTTGTTCCTTCTCGTAAACCATATGCTCTGATACCAAATGTAACACCCCACCTCCGCCAGGGTGACTCTTGCAAGCACTCTGACTTTGGAGGGGCGTTTGAATCAGGTAAACATGCATAATGATATATCAAGGCAGAACAAGAACATATGTATATATGTAAACAGAGTAAATAACATAGATAAAACAGCGGAAGATTTCAAACCATTTCAAAACAAGTCTGGTACAACATAATGTCAACTTTCCAAATACACAAGTCTAGATAAAAACAACATTACTGAAAAACTGAAATACATAAGTACTATCCCCAAAATAAGTGATAACTATAGCTAGCTTCATGTCAAGACCGTACATGAGCTAAAATCCCACAAGCAAGCAATCAGAAATCCAAGCTAAGCTCCAATATTCCCTCCCTGAGAACCTGGGGGGGGGGGGGGGGGGACGGAAGAAAAGAGGCGAAAGGAAAACAGGTCAGTCAAAAAGACTGAGTAAGCCCTACTACAATCAATGTAAACTGATAAAGTTAACTGGCATGAGAAGCATGGATGAACATAAGGATAACAACATACTAGCATGATGATTAACTAACAAGGTAGATAAAGGTGTCATCGCATAATCATGTTTAAGGTTTTGCACCACAGGTGTACTAGCAAACTAACATGACTTGAATAAACCAGTATTGATCCCTAGGCCCAAGCTTTGGCCCAATAACATGAAATGACCCTAATACAAGGTCTAACCAATCGGTTTAGTCGATCGGCTCCCTATAAGCCTAACTCGTCACGTGTTGGTGTCCATACGGCCCAAACATAATTGTAGTCAGACTGTGCCGGGTCTCCCGTCGGGTGTATCAAGCCCTAGGGTGGCAACCCCTGGACACCATAAACATGCGTGCATAGTCTCGATCTACTGGTACCCGTGCATGTTTTCCCCGGCTTCGGACTATGTGCACGACCATAAGTCCGCCCGGAACTACATCGGCGTACCATTCTGCCGTCGTTTTTGGTCACTTACCTCCAGTTCAGTAATCGTGCCCCGCACCCTAGCCTAGTCCCTAGGGCCATAATGATACAAACTTGGGATTACTGCCGGAGTGGACCCCCATTGCTAGGATTTTTCTAGTGGGTTAAGTACGGTTTAACCCTCTTGCTAATCATGGATTAACTTGGTTAAGTGTAACGATGAGTTCACGACTTAACCCTGATTAATCTACCAAGCCAAAATTGGTTAAGTATTAAGTGGACCATGACTTAACCCTAATCACAAGGCATTAATTAATTTAATGCGCCTTAACCTCTCACATTAGACCTTGTTGTGGTTACTAGTTAAGCCGGGCGGGTCCGGGTAGCTTTACACCACAACTCGGTCTAACCTCGGGTTCAAGGTACAACATGGCCAACTTCTCACATTGGGTCCTATTGTTTGTAGCAACTAGTTGAGCCGGTCGGTTCCGGGTAGGTTTACGCTACAAACTCAACCCAACCTCGAGTTGGTCACACTTATCTTTTCTAAGTTCATGTCCATCATGTTTCCAAAACATGTTACAAATTTTCAAGCAATTGGGTAGACCTAACTTAATAGGTAAATTCCCAATGGGTAGACCTAACTTAATAGGTAAATTCCCAATCTTATGTTTTTATGTCTTTTAAGTTTACCCAACCCCAAACGCAATCCCATCGCTTACATATCGCAAATAGCGCATAAAGGATAGAAAGAGGGAACTTGGCATAATCATGACATAAAGGTGTTGAAGCCACAAGTTTAACATGGTGGCATATGAAATGTACATATGTTCATATACTTGCATATTACATTTTTGGCCTCAAAAGCATGCATAAAACCAAACTTAGCATATCGGTGATACATGGTGATAAATGACATGTAGAAATGGCCATAAGTTCACATTTAGCCTCACATACAAGTTATCATAAGAGATATGATAACTTACATGTTGCCAAAATGCAACCTTTAACATAAAGCTTGAAGCTTTATGTCCATATACTCAAGATAAGCTTGCATAACATGATAACATGAACAAAATGATCATCCCAAACTTGCATAACATACTTGCATATCATATGACGAACTTGCATATCAAACTTGCATAACATAACATGATAAACTTGCATATCATAACATGGCATACTTGCATAACATAACATGATAAACTTGCATATCATAACATGGCATACTTGCATAACAAAACTTGCATATCATAACATCTCAAACTTGCATAACATGACATAGTAAACTTGCATATCATGGCAAACTTGCATATCATACATTTAACTTTAGAGTTTAAGTATGAAAGTAGAATAGGGCTTACAATACTTATGAAGGCACAAAAGATATGACAAAGCCCTTATGCAATCAAATAGACCCAAAATGCAAGCTCTAACATAAAAACCCTTGAGCCAAAATGATCAAAACTCTTTCTTTATGATGCAAATATAGAAACTTGACTTGAATGTAAGCTAATGATGCTCATACAAGTTTGAAAACACTTGTATGCATGGAAAATCTCTCATAGAAATTTATTTAGGAATTTGATGAAGAGAGTGGAGGCCATGAGAGGTAAAATTTTGCCATAGTTTAGTTGTAGGATTGTTTAATGATGATTTAGGGTTAGGTTAAGGCCTTATTTATAGATTAGGCAAGTGTTTTAGGCCATAGGATTAAACCCTAGTTGCAATCTCAGCCCTTAAAACCGAATCTGGCCCGCAAGCTCAACACAATCTCAAAATGGTGCACCAGGCAGAACTGCCCGGCTGAGCCAAGTCGACAGGGCTGTCGACTTGGGTCCAACCAAGTCGACTCCCAAGTCGACAGGGCTGTCGACTTGGGTGCTCTGGCGGGAATTTTCCCGCCTGGCCCAAACTGGCCCAATTTTCCAAATTCAAACTTGAATTTGAAATCTGTTTTTACTTTGAATTTTCTGAAAACTTCGTTGGGCCTTAATCGGGTCATACGGACTCCGATTTTCGAAAACTCGGACTCTATTTCACGTATTTTTCCGAGACGAACGCAATGGCATAGCCTGTTTCCCTTGATTCAGATTTATAAATTAAATTCTGCCTCGATTTATGTTATAATAGGTTATTGAAAATACGGGTTGTTACAACTCTTCTCACTCGTTCTAGGATACTACTGATCCTATCTCTAACGAGTAATTCTAATTGGATATTTCTAATCCAATATCTGATGAATTCTTTCGTATGGTTCTAAGGTGTCTTGTTCTCGAGCTCTGTAAACCAAAGCTCTGATACCAACTGTAACGGCAAGGAATTTCGCTCGATCCGAATCAGTCGTTAAACCGGTCTAGACCGTTCGAAACACCTATTCGTTTTGAGAACATGACAAAATAGAACGCAAACGGAAGAACATTTCATTGTTATTACAACAATTCCATCAGATACAAGAATATACAGAGTATAACTGAATAAATTACATTCGATAAATATCAGAGATTACAATAAATTACATAGCAGCGGAAAATAATACAAAATACAACTGAAAGTGATACACGGATACAGAGCTTTCCGAGCATCGTTCCAACTGTAAATCAGGACCCTGTGAATATAAATCTGCAAAACCAAAACTACTAGCTGCCCGTGTGGAAAATAGGGGCACCCAGAGTTTAGGTTAAAACAATAAACTCCAGGTCAGTCATGTGACTGGTGTGAGAACTAAAACAGTTATTTAAAACTTTACTTTAAAAGAGAGTAATTCAAGGGACCACGCCGTATAACACGGAACGGGTTTCCTCCCAAGAATACTAGTGCATATAACAAAACAACGCAATGTTTTTTTTGGAAAAATGAAGCTATTATAAGACCTAGGTCCCATCACACAATGCAACGCAAGCCGGAGGATAGGGTTTTCCCTTATAATAGCCAAACATGCTTGGTACGTTTAAAACAAATCATTTGATACTATAATAAGTGTATAGTGTCAAAACAATTTCAATCATAAATATAAATCATAGACGGATTGGGTACCATATATCATGTCGCCATACTAGTTCTACAATTAAAACCGCAATATCACGTATTGGAAATTGGATTTCCGTCATGAGCCGAGGCAAGGGGCAAGCTCCTCTCCGCATTCGAGACACTCTAGCAATGCCTCAGGACCCCACTCTGATCCTTTGGAACCTCCAAGGCCGGTCCTCTCTTACTTTTGAGGATTAGTTATTCCTGAACACACGTTTCCCGGTCCTTACAGACCTATATCCGAGGCGCCTCGTATCCAACAACCACACAGGTGAAACGTATATAAATGTCAGGGCTGGTAGGTCACTGACACCACCCTAGCTAGAAAGAAACGTCGTGCACTCCTTGGGTCCGTATCCCGTTTTTGACTCATACCGAGGTGCGAGGCTCGCGAATTCACGTTATACACAAAGCTACGCCACACAGGCCGTGCTTTGATCGTCAACCACAAGACTTTGCTTTTCAACAGAAGCCCTGATCAATTGCCACTTACGCGTGCCACACTGGCAATTCACTCCATGCAATTGATGTCCATCGATATACAACCTCTGAGCTCGTACGTCTCAGAGAAGGGCGTTAAGCAAGAGAATAAATTCTCCACCGCCAAACAGATGTATATTTAATAGAGATCAATCAACACAGAATAAAATCCAATGTCAGACACACAATCCATTTACAAGTTCGTTCTGGGTCTGAACGAAACCGTAGGCACTTTCCTCGCATATCCATCCATCTCCAAGTACGTCTGGACGATCACCAACTGATTCCCTCATCCTGGGTGTACAGCCCAATCAAGATCATGAGTAATCACCCAAACGATGTGAAGACTTCTGGTCTTCAACCACCGTCTTCATCTTCGACATCTCGTCGAATCGGTTATTCAGAATGGGTATAAACCCGGCCTTTCTGAATAACCCACGTATATAATAAACGAATGTTACACAAACACAACAAACGCCTCATTCCAATTCAGAATATTCTTTTATTCACAAAATCACATTCTTAGGGAAATGTTCCCATTAATTTTATCCAAGATAAATTCTTCTAAATTTATTCTTTAATCTTCCTTTGGATATCATTTCTAACTAGTCGGGATTAGCGAACCACACCGAAGTAATTATTTATTTTATTTCCCAATCCCAACCTATATCCCATGGAGCGAAACTGGTGATACTCCATTCCTAACACCACGGTGTTATCGGTAAAATTAATTACCATTTCACGTTCAAATCTAATTAAAGATTTAACTATCGCTTTGGAGCAAAACTGGTGATACTCCACTCTCGATCACTTTTCAGATTTTATAATTTAAATTATCAATTCACATTTTTAATCTAATTAAAGATTCATTAAAACTCTACTTAGTTTTAATCTTCTCAAAAATCGATATCTTGCCTTTAACTGGGTTAAAGAACCAATGTCATCTAAAACACGATTCACGATAAACCCAAATCACATTTGATATTAATTACAAGGCCCTGAATAGAAAATATATCGGCTTATATTCAATATCAAATCTTGAAACCAACAAATATCGTATTGGAAATAACGATATAAAATATATCTTTCAAATTCCCATAACAATATCTGTATAGTCACGAAATCCAACATCTAAATATCCCGAAGATAATTTCGATTCAACTCCAGTCCAATCCACGTATTGGGAATATTGATTATTTTTAAAATCACTTTCAAATTCAATTTATTTATTTCACAAATAAAATGATTTTAATTCTAGTTCAAACTAGTTCATTTCGACAAAAATCTATTTTTAGCTTTTCAAATGTGGAGTTTTCACCCCAGTTCTTTCCAATTCACATATTATGGTTTTACACAAATTATTGATATTTTAATAATTTTATCAAGGCCCGTAGAGTCGATTTCCATCAACGGCCATCGAACTGCACTTACAACGACCTTTTTCAAATTTTATTTGGACATAATTCCAAATCCAACCATTAGATTTCAAATTTCTAATATTCATTGGAAAGCTCTTTTCGATACGAACCCAACGGTTCCGGTTTTAGGAGAATCCGACGGTCGGATCTCCCGCAACGTCTATTCGAAGTCAATGGTCGAAATTCAAGAACTGCCGTAGAGCGGCGCGTTCTATTCAGGCCATTATATATATAATATATATATTATATATATTTCATCAATTTCCTTTTAAAATGTATTTTATAAATCGTTTTAACTTCGTTTTCAAAACCATTTCAACTCTATATTCAATTTCTAATCAAAATTGAATATTTCATATCATTACTATATAAATGATAATATTTTCAAAATGTTATATTTTGAAATCACTTCTTTTCTATATTCATTATAAAAACGAATATAATCGATATAAATATCGTTCACGTCAAAATAGCGCAACTCTAATCAACACGGCTTTATATATTTCAATAAATCCGTTATTTTATTCAACAAATGAATATTTATTCCATTCGACACATGAATCTATATTTCTTCCAACACCTGACTAATCTCAACACATGAGTACTGTCAACACACGACTATTTTTGTTATGTAAAATATTTTATAAAACTATGGTATCTATCGTTTGATTTTCAATTAGACTTCAACCGTAAAGTAGTTCTAATTTTAAATATGATAAAGATGTAAATTTCATTGTATAAAATATTTTACTCAACACATGAACATCGTCAACACATGACTATTTTTATATTCAACACATGAATTTTCTTTTATAATATTCCTTATTTTCCCGATTGGAATGAGGCCCAATCAATCACCATATAATGTTAATTATATGGATTCCATACAACACATGTATATAATAGCATTGAAAAATAATCAACCATCAACCAAAGTGCACTACACTGTATAAGCATCAAATATAGATATCTTATGCTTATAACAGCCTGTCAATCAATCGATCGACATATTTAAGCAATCAGGATGAGTGAACTTCCAAATTTCATCCCAACACCCGTGTGGGGTTTCAAACAATCAAACACAGATTTTATTTGTGCAGCTGGGCGATGTGTAAAATTTATCGTCCCAATCAATGTCCTTCAAATAGGTGTATATAAACAAACCGTCCGGTTTGTAAATGAATATTTTATTTTATTCACTTCCACGTTAAAAATTATATTTTTACCGATAAAATATTCTATTTCAACACATGAATTTCTATTCAGTTCATTTACACAATAAAAATGATATTTTTATTTTTCTAACTTATTTTAGAAAATTTCGGCGGCATAACGGTACGATACTAGAAACGGGACAAGGCCTAGCCTTATCCCTGGTCTAGTGAAGGCCCACGCCATTCACACATCAATCAAATCAATTTCATTTCACCAAACAATCAAGTTCAAATCAAATAATCTAACCAACTACACAATCAAACAAACAAGTCCATGGTCTGTGGACAGTGGTGTCGGGTGCTACTAAACACCGTCTGCATCCTAGTATATATTTATAACTAGAAAATGAAATTTGAGTGAGAAGTTCTCACCGACTAGCTAATCCAATCATCTCGACTCTTCTTATGTAGAAAATCTTGTCGTTCTCGCCTTTTTTCACTTTCGTTGCCCGTAGCCACTACATGTATAAAAATCACATTTTTATTATCTACATTATATAAAAATCTCATCTTTATATCTTCTATAAGTTAAAAATCGGATTTTTATCCTCTCTATAATATAAAGATCATATTTTTATTTATTTCATATGTCAAAAACTATAGAAGCTTTAAAACAGAGAAAACTCACATATTTTCTATCGCCCGGATTTGTTGTTCTGGCTCCAGAATTTACAAACGAGCTTCATTCTTCACACCATCTTTTTTTTCTAGCACAAGCACGCCATTCTGAACAACTTTTGCCTAGTGGTCTTCTTGCCGAAAATGTGCCATTTCGCCGGAAATCGCGAAAAGACAGCATTTTGACAGTGTTTGAACAGCAGACTTCGGACGCGTTTTCCCGACAACTCCGCAATGAAAAATAGGACTTACCATATACCAAATCAAAGAGAATTTCGTGCTCTACAACTTTGGTCTTGAGGGACTTTGGCTAAAAGTACACGGTTTGAGAGTTATTGACGAAAAACGGTTAGGGACTTTTATGCAAAAACGGGATTTTTGGTGAAAAGGGGGATATTGGCCATGTGGGGCCCACGGTCGGAATTGGGGGAGGCAAAGGGGGGCGTGGGGCCTGAGGTGGCGTGGGGAGGCGGCTAGGGGGCGGCGGCGGTGGAGGTGGGGCCCGCGGTGGCCGATTTGGGTGTAGGGTTTTGATTTTGGAGAGGGAAAGAGGAGGAGAGAGAGAGGAGGAGGAAGAGGAGGAGGAGGGGAGGAGGAGGGGGTGCGGATGGCCGGCGGCGGTCGGTGGTGGTGGTGGAGGGGCGGTGGTGGTGGGAGGGTGGAGGCCATTTTTGAGTTTTTGTGGAGAAAGAGAGAAATGAAATTATGAAGAGAAAAGTGGAGTAAAAGTGAATATATGCTAGTTTCTCGCATATCGCCCGAACGCTAGCGATCTCCGATGGCCGCGGATTTCGGACACGAGATAGTAGACGTGAAGACGAGTCCAACGAAACAAGTTTCGTCGAATTCCGAGTTCGTTTGACCGTCCGTTAAAAATCACAAAAATGCTCAGATAAGCTCTAAAAATGCGATTTTGGCGCACCTTTTCTTCTCGCACGCTCACATGCTAACTCAAAAAATCAAGCCCTCTTGGATTTAACCATTATTAGATGATACGAATCTAGAAAAAAAAGTAGAATTGAATTCCGAGGTCGTATCAATAATGTTCCTTTGTAAAATGACTACTCGTTTTACCCTGAACTGTTTCAGCTCGCACGGCCACATATTAACTCCGTTCGACGTGCCCTTTGGAACTCAACAATGATTTATCATTGTGAATCCATAAAAATTTATTTCGCCGAATTCTGAGCTCGTATGCAAAATTTCACTTTTTAAGGGCTATGTATTGTTAAGCGAACAACTCCAGCCCATAGCCACTATTCCGGATATCGGAATATATCGAAGCTTATACTTTTCGGAGTTCTAAACGGCATTTTGAACTCAATGGAAGTGGTTTCGAGTCCAAATTCATCCGTATGAAAATTTTGACTTTTTGGGCCATGTATAATTTACATAGCGACTATTTTGAATTTTCAACTGGGAATAACTTTTGATTCCCGCTATGAAATTTCGATTTTTCTGATTCGTTGGAAAGATATTCATGAATAGATCCTAATATTTTTGGTTTTACTAAAATCCGGATTGTTTTGCACCCGGTACATTCAATTGAAGTTTGAAATCGAATTATCGAACTACCGCGCCATTTTCAATTCCTTTTATAATTATATATAATTATTTATATTCTAACGACGACGTATATAGATATATACGTTCGAATTATATTCAAAATAAATTTCTCGTTGTTATTATTTAAAATAATCTATTTTAAATATTCAAAATTCATTAAAATTGCCAAAATAAAAATTTTAAACTGGCTCAGAATTTCCGGGTTATTACAGTTTCGACACTAGGGTCGACATGGGTGTCGACCCCCCCAAGGGGTCGACCCATGTGTCGACCCAGGGGTCGACCCCCCTGTCGGTCAGTTTGGCCTGGGTGCACTGATTTGAGCTTTGGGCTGTGTTTTGGTGGCTTGTGACGAAATCTGACGGCTCTAAACTAAATTAGGGTTAATCTAAGGGCCTAAACTACATCCTAATTCTATAAATACACCCTAAGACTACCCTAATTCATACTAAAAATAGATACAACGTCGTTATGCCGTCAAAATGCCACTTGAAGGAGCCTCCATCAAATTGTAGAAGAAGATAGCTTCTCAAATCAACTTCTAATCAACTCTAGCAACTTAATCTTCTTCATAGGAGTGCTAATCAACAAGTTGTGAGTTTCTATGCCTTTAGCAAGCAATTGCTAAACTAATTATGATAGGATATAATGAGGTTATGGTTATGTATGTGGATCAATGCAAGTTATGTTATCATATGCTATGTGTTCATGATGTTATGCAAGTTATGCAAGTCATATGCTATGTGTTCATGATGTTATGCAAGTTATGCAAGTCATATGCTATGTGTTCATGATGTTATGCAAGTTATGCAAGTCATATGCTATGAGTTCATGATGCTAGTTGTGCAAGTTTTATGCTATATGTTCATGATGCTAGTTATGCAAGTTTTATGCTATGTGCTCATGATGCTAGTTATGCAAATCACTATGATAAACATTGATCCATTATGACACCATGTTATGCAAGTTTGGTGTTTGATTATATGCAAGTTCATATATGACATGTTATGCAAGTTTCGTGTTTGATTATATGCAAGTAACATGTGCAAGTTTACACCTTTGTATGATATGCATACATATGCAAGTTAACCCCTTTGTATGTCATACATACATATGCAAGTTTACCCCTTTGTATGACATAAGTAACTTATGCAAGTTACCCTCTTTATGACATGTGTGATTCATGCAAGTTTGGGTTGATTATTTATGCTAGTGGGGTTTGATGCTATGGTCATATATGCATGTTGACACCTTTAAAACCCATGTTGATGCTAATGTTATGCAAGTTGAACCCATTGTGTTTGTGATGAATCTCCCATTTTAAGTATGTCATGTCCACGTATTACGTGGGGAACGATGGGGTTAATATTCATGTTAATAAAATGGTGTGAAGTTGGTATGATTATGCATACCATAATGTGGATGGACATAATTGAGTCAATTATGTACATCGTTAAATTTGTAATTAATTAGGGATAATTAATACAAAATATGGGGGTGATTAATTAGGTTTAATTAATCAACTAAGACACGAGGTTGGACCCTTTTGTAGCATAAGACTGCCCGGACCCGACCGGCAAATCCAGCGGCTACAAATGATTGGCCCAATGTGAGAGGTCTTAGGCATAAACTAAATACGTGACAAGTGTAAAGACACGAGGTTAGACTCTGTTATGGCGTAAGGCTGCTCGGAACCGACCGGCAAATCCAGCTGCCATAAAAGACAGTCTAATGTGAGAGGTCTCTACAAAGGTTACGTTCTTAATCAATTAAGAAACACTTAACCAGATAAGCATGTAGTGGGGCATGAGGGGTTAAGTGGGTGCCTTCGGTGGCATGTGGAAATCAAGTAAGTGCCTTGGGTGGCATGTGGAAATCTAGTGGGTTGCATTGGGTGGAAATAGAAAATACGATTAGAATACTTAACCAAGTGGAAACATGTAATTAAACATGATTAAAGGGTTAAGTGGGATGCACTAGAAAAAGGGACCCATATGTATCTTATTGGGCTCGACCCATGTCGAGGACGAGACGCGCGTACTGGGCTTGACTATAAGAGGCCAAAAACGGGTTAGCGGTGGCAACGCAAGTCCAACGGGTTTCATATGCGTGTGTGGACCCGGGCTGGTAGGTAAGACGTTGTTGCATCGTGTAGGTATAAGCCGTGCACCGTTGGTTGTATCGGGTTGCCACTTTGGGGAGTGATACACCCCACTGTGGGACCAGCACGGGTATCTATGTTAGGGAGCCGATCGCTTGGGGAGTAGTGGGTACACCTAGTGGAGATGGGGGCAGACGGCACCTATGTGGTCAGCTAGGGGTACACGAAACTACTAGTTATATTTTCTAAGTCCTTGGGTGGGATCAACCTTTAAATAGGAATGACTGGTGTGGTGCAGTGTAGTAATTACCCTTGGGTGGGTAGATGCGTCTTTACCGTTATCTTAGTTCATCCTATGTCTAGTTGGCTGCTTAGTGTAGTCATTTATCCCCAGTCATCACCGTACCAAGTTTATATCATACCCTAATTACTTTAATGATTGTATTGTTAAAGTTATAGGGCTCACTCATACTTATGTCTGACCCCGTTGTTTTTATCTTTTTCCCAACCCTCAGGTTCTCAGAGTGGGCCTAGCACTAGTGGGCTTTGATCAGATTGCTTTATCTATCTGTTGGAGCTTGGACCGTGATGTAAAGCCCAGCTTATCTTTTCTATTATGGCTATTAGTTATGTAGTGGGATTATGTACTTATGTTTTATCAGGATGGATACTTAGTACTTGACTCTTGTTTTAGTTGGTTTTGATATGTAACCAAACATGTTTATCTTCTGCTGCAATGAAATGATGTTTTAGATTTCAAGTATTATTCATATCTGTCTTGTTGTAATTTTTCTGTTCTATATTCACTTAAAATACTCCACCGAAGTTAAGGCATTCCCTTAGTGAGTGACCTTAGCGGGTGTGGGGTGTTACAACTTCGGACTGTGTTTCTGTTGGGCTTCCTAAAGCACAACTTATATCTGGTTGTGCGTTTGGGCTTCGGTCCTGCTCATTGAGACACTTGCCAAAAAGAGGGTTAACGCTTTGCCCCTCAGAATGCATCTTCATCGACAGAGGGAGGTGTGTTATGAAATCCGAACCGGGCCATAAATGCTCGAGCTGCTATGGTCGCGCCGGACCATATTGAGGCCAGAAAACCGACGGTCCGATGATGTATTAAGGCCGAAAACCCGACGACCATGCCAGGTCATATTAAGGCCAGAAAACCTACAAACATCGAAAACCTCATTAAGGCCGAGATGATGATTGCCATTTGTACGAGAGTTGGTTCCTGCAAATACAAAACAAACTATACTCGTTTTGGAGGAGGGCGATGAGTCGAGCATTTTATCCTACTTGTCTTTAGAGGGTGGCGAGCATCAACCATGCTCGGCTTAGGGGCGAGCATAAACCATGCTCGGCTTAGAGAGGGCGAATATTAACCATACTCGGCTTAGGGGCGAGCATAAACCATGCTAGGCTTAGAGAGGGCGAGTATTAACCATACTCGGCTTAGAGGCGAGCATAAACCATGCTCGGCTTAGAGATGGCGAGTATTAACCATACTCGGCTTAGGGGCAGGCATAAACCATGATCGGCTTAGAGAGGGCGAGTATTAACCATACTCGGCTTAGGACAAGTGTTTCTTATGCTCGACTCATGCCAGGTTGGTTTGTTTAACGAGCTATGCATGCTCGTGGTGTAAAGAAGGGAGAGTTGTCCACACTTCATATTTAGAAAATATGACCTCACTCACTTGAAGGAGTAGGTGTTTGAAATGGTGGTGGGCTTTCGCGCTGACCACACAAAGCAGGGGGCGAGCATTATCCATGCTTGGCTTAAAGATTTCACAACATAATCTACTTTTACAAAAAGTTAAATTCATAACTGCTAAGCAACTAAAGAAAAGAAATTCTACTGGGACAGCGATTGATTACAAAGCATTCTCAAGAGCTAAAATCAAGGCGTCCTTGTTATTGAAAGAAATACATCGAAAGAAAAGATAAAAAATCTAATTAATGATAATGCCGCGAGTGCTAGTCTGAGGGTCCTTTCCGTTTCTAGGAACTCGCGGACCAGCCTGAGAAGCTTGAGCAGAGGGTCGCGGTGGCATGGCCGGGGCGCGATCTTTGACATATTCAGCGAGTTCCCCTTTCCTGACTCATCCTTCGATGAGATCGCGTAGATGTAACGTCCCGCATTTTTATCGGACTGTATTTGAATATTTAAATCGGTTTAAATATTGAATTAGTAATATAAATGAATTTATATATTAATAAGAACAAAGGAGAACATATAAAAATATATATTAATTATAATCGAGCTCAGAACGACGCGGCAGTTCGTAATTTAACGTTCTGAACTTCAACTGAGTGTACAGGATTCATTTTAAATCGGATTTCGTCGAAACCAGAAATGTTGGAATCTGTTTAACGATATATTTCTAAGAGAAGTGAAAAACCAAGATTTCGTCGAATATATTGCAAGATATGTCCAAATCAAATATTCAGAAAGTCGCTATGAAATCGTATATCGACCGTAACGGTTATTTGAATATAACTTGATATCGGTTGCAAATCGGGACAAGGTTCTTTTGAGGCGCAGCGCTAATTAAATTTTTAGAATTTTACTGTAATTTTTAATTAATTAAATATGCAACTTTTTATTTGGGGTATTGTGTACCTTGTATAGGTATTTCGGGATTTCAAAATATGAGTTAAACTACCGGTATTATTATATTTTTGGGATCGTGCCACCTCACTAAACACGACCGTATTTTTATTTCAGTCTACAGCGTTCATATATGAATATGATCGTATATATTGGTGGGGGTAGCTTTTAAAACTTTAAAAGAAAATACATATATGGACCTAGTCTACAAACCAATCCATACCCTAAGCAAAAGGACATGTACACCATACTCAAGTAACATCTGAACTCAACACGCCCTTTTCCATTTATGAATTTGGCCTTCCTTGTGTACACCGACTATATTAAAACCTTAGTCACTGTGCTGCTATACAACAAATGAAGACGCATGTCTACTTTTATATAATTCTTTAATAATATAATATGCATGCCTTAGCTCTTAAGTAACCTTAAGGGTACAAAGCTGAAAGTCTAAATGGTTAGGAGATGACATGCCTACCACCCTAATTCGTTCAAATAACCTATACCCACACTGTATACAATTTAATGACCGATATGAATTGTTTACAGCTATCCTACGTGCTCCTATGTACATCCCATACTTTAAATCCTTAGGCTTTGAATTCCTCTCATGTATTAAACAATAGACCTAGCACTCTAAAAACTAACCATACTCAAGATAGCCTACTATATAACAATGTAGACTACCTAACCTAAAAGCTAAAGCATGCATGCCCATCACCATTGACAGCTATAAAAAATCAAGTCGCATGGCCTAGCACAACCCTAGTTTTCTTTTCTTCTTTTTAGCTCGCCTAGACCATGTACCTTTGCTTAAGTCTGAAGTATTAGTGGAAGCTTCAAGTGAAAGCCTCCTCAACTATAAAAGCGTGAACATAGATTGATGCTCCACGCCTGAAGGAAGAGATCTGAGTTTTCGGAAATGGCGTGAGCTGAAATTATTGGAGCAGCGTTCCAAATATAGGAAGAAGTATGGGAGTGCTTATCATTCCTGGGTCACGCATGGATGCTGCTCGACGCAGACATCACGGTGAAGCAAAGTTCGGGTTAGTGAGAACCTTGAAGTCGAGCTCGTTGGATTGTTTTGGGGAGGATGAGCACGGAAGTTGGAAGATAGTGAAGTGCTGGTAACATGCGGGTCTGGGTATTAAGGCAAGGAGCAACGTTTTGCATGAAAATGTTTGCCAAGAGAAAGAGCAAGAGGATGTATATAGCCTTGGATTTTCAATGCTAAGTAGTACGCACGAAGTATCAGTGGAGGAATACATGACGTGTTGGTGGAAGGTGTTGATATGGTGTGTTGGGGAGCAGCAGTCCATCGTCGAGGTCGAGGCGGAGGTGACTGGACTGAAGTTAAAAACTGCTTGCGTTGAGTCTTTGTGAGTGAAGGATGGATGGAGTTTCAGCTCGGCCATATGTGTACTACTGGCAACATGTATTAAAAATGAACAAAAGACTGAAAATGGCAAGATGGAGCAGTAGTGATGTGATTCGTTTTAACTGGAAGTCATGCATGCGCAAACAGTCTTTCCCATATGATATTGGTAGCCGAAACGAGGGGTTTAAAACTGTCGATGGTCCACTGTACGTTCGCAAGTGGTGCAACAACGTCGTGACGGGACGAAACGCTGGATTCAGATCTATCAACCGACGCAAATCGTTATTTAACGGTTAACGCGCCAAGGTGAGTAAATTCACTCACTCTGATCTTTTTAAAATATTTTAATGTTGTTTGAATGCTGTGTGATGGTCGATTAGGTAGATTACAGTTAATTTGATTGAATATTATATATCGTTACATAAGTACACATCACCGATTAGATACTGATTCCATCAATTTGAATATTCCCTAGTATAGAGTTAGTGTAAATTGTGTTGACCGACACCTGTGGATGCGGAAACCGGTTGGAGGAATCCGACCGGATTCCTTGGTAATTATATGTACTGTTTGTTTTGTATGAACCCGAATTATATTTAAAACCCCATGTGAATGTTGATGTTGAACGGAAATTCAACATCTGTTTCGATAAATAAATAAACGATATCAATTTAGAAAGTGATAACAGTCGACTGTAAAACCCTCGTTTTGTTAAGGAGTTGATTTACCGTCAGGTAAATGAACGGAGTTAATTATAAAAATTATATTTTTATAATTAAAAAGAAGATTTTATTTTATAATAGAAGTTCTATTATAAACCAGTATTTTAGAGTTCGTTTTTATAAAGTTAAATAAAAACGATTGTTGACATTTGAATAAGTTTATAAAGCAAAAATTATCTGACAATTAAATATTTGGATAATTATATTTAGAAATATCATTAGATTAATTATATTAATCTAATGTTGAGAAGTAATTAAAATCAGTTAACGAATTTACTGATGGAATGAAGTTGATTTTATCAACGGTTATTTGAGAAAATGATTATTAGATTAATTTGTTTTTAATTAATCTGATGAAACAGTTTAGAAACAAATTAGTCAAAATGTATGAGATTTAATTACCTTTTAGTTTAAGAAGTTATACGTAGAACTGTAAAATGGAGAAGCGAAGAGTTAATGTCTAAAATAAATAATAGCGAAGATTTCAACGTATGAATATGGTGTTATAAAACCATATTCCGAAATAAAACAAGGAAACACGATTTGATGAATAGTATAAGTAATAAGGGGTTAGAATACAGATTTATATCTGTTCTAAGGTAAGAACGTTGTCGATCAAGGTCTGAGAGGTAAATAGAATACCCCAACTTGAACGTCTTCACTATTATCGAGGAACGACATCAGTTTGTAACGGAAAGATATGTCAAGATTTTTGTAACGGAAAGAGATGTCAAGATTTTTGTAACAAAAAGAGATGTCAAGATTTTTGTAACGGAAAAAGACGTCGAGATTAGTTATAAAGTGGCATATAGCAGGGCATTGCAAGTTTGAACTATAGCGATAAAATAAACGTTATTGATTAGGCTTAAGCGTGACTGTTATGTCAAGATTAGTTATAAAGGAGAATATTACAGCGTATGACAAGTTTAAACTATAGCGATAAAAATAACGCTGTTGATAAGGTAAGTGTGACTGTAATGAGAGATTAGTTATAACATAGAATATTACAGCGTATGACAAGTTTAGAACTATAACGACAAATAAAATGCTGTTGATTAGACTTAAGCGTGACTTTTATATATGATAGCACTTCCTAGGAAATGAAGCAGTTTAGTTGAGATCCACTTATTCGGAAGTGATAAATAACGATGTGGTAAGGAAATATAAGAATCAGTTTTAGAAAGAGAAATTGGAGAATCGTGTTAGAAAACAATGGCAGCATTTCGATGTTTCGAAATGTGATTTGAATTAAGCCATAAGGATTGGGAACTAGAATTCGACGGTGTCGAATGTATTAAAAGTAAACTAATTTAGGGATTATAATCTGATAGAATAATTAACATTTAGTTGTAAACAAATAAATGTTAATAGGATAGGATTCAGTATTTAGTTATAAACTCGATATTTATTTGGTAAGAAATCGACTTAGAAACAGAGTTTATAAAGTGGATTGTAAATAAAAAGTGTGAAAGAGATTTCGGCAAACGAGATAATGATATTGATTTTCTAAATACAGAAGTTATTTGATAAAGGTGTTCAGATTTCTATAATAGTATGATATTCACCTTTTAAAGTGAATAATGTTTTAAAAGTAAGCGTGGGGCTGATTAAAGGGTTAAAAGGAAATTGGGAATATTTTCCAATATAAATAGGGTGATTATCCAAGTATAGAAATGAAGAATGTGAAATTAATGGAAATAGTCGAACGTTAATAACGTTTGTTTCTGAAACATGAAAGAATAAGAGTTTAAAATAACTGGAAATGTTTTCCAAGAATTATGAAAAGCCTTAAACGGGATTTGAGAAATATCTGGTAAGATATGGGAATTTGAATAATAAAACGAGTTAAATAAAAGTGCCCGTGGTTGTATGATGTTAGTTGTACATTGAATGAATGTTGTTTTTACTTTGATAGTTAAATAACCGACTATCGAAGTGTTTTGACCATCGTTGTCAATACGGGGAGACCGGTTGGATACGTTATCCGAAAACCACTCCGTATCGGCATAAGCGTTGCGAACTAGATATGATGAAGATAATTGAAGATGGAGTTAAATGCAAGGGTCGTCCAGTCCCAGAATGGTGCTTTCTGTTTGTCCAGTCCCAGGACAACTTGTATGGACGAGTGTCTGACATAGTATTTCCAGCGGTCACACCGTTGATTTTACGAATGTACCAAGTTGGTGGGGAGAAGGTGACTTCTCTTTATTCTACACCCAGTGTGCATTTGTGTAATCAATGTGTGATTACGGATTTGACGATGTGACATTCAAAGTGAATGGTGATCAGATGTTCTGAAGATAGACGTAGCCTCTGGCCTCACAACCAAGAAGTGACAGAAGTTGAGCTAGGCAGCATGGCTAGTTGGGTCATCCCCAAGCAGGGTGTATTATCACCGATCTAGAGAAAATTCATATTTATACTTCTTTTCAATTCTGTATCTTCGGATGACGGTTGGATGGCCTACAACCGTGGTGGCAATATATTCGCAACACTCAAGCTAAATGAGTGAGCGGTCATGTGTGGCCGGGTTGCAAGACGTTCTTGTTGAACCCTGAGTGTATCCCCTTTAGAGTATACTATTCAGAAGGTGCTCCCATACCTTGTCTGTTGAAATCCAATCTCCAATAAGCACCCTGCGGTTTATGATTTTACACTATATATATGTGGAACGTGAGATGCAAGCGTTCTGCTACTTGTATAATTATTTGTTTAGACACTATCATAATATCACTGAAGTTTGATATAAAAATATGTCGGGTTATAGTAAGGTAAAAACCGTCCATGTTTATATGTGGGCTGGTCTTACTATTATCTTCTTGTTTTGAAAAGGATTTTCAAAGTTAAACAGTACGGTTGGAATTTACTCATACCAGTCCCATGACTGACCCAGAGTTTGTTTTGTTGTTTTCCCTAAACTCTTGGGTGCCCAAATTTGTACGGGCAGTCAAGTGTTTCAGGCTTTGCAGATTCACTTGGAGGAGCTCGAAGCAAAAGGCTCCACCGTTAGTAAATACAGATTATTTTCCGTTGTGATATGATGTACTGTACTCTGATATGATATGTAAGTACAAATTCAGATTTTGTATTTCAAAGTAATGTATATAATACATTTTATTTTGTTCCGCTGTGAGATTCGTATTTACTCTGATTCTGTTCAGTTGTGATCTTCTTCTTCTATTCTATTAGTTCTATCTTTTCTATCTCATCCTCTGAATTCTTCTATTAATGTCCCGGTATTTTCGATGCTCGAGAAATTGACAGTGTATTTATGTTGATTTTCTGGGTCGAAAATCCCAGACGTTACAGTTGGTATCAGAGCTAAAGGTTAAGTGACTACCTTGGCTATGTGGCGTAACTCAATAGAGATGGAGTTAGTAATACTCTAGATTGAGTTGAGTGTGTGTGTATATATATATATATATATATATATATGAGCGCGTATTTGTAAATCAATATAAAAACTGTTTTATATTGTGTTGACTAGTCAGTCGAGTGGTTTATGGATTCTGGTCGAAACAGTAATGCAAACTGTATCGATAAGTGTTTCTAAACTCTTGAACAGAGTACTTTGACACAGTATGTTTTTGAAAAGAGGGTAAATGAAATTTTTTACCCAAAATTATATTTTGATATAAAAAGGAGTATATATCTTGAGATTATTATAATATCTTGGATGTGTGATCATTATTATGATCAAATAAGATATATAATTGAGTTGGTTATATAAATAACCAATCGAAATATTATATAAGTATAATATGCAAAATCAGATGAATTGAATCCGAAGTTAAAACCAAAATTGAAATAAAACTATAGAAACTTGGAATGATGTTGTAAATGAATTTGGAACTGAATATATGGAATTTTAAGATCCTGGGTGAATTTAGAAATGCTTTCTAAACGTTGTGAAGTATATTTTGTAGTGATTTCAAAATGAAATTGTTTAAAAATAAGTTTTGAGAGTAATATATTTTTGAACTCACTTTATCGCTGGGAAATAAATTCCGATGATGAAGTCGACCATTATCGGTGCTCATTTTCGAGTTGCTAAGTGACGGATTACTACCAAAGATTTTGTTTTGAATATTTATGAGAAAATCAGTTGTTAGAAATTCAAATGTTTTGAATAATATATGATTTTAAACTGATTTGGAATAAAATCCCAGGAATTTGAATTCTGAAATAAAGATTTAAATTATGGAGTTAAAATGGTAAAAGTGGAATTTAAACTAAGATAAATAAAATTGGATTGAATTTGGAACGATCCAGAATAGAAATTGTAAAAGAGAAATATGAGAGATTTGAGTTTTTAAATTGAGTTGATTCATGGAGAGTAGGAATCGAATTTTGAATTTGGAGATAAAGATAACTGATTTGAGAAATAAATCAGTAAATAGAATTGGAGATGAAATAGTAATTTGGCTTAGTAAAAGCGAATGATTTGATTGAGAAGAAATAACTCGGAGATCAGATGGAAATGTTTGGATATATGCTGGTTTGATAGCAGATGGCAAAGATAGAGTTGAATGCCCAACAGAGAAGGTACACGTTTATATACGAGTATAAGATTTTTATGAGTCGGTTTGGACAAGCCGTTTGGCTTTTGATTTTCTTTTGAGTTGGAAAAGTCCTAGAGTGGCAAGTTATTGTAGTACCATGTGAGCCATACAAAGAAGATGCTGGCGAGATTCTCTGAAAATTTAAGCTGTTAGGAAATTTTCAGAATTTTCGAAAATGTTCGGTAATATGAAATTTTTTTTATATTTTACTTGGAATTAATTAGCTCAATTGAAACTAAAATTATGAAGTAAACCTGCTTATAACAGAGATTGTAGCATTTTCCCTATCTTAGCAATTTCGAGGACGAAATTATTTTAAGGGGGAAGGACTGTAACGTCCCGCATTTTTATCGGACTGTATTTGAATATTTAAATCGGTTTAAATATTGAATTAGTAATATAAATGAATTTATATATTAATAAGAACAAAGGAGAACATATAAAAATATATATTAATTTTAATCGAGCTCAGAACGATGATGCAGTTCGTAATTTAACGTTCTGAACTTCAACTGAGTGTACAGGATTCATTTTAAATCGGATTTCGTCGAAACCAGAAACGTTGGAATCTGTTTAACGATATCTTTCTAAGAGAAGTGAAAAACCAAGATTTCGTCGAATATATTGCAAGATATGTCCAAATCAAATATTCAGAAAGTCGCTATGAAATCGTATATCGACCGTAACGGTTATTTGAATATAACTTGATATCGGTTGCAAATCGGGACAAGGTTCTTTTGAGGCGTAGTGATAATTAAATTTTTAGAATTTTACTGTAATTTTTAATTAATTAAATATGCAACTTTTTATTTGGGGTATTGTGTACCTTGTATAGGTATTTCGGGATTTCAAAATATGAGTTAAACTACCGGTATTATTATATTTTTGGGATCGTGCCACCTCACTAAACACGACTGTATTTTTATTTCAGTCTACAGCGTTCATATATGAATATGATCGTATATATTGGTGGGGGTAGCTTTTAAAACTTTAAAAGAAAATACATATACAGACCTAGTCTACAAACCAATCCATACCCTAAGCAAAAGGACATGCACACCATACTCAAGTAACATCTGAACTCAACATGCCCTTTTCCATTTATGAATTTGGCCTTCCTTGTGTACACCGACTATATTAAAACCTTAGTCACTGTGCTGCTATACAACAAATGAAGACGCATATCTACTTTTATATAATTATTTAATAATATAATATGCATGCCTTAGCTCTTAAGTAACCTTAAGGGTACAAAGCTGAAAGTCTAAATGGTTAGGAGATGACATGCCTACCACCCTAATTCGTTCAAATCACCCATACCCACACTGTATACAATTTAATGACCGATATGAATTGTTTACAACTATCCTACGTGCTCCTATGTACATCCCATACTTTAAATCCTTAGGCTTTGAATTCCTCTCATGTATTAAACAATAGACCTAGCACTCTAAAAACTAACCATACTCAAGATAGCCTACTATATAACAATGTAGACTACCTAACCTAAAAGCTAAAGTATGCATGCCCATCACCATTGACAGCTACAAAAAAATCAAGTCGCATGGCCTAGCACAACCCTAGTTTTCTTTTCTTCTTTTTAGCTCGCCTAGAACAAGTACCTTTGCTTAAGTCTGAAGTATTAGTGGAAGCTTCAAGTGAAAGCCTCCTCAACTATAAAAGCGTGAACACAGATTGATGCTCCACGCCTGAAGGAAGAGATCTGAGTTTTCGAAAATGGCGTGAGCTGAAATTATTGGAGCAGCGTTCCAAATATAGGAAGAAGTATGGGAGTGCTTATCATTCCTGGGTCACGCATGGATGCTGCTCGATGCAGACATCACGGTGAAGCAAAGTTCGGGTTAGTGAGAACCTGGAAGTCAAGCTCGTTGGATTGTTTTGGGGAGGATGAGCACGGAAGTTGGAAGATTGTGAAGTGCTGGTAACATGCGGGTCTGGGTATTAAGGCAAGGAGCAACGTTTTGCATGAAAATGTTTGCCAAGAGAAAGAGCAAGAGGATGTATATAGCCTTGGATTTTCAATGCTAATTAGCACGCACGAAGTATCAGTGGAGGAATACATGACGTGTTGGTGGAAGGTGCTGATATGGTTTGTTGGGGACCAGCAGTCCATCGTCGAGGTCGAGGCGGAGGTGACTGGACTGAAGTTAAAAACTGCTTGCGTTGAGTCTTTGTGAGTGAAGGATGGATGGAGTTTCAGCTCGGCCATATGTGTACTACTGGCAACATGTATTAAAAAGGAACAAAAGACTGAAAATGGCAAGATGGAGCAGTAGTGATGTGATTAGTTTTAACTGGAAGTCTTGTATGCGCAAACAGTCTTTCCCGTGTGATATTGGTAGCAGAAACAAGGGGTTTAAAACTGTCAATGGTCTACTGTACGTTCGCGAGTGGTGCAACAACGTCATGACGGGACGAAACGCTGGATTCAGATATATCAACCGACGCAAATCGTTACTTAACGGTTAACGCGCCAAGGTGAGTAAATTCACTCACTCTGATCTTTTTAAAATATTTTAATTATATTTTAATGTTGTTTGAATGCCGTGTGATGGTCGATTAGGTATATTACAGTTAGTTTGATTGAATATTATATATCGTTACATAAGTACACATCACCGATTAGATACTGATTCCATCAATTTGAATATTCCCTAGTATAGAGTTAGTGTAAATTGTGTTGACTGACATCTGTGGATGCGGAAACCGGTTGGAGGAATCCGACCGGATTCCTTGGTAATTATATGTACTATTTGTTTTGTATGAACCCGAATTATATTTAAAACCCCATGTGAATGTTGATGTTGAACGGAAATTCAACATCTGTTTCGATAAATAAATAAACGATATCAATTTAGAAAGTGATAACAGTCGACTGTAAAACCCTCGTTTTGTTAAGGAGTTGATTTACCGTCAGGTAAATGAACGGAGTTAATTATAAAAATTATATTTTTATAATTAAAAAGAAGATTTTATTTTATAATAGAAGTTCTATAATAAACCAGTATTTTAGAGTTCGTTTTTATAAAGTTAAATAAAAACGATTGTTGACATTTGAATAAGTTTATAAAGCAAAAATTATCTGACAATTAAATATTTGGATAATTATATTTAGAAATATCATTAGATTAATTATATTAATCTAATGTTGAGAAGTAATTAAAATCAGTTAACGAATTTACTGATGGAATGAAGTTGATTTAATCAACGGTTATTTGAGAAAATGATTATTAGATTAATTGGTCTTTAATTAATCTGATGAAACAGTTTAGAAACAAATTAGTCAAAATGTATGAGATTTAATTACCTTTTAGTTTAAGAAGTTATACGTAGAACTGTAAAATGGAAAAGTGAAGAGTTAATGTCTAAAATAAATAATAGCGAAGATTTCAACGTATGAATATGGTGTTATAAAACCATATTCCGAAATAAAACAAGGAAACACGATTTGATGAATAGTATAAGTAATAAGGGGTTAGAATACAGACTTATATCTGTTCTAAGGTAAGGACGTTGTCGATCAAGGTCTGAGAGGTAAATAGAATACCCCAACTTGAACGGCTTCACTATTATCGAGGAACGACATCAGTTTGTAACGGAAAGATATGTCAAGATTTTTGTAACGGAAAGGGATGTCAAGATTTTTGTAACAGAAAGAGATGTCAAGATTTTTGTAACGGAAAAAGACGTCGAGATTTGTTATAAAGTGGCATATAGCAGCGCATTGCAAGTTTGAACTATAGCGATAAAATAAACATTGTTGATTAGGCTTAAGCGTGACTGTTATGTCAAGATTAGTTATAAAGGAGAATATTATAGCGTATGACAAGTTTAAACTATAGCGATAAAAATAACGCTGTTGATAAGGTAAGTGTGACTGTAATGAGAGATTAGTTATAACATAGAATATTACAGCGTATGACAAGTTTAGAACTATAGCGACAAATAAAATGATGTTGATTAGACTTAAGCGTGACTTTTATATATGACAGCACTTCCTAGGAAATGAAGCAGTTTAGTTGAGATCCACTTATTCGGAAGTGATAAATAACGATGTGGTAAGGAAATATAAGAATCAGTTTTAGAAAGAGAAATTGGAGAATCGTGTTAGAAAACAATGGCAGCATTTCGATGTTTCGAAATGTGATTTGAATTAAGCCATTAGGATTTGGAACTAGAATTCGACGATGTCGAATGTATTAAAAGTAAACTAATTTAGGGATTATAATCTGATAGAATAATTAACATTTAGTTGTAAACAAATAAATGTTAATAGGATAGGATTCAGTATTTAGTTATAAACTCGATATTTATTTGGTAAGAAATCGACTTAGAAACAGAGTTTATAAAGTGGATTGTAAATATAAAGTGTGAAAGAGATTTCGACAAACGAGATAATGATATTGATTTTCTAAATAAAGAAGTTATTTGATAAAGGTGTTCAGATTTCTATAATAGTATGATATTCACCTTTTAAAGTGAATAATGTTTTAAAAGTAAGCGTGGGGCTGATTAAAGGGTTAAAAGGAAATTGGGAATATTTTCCAATATAAATAGGGTGATTATCCAAGTATAATAACGTATGTTTCTGAAACAAGAAAGAATAAGAGTTTAAAATAACTGGAAATGTTTTCCAAGAATTATGAAAAGCCTTAAACGGGATTTGAGAAATATCTGGTAAGATATGGGAATTCGAATAATAAAACGAATGTTAAATAAAAGTGCCCGTGGTTGTATGATGTTAGTTGTACATTGAATGAATGTTGTTTTTACTTCGATAGTTAAATAACCGACTATCGAAGTGTTTTGACCATCGTTGTCAATACGGGGAGACCGGTTGGATACGTTATCCGAAAACCACTCCATATCGGCATAAGCGTTGCGAACTAGATATGCTGAAGATAATTGAAGACGGAGTTAAATGCAAGGGTCGTCCAGTTCCAGAATGGTGCTTTCTGTTTGTCCAGTCCCAGGACAACTTGTATGGACGAGTGTCTGACAGAGTATTTCCAGAGGTCACGCCATTGATTTTACGAATATACCAAGTTGGTGGGGAGAAGGTGACTTCTCTTTATTCTACACCCAGTGTGCATTTGTGTAATCAATGTGTGATTACGGATTTGACAATGTGACATTCAAAGTGAATGGTGATCAGATGTTCTGAAGATAGACGTAGCCTCTAGCCTCACAACCAAGAAGTGACAGAAGTTGGGCTAGGCAGCATGGCTAGTTGGGTCATCCCCAAGCAGGGTGTATTATCACCGATCTAGAGAAAATTCATATTTATACTTCTTTTCAATTCTGTATCTTCGGATGACGGTTGGATGGCCTACAACCGTGGTGGCAATATATTCGCGACACTCAAGCTAAATGAGTGAGCGGTCATGTGTAGCCGGGTTGCAAGACGTTCTTGTTGAACCCTGAGTGTATCTCCTCTAGAGTACACTATTCAGAAGGTGCTCCCATACCTTTTCTGTTGAAATCCAATCTCCAATAAGCACCATGCGGTTTATGATTTTACACTATATATATGTGGAACGTGAGATGCACGCGTTCTGCTACTTGTATAATTATTTGTTTAGACACTATCATAATATCACTGAAGTTTGATATAAAAATATGTCGGGTTATAGTAAGGTAAAAACCGTCCATGTTTATATGTGGGCTGGTCTTACTATTATCTTCTTGTTTTGAAAAGGATTTTCAAAGTTAAACAGTATGGTTGGAATTTACTCATACCAGTCCCATGACTGACCCAGAGTTTGTTTTGTTGTTTTCCCTAAACTCTTGGGTGCCCAAATTTGTACGGGCAGTCAAGTGTTTCAGGCTTTGCAGATTCACTTGGAGGAGCTCGAAGCAGAAGGCTCCACCGTTAGCAAATAGAGATTATTTTCCGCTGTGATATGATGTACTGTACTCAGATATGATATGTAAGTACAAATTCAGATTTTGTATTTCAAAGTAATGTATATAATACATTTTATTTTGTTCTGCTGTGAGATTCGTATTTACTCTGATTCTGTTCAGTTGTGATCTTCTTCTTCTATTCTATTAGTTCTATCTTTTCTATCTCATCCTCTGAATTCTTCTATTAATGTCCCGGTATTTTCGATGCTCGAGAAATTGACAGTGTATTTATGTTGATTTTCTGGGTCGAAAATCCCAGACGTTACAGTAGATGTCGGCAATCAATTGTATTATGTCCAGCTACGTTGTGGACATACAATGCTTGCCATAATCGAGTTCCATCTGGGTCGGTTCTCGTCGAGGTGGTCTTGGAGTAGGCAAGGACTCGCGTATATCGAGGTAGATATCGAGCAAAGAAGAATTAAGCTCGGTGTATCGATCATATTTGTTTTCATTTCGAGGTCGAACATTGCGTTCATCCTTTTCCGGGGCCTTTCCTCTTCCTTTATTCTGGCCATTGCCTTTAAGTGGATCTTGTCATTTGGCTACTAAAACTTCAAGGCTCTCCATTTCAAGGCTGGCATCCTCTTGTCGGAGGAATCTCTCGGCCTCGGAGTAAAAATCATCTATATCTTTGGGGGATCTCTGGTTAAGGAGTTTGAGAATTCCGATCTCTTCTGAACTCCCGCGATGGCTGCCATCAGCACAATCGATGGCTCGGGCCGATCGACAGATGCTACAACTACGTTAAATCTTTCGAGAAAGGATCTTAGCATCTCTCCGGATCGCTTCTTGATGGTAGATAAAAACATGACACTTTTCGGTCGAGAGATATGCACTCGAAACTATTCGATGAAGCGGGTGACCAGAGTATTCCAGCTACTGATCAACTCCGTTGTTAGCTGCCGAAACCACATACCGGCTATAACTGTGAGAAAGAGAGAAAAGCACTTAGCCATAAAACTGGTTGATGCACCGAGTACTTCCATATGTCGCATGTATCGCATGAGGTGAATGGTCAGGTCAGTGCGACCGTTGTATGGCTCAATGGCTGGGAACCTAAAGTCTGGAGGATTTTGAGAATTTCTGATTTCTTTAGTGAAGGGGCTGCGATTGACATTGTCTATGTCTTGCTGCGAAGAGTTGCCCCGAGTGAAGCATCGGACGATGCTTGCAAGCTGGCTCCCATCTCTGAGGAGTCGTTGCCATGTATTTAGTTCTGCATCCTGAGAGGGTTCTGCACAAGGATCCGACAAAAGCATGCTCGGAAGGGTGGCCGTATGCTGGGCTCGACCTCCGAGATTTGAGTGAAGGTGTGAGGGAAGGTGAGATCTGGCGGGTGGTTCTGGAAAAAATGGCCCCTCTGGAACCTGATGAGTCGTGGGTCGTATCATGCCTGTAACAAAGGGTCTGGCTGATCCAGCATAGATGTGATGTTCGGAGGCCAGGGTTTCCCCCGCTTGGAGCGAGGTTAGGAGGGTCTACAGTAGCATTTTCTTCCGCCACGGTGAGGACCGGCATGGTAGGCTGGCTTCCCTCGTTCGAAGGGAAGGTTACTCCAACTCTTCGTTGAAAAGGATGAGTGGTTAGACTGGCATGTGGCAAGATCCCGGGTTGTAATGGGAATGGCATTGATTCTGACGGGCCCGGAGGTTGCTCGACTAGTTCGATAGGTCGAGATGTTCCCAAGAATGGAGGCAAGGTGTTCGACCGATCTAGATCTTGATCGCCCGCCTCTTGAAATTCTGTGGCCACAGTTGCACTAGTCGCTGGAAGTGATATTCCTGGTTATGAAGGATTGATTGGTGGGACCAAACCAGGATGAAATAAAGGTGTAGCCCGATCAGTGGCCTGATTTCGAGTACACTGAGGGTCAACTGTTGTCCCAATCTCGGACTGTGGAGGAATTGATGTTGAAGCGTTCAACCCTGTTTCCTATCGACCGAGAAGGTGATCCATCAACTACTGCTGTCGTTCGAGGACTTTACCCTAAGATGTCATATGATCTCTGAGTTTGACCATGATTTTATCCATGTCGTCCCGGGTAAGGAATCGAGACATATCGTCATGAGAGGAGACTTCGTGGCTTACTTCTGCAGCATTAGTGTCAGCTGCAACAGCGTTTGCGGGACGAGAGGATGTTGCATCTTTCTTTCGTTTGTTTGCCATGACCTGAGATAAGCAGGAGTTCGATGGCGATGTCGGTGCGCTGCACCTACCTGGCGCGCCAAAGTGTTGATGTCAAAAGTTGGTTACTAGTGACGATTAACCCCCAATCGTGTGATCAACACACAAATAAAGATTAACAATGCAATAAAAAGTAAAAGAACGGGGAGCACACACAAAATTTTTATAGTTGTTCGGCAAAGACGATGCCTACGTCCATTTTATATATTATTTCTCTTTGTTGATTACAATTACAATGCTTTTTGAAGAAGAGAAAGAAGATGATTATTTTCCCTTCCTCTTGTAAGAGATTGAGATATGCAGACTCCTATAGGATATAATGGAGTTGAAGAGAAAACCAATAGTCTCCCGAGTTTCCAGAAGAAGTCCCTTTCTTCTTTAAGCTTATAGGTATTTATAGGTAGAGAATGCTGCTTGGGTTGTTGCGATATGGTCCGGCCATTTCGGGAAAGCCTGGACACGTGGAATCCATCAATTGGTTTGAATTACGGCTGGAAGGCTGATTCCACTGTTCATAAATAATATCCTCGGAAGTTGTAGCTGACGTGGCATCCACGGAGAGGCATATCAAAAGTATAGCTTTGTCCGCACATTGTTTGACCGCCTTTACTGCCTTGAAAATCGGGATATTAGGTGGACTGGCTTTGTAGAAGATTTCCATGATGGCCCGAGATAATCGGTCGATGAGCTCTACCTGGGAGTGAAATACTCGGCCGACTAAGGGAGCGATTCTTCCAGAGTAAGCAGTCACTCTGATTAGGCTAGACTTAGGCCGATATGTGACTGCTTCGGACTGTGTTTCAATTGGGCTTCCTAAAGCGTGGCTTATATCTGGTTGCGCTTTTGGGCTTCGGTCCTGCTCGTTGAGACTCTAGCCAAAAAGAGGGTTAACACACATGAACTAGTTATTGAAATCCCCATTGTCAAAAGCTGCGAGGCTTTAAGGTAGAGCGAGGAGCCGTGCTCAGGACGGTGTCGGTTTTAACTACCCTGCCATTATGCTGCCGAAGTTTTATGAAATATTCCAGTGTTTGATTAATATTCATGTATTGAAATATATTCATGTGTTGGAAAATATTCATTTTTGAAATAAAATGGTTTGAACGATAAAAATAACATTTTTATCGAATGTATGAAATAAAAATGGTTTAAATGATAAAAATAACATTTTTATAGAAGTATGAAATAAAATAGTTTGAGCGATAAAAATAACATTTTTATTGTATGTACGAAGCATATAAAATAATCATGTTTGAAATAAATTGCTTAAATAATAAAAATCACATTTTTATCGTCTATTTGAAGTTTATAAAATAATCGTGTTTGAAATATATTCGTTTAAAATAAAAGTCATATTTTTATCGTCTATATGAAGTATATAAAATAATCATGTTTGAAATAAACTATTTTTGCAATAAAAATCACATTTTTACTATATATATGAATTGTTACAAATAGTCATGTGTTGAAATAAATATCTATTGGATAAAAATATCATTTTTATCACTTATAAGAGTTGAAATGGTTTTTGAAATCGAAGAATGGATTATATATATATATATATATATATATTTATATTTATATATATAATTAAAATAAATCGAAAAACGAAGCTGCAGTTCGTATTTTGAAACTGTGATTTCAAATGATTGTACCAGGAGATCCGACCATTGGATTTTCCCTAAACTAAAACCATTGGGTTCGCTTTGAAAATATCTTTCCGAGGGCACCATCTTTGCAAAGATCCAACGGTTGGATTGTTTGGAATGTTTAATTCAAATCTGAATGAAAACAGTGCCAGAATGGATTTTATATATATATATGTATATATATATATATATATATGTGTGTGTGTGTGTGTGTGTGTGTGTATATATGTATATATGTATATAATTAAAATAAATCGAATAACGATGCTGTAGTTCGTATGTTGAAATTGTAACTTTAAACGATTGTATCGGGAGATCTGGCCGTCGGATTTTCCCAAAACTAGAACTGTTTGGTCCGCTTTGAAAAGTTCTTTCCAATGATATAAAATTTGTAAAGATCCAACGGTTAGATTTTTAGATATAGGTAAATCAAATCTGGAGAAAAATAGCGCCATGGCCGCGTTAAGGCCTGAAGCGTCGTTTAAATAAATTGGCTATATTTAAATAAATAAAAATAGCGATAAATCGTGATAAAATATTATAAACGATATGGAATGGAAATGAACTGAATTTACCCGGTTTATTGGATATTTGATGGTTGAATGTGTTTGATATGAAAATTACATTAATGAACTGAATTATGGATGTCAGATAATTTAACCATTGAAATAAATTGATTTGAAATTCTAAATTTTCGTGAATTAATTGAAAAGGCCGAGTTAATTCTCATTTCAAATAATTGATCAACGGTTAGAAGTCGAAGATATGAAGACGGTGCAAGACCGATGATCTCCACATCAGATGGATGACTACTGATGCCATTGATGGGAGTTGCTGCCCTGAAGAGGTTACAGTGGTGGTCGTCCGGACATACTTGTTGATCGTTCGGATTGTGAGGGCCTCTCTCCTGTATTGGACATACAGGGGAGGAATAAGGTACCTTCGGTTTCGTTCAGACCCAGAACGGACTTGTAAATGGATGTGTGTTTGACGTTGTATATTGACAATGTGGCATACAGAGATGCTGTGATCAATGCTTTTGTTGAAAAGCAGAGCTTTGTGGTTGATGATCAAAGCAGGGCTTTAAAAAACTAGCTTTGTGTTTAGCATTGATTCGCGAGCCTTACACACAGGTATGGACCAGAAACGAGAGAGGACATAAGGGAGGACTTGTGTTTCCTTCTAGCTAGGAGTGGTGTTTTGGGTTTTACACGCCCGGGCATTTTACTTATGTGCATGATGGATAGCGAGGTGCCTCGGTTATATCGGTCGCTACAGGGACAGTGGTTTGGTCGGTATATGGCCAGTTTACGCCCCAAAGGGCAGGGCAACGCTGTGTTTAGGCATTTTAATCGACATCGAGTGGGCCGGCCCTGATGATCCAAGGGCCCGCCTGTGTCTGGATCCTGAGACATGGGGTAAATTGTCTCGAATCGGTAAGGACTATCTTTTTCCTTGGTCCATGATGGAAATCCAATTTCCAAATACAACATCGTGTGTTTTGATTGTATATCTATATATAGCGAAATGATATATGGCACCCATGTCGTCTATGATTGATACTTGTGATTGAAATTGTTTTAGAAACATATAAACACTAGTAGTAATATCAAATGCTTTTGTTTTATTCGTATCAAACATATTTTGGCTATTATAGGGTAAAACTCTATCCTCCTGTTTATGTTGCATTGTGTGATGGGAACTGAGTCTTATAATGGCTTCATTTCTATAAAAAGCATTGCGATATTTTAATGATTCACTTGTTTTTAGCACTAGCAATCCAATGGAGTAAACCCATTCCGCATTAGCGGCGTGGTCCTGTGATTGGCCTTATTATCTAATAAGTAAAGTAGTAGATTTCTCATACCAGTCCCATGACTGACTCGTAGTTTGTTTCACTTGCAAACACGGGTGCCCTATTTTCTACACGGGCAGCCTTGTATTCAGGTTTTAGCAGGCTCTTTCTAGATAGCTATGGAGGTGAAGATGGATTCTATCACTTCTTTCTTTTATGATGTTCAGCTCCTGTTGTACATATTATGTTTTGATTCCGCTGTAGACATTTTATGTAAAGCTGAACTGTGTTTTGTACTAAGTATGATCCTTTATACTGTGTAACTCTGATGATTATGTTTATCCAGTGTATTCTATTGTACATTATTTTGTGTATTTATTTATTTCTATCCTACTATTATTTGTTTATGTGTTATATTCCAAAGATTACCCTTGCCACCGTGGAACGGGGTTTAGGGTCGTCACATTTCAGGTCCCATCACACATTGCAACGCAAGCCAGAGGCTAAAGTTTTACATTATAATAGCCAAAGATGCTTGATACGTTTAATACAAATATTTTTGATACTATTTATAAGTGCGTAGCGTGTAAAACAACTTCGAATATAAATGTATCAATCATAAACGGCATAGTACCCTATCGTACTATGACGCCATATAGGCGTACAACTAAAACCAAAAAGTGTCGTATTGGAAATTAGATTCCATCTATGAGTCGAGGCAAGGGATCATCCTCACCAATTTTGAGACACTCTAGCACATGCCTTAGGATCACGCCATTAGTAATCTTTGGGAGCACCACAGCTGGTCCATTCTTACTTTTGTGGATTGGTTATTCCTGAACAATACGTTTTCCAGTCCTATCGGAACTCCAAAATGGTCAGCATGTCGATCAATCGTATCTGAGACGCCTCGCTATCCATCATCCACATAAGTAAAAATCAGGGCTCTATACCATGCCATCACTCCTAGCTAGAAAGAAATGCACATCCTTCCTTCTGTCCCTTATCCCATTTTTGACTCACAACGGGATGTGAGGATCGCGAATCAACGCTATATAAAAAGCTATGCTACATGCTTTGGTCATCATCCACAAAGCTCTGCTTTTCAAACAAAGCCTTGATCAATGCATCTCAGTATGCCACATTATCACCAATATGTAACCTCTAAGCTCGTACATCTAAGTGAAGGGTGTTAAGCAAGAGAATAAAGTCTACGCCACCAAATAGATATTTATTTAGCAGAGATCAACGAATAAATCACACAATACAATGTCAGACATACAATCCATCTACAAGTCCCTTCTGGATCTGAACGAAATCAGAGGTACCTTATTCCTCGTCCCATATGTCCAATACAGGAGAGAGGTCGTCCCATATCCAGCCTATCTCCAAGTACGTTTGAACGACCACGTCTTATTACCATGTCTCCAGGGATCAGCCCAATCAAGACATTAGTAATCACCCATTCGATGTGAAGATCTCAAGTCTTCAACCACCTTCTTCGTTATTGACTTTTAATCATTGTAACAGTTATTTAGAATGGGTCAGACCGAGTCTTTCTGAATAACTGGTGCATCTTTATAATCACGTGATAAATTCATAAAGATAGCACACATCTCATTCCAATCCACAATATTCTTTTATTCATATATTCTTGGAAATCATTTCAAAAGATTTTATAATATCTTTTCTCAACTTAAACCAAATTAAGGTTTATTAACTAGTCGGGATTAATGAGCCTTGTTGAAGTAATTATTCATTTTATTATCCCAATCCCAACCTATTCATCCCATGGAGCAAAACTGGTGGTTCTCCATATTTAACACTTATTGTGTTATTGGTAAATTTAATTACCACTTAACGATTCAAATCTAATTAAAGATTTAACTATCGCATGCAGTAAAATTGGTGATACTCCATCTCGATCATTTAATTCAATTACCCTTTAACTTTCAATCTAATTAAAGATTCATTAAAACTCCAACATAGTTTTAATCTCAAAAATCATTACTTAATGATTATTCAACTTTAGGAAATTTATCTTTTCTTTACTTGGGTTAAAGAACAGATGTCATGTAAAAACACTGTTCATAATAAATCCAAAATCATCTTCCATTAAAATGGAATCTTCACGAAAATCTTAATAATTTATAATCGATATATATTTTTGTATCAAACTAATATCATAAGCAGAATATCAACGAAGCCTTTTAAATTCCATAAGTTATAAACACCTTCCTTCATAGAAACTCATCTCAATTATTATTAATCGAATTCCATTCAACCCCAATTTAATTAAATAGACTGGAAAACTTCTCTAAACCTTAACTAAAAGATTCATTACATTCATAAATGGGTTCAAGAATAGTATTATTGAAGATACCATTCACAAGACACCCAAAATTTCATTTTCCATTTAATTCCAATTTATATGTTTGAAATTTCTGGTTATGTTAAAAACCAATCGCAAATCCAATTTATTATTTCTAAAAATCATCGGATTATTATTTTAATTATTATATAGTTCATTTGGATAAAAATATCTTTTATCTTTTCAAACATAGAATATTTCATCTAAAAATATTTCCAAATCATTTATTATGTTTTTACATAATTTATTCATTTTCTTTACATTTTTATTAAGGCCCTTATAGTCGGTTTCCAATATCGGTTGTTGAACTGCATCCATAACGACCTTCTCCTAAACTGATTTGGACATATTTTAAAATCCATTCATTCAAATTTTAACCTCTTACATTCATCGGAAATATCATTTTGATACGAACCTAATGGTTTCGGTTTTAGGAGATTCCGACGGTCGGATCTCCCATTATGTCAATTAGTAGATAATTGCCGAAATTCACGAACGGTCGCTGAGCGGTATGTTCTATTCAAGCCACTTAAACATATATAATATAATTCATCAATTTCCATTCAAAAACATTCATAAAACGTGTATAAATTCATTTTAGAATGATTTCATTTCCATTTCAATTTTAAATAAAATTTGAACATTTCTTATTATTATGATCTCAAATAATAAAATTTTTAAAATGTCATATTTTGAAATTCAGTCTTCTCGATATTCATTTTTAAAAATGAATAAAATTGGTATAAAAATTCGTTCAAGCTGAAATAGCACTTATATCCTTGATTCGGGTTCATATTTTTAAAATACCATCGATTTCACAATAAACTTGAACAAATTATATTTGTATGAAAACTTATTCAAATCAATTCATTTCCATTATAAATATTCATTGGTATTTTATTATTTTCGTGTCCATCCAATATCGGACATCAAATTCAATTTCAAATTTCGTTGAGTATTATATTATAAAAATATTTATATTTATTCCAGATTGGAATAAAATCTCAACCAATATACATATAAATAAGTTTTTATGGATTTCATTCATCATATATCCAACAATAGTTGTAAACAACTGTCAACATTCAAAATGACATCCGGTGTGCATTTTATTTTTATATTAACTTCAATCAAATAATTGATGCTTTATAAATATGCCAATCAACCGATTAACCGCAATTTCACACAAGGGAGATTGTTAGTCAAATATCATCCCAAGACCCGTGTGGGGTTTTCAACCAACAACAATTAATTTAAATTCATTACTGATTCATAAATTTAATCATTTATACTTTAGTTCGATATATTTTTCTACCCAACCAGTTTTCACTGTTCGTATATAAATGGATATTTATGTCTAATTTCAACTAACCCATATAACATTAACATTATTTTTAACATGTTAAACTACAAATTCATAATCACAATCTAAACACAACAAATCAACAAATCATCCATGGGTTTGCAAATAACTGTGATGTGAGCTACCAAACACCGTATAACAAATTATGTTATAATAACATAACAAAATAATTGAGAGAGAGTTATCACCCAATAGCTAAACCAAACTCGACGACATTTCTTATGTAGGATTTTTCTCGTCGCGCACTCACCGTTATTACTTTCCGCAACCCGAATTCACCGTTCTAGCTCTACAATTTACGTATGACCTCCAATTTTCACCAAACTCACTCACCAAGCCAGTAACTCCATTCTGCACAACTTTTTCCTAGGGCACTTTCTCCCTAAAATGCTCAGATTCGCAGGAAATCGCTAAAAACAACTCCAGGCCAGCGAACTTTGGTTGCATTTTTCGATCAGCTACGAACTGCAAAATTCAATTTTAATATGCGCATTTCTTAGAAAATCAAGATCTACAACTTTCCTGTATAGGACCTTGGCCAGAAATGCACGGATCAAGAGTTATCGAGAAAAGAAAGAGAGGGGCTTTTTTGCAATACTGGAATTTGGAAAAATAAGGGTTTTTAGGTAAAGTTGGGTCCACGGCCGGAGGAGGAGGGCTGTTGGCGGCATAAGTAGAAGGTGAGCGTGGCTGCGATGGTGGTGGGGCCCGGGGAGGAGCTATGGTGGTGGAGATGGGTTTTAGGGTTTTAAAGAAGGAGAGAGAAAGAGCAGAGGAGGACGAGGTGATAGGGAAGGCTTGGCAGCGGTGGTGGAGGGTGCGACAGCATGGGTTTGAGGGGAGGCCATTTCTGAATGAAAGGAGTAGGACAGGAGGAAGGAGAAATAACGAAGAAGAAAGGAAGAAAAGAGTCTTAAGTAGGAAATTCCCACCCTTCTCGCGGATCGGCCGATCGCAAACTAATTCGGTTTGCTATGAAATTTCGATATAAGATAATATACGGAATTATGAATCCAACGAATCAAGTTTCGTCGAATTCCGAGTTTGTTTGACCTTCAGTTTAATTTCTCAATTAAGCTCAAATTAGGTTCAAAAATTGATTTTAGCGTACATTTTCTTCTTGCATGCCCACACGCTAACTCCAAAAATTATGAAATTTTAGATTCTAATATTATTTGATGATACAAATTCAGAAAAAAGTGTCATCGAGTTCTATGATCGTCTCAATAATGTTCCTTTGCAAACGAACTATCAATTTTTCCCTAATTGGGATTGCCTCTCATGGCTACATATTAACTCCATTTTGTGCAAAATTTGAAATCTAGGCATGACTTATTATTCCGAATCCAATTGGTCTCGTCAAATTTTGAGCTCTCTAGCAAAATTTCACTTTTTAAGGGCTATGCGATGAATTTATATTCGAATTTTCAAAATTTTCTAATACAAGGCTTATAAGTCAATTTAATAATGTTACTAAGTTTGTTTTAAGTCAAATAAAATACAAAAAATAATTTTAAAATTATTATCAAATTTATTTAACAAAAATAACCAATTTATATTCACATATTCATTAAAATTTCTCAAACCAAATTTTTTAAATTGGTTCTGAAATTCCGGGTTGTTACAGTCTCCCGCACTTAAAACTTTTTCATCCTCGAAAAAGAACAGAGATAAAAGTTTTTCAAATAACCAACTCAATTTTCATTCTGGCTTTCGTTCTTTAACTTTTCAGTTTCTAAGCACTTCTAAATTTCCCAAAAATTTAAGTCCTGAAATTTGGCTAACACATCAAATTTATAAAAAAATTCGCCATAACCTCCTTCGTACAGGTTGATCTGAACAAATTTATTGGGTTGTTTTAGGCACCCTTATATCGCATATAAATCAATTGTGTACACCCATTGTGACTTACATACCCTTCTCCCCCTTGCCTACGCACCGTAACTAAAACAAGAGGGACATGTGTATTTTTCTCATCTCAAGACCTGCGTTGGGTTTGTTATTAAATCCTGCAGTATTACGTTATAAATTATTAAGTCCATAATCAGTTCTCGGTTTAACCTGTAATTCAGTCATCGCCATACAAGCATCTAGCTCATATGGTAATCCAAACCTCATCATATAAGCCCCGAATGCTTATATGGAATATGATATGCTATGCTATCTTCATTAGTATGTTATGCGGTGTAGTCCATGATTTATTAGTTACTATTCTATGGCGTATGTTCAATTTCACATAGTGCAACCATTACACCGCATCCAAATCATTCACAGTAGCTTATTAATAATAAAATTGCGCAACTAACTTATAAAGGTGCACCTATTTATCGGGCACGCAATTTATTTCTTTACTCGGCATCAAATCAATAACCTACTTAACAAATATATATGTGTGTGTGTGTGTATATATATATATATATCCGATTCCAACCAATTTTAAATTTAGTTTACCTTAACTCAACTAAATTAAATAACAAGTATTTTCGTATATTCAATGTCCAAAATCGCCGAAGATTTCAGCAAATTTATTTAAATCAGGCGTCATAAGTAATCAAACATGAAATCAAACAATCGCACAAACAATTAATTGATTAATGCATTTTATATATAACAAGTATAACTTCAAAATAGTGTTACATATATACGTATAAGAATCACAAATACGTTACTTATAAATGTGTCACTCTCATCTCATTCTAGGGCATTATTAACTCCGACTCTAATGAGTTTCTCATTCTAGGATACTACTGATCCTATCTCTAATGAGTATTCTTAAATAAAACGTTACTAATTCTATCTCTGGTGAATTATTTTGTTCGATTCTAATGTGTCTTGTTCTCGATCATTGTAAACCAAAACTCTTATACCACCCTGTTATGCTCTGAAATCCCTAGATCTCCGTAGAGACCGAAAAGCTTGGATTGTATGAGAACACGATGCATCAGAACACAGAATAACAGAACATTTCTTTGCTATTACAACAATTTACATCAGAGTACAATAATATATCAGAATACGAATAAATATTACACAGCGAAAAAATAAAAATGCATAAATAAAATGCACAGTTGAAATACATCAACTACCAAAACTGAAATAAATACACAAATACAAAGCTTTCCGAATATAGCTCCAGTTGTAAACCAGGATCGTGTTAAATAAATATCTGCAAAACCAAAAACTACTAGCTGCCTATGTGAAAAATATAGGCACCCAGATTTTAGGCGAATACAGTAAACTCTAAGTTAGTCATGGGACTAGTGTGAGAACTTAAAATAGCTATTAAACTTTTACTTTAAAATAGGATAAATCACAGGACCACGCCATATGTCACGGAACGGGTTCACTCCCATGAATACTCAAAAATGAAACAATTTATAAACAACTCAATCCTTTTTTGAAAAATGAAGCCATTGTAAGACTCAGGTCCCATCACACAGTGCAACGCAAGCCGATGGGTGGAGTTTTACCTTATAATTGCCAAAGATGCTTGATACATTTAAAACAAACATTTTTGATATTATGTGCAAGTGCATAGTGCATAAAACAACTTCGAATATAAATGTATCAATTATAGACGGCATAGTACTCCATCCTACTATGTCGCCTTATAGGTTCACAACTAAAACCGAAAAAGTGTCGTATTGGAAATTGGATTCCATCTACGAGTCTAGGAAAGGGATCAACCTTACCAGGTTTGAGACACTCTAGCACATGCCTCAGGATTATGCCATTAGTAACCCTAAGGAGCACCGGTGACGATCCACTTTTACTTTTTTGGAATGGTTATTCCTGAACAATACGTTTTCCGGTCCTATCGGACCTCCAAGATTAGAAATTGAATATGAAGTTGAAATCATTTTGAAAACGAATTTAAAACGATTTATAAAATTCGTTTTAAATAGAAATCGACGAAATATATATTATATATTATATATATATATATAATATAATGGCCTGAATAGAACGCGCCACGCTGCGGCAGTTCACGAACTTCGACCATTGACTTCGAATGGACATTACGGGAGATCCGACCATCGGATTCTCCTGAAACTGGAACCATTTGGTTCGTATCGAAAAGAGCTTTCCAATGAATATTAGAAATTTGAAATCTAACGGTTGGATTTGGAATTATGTCCAAATCAAATTTAAAAAAGGTCGTTGTAAGTGCAGTTTGATGACCGTTTATGGAAATCGACTGTACGGGCCTTGACAAAATTATTAAAAATATCGATAATTTGTGTAAAATCATAATAAATGATTTGGTAAGAATTGGGATGAAAAATACCATATTTGAAAAGATAAAAGTAGATTTTTATCGAAACGAACTAGTTATTAACAAGAAAAATAATCCAATGGTTATAAATAAATAAATTGGATTTGGGGTTTGTCGTGAACTGTGTTTAATTGACATTAGTTCTTTAACCCGTGTAAAAGCAGGATTAATTTCCAAAATGTAGAACAATCAATATGAAATGATTTTATAAATGAAACCAATAGGGTTTGAATAAATCTTCAATTAGATTTGGATGAATGAATGGTGATTAAATTCACCAAAACACGTGATGGGATTTAACCAAATTTACTTGGTTGTTGATATTGATTGTGGTTGATTGATTGTTTGGATGGTGCTCGACCAGTTTATGAGCAGAATGTGCTTTTACATTTAACATTGGGTTGGGTAGAAATACTGGTATGCTAACACCTTGTGAAACACTTCACGATTTGACGATAAGGTGTTTAGCGATGTTGTGTTTATTTCAAATTTAATGAATGATTGTGAAATGATATTTTTTTCCTCTTAAGTGAAAAGAAATGTTTTCCCGATTTTGGACAGGGAATGTTTTATAAAACAGAAAGGATTTCGAGGCCCAAAACCCGATGATTTCTAAAATGATTTAGAATTGTATTATATGTTACATTGCGGTTCATCGCATATTCGATTAGTTGCTATTGATGATGTATCTGTTTGGTGGTGGAGAATTTATTCTCTTGCTTAACACCCTTCTTTGAGACGTACGAGCTCAAAGGTTATGTGATTAATAGTGACTGATCATATGTGTGAATTACTGATGTGAAGTACTATATTTTGAAAGTACTTGTGATTATTATGTTGTGAAATGATTTTCCCTACTTCGGGATATGAAATGATTTAGTATGTGGCTAAAGAGTCTGGTGACCCTGAGACTAAAAGTATGGGTGAGAGGTCGGTGTAGCCTGCTCCTATGTGGGGTAAGTGCATCGTCGGTGTAGCCTGCTCCTATGTGAGGTAGGTGCACATTTATATATCGAGTTACGAGGTGCGTACCCTTTGCCTTGTCGATGGGGAGCACGATATTTGGTTGCATACTTGTTTGTATGCATTGTTATATTTTGGAATTCATATTTCCAAACGATTTGATTTGAGATCCCGAAGTGAAATCTACTTTGATATAGAAAGATAGATATGTATTTCAAATGATTTGAAATAAGAAATCGGGAATAAAATCCAAAGGAATAATTTCTGTAAATTTAATTGGATTTAGAAAATCTAAGTGTAGTGATTAATCTAAGTGGGTAGATTGAGATATTGCATGTGGATTGATGCATAGTAGATCCATATATCTATATTGATTATTGTTTATACACTGGTATTCATGGGGGTAAACCCGTTCCGCGTTAGCGGCGTGGTCCCGTGATATGCCATATTGTTAAATAAGTTAATTATAACTGTTTAGAGTTTCTCACATCAGTCCCATGACTGACCTGTAGTTTGCTTTTCCCTTGCGAACTCGGGTGCCCCTATTTTCCACACGGGCAGTCGAGTAGTTTTATTTTGCAGATGTATTGAGCAAGATTATGGATTGAAGCTTTAGGCCGTGTCCAGGCATTTACAGTCTTCCGCTGTGTAGTTTATATTTCCGCTGTGCATTTTATTACATTTATTGTAAAATCATCTTCTGCTGTATTGATTATATTTCGATATACTATGATATTCTGTACTCTGATGTAACATTATTATGATGTTTATAAAAGTCTTCTTTTATTTGTTCTGATGTGTTGTATACCCAGAGTTAGCATATACGGGATCCGAACGGTCTTGGTCGATTTAGCGATCGATTAGGTCTGGGCGAAATCCGTGTCGTTACAGCTGGTATCAGAGCTTTGGTTAACTCAAATCTTTGGGGTACAACTCGTTAGAACAGAATAAAAGACTCATCAGAGGTAGGATTAGTAATATCCTATGAAAGAATCCTCATTAGAGATAGAATCAGTAGCATTCTAGAATGAGTGACTCGTTAGAGATGGGGTTAGAAATGCCCCATAATGAGTCGAGTGTTATTTGTTTATAAATAACGTATTTTGTGATTATATATATAATCAGGTTTTAAAAATTGGATTTTTTGAGTATATATAAAGTTAATGAATAAATTGATTGTTGGTTGTGTTGTTTGATTTTTGGTTGATTAATTAGAATTTTGAACCATTTAGCCAAATTGAACAAATGTTGAACTGAATTGAAAATTGTTTGGAATTGCATGCATACATGCATATACGTGTGTATCAATTGAACAGGTCATAGCAAGGAGGCTAGAGCAGAGAAATAAAGTTGTTTGCCCGACAAATAGGTACATGTTTACCATAATTTACTGTTTTGTTTGGGTGATGATGATTTTATGAGCCGATTGGCTAGCCGCTTGGCTTTTTCTTTTTCTTTTTGAGATCAAAGGGCCTGTATGGCAATTTCGGGATTTTCCCGGTGCTCCCAGTGCAGAGGAGATTATGGCGAAATTTTTCGAAAATTTAGGGTGCTAGCCAAATTTTTGAAAAATTTGAAAAGTTGAAGAACTTAAGCCGTAGTCAAAATAATGAAAGTTGAGTTGATCAGTTAAATGACTTTCGGCTTCGTTCCTTTTCGGGGACGAAAAGTTTTAAGTGGGGGAGATTGTAATAACCCGGAAATCCGAGCCAATTTAAATTTTTTATTTTTGCAATTTTAATGAATTTTGAATATTTAAAATGAATATTTTAAATAAAAATGATGAGAAATTTATTTTAAATAGAACTCAAACGTATATATTTATATAGATCGTCGTTAGAATACAAATATTTATTTTAAATTATAAAAGGAATTAAAAATGGCGCGGTAGTTCGATAACTCGATTTCAAAATTCAAATGGATGTATCGGGAGAAAAATAAATCGGATTTTAGTGAAACCAAAAATATTTGAATCTAATTGATAATATCTTTCCAACTAATCTGAAAAATCAAGATTTCATAGCGGGAATCAAAAGATACGTCCTGTTGAAAATTCAGAATAGTCGTTATGGAATTCTGGCCCTTAAAAATGGAAAATCTGCAAACGACCTGGGTTTTCGACGAAACCACTTTTGTTGGATCCGTGATGTCAAGTTATTGCTAGATTCCAAATTTCATAATTTTTCGAATCAATATGTGAGCTTAGCAAAGGAAAACGCTTGACCAGTTTTAGTTGATTTTAATCGACTGGAAAATGGCCATTTTTCAAACAGTCTCAGAATTGGATGAAACTAGTTTTGTTAGGGCCGTATCGTCAATACGAAGCTAGAAAATATTTTTCGGGAATTTTTCTAGTTAGTATGTGACCCCGGTAAATTGAAATGTGCGTTCAAATTCAAAAATTGAATGTTTTATATTCTAATTTGAAGAATAACTGTTCATAACAGCCGACATGGGTTACGAAACATATCCCATTATGTTCGGAATAAGGGTATTTGGCTAGGGGCGACAGTCGTTGGTGTTCGATTGGAGTTCGGATGCAGAACGAATTAATTAGAGAACTAAACGAATAAAAAAAAGTATAAATAATTAAAATCCTCCCCAAACCCCTAACACTCCACACAGCCGCCACTAACCGTTCAAAGTCTAAAAGCGTTCGGATCTTTCTCTTCCCTTTTCTTCTGATCCATTCAATATTATCGAAAATTTAAAACATGAAATAGAAGATAATTTCGAGATCTTTAAATTCATGCCAATTTGATTATCTCTCGTGGAGTATGCAGTGAGATTTCTGGACATAAAGTGGCATCGTTCGAACCGCCGTCGCGAGGGGCTGGGGCCACCGAATTGGCCGAGATCACCGGCGCTGGGGAGGGCTTTCGTAGGCGGTCGACGTGGGCCCCTTTGATCGGTGGCTGGTCATCTATAGAGCATTCGAATTAAAACCCTAAGGGTTGAGCTTTTCACGATGAAGCCAATGCTTGAAAAGTTGAAGACGGGGGATAACGTGGGATTAAGGTTAATTATAATCCCTAATTATGCCTAGTATAATTAATTATATAATGAAAGTGATTAATGGCTAATGTTGTAACTTTTTCAAACAGCAACGGATTTGGACGAATTCAGATGCGTTGGATTCCTCTTCTCGAGCACTACGAAATGAAACTGACAAGGACTAAAACGGGACAAGTTAGAATTTCAGATAATTTCAAATTCGAATCAAAATAGTGCAGAATTTAGAAATAAAACCAGTCAAGGTGAGAATTCTCTCACTATAATTTTCTGATCAGTTATTTATTTCATAACTGCATATATGAACTATTCCCCGTCGTCCACAGACCATGGACGACTTGTTTATTTGGTTGTATTCTGTGTGAAAATTGATGTGAAATGAATTATATATAAAAGGAGAGTATGAAATACATAAGATGTGAAATAAATAAATATATTGAAAGTGAAAATATCATATGTATTGAAAAGTGAAAATATCGTATATATTAAAAGTGAAAATATCGTATATATTGAAAAGTGAAAATATCGTATATATTGAAAGTGAAAATATCGTATATATTGAAAAGTGAAAATATCGTATATATTGAAAGTGAAAATATCGTATATATTGAAAGTGAAAATATTATATATATGAAATGTGAAAACGATATATATATATGAAATGAAAACGATATATATGAAATGTGAAAACGATATATATATGAAATGAAAAGGATATATATATATATGAAATGTGAAAATGATTTGATGGTTAAAAATATAATTTTTAACATATATATACACTGTATAAATTTGTCAAGCATATGGAAAATTCATTTTTGATTAGAAATTGAATATGAAGTTGAAATCGTTTTGAAAACGAATTTAAAACGATTTATAAAATTCGTTTTAAATAGAAATCGATGAAATATATATTATATATATATATAATATAATGGCCTGAATTGAACGCACTGCGCTGCGGCAGTTCGCGAATTTCGACCATTGATTTCGAACATACATTACGGGAGATCCGACCGTCGGATTCTCCTGAAGCTGGAACCGTTGGGTTCGTATCGAAAAGAGCTTTCCAATGAATATTAGAAATTTAAAATCTAACGGTTGGATTTGGAATTATGTCAAAATCAAATTTAGAAAAGGTCGCTGTAAGTGCAGTTCGATGACCGTTTATGGAAATCGACTGTACGGGCCTTGATAAAATTATTAAAAATATCGATAATTTGTGTAAAATCATAATAAATGATTTGGTAAGAATGGGGATGAAAAATACCTTATTTGAAAAGATAAAAGTAGATTTTTTATCGAAACGAACTAGTTATTAACTAGAAAAATAATCCAATGGTTATAAATAAATAAATTGGATTTGTGGTTTGTCGTGAACTATGTTTAAATGACATTAGTTCATTAACCCGCCTAAAGCAGGATTAATTTCCAAAATGTAGAACAATCAATATGAAATGATTTTAGAGATGAAACCAATTGGGGTTTGAATAAATCCTCAATTAGATTTTGATGAATGAATGGTGATTAAATTCACCAAAACACGTGATGGGATTAAGCCAAATTTACTTAGTTGTTGATATTGATTGTGGTTGATTGATTGTTTGGATGGTGCTCAACCAGTTTATGAGCAGAATGTGCTTTTACATTTAGCATTGGGTTGGGTAGAAATACTGGTATGCTAACACCTTATGAAACACTTCACGATTTGACGATAAGGTGTTTAGCGATGTTATGTTTATTTCAAATTTAATGAATGATTGTGAAATGATAATTTTTTTTCTCTTAAGTGAAAAGAAATGTTTTCCCGATTTTGGATAGGGAATGTTTTATAAAACAGAAAGGATTTCGAGGCCCAAAATCCGATGATTTCTAAAATGATTTAGAATTGTATTATATGTTACATTGTGGTTCATCGCATATTCGATTAGTTGCTATTGATGATGAATCTGTTTGGTGGCGGAGAATTTATTCTCTTGCTTAATACCCTTCTTTCAGACGTACGAGCTCAAAGGTTATGTGATTAATAGTGACTGATCATATGTGTGAATTATTGATGTAAAGTACTATATTTTGAAAGTACTTGTGATTATTATGTTGTGAAATGATTTTCCCTACTCTGGGATATGAAATGATTTAGTATATGGCTAAAGAGTCAGGTGACCCTATGACTAAAAGTATGGGTGAGAGGTCGGTGTAGCCTGCTCCTATGTGGGGTAGGTGCATCGTCGGTGTAGCCTGCTCCTATGTGTGGTAGGTGCACATTTATATATCGAATTTCTAGGTGCGTACCCTTTGCCTTGTCGATGGGGAGCACGATATTTGGTTGCATACTTGTTTGTATGCATTGTTATGTTTTGGAATTCGTATTTCCAAACGATTTGATTTGAGATCCCGAAGTGAAATCTACTTTGATATAGAAAGTTAGATATGTATTTCAAATGATTTGAAATAAGAAATCGGGAATAATATCCTAAGGAATAATTTCTGTAAATTGAATTGGATTTAGAAAATCTAAGTGTAGTGATTAATCTAAGTAGGTAGATTGGGATATTGCATGTGGATTGACGCATAGTAGATCCATATATCTATATTGATTGTTGTTTATACACTGGTATTCATGGGGGTAAACCCGTTCCACGTTAACGGCGTGATCTCGTGATATGTCATATTATTAAATAAGTTAATTATAACTGTTTAGAGTTTCTCACACCAGTCCCATGACTGACCTGTAGTTTTCTTTTCCCTTGCGAACTCGGGTGCCCTTATTTTGCACACGGGCAATCAAATAGTTTTATTTTGCAGATGTATTGAGAAGGATTCTGGATTGAAGCTTTAGGCCGTGTCCAGGAATTTACAGTCTTCCGTTGTGTAGTTTATATTTTCGCTGTGCATTGTATTACATTTATTGTAAAATCATCTTCCGCTGTATTGATTATATTTCGATATACTCTGATATTCTGTACTCTGATGTAACATTATTATGATGTTTATAAAAGTCTTATGTTATTTGTTCTGATGTATTGTATACCCAGAGTTAGCGTATACGGGATTTGAACGGTCTTGGTCGATTTAGCGATCGATTAGGTCCGGGCGAAATCCGTGTCGTTACATAAATAGACTAGAAAACTTCTCTAAACCTCAATTAAAGATTTATTCCATTCATAAATGGGTTCAAGAACAATGTTATTGAAGATACCATTCACGCTAAACCCAAAATCCCATTTTCCATTTAATACCAATTTATATGTTGGAAACTTCTAGTTATGTTAAAAATCATTCGCATATCCAATTTATTGTCTTAAAAATCATTGGATTGTTATTGTAGTTATTAACTAGTTCATTCGGAAAAAAATATCTTTTATCTTTTCAAACTTGGAATATTTCATCCAAAAATCCTTCCAAATCATTTATGATATTTGTACATAATTTGTTCATTATTTTAACAATTTAATTAAGGCCCTTACAGTCGGTTTCCAATATCGGTCATCGAACTACATCCATAACGACCTTTTCCAAAACTGATTTGGACATATTTTAAAATCCAACCATTCAAATTTAAACCACTTGCATTCATCGGAAAGAGCTTTTCAATATGAACCTAATGGTTCCAGTTTTAGGAGGATCCAATGTTCGGATCTCCCCTTGCGTAAATTCGAAGTTAATGGCCGAAATTCGCGAACAATCGTTGAATGGCATGTTCTATTCAAGCCACTTAAAGATATATAATATATTTCGTCTATTTCCATTCAAAAACATATTTCATAAAACATTTATAAATTCGTTTTAAAATGATTTCACTTCCATTTAATTTTAAATAAAATTTGAACATTCCTTATTATTATGATCTCAAATGATCATATTTTTAAAATGTCAGATTTTGAAATTCAGTCTTCTCGATATTCATTTTTAAAAATGAAAAAAATCTATATAAAAATTCATTCGAGCTAAAATAACTTTTATATCCTTAACACGACTTCATATTTTTAAAATACCATTCATTTCATAATAAACTTGAACAAATCATATTAGTATGAATATTTATTCAAGTCAATTTATTTCCTTTATAAATATTCATTGGTATTTTAATATTTTTGTGTCCATCCAAAATCGAACATCAAAATCAATTTCCAATTTCATTGAATTATAAAAATATTCATATTTATTCTGAATTGGAATAAAATATCAACCAATATCCATATAAATAAATTTATCTGGATTTCATTCATCATATATATCCAATAATAGTTGTAAACAAGTATCAACATTCAAAATGCATCCAATGTGCAATTTATTTTCATATAAGCTACAATGAAATAATTGATGCTTATATAAATCTCTCAATCAATCGATTAATCGCAATTTCACACAAGGGAGAAGTGTGAGTCAAATTTCATCCCAAGACCCGTGTGGGGTTTTCAAACAACAACAATCAATTAAAATTCATTACTTATTCATGAATTTAATTATTTCTAATTTAGTTCGAAATATTTTTCTAGCTAACCAATTTCCACTATTCATTAATAAATGGATATTTATGTCCAATTTCAACTACCCCATATAATATTAACATTTTTTTAACATGTTAAATTACAAATTCATAATCACAATCTAAACACAACAAATCAACAAATCATCCATATGTTTGCAAACAACTGTGAAGTGTGCTACCAGGCACCGTATAACAAATTATGATATAATAACATAACAACATAATTGAGTGAGAGAGTTCTTACCCAGTAGATAAACCAAACTCCACGACACTTCTTATGTAGGATTTTCTTGTCGTGCACTCGCCGTTATTTCTCTTCACAACCCGAATTCACCATTTTGGCTCGACATTTTGCATGCGACCTCCATTCCTAACCAAACTTATTCACCAACACGAAAATGCCATTCCAGAAAACTTTTCCATAGGGTGCTTTCTCCCAAAAACGCTCGGATTTGCAGGAAACTGCTAAAAATAGCTCTAAGCCAGCGAACTTCGGTCGCGTTTTGAGAGCAGCACTATACTCCAAATTTCGATGTGATATGTGCATTTCGTAGAAAAAAATGAGATCTACAACTTTCATTGATAAGATCTTGGCCAGAAAAGCACGGATCAAGAGTTATTGAGCAAGGAAGGAGATGAGCTTTTTTTTGCAAAACTAAAATTTGAAAAAAGATGGGTTTTTGGGTGAAATGGGTTCCATGACCGAAGGAGGAGGTGCTGAGGAGGCGCAGGTCAGAGGGGAGGGTGGCTACTATTGTGGTCGGTCCCGGGAGGAGCAATGGTAGTGGAGTTGGGTTTTAGGGTTTAGAGAAGGAGAGGAGAAGGAGGGGATGGCGCCGGAGGAGGAGGGGGGAGGCGGGGTTGGGGGATGCGGAAACAAGGGTTTGGGGGAAGAGGCCATTTTTTAAAGAAAGGAGGAGGAAAGGAGGAAGGAGAAATAATGAAGAAGAAAGAAAGAAAAGAGGCTTAAGTAGAAAATTCCCACCCTTCTCGCAGATCTCCCATTCGCAAAATAATTTTGTTTGTTGTGAAATTTCGGCACAAGATAATATATGAAACTACGAATCCAACGAACCAAGTTTAGGTGAATTCCAGGTTTGTTCGACCTTCCGTTTAATTTCTCAATAAAGCTCAAAATAGGTTCAAAAATGCAATTTTAGCATACATTTTCGTCTTGCACGCCGACACGTTGACTCTAAAAATTATGAAAATTTGAATTCTACAATTATTTGATGATATGAATCTGAAAAAATTTCAATGAATTCTGAGATCGTCTCAATAACGTTCATTTGTAAACTAACTATCAATTTTGCCCCAAACGGGTTCGCCTGTCATGGCCACATACTAACTCAGTTTTGCGTGAAATTTGAAATCTAGCTATGACTTATTATTCTGAATTCAATAAAATTGGTGTCATCGAATTCTAAGCTCGGTAGCAAAATATCACTTTTTAAGGGTTATGCGATGATTTTAAAAATCGAATTTACAAAAATTTTGAATACAAGGTTTATAAATAAATTTAATAATTTTACAAAGTTTTTTTTAAGTCAAATAAAATATAAAAACTAACGTCAAAATTATTCTCAAATTTTATTTAACAAAAATAACCAATTTATATTCCAATATTCCTTAAAATAGCTTAAGTTAAAAAATTTAATTGGCTCTGGAATTCCTGGTGTATATATATGTATATATGTATGTGTATATATATATATATGAGTGTGTTTGTGTGTGTGAGTTCATGTGCGTGTTTTTCATATGTGCGTGAGGGAGGGTATGTCATGGGAGCATGCATGATGAGATAGCAGGAAAAAATACATAATAATAAATAAAAGGGAATGTTAGGAACAAATGAGCTGCTGCAAGTAAGTGAGGAACATGTGCTTGTACATGATTTTGCAAGTGGGAAGGTGAAGAGGGAGGCACAACATGGTGTAGCCGCATGCAGTAGGAAAGTGAATGGGAGTTTTGCAAGTTACATTTGAGTTGGGCTTCGACGAGCTTTGGTGAGATCGGTTATTTTATTTTTAAATAATATGTTTAATATAGTTTTTTTTTTTGAAATAGCGATTAAATAGCACAACTTTAGAAGTGTTTAACTACCCATACACAACCAATATAACGGGTTGTTTTCGACACTATAACCATGTTGACAGTTAGAACACCCCAGTTTAACACGTTGGGTTAAACCTAAAATATTGGTAAAAATATTAGACACTGAGTTTAATTATGTTTAAAGTAATAAAATAATTTATATAGTTAATGACACCGGTTAGCAGAATTAAACACCGTTTTGCTATTATAATCAGCCAGACATTCGTTTATTTGTCATTTGTTTTGTATTGATAAATGTTTAGTTATTTATTGTTATCATTTATCATTGGTTATCATTGTTGACTAATTGTGTTGATTGTGCTCAACCAGTTTATGAGTAAATATCTGTTTCTATTTAGCATTTGGTTGGGTAGAAAAATATTTGTGCGCTAATGCCTTGTGATTTATTTCATGATTTGAATGAAAGGTGTTTAGTGACAATATTGATTCATTTAATTTAGGAGCGTTAATTTAAACGGAATGTTTTTTGTTTTCATAAAACATATGAAATGAAATATTTAATTTCAAGAAGCAGGAAAATATTTGTCTGTTAACGCCTTGTGATTGATTTCACAATTTTACTAAAAGGCGGCTAGCAACGATATTTAATTCATATAAATTGTGAACGAAAATTTAGATGAATGGCTTTAATGATGATTTCATAGATAAATATGAAATTAATGTTTGAATTCGAAAAGTGGAAGATAATTAAGAATAAATATTCTAAAGTGATAAATAGTTTATAAAGATGTTTTATAAACATAGAATCTCGACGGCTTAAATCCCAATGTTTGAATGTATTGGAAAGCAATAATAATATGATTTGTTATTACTTGTGATTATTATTGTGAAATGGATTTACCACTTAGGAATATAAAATGATTTAGTATTTGACTAGTGATTCGGGTAACCATAATGACTAAAAGTATGGGTGGGACCAGGACCTTAAGAATTGGTCAGTGGTCAGTGTAGCCTGCCCCATTAGTGGGAGGTGCGCACACACACACACACACACACACACACACACACACACACACATATATATATATATATATATACATCGAGCGAATAAGGTGCGTGCCCTTTGCCTTGTTGATGGGAGAAACATCCCAATATTCTATTGCATACGTTTTGTTATGAATGTATTGTGATATTTTGCAATTTAAATTTCAAATGATTTAGTTTGAAATCCCGAAGTAAGGTATGATTTGATTTCAAAGAAAGATATATGATTTTAATGATTTGAAATGAAAGCATGATTTTAATTTCGAAGAGACTATTTTCAAAATGAATGGATTTTGAAAATAATAAGTTTGATTAGATTTTATAAATCTAAAATTGAAGATTAAGCCTAAATGTGTAGTTTAATTCACTAATCATTCTTGACAAAAAAAAATGTTGATTTTATTCACTAATCATATTTGACAAAAATGTTGATTCTTTATTTATTAATCAAATTTGACAAAAAGGTTGTTTCTTTATTCACTAATCAAATTTGACAAAAATGTTGATTCTTTATTTATTAATCAAATTTGACAAAAATGTTGTTTTCAATTCCATTGACATATTTTGACAAAAATCTATATTTTTATATGTCATTCTTTTTATTTAAATCCAACATGAACACCTTTATAAATATAAAATAAAAATATAGTTTTTATTTTATACACCCATTTTGACACAGATGAGTATTATATATACTATATACACAATAAGGGTATGGTTTCATTGTACACACTAAATTCCAACAAATATGAACACACCAACACAATCAATTGTTCATCACAGTCACAGAACTATCAACATTGAAATACAATATCACATGAATTTCATACTGAATTAATATGGACTTCACCATAAAATAAATAATTGATTTTTAAATATAAAACTAGAAATCTCACATTGATTTTTCTGAACGCTTCAGATCTGAATTTTCCTCAAATTCTGGTTTGCTTTATTTCAGATCTAGTCAGCGTCATGTAGCCCTCTTCTTCACGATTCCATCGCTTCTGAAACCGTTCAATTCTGTTACCGTTTGTGAAAGTTATTCTAGTTTTCATTTATATGATTTAATTATTGCTTAAATATAAAATAAAGGGATTTAATTACTTAGAACATAGGCCGACTCTTTCTCTTCGTTTTCTTCATGTATTAGACTGCTCCGCTCCACACTATTATTCGAATTCAATCCTCCACTACTGCACGCTCCCCTAGGCGCCAGGCTTCGATCATCCATCACCCCTCCATCGGCCCACGCGCGAGACACCTCTTCCCTGAACGGCGCCAGGTGCGACCCCCACCCCCACTGTGCCAGAACCGCGTTTGAACAGACTGACTTCAGCCCTGAAAATCTCTCCACTTGCTTCACGAATCTCCATCATACCTCTATGGAAACGAAGAGCAGAAAAATCTCTGTATTATTTGCGTTGGATTCCTTGAACAATGTTGTGTAGATCGGAATCTATTAGGGTTTTAAAACCGGACATTTGTGGCCATTAATCCCTGATGGCGGCTGCGTTCATGTTTAAGGAATAGGGTTTACTGTTTAGGCGTATTTATACTAGTATATATACTACTATTTAATTTATTTGATTCGTAAATTCCATGTTTAATATCAAGAACTCCAAACTGAACCCAACGAGTGACGCTCCTAGCTAATAACCCCCATCCCGGATGCAATGGAACACGTTTCGTAACCCAATTCGGCTGTTACGATATGTTTTTCTTTAAATTTAAATATGAATCAATTTATATTAAATTCAAACGTACATTTTAAATTACTAGAGCCACATACTAACTCTAAAAATTACAGAAAAATTATTTCTAGTTATGTTTTAACGATACGGGTCTAACAAGACTAATTTCGTCAAATTCCGAGACTGTTTGAAAAATGGCCATTTTCAAGTCGATTAAATTTGACCAAAACTGACAAAACAAATTTTCCTTTGCCACGCTCACATATTAATTCGAAAAATTCTGGAAAATTAAACTTAACAATAATTTGACATTCCGGTTCCAACAAAAGTTTTTTCGTCGAAAACCGAGGTCGTTTGCAAAATGGCTATTTTTAAAGCTAATATATTATATTAAAATATATATGTTCTCTACAGCGACTCTTCTATATTTTTAACTGGCCATAACTTACAACTTTTAAAGTGAAATTTCAATTTTTCAGATTCGTTAGAAAGATATGATTAAACATATTTATATATTTCTTGTTTCGTTCAATTCTGATTTAAAATGAATCCTGTATATTCAGTCAAAGTTCAAATTCAAATTTTCAAACTACAGCGCTTTTTTAAACTCCTTTTATAATTAAATTTATTCGTTTTAAAATAAATTTGTAACGACCCAGAAAATCTGAACCAATTTAAAAATTTTAAATTGGAAAAAATAATGGATTTTAAATATTTAAAATAAATATTTTAAATAATGGCGATGAAAACTGAGTTTGAATCGACAATTGAAAACGAATATAATTAATTATAATTATAAACAAGGCCTGAAATGACGCTGTAGTTTCAAAAATTGAATCCAAACTTTGTCGGACTGTACCGGGTGCAGAACAATCCAGATTTTAGTGAAACCAAAAACATTAGGATCTAATTGGTAATATCTTTCTAACGAATCTGAAAAATCGAAATTTCATAGAGGGAATCAAAAGATATGTCCAGTTGAAAATTCTGAGTAGTCGCTATGGAATTCAGGCCCTTAAAAATGGAAATTTTGCAAACGACCTCGGATTTCGATGAAACCACTTTTGTTGGGTCCGTGATGTAAAGTTATTGCTAGATTCCAAATTTCATAATTTTCCGATTCAATATGTGAGCGTGGCAAAGGAAAACGCGTTTGACCAGTTTTAGTTGATTTTAATCGACTGGAAAATGGTCATTTTTCTAACGGTCTTGGAATTCGACGAAACTAGTTTTGTTAGGACCGTATCGTCAATACGAAGCTAGAAAATATTTTTCTGGAATTTTTAGAGTTAGTATGTGACCCCGGTAATTTGAAATGTATGTTTAAAATTCAATATAATGATTTAAATGTAAATTCAACGAAAACTGATTGTAACGATCAAATCAGCTTGCGATACATATCCCATTGTGTTCGGAATGGGGGTAAAACGCTATGGACGACAGGCGGTGGGCCTCGTTTAGGGGTCGAATAAAAAAAGTCAACTTTTTGAAATTAAAAATAATAAATATTTATATAAATCCTTTACTCTCTCTCTCTCCTCACTTCCTTTCTACCGTTCGAAATAAAAAAAAGAAAACCTAAGCCCTAAATCGAGATCGACGGAACCCCTCACGTCGCTTGCCGCCTCCTCCCTCCGTCACAACCTCGGCGACCCCCTCCCCCTAAACCGCGAAGCCCTACCTCTCCATACCCGAACACGATACCCCCAAAGCCCCCCTTACGACGGAAACACCCTGCGCCCGGCTCCACAGACGGCGCTCAGCCCCTCCATCGCCTGGCCGTGCTCTTCCCTGACCACCAGAGGTCCGACGCCCTCCGACAGCACTACCCACTTCGACGCTCAGCAACCCCATCCCCCCCTTCTCCCAATTTATACGGTAAGTTTTTTTTACTTTCTATTTTGGTTGTTTAGGAAGGAAAAACAACAATCTTTAATAGTGGAAAACAATGATTTTATTTGATTAATGAAGAGAAAGAAAATCAGATTTATTTATTTATATTATAGCAAAGAAAGATAAGATTTTGGTTTAGAAAAAGATTTGATTTTTAAATCAGTAAAGACTTGATTTTTAAAAATAGAAAAGACTTGATTTTTAAAAATAGAAAAGATTAGATTTTTAAAGAAAGAAAGACGATATTTTTAAACGGAGAAAGGCGTGATTTTTACTTAGGTAGTGAATTAAAAATACGATTTTTATATATTGAACATCGAAATAAAAATACAATTTTTATATATTGAATAGCGAAGTCAAAATTCGATTTTTATATATTGAACATCGAAGTAAAAATATGATTTTTATATATTGAACATCGAAATAAAAATTTGATTTTTATATATTGAATAGCATAATGAAAATCCGATTTTTAAAAAATTCGATTTTTTTTTATATGTAACGGTCGAAAGCGACAAAAAGGCGAGAACGTTGAAGATTTATGCAAAGAAGTGTCGTGGAATTGAATTAGCTAATCGGTGAGAATTTCTCACTCTTCAATTTCTTTTTCTAGCCATATATATATATGTGTGGAAATAAAAGTGAATTGCTATATAAAAATATATATATATATATATATATATATATATATATATATATATATATATATATATATATATATATATATATATATATACGCCCCTCGTCCACAAACCATGGACGATATTTATTGATTGAAATTGTTGTGAAAATTGATTGATAGCGAATGGTTGTTTGGGATTGTTTGTGGTTGATATTGATTGATTGTGGTTGAAAAATACCCGTTTGTGGTTGAAAAATATTTGGTTGAAACCACATAGGATTAGTTTGTGGAAATGAAATAAATATATACATGCCGCCTGCGTGCGAACTAGATGCATGATCCCCATTGTCAAAAACCGCGAGGTTTTAAGGTAGAGCGAGGAGCCGTACTAGGGACGGTCCCGGTTTTAACTACCCTGCCGTTATGCTGCCGAAATTTTGAATAATATTCATGTGTTTGAATTATTTTTCATTTGCTTAAACTATATTTATTCATTGAATAGAAAACCTTCATGTGTTGAATTGATATTCATTCGTTGATTAGAAATTCATGTGTTGAATGGTATTCGCGTTTTAAATATAAAAATCACATTTTTATCAATATATAGAAACTATAGAAAACCTTCATGTGTTGAATCGATATTCATTCGTTGATTAGAAATTCATGTTTTGAATGGTATTCATATTTTGAAATAAATTTTTTGATAATAAAAATCACCTTTTATCGACTATATGAACTGTGTAAAATAATCTCGTTTTGAAAGAAATGGTTTTATAAGAAAAATCCTATTTTTATCGCCAATATGAAATATATAAAATAATAGTGTTTTGAAATGAGTTGTTTTACAATAAAAATCACATTTTTATTATACGCATAAATCGTTGAAATGTGAAGTGTTAAAAATAGCCACTTGTTCAAATAAACATATATGAGTTGAAATATTCATTAATTAGCTAATGAAATGATTTGTACCTATGTATGTAACCTTAGAGTGAATGGTGTTTTTAAACCAAATAGAAATCAAATATGAAGTTGAATAGAAAATGATAAATGATAAGAACTATATATATGTACATGCATATTCATTGAACAGGTTATAGCAAAGGGGCTAGAGAAGAGGAATAAAATTTTGTGCCCGACAAATAGGTACACATTTACTGTTTTGTTTGGGTGATGATTTTATGAGCCTGTTGGCTAGCCGCTAGGCTTTTTCTTTTTCTTTTTGAGATTAGAAGGACCGGGAAAGCTATTTGCGATTTCCCGATGCTCCCGGTGCAGGGGAGGTTATGGCGAAATTTTCCAAAATTTTAAGGCGTTAGTGAAATATTTGAAGTGAAAACGATATTGAAATTGTTGAATGAACTATATTTATATAATTATATAAATATAAATAAAATTAAAACGAAACAAGGTCGTGCAGTTCGTATTTTGAAACCGTGATTTCAAACAACTAGTGCGGGAAATCCAACCATTGGATTTTCCCGAAACCTCAACCGTCGGGTTCGCCTTGGAATAATCTTTCCAATGGCACCAACCTTGTAAAAATCCAACGGTTGGATTGTCTGGAATGTTTAATTCAAATCTGATGAAAAACAACGCCAGAAGCGATTATATTTATATATATATAAATATAATTATATATTTAATCGAATAACGACGCTGCAGTTCGTATTTTGAAATCGAAACTTCAAACGATTGTACGGGGAGATCCGACCATCGGATTTTACCGAAACTGGAACCGTTGGATTCGTTTTGAAAAGACCTTTCTAATGATGTAAATTTTGCGAAGATCCAACGGTTAGATTTTCAGATATGTGTAAATCAAATCTGAAGAAAAACAGCGCCACGGCCGCGATATGGCCCGAAGCGTCGTTTTGAATAAATGAGCTATTTTAAAATAAATAAAAATAGCGATAAATCATTATAAAGTACCATAAACAATATGGAGTGGAAATAAACTGAATTTGCTCGATTTATGTTGTATTTGATGGTTGAATGTGTTTGGTGTGAAAATTACATTAAAGAACAATATTGGTGTTGTCGAATAATTTAACCATTGAAATAAATTGATTTGAAATTCTAAATATGCGTGAATTATTTGAAAAGGCCGAGTTAATTCTCATTTCGAATAATTGACCGACGATTGAAATTCGAAGATGAAGACGGTGGTCGAAGACCGGAGATCTTCACCTCGTTTGGATGGTAACCGAGGTCCTGATTGGGAGGCATCCCGAAATATGGATAATGAGTGGTGATTGTTTAGACGTACGTGGTGATCGAAGGGTTTGCGAGGTATTTAGTGCCTCCGGATTCGTTCAGACCCAGAACGGACTTGTAAATGGACTGTGTGTCTGACATTGGAGTTTATTCTGTGTTGATTGATTTCTGTTAATATACATCTGTTTGGCGGCGGAGAATTTATTCTTTTGCTTAACGCCCTTCTCTGAGACGCACGAGCTCAGAGGTTGTATATCGATGGACATCAGTCGCATGGCATGAATTGCCTGTGTGGCATGCTAAGAGGCAGTGATCAGGGCTTCTGTTGAAAAGCAAAGTCTTGTGGTGATGATCAAAGCACCTCCTGTGTGGCGTAGCTTTGTGTATAACGTGCAATCGCGAGCCTCACACACCGGTATGAACCAGAAACGGGAGAAGGACCTCAGGGAGGGCATGCGTTTCTTTCTAGCTAGGGTGGTGTCAGTGACCTACCAGCCCTGACATTTATATACTTTTCACCTATGTGGTTGTTGCTGTTGCGAGGCGCCTCGGTTTGATCGGATGATGCGGGTCCGATGGAGTCATTCGTTGGCTCGTTTACGCCCCAAAGGGCGGGGAAACGTATTGTTCAGGCATTTTAATCCACATCGGTGGACCGGCCCTGACGATCCAAGGGTCCACCTGAGTCTGGGTCCTGTGGCTCGGGCTAGAGAGTCACGAATTCGGTAAGGACTATCTTTTGCCTTGGTTCATGACGGAAATCCAATTTCCAAATACGACATCGTGCGGTTTTGATTGTATATATATATGGCGACATGATATATGGTACCCATGCCGTCTATGATTGATAGTTATGATTTGAAATTGTTTTCAAAACATATTAACACTAGCAATAATATCAAATGCCTTTGTTTTATTCGTATCAATCATATTTTGGCCATTATAAGGTAAAACTCTATCCTCCGGTTTGCGTTGCATTGTGTGATGGGAACTGAGTCTTATAATGGTTTCATTTTTATAAAAAGCATAGCGATGTTTAAAAGAAAGATTTGTTGTAAAGCACTGGCAATCCAATGGAGTAAACCCGTTCCACAAAAGTGGCATGGTCCTGTGATTAGCCAAATTATATATATGTGTTGAGTAGATTTCTCATACCAGTCCCATGACTGACTCGTAGTTTGTTTCACTTTCAAACTCGGGTGCCCCTTTTTCCACACGGGCAGCCTTGTATTCAGGTTTAGCTGGTTCTTTCTGGATAGCTGGAGCTGAAGATGGATTCTATCATTTATCTCTTTTTATGCTGTTCAGCTTGAAACACCCCACCTCCGTTAGGGTCACTCTCAAAGGGAATGCCCTAATTTTGGTGGAGGTTTATAAGTATAAGTCACAGATATACAAGACAGATATAAGAACACATATTTGTAAACAGCGGAAAAACAACAAACTTTATTTCATAAAGTCAAATACGTGTTACAACAACATCCTTTCCAAAAATCATAACATAACACTTTCATAATCTGTCTTGATTACATCTTTTAAAGAAGCATAAATAAAACATAGATAAACTGCAAAAGCCCCATAGTGGATTGTCCAAAGCCATAGTTCAAAACAGGAAAGTCCAAGCAATACATTTCTCTTCTTCGAGCTGGATGTTAAGCTTGGTCAAGCTGCTGTGTTCCCTCCCTGTGGACCTGGTGGGGGGGGGGGGAACGGAAGAAAAGAAGACGAAAGAAAAGTAGAGTCATACATAAAGCCTGAGTAAGTCTAGTACTATTTTGTCTATGAATAAAGAACTGGGTGTGATAAGTATAAACAAGAAGTGGGCAAGCACTATAAACTTGGTTAAGTTGTCTAGGGTCGAATAGACCATCGTACCCCATGTTAATCTCTGAACCCATATAAACTAGTTTCCAATTTGCACCCCATAATCAGGGTGATGTTATCCATTCTATGATGATCGGCTCCTACTCGCATAGTTACATGTGTCTTACGGCCCCCGATGTCGTAGTTACCTATGCTGGTCCCACCATGGGGTGTATCAAGTCCCATAGTGGCGGCCCGACACAACCTTAGAATGCACAGGTATGCTACTGGTGTCCAGTGCCTTATTTTTCTGCGCCGGAGTGTGTGCACGCCCGCACCCCGTTAGAACCTACACTGCTACACCACCGCCGTCGATTTGACCTCTTACAATCAGCCCAGTAATCGTGCCCCACCCTGCCTAGTTTCAGGGTATCCTGATACACCTTCTAGGGTTACTGCTGAAAAGGGTCCCCCCCCCCGTTACTAGGTTTTCTATCTCTAGCCAACATGCTAAGTTGGTTAAGTGTTTTCTAACCTAACCCCCACCAGTCTGTTTAGTTTAGCATGTTCCATTTTGATTAAGTCTTTAGTTCACTTAATCCTAACAATCCTGACTCAGCCTTAATTGTCTTATTAAGGCCCTGACCTCTCACATTAGACAGGTATTGTTGTGGCTGCCTGTTGCCGGTTGGTTCCGGGCAGTCTTACGCCACAACTCAGTCTAACCTCGGGTCCTTATTGGGCTCCATGTTTAACCTCCCACATTGGATAGGTATTGTTGTGACTACTGGACAGCCGGGCGGTTCCGGGCAGGTTTACATCACAACTCAATCCAACCTCAGGTTAAACACATCGTATGTTCTATATTTACATATCTTGTCATTCTTCTTTATTTCTTATATGTAAATATTTGCGGCCCATTATTAAGTTAATGGTGTAAAGGTTACACCAATCATGGGCCCAACCCATACTTGAATTTGGGCCCTTCTATTTTATATTTCCATTCATTAGTAATTTTAACCCAACGTTATTTTCCCCCGTTTAACACGTCCGTTTATAATATATATATATTGGGCTTAGCCTTTTAAAGCCCAACTTAGCCATGCGAAAAGGGGAGGCTTATGGCGTGATTACATACACAAAAAGGGGAAGGTGAGCGTATGAACTTGCAATATGACGTTGGGAATACGAAATAGAAACTGGTGTACTTGCATAGTAGTGACATATACTTTGGTCATAAAACATAGGTGACATGAATCAAAGCATGTGAACTTGTAATTGAGATATCATTATTGACACATGGACCTATATTTTTATTTAGGCATAATGTCAAACATAAGCATGGCAAAAATATTTCTAGCATAAGCATAGCATAATGTCAAACATAAGCATGGCATAAATACTTCTAGCATAAACATGGCATAATGTCAAACATAAGCGTGGCATAAATACTTCTAGCATAAACATGGCATAATGTCAAACATAAGCATGGCATAAGTATAGTTAAATTTGTTCATGGCATAAATATTTCTAACATGAAATCATGATTCTTACTTTAGTCATGTAAACTTACAAAAGGGACTTTTTGAACCTAACCTAGCCATGTACCACATATGTCATCATATAATTCTTGTAAACAATATAAAACTAACATGGTCAAATATCAATCATAGCCTAGTCATATTCATAAGTTTGCACATAGGTTTTCTAGTACAAAAGCATGGCTTAATACATGATGTCAAATTCTCAACATAATTTCATATGGATAATAACCAAACTTGTTCCAATTACTTACAGAATGATTTATGCACAAAAATATACATCATGGTGGCATAGAAGCAAAACCCCAAACTTGCATGAATTTAAATCAACTACATACATGTAGCTTCAACATGGATTACATAATTTGCGAAATATTCCAAACGTATACTTGCATAGAACTACCGCATGTAGTTCTTTATAATGAATAACATAATTCATAAATATCCAAACGTATATAAATTGATAAGAACGCACAAATATGAATTACTTTATTGCCACAATTCAAGCATACAAACCAACACAATTGTTTATTCATACCAAAGTAATACTCTACTTACAATGGTTTGATGAATTCTCTAATTTAGGGATTGAAGACGCAAATTCCTTTGTTGAATTGATTTGTTTAGGTTGCTTTAAGCTTTAGAATCTTCCTCCTAATCCTCTCTCCAATTTGGTGGCTACTCCTAGTCGTTCCTCAGCAACATGGCGGCTATGTTCTTATTTTTGAATGAATAGATTAGGGTTTAGTCTAGGGTTGTTTATATAGAGGTTAGGAACTGATTAGAACCATTGATGTTGCCTGGATTGATCGTAGCCATTCATTCGATAGAGAGACCAATTAAAACTTGCCACCTAGCCCTAGTGACAAAGCAGACCACAGAAAATCGACCACATAGAGAATAGGCCAGCCGGGTTAGACTGGGCTCGACCTGGTCTGGACCAGGTCGACACCCCTGTCGACAGCCCTGTCGACAGGCCTGTCGACCTGGTTAGACCAGGTTGACAGCCCAGTCGACCTGGGTGCGTCAGGCGGGACTTTTTCCGCCCTGGCTCATTGGGCCCCATTTTTGTTTTCTGAGCTTATTTTATTCTGTTTTGAATTTAATTCAAAAACTTCCGAAGGCCATATCTTCTTCATACGGACTCCGTTTTTCGAAAACTCGGACTCTATTTCGCGTATTTTTTCGAGACGAACGCAATGGCGTATCCCATTTCCCTTAGTTCTTTGATTTGTAATTAATTATACTTTAATTTGTGAATTTCACAGTTATAGAATTCGCGGGGTGTTACATTCTCCCCCACTTAAAAGGATTTCGTCCCCGAAATCTTCAAGTTAGGAGGAATGTATATCCTAACATCCAATCATCCATCTACTCATCCATCAAACACGAGCATCCATTGTCCTTAAAAGACTTCTAATGCTTCATGATCATATGCGAAGTGTGTGTGTGTACATGTACTTATCTAATGCAAAATCAGGCGGTCTACTGATTCAGTTGACCTCCTTAATGCGAATTATGTAAGTGCCATGAATCCATTATGTATGCAAATTTTCCTATTCTTGATTCTACATGAGTGCACAATCATTCAATACAAATGCAACATCCACATGACAACACATAAGAATTCATCCATATACGAATGCAAACATATATGCATATGCAATATGAAGTGACTGAGCCGATCTAAAACCTAGATTGTGTGTGTATATGCAACCACGAGCAACCACTAGCAACCACTTGCAACCACTCGCAACCATCATCCATAACATGTTTCAACTACATGTTTCCATCCAAAGGGTTTCTACCTAAAAGATACGGTCGAGGAAATATACCTAAAAAGATAGATAAAAGCGCAACTTAAGGAAAATGAAAGATCAAGGATGTACCCTCGAACAGAAAAGGGTAGGCTGTACGGATTTTAGCTTCAGTTTCCCAAGTCGCGTCTCCCTCGGCGTCGCTCCACTGAACTTTGACGAGCTTGACTTCACGGTTGCGTAGCTTCTTCACTTTCGTTCCTAAGATGCGGGTTGGAACTTTTCTTATGGTTGCTTCGCGTTCCACTTCGGCCTCTTCGAGTATATTTGGCTCTACCACTTCAGCAGACTCATGTAGACATTTTCGAAGATGTGAAACGTGAAAAACGTTGTGGACTCCAGCCAACTTCTCGGGTAGCTCTAATCTATAAGCCATTTTCCCAATTTTCTCGATGATAGGGAATGGCCCTACGAACCTTGGCGCTAGTTTTCCTGTGGTTCCAAAACGAACAACGTTTCTTAGTGGTGATACCTTGAGAAAAACTCTGTCTCCAACTTCGAATTCAAGGTCGGTCCTCCTCTTGTCGGCATAGGACTTTTGTCTGTCTTGGGCCGTCTTCATCCTTCTTCGTATTAAGTCTACTTTCTCTGAGGTCTCTCGGATCATATCTGGTCCAAGTATGAGCTTATCCGTGGACTCCCACCAACAAGTGGGCGATCGGCACGGTCTTCCATATAAAGCTTCGAAGGGCGCCATTCCGATGGTTGCTTGATAACTATTGTTGTAGGCAAATTCCACCAAAGGAAGGTGGTCTTCCCATGTCCCTCCGAAGTCAAGGACGCATAGCCTTAGGAGGTCTTCCAAAACTCTGTTCACTCTCTCTGTTTGGCCGTCGGTTTGGGGATGATAGGCTGTGCTCAAGCATAACTGCGTTCTTACTGCTTCTTGGAGACTCCGCCAAAACTCGCTGGTGAAGATGGGGTCTCGGTCACTAACAATGCTAGATGGTATTCCATGGAGTCGAACGATTTCCTTAAGGTAAAGTGATGCTAGGGATGAGGCAGTTCTTTTACTTTTGACAGGTAAAAAGTGGGCGCTTTTAGTAAGCCTATCCACTATTACCCAAATGCTAGTGTTGCCTCTCCTAGACCTAGGCAGCCCATCGATGAAGTCCATTGAGATGCTATCCCACTTCCACTGCGGGACCTCCAAAGGATGTAGCAGTCCGCCAGGCTTTTTCTGTTCCGCCTTAACTCGTTGGCACACCATGCACTTAGAAACGAACTCTGCCACGTCCTTTTTCATGCCGTTCCAGAAGAAAGTCCTTTTTATGTCCTTGTACATTTTATCTCCGCCTGGGTGTATCGTCATCTTGGAGCGATGTGCTTCCTCGAGAACCTTCTTTACTAAATCTTTTGTCTGTGGGACGCATAGTCTTCCATCTCGCCTTAGCAAACCCTTATCGTCGATGGAGTATCTGTTGAGGTGACTTGAAGTCTCACCCCTAATTAGTCTATCAATCATTTCCACAAGCTGAGGGTCTTCGCGTTGTGCTGCCCCTACTGAATCTACTAAAGTTGGGCGCACTTCGAGAGATGCTAGCAAACCTGGTATGAAATCGGAGGAGGGCCTAAAGTCGAAGCTGGCTATAAACTCTAGGCTTTGTCTTTCAACAAACAACAGGCTTAGGGTCAATTTCTTCCGGCTCAACGCGTCTGCCACTACGTTGCCTTTGCCCGGAGTGTAGGAGATTTCGAAATCGTACGAGGCAAGAAACTCCATCCATCTTTGTTGCCTCAAGTTAAGATCTTTCTGCGAGAAAAGATATTTCAACGATTTATGGTCAGTGTAAAGTTCGAACTTCTCACCTAGGAGATATTGTCGCCAAGACTTGTGTGCAAAGACGATGGCGGCTAACTCAAGATCGTGGGTTGGGTAGTTCTTTTCGTGCACTTTCAACTGCCTCCCGCCATAAGCTACTACCCTTCCTTCTTGCATTAAGACGGCGCCTAGCCCTGTCCCACATGCATCCGTATAAACAGTGAACATCTTGCTCCCATCTGGCAGCGTCAAAACTGGGGCTGTTGTAAGAGCCCTTTTCAGTCGTTGGAAAGCAAACTCGCAATCCAAATCCCAATTGAACACTAGATTCTTCTTAGTCAATTTCGTGAGCGGAGCTGAGATTTTCGCAAAATCCCTTATGAATTTTCGATAGAAACCCGCTAGTCCTAGAAAGCTTCGGACCTCAGTTACATTCCTTGGCGTCTTCCAATCCTGTACCTCCACTACCTTAGCAGGGTCCACTGCTAATCCTTGTTTGGATACTATGTGCCCAAGGAACCTCACCTCTTCTCTCCAAAAGTGGCATTTGGAGAACTTGGCTTTTAGTTGATGGAATCGCAAAGTTTCCATGATTGCCCTTAAGTGCTGAGCATGTTCCTCTTCACTCTTTGAGAAGATAAGGATATCATCTACGAAGACCACTACGAATTTGTTGAGGAAATCTCTAAATACCCTACTCATCAGGTCCACGAAGTACGCAGGTGCATTTGTCAAGCCGAAGGGCATGACAAGCCATTCAAAGAAGCCGTCTGGGGTTCTGAATGCCGTTTTATCGATGCTATCTTCAGCCACCCTTAGCTGATGAAAACCGGTTGCTAAATCGAGTTGGGAGAAAACAGACGCTCCTACAAGCTGGTCAAATAAATCGTCAATTCTAGGGAGAGGGTGCCTATTCTTTTTCGTTAGCTTGTTGAGCTCCCTATAGTCAACACATAGACGGAGTGAACCATCCGCCTTTGTAGCGAACACCACTGGAGCGCCCCATTCCGAAATACTCCTCCTAATGAACCCCTTTTCTAGAAGCTCTTTAATCTGTTTACTGAGCTCTTTCCTTTCCCGTGGAGCCATATGTCTAACGGGCAATGCAACGGGCTTTGCATTATCTACAAGATATATGCGGAAGTCTATTTCCCGCTTCGGAGGCAAGCCCTTCACCTCTTCGAAGACATCCGGATATTCCCGGACCACACTAACTGATTGCAAATTTTCAACAGAGGCATCTAGCGATTCAAGATAACTAAGCATAACCGCATACGAGGGAATACAAGAAATTTCCAAAGTATTACCGAGCTGGGTTAGGAGCCTAACAACCCTTTTCTCACAATCAAGGATGGCCCCATTACTGGATAGCCAATCCATACCCAAAATCAAACCATAACCCGAAAAGCCCAAAACAAAGGCACTACATTGAAATTCTACACTTAGAATAGAAATTTTCAATCCCACACAGATCATAGACAAATGAGCTGGGCCCCCAATTGGGTTTGAAACAATTAAGGGGTCCTCTACCATACTAGTTTTTAGGTGCAGAGATTCTACTAAAGCAGATGAGATAAAGGAGTGTGATGCGCCAGAATCAAATAAAGTGCGAACGGGGTGATCATAAAGATAAACTACACTTTCTACAAAAGTATTTATACCTCGCTGTTGCAGAGGTGGCGCTTCCAGCACATGAACCTGTGCCCCTGGGGTGGATCCAGTCCTCTGCCCCTGTCCTCGTTTCTTTGGGCAGTCCTTAGCCCTGTGGCCCGTCTCACCGCAAGAAAAGCACCCACCACTCTCCTTGGCCTTCTTTTTCCGGCAGTCCTTTACTAAGTGCCCCACTTTGCCACAGAAATTGCACTTCTTCTTCTCTTTGTTGCCTTTCCCGCCCTTCTTAAAGTCTGTCTTCTTGGGCTGCAAACCCTCTTTCTTCCCTTGAGAGCTTTCTGCCTTTGTCTCCTTCTTGCCCTTATCCTCTTCATTCAGCAATGCCATTTGCACCAATCTTTCATACGTGGCTCCCATGGGTATATGGGTCATGGCCAAACTGTGTAATGGCTCATTCAACCCTTTGACGAAACGGAGAGCCTTCTTGTGCGGGGTGTTGACTAGGTCAAGCCCAAACCTAGCCAGCTCATCGAACTGATTCACATACTCTCTGACTGTCTTGTCCCCTTGCTTAAGAAATAAGAATTTTTCCAACTGCAAACTTCTTTCTGCATCTGAGAGAAATTTGGTCTCAAACCTTGCCCTAAAGTCCTCCCATGTCTCCACTGGTCTTTCAGCATTAGTGAATTCCCACCAGTAGGAAGCCTCACCCTTCAATAGCCATACTGCCAATTGTACTTTTTGTCTATCTTCTACCTCAAAGATGATGAATAGGTCCTCCGTTTCTTTCAGCCAATTTCTAGCTGCCACGAAGGACTCAGTTCCATGGAAATCCCTTCCTCCCATAGCTTTAAAATCTTTACATATCTTAGCAAAAGTGTTTCCCCGAGGAGGAGGTGGAGGAAAAGGTGCTGCTGCAGCTGGATGATTTCCTTCAGCTGGGGGAGGAGGAACGGTAGGACCTGGCTGAGTGGCCCTTGCCTCTAAGAACCGTCTAATCCAACCAGGTATTGGCACCCCTTCCGGCAAGTTAAGTTCTTGGGACATGCTGAAACAAAAAGGATAGATTCAAAACGAAGGATAAGAGATAGTACCTATGGCTTTGGGGAGTGGACTTTGCCTTTTTAAAATAAAATAATATTTTTCTTTTAAAAATGCTTCTTTAAATTTCCTTTTTGAAAATAATTTTTCAAAACTTTTTATCTTATCTGGTAAACCTATGCTCTGATACCAAGTGAAACACCCCACCTCCGTTAGGGTCACTCTCAAAGGGAATGCCCTAATTTTGGTGGAGGTTTATAAGTATAAGTCACAGATATACAAGACAGATATAAGAACACATATTTGTAAACAGCGGAAAAACAACAAACTTTATTTCATAAAGTCAAATACGTGTTACAACAACATCCTTTCCAAAAATCATAACATAACACTTTCATAATCTGTCTTGATTACATCTTTTAAAGAAGCATAATTAAAACATAGATAAAATGCAAAAGCCCCATAGTGGATTGTCCAAAGCCATAGTTCAAAACAGGAAAGTCCAAGCAATACATTTCTCTTCTTCAAGCTGGATGTTAAGGTTGGTCAAGCTGCTGTGTTCCCTCCCTGTGGACCTGGTGGGGGGGGGAACGGAAGAAAAGAAGACGAAAGAAAAGTAGAGTCAGACATAAAGCCTGAGTAAGTCTAGTACTATTTTGTCTATGAATAAAGAACTGTGTGTGATAAGTATAAACAAGAAGTGGGCAAGCACTATAAACTTGGTTAAGTTGTCTAGGGTCGAATAGACCATCGTACCCCATGTTAATCTCTGAACCCATATAAACTAGTTTCCAATTTGCACCCCATAATCAGGGTGATGTTATCCATTCTATGATGATCGGCTCCTACTCGCATAGTTACATGTGTCTTACGGCCCCCGATGTCGTAGTTACCTATGCTGGTCCCACCATGGGGTGTATCAAGTCCCATAGTGGCGGCCCGACACAACCTTAGAATGCACAGGTATGCTACTGGTGTCCAGTGCCTTATTTTTCTGCGCCGGAGTGTGTGCACGCCCGCACCCCGTTAGAACCTACACTGCTACACCACCGCCGTCGATTTGACCTCTTACAATCAGCCCAGTAATCGTGCCCCACCCTGCCTAGTTTCAGGGTATCCTGATACAACTTCTAGGGTTACTGCTGAAAAGGGTCCCCCCCGTTACTAGGTTTTCTATCTCTAGCCAACATGCTAAGTTGGTTAAGTGTTTTCTAACCTAACCCCCACCAGTCCGTTTAGTTTAGCATGTTCCATTTTGATTAAGTCTTTAGTTCACTTAATCCTAACAATCCTGACTCAGCCTTAGTTGTCTTATTAAGGCCCTGACCTCTCACATTAGACAGGTATTGTTGTGGCTGCCTGTTGCCGGTTGGTTCCGGGCAGTCTTACGCCACAACTCAGTCTAACCTCGGGTCCTTATTGGGCTCCATGTTTAACCTCCCACATTGGATAGGTATTGTTGTGACTATTGGACAGCCGGGCGGTTCTGGGCAGGTTTACATCACAACTCAATCCAACCTCGGGTTAAACACATCGTATGTTCTATATTTACATATCTTGTCATTCTTCTTTATTTCTTATATGTAAATATTTGCGGCCCATTATTAAGTTAATGGTGTAAAGGTTACACCAATCATGGGCCCAACCCATACTTGAATTTGGGCCCTTCTATTTTATATTTCCATTCATTAGTAATTTTAACCCAACGTTATTTTCCCCCGTTTAACACGTCCGTTTATAATATATATATATTGGGCTTAGCCTTTTAAAGCCCAACTTAGCCATGCGAAAAGGGGAGGCTTATGGCGTGATTACATACACAAAAAGGGGAAGGTGAGCGTATGAACTTGCAATATGACGTTGGGAATACGAAATAGAAACTGGTGTACTTGCATAGTAGTGACATATACTTTGGTCATAAAACATAGGTGACATGAATCAAAGCATGTGAACTTGTAATTGAGATATCATTATTGACACATGGACCTATATTTTTATTTAGGCATAATGTCAAACATAAGCATGGCATAAATATTTCTAGCATAAGCATAGCATAATGTCAAACATAAGCATGGCATAAATACTTCTAGCATAAACATGGCATAATGTCAAACATAAGCATGGCATAAATACTTCTAGCATAAACATGGCATAGTGTCAAACATAAGCATGACATAAGTATAGTTAAATTTGTTCATGGCATAAATATTTCTAACATGAAATCATGATTCTTACTTTAGTCATGTAAACTTACAAAAGGGACTTTTTGAACCTAACCTAGCCATGTACCACATATGTCATCATATAATTCTTGTAAACAATATAGAACTAACATGGTCAAATATCAATCATAGCCTAGTCATATTCATAAGTTTGCACATAGGTTTTCTAGTACAAAAGCATGGCTTAATACATGATGCCAAATTCTCAACATAATTTCATATGGATAATAACCAAACTTGTTCCAATTACTTACAGAATGATTTATGCACAAAAATATACATCATGGTGGCATAGAAGCAAAACCCCAAACTTGCATGAATTTAAATCAACTACATACATGTAGCTTCAACATGGATTACATAATTTGCGAAATATTCCAAACGTATACTTGCATAGAACTACCGCATGTAGTTCTTTATAATGAATAACATAATTCATAAATATCCAAACGTATATAAATTGATAAGAACGCACAAATATGAATTACTTTATTGCCATAATTCAAGCATACAAACCGACACAATTGTTTATTCATACCAAAGTAATACTCTACTTACAATGGTTTGATGAATTCTCTAATTTAGGGATTGAAGACGCAAATTCCTTTGTTGAATTGATTTGTTTAGGTTGCTTTAAGCTTTAGAATCTTCCTCCTAATCCTCTCTCCAATTTGGTGGCTACTCCTAGTCGTTCCTCAGCAACATGGCGGCTATGTTCTTATTTTTGAATGAATAGATTAGGGTATAGAGGTTAGGAACTGATTAGAACCATTGATGTTGCCTGGATTGATCGTAGCCATTCATTCGATAGAGAGACCAATTAAAACTTGCCACCTAGCCCTAGTGACAAAGCAGACCACAGAAAATCGACCACATAGAGAATAGGCCAGCCGGGTTAGACTGGGCTCGACCTGGTCTGGACCAGGTCGACACCCCTGTCGACAGCCCTGTCGACAGGCCTGTCGACCTGGTTAGACCAGGTTGACAGCCCAGTCGACCTGGGTGCGTCAGGCGGGACTTTTTCCGCCCTGGCTCATTGGGCCCCATTTTTGTTTTCTGAGCTTATTTTATTCTGTTTTGAATTTAATTCAAAAACTTCCGAAGGCCATATCTTCTTCATACGGACTCCGTTTTTCGAAAACTCGGACTCTATTTCGCGTATTTTTCCGAGACGAACGCAATGGCATATCCCGTTTCCCATAGTTCTTTGATTTGTAATTAATTATACTTTAATTTGTGAATTTCACAGTTATAGAATTCGCGGGGTGTTACACAGCTCCTATTGTACATATTTTGTTTATTTCCGCTGTAGACATTTATGTATAGCTGAACTGTATTTGTACTAAGTAAGATCCTGTATACTGTGTAACTCTGATGATTCCTTTTATCCAGTATATTTTATTATTCATTATCTGGTGTATTTATTTAATTTTGTTCTGCTATTATCTGTTTCTGTGTTATATTCCAAAGATTACCCTTGTTTCCGTCTGGACGGGATTTCGGGTCGTCTCAACGTGGTATCAGAGCTTTGGTTAAGCTTAGTTCTGGAATATAACATATGAACGAACTCGTCAGAAACAGAACCAGTAGTGTTCTAGGACGGGTAACTCCATACAGATAGGATCAGAAATATCCTAGTATGAGTAACAGAATGAAATAACCCCAGAATTAGCTGTGAGAAGAGAGCCGCTAAAGATAATAGGCAAAGAAACCAAAGAGCTGAGGAACAAGAAAGTTCACTTAGTCAAAGTGCAATGGAGTGGAGATCCGCGAGATTGTACTTGGGAAACTGAGGAGAGCATTCAGAAAGCTTATCCTAGATGCCGAGTAGATATCTCTGATTGACTCCGGTGCAAGGTGCATTTACCATACTTTGCATTACCGTGTAATTCTCTATTCTGTTGCTATTTTCTTCCCATGGATGTGCACTATTTATTCTATACTCTGAATGTTAAAAACAAATTGGTTGTTGTATTGTGGGATTGTAGATTTATCAAACCACTTTCGACTTTGTTCCTTTTCGGGGACGAAAAGTTTTAAGTGGGGAAGATTGTAGCGACCCAGAAAATCTGAACCAATTTAAAAATTTTAAATTGGCAAAAATAATGGATTTTAAATATTTAAAATAAATATTTTAAATAATGGCGATGAAAACTGAGTTTGAATCGACAATTGAAAACGAATATAATTAATTATAATTATAAACAAGGCCTGAAATTGCGGTGTAGTTTCAAAAATTGAATCCAAACTTTGTCGGACTGTACCGGGTGCAGAACAATCCGGATTTTAGTGAAACCAAAAATATTAGGATCTAATTGGTAATATCTTTCTAACGAATCTGAAAAATCGAAATTTCATAGCGGGAATCAAAAGATATGTCCAGTTGAAAATTCTGAGTAGTCGCTATGGAATTCAGGCCCTTAAAAATGGAAATTTTGCAAACGACCTCGGATTTCGATGACACCACTTTTGTTGGGTCCGTGATGTAAAGTTATTGCTAGATTCCAAATTTCATAATTTTTCGATTCAATATGTGAGCGTGGCAAAGGAAAACGCGTTTGACCAGTTTTAGTTGATTTTAATCGACTGGAAAATGGTCATTTTTCTAATGGTCTCGGAATTCGACGAAACTAGTTTTGTTAGGACCGTATCGTCAATACGAAGCTAGAAAATATTTTTCTGGAATTTTTAGAGTTAGTATGTGACCCCGGTAATTTGAAATGTACGTTTAAAATTCAATATAATGATTTAAATGTAAATTCAACGGAAACTGATTGTAACGATCAAATCAGCTTGCGATACATATCCCATTGTGTTCAGAATGGGGGTAAAACGCTATGGACGACAGGCGGTGGGCCTCGTTTAGGGGTCGAATAAAAAAAGTCAACTTTTTGAAATTAAAAATAATAAATATTTATATAAATCCTTTACTCTCTCTCTCTCCTCACTTTCTTTCTACCGTTCGAAAAAAAAAGAAAACCTAAGCCCTAAATCGAGATCGACGGAATCCCTCACGTCGCTTGCCGCCTCCTCCCTCCGTCACAACCTCGGCGACCCCCTCCCCCTAAACCGCGAAGCCCTACCTCCCCATACTCGAACCCGATACCCCCAAAGCCCCCCCTTACGACGGAAACACCCTGCGCATGCCTCCATAGACGGCGCTCAGCCCCTCCATCGCCTGGCCGTGCTCTTCCCCGACCACCAGAGGTCCGACGCCCTCCGACAGCACTACCCACTTCGACGCTCAGCAACCCCATTCCCCCCATCTCCCAATTTATACGGTAAGTTTTTTTTACTTTCTATTTTGGTTGTTTAGGAAGGAAAAACAACAATCTTTAACAGTGGAAAACAATGATTTTATTTGATTAATGAAGACAAAGAAAATCAGATTTATTTATTTATATTATAGCAAAGAAAGATAAGATTTTGGTTTAGAAAAAGATTTGATTTTTAAATCAGTAAAGACTTGATTTTTAAAAATAGAAAAGACTTGATTTTTAAAAATAGAAAAGATTAGATTTTTAAAGAAAGAAAGACGATATTTTTAAACGGAGAAAGGCGTGATTTTTACTTAGGTAGTGAATTAAAAATATGATTTTTATATATTGAACATCGAAATAAAAATTCGATTTTTATATATTGAATAGCGAAGTCAAAATTCGATTTTTATATATTGAACATCGAAGTAAAAATATGATTTTTATATATTGAACATCGAAATAAAAATTTGAGTTTTATATATTGAATAGCATAATAAAAATTCGATTTTTATATATTGAATAGCGAAGTAAAAATTCGATTTTTTTATATGTAGTGGCTACGGGCGAAAGCGACAAAAAGGCGAGAACGGTGAAGATTTATGCAAAGAAGTGTCGTGGAATTGAATTAGCTAATCAGTGAGAATTTCTCACTCTTCAATTTCTTTTTCTAGCCATATATATATGTGTGGAAATAAAAGTGAATTGCTATATATAAATATATATATATATATATATATATATATATATATATATATATATATACGCCCCTCGTCCACAAACCATGGACGATATTTATTGATTGAAATTGTTGTGAAAATTGATTGATAGTGAATGGTTGTTTGGGATTGTTTGTGGTTGATATTGATTGATTGTGGTTGAAATATACCCGTTTGTGGTTGAAAAATATTTGGTTGAAACCACATAGGATTAGTTTGTGGAAATGAAATAAATATATACATGCCGCCTGTGTGCGAACTAGATGCATGATCCCCATTGTCAAAAACCGCGAGGTTTTAAGGTAGAGCGAGGAGCCGTACTAGGGACGGTCCCGGTTTTAACTACCCTGCCGTTATGCTGCCGAAATTTTGAATAATATTCATGTGTTTGAATTATTTTTCATTTGCTTAAACTATATTTATTCATTGAAAAGAAAACCTTCATGTGTTGAATTGATATTCATTCGTTGATTAGAAATTCATGTGTTGAATGGTATTCGCGTTTTAAATATAAAAATCACATTTTTATCTATATATAGAAACTATAGAAAACCTTCATGTGTTGAATCGATATTCATTCGTTGATTAGAAATTCATGTGTTGAATGGTATTCATATTTTGAAATAAATTGTTTGATAATAAAAATCACCTTTTATCGACTATATGAACTGTGTAAAATAATCTCGTTTTGAAAGAAATGGTTTTATAAGAAAAATCCTATTTTTATCGCCAATATGAAATATATAAAATAATAGTGTTTTGAAATGAGTTGTTTTACAATAAAAATCACATTTTTATTATACGCATAAATCGTTGAAATGTGAAGTGTTAAAAATAGCCACTTGTTCAAATAAACATATATGAGTTGAAATATTCATTAATTAGCTAATGAAATGATTTGTACCTATGTATGTAACCTTAGAGTGAATGGTGTTTTTAAACCAAATAGAAATCAAATATGAAGTTGAATAGAAAATGATAAATGATAAGAACTATATATATGTACATGCATATTCATTGAACAGGTTATAGCAAAGGGGCTAGAGAAGAGGAATAAAATTTTGTGCCCGACAAATAGGTACACATTTACTGTTTTGTTTGGGTGATGATTTTATGAGCCTGTTGGCTAGCCGCTTGGCTTTTTCTTTTTCTTTTTGAGATTAGAAGGACCGGGAAAGCTATTTGCGATTTCCCGATGCTCCCGGTGCAGGGGAGGTTATGGCGAAATTTTCCAAAATTTTAAGGCGTTAGTGAAATATTTGAAGTGAAAACGATATTGAAATTGTTGAATGAACTATATTTATATAATTATATAAATATAAATAAAATTAAAACGAAACGAGGCCGTGCAATTTGTATTTTGAAACCGTGATTTCAAACAACTAGTGCGGGAAATCCGACCATTGGATTTTCCCGAAACCTCAACCGTCGGGTTCGCCTTGGAATAATCTTTCCAACGGCACCAACCTTGTAAAAATCCAACGGTTGGATTGTCTGGAATGTTTAATTCAAATCTGATGAAAAACAGCGCCAGAAGCGATTATATTTTTATATATATAAATATAATTATATATTTAATCGAATAACGACGCTGCAGTTCGTATTTTGAAATCGAAACTTCGAACGATTGTACCGGGAGATCCGACCGTCGGATTTTCCCGAAACTGGAACCGTTGGATTCGTTTTGAAAAGACCTTTCTAATGATGTAAATTTTGCGAAGATCCAACGGTTAGATTTTCAGATATGTGTAAATCAAATCTGAAGAAAAACAGCGCCACGGCCGCGTTATGGCCCGAAGCGTCGTTTTGAATAAATGAGCTATTTTAAAATAAATAAAAATAGCGATAAATCATTATAAAGTACCATAAACAATATGGAGTGGAAATAAACTGAATTTGCTCGATTTATGTTGTATTTGATGGTTGAATGTGTTTGGTGTGAAAATTACATTAAAGAACAATATTGGTGTTGTCGAATAATTTAACCATTGAAATAAATTGATTTGAAATTCTAAATATGCGTGAATTATTTGAAAAGGCCGAGTTAATTCTCATTTCGAATAATTGACCGACGATTGAAATTCGAAGATGAAGACGGTGGTCGAAGACCGGAGATCTTCACCTCGTTTGGATGGTAACCGAGGTCCTGATTGGGAGGCATCCCGAAATATGGATAATGAGTGGTGATTGTTCAGACGTACGTGGTGATCGAAGGGTTTGCGTGGTATTTAGTGCCTCCGGTTTCGTTCAGACCCAGAACGGACTTGTAAATGGACTGTGTGTCTGACATTGGAGTTTATTCTGTGTTGATTGATTTCTGTTAATATACATCTGTTTGGCGGCGGAGAATTTATTCTTTTGCTTATCGCCCTTCTCTGAGATGCACGAGCTCAGAGGTTGTATATCGATGGACATCAGTCGCATGGCATGAATTGCCTGTGTGGAATGCTAAGAGGCAGTGATCAGGGCTTCTGTTGAAAAGCAAAGTCTTGTGGTGATGATCAAAGCACCGCCTGTGTGGCGTAGCTTTGTGTATAACGTGCAATCACGAGCCTCACACCCCGGTATGAACCAGAAACGGGAGAAGGACCTCAGGGAGGGCATGCGTTTCTTTCTAGCTAGGGTGGTGTCAGTGACCTACCAGCCCTGACATTTATATACTTTTCACCTATGTGGTTGTTGCTGTTGCGAGGCGCTTCGGTTTGATCGGACGATCTGGGTCCGATGGAGTCATTCGTTGGCTCGTTTACGCCCCAAAGGGCGGGGAAACGTATTGTTCAGGCATTTTAATCCACATCGGTGGACCGGCCCTGACGATCCAAGGGTCCACCTGAGTCTGGGTCCTGTGGCTCGGGCTAGAGAGTCACGAATTCGGTAAGGACTATCTTTTGCCTTGGTTCATGACGGAAATCCAATTTCCAAATACGACATCGTGCGGTTTTGATTGTATATATATATGGCGACATGATATATGGTACCCATGCCGTCTATGATTGATAGTTATGATTTGAAATTGTTTTCAAAACATATTAACACTAGCAATAATATCAAATGCCTTTGTTTTATTCGTATCAATCATATTTTGGCCATTATAAGGTAAAACTCTATCCTCCGGTTTGCGTTGCATTGTGTGATGGGAACTGAGTCTTATAATGGTTTCATTTTTATAAAAAGCATAGCGATGTTTAAAAGAAAGATTTGTTGTAAAGCACTGGCAATCCAATGGAGTAAACCCGTTCCACGAAAGTGGCGTGGTCCTGTGATTAGCCAAATTATATATATGTGTTGAGTAGATTTCTCATACCAGTCCCATGACTGACTCGCAGTTTGTTTCACTTTCAAACTCGGGTGCCCCTTTTTCCACACGGGCAGCCTTGTATTCAGGTTTAGCTGGTTCTTTCTGGATAGCTGGAGCTGAAGATGGATTCTATCATTTATCTCTTTTTATGCTGTTCATCTCCTATTGTACATATTTTGTTTATTTCCGCTGTAGACATTTATGTATAGCTGAACTGTATTTGTACTAAGTAAGATCCTGTATACTGTGTAACTCTGATGATTCCTTTTATCCAGTATATTTTATTGTTCATTATCTGGTGTATTTATTTAATTTTGTTCTGCTATTATCTGTTTCTGTGTTATATTCCAAAGATAACCCTTGTTTCCGTCTGGACGGGATTTCGGGTCGTCTCAACGTGGTATCAGAGCTTTGGTTAAGCTTAGTTCTGGAATATAACATATGAACGAACTCGTCAGAAATAGAACCAGTAGTGTTCTAGGATGGGTAACTCCATACATATAGGATCAGAAATATCCTAGTATGAGTAGCAGAATGAAATAACCCTAGAATTAGCTGTGAGAAGAGAGCCGCTAAAGATAATAGGCAAAGAGACCAAAGAGCCGAGGAACAAGAAAGTTCACTTAGTCAAAGTGCAATGGAGTGGAGATCCGCGAGATTGTACTTGGGAAACTGAGGAGAGCATTCAGAAAGCTTATCCTATATGCCGAGTAGATATCTCTAATTGACTCCGGTGCAAGGTGCATTTACCATACTTTGCATTACCGTGTAATTCTCTATCCTGTTGCTATTTTCTTCCCATGGATGTGCACTATTTATTCTATACTCTGAATGTTAAAAACAAATTGGTTGTTGTATTGTGGGATTGTAGATTTATCAAACCACTTTCGACTTTGTTCCTTTTCGGGGACGAAAAGTTTTAAGTGGGGGATATTGTAACGATCCAGAAAATCTGAACCAATTTAAAAATTTTAAATTGGCAAAAATAATGGATTTTAAATATTTAAAATAAATATTTTAAATAATGGCGATGAAAACTGAGTTTGAATCGACAATTGAAAACGAATATAATTAATTATAATTATAAACAAGGCCTGAAATGGCGGTGTAGTTTCAAAAATTGAATCCAAACTTTGTCGGACTGTACCGGGTGCAGAACAATTCGGATTTTAGTGAAACAAAAAACATTAGGATCTAATTGGTAATATATTTCTAACGAATCTGAAAAATCGAAATTTCATAGCGGGAATCAAAAGATATGTCCAGTTGAAAATTCTGAGTAGTCGCTATGGAATTCAGGCCCTTAAAAATGGAAATTTTGCAAACGACCTCGGATTTCGATGAAACCACTTTTGTTGGGTCCGTGATGTAAAGTTATTGCTAGATTCCAAATTTCATAAATTTTCGATTCAATATGTGAGCGCGGCAAAGGAAAACGCGTTTGACCAGTTTCAGTTGATTTTAATCGACTGGAAAATGGTCATTTTTCTAACGGTCTCGGAATTTGACGAAACTAGTTTTGTTAGGACCGTATCGTCAATACGAAGCTAGAAAATATTTTTCTGGAATTTTTAGAGTTAGTATGTGACCCCGGTAATTTGAAATGTACGTTTAAAATTCAATATAATGATTTAAATGTAAATTCAACGGAAACTGATTGTAACGATCAAATCAGCTTGTGATACATATCCCATTGTGTTCGGAATGGGGGTAAAACGCTATGGATGACAGGCGGTGGGCCTCGTTTAGGGGTCGAATTAAAAAAGTCAACTTTTTGAAATTAAAAATAATAAATATTTATATAAATCCTTTACTCTCTCTCTCTCCTCACTTTCTTTCTACCATTCGAAAAAAAAAGAAAAAGAAAACCTAAGCCCTAAATCGAGATCGACGGAACCCCTCACGTCGCTTGCCGCCTCCTCCCTCCGTCACAACCTCGGCGACCCCCTCCCCCTAAACCGCGAAGCCCTACCTCCCCATACCCGAACCCGATACCACCAAAGCCCCCCCTTACGACGGAAACACCCTGCGCATGCCTCCACAGACGACGCTCAGCCCCTCCATCGCCTGGCCGTGCTCTTCCCCGACCACCAGAGGTCCGACGCCCTCTGACAGCACTACCCACTTCGATGCTCAGCAACCCCATTCCCCCCCTTCTCCCAATTTATACGGTAAGTTTTTTAACTTTTATTTTGGTTGTTTAGGAAGGAAAAACAACAATCTTTAACAGTGGAAAACAATGATTTTATTTGATTAATGAAGATAAAGAAAATCAGATTTATTTATTTATATTATAGCAAAGAAAGATAAGATTTTGGTTTAGAAAAAGATTTGATTTTTAAATCAGTAAAGACTTGATTTTTAAAAATAGAAAAGACTTGATTTTTAAAAATAGAAAAGATTAGATTTTTAAAGAAAGAAAGACGATATTTTTAAACGGAGAAAGGCGTGATTTTTACTTAGGTAGTGAATTAAAAATATGATTTTTATATATTGAACATCGAAATAAAAATTCGATTTTTATATATTGAATAGCGAAGTCAAAATTCGATTTTTATATATTGAACATCGAAGTAAAAATATGATTTTTATATATTGAACATCGAAATAAAAATTTGAGTTTTATATATTGAATAGCATAATAAAAATTCGATTTTTATATATTGAATAGCGAAGTAAAAATTCGATTTTTTTTATATGTAGTGGCTACGGGCGAAAGCGACAAAAAGGCGAGAACGGTGAAGATTTATGCAAAGAAGTTTCGTGGAATTGAATTAGCTAATCGGTGAGAATTTCTCACTCTTCAATTTATTTTTCTAGCCATATATATATGTGTGGAAATAAAAGTGAATTGCTATATATATATATATATATATATATATATATACGCCCCTCGTCCACAAACCATGGACGATATTTATTGATTGAAATTGTTGTGAAAATTGATTGATAGTGAATGGTTGTTTGGGATTGTTTGTGGTTGATATTGATTGATTGTGGTTGAAAAATACCCGTTTGTGGTTGAAAAATATTTGGTTGAAACCACATAGGATTAGTTTGTGGAAATGAAATAAATATATACATGCCGCCTGCGTGCGAACTAGATGCATGATCCCCATTGTCAAAAACCGCGAGGTTTTAAGGTAGAGCGAGGAGCCGTACTAGGGACGGTCCCGGTTTTAACTACCCTGCCGTTATGCTGCCGAAATTTTGAATAATATTCATGTGTTTGAATTATTTTTCATTTGCTTAAACTATATTTATTCATTGAATAGAAAACCTTCATGTGTTGAATTGATATTCATTCGTTGATTAGAAATTCATGTGTTGAATGGTATTCACGTTTTAAATATAAAAATCACATTTTTATCTATATATAGAAACTATAGAAAACCTTCATGTGTTGAATCGATATTCATTCGTTGATTAGATATTCATGTGTTGAATGGTATTCATATTTTGAAATAAATTGTTTGATAATAAAAATCACCTTTTATCGACTATATGAACTGTGTAAAATAATCTCGTTTTGAAAGAAATGGTTTTATAAGAAAAATCCTATTTTTATCGCCAATATGAAATATATAAAATAATAGTGTTTTGAAATGAGTTGTTTTACAATAAAAATCACATTTTTATTATACGCATAAATCGTTGAAATGTGAAGTGTTAAAAATAGCCACTTGTTCAAATAAACATATATGAGTTGAAATATTCATTAATTAGCTAATGAAATGATTTGTACCTATGTATGTAACCTTAGAGTGAATGGTGTTTTTAAACCAAATAGAAATCAAATATGAAGTTGAATAGAAAATGATAAATGATAAGAACTATATATATGTACATGCATATTCATTGAACAGGTTATAGCAAAGGGGCTAGAGAAGAGGAATAAAATTTTGTGCCCGACAAATAGGTACACATTTGTTTGGGTGATGATTTTATGAGCCTGTTGGCTAGCCGCTTGGCTTTTTCTTTTTCTTTTTGAGATTAGAAGGACCGGGAAAGCTATTTGCGATTTCCAGATGCTCCCGGTGCACGGGAGGTTATGGCGAAATTTTCCAAAATTTTAAGGCGTTAGTGAAATATTTGAAGTGAAAACGATATTGAAATTGTTGAATGAACTATATTTATATAATCATATAAATATAAATAAAATTAAAACAAAACGAGGCCGTGCAGTTCGTATTTTGAAACCGTGATTTCAAACAACTATGCGGGAAATTCGACCATTGGATTTTCCCGAAACCTCAACCGTCGGGTTCGCCTTGGAATAATCTTTCCAACGGCACCAACCTTGTAAAAATCCAACGGTTGGATTGTCTGGAATGTTTAATTCAAATCTGATGAAAAACAGCGCCAGAAGCGATTATATTTATATATATATAAATATTATTATATATTTAATCGAATAACGACGCTGTAGTTCGTATTTTGAAATCGAAACTTCAAACGATTGTACCGGGAGATCCGACCGTCGGATTTTCCCGAAACTGGAACCGTTGGATTCGTTTTGAAAAGACCTTTCTAATGATGTAAATTTTGTGAAGATCCAACGGTTAGATTTTCAGATATGTGTAAATCAAATCTGAAGAAAAACAGCGCCACGGCCGCGTTATGGCCCGAAGCGTCGTTTTGAATAAATGAGCTATTTTAAAATAAATAAAAATAGCGATAAATCATTATAAAGTACCATAAACAATATGGAGTGGAAATAAACTGAATTTGCTCGATTTATGTTGTATTTGATGGTTGAATGTGTTTGGTGTGAAAATTACATTAAAGAACAATATTGGTGTTGTCGAATAATTTAACCATTGAAATAAATTGATTTGAAATTCTAAATATGCGTGAATTAATTGAAAAGGCCGAGTTAATTCTCATTTCGAATAATTGACCGACGATTGAAATTCGAAGATGAAGACGGTGGTCGAAGACCGGAGATCTTCACCTCGTTTGGATGGTAACCGAGGTCCTGATTGGGAGGCATCCCGAAATATGGATAATGAGTGGTGATTGTTCAGACGTACGTGGTGATCGAAGGGTTTGTGAGGTATTTAGTGCCTCCGGTTTCGTTCAGACCCAGAACGGACTTGTAAATGGACTGTGTGTCTGACATTGGAGTTTATTCTGTGTTGATTGATTTCTGTTAATATACATCTGTTTGGCGGCGGAGAATTTATTCTTTTGCTTAACGCCCTTCTCTGAGACGCACGAGCTCAGAGGTTGTATATCGATGGACATCAGTCGCATGGCATGAATTGCCTGTGTGGCATGCTAAGAGGCAGTGATCAGGGCTTCTGTTGAAAAGCAAAGTCTTGTGGTGATGATCAAAGCACCTACCAGCCCTGACATTTATATACTTTTCACCTATGTGGTTGTTGCTGTTGCGAGGCGCCTCGGTTTGATCGGACGATCCGGGTCCGATGGAGTCATTCGTTGGCTCGTTTACGCCCCAAAGGGCGGGGAAACGTATTGTTCAGGCATTTTAATCCACATCGGTGGACCGGCCCTGACGATCCAAGGGTCTACCTGAGTCTGGGTCCTGTGGCTCGGGCTAGAGAGTCACGAATTCGGTAAGGACTATCTTTTGCCTTGGTTCATGACGGAAATCCAATTTCCAAATACGACATCGTGCGGTTTTGATTGTATATATATATGGCGACATGATATATGGTACCCATGCCGTCTATGATTGATAGTTATGATTTGAAATTGTTTTCAAAACATATTAACACTAGCAATAATATCAAATGCCTTTGTTTTATTCGTATCAATCATATTTTGGCCATTATAAGGTAAAACTCTATCCTCCGGTTTGCGTTGCATTGTGTGATGGGAACTGAGTCTTATAATGGTTTCATTTTTATAAAAAGCATAGCGATGTTTAAAAGAAAGATTTGTTGTAAAGCACTGGCAATCCAATGGAGTAAACCCGTTCCACGAAAGTGGCGTGGTCCTGTGATTAGCCAAATTATATACATGTGTTGAGTAGATTTCTCATACCAGTCCCATGACTGACTCGTAGTTTGTTTCACTTTCAAACTCGGGTGCCCCTTTTTCCACACGGGCAGCCTTGTATTCAGGTTTAGCTGGTTCTTTCTGGATAGCTGGAGCTGAAGATGGATTCTATCATTTATCTCTTTTTATGCTGTTCAGCTCCTCTTGTACATATTTTGTTTATTTCCGTTGTAGACATTTATGTATAGCTGAACTGTATTTGTACTAAGTAAGATCCTGTATACTGTGTAACTCTGATGATTCCTTTTATCCAGTATATTTTATTGTTCATTATCTGGTGTATTTATTTAATTTTGTTCTGCTATTATCTGTTTCTGTGTTATATTCCAAAGATAACCCTTGTTTCCGTCTGAACGGGATTTCGGGTCGTCTCAAAATTTTTATTCATTCCTATTTAAAATAAATTATTTTAAACATTAAAATCCATTAAAATTTCTAAAATAAAAATTTTAAATTGGCCCCAAAATTTCGGGTCGTTACAATCGCCCCCACTTAAAATCTTTTCGTCCTCGAAAAGGAACGAAGCTAAAAGTTGTTTAATTAACCAACTCAACTAATTATTTTTTAATTATCATTCTAATATTTTAATTCATGAAACTAATTACCAAACATCACAGCCAGCAATCAATTAGGTGATTAACTTTTTAAATATATATAACTTTTATATATAGTCAAAAATCATATTTCTAGTGCAAATCACAACAACGTGTCCTAACTAAGTTTTGCTTCTCATACCAATCAATGGAAATATATAGATATACCACTTTCGAAACTCGAACATAATTTCTGATGATGTTTCGAACCACCATTAGAACATCTCCGGGCGACTAGAGTGTGATTCTATATTTATCTAGTATATTAAAACTTCGAATATCCGTTAATTACTCGTATATTCGAAATCTTTATATACTCGATTGTCCACATTAAAATATAATAATATACTCAAATACATATTTTTAAATAAAATTTTCAAAACTAAATTTGTTTTTACTTATTTTAAAGATAGTGATACTCTTCACGCTCGTTCTAGGATACTACTGATCCTATCTCTAACGGGTTATTCTCATTGGATATTACTAATCCAATATCTAATGAATTCTTTCGTTCGGTTCTAATGTGTCTTGCTCTCGAGCTCTGTAAACTAAAGCTCTGATGCCAAATGAAACGACCCAAACTTCCCAGTAAAGGGAAGCCTGGATTGCTTTGAGAACAATACACATTAAAGCATAAACTGAAGAACATTTTATTGCGGATTACAACAATTACATCAGAGTACAAGATTGTAACAGAGTATGAATATTTATTACATAATAGAAATACAATAATATCAGAGTTTTTAAAATACATCTGAATAGCAGCAGACAAATATTACAAATATACAACTGAAAGGAATACACAGATACAGAGCTTTCCGAATACCGCTTCAGCTGTAGGCCAGGATCCTGTAAATATATCTGCAAAAAGCTACTCGACTGGCCGTGTGGAAAATATGGGCACCCGAGTTTGCCAGTGAAACAAACTACAGGTCAGTCATGGGACTGGTATGAGAAATCTTAACTTAACTTATCTAATAATAAGGCTAATCACAGGACCACGACGCTAACGCGGAACGGGTTTACTCCATTGGATTTCCAGTGCATAAAATAAAGTAAAAAGTTAAACAACGCAATGCTCTTTAGGAATATGAAACCATTATAAGACTCAAGTCCCATCACACAATGCAACGCAAGCCGGAGGATAGAGTTTTACCTTATAATTGTAAAAAATGCTTGATACGATAAAAACAGATTTAATATTAGTGTGTATACATATGGGTATATATATTTCAAAAACATTTCAAATATAATGTATCAATCATAGACGGCATAGTACCCCATCCTACTATGTCGCCATACTAGTTCTACAATCAAAACCGCAAGGTCGTATTGGAAATTGGATTTCCATCATGAGTCGAGGCTAGGGGCAAGCTCCTCTCCGATTCGAGACACTCTAGCAAATGCCTCGGGATCACACCTATGGGCAACCCTTGGAGCGGCACGGCCGATCCCCGCCTATCGACAGTGGATTAGTTATGCCTGAACACACGCTTCCCAGTTCGTTTGAACCTATAGTATGACCACTAACGGCCTATAAAAATCTGAGGCGCCCCAAAATCCATCATCCACATAAGTGAAATGCCAGCCAGTTTAAGCACTGACACTACCACTAGCTAGAAAGAAACGTGTGCACTCCCTACGGTCCATATCCCGTTTTTGACTCATACCGGGGTGTGAGGCTCGCGAAGTCACGATATACACAAAGCTATGCCGTAATAGGCTATACTTTGATCATCCCACAAGGCCCTACTTTTCAACAAAAGCCTTGGTCAATTGCATCTTGGCGTGCCACATTGACAATTCACGCCGTGCGATCAAACACTATTAATATATACCAGGGTGTTAAGTAGAGAATAAATCCTCCACCACCAAATAGACATACATTAACAGAAATCGATTTAATTCACATGGAACGAAGTCCAATGTCAGACACGCATCCATTTACTAGCTTATGCTCTGGGTTTGAGCGAAAACCAAACCCGAACAATCAACAATAGTCCGGACGGCCACCACTGAAGCCCCTTCAAGGTAGCTACTCCCATCAAGGGTCTCTATAGCAACACATCCATTTGATGTGAAGATCGTAGATCTTAAACCACCGTCTTCATCTTTGACTCTTCATCGTCGTAGTAATTATTCGGAATGGGTTAAACCCGGCCTTTCCGAATAACTGGCGTATTTTTATAATTAAAAATCAAGTGTTGTATAAAGCACATCCAACATCTCATTCCAATTCAGAATATTCCTCTAATAAAATATTCGCATTATTTTATCAAAGTTAAACTCTTTAAATTATTCTTAAATCTTTTCTTTAAAGACTTATCAAAACTTCAATTGGGTTTTAAATACCAAAAATCATTATTCCATGATTATTTAAATTTAAGAAATTAATCTTATCTTTAACTGGGTTAAAGAAACTAATGTCATTTAAAAGCATAGTTCACGGTAAACCCAAAATCATCTTCCATAAAATATGGAATCTTCACATAACTCAAATCAATATCTAATTGTTATGAGTTTCTGTATCAGACCAATAATATAAATGGAATAACAGCAAAGCCTCTTAAATTCCATATGTAGTATCAGTCTTCTTTTATAGAAGCTTATCTCGGTTATTATTAATTCAAATTCCATTCAACTCCAATTTAATATTTTAAATTGGAAAACTTTACTATTTGAATATTCCCATTAAATCTTAATAAAATATTTATAATTTCCAAATCATATTTTCACTGTCAGTTGGGTTAAAGAACAAATGTCGCTTAAAAACACAGTTCACAATAAACCCAACTCACATTTCATCTTATTCCAATTACTAAATATAACTGAAACTTTAATAATCTAAATTAAAAGATTATTCTTTTCATACGGGGTTTAAGAACAGTGTTATTTAAGACATTATTCACGACAAAGCCAAAATCCAAATTATTTAATTAAATTTCAGTTAAACATTAACAAATTGGAAAACTTCATTAAATCTAAATTTAATGATTTATTCTAGTTAATAACTAGTTCATTTCAATAAAAATATATTTTTATAAAATATATTCTCTTTCTAAAATATATCCTCTTCTAAGAAAATTTCTAATATATTCTTTTCTAGAATATTCTTTATTGGAATGTGACTCAATCAACATCCATATATTGCATGAAATCAACAATCATGATGAATAATTATCAAACATCCAAATAACAGCCAAAGTGGATTCTACACTAAATATTGGGACTAGTGTAGATCAAAAATCATCCCAACACCCGTGTGGGGTTTCATCCAACAAACAAATAATAAATTATTTGTGCCCTTGGGCGATGTGTAAAAATAATCGTCCCAATCACATAAACAAGTCCGATGACTTGTAAATGGGAGTGTAATATTCAGTTTGAATATACTAACATTATATTTAACACATCAAACATTGCAACATCACAGACATATATTTCAAGCCATCGCTAACATCATATTTTTAACACATGATTTTTTTTTTGTAACTAATCGACAATAAAAATATTCTCTTTTATTTCTATTCTTTTTATTGCAACTAATCGACAATATAAATATTAACTTTTATGTCTAATTCTTTCCAATGTAACAATGTATGATTATTTTGTCTAATTCTTTTTAATGACAAAATATGATTATTTTTTCTAATTCTTTTTAATGTAAACAAAAATGTCTATTTTTGTTTAACTCCTTTTAATGCACAAAAATGTTTATTTGGTTACACTCTTTTTAGTGAGCAAAAATGATAATTTTGGTTAAACTCTTCTTGATGACCAAAAATGATAATTTTGGTCAAACTCCTTTTAATGTCCAAAAATGATAATTTTGGTGAAACTCTTTTTAATGACCAAAATGATAATTTTGGTTAAACTCTTTTTAATGTAAACAAAACTATATATTTTGATCTACTTCTTTCTAATGTAAACAAATGTTCATTTTGGTTTAATCTTTTTAATACACAAAAATATTCATTTTTGTTTAATCCTTTTTAATACACAAAAATATTCATTTTTGTTTCATTAATCAAGTTTTGACAAAACAAGTTATTTTATTTCACTAATCATGTTTTGACAAAATGTTATTCTTATATAATCCTTATTAAATAAAAAAATGTAATTTTTGTAAAATCCTCATTAAGTGACAAAAATGTATGTTTTTGTCAAACTCCTTATTAAGTGACAAAAATGTGATTTTTGTAAAACTACTTATTAAGTGACAAAAATGTGATTTTTGTCAAACTCTTTTTAATATACAAAAATGTTCATTTTTGTCTAATTCCTTTTTAAGGTACAAAAATGTTTAATTTTATCTAACTCTTTTCAATGTGTCAAAATGAATGGTTTAAATTCATTCTTTTTCAAAGTGATAAAAATGAATGAATTACTTCATTCTTTTCAAAGTGCCAAAATGTTTGGTTTTATCTCATTAACTATATTTCTAATCATAATGTCATTTTTATTTTGAATAACACATTTCAAATAAAAATGTTGTTTTTATTTCCAAGGTATATTTGTGAGGAAATGTTTTTTTATTCCACTGTACCATTTATAAGAAAATGTTATTTTATTTCTAGGTAACATTCATTAGAAAATTTTATTTCATTTCAAAAATCATGTTTGACAAAAGATGTTATTTCATTTATAATACCACAATTTATAAAAATGATATTTTTTATTTCTATTGTAACATTTATATAAAAATGTTATTTTATTTCACTAAACATTCTTTTGACAAAATGCTTTTTTAATTCTCTAAACATTCTTGACAAAAAAAATGTTTATTTTATTCACTAACCATATTTGACAAAAATGTTGATTCTTTATTTATTAATCAAATTTGACAAAAATGTTGTTTCTTTATTCACTAATCAAATTTGACAAAAATGTTGATTCTTTATTTATTAATCAAATTTGAAAAAATGTTGTTTTCAATTCCATTGACATATTTTGACAAAAATCTATATTTTTATATGTCATTCTTTCTATTTAAATCCAACATGAACATCTATATAAATATAAAATAAAAATATAGTTTTTATTTTATACACCCATTTTGACGCAGATGAGTATTATGTATACTATATATACAATAAGGCTATGGTTTCATTGTATACACTAAATTCCAACAAACATGACACACCAACACAATCAATTGTTCATCACAATCACAGCACTATCAACATTGAAATACAATATCACATGAATTTCATACTGAATTAACATGGACTTCACAATAAAATAAATAATTGATTTTTAAATATAAAACTAGAAATTTCACATTGATTTGTCTGAACGGTTCATATCTGAATTTTCCTCAAATTCTGATTTTCTTTATTTCATATCTAGTCAACTTCATGTTGTAGCCCTCTTCTTCACGATTCCATCGCTTTTGAAATCGTTCAATTCTGTTACCGTTTGTGAAAGTTATTCGAGTTTTCATTTATATGATTTAATTATTGCTTAAAAATAAAATAAAGGGATTTAATTACTTTGAACATAGGCTGACTCTTTCTCTTCGTTTTCTTCCTATATTAGACTGCTCCGCTCCACACTATTATTCGAATTCAATTCTCCACTACTGCACGCTCCCCGAGGCGCTAGGCTTCGATCATCCATCACCCCTCCATCGGCCCACGCTCAAGACACCTCTTCCCTGAACGGCGCCAAGTGCGACCCCCCCACTGTGCCAGAACCGCCTTCGAACGTACTGACTTCAGCCCTGAAAATCTCTCCACTTGCTTCACGAATCTCCATCATACCCGTATAGAAACGAAGAGCAGAAAAATCTATGTATTATTTGCGTTGGATTCCTTGAACAAAGTTGTGCAGATCGGAATCTATTAGGGTTTTAAAACCGGACATTTGTGGCCATTAATCCCTGATGGCGACTGCGTTCATGTTTAAGGAATAGGGTTTACTGTTTAGGCGTATTTATACTAGTATATATACTACTATTTAATTTATTTAATTCGTAAATTCCATGTTTAATATCACGAACTCCTAACCGAACCAAACGAGTGATGCCTCTAGCTAATAACCCCCATCCCGGACGCAATGGAACACGTATCGTAACCCAATTTGGCTGTTACGATATGTTTTTCTTTAAATTTAAATATAAATCAGCTTATATTAAATTCAAACGTACATTTTAAATTACTCGAGACACATACTAACTCTAAAAATTATAGAAAAATTATTTCTAGTTATGTTTTGACGATACAGGTCTAACAAGACTAATTTCGTCGAATTCCGAGACTGTTTGAAAAATGGCCATTTTCAAGTCGATTAAATTTGACCGAAACTGACAAAACACATTTTCCTTTGCCACGCTCACATATTAATTCGAAAAATTCTGGAAAATTAAACTTAACAATAATTTGACATTCCGGTTCCAACAAAAGTGGTTTCATCGAAAACCAAGGTCGTTTGCAAAATGGCTATTTTTAAAGCCAATATATTATATTAAAATATATATATTCTCTACAGCGACTCTTCTATATTTTTAACTGGCCATAACTTACAACTTTTAAAGTGAAATTTCAATTTTTCAGATTCGTTAGAAAGATATGATTAAATAGATTTAAATATTTCTTGTTTCGTTCAATTCTGATTTAAAATGAATCGTGTATATTCAGTCAAAGTTCAAATTCAAAATTTCAAACTGCAGCGCTGTTTTAAACTCCTTTTATAATTAAATTAAATTTATTCGTTTTAAAATAAATTTTTAGTCGTTCCAATTTAAAATAAATTATTATAAACATTAAAATCCATTAAAATTTCTTAAATAAAATTTTTAAATTTGCCCCAAAATTCCGGGTCGTTACATACCACATCCTATATAGGAATCACCCTTAGGATAACTAGCGAAAAGTCCTTGCAAATCCGTAGATTTCAACCACGATAGAACAATAGTTTATCTATGGAAGCCAACTAGTAATTATAAATAGTTCTTCCACTTATGAAGATCCACAGTCAACAATGCTCCATCTTTATTCCCTGCAAATTAGTTCCAAACGCATCATTGGTTCGAAGTGGTTTTCTGTCTAGTTCACATCCCTCTGTCTTCGAAACAACGCGTCAAAATTCCAAGAACAATAATTCATTTGATAGTCGGTTGTTTAACAATCAAATCCAACAGTATAGTCAAGTACATTGGCAGTTCAGGTTTTTTTAATCAGAATCATTCAGTAATATACCATCGATTCTTATAAAACTATCTTAAATAATTATCTCAACAAATCCCTTTGATTTCTTTATCTTGAAACAATAGCCAATACTTACAGGTGTGTTCACAAAATTCCTCTTTCTTACCTCTTTACTTCAAAAACACCACTATAATTTCACAAACCCATTTCTATTTTCTTTACTTGGAAAATACCACATATAGATTCACCAAACTTCTTTTATTTGGCAATATCATTCAAAATTCACAAAACCCCTTTCCAAACTTCATTTGGATTTATATTAATTCCTTTATGCTAATTTATTAATATCAATCCATTAAATTACCAAGCGACTTACAATATATCTTAAATTTGGATTTTCTCACTAAAATCTCTCTATCTAGATCTTATAAACATTTTTTTGTTTTCTTAAAACCTCTTTTCAGTTTCTATTATTTCACTTAATTCAATTGTTAGTTGAACACTTAATTAAAATTGTTGCATTCGCTCCGAATTCCTTTTATAACTTTTTATTTATAAGATTGGACTCATTGTCAAATTCTTTTACAAACCCTAATAACATCAAATTTAAAATTCCATTTCAAGTTTGATTACTTCTTAAATGAATTCTCATTAAAAAGTAATTCACGTTAATTATTATTAATTAAAATAACATTAAATTTCATTATTTATTGAGGTAAAAGTTACTTACTTCATTATTAACTTAATTAAAAATATAAAGTACTCAATAGTTCTTTTAGAAAAAGAAAAATTCTTTTATGAACCAACCATAAAGGTTTTAAAAAATTACTTGTCAAATTTATTTCTGTTAGATCAGTAGAAAACAAATTAAATAAATAATTCCAATTAAAATAGTTTACTAGGCCAATTAGCAAACATCAGTTAACTTTAAGTTATTTAATTAATATTTCTTATTAAAAGTACAATTAATTTAATATAAACCCGCTTAATTGTTTTCTTGAAAAGTATTATCTCAAATTATTAAGCTTTTGTTTAATTTCTGTTTTCCTTATTTTTTAAAACATAAGAATTTCCTATATAAATTTAATAATAAAAATACGGTTATAAATATTGATATATTTAGAAAAACTTATATAAAATAAACTTGAAACTTTGATTCAGTTATAAAAATAAATTTTATAACTTAAAATTTTGTCAATTCACCTTATGGCAAAGCGATGTCTTAAAAACGATGGATTTTAGGCATTCAACTTCCAATCACTTAATCAATACTATCTGTTGATTAAAATACAACAATTGTTGAAATAAGATTTAACAATAAACATTCAATAAACAATTATCATCCAAACACACAACGTTTATAAGATAATTTTTGTAATGACCCGCATTGGCAGAGGTATTTTAATCAATTTATTTAGTTATATATATAGTGATATATTGAATTAAATGGTCGTGGAATTAAATAACTGGGAATATTTAATTAAAATAATAATTAAATAATATATATTTAATTCAAAAATAATTATAAATATTGGAAATCACAATATTTTGTGAACATGGTCATCCCTAGGATTTAATTCAGCTTAGAGTTGAATTATATTGACGAATATATTCAATCGATGACAGTTTGAACGTATAATTATATTATAATTTAAAATCGAGCTTGAAATGGCGCTGCAGTTCGCGATTTGGATATCTGAACTTCAACTGAATGCACAGGATTCGTTTTAAGCCAGATTTCTGTGAAACAAGAAACGTGTGGAGCTGGTGGAGTATATCTTTCTAGTGGAAGAGAAAAATCGGGATTTCATCGTGTAGATTTTTATTTACGTCCAAATCAAATTTCAGAAAAGTCGCTGTAGAATTCCTTTATAATTCGTAACGCTTTATTTACGTTATAAAAGGATTTTCGATATAAACTGAATAACGATAAATCGAAAAATCTAAAATATCATACTGTAAATTCTGATATGATATTCTGGAGCTGGACGATATCATATGTGAAGATATATGATAATATAAATTTGTTTATATTTAATTTAATAATATTTAAATATATTTATATATTTAAATGGGTCATCCAAAGCTTTAAAAATAGCTGGTTTTGCAATCGACCTCGGAATTCGATGAAACAAATTTTGTTGGATCCGCAACATCAAATTATTGCTAGATGTCAGTTTTCGTGATTTTTAGAGTCACTGTGTGGCCGTACGGATTTTTAGAGTGCAAAACAGTCAGTATTTTGACAGTTAAAAATACCCTGTGTGAGCAAACAGAGTCAGAATTCGACGAAACCAGTTTCGTTGGGACCGTAATGTCAAACTCTAGCTACAAGTCCAGTTTCGTGATTTTTGGGTGTAGTGTGTGATCGCAGGGATTTTTAAACATGAATTAACAAAAGGAATATACCGGGAATATTCCTTCTACAAAATATCTAGATATTTATCCTCCTTATAAATACCCCCTTAACCCCTTAAAACCTAATTTCTCATTTCCACGATCATTTTCAAGCCGCCACTCAGAAAGTTCCAAACATGAAATAATCCTCAATGAAAATTCAAAAGAAAGTAGAATCAAATCCCTAAAATCATCTCAAATATATATTTGAATTCCTTGTGAAATCCTCTTCTACCCTATACCCGATTGGAAGGGTACAATGCTAGAAAGTTTTGGGATCGAAATCCAACAGTAGCCTAGGGTTTGGGTATTCTCAAGATTCAAGCATCGATGATGGGTTTGGTGGGTGATTTCGGACTTGTGATGTCGAGTAGCACCTTGGTGCAAAGTTTTTGTGGAAATGGAAGAGAAATTTGTCGCTACTGTAGTGGGTTGTAGCATGAGCACTTGACGACGGAAATGGACAGGAGGGGTGCGAGTTCAACCTGGTTAGGTGGAGTAGACGGAGGGTTCGACGAGGAAGAGAATGGTTTTTGTTTGGAGAAGAACGGCGGAGTTGTTGAGATGCAGTTGGAGCTGGAAATCACGGCTAAGGTGTTTGAGCTAGAGTCGGGTTTCATTACAGGAAGAAGGGGAGAGTAGGACGTGGGTCTGGGCCTTGGTGAAGCGGAAGTGGGCCGGTTTAAGTTAAAGGTGAGGCCCGTTTCCAAAATAAAGAGGCTAAGTTTTTATTTAATATCGAATTAAAGTGTATTAACTTGTAATGTTCGTATCTTCTACTTACGAAATTAGAATCACGAACTGTAAGTTGCGTCGGGATCGTGAGGACGGACACTACACGATGACACTGACTGGAAGTCCATCCGAGCTCGTTACAATTTATTGCAAAATAAATTGTCCGTCTAAATCAAAGACAGTTAATCATTTTCAACGATAACAGTCCAATGTGAGTAAATCTCACCAACTCTGAAAAGTTTATAATTTCATGTTGGATTTTTAGAACTGTTAGAAATTGGCTTATTGACTGTGTGTTGATTGTTTGATTGAACTGCTAGTCAGTTAGTAGAAATTATATATATATACACGTATATATATATATATATATATATAATCCGTTAAATATGTATATGTTGATTCTGCTATCAGAATATTTCATATCGAATTGAAAAGTGATGTTGATTATACTGTTTAACATCTGTGATGCAGGGAAACAGGTTGGAGGAATCCAACTGGATTCCTCAACATTTATTTTTCTATGATTTATATATTGTGATATATAATGTGATATAAAATCTGATGTTGATTATGTGTGTTGGACGATATTATTGTTATATGGTGTGTTAAATACCATAAGAAATATCAGAATGTAGGAAAGAGATTTTCAAAGTATATTTTGAAAATAATTTATTTATATAAAATCAATGGATTTTATATAATAAAAGATAAAGGATTTTGAATAAAAGAATTATATTTGTTAATCAAATATAAGGGAATTTTATTTGTTAATCAAATATAAGGGAATTATATTTGTTAATCAAATATAAGGGAATTTATTCGATAATCAAAGATAACGGATTTGAATAAAGGAAATATATTTGAAATCAAATATAAAGGAAATATATTTGAAAGCAAATATAAAGGAAATAAACAAAGCTAAAAGAATTTATTATTTAGGGTATAAATAAAGTTAAAGGATTTATTTATTTAGTGAATAAATAAAGTAAAAGGATTATTTATTTGTTAGAATAAATAAAATAAAGGAGATATTTATTTGTTAAATAAATAGGATTAAATCAAAGGAATATTTATTTGAAAAATAAATAGAACTAAATCAAAAGAATATTTGGATGATGAATAGAAAATGGAAATCTGTTTTTAACAGAAAAATAGAAAGGGTTAATTTATAAATAACAGTTTAAAAAACAAATGAAAATTTATCATTCGATAAATGAAATATATAAGGTTGAACTTATATAGAGAAGAGATATTGGTTTTAACACCGATAGTATAAACAAAATGGATACAAACACTTGTATAAGTGGAATAACGTTATTAAAGAGAAAATTTATAAAGTGCAGAACCGTTACTTAAAGTAAATCTTTATAAATGAATAAACGTTATCAAATAGGAGTTATTCGAAGAAAGGAAATCAATTAGGGTTAGAAATAATCGATTAGAGTTAGAATAAATCGTTTAGATTTAGAATAAATCGATAGGAGTTAATCAGTTAGAAATTACCAGTTAGGTTGACCAGATAGAGTTAACCAGTTAGAGTAAATCAGTTAGGATTGACCAGCTAGAGATAACCAGTAGAGTTATTCAAATGGAATTAATCAAGTAGAGTTATCGAATATCACTTATTCGAAGTAGAATTATCGAATATCACTTATTCGAAATAGAGTTATCGAATATAGTGTATTCGAGAGAAGAGAAATCGAATATTGGTTATTCGAAGTGAGTTAATCGAATATTGGTTATTCGAAGTGAGTTAATCGAATATTGGTTATTCGAAAAGGGTAGTTATCAAATCTAGTAGAATTAAAGGAGTTAATCAAATCTAGTTTATTCGAATAGAGTTAAAGGAGTAAATCGAATATGGTTATTCGAGTAGAGTTAAAGGAGTTATCGAATATAGTTTATCCGAAAGGAGTTAAGTGCAAGAGTTAAATCAAATAGAGTTAATCCAATAGAGTTAATTAATAAGAGTTAATCGATAAGAGAAAATTGAATAGAGTTAAATCGAATATAGTTTATTCGAAGAAAGATTTTTGAATCTAGTTGTGTGTAAGAGAGATTATCGAATATAGTTATTCGAAGGGAAGAGTTATCGAATAGAGATATTCGAAAGATAATTACGTAAGGAATTGTTAAAGATTTAGGGTAGGGAACTTATCTTATTTCGAGGTTAAAAATGTTGTTCAGTTAAGGTCTGAGAGGTAATTATACCCCAACTTGATTGACTTCGTATATAATTTAGAAATGTTTAAGATTCGAAAGTGAAAGTGGTTAAGTGGAATTAGTTAATGAGTATAGTGGTTTGGGTCGTCATCGCGATGTGGATTTAAACATCGATTTAAATCCAAATAAAGAAGTATTTGGAAATGTTTTCCAAATCAGAATCAGAATGAAATCAAAGATTGGAAAATGAAATATGAATTAGAAAATGGAATGTTTATTTATAAGGAAAAGAATAAATTAATGATAGGATAAATTTAAGAGTTAATGAAGTTAAATGATGTTTGATTTATATTATTTCCACCTGGAAATAATATCGTTGTTTGCACACTTGTTTTTCTTTGATAGTAAACTCACAGACTATCGAAGTTTTGACCCTTTTAACGTTGTTAATATGGAGAGACCGGTTGGATTATTATCCAAAGAACCACACTGTATTGACATAAGCGTTGCGAATCATATATGTCAAAGATAATTGAAGACGGAGTAAAATGCAAGGGCTGTTGTATAAGTCTTAGATAACAGTGACTAAGATGGATGTACTGAATAGTGCCTTTGGTTTGTCCAGTCCCAGGACAACTTGTATGAACGAAGGTCTGACAGAGTATATCCAATGGATCGCGTAAGTTGATCTGTTCAAACATATTCACGTTTGGTGGCAGAGGAATTCGTTTCTCTAAGCTGTATACCCGTGTTATTTTTGGATAAATCAATTTGTGATTTGGCGGGTATGACGATGTGGCATTCTAAGTGAATGAGGATGACTTGTGTTGATGAATGTCTGACAGAGTATTTCCAGAGAGGTCACATACATTGATTTCTTCAACCGTACCAAGAGTGGAAGCGGAGAAGGAAACTTCTTTTAGCTGACACGTAATGTATTGTTGTAGATGTCAATTAGTGATTTTCGATGGATCTGACAATGTGGCATTCGAAGTGAATGTGATGTGATGATAAAGCGTAGCTTCTAGCCTCATCATCCGGTAAATGACAGAAATCGGGCAGGCAGCATGGCTAAGTCGGTCGCACCAAAGTAGGGTGTATAATCACCTATCTAGAGAATATTCATTTGCTTCTTTAATCTATCAATGCTGTCCCATATATATATGGGAACGGTTGCTGATTCAAACCGTTGGTGATATACATTCGATACACTCAAGCAAAATGAGGGGTCGGTCATGTGTGGCTGAGTTACAAGATGTTCTTGTTGAACTCCAGTGTATCGTTTCTAGAGTACACTGATCGGAAGGTGGTTCCATACCTTGTCATAGTTGGAAATCCATTACCCAATACGTGCTTGCGATTTTGATTGTATACCATATATGCAGAACGTGAGATGAAAGCGTTTCTGCTAGATGATTATTATGTTGTGGTTGATAAACATTATTGTAATATCAAAAGGTTTCTATATAAAGATATTTTGGATTCTCATAAGGGAAAAACCCGTTCCGTTCTGCGGCGTGGTCTTATGAGATATCGTTTACTCGTTCATATACCTGTTTAAACTGTTTTACTCATACCAGTCCCATGACTGACCCGGAGTTTACTTTGTTGTTTTCTCTAAAATCTTGGGTGCCCAATTTTGTACGGGCAGTCAAGTAGTCAGGAATTTACAGATATACTTGGAGAGCTTGGAGCAGGAGGCTTCAAGATCATATATCTATAGTTTATTTCCGCTGTGTTGTAAGTGCTGTACTCTGATAAGTGCTATTGTATACAAAACTGTTATATTTCAAAGTTATGTTATCTATTATATGTTATTCGTTCCGCTGTGAGGTTCGTGTTACTCTGATGTTGTGTTCTTCTTCTTCTTCTATTCTAAGTTTCTATCTTATCTATTCTCACCCTCTAATTTCTTTCATTAATTACTGGGATTTTTCGATGTTTTGGTTATCGACATCGAGCTTATGTCGATAACCAAAGTCGCTCAAAATCCGGGTCGTTACAGTTGGTATCAGAGCTTAAGTTAAGAATTACCTTGGCTCTGTGGCGTGACTCGGTAGAGATAGGGTTAGTAATACCCTAGATTTAGTTTGAGTGTATATATACGAGTGCGTATTTGTATTTGATATAAAAATTTGTTTTATATTGTGGAGATTCATTGGCTGGGTTGTTTATGAGTTCTAGTCGATCAGTTTGATCCACTGTATCGGTAGGAGTTACTAAACACTCGAATACGATGGGTCGACATGATATGTTTTGAAAAGAGGGTAAATTAAAATAAGTTTACCAAGGTATATCTTGATATAGAGATGATATACATATCAAAATTATAATATAGTGGATATATTGGGTGTTATTATAATCGAGTAGGATTATAAAATAAATGGTTATGTAAATAGCCAGTCAGAATTCATATAAGTGAAATATATGAATCGAAGTGAATTAAATCTGAAATTAAAGTCAGAATTGAAATTAAAAACTGGAAATTCAGATAAGTGTCTGTAATTGAATCTAGATTAGATATATGTGAATTTTAAAATTCTGGGAGGTTTTTAATTTTGTTTTAATACGGATATTTTGAACTGATTCAAGATGGAAGTGTTTAAGTTGGAGTTTTGAAAAGGAATATAGTATTGAACTCACTTTGATCGTTGGAAAATAATTCTGATGATGGTGTACACATCATCAGTGTGATTTTCGAGTTGTAAGTGACGGATTACTACCAAAGATTTTATTTTCAAATCTGTTTTGCGAAAACAAGTGTTTAAGAATTCAAATGTTTTGAATTGGTATTATGATTTCAAATTTACTTGAAATAAAAGCCCAGGAATTTAAATTCTAAAAATTAAATTTAACTTGTTAAGTTAAGTAAAAACTGGGGTGATAAGAGAATAATCTGAAATGGTCTTGTACTGATGAGTTAGGACTTTGAAATCGAGAATCAAACTCGAGTTGAAATGATAATTGGCTTGGATATAAACGAATGGTTGTTTTGGTGCTAAAACCGATTGGAATTTGATTGGGGTGGCATTGGTATCTGCTAAATTGATAGCAGATAGAAATGAGATAATGAAATGTCGGACAAAAAGGTACAAGTTTATATTTGATATGAGTTGGGAATTTATGAGCCGAATTGGCAAGCCGCTTGGCTGTTTGATTTTCTTTTGGGTTGGAGGAGGCCTGGAGAGGCGAGTTGTGGTTTTACCGATAAGGGTGTACAAAGGAGGTTATGGCGAAATTTTCCGAATATTTAAAGTGTTAGAAAATTTTCAGAATTTTTGAAAATTTTAGTTAGTCGGAATGAATAAATATTTTAGTCGATATTAATTGGTTCAATTGGTATCAGAAATAAGGGGTAAACAAATCTTAGGAATTCCAATAGATAGGGTCGTCCTCTAACTTAGCAATTTCGAGGACGAAATCATTTTAAGTGGGGAAGAATCTAATGACCCGCATTAGCAGAGGTATTTTAATTAATTTATTTAATTACATATATAGTGATATAGTGAATTAAATGGTCATGGAATTAAATAACTAGGAATATTTAATTAAAATAATAATTAAATAATATATATTTAATTCAGAAATAATTATAAATATTGGAAATCACAATATTCTGTGAACAAGGTCATCCCTAGGATTTAATTCAGCTTAGAGTTGAATTATATTGGCGAATATATTCAATCGACGATAGTTTGAACGTATAATTATATTATAATTTAAAATCGAGCTTGAAATGGCGCTGCAGTTAGCTATTTGGCGATTTGAACTTCAACTGAATGTACAAGATTTGTTTTAAACCGGATTTCTGTGAAACAAGAAACGTGTGGAGCTGGTGGAGTATATCGTTCTAGTGGAAGAGAAAAATCGGGATTTCGTCGTGTAGATTTTTATTTACGTCCAAATCAAATTTTAGAAAAGTCACTGTCGAATTCCTTTATAATTCGTAACGATTTATTTACGTTATAAAAGGATTTTCGATATAAACTGAATATCGATAAATCGAAAAATATGAAATATCAAACTGTAAATTCTGAAATGATATTCTGGAGCTAGATGATATCATATGTGAAGATATACGATAATATAAATTTATTTATATTTAATCTAATAATATTTAAATATATTTATATATTTAAATATATTTATATATTTAAATGGGTCATCCAGAGCTTTAAAAATAGCCGGTTTTGCAAACGACCTCAGAATTCAACGAAACAAATTTTGTTGGTTCTGCAACATCAAATTATTGCTAGATGTCAGTTTTCGTAAATTTTAGAGTCACTGTGTGGCCGTACGGATTTTTAGAGTGCAAAACAGTCTGTATTTTGACAGTTAAAAATACGCGGTGTGAGCAAACAGAGTCAGAATTCGACGAAACTAGTTTCGTTGGGACCGTAATGTCAAACTCTAGCTCAAGTCCAGTTTCGTGATTTTTGGGTATAGTGTGTGATCGCAGGGATTTTTAAACACGAATTAACAAAAGGAATATACCGGGAATATTCTTTCTACAAAATATCTAGATATTTATCCTCCTTATAAATACCCCCTTAACTCCTTAAAACCTAATTTCTCATTTCCACGATCATTTTCAAGCCGCCACTCAGAAAGCTCCAAACGTGAAATAATCCTCAATGAAAATTCAAAAGAAAGTAGAATAAAATCCCTAAAATCATCTTATATATATATTTGAATTCCTTGTGAAATCCTCTTCTACCCTATACCTAATTGGAAGGGTGCGATGCTAGAAAGTTTGGGGATCGAAATCCAATAGTAGCCTAGGGTTTGGGTATTCTCAAGATTCAAGCATCGATGATGGTTTTGGTGGGTGATTTCGGACTTGTGATGTCGAGTAGCACCTTGGTGCAAAGTTTTTGTGGAAATAGAAGAGAAAGTTGTCGCTACTGTAGTGGGTTGTAGCATAAGCACCTGACGACGGATATGGACAGGAGGGGTGCGAGTTCAACCTGGTTAGGTGGAGTAGACGGAGGGTTCGACGAGGAAGAGAATGGTTTTTGTTTGGAGCAGAACGGTGGAGTTGTTGAGATGCAGTTGGAGCTGGAAATCACGGCTATGGTGTTTGAGCTGGGGTCGGGTTTCATTACAGGAAGAAGGGGAGAGTAGGACACGGGTCTGGGCCTTGGTGAAGTGGAAGTGGGCCGGTTTAAGTTAAAGGTGAGGCCCGTTTCCAAAATAAAGAGGCTAAGTTTTTATTTAATATCCAATTAAAGTGTATTAACTTGTAATGTTCGTATCTTCTACATACGAAATTAGAATCACGAACCGTAAGTTGCATCGGGATCGTGAGGAAGGACACTACACGATGACACTGACTGGAAGTCCATCCGAGCTCGTTACAATTTATTGCAAAATAAATTGTCCATCTAAATCAAAGACAGTTAATCGTTTTTAACGATAACAGTCCAATGTGAGTAAATCTCACCAACTCTGAAGAGTTTATAATTTCATGTTGTATTTATAGATCTGTTAGAAATTGGTTGATTGACTGTGTGTTGATTGTTTGATTGAACTGCTAGTCAGTTATTAGAAATTATATATATATATATATATATATATATATTTATATATACACGTATATATATATATAAACCGTTAAGTATGTATATGTTGATTCTGCTATCAGAATATTTCATATCGAACTGAAAATTGATGTTGATACTGTTTAACATCTGTGATGCAAGGAAACAGGTTGGAGGAATCCAACTGGATTCCTCAACATTTATTTTTCTGTGATTTATATATTGTGATATATAATGTGATATAAAATCTGATGTTGATTTTGTGTGTTGGACGATATTATCGTTGTTATATGGTGTGTTAAATACCATAAGAAATATCAGAATGTAGGAAAGAGATTTTCAAAGTTTATTTTGAAAATAATTTATTTATATAAAATCAATGGATTTTATATTATAAAAGATAAAGGATTTTGAATAAAAGAATTATATTTGTTAATCTAATATAAGGGAATTTTATTTGTTAATCAAATATAAGGGAATTATATTTGTTAATCAAATATAAGGGAATTTATTCGTTAATCAAAGATAACGGATTTGAATAAAGGAAATATATTTGAAATCAAATATAAAGGAAATATATTTGAAAGCAAATATAAAGGAAATAAACAAAGCTAAAAGAATTTATTATTTAGGGTATAAATAAAGTTAAAGGATTTATTTATTTAGGGAATAAATAAAGTAAAAGGATTATTTATTTGTTAGAATAAATAAAATAAAGGAGATATTTATTTGTTAAATAAATAGGATTAAATCAAAGGAATATTTATTTGAAAAATAAATAGAACTAAATCAAAAGAATATTTGGATGATGAATAGAAAATGGAAATCTGTTTTTAACAGATAAATAGAAAGGGTTAATTTATAAATAACAGTTTATAAAACAAATGAAAATTTATCATTCGATAAATAAAATATATAAGGTTGAACTTATATAGAGAAGAGATATTGGTTTCAACACCGATAGTATAAATAAAATGGATACAAACACTTGTATAAGTGGAATAACGTTATTAAAGAGAACATTTATAAAGTGCAGAATCGTTACTAAAAGTAAATCTTTATAAATGAATAAACGTTATCAAATAGGAGTTATTCGAAGAAAGGAAATCGATTAGAGTTAGAAATTGTAACACCCCGCCTCCGCTAGGGTCACTCGCAAAGGAATGCACTAGCTTTAGAGGGGCATTATTGGTAGACATGCACAGAAATATCACAAGACAGAACATATATAAATAGCGGAAGTAAAATCAAACTTTCATAACATGAATAAATAAGGTCTAAAGCCTTTTACATCAGAGTACATCAAAACCTGTATTGCAATAGTAAAGAAGCATAAAGACTTTTTAATAAATTATTCCCCAAGTAAAAACAGTAAAGTAGCCATAGCCAAGAGAAGTCCAAGCCATCCATGATGACCTTCAAGCGGAAGAAGTCCGAACTAAACAGCATTGTTTCCTCCCTGAAACCTGGGGGGGGGGGGAAACGGAAGAAAAGAGGCGAAACAAAACGGGTCAGTCAAAAAGACTGAGTAAGTCCTATCTACTTCCAGTATAAAAACAGGTAAAGGTAACATGACATGCATAAACTGAAAGTAAACATAAGGATAACTACAAGATAGATAAACCAGGATAGCCGGTTGAACTACTGTGGCAAAGTAAACTAAGGTATCATGATAACTACGGTGTTATGATAAGTCAAGGTATCACAACGTCAGATTTCTATCGAGTACATTATCCCAAGGTATCTACCCCGTCTAACATCCCACGGTATCTATTATGTATATTCTTCCTAGTTCTAACATGTATATTTGCTCTGCACCTCTCGTACTAGTATCCCTACCCGCGTCATGTGTTAACCATGAACGTCCCTTGCTCAAAGTCGTGTAATGGTCCATGTCAACCTAATATATCACCTATATAGGTTACTCAAATCATATGTTTCTTTCCATGTATATAAGTTCAGTCCTTTGCCGTACCTCGTACGGGCTTCCTCATGTCGTATTATCCTTGAAGTCGTTTGGACTGTCACCCTTGTTCTAGCTAGGCTCTTCCATATGAATCATCGTTTGAACTACTAGGACTTACGCCACCTAGCACCACTAGGGATTACGCTTACCTATTGCACGCTTTCGTATTTCGGTTTAGGTTAAACCACCTAGGCCACTAGGGATTACGCTAACCCTCAACCGCGCCCTTTTTCCCACGCATTCATCGTGAATCGTTTTTCTATAACTGTATGCACATGTATCACATCGTGCCATCCGAGTCCTGTCACAGGGCAAACCAAGAAATACAGGACTCGGTCGGGAGCTTTAGATTTATCTGCCGATGCAGATACTAAGGTCTGCTTTTCTACACGTGGCTATGGTCCCACGAGACCCCTCCCTCAACTAGTGAAAGGAAACACAAGAGAAAATCTTGCACGGTTAGGTGTCATTAAGGAAATCAAGCTCGGTCCCACTTAACCTACCCATTCGTGTCATATCGGTTAAGTGTCATTAGTCAAATTTACTTAACCTTATCATGTGGCATTAATTTAATTAATGCACTCTTAACCTCTCACATTAGACCTTGTTGTGGTTACTATTTAAGCCGGGCGGGTCCGGGTAGATTTACACCACAACCTAGTCTAACCTCGGGTCTTAAGCGCGACATGACCAACTTCTCACATTGGGTCCTATTGTTTGCAACTACTAGTTAGGCCGGTCGGTTCCGGGTAGTTTTACGTTGCAAACTCAACCCAACCTCGAGTTGGCCACACTCATATTATCTAAGTTCATCACATTTCCAAAACATGTTACAAGTTTTCAAGCATTTGGGTAGACCTAACTTAATAGGTAAATTCCCAAAGGGTAGACCTAACTTAATAGGTAAATTCCCAAGCTCATGTTTTTATGCATACTTACATGCCAACCTCCATGTTATCTTTCAAGTCATATTTTCAAGTATAAACACATGTCATATTCAAGTTAAGATTTTGCGACATGTTCATGTTTATCTAACTACCCAAATCGTGTTTTCCCAACGCAAGCAAAGCGAGTCAACATAGTAAGGATACTATGTCACATATTGGTCTCAAAACATGCATGATGCCAAAAAGGGCTTGGCTTCCACATGCATAACATCATAAAGGGATTGGCCATAAACATGCATAGTGTCATAAGGTAATTTGGCCACAAACATGCATATTATCAAAAAGGGTTTGGCCATAAACATGCACAACTTAAAAGAGGGGATTGGCCACGAGCATGCATAATCTCATAAAGGATTTGGCCACAAACTTGCATGTTAGCATAAGGGGTTTGGGTTCATAAACATGCATAAGCCCCAAAATCTTGTCTTAGCCAATGTTTCACAAGTAAAGTGGTTCCTAAAGGTTCATGCTAGCATTTCATGCATAAAGATCCAAACTTGCAAGATAAACTAGGTTATGCATAGTATGAGAGGCATGATTAAGTTACTCACATGGCCTAAAATCATAAACATGAACACAAGAGGCATGGTTATCACAATATAGGGACCTGCCTGTAATGACCTGCATTTCTCAGCGATATAATGAAATTTATTTAATTATTTAAAATAGTGATTTAGGGAATTAAATCGTTGTTAATTAAATTATAGTGGTTATTTAATTAAATTAAATAATAGAATAATATATTTAATTTAGAAATAATCAAAAATATTGGAAATCACAATATTATGCGAACGGGGTCATCCCTAAGATGTAATTCAGCTTAGAGTTGAATTATATTGACGAATATATTCAATCGACGTCAGTTTGAACGTAAAATTATAATATAATTAAAATAGAGCTTGAAACGACGCGGTAGTTCGCTCTTTGGCGATTCAAACTTCAATTGAATGTACATGATTCGTTTTAAGCCGGATTTCTGTGAAACAAGAAACGTGTGGAGCTGGTGAAGGATATTATTCTAATGGAAGAGAAAAATCGGGATTTCATCGTGTAGATTTTGAGTTACATCCAAATCAAATTTCAGAAAAGTCGTTGTGGATTTCCTTTATAATTTGCGATGCTTTATATACGTTAGAAAAGGATTTTCGATATAAACTGAATATCGATAAATCTAAAATCTGAAATACCAAGCTGTAAATTATGATATGATATTCTGGAGCTGGACGATATCATATAGGAAGATATACGATAATATAAATTTACTTATATTTAATTTAGTAATATTTAAATATATTTATATATTTAAATGGGTCATTCAAAGCTTTAAAAATAACCGGTTTTGCAAACGAAGTCGGATTTCGACGAAAATAATTTTGTTGGATCAGCAACATCAAATTATTGCTAGATTTCCAGTTTCGTGATTTTTAGAGTCCGTATGTGGCCGTACAGATTTTTAGCGTGAAGAACAGTTAGTATTTCGATTGTTAAAAATACACTGTGTGAGCAAACGGAGTCGGAATTCGACGAAACCAGTTTCGTTGGGACCGTAATGTCGAGATGTAGCTACATGACCATTTTCGCGATTTTCGAATATCGTATGTGATCATACGGATTTTTAGAAGGCGAAACGAATTAACAAAAAAGGAATATACCGGGAATATTCCTTCTACAAAATATCCAGATATTTATCTTCATTATAAATACCCCCTTTGGAAAACCTTAAGACCTAATTCCATTCTTTAACAGAATTCCGCCGACAGTTTTTACAGCAAATCAAAACCCATTCGCAACTTCATAAAATCAAAGTAAAATCAAATGAAGTCTTAAAATCAAAACACTTATATACTTTGGGTCCAAAGAGTGAGCTCTTCAAACGCAATGGGTTTCTTTTGAGCTCGACATCGTTTCTCGTGTTCCAGGAATGTTCGACGTTCGATTTCAAAGGTTAGGGCTAAGCATTCGGTGACATACAGGCTTGAGTTCTCGAATCAGACATCGTATTTGAGTTGGTCGAGGGAGTTGGCTTTGTTTGGGGTTTCTTTGGGGGTTTCGGTGACTTTTTGTTTCGATCGTATCACTGGGTTCAGGTATTTTGGTCTCGAGCGGATTTAAAAGGTTGAGCTCGAGTTTAAAAACACTGGTATGGGGAGATAGAGGTCGTTAAGGGGAGTTGATGGGTGGTAGTCTTGTTGAACTCGGTGATGGAGTGAGAGAGCAGTTTGGGAGGGAAGATCGGAAATGGCTGTCTAAGTACCAGCGGGATTTACACTGGTTTGGGGAAGAAGGCAATATCGGTTCATAGTTGGGTTCTAGAAAGTGTAACACCCCGCCTCCGCTAAGGTCACTCGCAAAGGAATGCACTAGCTTTAGAGGGGCATTATTGGTAAACATGCACAGAAATATCACAAGACAGAACATATAAAATAGCGGAAGTAAAATCGAACTTTCATAAACATCAATAATTAAGGTCTAAAGCCTTTTACATCAGAGTACATCAAAACCTGTCTTGCAATAGTAAAGAAGCATAAAGACTTTTTCATAAATTATTCCCCAAGTAGAAACAGTAAAGTAGCCATAGCCAAGAAAGGTCCAAGCCATCCATGACGACCTTCAAGCAGAAGAAGCCCGAACTAAACAACAGTATTTCCTCCCTGTAACCTGGGGGGGGGGGGGGAAACGGAAGAAAAGAGGCGAAACAAAACAGGTCAGTCAAAAAGACTGAGTAAGCCCTATCTACTATCAGCATAAAAACTAGTAAAGTTAACTGACATGAGAAACTGAGGTGAACATAAGCATGATGACAAGATAGATAAGCTAAATCAAAATAACATGATGAACTACTGAACTCAGACAAACTAAAGTGTCATGATAAATTACGATGTCAAGATAAAACAAGGTATCCCATCGTCAAGTTCCTGTCAAGTATAATATCCCCAAGATATCTATCACATATAACATCCCATGGTATCTATCCTTTCTTTTAGCTCTGCACCTACCGTACTAGTATCCCCACCGTATCATGTGTTAACCATGAATGACCCTTACTCAAAAGTCGTGTAATGGTCTATGCCAACCTAATATATTGCATATATAGGTTACTCGACTTGTATGTTTTATTCCATGTAAATGTTCAGTCCCTTGCCGTAGAACATACGGGCTTTCCCATGAGATTCTATACTACTTTAACATAGTTCCATGATCCTTAAGATCGTTTTGGATTGTCACCCTATATCTAACTAGGGTCATTCAACATGAATCATCGTTTGTACAACTAGGACTTATGCTACCTAGGACTACTAGGGATTATGCTTACCTATTGCATGTTTTCGTATCTCGGTTTTGGTTCAACCACCCAGGGCCACTAGGATTTACGCTAACCGTCAACCGCGCCCTTTTTCCCACGCATTCATCGTGAATCGTTTTTCCATGACTGTATGCACATGTATCACATCGTGCCATCCGAGTCCTGTCACAGGGCAAACCAGGAAATACAGGACTCGGTCGGGAGCTTTCGATTTATCTGCCGATGCAGATGCTAAGGTCTGTTTTTTTCTATACGTGGCTATGGTCCCACGAGACCACTCCCTCAACTAGTGAAAGACAAGACAGGATAAATCCTGTATGAGAACACACTACTGGCCAACCCACAATCCTAGCCTTACCGCAACCATAATTAGATAGCAATTATGGTCTTTTGGGTGTTCTCTGCCTTTCCGTACGTACACGCTTGACCAAAGATGGTTGGTAGCCTGACGAAATGCTATCTAGGGTACGACCGTGTATCGTCGACTATCCCCTATCCATCCCCGTATTTAGGTCGCTCGTATAGCAACCAAGGCATACTCTTGGTTCTTCTAACGCAGACCTTAACCTCTCATGAGCCTAGTATGATCACCTGGCAGCTCATAGAGGGATACCAAGAATATCCTCACGTTCCCCGAAGCCGCTGCTTCGTTACCCAGTTCGCTGGAGCCTTTATCTAAATCAGATACTTGCTCCTGCTCGTATACTTAAACGATGACCTACCGTATCAGGTTACTCATCCATCTATGAACTGGTCTAAATTTCCTTGACTAAGAATCATTACTTAGTTATTCTTCAACTAAGGTTTACCACTTAACCTTATTCCCGTTATCCTTGTTAACTACGGTTATCCACCTAATCCTCAGAACTAGGGTTTACATAATGGATTAAGTGTCACTTAAGTTCATGACTTAACCCGTCTACAAATCATGTCAAAATTGGCTAAGTATCCAAGTTCAAGACTTAACCCTACAAACCATGCTCAAGTTGGTTAAGTATATATTAACTTGACCCTGTCAAATTACTGAGTCAAATCGGTCAAGCGTATTTAAGCGATTCGTGACTTAGCCTTATCATATTTTCACGTTAGATTGGTTAAGTATAGGTTAACTTAACCTCAATAAATTCATGAGTTAGATTGGTTAAGTATAGGTCACTTAACCCCATTAAACTGCCAAGTGGGATTAATTATGTCTAGGCTAACTTAACCCCATCCGGTTTCCATGTTTAGACTAGTTGAGTCTAATCTTAACCCCATCCATTAACTGTATTTTTCGGTTAAGTGTCATTAAGAAAACTTACTTAACCTTACCAAATTATCGTGTTGGATTGATTAAGTGTTGGTTAACTTAACCCCGTCCACTAGTCGTATAAAAATGGTTGAGTGTCATTAGGCAAATCAAGTTACTTAACCTACCCAACCTTGTCATGTTTTGTTAAGTATCATTGGCCTAATCAATTTTCTTAACCCATTGTCCATGTCATATTTGGTTAAGAGTCATTAATCAAATTAACTTAACCCTATCATGTGGCATTAATTACTTAATGCACCTCAACCTCTCACATTAGACTTTGTTGTGGTTACTAGTTAAGCCGGTCGGTTCCGGGTAGCTTTACACCACAACTTGGTCTAACCTCGGGTTCAAGCACAACATGACCAACTTCTCACATTGGGTCCTATTGTTTGCAACTACTAGTTAGGCCGGTCGGTTCCGGGTAGTTTTACGTTGCAAACTCAACCCAACCTCGAGTTGGCCACACTTATATTATCTAAGTGTCATGTCCATTATGTTTCCAACACATATTACAAGTTTTCAAGGATTTGGGTAGACCTAACTTAATAGGTAAATTCCCAATTCCATAGTATGGGTAGACCTAACTTAATAGGTAAATTCCCAATTTCATATTTTCAAACATACTCACATGTCAACTTCCATGTTATATTTCAAGTCATGTTTTCAAGTTGTATTTTCATGTCATTAGAAATTACCCATAACATAACCCAACGCTTTTAAACTCGCATATACGTTCGCAACAACGTAATGGATTAAAAGAAGAGACTTGGCAAAGGCATGACAAAAATGGATATTAAGCCACAAGTTAATCATGGTGGCAAATGAGGCACAAATGTGTTCATTAACTTGCATGTTACATTCTTAAGCCTCAAAAACATGCATAAACCCAAACTTGGCACATAAGCGAATCATGGTGACAAAAGACATGGAATGATGACTAGTAACTCGCATATATCATCACATAAGGGTTATGACTTCATATGCAAGTTGACATAAAGGTTATGAGGGTTCTCATGTTGCATAATGCAACATTTCAACATAAAGGTTGTAGCTTTTAGCCCACAAGATCAAGATAATGACTTCATAAACTTGCATGACATGATAGCATGTATCATACTCAATGATCAAACCCAAACTTGCAACATGAACATTTAACTTCATAGTTAATATCTAAGAGTAGGGAAAGGGCTTACATTGCTATGAAGGCACAAAAGATATGACAAAGCCCTTATGCAATCAACTAGACCCAAAATGCAAGCTCTAACATAAAAACCCTTGAGCCAAAATGATCAAAACCCTTGCTTTATGATGCAAATATAGAAACTTGACTTGAATGCAAGCTAATGACACTCATACAAGCTTGAAAACACTTGTATGCATGGAAAATCTCTCATAGAAACAATTTAGAAATTTTATGAAGAGAGTGGAGGCCATGAGAGGTAAAATTTTGCCATAGTTTAATTGTATGAATGAATAATGATGATTTAGGGTTAGGTTAGGGTCTTATTTATAGATTAGGCAAGTGTTTTAGGCCATAGGATTAAACCCTAGTTGCAATCTCAGCCCTTAAAACCGAATCTGGCCCCCAAACTCAACACAAACCCAAAATGGTGCACCAGGCAGAACTGCGCGGCTAGACCAAGTCGACAGCCAAGTCGACAGGGCTGTCGACTTGGGTCCAACCAAGTCGACTCCCAAGTCGACAGGGCTGTCGACTTGGGTGCTCTGGCGGGAATTTTCCCGCCTGGCCCAAACTGGCCCAAATTTCCAAATTCAAACTTGAATTTGAAATCTGTTTTTACTTTGAAATTTTCTGAAAACTTCGTTGGGCCTTAATCGGGTCATACGGACTCCGATTTTCGAAAACTCGGACTCTATTTCGCGTATTTTTCCGAGAGGAACGCAATGGCATAGCCCGTTTTACTTGATTCAGAATTTAAAAATGAAATTCTGCCTTGATTCTCGTTTTAACATGTTATCGAAATACGGGTTGTTACATTCTCCCCACCTTTTAGGATTTCGTCCCCGAAATCTCCAAGTTAGGAAGAACATATCCTACCATCCATCATTCATCTACTCAAAACATCATCCACAAGCAACCATTGTCCTTAGATGATTTCTAATGCTGTATGAATATATGCAAAACGTGTGTGTACATGTTCCTTAGCTAATGCTAATGATCAGGCCTGAATAATCTTTCTAATGCAAAATATGTATAGTGCCATGAATCCGACATGTATGCAAATAGTCCTAGTCATATAGATACTATATGCGTGCACAATCATTCATTCATATGCAACAACCGCATGATAATACATTCGATTTCATCCATAAACAAGTATACATACTCGTGCATATGCAATATGAAATGTGACCGAGTCGAGCTAGTATCTAATGTGTATTCGCGCATCCATGAGCAACCACTTGCAACCATATCAATCATAACATGTTTCAAATACATGTTTACATCCATAGGGTTCTACCGAGGATTCGCTGAAACAGGGTCGAGAAGATAAACAAGACAAACTCCTTACGGGGTTTGTAACAGAAAATAGGACCGAGAGGATGTCCACAAAAGATAGCCTACAAGTAAGCTCTATAGAAAACAGGGATCAAGGGTATACTCCCAAAAAGAGATATCATGCGCGTATCTAGTCTTTGACCATCAAAGTCGTATTTCCTTGAGCTTAATTCCATTGTGCCTTGACCGTCTTTTAACTTCGCGATTTCGTAGCTTCTTATTTCCTGTTTCCATAACATGAGCTGGAACTCATTTCTTCGTCGCCTCTCGTTCCACTTGCACTTATCCCTTTTTCTAGAATACTTGGCGCAAACATGACTGCGTACTCATGATCTCATGCAAGCTTTCCAAAATTCACTAGTGAATCTTGGATCTCGTTTATATACTATAAGGTATTCCATGTAGAAGAACTTTCTCTTGAAAGTAAACAGATGTCAACCAGGTTATCAAGCGCACTTACTAGGGTGATCTCTATAACCCATGCATAAATGAAGTAAACCATCCGTCTTATCGGCGAACACCACTCGATCGGGCTTCAAATTTCCAATAAAGGCATCAAGGGATTCTAAGTAACTAGTCATGAAAGAACCTCAAAAAGGTTACACGATACTTCGAGGGTATTACCAAGGCTAGTCAAAAGGTCTAACTACCCTCCTATCAAAACCGAGAGTGGCACCCCCTACTGGATAACCACTTCATCCCTAGAATCCATCCATAGCTTATAAACATAAGCATTATTTCCAAACTCAACACTTGGCATAGACATTCTCAAATCCAAACAAGTCATGTATAAATGGACTGATTCTCCAATAGGACTTTGAGACAAAAATGAGATTCTCTATTACGCTAGTACTTAAGGTGCAGAGACTCAACTATCGAAGCAGACTTAAATGATACGAAAAACGAAGTCCTAACGGGATGATAGAGAGGAAAAGCCTTTAACAAGATCGTTACCCTCCTTCCGAGGTACCCTAGAAATGAGAGCATACTATTCCCCTCCCGATGATCTTGTCCTTGTCCCATAATACTTAACTATCCGCCCCGTTTTACCATGCCAAAGGTACTCTCTCGTCATGGGTTTCATTGTTCATCTTTCTCCCTCCTTTGAGGACTAAGCCATACCAACAAGTTGCTCATCCTTAAGCTCGTATCCTTTATCCTCTTTCTCGCTATTCTTTCTTATAACGCGGCCACTGGTCTCTCGAGAACCACCTCCATCGCATGGAAAGCACTTTCGTAGATAGAAAAGACTAGTCGCAGTTAAAACTACTGTGACTACAGATGGAGGAAAGAAAGGAAAAGAGATTCAATTAAGGAAACAAGGATAGTGCTAATGGCCCTTGGGGAATAGCCTTTTTCTTCTAAAAGAAAATTTTCTTGAAAAATGCTTCTTTGTAAACGATTTTCAAATAGTTTTCATAAGGTCTTTAAAAACTTTTGCCCGGTCTGGTAACCTTCTGCTCTGATACCACGTGTAACACCCCGCCTCCGCTAGGGTCACTCGCAAAGGAATGCACTAGCTTTAGAGGGGCATTATTGGTAAACATGCACAGAAATATCACAAGACAGAACATATAAAATAGCGGAAGTAAAATCGAACTTTCATAAACATCAATAATTAAGGTCTAAAGCCTTTTACATCAGAGTACATCAAAACCTGTCTTGCAATAGTAAAGAAGCATAAAGACTTTTTCAAAATTATTCCCCAAGTAGAAACAGTAAAGTAGCCATAGCCAAGAAAAGTCCAAGCCATCCATGATGACCTTCAAGCAGAAGAAGCCCGAACTAAACAACAGTATTTCCTCCCTGTAACCTGGGGGGGGGGGGAACGGAAGAAAAGAGGCGAAACAAAACGGGTCAGTCAAAAAGACTGAGTAAGCCCTATCTACTATCAGCATAAAAACTAGTAAAGTTAACTGACATGAGAAACTGAGGTGAACATAAGCATGATGACAAGATAGATAAGCTAAATCAAAATAACATGATGAACTACTGAACTCAGACAAACTAAAGTGTCATGATAAATTACGATGTCAAGATAAAACAAGGTATCCCATCGTCAAGTTCCTGTCAAGTATAATATCCCCAAGATATCTATCACATATAACATCCCATGGTATCTATCCTTTCTTTTAGCTCTGCACCTACCGTACTAGTATCCCCACCGTATCATGTGTTAACCATGAATGACCCTTACTCAAAAGTCGTGTAATGGTCTATGCCAACCTAATATATTGCATATATAGGTTACTCGACTTGTATGTTTTATTCCATGTAAATGTTCAGTCCCTTGCCGTAGAACATACGGGCTTTCCCATGAGATTCTATACTACTTTAACATAGTTCCATGATCCTTAAGATCGTTTTGGATTGTCACCCTATATCTAACTAGGGTCTTTCAACATGAATCATCGTTTGTACAACTAGGACTTATGCTACCTAGGACTACTAGGGATTATGCTTACCTATTGCATGTTTTCGTATCTCGGTTTTGGTTCAACCACCCAGGGCCACTAGGATTTACGCTAACCGTCAACCGCGCCCTTTTTCCCACGCATTCATCGTGAATCGTTTTTCCATGACTGTATGCACATGTATCACATCGTGCCATCCGAGTCCTGTCACAGGGCAGACCAGGAAATACAGGACTCGGTCGGGAGCTTTCGATTTATCTGCCGATGCAGATGCTAAGGTCTGTTTTTTTCTATACGTGGCTATGGTCCCACGAGACCACTCCCTCAACTAGTGAAAGACAAGACAGGATAAATCCTGTATGAGAACACACTACTGGCCAACCCACAATCCTAGCCTTACCGCAACCATAATTAGATAGCAATTATGGTCTTTTGGGTGTTCTCTGCCTTTCCGTACGTACACGCTTGACCAAAGATGGTTGGTAGCCTGACGAAATGCTATCTAGGGTACGACCGTGTATCGTCGACTATCCCCTATCCATCCCCGTCTTTAGGTCGCTCGTATAGCAACCAAGGCATACTCTTGGTTCTTCTAACGCAGACCTTAACCTCTCATGAGCCTAGTATGATCACCTGGCAGCTCATAGAGGGATACCAAGAATATCCTCACGTTCCCCGAAGCCGCTGCTTCGTTACCCAGTTCGCTGGAGCCTTTATCTAAATCAGATACTTGCTCCTGCTCGTATACTTAAACGATGACCTACCGTATCAGGTTACTCATCCATCTATGAACTGGTCTAAATTTCCTTGACTAAGAATCATTACTTAGTTATTCTTCAACTAAGGTTTACCACTTAACCTTATTCCCGTTATCCTTGTTAACTACGGTTATCCACCTATTCCTCAGAACTAGGGTTTACATAATGGATTAAGTGTCACTTAAGTTCATGACTTAACCCGTCTACAAATCATGTCAAAATTGGCTAAGTATCCAAGTTCAAGACTTAACCCTACAAACCATGCTCAAGTTGGTTAAGTATATATTAACTTGACCCTGTCAAATTACTGAGTCAAATCGGTCAAGCGTATTTAAGCGATTCGTGACTTAGCCTTATCATATTTTCACGTTAGATTGGTTAAGTATAGGTTAACTTAACCTCAATAAATTCATGAGTTAGATTGGTTAAGTATAGGTCACTTAACCCCATTAAACTGCCAAGTGGGATTAATTAAGTCTAGGCTAACTTAACCCCATCCGGTTTCCATGTTTAGACTAGTTGAGTCTAATCTTAACCCCATCCATTAACAGTATTTTTCGGTTAAGTGTCATTAAGAAAACTTACTTAACCTTACCAAATTATCGTGTTGGATTGATTAAGTGTTGGTTAACTTAACCCCGTCCACTAGTCGTATAAAAATGGTTGAGTGTCATTAGGCAAATCAAGTTACTTAACCTACCTAACCTTGTCATGTTTTGTTAAGTATCATTGTCCTAATCAATTTTCTTAACCCATTGTCCATGTCATATTTGGTTAAGAGTAATTAATCAAATTAACTTAACCCTATCATGTGGCATTAATTACTTAATGCACCTCAACCTCTCACATTAGACTTTGTTGTGGTTACTAGTTAAGCCGGTCGGTTCCGGGTAGCTTTACACCACAACTTGGTCTAACCTCGGGTTCAAGCACAACATGACAAACTTCTCACATTGGGTCCTATTGTTTGCAACTACTAGTTAGGCCGGTCGGTTCCGGGTAGTTTTACGTTGCAAACTCAACCCAACCTCGAGTTGGCCACACTTATATTATCTAAGTGTCATGTCCATTATGTTTCCAACACATATTACAAGTTTTCAAGGATTTGGGTAGACCTAACTTAATAGGTAAATTCCCAATTCCATAGTATGGGTAGACCTAACTTAATAGGTAAATTCCCAATTCCATAGTATGGGTAGACCTAACTTAATAGGTAAATTTCCAATTTCATATTTTCAAACATACTCACATGTCAACTTCCATGTTATATTTCAAGTCATGTTTTCAAGTTGTATTTTCATGTCATTAGAAATTACCCATAACATAACCCAACGCTTTTAAACTCGCATATACGTTCACAACAACGTAATGGATTAAAAGAAGAGACTTGGCAAAGGCATGACAAAAATGGATATTAAGCCACAAGTTAATCATGGTGGCAAATGAGGCACAAATGTGTTCATTATCTTGCATGTTACATTCTTAAGCCTCAAAAACATGCATAAACCCAAACTTGGCACATAAGCGAATCATGGTGACAAAAGACATGGAATGATGACTAGTAACTCGCATATATCATCACATAAGGGTTATGACTTCATATGCAAGTTGACATAAAGGTTATGAGGGTTCTCATGTTGCATAATGCAACATTCCAACATAAAGGTTGTAGCTTTTAGCCCACAAGATCAAGATAATGACTTCATAAACTTGCATGACATGATAGCATGTATCATACTCAATGATCAAACCCAAACTTGCAACATGAACATTTAACTTCATAGTTAATATCTAAGAGTAGGGAAAGGGCTTACATTGCTATGAAGGCACAAAAGATATGACAAAGCCCTTATGCAATCAACTAGACCCAAAATGCAAGCTCTAACATAAAAACCCTTGAGCCAAAATGATCAAAACCCTTGCTTTATGATGCAAATATAGAAACTTGACTTGAATGCAAGCTAATGACACTCATACAAGCTTGAAAACACTTGTATGCATGGAAAATCTCTCATAGAAACAATTTAGAAATTTTATGAAGAGAGTGGAGGCCATGAGAGGTAAAATTTTGCCATAGTTTAGTTGTATGAATGAATAATGATGATTTAGGGTTAGGTTAGGGTCTTATTTATAGATTAGGCAAGTGTTTTAGGCCATAGGATTAAACCCTAGTTGCAATCTCAGCCCTTAAAACCGAATCTGGCCCCCAAACTCAACACAAACCCAAAATGGTGCACCAGGCAGAACTGCCCGGCTGGACCAAGTCGACAGCCAAGTCGACAGGGCTGTCGACTTGGGTCCAACCAAGTCGACTCCCAAGTCGACAGGGCTGTCGACTTGGGTGCTCTGGCGGGAATTTTCCCGCCTGGCCCAAACTGGCCCAAATTTCCAAATTCAAACTTGAATTTGAAATCTGTTTTTACTTTGAAATTTTCTGAAAACTTCGTTCGGCCTTAATCGGGTCATACGGACTCCGATTTTCGAAAACTCGGACTCTATTTCGCGTATTTTTCCGAGACGAACGCAATGGCATAGCCCGTTTTACTTGATTCAGAATTTAAAAATGAAATTCTGCCTTGATTCTCGTTTTAACATGTTATCGAAATACGGGTTGTTACAGAAAGGGTAATGGGCTGAGAGCAAAGGGTGAGGCACATTAAAGAAAACCCAAGTTATTTTGAATTTAAATTGTATATAAACTTGTAATCGGTATAACTTGATCATATGAAATCAGAATTTCGAACGGTCGGATCCGTTAGGATCGTATGGACAAGAGCTACACCATGGAACTGACTGGAAGTGGATTGGGGCTCGTTTGAATTTATGGCGAAATAAATTGTTTGATTCAAATCAAATAACGCAAACCGTTATTTGACGGTTAACGCGCAAATGTGAGTAAAACTCACCAACTCTGAACAGTTATATTTTTATAATGTATTTTTAGAACTGTTAATCATCTGTTGATTGTTGTGTGTTGGTTGATTGATTGAACTGCTAGTCAGTTAGTGAAAATTATATATATATATATATATGTAATTATATATATAAACCGTTAAATATTTATATATTGATTCTGCTATCAGAATAATTTATATTGAACTGAAAGTGATGATAATCATATTGTGTGACATCTGTGGATGCAGGAAAACAGGTTGGAGGAATCCGCCTGGATTCCTCAACAGTTATTTTATTGTTTTTCATATATTGTGATATATGATGTAGTTTATAATCTGTGGTTGATGATATGTGTTAGGATGAGATTGGTCATCGTGATTTGATGTGTTAAGTACCATAAAATATAGGAATGGGAAAAGGAGATTTTCAAAGTGATATTGAAAACAGAGATATTTATAAATTGGAATATTTATAAATAAGAAATATCTATAAATTGGAATATTTATAAATAGGAAATATTTAGAAAAGAAAATAATTTAAAACCATTTTCTTTTTGAATGGAAAGGCCTGTGTGGCGGGTTTGGGGATTTTCCCGATGCTCCCGTTACAAAGGAGGTTATGGCGAATTTTTCAGAGAATTTAAGGAGTTAGAATATTTCAAGAATAAATTTGTAAAGGAAATATTTGTAAACCATTTACAAATAGAATTGAAAAGGAAACGTTATAAAAAGGAAATCATTTTTAAAGTGCAGAACCGTTATTTAAAAGTAAATCTTTTCAAATGAATAAAACATTGTTAAAAAGGAAATATTTATAAAGTGAATAAAGTAAATCGAATATTAGTTATTCGAAAGGAGTTAAATCGAATATGGTATTCGAAGGGAGTAAATCGAATATGGTATTTGAAAGTTAGTAAAACGAATATGCTATTCGAAAGGGGTTAGTCGAGTCGAGTTAGTTGAATAGAGTTAACTAGTTCAGTAGAGTTAACCAGTTCAGTAGAGTTAACCAGTTCAGTAGAGTTAACCAGTTCAGTAGAGTTAACCAGTTCAATAGAGTTAACCAGTTGGGTTATGTAAGTCAAGTTAACCAGTGAGTTAATAACTCAAGTTAACCAGTGAGTTAAGTAAGTCAAGTTAACCAGTTGAGTTAAGTAAGTCGAGTTAATCAAGTCGAGTTGATCGAGTTAGAGTTACTCAGTTAGAGTTAATCGATTAGAGTTAAAACGAACTAGAGTTAATCAAATATAGTTATTTGAGACAGAGTTAGTCAAACATAGTATTCAGGGTAAGTTGCCATCTCGTATGAGTGCTAGCGTAATTCGCAACGCTGTAAACAGCCTAAGGCGGTCGGATGTTGCCTAAGGGAATCAGGCGTAACCATTGTGATCGCTGCGATCTAGAGTCAAGCGAATGGAAGTAAATCGAATATTAGTTATTCGATAGGAGTTAATCCAGTTGAGTTAAGTAGGGTTAAGTAAGTCAAGTTAACCAGTTGAGTTAAGTAAGTCAAGTAAACCAGTAGGGTTAAGTAAGTAGAGTTAATCGAGTGGAGTTATCGAATATCACTTATTCAAAGTAGATTTATCGAATATAGTGTATTCGAAGAGAAGAGTAATCGAATATAGTTTATTCGAGAAGAGAAATCGAATATAGTTCATTCGAGAATAATTATCGAATATTGGTTATTCGAAGTGAGATAATCGAATATAAGTTTTTCGAAGTAAGATAATCGAATATTGGTTATTCGAGAAGAAGTTACGAATCTAGACATTTGAAAGGAGTTAATCGAATATAGTTTATTCGAATAGAGTTAAAGGAGTTAATCGAATATAGTTTATTCGAATAGAGTTAAAGGAGTTAATCAAATATAGTTTATTCGAATAGAGTTAAAGGAGTTAATCGAATATAATTTATTCGAATAGAGTTAAAGGAGTTAATCGAATATAATTTATTCGAATAGAGTTAAAGGAGTTAATCGAATTTATTTTATTCGAATAGAGTTAGAGGAGTTAATCGAATACAGTTTATTCGAATAGAGTAAATGAATTAATCGAATATAGTTTATTCGAATAGAGTTAGAGGAGTTATCGAATATAGTTTATTCGACAGGAGTTAAGTGAATTAGTTAAGTTAAACTAAGTGAATTAGTTAAGTGAATTGGTTAAGTTAACCAAAGCGAATTAGTCGAGTTAATCAAAGTGATTAGTTCAGTTAATCGAGATAAGTAAATCAAGTTAGGTTAATCGAGTTGAATTAGTCAGTCGAGTTAATAAATTGAGTTAGTCAAACCAAGTAAAACCAGTTAGAGTTAATTAATTAAGGTTGATCAGTTAGAGTTGATCGGTTAGAATTAACCATTTAGAGTTAATCAATCAGAGTTAATCAAATAGAGTTAATTTAAATTAGAACTGACTAGAGATTAGTAAATCGAATGGTTTTTCTATGTGCCTATCTGATGTTGGTTTCGGCCTTCGGGATTTATACTTAGGGAATTGTTCTCATACTAGTTCACAGTCAGGGACTGATAGTTGGGGAAGAGTAGTGATTTGTAAATAAGCAATATGGAAAACATTTTCCAGTGTTAATAACATATATTTTCTAAACATAGAAAATAAGGCAATGCGAATATATATATAGATATATGTTGATGATTTACCGATATAATTTCCATTTGGAAATAATATCGTTGTTTGCACACTTGTTTTTCTTTGATGGTTAAATCACAGATTATCGAAGTTTTGACCATTTTAACATTGTTAATATGGAGAGACCGGTTGGATTATTATCCAAAGAACCACTCTGTATTGGCATAAGCGTTGCGAATCATATATGCCAAAGATAATTGAAGACGGAGTAAAATGCAAGGGCTGTTGTATAAGTCTTAGATAACAGTGACTAAGACGGATATACTGAATAGTGCCTTCGGTTTGTCCAGTCCCAGGGCAACTTGTATGGACGAAGGTCTGACAGAGTATATCCAATAGATCGCGTAAGTTGATCTGTTCAAACATATTCACGTTTGGTGGCGGAGGAATTCGTTTCTCTAAGCTGTATACCCGTGTTATTTTTGGATAAATCAATTTGTGATTTGGCGGGTATGACGATGTGACATTCTAAGTGAATGAGGATGACTTGTGTTGATGAATGTCTTACAGAGTATTTCCAGAGAGGTCAAGTACATTGATTTCTTCAACCGTACCAAGAGTTGAAGCGGAGAAGGAAACTTCTTTTAGCTGACACGTAATGTATGGTTGTAGACGTCAATTAGTGATTTTCGATGGATCTGACAATGTGGCATTCGAAGTGAATCTGATGTGATGATAAAGCATAGCTTCTAGCCTCATCATCCGGTAAATGACAGAAATCGAGCAGGCAGCATGGCTAAGTCAGTCGCACCGAAGTAGGGTGTATAATCACCTATCTAGAGAATATTCATTTGCTTCTTTAATCTATCAATGTTGTCCCATATATATACGGGAACGGTTGCTGATCCCAACCATTGGTGATATACATTCGATACACTCAAGCAAAATGAGGGGTCGGTCATGTGTGGCTGAGTTACAAGATGTTCTTGTTGAACTCCAGTGTATCGTTCCTAGAGTACACTGATCGGAAGGTGGTTCCATACCTTGTCATAGTTGGAAATCCATTACCCAATACGTGCTTGAGATTTTGATTGTATACCATATATGCAGAAGGTGAGATGAAAGCGTTTCTGCTAGATGATTATTATATTGTCGTTGATAAACATTATTGTAATATCAAAAGGTTTTGATATAAAGATATTTTGGATTCTCATAAGGGAAAAACCCGTTCTGTTCTGCGGCGTGGTCTTATGAGATATCGTTTACTTGTTCATATACCTGTTTAAACTGTTTTACTCATACCAGTCCCATGACTGACCCGGAGTTTACTTTGTTGTTTTCCCTAAACTCTTGGGTGCCCAATTTTGTATGGGCAATCAAGTAGTCAGGAATTTACAGATATACTTGGAGAGCTTGGAGCAGGAGGCTTCAAGATCATATAGCTATAGTTTATTTCCGCTTTGTTTTAAGTGCTGTACTCTAATAAGTGCTATTGTATACGTAACTGTTATATTTCAAAGTTATGTTATCTATTATATGTTATTCGTTCCGCTATGAGGTTCGTGTTACTCTGATATTGTGTTCTTCTTCTTCTATTCTAAGTTTCTATCTTGTCTATTCTCACCCTCTAATTTCTTTCATTAATTACCGGGATTTTTCGATGTTTTGGTTATCGACATCGAGCTTATGTCGATAACCAAAGTCGCTCAAAATACGGGTCGTTACAATTTTTATACATGTTCTCTTACTATTATTCACCTATGTCATTGTTATAAGTAAAATATGTGCTTTTACTGTCAGATGATAAATTAGTTATATATATTTATCTTCGTTTTCCCTATTTCTACTATTTAGTTAATTTCTAGTCTTGCCTATATGCCTGAATAGTTTGATTTGATTCTAATCTCCTTCCTTCATGTAACAACCCGGAAAATGCGTGCCAATTTAAAATTTTTATTTTTGGCAATTTTAGCGAATTTTGAATATTTAAAATAGATTGTTTTAAATAAAAACGACGAGAAATTTATTTTGAATAGAGTTAGAACGTATATATTTATTTGAATCGTCATTAGAATATAAATATTTATTTTAAATTATAAAAGGAATTGAAAATGGCGTGGTAGTTCGATAATTCGATTTCAAATTTCAATTGAACATACCGGATGCAAAATAAACCGGATTTCAGCGAAACCAAAAATATTAGAATCTATTTGAGGATATCTTTCCAGCGAATCCGAGAAATCGAAATTTCAAAGCGGGAATCAAAAGATACGGTCAGTTGAAAATTCTGAATAGTCGCTATGGAATTCTGGCCCTTAAAAATAGTCATTTTGCAAACGACCTCGGATTTCGATGAAACCACTTTTGTTGGATCCGTGATGACAAGTTATTGCTAGGTTTAAAAATTCATAATTTTTCGAATCAATATGTGAGCGTGGCGAAGAAAAACATGTTTGACCAGTTTTAGTTGATTTTAATCGACTGGAAAATGACCATTTTTCAAACAGTCTCAGAATTTGACGAAACTAGTTTTGTTAGGACCGTATCGTCGATACGAAGCTAGAAAATATTTTTCTGGAATTTTTCGAGTTAGTATGCGACCCAGTAAATTGAAATGCATGTTCAAATTCAATATATAGAGTTATATTTTGATTTTGATGAAAACAGATCGAAACGATCGAATCATCCTACGATACATATCCCATTGTGTTCGGAATGGGGGTAATTAGCTAGGGACGACAGTTGGTGGGTTCGATTTCGAGTTCAAAATAAAAGGTTGCTTTCTGGAATTTAAAATTGAATAAAATATAATTATATTAATATAACTCTTACCCCTCCCCTTCTCTCTTCAGTCAAAGTCAAAAGGAAATTAAAAAAAAAACCGTTCAGCTAAACACGTCGATCCCTCCCCTTAACCCTAGCGCCGCCGCCATCAGGCGCTCCGCCAGCCGCTCCATCGGCCTCCAAGGACGCTGCCTCCCTCTCCTCTTCTTCCTCCTCTCCTCGTTCAATCCCCCCAAATCCTCATCCATCCAAAACCACGCCACCAGTCGCCCAATGGCCCACCTCAGGCATCGCCGGCCAGAGCCCGACCTCCCTCACCACATCGACGACATCACGCGCCACCATCACCCTCTACGCCACCTCGAGACCGCCCAATAGCCACTCCCTACTCCAAAACTCCTACTGTAAGTTATTTTTCGTTATTTATATTTGTTTGTTCAATGTAATTAGCTTTAAATAAGGATAAAAATCAGTTTATGAGAAGAAAGTTTGAATTTTTATAATAGGAGAGACTTCATTTTTAAATTATAAAAGGTCGGATTTTTAAATTATAAAAGGTCAGATTTTTAAATTATAAAAGTTCGGATTTTTAAATTATAAAAGGTCGGATTTTTAATCAAAGGAAGAACAGATTTTAACGATATGAAGAAGTGATTTTCAATCTATGAAAGACGATATATATATATGATGAAAAGGCGAAATCTTTAAATAAAGAATGGCGTGATAAAAATATAATCTTTATTATATGAACACCGTTGTAAAAGTAGAATTTTTATCTTTAAAGTAGCGGTGTAAAAATAGAATTTTTATCTATGTAGCAGCGGTGTAAAAATATGTTTTTTATATACATAGCAACAATATAAAAATGTGATTTTTATATATGTAGTGGCTACTGGCAACGAAATTGAAAAAAGGCGAGCACGGTGAAGATTTCTACATAAGAAGAGTCGAGGCATTTGGATTTGCTAATCTTTGATAGCTTCTCACTTTAAATCTTCTTTTCTTGTTAAAAATATATACTAAGATGCAGACGGTGCTTAATAGCACCCGACACCCGTCGTCCACAGACCACGGACGGCTTGTATGCTTGTTTGTTGTGATGTGAAGTTCGTTTGTGATGTTGATGTGAAATTGATAATAAAATATATTCATGTGTTGAAATAAATCAATTATCGTTAAAAATATAATTTTAACGTGAATGTGAATAAATAAATATTCATTTACAAACCGGGCGGTTTGTTTATGTACACCTATTTGAAGGATATTGATTAGGTCGATAAATTTTACACATCGCCCAACTGCACAAATAATATTCAGTGTTTGTTGATTTGAAACCCCATACGGGTGTTGGGATGATATTTGGCGTACACTAATCCCAATTATTTAATTGTATGTCGATCGATTGGTCGACAGGCTGTGTAAGCGTTTATTATTTATATTTAATGCTTATGCAGTTGTGTGGTGCACTTTGGATGATGGTTGATTGTTTATCGTTGCTATTATATACATGTGTTGTATGGAATCCATATAATTAACATTACATGGTGATTGATTGGGCCTCATTCCAATCGGGAAAATAATGAATATTATAAAAGAAAATTCATGTGTTGAATGTAAAAATAGTCATGTGTTAACGATGCTCATGTGTTGAGAATATTCATGGGTTGAAACTATTCCATGTGTTGAGTAAAATATTTTAACAATAAAATTTACATCTTTATCATATTTCAAATTAGAATCTACTTTACGGATGGAGTCTAATTAAAAATCAAACGATAGACACCATAATTTTATAATATATATTACATAACAAAAATAGTGATGTGTTGACAGTACTCATGTGTTGAGATTAGTCATGTGTTGAAAGAAAGAAATATTCATTTGTTGAATAGAATAACGAATTTATTAAAATATATAAAGCCGTGTTGATTAGAGTTGCGCTATTTTGACGTGAACGATATTTATATCGATTATATTCGTTTTTATAATGAATATAGAAAGGTAGTGATTTCAAAGTATAACGTTTTGAAAATATTATCATTTTTATGATAATGATATGAAATATTCAATTTTGATTTGAATTTGAATATAGAGTTGAAATGGTTTTGAAAACGAATTTAAAACGAATTTTAAAATACATTTTAAAAGGAAATCGACGAAATATATATATATATATATATATATATATATATAATGGCCTGAATAGAACGCGCCGCGCCGCGGCAGTTCGTGAATTTCGACCATTGACTTCGAATGGACATTACGGGAGACCCGATCGTCGGATTCTCCTTAAACCAGAACCATTGGGTTCGTATCGAAAAGAGCTTTCCAACGAATATTAGAAATATGAAATCTAATAGTTGGATTTGGAATTATGTCCAAATCAATTTTGGAAAAGGTCGTTGTAAGTGCAGTACGATGGCCATTGATGGAAATCGACTGTACGGACCTTGGTAAAATTATTAAAAATATCTATAATTTGTGTAAAATCATAATATGTGAATCGAAAAGAATTGGGATGAAAAATTCCACATTTGAAACGATAAAATAGATTTTTATCGAAATGAAATAGTTTTGAACTAGAATTAAAATCAATTTATTTTTGAAATAAATTAATTGAATTTAAATTGGTTTTGAAAAGAACCAGAATTTCCAATATATATATATATAGTGGAAGTGGATTTGAATCGAAATTGTCTTTAAAATATTTCGACGTTGGATTTCGTGATTTTACAAATATTGTTATGGGAATTTGAAAGATATATTTATATCTTTATTTCCAATATGATATTTATTGGTTTCAGAATTTGATATTGAATATAAGCCGGTATATTTTCTATTCAGAGCCTTGTATTTAATATCAAATGTGATATGGGTTTATCGTGAATCGTGCTTTAGGTGACATTGGTTCTTTAACCCCAGTTAAAAACGGGATATTGATTTTTGAGAAGATTAAAACTAAGTGGAATTTTAATGAATCTGTAATTAGATTGAAATGTGAATTGATAATTTAAATTATCAAATTTGGAAAGTGATCGAGAACGGAGTATCACCAGTTTTGCTCCAAAGCGATAGTTAAATCTTTAATTAGATTTGAACGTGAAATGGTAATTAACCTTACCGATAACACCGTGGTGTTAGATATGGAGTATTACCAGTTTTTCTCCATGGGATGAATAGGTTGGGATTAGGAAATAAAATAAATAATTACTTCGGTGTGGTTCGCTAATCCCGACTAGTTTGGAAAACCATAATATGGTTTGAAATAATATCCAAAGGAAGATTAAAGAATAAATTTAGAAAAATTTATCTTTGATAAAACTAATGGGAACCTTTCCCTAAGAATGTGATTTTGTGAATAAAAGAATTATCTGAATTGAAATGAGGCGTTAGCTGTGTTTGTGTAACATTTGTTTATTATATACGTGAGTTATTCAGAAAGGCCGGGTTTATACCCATTCTGAATAACCGATTCGGTGATAAGTCGAAGATGAAGACGGTGGTTGAAGACCGGAAGTCTTCACATCGTTTGGGTGATTACTGATGATCTTGATTAGGCTGTACACCCAAGATGAGGGAATCGGTTGGTGATCGTCCAGACATACTTGGAGATCGATGGATATGCGAGGAAAGTGCCTCCGGTTTCGTTCAGACCCAGAACATACTTGTAAATGGACTGTGTGTCTGATAATGGATTTTATTCTATGTTGATTGATCTCTATTAAATATACATCTGTTTGGCGGCGGAGAATTTATTCTCTTGCTTAACGCCCTTCTCTGAGACGTACGAGCTCAGAGGTTGTATATCAATGGACATCAGTCGCATGGAGTGAATTGCCTGTGTGGCACGCCTAAGTGGCAAATGATCAAGGCTTCTGTTGAAAAGAAAAGTCTTGTGGTTGATGATCAAAGCACGGCCTGTGTGGCACAGCTTTGTGTATAGCGTGAATACGCGAGCCTCACACCTCGGTATGAGTTAAAAACGGGATAGTGACTGCAGGGAGAGCACGACGTTTCTTTCTAGCTAGTGGTGGTGTCAGTGCTTAAACTGGCTGACATATATATACTTTTCACCCATGTGGTAGTTGGAATGCGAGGCGCCTCGGATATAGGTCTGTTAGGACCGGTAAACGTGTGCTCAGGAATAACTCATCCTCCAAAGTTAGGTGAGGATCGTCCCTGAAGATCCAAGGATCATAGTAGGGTCCTGAGACATTTGCTAGAGTGTCTGGAATCGGAGAGGAGCTTGCCCCTTGCCTCGACTCATGATGGAAATCCAATTTCCAATACGTGATATTGCAGTTTTAATTGTAGAACTAGTATGGCGACATGATATATGGTACACATGCCGCCTAGGATTGATATTTATGATTGAAATAGTTTTGACACTATATACTTATAGTAATATCAAATGATTTGTTTTAAACGTACCAAGCATGTTTGGCTATGATAAGGGAAAACCCTATCCTCTAGCTTGCGTTGCATTGTGTGATGGGACCTGGGTCTTATAATAGCTTCATTTTTCAAAAAAGCATTGCGTTGTTTTGTTATATGCACTAGTGTTCTTGTGAGGAAACCCGTTCCGTGTTATATGGCGTGGTCCCTTGAATTACTTTCTTTTAAAGTTAAGATTAATAACTGTTTTAGTTCTTACACCACTCACATGACTGACCTGGAGTTTATTGTTTTAACCTAAACTTTGGGTGCCCCTACTTTCCACACGGGCGGCTAGCAGTTTTGGTTTTGCAGATTTATATTCACAGGATCCTGATTTACAGTTGGAACGATGCTCGGAATGCTCCGTATCCTTGTATTACTTTCAGTTGTTTTTATATTGTTTTTTCGCTGCTTTGTAATTTATTGTAATATATGATATTTGTCGAATGTATATTTATTCATACTCTGTATATTCTTGTAATCTAATGGAATTGTTGTAATAAACAATGAAATGTTCTTCTGTTCGCGTTCCGATGTGTGTTGTTCTCAAGGCAATTCGGGCTTTCCTTACTGGGGAAGTTACGGGTCGTCTCACTTTATCTTTCCCTTTTGTTTATGCTAAGCCTAGGCCTTTGAAAGCCTAGGACATGTTCGATTAAAGTTTTCATATAGTAAAATTGGGATAATAAGAAATGGAATGAAAAAGGTAAATTTTGGCATATTGTTAAATTGAGGACTATTTTTCTATAATTTGTGAAAAGCGATAATATGCATGTACATGAACTTGTTGTAACTTGGGAATGTAATAAAAAGGGGCAATATGCATATACCTGTAATTAGGAATGTAATAAAAAGGGATAATATGCACAAACTTGTACATGCTGTATTTTGGGGACATAATTGAATGAAATTGTATGCATATGTATAAACATGTTAGATTTGATATAATACAGATATTAAGTAAAAGAACATGTTAAATTATGTAAGTACTAGATGTAGGCTAGTAAACTGAATCACTATAGTAATTATATACATCTGGATAGGTGTTTTAGAGAAGGGTTATACCCACATAATAACATGTAATATTACAACCAGGCTTATTAGTAAATCTAAACCTGCAAGGTTAAACCTAATTATTAATAAGCCAAGTGGTCCCTCGTTCTTCTGTTGTATTAAGTTTTTGGGGACTCTTAAATCCTAGTAACTTATGGACACAAGCTTAGGGGTTTCGGCTTGTGTCATTCTTGCTATGTAGAACCAATATCAGTCAATATCCCTATTTTTATTTTATTATAGGGACGCACTAGGTAGAGGCTAGAGCACGCTTTACCGAACTGAATATTTAGAGGTTCAAATGGAGAAGGAGCATATGGGCGCGTTCCAGCGAAGTCATAAGCGTGCATGGGTCGGATTAGGGAAACTAAGCCGCTGTTACACCAGCAAATATGTCTATGTTATATAAGTTGTTGGGTTATGGAGTGATACACCTTACTACTGGGGTTGACACAGGATATTTACGTATTAGGGAGCCGATCGCATGGGTAGTAAATTGGGTACACCTAATCCTGCTGTTATGCAATTAGGGTAACACTTAATCCTGTTATGTAATTAGGGTACTCCCAATCTTATTGTTTAATCCTGTTGTTTCTGTTAAGTAATTACGTTGACGCCTAATCCTGTTAAATTAGTACTGGTGTAGACACAACCTGTTTTTAGGATATAAATGAGAAGCATTACTCGATCTCTATTTATTCCTGCTGTTCTGTTTATCATATTTACCTATTGCCTTATATGATACAGTGCTTTCTCATTCAGTCTTATTTACCTGTCTTGATATCTCTGTTTTATGCGTATTTGGAAATCACCGGAACTCGCCAGACTTTATGTCTAACCCTTTTGTTTTCTCTTCTTTCTTCCTTTTCCCCTCCGAGGTCCTCAGAGTGGTAGCACTCCTTAGTGATTAGGACTTTCTCTTTCAGCTTGGATCTGTACTTTCAAAGATGTACCACTTTGACTTACTTTCTACGATGTTATAAATTGCTATAAGGGATATGATTTTATATTATTGCACACTATTATTTTGCATTATAAGATTGATTTGAGATACTTGGTTTTTATGTAACTGGTTTGATGATGTAACCTATTGGCTAGCTTTTTGACCAAGCCACCAAGGTTCACACATAAGAAGAAAGTATGAAACTACGTTCCTTAAGTCCATGAAGGATCGGATCGCAGCAGAGGGTCATCCCACTCGGATCGCCTCCCTCCCCCCATCGGATCGCCCCATAGCATCAGCGATCTGACTATCTCTACACGACTCGATCCGTACTTACACTACTACCCTGCACAGACCGATCCGATTCCCCGACGTACAGCGAAGCCTAAGACCTGTTCCAGCGCGGGCTAGTCTTCGGCGATCCGAGATGCACGGATCCAGCGACACGTGTCCCCAACTGTCACTTTGACCAGTTCCTCCTCCTTGCTCGATCTGATGTTTAAGGGGATCGCGACACCTGTCCACAACGGCTAATTTGACTAATTCTTCATCAAGCTGCGATCCGATCCGATATTCTCGGGATCTGTTCCACATGTGATCGCGATCCGCCTGACAAAATCAGCTATAAATAGCCCAGAGCTTGGCATTTTTCAGGATCTTTGGGCAGTATTAAGCACTGATTATGCCATTGCTGTCATATCACTATTTCTCATCAGTTTTATTATGAGATTACTGAGAGAAATCACAATTGTAAGAGTGAGCTCGAGAGAAATCATTGATTGTACTAGCATTCAAAGTATAATCGATAACATATAAAGTGGACGTAGGCTCGTTAAGGCCGAACCACTATAAATTGTGAAAAAAAGGGGGACCTTGGTGGATAATTTGGAGAGTCGCCCAGAGAGCTGCCCGAGGATATAGATCCCAGAGAGAACAAAGAACCTGGGGGCAGAATGGCGACTGCCAATGAGACAACTGTGGATGTACCGATCGATGATAGTGACCCAGAGAAGGTCCTTAAGATTGGATCCCAGTTAAATCCGAATTTAACTAAAGAACTGGCGGATTTCTTGAAAGATAATTTGGATGTATTTGCTTGGACCCACGCAGACATGTGCGGGATATCTCCAACAATCATGATTCATTCATTAAGCATTAACCCTAAGCATCCCCCGGTAAAACAAAAAAGGCGAATGCTGGGCCCAGAGAGGTCCGCTGCCTTGAAAGAAGAAGTTGGAAAGCTAAAGAGTAATGGATTTATCAGAGACTCAATCTATCCAGATTGGATTTCAAATACAGTCCTGGTAAAGAAGGGCAACGAGAAGTGGCGGACGTGTATCGATTTCTCGGATTTGAATAAAGCCTGCCCAAAAGACAGTTTTCCGTTACCCCGGATCGATCAGTTGGTGGATTCAACGGCGGGCCATGAACTTCTCTCCTTTATGGATGCTTATTCAGGATATAATCAGATTCCAATGCACGTTCCAGATCAAGAACACACTAGCTTCATTACGGATCTGGGATTATACTGCTATGTGGTAATGCCCTTTGGCTTGAAGAACACTGGTGCTACATATCAACGGTTAGTGAACAGAATGTTCTATAATCAGATTGGGAAAACAATGGAAGTATACGTCGACGACATGTTGGTTAAGTCTAGGCAATCCTCCAATCACACTATAGACTTGGCAGAGATGTTTGGCATTCTTCGAAAGTACGGGATGAAACTCAACCCAACAAAATGTTCATTCGGGGTCGCCTCCGGAAAATTCTTGGGATTCATCGTCTGCTCTCGTGGGATTGAGATTAATCCAGACTAGATCGCAGCAATTAGAGACATTCAGGTACCTAGGCAGATTAAAGATGTACAAAGCCTTGCTGGGAAAGTAGCCGCACTAAGCAGATTTATCTCCAGAGCTACGGACAAATGCATCCCATTCTTCGAATTGATAAAGCGAGGAAAACGCCACTTCAAATGGACGCTCGACTGCATAGAAGCGTTTCAGAACTTGCTGAGACACCTGGAGAAACCTTCGATATTATCTAAGCCGGTGGATCACGAGGACTTATTCGTGTACTTGGCAGTGTCGTCCCACGCGATCAGCTCAGCATTGGTGAGAGAAGAATATAAAGTTCAAAGACCTGTGTATTACATGAGAAAAAAATTGATGGCAACAGAGCGTAATTATCCAAGGATAGAAAAGTTGGCATACAGTTTACTGATTGCCTCTAGAAAGCTTCGATATTATTTTCAGGCTCATCCCATTACCGTATACACTGATCATCCACTCAAACAAGTTCTACAGAGACCAGAAGCGTCTGGAAGGCTACTCAAGTGGAACATTGAGTTGAGTCAATTTGATCTGAAATTTCAACCCCGGCAGTCAATATGGGGGCAAGCGATAGCCAACTTCATAGCAGAGTTTACTGTCCCAGAGGACGATATAACGAACGAAGAAGTTGACCTCTCAAAGTTACTCCTCGACCCCAGTGCCTGGAGTTTGTATACTAATGGCGCTAGGAATGACAAGAGATCCGGCGCTGGATTAGTGCTTGAAACTCCTAAGAAACGGTTGATATCCTATGCTATCCGGATGGAGTTACACGCCACTAACAACGACTACGAATATGAAGCCCTGATAGTTGGGCTAAGGATCACAAAGGAATTGGAAATCACAAAGCTGGACATCTTTTGCGACTCCAAGTTAGTTGTAAACCAGGTCGCTGGAAAATTCCAGGCCAAAAGCCCAAGATCGATTTTATACTTGGAGAAAGTGAAGGAGTTGCCGAACGGCTTCGATCACTACAGCATATCTCATATTCCGCGGTCATAGAATCAGCAGGCGGATAACTTGGCGAAGATGGCTAGTTCTGACGATCCTGAAGAGACCGGGCTAGCCCCAGTTGAAGTACTTTGGTCTCCTAATATAGATTAGATGGAAATTTATCCAGTACTAGAGACGGAACCAGAAAGGGAGTCATGGATGACCCCTCTAAAGAATTTCTTGATGAATGGAGCGCTTCCGACCAAGAAAAGCGAGAGGTGTAAAGTAATTCGTAAAGCTGCCCGATACGTTCTGCAAGGCGGAGTTCTTTACAGACAAGGATTTTCGATGCCCCTTCTCCGGTGTATAGCTCATGACGATATCAAGCGTGTGCTGCAAGAGGTACATGAAGGTGAATGTGGCGATCACACTGGAGGACACATTGGCGAAAAAGGTGTTGCGGCATGGTTATTTATGGCCTACCATAAACAAAGATGCGGCAAAGTATGCACGACGGTGTGATGCATGCCAGAGATTTTCAAAAATACCTAGAGCACCTCCTAGTCAGTTAAAAACGATGACGAGTCCATGGCCTTTCGCTATGTGGGGAATTGATAGCATCGGAAGTCTTCCCATAGCTAAGGGCGGGGCAAAGTTCGCTATTGTAGCCGTAGATTACTTCACTAAGTGGGTCGAGGCTGAGCCACTGACTACAATCACAACCAAACGAGTGATCAATTTCGTCGTTAGAAACATCATCTGTCGATTTGGGATTCCAAAGATTGTTATAACTGACAACGGAACTCAGTTCGATAGCACTGAATTCAGAGACTTCTGCCAGAAATACCACATTGAGAAACGGTACACCTCTGTGGCGCATCCGCAATCAAACGGACAGGTCGAAGCGGCAAACAAAGTGGTTAAGTCCATTCTGAAAAGAAGACTGAAACGGGCCAGAGCGATGTGGGTTGATGAGTTACCCTTAGCACTATGGGCCTACAGGACAACGTATAAATCGGCAACAGGACATACCCCCTTTTCCCTTGCTTTTGAAGCAGAAGCAGTCATCCTAGTTGAAATAAAAGTACCTTCTCACCGAGTGACTTATTACGATCTGATGACTAATAACGAATTGCTCCTTGAATCCCTGGATATGATCGAAGAAAAGAGGGACGAAGCAGACCTGCGTGACTTGAGATGCAAGCAACAGGTCGCCCGATACTACAACAAAAAGGTTCGAGCCCGAACCTTCGAACCCGGAGACTTGGTTCTGAAGCGTGTCTTTCCAGCCCCTACTCATATGGGCGCGAAGTAGGAAGGACCGTATTCTATTCTGTGCAAGCTTGATAATGGAACTTTCAAGCTAGCGACCGTAGATGGAAAGGAAATCCGCAGAGTGTGGAATGCCCAACATTTACGGCCGTATCTAACGTAAAGATGTCAGATCTGTTCTTTTGCTTTATTAAGGACCATGTACAAAGCACGACTTGCCTAGAATAGTCCGATTTCTTAAGCAAAAATTATAAAGTGGATGTAGGTCATGATTCGACCGAACCACTATAAAAATATTGTGTGTCATTTACCTTTATTGCACTATTTCTTATCTGCCTTTCTATTTTTATGGAAATTGCTGTGAACCATGCAGCGATCACAGAAGCATATAATTATAGGTGCCTTCCATCAGAATGGAATGCAGTCGCCAGTCAAAACTCTGAGGGTGCGATAAAGTAAATCATATCATTGATAGCGCTCTAACTCTCCAGAGCAGAGAGAGAGTATAAAAGCGTCTCCGACTGAGCGCTGAGAAAGAGCTCTTGCCCCGCTGAAGGATCGGGGAGCGAATGAACTACTGAGCTCGAACTCTAACTCTCCGGAGCAGAGAGAGAGTATAAAAGCGTCTCCGACTGAGTGCTGAGAAAGAGCTCTTGCCCCGCTGAATGATCGGTGAGCGAATGAACTGCTGAGCTCGAACTCTAACTCTCCAGAGCAGAGAGAGAGAGTATAAAAGCATCTCCGACTGAGCGCTGAGAAAGAGCTCTTGCCCCGCTGAAGGATTGGGGAGCGAATGAACTGCTGAGCTCGAACTCTAACACTCCAGAGCAGAGAGAGAGTATAAAAGAGTCTCCGATTGAGCACTGAAAAAGAGCCCCTACCCCGCTAGAGGATCGGGAAGCGACTGAACCGCTGAATTCGAACTCTAACCTCGGCGACCGCCAGGAGAGTATAAGAGAGTCTATGATTAAGCACTGAGAAAGGTGCCGGAAACTCAGCACAATAAGGACATTTATCTTGCTAAATTTTCTAAGCCCCCCATATTCAGAAATAGGGGGCAACGTGCAGACAACGCTAATCAATCCTTAATAAGCCCTAGTCAGGCGCTACGTTAACGATTGATTGGGGGCATATACATATACACATGAACCTTGATGCAGCACGAAAATTTTTAAAATTTTCTTTCTGTTGCTTGACTGATTTGTAGTTATCATCAGATGGTCTGTGACTAAGCATGAAAAGTTTATTAAATGCAGGTACACGGTGATGCAAAAGAGATAAACTTTCATTTATAAACTGCAAGCCTACAAAGTGAAAAACAACCTAAAACAAAAGTGAGGGCCCGTCTCACAATTACATTTCATGGCCAGTGGGAAGCCTAAAGACAAAATATAGACAAATGACAATATCCTATTTACACTTGGACTTCTTCTCCTGCTTCTGTTTCTCCAGCTTCGCCATGTCAGTGTCGGATTGATCACCCTTCTTTCTTTTCCTTTTGTCTATGAGAGGAACGTCCGACTCATCAGAAGACTCCTCTTCCTTCTCCTCCTGCTTTCTCTTTCTTTTATCAGTAAGGGAAGCTGGGAAATCATCAGGGTTCGCAAAATGAAGCTGTTTGCTGATGGATTTGGGCTGGAGTTTCAAAACCATCCCAGTTTTGAGATTAAACTACGAGATATGGGCTACGTTCAAAGGCTCTTGTCCCACCTTCTTTTAAGCCAGCTGCTTTTCCTGCCTAGTTTTTCTGTTAGCCAAAGTTTCGTCGTCGTCGTCTTCGGCTTCTTTGGTACTAATGATATCCTCCTCATCCTCTACATGGCGCCCATCCATATCTTTCAAGGCCTCGATGGTTTCATCATCCTTGGGAGCATCAGCACTGGGTTCCAGGACGCCCTTCTCTACTGTTGTACCCTCAGCCTACTTCGGTATATCAACACCGACGCTAGGCGAGACGACAATCTTCTCCGCCTCTGTCCTCTTCTCGACATCCTTGTCGACGGGCTTGCCACCTGTATTATGGGGAACACATGTTATTAATTCGATTGGTTGCTCTACCAGACGACGACAACTCACTATTGCTTTGACAAATTATGTGGAAAGAAGGGAGATACCTTCCGCTGATCCTCCATCTAGGCTAGCTGCAGAAGCTCCGACAACCACAGGAGTCAGGCCCAAAGGAATTAATGGATCATCAGGATGGTATTCCTCAACTCCGGAGGCCTTGGTCTCTACAGCTGAGCGGGAACCTTCGTTAATCTTGTTTTTGCCCTTAGCCAGGGTTCTCTCCTTCTCCATTTCTTCTTGAATTAGACGACGACCTTCTGCCAGATCCTCGGGCTCGTTATCCCTCAGAATAGCCTTCATCAGCTCATCTTAGTCAATCTCTTCAACTCCTAATCTCTGCTTCTCACCCTCGATGATGGCATCCCATAAGTTGGCTAAAGTAACGTGGTAGTCCGGGATCCATGAGATGTTACGGGTTTTGAGGACGTGGCCAAGGAAGTCAAAAATCATTTCTTCGAACCCTCCGATATCCTTTTCCCTCTCGAGGAGCTTGTTGTTAGAAGCCGTAGCCACCTCAATGGCACTTTCAACATTCTTCTCGGCGAGAGCCGCGCGCCTCTCCGCATCCACGACTTGATCATTTAAAATCACCTTCTACGCTTCAGCCAAAGCTAGACTTTCTCTCAAACTTGCTTTTTCTTCCTCCCAAGTATCTCTCTCAGCTTCAAAATGGCCATGTGCCGTCTTTAACTCAATGTTGGCCATTTTAAGATATTCTACCTCCTTCTTTAAGGCCGTTTTCTCTTGACTATTGGAGTCGAGTTCAGAATGAAAGCGTTTCTTAGCATTCTCCAATTCAGTCTTATAATTTTCAGCATCTCTCCGTGCTAAGGCAAGTTGGGATTGAGCATCTTCCAAATCCTTCCCCATTTTTGTCCAACCCCTTTCATTGTTATCTATCTTCACTTTAGATCTATGTGCCTCCATCTCAAGCGTTCGGATGACCTCTGAAAGATTAACAGCATGTTTCTTCATCACTTCATACTGCCTGGCTACATGGCGAATGTGCCCGATGACTTCAGAATCCCAGTTCCTAGGGGCTGGTTCCAAGGCTGGGCCAAACATCATCCTTTCGAAGAAAATGTTAGGAAATTGTTCTCGCAACTTTTCCAGCTTAGCCAGAGTCTCGGGACCATGGATGTAATCTCGTGACCCGGGGGCAACTAAATCTTGTTGGCTGGAAGGGACAATGTCACTTTTCTCCTTCTAAGAATCCTTGATTGGATCCTTGCTTTTATCCTTGGGCTCGTAGTGTCTTTTTATTGACCTGCTGTGAGAGGGTGCACTCTTCGGAGGGGTTAACTCTTTAGGAAGTTGTTTTCCCTCTGTAGGTGGAGCCAAATAACTGGGAAGCTTACTAGAGGCTGATTTTGGTGGAGACTGGGATTGCGAAGAAGTAGGCTTGTGAGAAAGGCCGCGAGAACGCTCGGGATTCGGATGAAAACTGGGTGTGCCTTCACGAAGAGAGCGATAAGAATAAGATCGCCTGCGAGACATCTTTCCTACAAAAGAAAAAAGAGCATATTAAAACCTTGAATACTATTGATATAAAAATGTGGGGTCAGGCAGTGCGTGTGATTTGTGCATCCCATATAATTCCCCCTAACAGACCAGGGCCCAAAGTCAGGCTCATCTGAGTAGTTTCTTGTCCTCTAACGGGAACATTTGTTTCCTCAGAAGCAGGGAAAAATGGCTCCCCTTCAAAGTCCCCATGTGTGTATACATCATCAGGCAAAGGAATTTTGCTCAGCTCTTTAAATAACTGTTCTTCTGTCAAATCATCGGGAGCAGCAGGTTCGATCGGAAGAGAAGCCCTTGAGGGGAAACCCCCCGTAGAAACTGGGATTTCCATAGACTTATCACAACGAGCCTCATGTCCTCTATATATGTTTAGGTCCTCGTCGTCCTGAATGATTATCGGGGAAGGACTCTTATAGAATTTAATTGTTTCTGCTGCTCGTGATGTTCCTTCTCCCTCCGTTTGGGGCACGTATTTGTAGGGTTTGCCGCCTACACCAAGTCCAAACCTTATATCTAGAAGGCGATGCTTGTGAAGATTCTCGTCAGTAATGCACTTCTTGATCCTTAGAAAATCGGATCTGCTTTGTAGAAGAAGAGACAGTCGATTATTGTATACCAAGCCTTCCGTCTTAGGAAAGACGTGATCTGCTTAAAAAAAAGGAGGGGCATGTTAATGCTTCGATTTCTTAAGCAAGTTATTCAGTCAAAAGATTAAAGTTTACTTGATTTAAGCCATCTTCTTGAGCATCCAGCCTGTCTCTTTATATAGAACCAATCAGCCTTGGGATTCCCTATGTTGCTATATCCATCATACAGAACCTTCCTATTCACTACCGATTCGAAGAAAGAGAAATTTAGGTTTGCCGAGGAGCGGTGCTTGAAAAAATAAAAGAATTTTAAGTCTTTAAATGTAAGCTCGTTATGTAGGATTTCCGCATATGCAATATATAGAGTGTATACAGCCGCGTAGGCATTGGGATGAAGCTGCATCGGAGCGATACCCAATCGTTTTAAGGTCTCAATGACGATTGGAGGAAACGGAGGAATAGCTCCTACCCAGCACATGAGTCGGTTGACTGTCATATACCCTTCCGGAGCTAAGTGAGGTCTATCTTCGTTGCCGGGTGTCCTCACATCATCCCAGGGGATCCCATGTCTCAAGCAAATTCTCTCAAGCTTTATGTCATCGAGTTTGGAAGCTAAAGAATCAGTAAATTTCTCTATCCCAAATGCGTCAGGAATCTCATCAGAAGCTCGGCCGTCTACTTCAGATTCCTCATCAAGTGAGGTACTTTCAGATGGATCCGATTCCGTTGCCTCATATTCGGATCCAAAATCCTCGCCCCTTGGGTTAATTGAAGGGACCTCGGGGTTGTGGTGCTCAGACACCTCGGGATCCGTCTCTGTGTCAGATCTTGAAGGGGAGTGATTATCCGACATTACTGTTTAGGCGAGTAAACATGAGAAATAAGATTAAAACTACCCATCCCCCCTGCGTGTGCAAGTGCCGGTGTGTGCTTGTGCGTGCATTAAAGAAAAGTACAAAGGTCAACAAAATCATCGAGATATTGGTCGTTGTTCGATTAGTAGATTATGCATTTGTTCAATCCGGAATGTCTGTCTCAAAGGCTCTAACCTAACTGTCCATCGATTTGTTAGAGTTGCATTATATTATTTAGTCAGTGTGTGCATCAGATTGTTCGTCAGTCGGATCGCAGGGCAGGTTCGGATCACGACATATGGTCGGATCGTGGTGAAGGATTCGGTACGCGGAAAGGTACAAGTTCGTAGAAAGGCTTCGAATCATGAAGCACACCAATTCATCCAAATGGATCGTGATGGTATCTTGGCGATCCGCATCGCCTCCCATTCTCCATGACCCGAAGCTCCAGTATCTCCACGACCTGACCCTCGCGCCTAGTTCCCCACGAACTGTAGCCTTGCCATTTTCGCGATCCGACCCACTAGCCAAATCAACATTCCAGCTCCATTCCCTCTCCCCTCGCCTCACCATCGCTTCGAACTCGGGCCTCGCTCACGAATGAAACTGACCAACCCTTGCCTTTCTTCTCCTTCCTCCTCCTTCTCTTGAGCACAGAAACCCATTAGCCATGGTGACTTCACCGCCTCCAAAACCCGAAAACCACGAGATTCCGCTCCATTTTCTCCTCAAAACTGCAAAAACTCAAAAAAAAAAAGATGAAAAAGAAAATAAATAGGGGTGTAAGAGTACACCACTGACTTGATTACCTTATGACGAAAACAATTAGGCGATTAGGAAGTTAGAAAGGCTAGGGTTTTGTTTCAGAAAATTTGCAACAAAAGAAGAAGGAAGGAAGGGAGGGGATGGGTCCGATTTATATAGGCACGAACTGACCGTTAAAATTCCACCTTTTGTCTTATTCGATCCGAATGGGTCGCGAATAGGGAGCCCGTTTCGATTCGTGGGGGAGCCCGAGTACCCATGTATGGCCTGGTCCAATATGCCATCCATGGATAGTGGTAACCATACGCGATCCAAGGAAAAAAAGGGAAAGAGAGTGAGAAAAGGAGAGGAAAATTCAAAAATGTACCTGGTAGATTTGATGATGAAGTCTCCAAAAGATCCCAGAAAAGAATTGTCCAATAAACAGGGAAATTATTGAAGATCTATCCGATATTTACAGCGAGAAAAGGGACAACTTTCCGTAAATGATATGACCTTTCGAATAGACGCCACCATTGATTTGCATCTCTTTATGAAAAGAAATTTCTGCAGTTTCGAAGCATGTTCCATCATCGATAAAACATACTTCGAGGGGGCAAAATGTTGGCTAGCTTTTTGACCAAGCCACCAAGGTTCACACATAAGAAGAAAGTATGAAACTACGTTCCTTAAGTCCATGAAGGATCGGATCGCACCAGAGGGTCGTCCCTCTCGGATCGCCCACGCCCCCATCGGATCGCCTTATAGCATCAGCGATCCGACTATCTCTACACGACTCGATCCGTACTTACACTACTACCCTTCACAGACCGATCCGATTCCCCAACGTACAGCGAAGCCTCTCACCTGTTCTAGCGTGAGCTAGTCTTCGGCGATCCAAGATGCACGGATCCAGCGACACGTGTCCCCAACTGTCACTTTGACCAATTCCTCCTCCTTGCTCGATCCGATGTTTAAGGGGATCGCGACACCTGTCCACAACGGCTAGTTTGACTAATTCTTCATCAAGCTGCGATCCGATCCGATATTCTCGGGATCTGTGCCACGTGTGGTCGCGATCCGCCTGACAAAATCAGCTATAAATAGCCCAGAGCTTGGCATTTTTCAAGATCTTTGGGCAGTATTAAGCATTGATTCCTCCATTGCTGTCATACCACTATTTCTCATCAGTTTTATTACGAGATTACTGAGAGAAATCACAATTGTAAGAGTGAGCTTGAGAGAAATCATTGATTATACTAGTATTCAAAGTATAATCGATAACATATAAAGTGGACGTAGGCTCGTTAACGCCGAACCACTAATGTGTTCTGCCTTTTCTTTATTCTCCAGTTATAATTCTTTACGAATCAGAATAATTTCGGTGTTAGGTCCAAATTTTGATCTAACATAACCTATTTTGAGATTAAGTTTTATTTTCAATAATAAATTTGAAATTTCCACTGCTTACTTTATACCTATCTTGTGAATTTCTGTATTGTTTACCTATTGCGCTTCACGAAACTTAATACGTTCTCTTATAAGTGACATTAACATATGTGGGATGTCACATTTGGTATCAGAGCTGAAGGTTATAAGATCGGAGAAAATTTTGAAAAAATGTTTTCAAAAGCAAAGTATTTTCAAATGAAAACCTATTTTTGAAAAACATATCCCCTCAAGCCATTTTCAATATTCTCTCGATCTCTTGGTCTTGTGTCTTCTCTATTCAGCATGTCTGGGGCACCCAATCTTCATGAGGGCATTCCACTACCAATACGGTTCCGTAGGTATCTTGAGGCTACGACACCTGTCGGTGGTCAAGGAGATGCCCCACAATTAGCTGCAGCTGCAGTAGCTCCACCTCCACGAGTAGACAATTTATCTATGCTACGTAAATATTTTTTCGCTATAGGAGTAAAATTATTCTGTGGTATCGAGAGCTTGGTTGAAGCATGAAATTGGATAAGAGGAGAATGTATTTGATCTTATTGAGCTAGATGATAGGAGGAAGATATAGTTGTCCTCATGGCAATTGAAGGACAAAGCTTCCTACTACTGGGAAGTAACATAAGCAGACAACCAATAGCTACTTGGGATGATTTTAGACAGAGGTTTGAGATGAAGTTTCTATCTCAGGTAAAATAAGGATTACAGACAGAGAAATTCTTGGTGTTGAAACAAGACAACATGTCTGTTAAGAATTATGTTAATAAGTTTAATTAACTGACGAGATTTGGTCTGAACTTAGTGAATACGCCCCCCATAAGAAGGCTCTTAGGCTTGCGAGAGGTTTGAATCAACCTCTCCAAGGACTTGCATTATCTCATATATCGATAGGGGCGACGTTTATGGGGCTGGTTGACATGTCTTTAATTAACGAAGATGGCAAGGATGAGAAGAAAGATAGTAAGGCTGAGGAAACATAGGCTAAGGGTTAGAACAAGAAATGGTTGCCCAAGAAGGGAGCACAAAAAAAGGAGGGAAGCCTAATAAGGCTTAGATCAAGAAAGATATCAAGTGTCATGGTTGTGGAGCTATGGGTCGTTTTCTGAAATACTGGAAAATGACAAAGAAAGCCTGCTTTAATTGTGGTCAAGTAGGAAACTTCACTAAGCAATGCCCTAGCAAGCAAAGACAAGGGGTAGGAACTTCTGGAGAAGTACGTGCTTTTGAGGTTGGTGGACCTGATCAAGGTACGAAAGTCACTATTGAAGTTTTGATCTCCCTTTTTGACTTTCCTGTTAGAGCCCTTTTTGATTCAGGCTCTTCACATTCATTTATATCCAGTTCTTTAGCAGATAGTCTGCAACTTAATACTAGTACAGTCTCTAATCCTATAGTGGCCTCAAACCCCGTTAGCAGTACAGCTCATTTATCCATTATATGTAGGGTTTTGAGTCTTTCTATCTTAGGCGTCGAGTTTGAATGTGACGCATACGTTCTGGGTTTTATGGGATATGGTTTGACTCTAGGAATGGATTGGTTGCTATGTATGGTGCCATTCTTAATTGTGAAAAGAGAGTAGTTAGACATCTTACTTCCCATGGTAGGACTCTCAAAATTTCCTATGACCCACGGGGGTCGGTGATGCTCAATTTCCCAGATTCACTCGATTCTTCTGTTGATGATTTGCTATATGTACCCATAGTTAGATATTATCTAGACATGTTTGATGAGGTTAAGGGCTTACCTCTGAGGCTTGAGATAGACTACCGGATTTACTTGGTAGAGAATGCGACGCCAGTTGCTCTTCTAGTGCGCCACATGGTTCCTAGAGAGAGGATGGAGCTCAGCAAGCAAGAGGGGTAGCTATTCGAGAATGGATATATTAGGTGAAGCATATCGGAGTGTGGTGCTTCAGTTGTCTTTGCAACTAAGGCAGACGACTTCGTCTATGCGTGGAGTATAGGGAGCTAAATAAGCTCACCAAGAAGAATAGGCACCCACTTCCAAGGATTAACGACCTATTTAATAAGCTAATAGGCGCATCAGTTTTCTTGTAGATGGATTTGTCCATGGGATTTCATCAATTGAGGGTGGAAGAGGACAATATTGATAAGACTACATTCAGAACTCTAAACGGTTTCTTTGAGTAGTTGGTTATGCCTTTTGGGCTAACCAATGCACCCACATATTTCATGGACTTGATGAGTAGGATGTTTAGAGAATTTCTGAACAAGTTTGTGGTTGTCTTTGTGGATGACATTCTAATCTTCTCAAAGAATGAGGAGGAGCATGCCATACACTTATGAGGGGTTCTACACACTCTTAGATCGCATCATCTCAAGGCAAAATTTTCTTAGTGTCATTTTTGGAGAAAGGAAGTAAGGTTCCAAGGGCATGTCGCCTCCAAGGACGGGACAACAGTGGACCCTGCTAAAGTCGTCCCAGTCCAAGATTGGAGTGCTCCAAAGAATGCGATGGAGGTGAGAAGGTTTCTAGGGTTGGAGAGCTATTATAGAAATTTTATCAAGGACTTAGCAAGGATATCAGCCACAGTCACCCAATTGACGAAGAAGAACTTGGCTTTGTCATGAAGCATGGAATACGAGGATGCCTTTCAGATATTGAAATGGGATCTAATAACAGCCCTAGTTCCAACTCTCCCCGATGGAAAAAAGATGTTCATAGTCTACACAAATGTTTGTGGCACAGGGCTTGGTGTCGTTCTGAGGCAAGAGGGAAGGGTAGTATGTTGCGGTAGTACACAGTTGAGAGTTATGATCTAGAGTTGGTTGCTATAGTGTTTGCACTGAAGTCTTGGTGACATTATCTCTTGGAGAGAGATTTTAGCTATACATGGACCATAAGGCGCTCAAACACTTACTCTCACAGAAGCATCTCAACCTGAGGCAACAACGGTGTATGGAGTTCCTAACATCCTACGACTTCGAGATAGCTTATACCCCGGTCAAGGGTAAGGTAGTGGCGAATGCATTGAGAAAGCAGAGAATGACTTTGAGTCCTCTATTCATAGAAAGGTGGAGCTTGGAGTTTATTTCGACCTTCAAGTTTAAGCAATTTACGGATTTCACATTGGAATTGTTAGCATCATTGGAGGTGCAACCAACTCTACTGGAGTGTATTGGATCTATGTAATCGGAGGATCCACAGATATCAGACATCTTGGACAGGCTTGGTAGAGGAGAGACTTCTAATTACCTAGCTAGATATATTGTGGATGAGAAGGGGTGGCTAAGACCAAATGGAAGGCTATACGTCCCAATAATTATGGAATTGCTAAAGGTAGTGCTTGAGGAAGCTCATTATTCTTGGATGATTATCCATCTGGGCAGTGACAAGATGTATCGAGACATGAAGAGAGTTTTCTTTTGGACAGGCATGAAGAAGGATGTGGAGGGATTTGTAGCACGATGTTTGGCTTTCAAATGAGTAAAGGCGGAACAAAGGAAACCTAGCAGATTGCTTTAGCCCATGATGTCCCATAATAGAAGTAGAACTGTTTTGAATTCTGGCCTTAGTTTATTCATATATATTTTCTTATGCGTATTCAAACATCAAACCTTAATAACTTCTTCATACGGTGTCCGTTTTACGCAAACCAAGTGTCGATTTTGACCAGAATTTTGAGACGAACGCAATGACCTGGTCCGTTTCACTTATTTCTGAATATTTAATTAAGTTATACTTATTTTATTATCTTGAGTTAAAAATGCAGGGTGTTACATTCTCCCACCCTTAGAATATTTCGTCCCGGAAACTTGATAAGGGTAAAATTCAAATAACCCCTCGCATGATATACATCCATCATGTGTGCATCCAATTTTTGCAAACATTGTGCACTTGTGCAAAGTGAAATACAACATAATAATGCATGTATGCCTAAGTGGTACCTCCTACATATATGCAAATTTTTCAAAAATCCTTTTAAAATATGATGCTCACGTCTTAAATATACTGGCAGTTCTATATGAATGCAATATTTTGAAAATCGAAAATGCTTTTTCATCCAAATTTTCCCATACTCTCACTGAGTAAGAGGGCAGTTCATCTAAATGTTACATCCAGAATCCTACCAACCAACTTTATTTTTCGAATTTCAGAAAAATCTAATTTTCTAAATTAGATTTCTTATGTTACAAAAGGTGGAAAACGGAAAACTTCACATCTTTTGTTTTTCTTTTATGTCCCCTTTTCCAACCACCCATGGATTTTATGAAACTATTTATAAAGATTCCCCTATTTTCCTATCCAAGCACAGCCCATATAAGAAATTTTTCTTTGTTATAGCTTTTCTTTTTCATCTTTTCTTGGGAAAAAAATTCTCATCTTTTCTCATAATTTATCAAGTTTGTTGCTTTACTGAATTTGTTGTTTCCTTTTTAGTTGTACCATTTCTCTTTTCTTAGTTTATTTAATTATCAGATCTAGGTTTAGTTTTCAAATAAGCCTTCTAGTCTTTCAACTAAAACAGGAAACGACGCTCTACACAGCTACTACTAAGGGCCAAGAATCTCGGGACTATGTCCCCCTCAAACAGAAAAGTCCAAACTATGAGATCCACGACAGGTTTAGGTGTTACCCTAACTACAAAAAAAGTACAAAAATAACGGAACGGTCCCGATAGAAATGTAATAATGGGTTTTAACCCTAACACGAAAATTAGGAACTGGGTCTAAACACTTATTTGCCCATTTTACTATCTAGCAGTCACTACTAATTCTAGGTGTGTACCAACAATTATTTTAAGCAACATCCTAGGCTTTTCAATGCTTACACATTCTGCGGGAACTTACTATTATTCCAAGATAATTATCGCTATTTACTTCATAGCCTCAAAACTTTTCCCATCTCCCCTAGGCACTTAAACTTACCTACTCCATATTTTAAAACACGGTTTAGCCTTTGCATTTCACTTTTTTTTTCAAAAGTTAAAAAGTATCAAAATTTTATTTTCCTCAGCGAAACTTACTTTTGCCAAACCATAAAACATGTCATTATACTAAAAAAATGAAAATCATTTTTTTTTCAAATAAAAAAAAAAAACTGGAGTAGATAAGGACAACTATTTCTCAATCGGGTTTATAACTTCTTCTTGCCTATAAGTCGGTTCAATCTCTTACTACAAGGTGCAATCGTCTACTCTATTCTTAATTTATACAACTTCTTTTGTCCACCCAACAAAATTTTCTCTTTTAAACAATTTATCAAAAATGGTTGTCAAAAGAACAGAGATTTCAAAACTTTCTTTATTAAAAATTCTTGTATGAAATATAACAAGAAAATTAGCGAGCTATATATGCTCTGTAATATGAACCTTTTACTGAGAGAATTTAACTTTATACAAAGTTTTCGCAAGAAATCACAATTTACAAAATATACCCCATTTTAATTTAAAACTCAATGTGTATAATTTACATATTTAAAACTGCAACTTTTAAGATTAAAACTTGAAAACACCATAAGCCATTTTCCCCAAAAATTTTAAAATTTGAAGTTCTTAAAACTTAACAATGGGGTTAGACTCAAAGCGGGTTTCCAATTTTTCTAGGCTACTCCTACAAAGTCAACTCTCTCATATATATATATATATATATATATATATATATATATATATTCGTAATCCATTTTCTCTTTTTAACCTTTTCCAATTTATAAGGTTTTACTACCAAACCCACTAATCTGAATTATTAACATATAGGATCCTCCTTTATCTATTTCAAAATATATTGTACACTTCCTACCCAAATTACCTAAGGGTCTGAAATTTCCATATTCATTCCTTTAGTGTACAAAACAAACATCCCATTTCTTATCATATTATACTCTTTCTATTTTGTGGTTTCTCTATGGATCTAGGTATATATATAATATATTTTAAAAAAAAAACAAATATGTTTAATCACTACTTATACAGGAATACTAAACCTAAGCTATGATACCAGATGCAACAACCTGAATTCCAACAGACCGATTTTTTTTTAAATTCCAATCTATCGAAACTCGTGTTGGTTTACTCTGGTATCCTACGGAAAAGGCAGAGTATAAAATATGTCAAAGCTCAAAAATATATCTTACAGCAGAATGGATAAAATTTAATGTAATCAAAATATATCCTTACCATATTAATAATACTGGCTAACTAGCATCCAAAGCTATCATGTCGCTTCCACAAATCTAACCTGCGAGTATGTTATGAGGACGGGGTCAGAACACAAGTTTTGGTGACTGGATTTAAACTATACACTTTGGATAATCGTACATATACCATTCAATCACTTTTTTTATTTATTAGGTTAGTTGGGTTAACAGCTCTCAAGGCTTACACACACGTCGTACCCATTTACTTCCCAGTTGATTAACCTAATACTGTATATATGTAGCTACCCCCAATATTATGGTACATCGCATTGTACCCTGTTAGGGAATGCAAAATGGATTGTTAAGGCAAAGCAAACACTAGAGGTGGGTGAATAATGTTTGTAAGAATTTAAACAAAATCTAAAATTAAAGTGAACTACGAGATGAATCAAACACGACAAATGCAATCACAGACATAAATTCAAAAACAAATGCAAAATAAACAGAAATAAAGATGCAGAATAGGAATGAACACATCAGATTTTATACTTGTTCGGATTGGCCCTACGTCTAGTCTCGTACAACACTGGATCGCACAGAGTTTTATTACTATTTCCAATAGTCAAATAAAACCACCTTGATTTCACGGATCAACAAGGAGACACCGACTCTTATTCCTTGATATCACGGCTCAACAAGGAAACACCGACTCCTATTTCCTTGATTTCACGGATATAAGGACATATTGGTTCCTCTTTAGCTCAACACAAACAAGTTTTATTCAATCCAAACAATTATAAACGACCCTATAACTCTTCAATAGCACTTGATTCAAAGAGTAGAGAGTGTAGAGAGAAGAATTTTGATCAAAACAGAATTGAATTCGGCAGAGTATAAGTGTAAAAATCATAAAAATGATATGGAATAATGGTGTAGAGAAAGAGGATGAAGTTAGAGAAGAAGAGATGATAAAAAATTTAGTTTTAACTACTTTTTATATAGTATGAAAAGTTGCAATGATTCTGAATCTTTTCAAATTGTGAAAATACACTTTCTTTCAAAATTGGAAAAAGTGACAATTATATGTCGACATGGAGTTTTTTTTATGTCGACATACTCCTTTGAAAATTTAAATTTTGAAATATTTTCAAATGTTTTTTATACAAATATAATTCTAAAAATTCTTGAATTAAAATATAATGATATAAATTAATATTATAAACTAGAAAAATATATAAAAACGTAATTTTAAATCATGTAAACATATTTATAATTTTATAAGGTTTTAAACTATATAAATATAAAGTATAAGAAAATAAAATATAAAAGTTAAGTTTGAAAAACAAAGAAAAATAGAAACAAATAGAAAAATAAAATAGAGAGGATTGAGGATAAAATTGAAAATCAGAATTTGAAAATTAGAATTAGAATTTGAAAATTTGAATTTGAACCTGTGGTGCTATTTAGAGTCTTACAAAATCTAGACTCTATAACTATATTAATCTTGAACTCTTGAAATCTTGATTACTCATGAGTCTTGAAATTTCTCTGATCTTTGAATCTCTATCATCTTTATAACTGTACAGTCTTCAGTAATATTTCCTATATATAATTCCTGCATATATATATATATATTTTATACAAAAAGTGTTAGCATATATTTTATAGTCAATATTTTTGAAATATGTTTGTTGTCATCCAAAATCCGTTCTCCAACAATCTCCCCTTTTTTTATGAGGACAACCTTAGTTTATAAAATATCATAACTGTATATACCTGTTTGATGATGTTCTTTATAAGCTCCCCCTATCTGTAAGAATTCTATAAACTATGCCTATATTTTATAATTTCTCCCCTTTGGCATTATCAAAAAGAAATCCTTAAGATACCCCCTCTAAGTTGTATAATTCTCTGAATAGAACATAAGTAACTATCCTAATAAAAATACTCCCCCTTAATCTAGTAACTATTTCTATGTAGAGTACTCCCTTATTCAATTCAAATTAAAATAAATACCTAATATGATGATTAAATACAAACCAATCCAATTATTATTATTACATATGTTTGTTTGATATATATATAATAAAAATCAAGCCAAATCAAATCATGCCATATGTTTTAATATATACAAGTTTCAAATAATAGAATCCAAATCACACCACACCGTATGTTTTTATAATACTTAAACAAATCGTACTGAATAATTAAACATTTCTTGGAACTTCAACCCAACCATCTTCTCCAAAGATAGGATCCTTCTTATTTACTTCCCAATCTCCATCTTCTTTGATTGGTGGAGCCTTTGTGATATTATTATCTTCATCTATGAAAAGAAAAGAGATTAGACATCGCATTGCATCAAAGTGTTTCTCTTGTTGTTCAAACATTTTTATTTGACATAATTCAAGATGACGCTGATTTTGCAGAATGATATAGAGGATATTTTTGAATGAATTGTGAGTTTCTTCTACATTTTCACTAAGATTATGGATAGGATTTTCCATGGATTTGATGAGAAATGATTAAGAAAGAAGGAGAAATGGAATAATGAAGTTTTCTGGGAGAAATGGACTTAAAAATATGGTCTGGAAATCTTTGGATTTTGAATGGACATGAGTAGTTTTTTATAATTTTAAAATTTGAAATAATTTGAAAATATGTCAGCTATATGTCAACATACTCTTTTTGTCATGTCGACATACTATAGTGTTATGTTTGAAAATTTTGAATTCTTTTGAATTCTATTATATTATAATTAGTTTTATAGTTTTTCCAGAAACATAAAGATGATTATATCATAAAAACTCCATTCATTACTTGATAGAAAGCAAATACATCCAACAAAACAAGACAAACTTTAAATGCAAGATTCGAAAGCAAATATATAAAGATAGATTAAACTAGATGGCCTAGTTTTCAGATGATGGTAAGGAAGATGAAATTCCATGTTTTCTTCCTATCTTGATGATGAATTTGGATATTTTGGAAAGCCTCTTGTTTAGTTTTTTTTTATTATTGACGATTTTCACTTGTTTTTGAATAATCATGTCTTTGTAGATACGCTTTGAGGTTAGACACTCAATGCTTTCCATAGAAGTCTCTTCTTCTTCGACTTCCACAGGGTATTGTTCTTTTGTAATCAAGCTTGTTTGGCCTCATATGTCTCAAAAGGTTTGAAAGTGAGAGGAATTTGCATGAGATGAATGTTTGATGCATTAAATACTTTTCTAAGGGCAAATTCTTCTCCATGAAGATCCACATTATAGTGTTTGAAAATACGAGTGAGATAAGCATCATAGTAAAGAGTGTTTTCTCTTGTAGACAAATCTATGGGCTTAATTTCACTTAGAATCATATCGGCCCAATTGATAAGATAACTACCCATAATAACAAAGAGAGCCTTTTGAACTTTAAGAGTTGGATTGTTGAATTTTCCGGAAGAGAGAGTGATGGTGTGTTGAAGGAGAAGGTTGACAATTCTTATTTTTGGACGTAAGAAACGATTTTTGAAATCCATTGGAGCACCATTTTCGAAGACATCGTGAAAGGTTTCCATATTGGTTTCGTCGATAGCGAAAGTTGAGAAATCCGAGCCCACGCTTCTGCAATTTAGAATTTTGCCTAAAAGTTCGACACCGAGAACAGTTTGAGTTACCTTGACACTACTCCAAATTTGGTTTCCGTTCCCTTCGTAAAATCCGTGATTGAGATTTTCATTGAACATCTTCGTGAGTTTGGGATAACATACTTTATTGTTATCACGAGAGTCAATTAGACTCAAGACTTCGTTATGCTCGAAAAGAGAGACGAGATTATAAGATGGAAAATCGCTAAAGACGGCGAAAGCACCCGTGTTAACTTCAGAATTTGCTAAATAGTTACCATAGGTCTTGATGGCCTCTTTGTCATTGTAAAGATAACCTTTAATGGTTTTGGTTATCTTCAATTTCTGGGATGAACTTGAGGAAGCCATTGAAATGATAATTTTGAAGAGGATAGATATGAAGAATATTGTTTTGAGTTATTAATGAAAGGTAGAAAGGATATATATATATATATATATATATATATATATAGAAAATGAATAGATATGAATTGAATAGGCACAACTTTACAGATTGAAACGATGCCTTTTTAGACCTTGAGAGTTGGTGAAAAGATTGGGGGGAAGTTTGAAAGTTTAAACTTTTGAAATTCAAAATTTAAATTTCAAAACTAGTTGGATATGTCGACATGTATTTTTCTGTATGTCGACATACTAGGCTTATTTCAAAAGGGAATTGGATTTTTAAGTTTTTGAAATATATTATCTATCTATATCAGGTTTAACAATTTCTGAAATAATTCTTATCCTAATAAACACACAAACAATTTATATTATTATTTTATTGGTTATTTAATATTATATTAATATTTTGAATTTCAAAATTCAAATTTGAATTTAAAATTTCAAAAAAAATTATTTAATATTTTTTTAAAAAATTTTTAAATTCAAATCGAAGAAAACAAACAAAGCAACCATTCGACCAAATAAATTGAATTTAATTAATATATACCCGATGTTTTGATCCTTTTCTTCATGATCTTTTGAACTTTAAATTGCTGTTAAGCATATATTTGTGTTTCTGGTTTCTGGTTCTTCATCGCTTGATGATGAATCTGAATCATTTAATGTTGCTGCGTATGCTTTCTTTCTTTTTCTTGATGAATTTGTGTTGTCCGTTTGTTGAGTAGATTTGTCTAGATATGGACATATTTTCTTTATATGACCTGGTTTGTTGCACCTAAAACATTGGCCATCATTTAATTTTGAATTTGCTTGATTATAATCCTTCCTTCTATGCTTTAGAAATCTTCTAAAATGATTTTTCATGGGTGTTGTTTCTTCATCATCTTCACTACTCGAGTCAGAATCATTTGTTGTTGCTTTTAGTGCAATAGATTTCTTTTTAGTTGATCTGTTTTCTTTTCTATAATTGAACTTCATATGACATCAAATTTCCAATTAACTCTTCAATCTTCATTTCATTGACATCATTGGCTTCTTCTATAGCCGACGTCTTCTAATCCCATTCTTGAGTTAATGAATCTAATATTTTTCTGACTTGATCTGCTTCTGAATAAGTTTTTCCAAGTGCTTTTAGTGAATGCACTATCTCTTGAAATCTGCAATACATATCTGAAATAGACTCATTCTCGTTCATTTTGAATAATTCAAACTAATTAACTAGCATGCCTATCTTAGTCTGTTCAACTTTACTAGTTCCTTCATGAATAACTTGTAAAGTTCTCCAGATTTCAAAAGCAGTCTTACATACTGATATTCTATTAAACTCATTCCAATCTAATGAACAAAATAACATACTCATGGCTTCAGAATTGCTCAGTGCAACAGCACTTGTTCATTTGTCCATTGTGCAAATGCGGTTGTGGGTTCAACATATTCATTTTGTGTACAATTCCATTTGTCTAATCCTACGGACTGTGACACCCCACGTCCGTTAATGTCACTCGCAAAGGGAATGCATTAAGTTTCGTGGAGCATTATAAGTAACCAGAACAAAATATTATAAAACAGATAAAGTAGTAGCCGGAAAATTTATAACTTTATTGCAACGGTAACAGAAATAAGTTTGGTTACATATTCAAAACAACAAGACCAAGTACATAATATCAATCTTGTACAAAAGCCTTCAGAGTACATAATTTTAAAGCCATAATCCCCAACAGAAAATGCCATAAATAAGCGAATCAAATCCAAGCAATACATCTTTCAACTTCAAGCTGGAAGAAAGAGATATCCGAACTAAGCTTGAGTATTTCCTCCCTAAGAACCAGGGTGGGGGAGGGGGAAAAGGAAGAAAAGAGGCGAAACAAAAAGAGTCAGACATAAAGTCTGGCAAGTCCAGTGATTTTCAGCATACAAACAGATAACATTATCATGACATGTAAATAAACTTAATGAGAGATAACAATAACAAGAGTAGCAAGTATACTTAGGTTAAACAGAGGAAACAGAATTGTAACGACCCGGGTTTTTTTTGCGATCCTGGTTATCGACACCAAACACGATGTCGACTAATCAAGCATCGGAAATACCGAATAGTCCATGAAAGAAATTAGAGGGTGAGGATAGATAATATAGAAACTTAGAATAGAAGAAGAACATACAACATCATAGTAAACACGAATCTCACAACGGAACGAATAAATATATTTCATAATATAACATTGAAATATAAATCTGTGCTTGAATATACATAACATTTCCAAAGTACAACACAGAGGAAAAACCATAGCTATATAATTCTGAACCTTCCTGCTCCAGCTCTTCAAGTATCCGTAAATCCCGACTACTTGACTACCCATACAAAATTGGGCACCCAAGAGTTTAGGGAAAACAAAAAAAATAAACACCGGGTTAGTCATGTGACTGGTGTGAGTAAACTCAAATTATTTGTTTAACTTTAAAAACCCTTTCAAAAGAAAGAATAATCGTAAGACTGATCCACACATAAACATAGATGGTTTTTACCTTACGACAACCTAAATCATTCTTTATATCAAGTCTCTTCTGATATTACAATAATGTCTAAACACAAGAAATTAGCAATCTAATAGAAACGCTTGCATCTAACGTTCTACATATATAATATACAATCAAAACCACGGGCTCTTATTTGGGGAATGGATTCCAACTTTGACAATGTATGGATCCACCTTCCGCTCATGTACTCTAGAAGCGATACACTGGAGTTCAACAAGAACATCTTGTAACTCGGCCACACATGACCAACCACTCATTTTGCTTGAGTGTATCGAATATATTGTCACCATACAGTTGGTAAACCAACATAACCATTCTCGGGAGATACAAAATTGAAAGAAGTACAAATATGAATATTCTCTAGATGGTGACAATATACCCTACTTGGTTGCGAACCACTTAGCCATGCTGTCTGCCCAATTTCTGTCATTTCCCTGTTGATGAGGCTGGAGGTCATAACGTATCTTTCAACAGATTACTCATTCATTCACTTTGAATGCTACATCGTCATACCCGTCAAATCACAAATTGATTTCCCCAAAAATACCATGGTTATAAGCTAAGAGAAACGAATTCCTCCACCACCAACGTAAATACGTTTGAAAAGATCAACTTACGCGATCTACCAGATATACTCTGTCAGACATTCGTCCATTCAAATTGTCCTGGGACTCGACAAACCGAAGGCACTATTCCGTACATCCATCCTAGGCAATCTCTACCTAGGACTTATACAATAGCCCTTGCACTTTACTCCATCTTCAATTTGTCTTCGTTCTATTTCATTCGAAATGCTAACGCCCATACGGAGTGGTTCTTTGGATAAGAATCCAACCAGTCTCTCCGTATTAACGACGGAAAAATGGTCAAAAACTTTGATAGTCGGTGAGTTAACTATCAAAGAAAAACACATGTGCAAACATCGATATCATTTCCAGATGGAAATTATATCAATCAATCATCATTCATCATTTATCTCTTAAATTAATTTATCATTAATTTATTCATTCTCCATTTCCTGTTTCTATGTATATACAGAAATTCTTATTTTCTAAATTTAGAAAATATATGTTATTAATCATTGGAAAACATTTCCATCTCCTTTCCGTAGATCACTGTCATTCCAGTATTCTTTACCATCTAACATTATATTTTCTATGATTAGAAAATATCTCTGATTATATTTTAAAATTGTTTCCAAAACTCATTCCTTGGATTTAAATAGATGTTTAAATAAAACATCGCTATGCCAATTAAAACCATTACCTTTATTAACAATATTCACTTAACCAACATTCGCTATCAAACCTTACCATTCCCTAGTTAAGAAGGAAGTCAATTAAGTTAGGGTATAATTACCTCTCTGACCTTAACTGAACAATGTTTTAACTTTGAAATAGTCAAAGTTTATCTTTTAAATCTTTAACAAACTTCTTTACGTAACTCTCTTTCGAATGAATCTCTATTCGATAACTCTATCCTTCGAATAAACTATATTCGATAATCTCTCTTCGGATAGCCATATTCGATTAACTCTATTCAATTAACTCTATTCGATTAACTCTAATCGATTTACTCTTATTAGTAAACTCTATCTGATTAACTCAATTCTATTAAATCTACTTGATTAACTCTATTGGATTAACTCTATTTTATTAACCCTACTAGATTAACTCTATTCAATTAACTCTAACTAATTTACTCTTATCAATTAACTCCTTTCAAATAAACTATATTCGATTAACTCCTTTCGAATAACTAATGTTCGATAACTCCTTCGAATAACTAATATTCAATAACTCCTTTCGAATAACTAATATTCGATAACACTTCCGAAGAACTAATATTTGATAACTCCTTAGGATAACTAATATTCGATAACTCCTTCGAATAACTAATATTCGATAACTCCTTCGAATAACTAATATTTGATAACTCCTTCGAATAATTAATATTCGATAACTCCTTCGAATAACTAATATTCAATAACTCCTTCGAATAATTAATAATCGATAACTCCTTCGAACAACTAATAATCGATAACTCCTTCGAATAACTAATATTCGATAACTCCTTCGAATAACTAATACTCGATAACTCCTTCGAATAACTAATATTCGATAACTCCTTCGAATAACTAATATTCGATAACTCCTTCGAATAACTAATATTCGATAACTCCTTCGAATAACTAATATTCGATAACTCCTCTTTCAAATAAACTATATTCGATTATTTTTCATCAATTAAATCTATTTGATTACTCTAATTGATTAACTCTAACTCTAATCGATTAACTCTACTCTCAAATCGATTAACTCTATTTGATTAACTCTAACTGGTTAACTCTAATTGATTAACTCTTATAACTCCTTTTGATTAACACATTTTGATTAACTCCTTTGATTACTCTACGTCTATATATTCAGTTTCAAATATCGATGTTGAAATCGAATCTTACTTCTCTATATAAGCCCTGACTTATATATTCTATTTATCTAACGATAAATATTTTATTCAATTTAAAAAATATTATTTATAAATTAATCTTCTCACCCGTGTGCGAAGCACGGGTCTAAACTTTCCTGATGTAAAATTCTATTCATTTGCCAAATATTTCCTTATATGACAATCTTTTCATTTTCCAATAAATTCCTTTTATAACTCTATTTATTTTCTACATAAATATCTCCTCTTATAACTCTATTTATTTGACAAATAAATATTCTTTTTCTAATCCTATTTATTTAATAAATAAATATTTTCTTTTCAACTCTATTTGTAAATGTTTTACAAATATTCCCTTTCCAAATCTATTTTTAAATGGTTTACAAAATTATCCTTTTCATTTGTATTTGTAAATGGTTTACAAATATATCCCTTTCATTTCTATTTGTAAATTGTTTACAAATATATCCTTTCTATTTATATTACAAATATTTCCCTTTTATACTTGTTTTACAAATAATTCCCTTTATAAAATCCTTTGATTTTATAAATATTACTTTATATAAAATCCTTTGATTTTATAAATATTCTATTTCAATATACTGTTTGAAATCTTCCTTCTATATAAAATCTTTCGATTTTATAAAATATTTTATTCAATATAGTTGTTGAAATTTTCCTTTTTCATCCCAGGGTTTTCTACGGTATTTAAAATACCAAACAACAGTGATCGATATCATTCAAACACACATAATCAACAACAGAGTATATATCATAATATATCACAATATATGAAAAACAGTAAAATAAATGTTGAGGAACCCAGTTGGATTCCTCCAACCTATTTCCCTGCTTCACAGATGTTAAATTGTAAAATTAACATCGATTTCATTTCAATATGAAATATTCTGCTAAACAGAATCAATATTAGACTAACGATTTGTGTATATATATATATATCGTTATCTTTAATTTCAACCAATACATAAGCAATTCAACCAAATAGTTAACACACAACAATCAATAGATAATTATCATTTCTAACAATATGTTGTAAAAATAACTGTTCAGAGTTGGTGAGTTTTACTCACATTGGACGATCATCGTTAATAACATTAACCATCGCTCGATTTGATTCAAAAGGATAATTTATTTTGCTATAAATTGTAGCAGGCTTCGATCCACTCCCAATCAGTTCCATTGGGTAGTCACCGTCCATACGATCACAATGGATCTGACTGATCGAAATTCTGATTTAGTATATACAAGTTATGGTATTTAGAAGTAAATACACATTTATTTTAAATAAAACTTAAATAGATTCCATTTGGGCTTTACCCAAAGTTACAGCCCATACTCCTGCTTAGCCCATGACCACTCCACCGCATCCCCCCGACTACAGTACTCTCTCACGCACCAAAAATGGCCATTAACACAAATTCAATTCGATACCTCCCTTTCATCACTCAATACAACTTCAAACACGGAATGCCAGTATACTTCTCTTTCTCTCCTCTTCCAAACCATAACCACGACATAAAACTCGAAACCCCCATTTCAATTCCGTCGAACACCCCCTACAGTAAACTACTGACATCAATACGCACCATCCTCTCCAAATATCATCATTCAAGTTCAATTCGATCTCCTCGACCTCAAACTAACCATTAAAACACCAAACGATGCCTTAAATTCACGAATTCTTGAACCCTAAACCTACTGTGAGTCTTCGAGCATCCCAGAAATGTGTATCGCATGCAATACAACTTACATAGAAATGAAGAGCAGAATTCCAGAATCTCTCATATAATGATTTCAAGATTTTTAGGACTGTTGTATGATTATAAAAATAACAGTGAAGGTTGAAAATTAAAATGGATCTCGGTATCTCTAATGAAGCAAAACGAAGTGATGACGATGCTTCTTGGGTATTTATAGATTGTAAGTCCTTCGCCATTAAGTAAACAGTACAGTTGGTAGGTTAAATGAATGTTGGCTGAGTTTCCACGATTTCATTTTGTATGGTTAAGAAAGGCTGATGCGTAGCTTTGTTTGGGCCTTAGGGAGAACGTTAGTGTATTTATAGTTTGGTTTTTCAAAATACCATGTTACCTAAATTCCATTCACGTACGGACAGAAATCAAGATATCATTGTATTGAGTTCGGTTCTATGATCCGAAAAATCTAATAATACTGGTAGATTAACTCATATTGTGAAACCCCAAAATCATTGATTAAGGGTGCAAAATACCCCAAATAAAAAGTTGCATATTAAATTAATTAAAAATTACTGTAAAATTCTAAAAATTAAATTATCACTATGTCTCAAAGGAATCTTGTCCAGATTCGAATCTGATACCTAGTTATATCAAATAAACCATTACGGTCAATAAACGATTCTATAGCGATTATTTGAATATTTAATTTGATCATAAATAAAAATCAGAACGACGGAATCTCAATTTTTCTCTTCCATTAGAAAAATATACTTCACAAGCTCTGAATGTTTCTTGTTTCTCAGAAATCCGATTTAAAACGGACCCTGTATATTCAGTTGAAGTTCGAATCGCCAAATAGCGAACTGCCGCACCATTTCGAGCTCGATTATAATTATAATATAATTTTACGTTCAAACTGTCATTCAAATAATATATTCATCATTCTAATTTAATTCTAAGTTGAATTAAATACTTTGAATTGTCCAGTTCACATTATATTGTCAGTTCACTATTTCTGATTATTTCAGAAATTAATTATATTATTCTATTATTTTTATTAATTAAATATTCACTACAATTTAATTAAATAATTATTTAATTCTCTATATCACTATTTGAATAATTAAATTAATTAATTATTATAATGCTGAAAGTAAGGGACATTACATTCTTTCCCCCCTAAAATAATTTCGTCCTCGAAATTGCTAAGGTTGAAAACAAACCCCATTGACTAGTTAGAACTTATTTTTTTACTTCTTAATTTCAATTTCAACTGAATCCAATTAATTCAAAGTAACATATTAACTAATTCTTATCAACGAAAATTGTCAAAAATCATGAAAATTTTCTAACACCCGAAATTTTCGAAAAATTTCGCCAACACCTCCTTTGTACTTGTCGATATACAACTACAACTCGCCTCTCTAGGCCTTCTTCAACCCAAAACAAAATCAAACAGCCAAGCGGCTTGCCAATCAGGCTCATCAGTCACCAAACTCATATGAAATATAAACTTGCACCTTTTTGTCGGGCATATCATTATATCACTTTCACTTGTTACCTACTCAGCATATACCAACACATTTCCAACTTGATCTCAAATCAATTCATTCTTAAACCAAATCATCTGTTTATACCCCAAACCAAATCCATTTGAAACTCAAGATCCATTCTCGATTTCAACTCTTAACTTAACAATTCAATCTACTTAACCAAGTTAAGTTATCATTCCACATTTCATTAACTAATTAATTCCCTCTAATCAGTTACCTTTATCTCATAAATAAAATCTGATTTTTAATTAAAAAATAAATCCATTTACTTACCCGAGTCAAATTATATTCAAAATCCAATCTTACTCAGTATCGTTCTATTTTCAATTCAATTTCCACTTAACTGGCTTTCAATTCAATTCCAGCTCGGTTTCACAAATTTCTCTTTAAATTTGTTTTTAATTCAACAATCTTTCCCTGGGAATTTTAAATAGCTTTACCATATCGAAAATAAAACTTTCCTTTTCAGGATTCAAACCACTTGCTTTTCTCAAATCAATTCAAAAACAATGTCTTTGGTAGTAATCTGTCACTTACAACTTAGAAATGAACACTGATGATGTAGCTAGCATCATCAGAGTTATTTCCCAGCGGCTAAAGTGAGTTCAGTACTAAAACATTTTTCAAAACCATATTTAAACACTTACATTTGAAATTCATTTCAAAATAAAATTTAGAATGCTTGTAAAACAATTTAAAATCTCCCAGGATTTTAAAATTCTCGTATGTTCAATTCAATTCCATTTACACACACCTTTACAATTTCCAGGAATTTAATTCCAATTCTGATTCAAATTTCAGATTCAATTCATCGGATTTCATATGTTTCTCTTATATGATTTCTGATTGGTTACTTACATCCATTTCAATTTATAATCTTACTCGATTATAATAACAACCAATATATCCAATATATTATAATTCCAATATATATAATTTCTCTGTATCAAAATATACTTTGGGTAAAATTATTTTCATTTACCATCTTTACAAAACACATCGTGTAAAGGCCCGCACATCCGTGCTATCTGAGTTGACTAAATACACCACACGCCCAACCCAAATAACACAGAAATACGACTCATTATTAGAAAGAAGTTAGAGGATGAGAAATAGAAAGAAAGAAATATTAGAATAGAAGAAAAACGAAGATCACAACTCACAGCGGAACGAAGAAAATATATTATATAACATAACTTTTGAAATACAAATCAGTAACTTTATATACATACCATCATCAGAGCACAACAGTCATTTCTGGAACAGTTATAAACACCTGTTTCCAGATACAAACAAGGTCCACAGCGGAATATATGATAGTCTATAGCTAACTGGTGAAGCCTCCTGCTTCCAGCTCCTTCAAATGAATCTGTGAAATCCCGACTACTTGACTGCCCGTACAAATTTGGGCACCCAAGAGTTTAGGGGAAACAAAACAAAATAAACTCTGGGTCAGTCATGGGACTGGTGTGAGTAAACTCCAACCACTTGTTTAACTTTTAAAAATCCTTTCGAAGAAAAAGATAATAGTAAGACCAGCCCACACATAAACATGGACGGCTTTTACCTTACTATAACCCAAAACGCTTTGATATCAAATCCAGTGATATTATACTAATGTCTACCTCAAATAAATAACCAAATAGCAGAACGCTTGCATCTCACGCTTCACATATATAGTATAAAATCAAAAACCGCATGGCGCTTATTGGAGATTGGATTTCCAACATGACAATGTATGGGACCACCTTCCGATGATGTATCTCTAGAGGCGAATACACCTGGGTTCAACAAGAACATCTTGTAACCCGGCCCACACATGACCGACCACTCATTTCGCTTGAGTGTATCGAATGTATATCACCAACGGTTGGACTCAAACCACCGTTTCCCGAATGGGCAGAATCGATAGATTTAGAAACAAAAGGAATTTCTCTAGATAGGTGATTATACACCCTAATGGGTGCGACCCACATAGCCATGCTGCCTGCCCGATTTTTGTCCTTTCCCGGTTGTTGAGGTCTGAGGCTACGATTACTTACCATTCATTGATAGCACAATCACTTTGAATGCCACATTGTCAGATCCGTAAATCACTAGTTGAGTTTGCACAAATATTCTGGATATTATGCTAAGGGATAAATCCGTTGCAACCATATACATTCATACAGACCAACCCATTTGACCATTGGAAATACTCTGTCAGACATTCGTCCATATACGTTCGTTCTGGGATTGAACGAAACCGAAGGCACTATTTCTATTACTAGAAAAGCCCTTGCACTTCACTCCGTCTTCAATATATTCAGCATACTTGGTTCGCAACGCTTATGCCAATACGGAGTGGTTCTTCGGATAATGATCCAACCGGTCTCTCCATATTGACAACGATGGTCAAAACTTCGATAGTCTGTGATTTAACTATCGAATAAAAACAAGTGTTCATCCAACATATCAAACAAATCACTGGGCCCTTTAATTAATATTTCATTAATTAAATCTCTTCTCCATTTTCTCTTATCAATATTTGTTAACCAAATATTTTCAATAATCAATCTTGGCCCTTTACGCTATTTTTGATTTCGTTTCCTTATCGAATTCTATATATATCGATATATAGATTTCTAATTGTCAAATTTCTTAAAAATATTCTAACTCCTTAAATTCCCGGAAAAATTCGCCATAACCTCCCCTGTATCGGGAGCATCGGGAAATTTCAAATAGCTTCCCGGTATCTTCCTCAATCAAAAAGAAAAAGGAAAAGCCAAGCGGCTTGCCGATACGGCGCATAAAACCCATATATGAATTTAAACATGTACCTTTTTGTCGGGCACATAAATAAAAGTCTTCATATACTTCATTCCATACCTGCTTACACATGTTCACCTGTTTTCAATTCAATTCAACACCATCTAATCGTTTGAATTCAGTTTTGAATCGTTTGAATTCAGTTTCGCTCAATTATTCTTTAATTAGCCTTTTTGCCTATTTCACCTTTTTGTTTGAACATAACATGTTCAAATAAAATGTTTAACTTGCTCACCACCAATTTGAATTTCAATTTCAATTCCAGTTTCCTTTTTGATGTCGAATATAAATTATCAAATCGAATTTACTTATTCAAACCCCAATATCCATTCGAAACCTCCTTAACTAATTTCTATTCAATTTAGTTAATTCCATTCAATAAATCAAAATCTGGTTTCTGTTTCAAAAATCATATTCATTTACACATTTGTATTCGCATATATTTTGCAACTCAACTCTGAGATTTTCTAAATAGAAACTTCGGATTTTCTCGCTTAAAATCCTTTTATAACCTTAAATAAACCATTATGGTTTTAAAACGACTCTGGCGCTGCTTTTCTGAAAATTTGATTTTGACATAACTCAAAATCTATACGACGAAATTCGTATTTTTCTCTTTCATTAGAAAACTATTATCAAACCGGTCCTGACGTTTCTTGTTTCAAAGAATTTCGACTTCAATTGAGTCCTGTATATTCGATTGAAGTTCGAATCGCCAATTTACGAACTGCAGCGCTGCGGCGAGTTCGTTTTAATTATATTTATAAATATAAACGTTAAACTTCTTTAAAATGAATTCAACTTCATTTAACTCCATTTGAATTCCTTGATTCAAATTCCAATCTCACTTTGAATTCCATATTCAAAGTTCAATCCCTTTTCTATTTGATATTCAAATTCAATACTTAAATTTCTATTTGAATTCCCTATATTCAAATTCAATACTTGAATTCATTTGAATTCTTTTATTCAAACTCTATTTTTAAATTCCATTTGAACTTCTATATTCCAATTTTTATATTTGAAATTTATTGAAATTCAAATATTCAAACTCCTTTTTAAATTCTATATTCAAAATTCCATAGTTTAAAACTCATTTGAATTTCATATTCAAATCCCATAGATTAAATTCTACTTGAATTCAATTTGAATCTCTTATATTCAAATTTCATTTCCCATTTCCATTTGAATTTTAATATTCAAATTCATCTCCAATCCCATTTGAATTCTAATATTCAAACTCATTTTTAACACCATTTGAATTTCTTCACTCAAATCCATTTGAATTCCCTTGAATTCAAATTCCATTTCAAAACCATTTGGAATTCCTATTTTGAAATCCTATTTGAAATTCTATTTCCAATTCTACTTTGAAATCCTATTTTTCAAAGTTTATTTCAAATTCTATTTTGAAATTTCATATTCAAATTTCTACTTGAATTTCTGTATTCAATTCCATGTTCAAATTCAATACTCGAATTTCTATTTCAAATCTCTATTTAAATTTCATATTTAAATTCCATTCAAATCTCTATTCAGATTTCACATTTGAATTCTTCCTTGAAATACTATATTTCAAATTCTATTCAATTCTTCTTTGAAATTCTATATTTCAAATTCTATTTTGAAATTCTACATTCAAATCTCTATTTGAATTTCTTTATTTGAATTCCTTCGAATTCAAATCATAATTAAATTCCTTGAATTCAAATTCTATTTTTCATTCTAATCTCGCCTATTCAAATTCTATTTGAACTTCTTATTTGAATTTCTAATATTCAATCCCCTTTTAAAATTCAAATATTTAACTCCCTTTTTAAAATTCAAATGTTATTACTCAAATTTCATTTGAGTTATATATTTAAAAATTTCATTTCACATCCTATTTTGAAATTTTATTTCAAATCCCAATTTCACGCTTGTATTTCTATTTCTGAATTATCAAATGATAATTCTTTCCACTTCATCTATAATTTTGTTATAAAAGACCTATTTCTTAAACTTCATTTAAAAAGAAACTACTTGTTTTATTTTTCAAAACAAGTTTATATTTTTATTTCCATTTAAAATTCAAATTCTATTTAAAAATAGAATTTTTCTTTTTAAATCGCCAATATCCTTTTTACGGTATTTTTAAATATCCTTACTCAAGCCCAGTGATAAAACACACAAAGCAACCAATTATTTATTTTTCTAACACATCATATATAACAATATAGATGCAAACAAATAAACAAACAGATAATATATTTTTGAGGAATCCAGTTGGATTCCTCCAACCTGTTTTCCTGCATCAACAGATGTTAGCACATAAATAATACCCATTCTGCTTCGTGGCAGAATATCGCGGTATAGAAGGTCATCCACTAATCATAGCGTGGGGCGTATAGGGTAATCATCCGCTATGAAACTGCGGGCATCCGCTAATGAGACTGCGGGAATCTAACCAATCAATCAACCCAATATATATATATATATATAATAGCCTAAATAACTAATATATATAAACAACCAGAAAGCATTCACACAAGCAACAAACAATTATTTTTAATGAAATAAAAATAATTCTAAAGGTGAGTGAGATTTACTCACCTGATTTCCATTTCTGAATATCCAATTAAACATTGTATCTTCGCGGCTGCAAATCGACTTGGATAATTATTTTCGTACCTATGATTAATTTATTTTAATTTAGAAATCAAACTATTATTCATTTAATTTAACTACTGCAATGATTAAATAAATTATTCTATATTTATTTATATTTCGAAAACTTATACCTTACTGTCTTTGTAAACTGCTTGACCAATTCCCGAAACAAGTTCTCGGCCAGCTCCAAAACTAAAATCAGCCTCAAAACTGCCATTGGTCATTGCGACATTTCCCCGAACACCTTACATGCAATACTCCATTGCCGAAGTTCACAGTCTAAACTCCACTTTTACATAGCAGGACTCCCTCAACCTGTCTTCACCAACCATTCACATTTTCAGCGCAACCCTCCAAGCCACCGTGCTTTGCTTCCAAACACAGACCCCCTTTTTTGACCTCGACTTCGAACACCCAGACCCTATCGCGATCGCTTTGAGCTCGACCTCCAGATGCCCTCCACAATCCGCTGAACATCATACCACCGCAAAACCCTTCGAACATCATCTCCAGTACCATCGCGCTACCCGAATTCGAGAACCCCCATGCTCGCGATGCCCGTGTCGAGTTATGGGAACTCGCGGTCTTTACCGCGATTTTGATTTTCGTTCTGTGGGATTGAAATGGAAGAAAGGGAAAAGGGTAGCAGCGGTTTTAATGAAGATTGAGGAGGAGCGGCCTTTGATTTGGTTGAACTGAAGCTTGCGTGTGATTTTTAAGGCAGCGGCCATTTTTATTTTTTTTCAGAACGAAAGAGTCTTTGTGTAGTTTTATACACGAAGAAGGAGCAAAGATTCCAGCTCGAGGAAATGATAGGTCTGCGATATTGAAAGGTTAGGGTGGCGCCATTAATTAATGTTTCCTGGATGTTGAAGATCAGCGACAAATTTGTTGGCTCGAGGGAAGTAGTGTCCGAGTGTTTCAGTTTTAGGGTGGCGCTATAAAGGTAGGCCAACTGATGATAAGAGAAATTGATTTTGAACTGACTTCTCTTTTTATTTATTTTATAACTTAAAATATCTCATGGTTCTCGAACCATTGTTTTTAACCGTAACGAATGATATTCATTATTCTGACTTCAACGAAATGGTTTCTAAAATTTAATTCGACTGTTCAGAAGAGATAACCAATTAAATTAACGTTTTTAAATTAAATTCGATATAAAATATAAATCGATCTCAAACCATTAAATTTACCGATAATAAATTATTTTTATTGTTCATGTTCAGACAGAACTGACACTGATCATTTGAATTGTTTTGATTCCGTTTTTAATTTCGATTTCAATTATATTTTGTTCTCGTATTTCGATTATTTGATTGATAATTCACTATAAAAATTCTTTTATATTGTATTTTCAATATTAAACGATACTAAATATTTAAAATAACTGTTCGAAAAATCTGGGTCGTTACATTCTTTCCCCCTTAAAATAATTTCGTCCTCGAAATTGCTAAGGTAGGAGAAATGGTACAAATCCATTACTTTTCAAACTCCATTGATGTTGAAACTCAACTTCTCATATTTCAACAAATTTAATTTTACCAAAACTTTTGGTCTTCCTTCATTTATTCGAATGATCTATGATCAATCCATTTATATCCAACCTATATTCCATTAAACCCATCTGAATTGATCCTAGTTAATTGATTCACTTCCATCCATTTAACTAGCTTAAATTAAATTCCACTTCCAGAATCCAAATCCCAGGGTTTTCATTTCAATTTCTTCTGAAATCACATACATATATACATATATTCATTTCCATCTCGAATTCAAAACATTTGAATATTCAAACCAATTTGTTTTCTTCCAAACAAATTTCCATCAAAACTTTTTAAGGTAGCAATTCATCACTTAGAACCTCGAAAATGGACACTGATGATGTTGCAATCATCATCAGAATTATTTCCCAGCCACTGTAGTGAGTTCAGTGCTTTATCACTTCTAAAATCCATCTAAAACGATTTTCTTTCAAATCCTCCCAAAACAAAGCCACATTATTTTAATATACTTTGAAAAATATTTTTCAACTTCCCAGGATTTTAAATTCTTAATTCTGGTTTGAATTTAATTCTAATTTATCTCATTTGTATATTTAATCCCTATACAAATGCTATTTTGGTTATAAATAACCATTTTAATTTTATAATCTCATTGATTATAATCCTAACAATCAACACATCCATATATTATAATAATTTCAGAAAATTATTCTTCCTATATCAAAATAGAAATTTTGGGTTAAATTATTTCATTTACCAACTTTAAAACAATATTATGTCGATTCTTCTGTCCAAGTGTTTACAAACTCCTATCGACGTTGTGGCGTCCCACGATTCGACCAGAATTCATAAACCACTCAACAGACTAGCCAACACAATTTTATATCAATTTACAAATACGCTCTCTCATATATACATACACTCAACTCATTCTAGGATACTACTGATCCTATCTCTAATGAGCACATGCCACACAAGCCTAGGTGTTCACTCAACCTAAGCTCTGATACCAACTGTAAAGGCCCGCACATCCGTGCTATCTGAGTTGACTAAATACACCACACGCCCAACCCAAATAACACAGAAATACGACTCATTATTAGAAAGAAGTTAGAGGATGAGAAATAGAAAGAAAGAAATATTAGAATAGAAGAAAAACGAAGATCACAACTCACAGCGGAACGAAGAAAATATATTATATAACATAACTTTTGAAATACAAATCAGTAACTTTATATACATACCATCATCAGAGCACAACAGTCATTTCTGGAACAGTTATAAACACCTGTTTCCAGATACAAACAAGGTCCACAGCGGAATATATGATAGTCTATAGCTAACTGGTGAAGCCTCCTGCTTCCAGCTCCTTCAAATGAATCTGTGAAATCCCGACTACTTGACTGCCCGTACAAATTTGGGCACCCAAGAGTTTAGGGGAAACAAAACAAAATAAACTCTGGGTCAGTCATGGGACTGGTGTGAGTAAACTCCAACCACTTGTTTAACTTTTAAAAATCCTTTCGAAGAAAAAGATAATAGTAAGACCAGCCCACACATAAACATGGACGGCTTTTACCTTACTATAACCCAAAACGCTTTGATATCAAATCCAGTGATATTATACTAATGTCTACCTCAAATAAATAACCAAATAGCAGAACGCTTGCATCTCACGCTTCACATATATAGTATAAAATCAAAAACCGCATGGCGCTTATTGGAGATTGGATTTCCAACATGACAATGTATGGGACCACCTTCCGATGATGTATCTCTAGAGGCGAATACACCTGGGTTCAACAAGAACATCTTGTAACCCGGCCCACACATGACCGACCACTCATTTCGCTTGAGTGTATCGAATGTATATCACCAACGGTTGGACTCAAACCACCGTTTCCCGAATGGGCATAATCGATAGATTTAGAAACAAAAGGAATTTCTCTAGATAGGTGATTATACACCCTAATGGGTGCGACCCACATAGCCATGCTGCCTGCCCGATTTTTGTCCTTTCCCGGTTGTTGAGGTCTGAGGCTACGATTACTTACCATTCATTGATAGCACAATCACTTTGAATGCCACATTGTCAGATCCGTAAATCACTAGTTGAGTTTGCACAAATATTCTGGATATTATGCTAAGGGATAAATCCGTTGCAACCATATACATTCATACAGACCAACCCATTTGACCATTGGAAATACTCTGTCAGACATTCGTCCATATACGTTCGTTCTGGGATTGAACGAAACCGAAGGCACTATTTCTATTACTAGAAAAGCCCTTGCACTTCACTCCGTCTTCAATATATTCAGCATACTTGGTTCGCAACGCTTATGCCAATACGGAGTGGTTCTTCGGATAATGATCCAACCGGTCTCTCCATATTGACAACGATGGTCAAAACTTCGATAGTCTGTGATTTAACTATCGAATAAAAACAAGTGTTCATCCAACATATCAAACAAATCACTGGGCCCTTTAATTAATATTTCATTAATTAAATCTCTTCTCCATTTTCTCTTATCAATATTTGTTAACCAAATATTTTCAATAATCAATCTTGGCCCTTTACGCTATTTTTGATTTCGTTTCCTTATCGAATTCTATATATATCGATATATAGATTTCTAATTGTCAAATTTCTTAAAAATATTCTAACTCCTTAAATTCCCGGAAAAATTCGCCATAACCTCCCCTGTATCGGGAGCATCGGGAAATTTCAAATAGCTTCCCGGTATCTTCCTCAATCAAAAAGAAAAAGGAAAAGCCAAGCGGCTTGCCGATACGGCGCATAAAACCCATATATGAATTTAAACATGTACCTTTTTGTCGGGCACATAAATAAAAGTCTTCATATACTTCATTCCATACCTGCTTACACATGTTCACCTGTTTTCAATTCAATTCAACACCATCTAATCGTTTGAATTCAGTTTTGAATCGTTTGAATTCAGTTTCGCTCAATTATTCTTTAATTAGCCTTTTTGCCTATTTCACCTTTTTGTTTGAACATAACATGTTCAAATAAAATGTTTAACTTGCTCACCACCAATTTGAATTTCAATTTCAATTCCAGTTTCCTTTTTGATGTCGAATATAAATTATCAAATCGAATTTACTTATTCAAACCCCAATATCCATTCGAAACCTCCTTAACTAATTTCTATTCAATTTAGTTAATTCCATTCAATAAATCAAATTCTGGTTTCTGTTTCAAAAATCATATTCATTTACACATTTGTATTCGCATATATTTTGCAACTCAACTCTGAGATTTTCTAAATAGAAACTTCGGATTTTCTCGCTTAAAATCCTTTTATAACCTTAAATAAACCATTATGGTTTTAAAACGACTCTGGCGCTGCTTTTCTGAAAATTTGATTTTGACATAACTCAAAATCTATACGACGAAATTCGTATTTTTCTCTTTCATTAGAAAACTATTATCAAACCGGTCCTGACGTTTCTTGTTTCAAAGAATTTCGACTTCAATTGAGTCCTGTATATTCGATTGAAGTTCGAATCGCCAATTTACGAACTGCAGCGCTGCGGCGAGTTCGTTTTAATTATATTTATAAATATAAACGTTAAACTTCTTTAAAATGAATTCAACTTCATTTAACTCCATTCGAATTCCTTGATTCAAATTCCAATCTCACTTTGAATTCCATATTCAAAGTTCAATCCCTTTTCTATTTGATATTCAAATTCAATACTTAAATTTCTATTTGAATTCCCTATATTCAAATTCAGTACTTGAATTCATTTGAATTCTTTTATTCAAACTCTATTTTTAAATTCCATTTGAACTTCTATATTCCAATTTTTATATTTGAAATTTATTGAAATTCAAATATTCAAACTCCTTTTTAAATTCTATATTCAAAATTCCATAGTTTAAAACTCATTTGAATTTCATATTCAAATCCCATAGATTAAATTCTACTTGAATTCAATTTGAATCTCTTATATTCAAATTTCATTTCCCATTTCCATTTGAATTTTAATATTCAAATTCATCTCCAATCCCATTTGAATTCTAATATTCAAACTCATTTTTAACACCATTTGAATTTCTTCACTCAAATCCATTTGAATTCCCTTGAATTCAAATTCCATTTCAAAACCATTTGGAATTCCTATTTTGAAATCCTATTTGAAATTCTATTTCCAATTCTACTTTGAAATCCTATTTTTCAAAGTTTATTTCAAATTCTATTTTGAAATTTCATATTCAAATTTCTACTTGAATTTCTGTATTCAATTCCATGTTCAAATTCAATACTCGAATTTCTATTTCAAATCTCTATTTAAATTTCATATTTAAATTCCATTCAAATCTCTATTCAGATTTCACATTTGAATTCTTCCTTGAAATACTATATTTCAAATTCTATTCAATTCTTCTTTGAAATTCTATATTTCAAATTCTATTTTGAAATTCTACATTCAAATCTCTATTTGAATTTCTTTATTTGAATTCCTTCAAATTTAAATCATAATTAAATTCCTTGAATTCAAATTCTATTTTTCATTCTAATCTCGCCTATTCAAATTCTATTTGAACTTCTTATTTGAATTTCTAATATTCAATCCCCTTTTAAAATTCAAATATTTAACTCCCTTTTTAAAATTCAAATGTTATTACTCAAATTTCATTTGAGTTATATATTTAAAAATTTCATTTCACATCCTATTTTGAAATTTTATTTCAAATCCCAATTTCACGCTTGTATTTCTATTTCTGAATTATCAAATGATAATTCTTTCCACTTCATCTATAATTTTGTTATAAAAGACCTATTTCTTAAACTTCATTTAAAAAGAAACTACTTGTTTTATTTTTCAAAACAAGTTTATATTTTTATTTCCATTTAAAATTCAAATTCTATTTAAAAATAGAATTTTTCTTTTTAAATCGCCAATATCCTTTTTACGGTATTTTTAAATATCCTTACTCAAGCCCAGTGATAAAACACACAAAGCAACCAATTATTTATTTTTCTAACACATCATATATAACAATATAGATGCAAACAAATAAACAAACAGATAATATATTTTTGAGGAATCCAGTTGGATTCCTCCAACCTGTTTTCCTGCATCCACAGATGTTAGCACATAAATAATACCCATTCTGCTTCGTGGCAGAATATCGCGGTATAGAAGGTCATCCACTAATCATAGCGTGGGGCGTATAGGGTAATCATCCGCTATGAAACTGCGGGCATCCGCTAATGAGACTGCGGGAATCCAACCAATCAATCAACCCAATATATATATATATATATATATATATAATAGCCTAAATAACTAATATATATAAACAACCAGAAAGCATTCACACAAGCAACAAACAATTATTTTTAATGAAATAAAAATAATTCTAAAGGTGAGTGAGATTTACTCACCTGATTTCCATTTCTGAATATCCAATTAAACATTGTATCTTCGCGGCTGCAAATCGACTTGGATAATTATTTTCGTACCTATGATTAATTTATTTTAATTTAGAAATCAAACTATTATTCATTTAATTTAACTACTGCAATGATTAAATAAATTATTCTATATTTATTTATATTTCGAAAACTTATACCTTACTGTCTTTGTAAACTGCTTGACCAATTCCCGAAACAAGTTCTCGGCCAGCTCCAAAACTAAAATCAGCCTCAAAACTGCCATAGGTCATTGCGACATTTCCCCGAACACCTTACATGCAATACTCCATTGCCGAAGTTCACAGTCTAAACTCCACTTTTACATAGCAGGACTCCCTCAACCTGTCTTCACCAACCATTCACATTTTCAGCGCAACCCTCCAGGCCACCGTGCTTTGCTTCCAAACACAGACCCCCTTTTTTGACCTCGACTTCGAACACCCAGACCCTATCGCGATCGCTTTGAGCTTGACCTCTAGATGCCCTCCACAATCCGCTGAACATCATACCACCGCAAAACCCTTCGAACATCATCTCCAGTACCATCGCGCTACCCTAATTCGAGAACCCCCATGCTCGCGATGCCCGTGTCGAGTTATGGGAACTCGCGGTCTTTACCGCGATTTTGATTTTCGTTCTGTGGGATTGAAATGGAAGAAAGGGAAAAGGGTAGCAGCGGTTTTAATGAAGATTGAGGAGGAGCGGCCTTTGATTTGGTTGAACTGAAGCTTGCGTGTGATTTTTAAGGCAGCGGCCATTTTTATTTTTTTTCAGAACGAAAGAGTCTTTGTGTGGTTTTATACACGAAGAAGGAGCAAAGATTCCAGCTCGAGGAAATGATAGGTCTGCGATATTGAAAGGTTAGGGTGGCACCATTAATTCATGTTTCCTGGATGTTGAAGATCAGCGACAAATTTGTTGGCTCGAGGGAAGTAGTGTCCGAGTGTTTCAGTTTTAGGGTGGCGCTATAAAGGTAGGCCAACTGATGATAAGAGAAATTGATTTTGAACTGACTTCTCTTTTTTTTATTTTATAACTTAAAATATCTCATGGTTCTCGAACCATTGTTTTTAACCGTAACGAATGATATTCATTATTCTGACTTCAACGAAATGGTTTCTAAAATTTAATTCGACTGTTCAGAAGAGATAACCAATTAAATTAACGTTTTTAAATTAAATTCGATATAAAATATAAATCGATCTCAAACCATTAAATTTACCGATAATAAATTATTTTTATTGTTCATGTTCAGACAGAACTGACACTGATCATTTGAATTGTTTTGATTCCGTTTTTAATTTCGATTTCAATTATATTTTGTTCTCGTATTTCGATTATTTGATTGATAATTCACTATAAAAATTCTTTTATATTGTATTTTCAATATTAAACGATACTAAATATTTAAAATAACTGTTCGAAAAATCTGGGTCGTTACACATCGTGTCGACCCATCGTGTTCGAATGTTTATAAGCTTCTACCGATACAGTGGATCAAACTGATCGACCAGTACCCATAAACAACTCAACCAATAAATCTCCATGTTATAAAATCATTTTATATCAAATAACAAATACGTTCACTCGTATATATACACTCAACTCAATCTATGGTATTACTAACCCCATCTCTACTGAGTTACGCCACAGAGCCAAGGTAATTACTTAACCTTAAGCTCTGATACCACTGTAACGACCAGAGGTTTTTGCAATCCTGGTTATCGACACCAAACACGATGTCGACTAATCAAGCATCGGAAATATCGGATAGTCCATGAAAGAAATTAGAGGGTGACAATAGATAAGATAGAAACTTAGAATAGAAGAAGAACATACAACATCAGAGTAAACATGAATCTCATAGCAGAACGAATAAATATATTTCATAACATAACTTTGAAATATAAATATATACTTGAATATACATGTCAATTCCAAAGTACAACACTTACGACACAACGGAAAAACCATAGCTATATAATTTTGAAGTCTCCTGTTCCAGCTCTTCAAGTATCTATAAATCCCGACTACTAGGCTGCCCATACAAAATTGGGCACCCAAGACTTTAGGGAAAACAAAACAAAATAAACTCGGGGTCAGTCATGAGACTGGTGTGAGTAAACTCAAATTATTTGTTTAACTTTAAAAATCCTTTCAAAAGAAAGAATAATCGTAAGACCGATTGAAGCGACCCGAACTTCTCCGGTCTCCGAAGAGAGGAGAAAGAACGAATTACTTTGAGGACAAGACGAATCAGAACGCAAATAGAAGTACAATTCATTGTTTATTACAATAATTCCATCAGAATACAAGAATATACAGAGTATAAATAAATATTACACAGAAAAATATCAGAGATTACAATACATTACATAGCAGCGGAAAATAATACAATACACAACTAGAAGTAATACACGGATATAGAGCTTTTTGAGTATCGTTCCAGCTGTAAATCAGGATCTTGTGAATATAAATCTGCAAAACCAAAACTACTAGCTGCCCGTGTCAAAATAAGGGCACCCAGAGTTTAGGTTAAAACAATAAACTCTAGGTCAGTCATGTGACTGGTGTGAGAACTAAAACAGTTATTAATCTTTATTTAAAAGTTAGGTAAATCAAGGGACCACGCCGTACAACACGGAATGGGTTTCCTCCCAAGAACACCAGTGCATAAAACAACAACACAATGCTAAATAAAGAAAAATGAAGCAATTATAAGACCCAGGTCCCATCACACAATGCAACGCAAGCCGAAGGATAGGGTTTTTACCTTATAATAGCCAAAGAATGCTTGATACGCTAAATTTCATCTTTTGATTCTTAATCAGACTCCAACCGTAAATTAGTAAGAAAACGATTCCCTAAGTATTAACCCCGAAGGCCGAAACCAACATCAGACTAATACCCAGGAAACCACCCATCTTGGCTCGTTTCCAGTTAGTTTTTGATTTTATACACAATCATAAATATCAGTCATCAGCAACATGAGCGTCCCATGCCACTATGTCGCCATATATAGGTTTACAATCAAAACCGCACATATTGTATTTGGAAATTGGATTTCCATCTGTGAACCGAGGCAAAAGGTAGTCCTCTACCGATTCGAGACGCTCTTGACCGTGTCTCAGGTCAGAGCTCGAGTGACCTTTGGATCATCAGAGCCGGTCCACCGATGTGGATTATTATGCCTGAACACTGCGTTTCCCCACCCTTTGGGGTGTCAATAAGCCAACGAATGACTTCATCGGCTTCACATAGTCACCGATATATCTGAGGCGCCTCGTAATAGCAACAACCACATAAGTGTAACACCCCGTATATTGAATAACTTATTATAATATAAAACAGGGAAGAATTAAATTTTAAAAACTGAATCATGGGAAACGGGCTATGCCATTGCGTTCGTCTCGGAAAAATACGCGAAATAGAGTCCGAGTTTTCGAAAATCGGAGTCCGTATGACCCAGTTAAGGCCTAAAGAAGTTTTCAGAAAATTCAAAACAGGTTTAAAAATAAAAATTCAAACATTTCAGAAGTGGCGGGAAAATTCCCGCCGGACCCAGGGGGTCGACCTGGGGGACGACTGGGGAGTCGACCTGCCGACTAGTTCGACTAGGGAGTCGACCCTAGTGTCGACCTGGGGGTCGACCTCCCTGGTCGAGCCCAGGTGACCTGGGTGCATCAGCTTGGCTTTTGGGCTGTGTTTTGGTGGCTAGGACGAGATCTGACGGCTCTAATCTAATTTAGGGTTAATATAATGGCCTAAAACACCTAACTACTCTATAAATACACCCTAAGACTACCCTAATTCATACTAAAAATAGAAACAATGCCGTCATGCCGTCAAAATGCAACTTGAAGGAGCCTCCATCAAATTGTAGAATAAGATAGTATCTCAAATCAACTTCTAATCAACTCTAGCAACTTAATCTTCTTCTTAGGAGTGCTAATCAACAAGTTGTGAGTTTTCTATAGCCTTAATGGCCAATTATTGAAATGATTATGATAGGATATAATGAGGTTATGGCTATGAATGTGGATCAATGCAAGTTATGCAAGTTATATGCTATGTGTTAATGATGTTATGCATGTTATGCAAGTTATATGCTATGTGTTAATGATGTTATGCATGTTATGCAAGTTATATGCTATGTGTTTGTGATGTTATACAAGTTATGCAAGTCATATGCTACATGTTCATGATGTTATGCAAGTTTTGCAAGTCATATGCTACATGTTCATGATGTTATGCAAGTTATGCAAGTCATATGCTACATGTTCATGATGTTATGCAAGTTATGCAAGTTATATGCTACATGATCATGATGTTATGCAAGTTATGCAAGTGTTAGGGTATGTGTTCATGATGCTAGTTATGCAAATTGCTATGATAAACATTGATCCATTATGACACCATGATTATGCAAGTTTGGTGTATGATTATATGCAAGTTCATATGTATGCAAGTTTGGTGTATGATTATATGCAAGTTCACATATGACATGTTATGCAAGTTTGGTGTTTGATTATATGCAAGTAACATGTGCAAGTTTACACCTTTGGATGATATGCATACATATGCAAGTTAACCCCTTTATATGTCATACATACATATGCAAGTTTACCCCTTTGTATGACATAAGAAACTTATGCAAGTTAACCTCTTTATGACATATGTGATTCATGCAAGTTTGGGTTGATTATTTATGCTAGTTGGGTTTGATGCTATATGCATGTTGACACCTTTAAACCCATGTTGATGCTAATGTGTTATGCAAGTTGAACCCATTGTATTTGTGATGAATCTTCCCTTTTATGTCATGTTAGCGAATTACGTGGGGAACGATGGGGTTAATAAACATGTTAATGAAATTGTGTGAAGTTGGTATGATTATGCATACCATAAAGTGGATGGACATAATTGAGTCAATTATGTACATCGTTCACATTGGAATTAATTAGGGAAAATTAATTCGGGGGTGATTAATTAGGTGTAATTAATCGACTAAGACACGAGGTTGGACCCTTTTTTAGCGTAAGACTGCACGGAACCGACCAGCAAATCCAGTGGCTACAAATGATTGGCCCAGTGTGAGAGGTCTTAGGCACAAACCAAATACGTGACAAGTGTATAGACACGAGGTTAGACTCGGTTATGGCGTAAGGCTGCCCGGACCCAACCGGCAAATCCAACTGCCATAAAAGATAGTCTAATGTGAGAGGTCTTTACAACGGTTATGTTTTTAATTAATTAAGAAACACTTAACCAGATAAGCATGTAGTGGGCATGAGGGGTTAAGTGGGTGCCTTGGGTAGCATGTGGAAATCAAGTAAGTGCCTTGGTGGCATGAGGAAATCTAGTGGGTTTCCTTGGGTGGCAATAGAAAATACGATTAGAATACTTAACCAAGCGGAAACATTTAATTAAACATGATTAAAGGGTTAAGTGGGATGCACTAGATAAAATGACAAGCTTAGGTGGTAGCTTGTGGGGGGGCCATTTCAACCAGTAACCCATATGTATCTTATTGGGCTCGACCCATGTCGAGGACGGGACACGCGTACTGGGCTTGATTATAAGAGGCCAAAACGGGTTAGCGGTGGCAACACAAGTCCAACGGGTTTCATATGCATGTGTGGACCCGGGCTGGTAGGTAAGACGTTGTTGCATCGTGTAGATATAAGCCGTGCACCATTTGTTGTATCGGGTTGCCACTTTGGGGAGTGATACACCCCACTGTGGGGCCAGCACGGGTATCTACGGTAGGGAGCCGATCAATTGGGAGTAGTGGGTACACCTAGTGGAGATAGGGGCAGACGGCACCTATGTAGTCAGCTAGGGGTACACGAAACTACTGGGTAAATTTTCTAAGTCCTTGGGAGGGATCAACCTGTAAGTAGGAATGACTGGTGTGGTGCAGTTAGTAATTACCCTTGGGTGGGTAGATGCGTCTTTACCGTTATCTTAGTTCATCCTATGTCTAGTTGGCTACTTAGTGTAGTCATTTATCCCTAGTCATCCCATACCAAGTTTATATCATACCCTAATTACTTTAATAATTGTGTTGTTAAAGTTATAGGGCTCACTCAGACTTACGTCTGACCCCGTTGTTTTTATCTTTTTTCCCCTCAGGTCCTCAAGTTGGGCCTAGCACTAGTGGGCTTTGATCAGATTTCTTTATCTATCTCTTGGAGCTTGGACCGTGATGTAAAGCCCACTTCATCTTTTCTTTTATGGCTATTGTTTATGTAGTGGGATTATGTACTTATGTTTTTATCAGGATGGATATTTAGTACTTGACTCTTTATGGTGTTGTAACTAAACATGTTTACCTTCTGCTGCAATGAAATGATGTTTTAGATTTTCAAGTATTTATATCTGTCTTGTGTAATTTTTCTGTTCTATATTCACTTAAAATGCTCCACCAAAGTTAAGGCATTCCCTTAGTGAGTGACCTTAGCGGGTGTGGGTTGTTACACGTGGTATCAGAGAAAAGGTTACCAGAACAGATAAATTTTTTAGAAAACTATTTTTCTAAAAACATTTTTGGAAGAAGTATTTTCAAAAACATGTCTTTAAAGAGAAAGGTTTTTGAAAGAAAAGCATAATCCCCAATAGCCATATCTTTATCTTTCGAATTCTCCGTTTTGAATCTTTCGTTTTTCGTTTCAGCATGGCTGAAGATCTTAATTTTCCGGAGGGTGTGACGATACCAGTATGGTATAGGAGATTGATGGAGGCTAGGGCCGCCACTGCGGGTCCAGCAAATGTTCCTCCACCAACCATAGCACCCGATCTTCCTCCTCCCCCTCCTCCTCCTCGCACGGATACTTTTGCTAAGACTTGCAAGGAATTTAAGGCTACGGGAGGGAAACCTTTTCAAGGATCAGAAACTTTTGTGGAGGCTAGAGATTAGCTTAAGGAGGTGGAAGAGTTGATAGATATCTTTGAGATGGAAGAAGGAAAGAAAGTCAAGTTAGCCGCTTGGTTAATGAAGGGAGAGGCCTCATTCTGGTGGGAGGTCACTAATGGAGAATGCCCCGTTGACTCTTGGGCGGATTTTAGGCAAAGATTTGTGGCAAAGTTTCTCTCAAGGGCGGAGGAAAACTTGTATATGGAAAGATTCTTGACTCTAAAGCAAGGAAACCTCTCGGTGAAGGAATATGTCAACAAGTTTAATCAATTGGAAAGGTTTGGCATAGACATGGTGAATACACCGGAGAAGAAGGCTTTGAGGTTCGTGAAAGGCTTGAATGAACCGATGCATGGTTTGGCTATGACTCACATCCCTATGGGGGCCACCTTTGAGAAGCTAGTTGACATGGCACTCATGCATGAGGAAGAGAAGGGTCCCAATGCTAATAAGGCACCCGAGAAGAAAGGAGATCAAAAGAGACCTCAGCAACAACAAAACAAGGGTGGGAAAGGCAACGGTGGCAAGGGGAAGAAGAAGTGCTTCAATTGCGGGATACCAGGCCCCCTAAGCAAAGATTGTCGGAAGAAGAAGAAGACTGGCTGCTACCACTGTGGTGAAGCAGGGCATCTAGTGAAAGATTGCCCTAAGAAGGGGCAAAGGACGGGATCTACATCAGGAGGACAGGTGCAAGCTCTTATGGCACCGGGTCAGGCAAGGGGGCAAGTTCAGGCTCTCGTGGTTCCACCGATTCAGGAAGGAGGTAGAACTATTTCCGTTGAAAGTCTGGTTTTTCTATTTGATCATCCTGTCTGTACATTGTTTGATTCAGGCGCATCGTATTCGTTTATCTCATCATCATTAGTTGAGTCACTACACTTAGACACTAGTCTAGTAGATGATCCCTTGGTTGTTTCAAACCCAATTGGGGGCTCCACTTATTTGTCCATGATATGTTTGGGTTTGAAGATTTCTATACTTAGCGTTGAGTTTAGACGTGATGCTTTTGTTTTGGGCTTCACGGGCTATGGGTTGATTTTGGGCATGGACTGGTTATCCAGTAATGGTGCCGTTCTTGATTGCGAAAGGAGAATTGTTAGGCTCATGACCCGCTTGGGTAACACTCTCGAGATTTCTTGTAATCCCATGGATTCTCTTATGCTAAGTTATCTTGAATCGCTGGACGCTTCGGTCGAGAGTTTGCAATCTGTTAGAGTGGTCCGGGAATACTCGGATGTGTTTGAGGAGGTGAAGGGCTTACCTCCGAAGCGGGAGATAGACTTCCGAATATATCTGGTGGATAATGCTAAACCTGTATCTTTACCAGTGCGCCACATGGCTCCTCGTGAGAGGAGGGAACTCCATAAGCAAGTAGGGGAGTTGCTTGAGAAGGGGTTCATAAGACGAAGTATATCGGAGTGGGCTGCACCAGTAGTTTTTGCTACGAAGGCGGATGGGTCCCTCAGACTTTGTGTAGACTATAGAGAACTCAACAAGCTCACAAAGAAGAATAGACACCCATTGCCGAGGATTGATGATCTTTTTGATCAGTTGGTTGGCGCTTCAGTATTTTCTCAGTTGGACTTAGCCACGGGGTTTCATCAGTTGAGGGTGGCTGAGGATAGCATAGACAAGACTGCCTTCAGGACTCCGGATGGTTTTTATGAGTGGCTGGTGATGCCATTTGGGTTGACGAACGCCCCTGCATACTTTGTTGATTTGATGCGTAGGGTGTTCAGGGAGTTCCTTAATAAGTTCGTGGTGGTCTTTGTTGATGACATCTTAGTATTTTCTAAGAGTGAGGAAGAGCATGCCCTACATCTTAGGGAAGTGTTGGAGACTCTTCGAGCGCATAGCCTTAAGGCTAAATTCTCTAAATGTCACTTCTGGAGGAAGGAAGTGCGGTTCTTGGGGCACGTGGTCTCCAAGGAAGGGATAGTTGTGGATCCCGCGAAGGTAGTATCCATTCAAGATTGGAAGGTTCCGAAGAATGCTACCAAGGTGAGGAGTTTCTTGGGGTTGGCTGGCTACTATAGGAAGTTTATCAAGGACTTCGCGAAGATATCAGCCCCATTAACTCGCTTGACGAAGAAGAATCTAGTCTTCACATGGGACGTAGATTGTGATGATGCGTTCCGACGGTTAAAGAGGGCTTTAACCACAGCTCCAGTCTTAGTGTTGCCAAATGGGAGTAAGCCATTTGTTGTTTATACCGATGCTTGTGGGACTGGACTGGGCGCAGTCTTAATGCAAGAGGGAAGGGTAATAGCCTATGGTGGAAGGCAATTGAGGAAGCATGAGAAAAATTACCCTACCCATGATTTATAGTTGGCCGCTATTGTTTTTGCACTTAAGATTTGGCGCCATTATCTTCTGGGAGAGAGATTCGAATTGTTCACTAACCACAAATCATTGAAGTACTCGTTTTCTCAGAAGGATTTGAACTTGAGACAGCAAAGGTGGATGGAGTTCTTAGCATCCTATGATTTCGAGATAGCGTATACCCCTGGCAAGGGTAACGTGGTGGCAGACGCCTTGAGTAGAAAAAGGTTGTCCTTGAGTCCATTGTTCGTGGAACAATGAAGCTTGGAATTTATCTCGATGTTTGATTTTAGACCTTCCGTTGACTATATACCCGGTTTGCTAGCATCCTTGGAGGTTAGAACTACTCTTTTGGGACCGATTGGTGTAATAACCCGCAAAATCTGGGCCAGTTTAAAATTTTTATTTTGGCAATTTTAGCGAATTTTGAATATTTAAAATAGATTATTTTAAATATAATCGACGAGAAATTTATTTTGAATATAATTCGACGTATATATTATACGCGTCGTCGTTAGAATATAAAATATTTATATATAATTATAAATAGAATTGAAAATGGCGCGGTAGTTCGATAATTCGATTTCAAACTTCAATCGAACATACCGGGTGCAAAACAATCCGGATTTTAGTGAAACCAAAAACATTAGGATCTAATTGATGATATCTTTCCAACGGATCCGAAAAATCGAAAGTTCGTAGCGGGAATCAAAAGATATGTCCAGTTGAAAATTCTGAATAGTCGCTATGGAATTCAGGCCCTTAAAAATGGACATTTTGCAAACGACCTCGGATTTCGACGAAACCACTTTTGTTGGATCCGCAGTGTAAAGTTATTGCTAGATTTCAAATTTCATAATTTTTCGAATCAATATGTGAGCGTGGCAAAGGAAAACGTGTTTTGACCATTTCAGTTGATTTTAATCGACTGGAAATTGGCCATTTTTCCAACGGTCTCAGAATTCGACGAAACTAGTTTTGTTAGGACCGTATCGTCAATACGAAACTAGAAAATATTTTTCGAGAATTTTTAAAGCTAGTATGTGACCCCGGTAATTTGAAATGTACATTTAAAATTCAATATAGTGATTTAAATGTAAATTTAACGGAAACCGATTGAAACAGTCGAATCAGCCTACGTGGCATATCCCATTGTGTTCGGAATGGGGGTTAAACGCTATGGACGACAGGCGGTGGGCCTCGTTTAGATGACATATGTGAAAGTCAACTTTTAAAAATAATTAAAAATATAAAAAAAAACCCTTTTTCATATACCCCCCCCGTTAGTTCAGAACAGAAATCAAAAAAATAAAGATAATAAAAAAAAGGGGGAAAACCGCGATCATCTCCCCCCCCCCCCCCGTTGCCTTGACCGCCGCCAGAGGCGGAGCTCGCCACTGCGCCCCTCCAAGCCGACGCCGACCATCGCGAGGAACCCCCCCTCGAGTCGCCCCCATTCTCCCTCTTCCCAATCGATGCCGCCGTTCTGTTGTCCCCCTAAGTCCCATCGAAGCCCTAGCCAGCCGGACCGCCGCCACTCCCTGACCGCGACCACCACCCCATTTCGCCGCCTCCAGCTCTCCAAAGCCCCCCTGTAAGTTCACTGATTTTTATTTATTTATCTTTAAAACTGATTATTTATTTATTTTTAAACACTGATTTTTTTTATTTATTTTTAAAACTGTAAAGATCTTTATGTGTAAAAAGGCAAAAGACATGATTTTTATATTTATAAAGTATTAAAAATATAATCTTTATTAAGTAGAAGAGGTAAAAATATGATTTTTATATTTTTAAAGAATTAAAAATATGATTTTTATATTTTTAAAGTATTAAAAATATAATCTTTACTATATAGAAATATTAAAAATAAGATTTTTATATTTTTAAAGTATTAAAAATATAATCTTTATAGGATAGAGAATATAAAAATATCATCTTTGTAAATGTAGCGAAATAAAAATCTGATTTTTATTTTATATACGTTGAGATAAAGTGGTAATTTTTATAATGATGAAATCTATATTTTTATAAAGGCGAAATCTTTATATGAGGAATAGCGTGATAAAAATATAATTTTTATCTATATAACATAGAAAAGAAAAATAGAATTTTTATATATTGAACTTCGAAATAAAAATAGAATTTTTATATATTGAACTTCGAAATAAAAATAGAATTTTTATATATTGAACTTCGGAATAAAAATAGAATTTTTATATATTGAACTTCGAAATAAAAATATGATTTTTATATATTGAATAGCGAAGTAAAAATTCGATTTTTACATAGGTAGTGAAAGCGGACAACGAAGATGACGAAGATGACGAAGATGCGGTAGCGACGAAGGTTTCTGCAAATGAAGTGCCGTGGAGCTAGGATAGCTATTGGTGAGAACTTCTCACTCAAATTTACTTCTCTAGTTATATATATATATATATATATATATATATATATATATATATATATATATATACTAGGATGCAGACGGTGCTTATTAGAAGCACCCGACACCCGTCCACAGACCATGGACTTGTTTGTTTAGTTGAATGTTGGGTGATTGATTTATTCGTTTGGTTGAATTGGAAATTGATTGAAATTGATTTGTGAATGGCGTGGGCCATTACTAGACCGGGGATAAGGCTAGGCCTCGTGCCGTTATGCCGCCGAAATTTTCTAAAATATGTTAGAAAAATAAAAATATCATTTTATTTAAAGAATGAACTGAATAGAAATTCATATGTTGAAATAAAATGTTTTATCGTTAAAAATATAATTTTTAACGCGAATGTGAATAAATAAATATTCATTTACAAACCGGACGGTTTGTTTATGTACACCTATTTGAAGGACATTGATTGGGACGATAAATTTTACACATCGCCCAACAGCACAAATAAAATATGTGTTTGATTGTTTGAAACCCCACACGGGTGTTGGGATGAAATTTGAAGTCCACTCATCCTGATTGATTAAATATGTCAATCGATTGATTGACAGGCTGTTATAAGCATTAGATTTCTATATTTGATGCTTATACGGTGCAGTGCACTTTGGTTGATGGTTGATTATTTATTGTTGCTATTATATACATGTGTTGTATGAAAATCCATATAATTCACTTTATATGGTAATTGATTGGGCCTCATTCCAATCGTGAAAATAAAGAATATTTTGAAAATAACAAATATTTTGATAATAGGAAATATTTGAAATAGAATATTTGAAGATAGAAATTTATGAAGCCGTGTTGATTAGATTGACGCCATTTTGACGTGAACGATATTTATATCGATTTTATTCATTTTAAAATGAATATTGAAAAGTGATTTCGAAATCGACGATTTCGAAATGAATTGAGCTGAAAACGATTTCGAAATGATTTGAATTGAAAACGATTTCGAAATGAATTGAATTGAAAACGATTTCGAAATGAATTGAATTGAAAACGATTTCGAAATGAATTGAATTGAAAACGATTTCGAAATGAATTGAATTGAAAACGATTTCGAAATGAATTGAAAACGAATTCAAATTGAATTGAAAGCAAATTGAAATGAATTCAAATTGAATTGAAATTTGAATTGAATAGAAATGAATTTTAAAACGAATTTATAGAGAAGAATTCAATTTTGATTTGAATTGAAACGGAAGTTGAAATTGCTTTTGAAACGAATTTAAAACTATTTATATAATTCGTTTTAAATAGAAATCGACGAAATATATATTATATATATTATATATATAATATAATGGCCTGAATAGAACGCGCCGCGCCGCGGCAGTTCGTGAATTTCGACCATTTATTTCAAATGGACATTGCGGGAGATCCGACCGTCGGATTCTCCTAAAACCGGAACCGTTGGGTTCGTATCGAAAAGAGCTTTCTAACGAATATTGGAAATTAGAAATCTAACGGTTGGATTTGGAATTATGTCCAAATCAAATTTGAAAAAGGTCGTTGTAAGTGCAGTTCGATGGCCATTGATGGAAATCGACTGTACGGGCCTTGATAAAATTATTAAAAATAGTAATAATTTGTGTAAAATCATAAGAAATGATTTGTGAAGATTTGGGATGGAAAACTTCATGTTTGAAAAGATAAAAATAGATTTTTATCGAAATGAACTGGTTTTGAACTAGAATTATAATTCTATTTATTTTTAAATAAATAAATTGAATTTAAAAAGGGTTTTAAAAATAACCAGAATTTCCAATGATTGCATTGGAGTGGATTTGAATCGAAATTTTCTTCGGAATATTTCGATGTTGGAATTCGGGATTATACAGATGTTGTTATGGAAATTTGAAAGATGTAGATATTTATATCGTTATTTCCAATACGACATTTGTTAATCGTAGAATTTGATATTTAATATAAGCCGATATATTTTCTATTCAGAGCCTTGTATTGAATATCAAATGTGATTTGGGTTCGTCGTGAATGGTGTCTTCACTAACACTGTTCTTGAACCCAGTTGAGAAAAGGTTAAATCTTTTTATTTAGATTTAATGAAGTGTACCAATTAAATAATATTTAATTGGAATTGAATTGATATTGAATTTTGGGTTTATCGTGAACAGTGTTTTAAATAACACTCGTTCTTTAATCCGATAATTAATGGAATGTGATTTTGGGTTTATCGTGAACCGTGTTTTAAATGACACTGATTCTTTAACCCAGTTAACGATTAAAACTAAGTGGAGTTTTAATGAATCTTTAATTAGATTGAAATGATCGAAAATGGAGTATCACCAGTTTTGCTCCAGGCGATAGTTAAATCTTTAATTAGATTTGAACGAGAAATGGTAATTGAATTTACCGATAACACTGTGGTGTTAGATATGAAGTATTACCAGTTTTACTTCATGGGATGAATAGGTTGGGATTGGGAAATTAAAACAAATGATTACTTCGGTAAGGTTCGTTAATCCCGACTAGTTTTGAATTGATATTCAAAAATAGATTAAAGAATAAATTCAAGAAATTTATCTTTGATAAAATTAATGGAAACCTTTCCCTATGAATGTGAAATTTAGAAACTAACTGTCGGTTAGCTAAGCAGAATGGTTTTCTGGATATTGATCTGATGTTGGTTTCGGCCTTCGGGGTTAATATTTGGGGAATTATTCTCTTGATTAATTTACGGTTAGTGACTGATGAATTGGAATGAGGCGTATGTTGTGTTTGTGTAACACTTATTTAAAATATATGCGAGTTATTCGGAAAGTCCGGGTTTATCCCATTCTGAATAACTGATACGACGATAAGTCGAAGATGAAGACGATGGTCGAAGACCGGAGGTCTTCACGTCGTTTGGGTGATAACTGATGATCTTGATTGGGCTTTACACCCAAGAAGATGGAAACAGTTGGTGATCGTCCAGACGTACTTGGAGATCGATGGATATGCGGGGTACTAGGTGCCTCCGGTTTCGTTCAGACCCAGAACGGACTTGTAAATGGACTGTGTGTCTGACATTGGATTTTAGTCCGTGTGATTGATCTCTATTAAATATATATCTGTTTGGCAGCGGAGAATTTATTCTCTTGCTTAACGCCCTTCTCTGAGACGTACGAGCTCAGGGGTTATATATTGATGGATATCAAACGCATGGGGTGAATTGCCTGTGTGGCATGCCTAAGTGGCAATTGATCGAGGCTTCTATTGAAAAGCAAAGTCTTGTGGTGATGATCAAAGCAAGGCCTTTGTGGCGTAGCTTTGTGTAACGTTTGCTTCGCGAGTTTCACACCCGGTATGAACCAAAAACGGGAGAGGACGTCAGGGAGGGCATGCGTTTCTTTCTAGCTAGAAGTGGCGTCAGTGGTTTTACACGCCCTGACGAGTTTGACTTATGTGGTTGCTGCTGTTGCAAGGCACCTCGGATTGATCGGTCGTTCTCGAACCGATGGAGTCATTTAGTTGGCTCATTTACGCCCCAAAGGGCGGGGAAACGCATGTTCAGGCATTTTAATCCACATCGGTGGACCGGCCCTGAGGATCCAAAGGCTTGACAGAGTACTTGCCTGAGGCTCGGGCTAGACAGTCTCGAAGTCGGTGAGGACTATCTTTTGCCTCGGTTCATAGACGGAAATCCAATTTCAAAATACGTGACATTTGCGGTTTTATTTGTAAACCTATATATGGCGACATGATATATGGTACCCATGCCGCCTATGATTGATACTTATGATTTGAAGTTGTTTTTATATACTATGCACTTATAATAGTATCAAATGATTTGTTTTCAACGTATCAAGCATTCTTGGCTATTATAAGGTAAAAACCCTATCCTCCGGCTTGCGATTGCATTGTGTGATGGGAACTGGGTCTTATAATAGCTTCATTTTTCTTTATTTAGCATCGCGCTGTTTGTTTTATGCACTGGTATTCTTGGGAGGAAACCCGTTCCGTGTTTTACGGCGTGGTCCCTTGATTTACCGAACTTTAAAATAAAGAATTATAACTGTTTTAGTTCTCACACCAGTCACATGACTGACCTGGAGTTTATTGTTTTAACCTAAACTCTAGGTGCCCCTATTTTGACACGGGCAGCTAGTAGTTTTGGTTTTGCAGATTTATATTCACAGGATCCTGGTTTACAGCTGGAACGATATCCGGAAAGCTTTGTATCCGTATATCTACTTCTAGTTGTGTATTGTATTATTTTCCGCTGCTATGTATTTAAATGTAATTTAAATCTCTGATATTTAAATGTAATATTCATTTATACTCTGTATATTCTTGTAATCTGATGCATTGTTGTAATATACAATGAAATATTCTTCTGTATGCATTCTGTTGTGGCTTGTTCTCGAACTATCCGACGCTTTCCTTTACGGGGAAGTTACGGGTTTTCACAGTTGGTATCAGAGCTTTGGTTTACAAAGCTTAGAGAACAAGACACATTAGAACCGTACGAAAGAATTCTTCAGATATTGGATTAGTAATATCCAATTAGAATGACTCGTTAGAGATGGGATCAGTAGTATCCTAGAACGAGTGTGAAGAGTATATTTTTCTAATGAAAACAAATTTTGTTTTAAAGATTTAAATCAATTATTCGTATTTGATTATCTATTTAGATTGATGTGGACAATCCAGTATATATAGATTTTGCGTATACGTCTGATCCGCGTGTATTCGAAATTTTAATATACTGGATAGATATAGAGTCACACTCTAGTCGCCCGGACATGATTCTGATGATGGCGCGCCATCACCAGTATTTATTTTCGTGTTTCGAAGGTGTGATTTCTATATGTTTCCATTAGACTGGTGTGAGAACCAAAACTAATATAGCTAGAATACATTATTGTGATTTGGCATCAAAAATTTGATTTTTGTATATGTATCAAAGTTATGAATTTGAGACTCTAATTCACTAATTGATTGATGTTTGTGTTGTTTGTTTAATTGTTTGATAATTTTGAACCATTATGCCTAATTTGGTCAAATATTGAACTGTATTGAAAATTGGTCGCATTTGCTTGCATATACATATATATCATTGAACAGGTCATAGCAAGGAGGCTAGAGCCAGAGAATAAAATTTGTTTGCCCGACAAATAGGTACATGTTTACTACATAATTTACTGTTTTGTTTGGGTGATGATGATTTTATGAGCCTATTGGCTAGCTGCTTGGCTTTTTCTTTTTCTTTTTGAGATCTGAAGGACCGGGGAAGCTATTTGAAATTCCCCGATGCTCCCGGTGCAGGGGAGGTTATGGCGAAATTTTTCAAAAATTTAGGGAGTTAGCCAAATTTTTGAAATTTTGAAAATTCTCAGAAACTGAAAAGTTGGAGAATGGAAGTCAGACCGAACGTAGAGTTGATTAATCAAACCACTTTCGACTTTGTTCCTTTTCGGGGACGAAAAGTTTTAAGTGGGGGAGATTGTAATAACCCGCAAAATCTGGGCCAGTTTAAAATTTTTATTTTGGCAATTTTAGCGAATTTTGAATATTTAAAATAGATTATTTTAAATATAATCGACGAGAAATTTATTTTGAATATAATTCGACGTATATATTATACGCGTCGTCGTTAGAATATAAAATATTTATATATAATTATAAATAGAATTGAAAATGGCGCGGTAGTTCGATAATTCGATTTCAAACTTCAATCGAACATACCGGGTGCAAAACAATCCGGATTTTAGTGAAACCAAAAACATTAGGATCTAATTGATGATATCTTTCCAACGAATCCGAAAAATCGAAAGTTCGTAGCGGGAATCAAAAGATATGTCCAGTTAAAAATTCTGAATAGTCGCTATGGAATTCAGGCCCTTAAAAATGGACATTTTGCAAACGACCTCGGATTTCGACGAAACCACTTTTGTTGGATCCGCAGTGTAAAGTTATTGCTAGATTTCAAATTTCATAATTTTTCGAATCAATATGTGAGCGTGGCAAAGGAAAACGTGTTTTGACCATTTCAGTTGATTTTAATCGACTGGAAATTGGCCATTTTTCCAACGGTCTCAGAATTCGACGAAACTAGTTTTGTTAGGACCGTATCGTCAATACGAAGCTAGAAAATATTTTTCTAGAATTTTTAAAGCTAGTATGTGACCCCGGTAATTTGAAATGTACATTTAAAATTCAATATAGTGATTTAAATGTAAATTTAACGGAAACCGATTGAAACAGTCGAATCAGCCTACGTGGCATATCCCATTGTGTTCGGAATGGGGGTTAAACGCTATGGACGACAGGCGGTGGGCCTCGTTTAGATGACATATGTGAAAGTCAACTTTTAAAAATAATTAAAATTAAATTAAAAATATAAAAAAAAACCTTTTTCATATACCCCCCCCCGTTAGTTCAGAACAGAAATAAAAAAAAATAAAGATAATAAAAAAAAGGGGGAAAATCGTGATCGTCTCCCCCCCCCCCCCCCCGTTGCCTTGACCGCCGCCAGAGGCGGAGCTCGCCACTGCGCCCCTCCAAGCCGACGCCGACCATCGCGAGGAACCCCCCCCCTCGAATCGCCCCCATTCTCCCTCTTCCCAATCGATGCTGCCGTTCTCTTGTCCCCCTAAGACCCATCGAAGCCCTAGCCAGCCGGACCGCCACCACTCCCTGACCGCGACCACCACCCCATTTCGCCGCCTCCAGCTCTCCAAATCCCCCCTGTAAGTTCACTGATTTTTATTTATTTATCTTTAAAACTGATTATTTATTTATTTTTAAACACTGATTTTTTTTATTTATTTTTAAAACTGTAAAGATCTTTATGTGTAAAAAGGCAAAAGACATGATTTTTATATTTATAAAGTATTAAAAATATAATCTTTATTAAGTAGAAGAGGTAAAAATATGATTTTTATATTTTTAAAGAATTAAAAATATGATTTTTATATTTTTAAAGTATTAAAAATATAATCTTTACTATATAGAAATATTAAAAATAGGATTTTTATATTTTTAAAGTATTAAAAATATAATCTTTATAGGATAGAGAATATAAAAATATCATCTTTGTATATGTAGCGAAATAAAAATCTGATTTTTATTTTATATACGTTGAGATAAAGTGGTAATTTTTATAATGATGAAATCTATATTTTTATAAAGGCGAAATCTTTATATGAGGAATAGCGTGATAAAAATATAATTTTTATCTATATAACATAGAAAAGAAAAATAGAATTTTTATATATTGAACTTCGTAATAAAAATAGAATTTTTATATATTGAACTTCGAAATAAAAATAGAATTTTTATATATTGAACTTCGGAATAAAAATAGAATTTTTATATATTGAACTTCGAAATAAAAATATGATTTTTATATATTGAATAGCGAAGTAAAAATTCGATTTTTACATAGGTAGTGAAAGCGGACAACGAAGATGACGAAGATGACGAAGATGCGGTAGCGACGAAGGTTTCTGCAAATGAAGTGCCGTGGAGCTAGGATAGCTATCGGTGAGAACTTCTCACTCAAATTTACTTCTCTAGTTATATATATATATATATATACTAGGATGCAGACGGTGCTTATTAGAAGCACCCGACACCCGTCCACAGACCATGGACTTGTTTGTTTAGTTGAATGTTGGGTGATTGATTTATTCGTTTGGTTGAATTGGAAATTGATTGAAATTGATTTGTGAATGGCGTGGGCCATTACTAGACCGGGGATAAGGCTAGGCCTCGTCCCGTTTCTAGTATCGTGCCGTTATGCCGCCGAAATTTTCTAAAATATGTTAGAAAAATAAAAATATCATTTTATTTAAAGAATGAACTGAATAGAAATTCATATGTTGAAATAAAATGTTTTATCGTTAAAAATATAATTTTTAACCCGAATATGAATAAATAAATATTCATTTACAAACCGGACGGTTTGTTTATGTACACCTATTTGAAGGACATTGATTGGGACGATAAATTTTACACATCGCCCAACAGCACAAATAAAATATGTGTTTGATTGTTTGAAACCCCACACGGGTGTTGGGATGAAATTTGAAGTCCACTCATCCTGATTGATTAAATATGTCAATCGATTGATTGACAGGCTGTTATAAGCATTAGATATCTATATTTGATGCTTATACGGTGCAGTGCACTTTGGTTGATGGTTGATTATTTATCGTTGCTATTATATACATGTGTTGTATGAAAATCCATATAATTCACTTTATATGGTAATTGATTGGGCCTCATTCCAATCGTGAAAATAAAGAATATTTTGAAAATAACAAATATTTTGATAATAGGAAATATTTGAAATAGAATATTTAAAGATAGAAATTTATGAAGCCGTGTTGATTAGATTGACGCCATTTTGACGTGAACGATATTTATATCGATTTTATTCATTTTAAAATGAATATTGAAAAGTGATTTCGAAATCGACGATTTCGAAATGAATTGAGCTGAAAACGATTTCGAAATGAATTGAATTGAAAACGATTTCGAAATGAATTGAATTGAAAACGATTTCGAAATGAATTGAATTGAAAACGATTTCGAAATGAATTGAATTGAAAATGATTTCGAAATGAATTGAATTGAAAACGATTTCGAAATGAATTGAAAACGAATTCAAATTGAATTGAAAGAAAATTGAAATGAATTCAAATTGAATTGAAATTTGAATTGAATAGAAATGAATTTTAAAACGAATTTATAGAGAAGAATTCAATTTTGATTTGAATTGAAACGGAAGTTGAAATTGCTTTTGAAACGAATTCAAAACTATTTATATAATTCGTTTTAAATAGAAATCGACGAAATTATTATTATATATATTATATATATAATATAATGGCCTGAATAGAACGTGCCGCGCCGCGGCAGTTCGTGAATTTCGACCATTTATTTCAAACGGACATTGCGGGAGATCCGACCGTCGGATTCTCCTAAAACCGGAACCGTTGGGTTCGTATCGAAAAGAGCTTTCTAACGAATATTGGAAATTAGAAATCTAACGGTTGGATTTGGAATTATGTCCAAATCAAATTTGAAAAAGGTCGCTGTAAGTGCAGTTCGATGGCCATTGATGGAAATCGACTGTACGGGCCTTGATAAAATTATTAAAAATAGTAATAATTTGTGTAAAATCATAAGAAATGATTTGTGAAGATTTGGGATGGAAAACTTCATGTTTGAAAAGATAAAAATAGATTTTTATCGAAATGAACTGGTTTTGAACTAGAATTATAATTCTATTTATTTTTAAATAAATAAATTGAATTTAAAAAGGGTTTTAAAAATAACCAGAATTTCCAATGATTGCATTGGAGTGGATTTGAATCGAAATTGTCTTCGGAATATTTCGATGTTGGAATTCGGGATTATACAGATGTTGTTATGGAAATTTGAAAGATGTAGATATTTATATCGTTATTTCCAATACGACATTTGTTAATCGTAGAATTTGATATTGAATATAAGCCGATATATTTTCTATTCAGAGCCTTGTATTGAATATCAAATGTGATTTGGGTTCGTCGTGAATGGTGTCTTCACTAACACTGTTCTTGAACCCAGTTGAGAAAAGATTAAATCTTTTTATTTAGATTTAATGAAGTGTACCAATTAAGTAATATTTAATTGGAATTGAATTGATATTGATTTTTGGGTTTATCGTGAACAGTGTTTTAAATAACACTCGTTCTTTAATCCGATAATTAATGGAATGTGATTTTGGGTTTATCGTGAACCGTGTTTTAAATGACACTGATTCTTTAACCCAGTTAACGATTAAAACTAAGTGGAGTTTTAATGAATCTTTAATTTGATTGAAATGATCGAAAATGGAGTATCACCAGTTTTGCTCCAGGCGATAGTTAAATCTTTAATTAGATTTGAACGAGAAATGGTAATTGAATTTACCGATAACACTGTGGTGTTAGATATGAAGTATTACCAGTTTTACTTCATGGGATGAATAGGTTGGGATTGGGAAATTAAAACAAATGATTACTTCGGTAAGGTTCGTTAATCCCGACTAGTTTTGAATTGATATTCAAAAATAGATTAAAGAATAAATTCAAGAAATTTATCTTTGATAAAATTAATGGGAACCTTTCCCTGTGAATGTGAAATTTAGAAACTAACTGTCGGTTAGCTAAGCAGAATGGTTTTCTGGATATTGATCTGATGTTGGTTTCGGCCTTCGGGGTTAATATTTGGGGAATTATTCTCTTGATTAATTTACGGTTAGTGACTGATGAATTGGAATGAGGCGTATGTTGTGTTTGTGTAACACTTATTTAAAATATACGCGAGTTATTCGGAAAGTCCGGGTTTATCCCATTCTGAATAACTGATACGACGATAAGTCGAAGATGAAGACGATGGTCGAAGACCGGAGGTCTTCACGTCGTTTGGGTGATAACTGATGATCTTGATTGGGCTGTACACCCAAGAAGATGGAAACAGTTGGTAATCGTCCAGACGTACTTGGAGATCGATGGATATGCGGGGTACTAGGTGCCTCCGGTTTCGTTCAGACCCAGAACGGACTTGTAAATGGACTGTGTGTCTGACATTGGATTTTAGTCCGTGTGATTGATCTCTATTAAATATATATCTGTTTGGCGGTTGAGAATTTATTCTCTTGCTTAACGCCCTTCTCTGAGACGTACGAGCTCAGGGGTTATATATTGATGGATATCAAACGCATGGGGTGAATTGCCTGTGTGGCATGCCTAAGTGGCAATTGATCGAGGCTTCTGTTGAAAAGCAAAGTCTTGTGGTGATGATCAAAGCAAGGCCTTTGTGGCGTAGCTTTGTGTAACGTTTGCTTCGCGAGTTTCACACCCGGTATGAACCAAAAACGGGAGAGGACGTCAGGGAGGGCATGCGTTTCTTTCTAGCTAGAAGTGGCGTCAGTGGTTTTACACGCCCTGACGAGTTTGACTTATGTGGTTGTTGCTGTTGCGAGGCGCCTCGGATTGATCGGTCGTTCTCGAACTGATGGAGTCATTTAGTTGGCTCATTTACGCCCCAAAGGGCGGGGAAACGCATGTTCAGGCATTTTAATCCACATCGGTGGACCGGCCCTGAGGATCCAAAGGCTTGACAGAGTACTTGCCCGAGGCTCGGGCTAGACAGTCTCGAAGTCGGTGAGGACTATCTTTTGCCTCGGTTCATAGACGGAAATCCAATTTCCAAATACATGACATTTGCGGTTTTATTTGTAAACCTATATATGGCGACATGATATATGGTACCCATGCCGCCTATGATTGATACTTATGATTTGAAGTTGTTTTTATATACTATGCACTTATAATAGTATCAAATGATTTGTTTTCAACGTATCAAGCATTCTTGGCTATTATAAGGTAAAAACCCTATCCTCGGGCTTGCGATTGCATTGTGTGATGGGAACTGGGTCTTATAATAGCTTCATTTTTCTTTATTTAGCATCGCGCTGTTTGTTTTATGCACTGGTATTCTTGGGAGGAAACCCGTTCCATGTTTTACGGCGTGGTCCCTTGATTTACCGAACTTTAAAATAAAGAATTATAACTGTTTTAGTTCTCACACCAGTCACATGACTGACCTGGAGTTTATTGTTTTAACCTAAACTCTGGGTGCCCCTATTTTGACACGGGCAGCTAGTAGTTTTGGTTTTGCAGATTTATATTCACAGGATCCTGGTTTACAGCTGGAACGATATCCGGAAAGCTTTGTATCTGTATATCTACTTCTAGTTGTGTATTGTATTATTTTCCGCTGCTATGTATTTAAATGTAATTTAAATCTCTGATATTTAAATGTAATATTCATTTATACTCTGTATATTCTTGTAATCTGATGCATTGTTGTAATATACAATGAAATATTCTTCTGTATGCGTTCTGTTGTGGCTTGTTCTCGAACTATCCGACGCTTTCCTTTACGGGGAAGTTACGGGTTTTCACAATTGGCAAGGCACACAGGGACGACCCACAGTTGGTTGAGTTGGTAGTGAGGCTCATAAGGGGGGAGTCGTTAACCCATTTGAGCTGGTACACCCTAGACGATAAGGGGTGCTTGCGTAGAGACGGTAGACTTTGTGTACCGCAAGACGAGGGTTTGAGGAAGGCTATTCTTGATGATGCACATCGTTCCAGGATGACTATTCATCCCGGTGGGGAGAAGATGTACCAAGACATGAAGCGAGTTTTCTATTGGGACGGTATGAAGAAAGATGTGGCCGAGTATGTCGCTAGATGCTTGGTGTGCCAACAAGTGAAAGCGGAGCAAAAGAAACCCGGTGGGTTGCTTCACCCATTGGAAGTTCCGCAATGGAAGTGGGATAGCGTCTCGATGGATTTTGTTGATGGGTTACCTAGATCGAGGAAGGGTAATACGGGAATTTGGGTTGTGGTAGACAGACTTACTAAGAGCGCCCATTTTATACCCATGAAGAGCAAGAGGACGGCTCCATGGCTAGCTTAAGTTTATCTTCGAGAGATAGTTCAATTGCATGGGGTACCTTCTAGCATATTGAGTGATCGAGATCCTATCATCACTAGTGAGTTTTGGAAGAGTTTGCAAGAAGCAGTGGGGACTCAGTTGTGTCTGAGCACCGCCTATCATCCTCAGATGGACGGCCAGACCGAGAGGGTGAATCGTGTTCTGGAAGACCTTTTGAGGCTTTGTATCCTAGATTTTGGAGGTACATGGGAAGAGCATCTTCCATTGGTGGAGTTCGCGTATAATAACAGCTTTCAGTCCAGTATTGGTATGGCTCCTTTCGAAGCTCTTTATGGAAGGCCTTGTTGATCACCTACATGTTGGTGGGAATCTATGGATAAGATCTTGCTTGGGCCTGATATGGTTAGGGAGACTTCGGAGAAGATTGATTTGATTCGAAGAAGGATGAAAGCAGCGCAAGACAGGCAGAAAATCTTACACGGATAAGAGGAGGACGGATCTTGAGTTTGAGGTTGGGGACATGGTCTTTGTCAAAGTATCTCCATTACGGAATGTAGTTCGCTTTGGGTCCGTTGGGAAGTTAGCTCCAAGATTTGTAGGACCGTTTCCTATTAAGGAAAGGATTGGACGGATGGCATATAGAGTGGATTTACCTGAGAGACTTAGTGGGGTACATGACGTATTCCATGTGTCACATTTGAGGAAGTGCCTACATGAGACCGCAGAGGTGGTAGAGCCGAGCTTGCTAAGAGAAGTGGAGGTAGAGCATGATGCAACTATTCGACGAGCTCCTACCCGCATCCTTGGGTCAGAGATTAGGAAGTTGAGGAACAGAGAGGTGCGACTAGTCAAAGTGCAATGGGGAGAGGATGAGAGCAATGCTACTTGGGAGACAGAAGCGAAGATGCGTTCATTGTACCCATTCCTTTTTGAGGGTATGTCTTTTAACTTCTCCTTTATCGTTTGTCTAGTACTTATCTTGTCTTTAGTATGTCCTCTCATTAGTACCTTTGACCTTTAGATAGGGTGAACCGATGGTTGAAACATGTGTTTGAGACATGTTATGTTTGATGGATGCGTGTGGATGCAAGTGGTTGCTAATGGTTGCTCGTGGATGCATATACACACACTCTAGGCACTAGATCGGCTCAATCACTTCATATTGCATATTGCATAAAATTGTGTGTAGGTAGATATATTAATGGATGTATAATGTTTGTGCTATCATATGGATGATGCATTTTGGTGAATGATTGTGCACTCATGTAGAAATAGTATGTGTCGATAAGGTTCTTTCGCATACATATTGGATGCATGGCACTATCATGGTTTGCATTAAGGAGGTCAACTGAATCAGTAGACCGCCTGATTTTGCATTAGACAGGGAACATATACACACACTTTTTGCATATATTCATACATCATTAGAAACTTTAAGGATAGTGGATGCCAGTGTTTGATGGTTTGAGTAGATGGTTGTTTGGTTGGTAGGATACATTCTTCTTGACTTAGAGATTTCGGGGGAGAAATCCTTTAAGTAGGGGAGAATGTAACACCCCGTATGTTGAATGACTTGTTATAATATAAAACAGGGCAGAATTAAATTTTAAAAACTGAATCAGGGGAAACGGGCTATGCCATTGCGTTCATCTCGGAAAAATACGTGAAATAGAGTCCGAGTTTTCGAAAATCGGAGTCCGTATGACCCAGTTAAGGCCCAAAGAAGTTTTCAGAAAATTCAAAACAGGTTTAAAAATAAAAATTCAAACATTTCAGAAGTGGCGGGAAAATTCCCGCCAGACCCAGGGGGTCGACCTTGGGGTCGACTGGGGAGTCGACCTGCCCACCAGGTCGACTGGGGAGTCGACCCTAGTGTCGACCTGGGGGTCGACCTCCCTGGTCGAGCCTAGGTGACCTGGGTGCATCAGCTTGGCTTTTGGGCTGTGTTTTGGTGGCTAGGACGAGATCTGACAGCTCTAATCTAATTTAGGGCTAATCTAATGGCCTAAAACACCTAACTACTCTATAAATACACCCTAAGACTACCCTAATTCATACTAAAAATAGAAACAATGCCGTCATGCCGTCAAGATGCAACTTGAAGGAGCCTCCATCAAATTGTAGAAGAAGATAGTATCTCAAATCAACTTCTAATCAACTCTAGCAACTTAATCTTCTTCTTAGGAGTGCTAATCAACAAGTTGTGAGTTTTCTATAGCCTTAATGGCCAATTATTGAAATGATTATGATAGGATATAATGAGGTTACGGCTATGAATGTGGATCAATGCAAGTTATGCAAGTTATATGCTATGTGTTAATGATGTTATGCATGTTATGCAAGTTATATGCTATGTGTTAATGATGTTATGCATGTTATGCAAGTTATATGCTATGTGTTTGTGATGTTATGCAAGTTATGCAAGTCATATGCTACATGTTCATGATGTTATGCAAGTTATGCAAGTCATATGCTACATGTTCATGATGTTATGCAAGTTATGCAAGTTATATGCTACATGATCATGATGTTTTGCAAGTTATGCAAGTGTTAGGGTATGTGTTCATGATGCTAGTTATGCAAATTGCTATGATAAACATTGATCCATTATGACACCATGATTATGCAAGTTTGGTGTATGATTATATGCAAGTTCATATGTATGCAAGTTTGGTGTATGATTATATGCAAGTTCACATATGACATGTTATGCAAGTTTGGTGTTTGATTATATGCAAGTAACATGTGCAAGTTTACACCTTTGGATGATATGCATGCATATGCAAGTTAACCCCTTTATATGTCATACATACATATGCTAGTTTACCCCTTTGTATGACATAAGAAACTTATGCAAGTTAACCTCTTTATGACATATGTGATTCATGCAAGTTTGGGTTGATTATTTATGCTAGTTGGGTTTGATGCTATATGCATGTTGACACCTTTAAACCCATGTTGATGCTAATGTGTTATGCAAGTTGAACCCATTGTATTTGTGATGAATCTTCCCTTTTATGTCATGTTAGCGAATTACGTGGGGAACGATGGGGTTAATAAACATGTTAATGAAATTGTGTGAAGTTGGTATGATTATGCATACCATAAAGTGGATGGACATAATTGAGTCAATTATGTACATCGTTAACATTGGAATTAATTAGGGAAAATTAATTCGGGGGTGATTAATTAGGTGTAATTAATCGACTAAGACACGAGGTTGGACCCTTTTGTAGCGTAAGACTGCCCGGAACCGACCGGCAAATCCAGCGGCTACAAATGATTGGCCCAATGTGAGAGGTCTTAGGCACAAACCAAATACGTGACAAGTGTATAGACACGAGATTAGACTCGGTTATGGCGTAAGGCTACCCGGACCCAACCGGCAAATCCAGCTGCCATAAAAGATAGTCTAATGTGAGAGTTCTTTACAACGGTTACGTTTTTAATTAATTAAGAAACACTTAACCAGATAAGCATGTAGTGGGCATGAGGGGTTAAGTGGCTGCCTTGGGTGGCATGTGGAAATCAAGTAAGTGCCTTGGATGGCATGAGGAAATCTAGTGGGTTGCCTTGGGTGGCAATAGAAAATACGATTAGAATACTTAACCAAGTGGAAACATTTAATTAAACATGATTAAAGGGTTAAGTGGGATGCACTAGATAAAATGACAAGCTTAGGTGGTAGCTTGTTGGGGGCCCATTTCAACCAGTAACCCATATGTATCTTATTGGGCTCGACCCATGTCGAGGACGGGACACGCGTACTGGGCTTGATTATAAGAGGCCAAAACGAGTTAGCGGTGGCAACGCAAGTCCAACGGGTTTCATATGCGTGTGTGGACCCGGGCTGGTAGGTAAGACATTGTTGCATCGTGTAGATATAAGTCGTGCACCATTTGTTGTATCGGGTTGCCACTTTGGGGAGTGATACACCCCACTGTGGGGCCAGCACGGGTATCTACGGTAGGGAGCCGATCGCTTGGGAGTAGTGGGTATACCTATCGGATAGGGGCAGACGGCACCTATGTAGTCAGCTAGGGGTACACGAAACTACTGGGTAAATTTTCTAAGTCCTTGGGAGGGATCAACCTGTAAGTAGGAATGACTGGTGTGGTGCAGTTAGTAATTACCCTTGGTTGGGTAGATGCGTCTTTACCGTTATCTTAGTTCATCCTATGTCTAGTTGGCTACTTAGTGTAGTCATTTATCCCCAGTCATCCCGTACCAAGTTTATATCATACCCTAATTACTTTAATAATTGTGTTGTTAAAGTTATAGGGCTCACTCAGACTTACGTCTGACCCCGTTGTTTTTATCTTTTTCCCCCTCAGGTCCTCAGGTTGGGCCTAGCACTAGTGGGCTTTGATCAGATTTCTTTATCTATCTCTTGGAGCTTGGACCATGATGTAAAGCCCAGTTCATCTTTTCTTTTATGGCTATTGTTTATGTAGTGGGATTATGTACTTATGTTTTTATCAGGATGGATATTTAGTACTTGACTCTTTATGGTGTTGTAACTAAATATGTTTACCTTCTGCTGCAATGAAATGATGTTTTAGATTTTCAAGTATTTATATCTGTCTTGTGTAATTTTTCTGTTCTATATTCACTTAAAATGCTCCACCAAAGTTAAGGCATTCCCTTAGTGAGTGACCTTAGCGGGTGTGGGGTATTACAATAAGTCAAACTCATCAGGGCGTGTAAAACCACTGACGCCACTTCTTGCTAGAAGGAAACGCATGCCCTCCCTGATGGCCTCTCCCGTTTCTGGTTCACAACCGGTGTGTGACGCTCGTGAATCATAGCTACACAAAGCTATGCCACAACGGTCGTGCTTTGATCATCAACCACAAGACTTTGCTTTTCAACAAAAGCCTTGATCATGTGCAACTTAGCATGCCACACAGGCAAACCACTCCATGCAACCGATATCCATCAATCACATAGAATGATATCCAATATCAGACACACGGCCCATTTACGAGTCAGTTCTGGGTCTGAACGAAACCGCAGGCACCTTGTACCTCGCATATCCATCGATCTCCAAGTACATCTGGACGATCACCAACTAATTCCCTCCTCTTGGGTGTACGGCCCAATCAAGATCATCAGTAATCATCCAAATGACGTGAAGACCTCCGGTCTTCAACCACCGTCTTCATCTTCGACTAATCGTCAAATCAGTTATTCAGAATGGGATAAAACCGGTCTTTCGGAATAACTCGCGTATATAATAAACAAGTGTTACACAAACATAACATACGCCTCATTCCAATTCATCATTAACTAACCGTAAATTAGTAAGAGAACAATTCCCCAAACATTAACCCTGAAGGCTGAAGCCAACATCAGATCAATACCCAGGAAACCATTCATCTTAGCCAACCTGTAGTTAGTTTCTAAATTTCACATTATTAGGGAAAGGTTCCCATTAATTTTATAAAAGATAAATTCTTTTAAATTTATTCTTTAATCTTCCTTTGAATATCACTTCAAACTAGTCGGGATTAACGAACCTTACCGAAGTAATCATTTGTTTTAATTCCCCAATCCCAACCTATTCATCCCATGAAGTAAAACTGGTAATACTTCATATCTAACACCACGGTGTTATCGGTAAATTCAATTTCCATTTCACGTTCAAATCTAATTAAAGATTTAACTATCGCCTGGAGCAAACCTGGTGATACTCCATTCTCGATCTTTTCAATCTAATTAAAGATTCATTAAGACTCCACTTGGTTTTAATCTCTAACTGGGTTAAAGAACCAATGTCATTTAAAATATGGGTACGATATATCCCTAAAATCACATCAAATTTCAATCAGTCCCTAACCATAAATTAGCAAGTGAGCAATACCCTAAGTATTAACCCCGAAGGCCAAAACCAACATCAGTCAATATCCCATAAACCATTCAACTTAACCAATCTCTAGTTAGTTTTTGATTTTCTTAACTCCTCCGGGTCTAAGAACAGTATTATTGGAGATACCGTTCACAACAACCCAAAATCCCATTCCATTAATTATCGGGTTAAAGAACAAGTGTTATTTAAAACACTGTTCACGATAAACCCAAAAATCAATGCCAATTCAATTCCAATTAAATATTATTTAATTGGTACACTTCATTAAATCTAAATAAAAAGATTTAATCTTTTTCTCAATTGGGCTTAAGAACAGTGTTAATGAAGACACCATTCACGACAAACCCAAATCACGTTTGATATTAAATACAAGGCTCTGAATAGAAAATATATCAGCTTATCTTCAATATCAAATTCTACGACCAACAAATATCACATTGGAAATGACGATATCTATATATCTTTCAAATTTCCATAACGATATATGTATAATCACGAAATCCAACATCGAAATATTCCAAAGACAATTTCGATTCAAATCCATTCCAATTCAATTATTGGAAATTCTGGTTACTTTTAAAACCCTTTTCAAATTCAATTTATTTATTTAAAAATAAATAGAATTATAATTCTAGTTCAAAACTAGTTCATTCCGATAAAAATCCATTTTTATCTTTTCAAATATGGAGTATTTCATTCCAGTTCTTCACAAATCATTTCTTATGATTTTAAACAAATTATTACTATTTTTAATAATTTTATCAAGGCCCGTACAGTCGATTTCCATCAACGGCCATCAAACTGCACTTACATCGACCTTTTCCAAATTTGATTTGGACATAATTCCAAATCCAACCGTTATATTTCTAATTTCAAATATTCTTTAGAAATCCCTTTTCGATACGAAGCCAATGGTTCCGGTCTTAGGAGAATTCGACGGTCGGATCTCCCGCAATATCCGCTCGAAGTCAATGGTCAAAATTTGTGAACTACCGCGGCGCGGCACGTTCTATTCAGGCCATTATATATAATATATATATATTTCGTCGATTTCCTTTTAAAACGTATTTTATAAATCATTTTAAATTCGTTTTCAAAAAGATTTCAACTTCCATCTCAAATTCAAATCAAAATTGATTCTTTCTAATATAAATTCGTTTTAAATTCATTTCAACTCGATTTCAATTCAATTCCATTTCAATTCAAATCAATTTCAGTTCGATTTCAGTACGATTTAAATTCAATTCAAAATGATTTCAATTCTATTTCAATTTCAGTTCAATTTCAATACGTTTTAAATTCAATTCAAAACGATTTCAATTCTATTTTAGTCTAATTCGAATTTCAATTCTTTTTAATTTAATTCGAATTTCAATTCATTTCAGTTTAATTCGAATTTCAATTCTTTTCAGTTTAATTCGAATTTCAATTCATTCCAGTTTAATTTGAATTTCAATTCTTTTTAGTTTAATTCGAATTTCTATTCATTTCAGTTTAATTCGAATTTCAATTCTTTTCAGTTTAATTCGAATTTCAATTCATTTTAATTTAAATTTCAATTCTTTCAATTTAATTCGAATTTCGAAATCACTTTCAATATTCATTGAAAAATGAATAAAATCGATATAAATATCGTTCATGTCAAAATGGAGTCAATCTAATCAACACGGCTTTTGTTCAACACATGAAATTATTTTCTTTTGGAATGAGGCCCAATCAATTACCATGTAATGTTAATTATATGGATTTTCTACAACACATGTATATAATACCAATGGTAAATAATCAACCATGATCCAGAGTGCACCACACAACTGCACAGGCATTAAATATAACTAATTAACGCTTACACAGTCTGCCAATCCATCGATTGACATACAACTAAACAATCGGGATTAGTGTACGTCAAATCTCATCTCAATACCCGTGTGGGGTTTTCAAATCAACAAACACAGATTTTATTTGTGCAGTTGGGCGATGTGTAAAATTTATCGTCCCAATCAATATCAGTGAAATCAGTGTATATAAACAAATATCCGATTTGTTTATAAATATTTATTTTATATACACGTTAAAAATCATATTTTTAACTATAAAATATTTTATTTCATTTCACATCACACAATCAAATTTCACAACATAGCAACCAAACAAACAAGTCATCCATGGTCTGTGGACGACGGGTGTCGGGTGCTACTAAACACGGTCTGCATCCTAGTATATATTTAAAACTAGAAATAAATTAAAAGTTAAGAGTTCTCACCTTGGGATCCACTCCGTCAGTTTTGTCTGAATTTCTGAACTATTTCGATTTGAAATTGCCTGAAATTCTGACGTGCTCTATTTTGGATGCGGTCAGTTTTCTTTCGAAGCTCTCGTCAGGAGGATTCCAACGGATCCTGTTTCACTGGATTCCGACACCGTATGATGAAGATATCAGTGTTTATTCATTAATGACATTTTAAATAAAATTAATATATTAATTAATTATGTAAACTTCCTTCTTCTATTACACAGACCCCCCCCATCATTATTTCCTATAACCGGAACCCAAACACGTTGATTTGAGGAACCAAATATTATCGTCGCCACCGTTGGTTTGCCGTCGATCGACGACCATCACGAGGCTCGTCGGAGCCTTCTCCTCCATCGCAGCCAATGGGGGCGAATTTGGTGGCCCCCCGTGGCACCAAATCAAGTGCGAACGGCGCTACTTTCTGCCATGAATTCCTTCAAAACACTCAACGAGAATCGATCTCAACCGGTAGAAAAGAAGATCTTGGATTGCACTTCAATTTCCCCTCTTAAAGCTTTGCATTTTATTGATCAGATTTGGCATGAATTGATGAGGAAACGTGAAGCGATTCTGGCCTTTGATCAGTGGTTGGAGGCTGCGTTAAAGGGGGCTAGGGTTTAAGGGGGGGCTTTTATAGAGAATATTTTTATATTATTTTATTTATTTACTTCGTTTAAATGTGATTTTTCAAATGAACACCAAATCAAACCCAACGACTATTGCCCCTAGCTAATTACCCCCATTCCGAACACAATGGGATATGCCTGTCAGGCAAATTCGACTGTTTAGACCAGTTTCTGTCAAAATCAAAATATAACTCTATATATTGAATTTGAGAGCACATTTAAATTTGTCGGGGCCACATACGGCCTCTAAAAATTCCCGAAAAATATTTTCTAGCTTTGTATTGACGATACGGTCCTAACAAAACTAATTTCATCAAATTCTGCGACCGTTTAAAAAATGACCGTTTTCCAGTCGATTAAAATCAATTGAAGCTGCCAAAACACGTTTTACTTCGCCACACTCACATACTCATTCAGAAAATAATGAATTTTGGAACCTAGCTATAAATTGACATCCCGGAACCAACAAAAGTGGTTTCGTCGAAAACCGAGGTCGTTTGAAAATTTTCCATTTCTAAGGGCCTTTATATATATTAAAATATATGTAAATTCCACAGTGAGTTTTCTGAATTTTAAATTGGACATATCTTTCAACTTCTAAAGTGAAATCTCTGTTTCTTACATCCGTTAGAAAGATATCGTCAAACAGATTTAGATATTTTTTGTTTCGCCCAATTCCGACATAAAACAAATTCTGTATATTCATTTGAAATTCGAAATCGAATTTTCAAACTACCACGCCATTTCAGGCTCGTTATATAATTAAAACAAATTTATTCGTTTTAACTTCGTCAAAAATAAATTTTTCGTCGTTATCACTTAAAATAATTTATTTTAAATAACCAAATTTCATTAAAATAGCCAAAATAAAAATTTTAAATTGGCCCATATTTCCGAGTTATTACAATCCCCCCCACTTAAAACTTTTCGTCCTCGAAAAGGAACGAAGCCGAAAGTTGTTTTTCAAATCAACTCAACTTCCATTATTTTCGTTACGAGTTAAATTCTTCAACTTTTCAGTTTCTAAGAACTTTTCAAATTTTTCAAAAATTTGGATAACACCCTAAATTTTCGAAAAATTTCTCCATAACCTCCCCTACACCGGGGACTTCGGGATATTTCATATAGCCTCCCATGGCCTTCTTCAATCCAAAAGAAAAAGAAAAAGCTAAGTGGCTCGCCAATCGTCTCATAAAATCATCATCACCCAAACAAAACAGTAAATATGGTAAACATGTGCCTACTTGTCGGGCAAACAATTTTATTCTTCTGCTCTAGCCTCTTTGCAATGACCTGTTCAATGTAAGTACATGTACATGCATGCAAATGCGATAAATTTTCAATACAATTTAATATTTGGTTCAAATTGGCTATATGGTTCAAATTTATGAATCAAACAACACAATCAGCAAACAATTAGTTGATTAGCTTTTCAAATTCATAACTTTGATACATAGTCTAAAAATCAGATTTTTGATGCCAAATCACAACAATAGGCCCTATCTAATTTTGGTTCCCACACCAGTCTAATGGAAATTTATAAATATCCCACTTTCGACACTCGAAAACAGACTACGGATGTCGTACGTCATCAGTAGAATCATGCCCAGGCGACTAGAGTGAATCAGTCCAGTATATTAAAACTTCAAATACACGTAGGTCAGACGTATATTAAAACCTCTATATACTTGATAGTCCAAATTAATATAAATAAATATTCAAGTACGTATAATTGATTTATATTTCCAAAAAAAAATTTGTTTTCATTTTAAAAATATACTCTTCACACTCGTTCTAGGATGCTACTGATCCCATCTCAAACAAGTCATTCTCATTGGATATTACTAATCCAATCTCTGATGAATTCTTTCATTTGGTTCTAACATGTCTTGCTCTCTAAGCTTTGTAAACCAAAGCTCAGATGCCAAATGAAGCGACCCGAACTTCCCCGGTCTCCGAAGAGAAGAGAAAGAACGAATTACTTTGAGGACAAGACGAATCAGAACACAAACGGAAGAAAAATTCATTGTTTATTACAACAATTCCATCAGAATACAAGAATATACAGGGTATAAATAAATATTACACAGAAAAATATCAGAGATTACAATACATTACATAGCAGCGGAAGATAATACAATACACAACTAGAAGTAATACACGGATACAGAGCTTTTCAAGTATCGTTCCTGCTGTAAATCAGGATCCTGTGAATATAAATCTGCAAAACCAAAACTACTAGCTGCCCGTGTCAAAATAAGGGCACCCAGAGTTTAGGTTAAAACAATAAACTCCAGGTCAGTCATGTGACTGGTGTGAGAACTAAAACTGTTATTAATCTTTATTTTAAAGTTAGGTAAGTCAAGGGACCAAGCCGTATAACATGGAAAGGGTTTCCTCCCAAGAACAGCAGTGCATAAAACAACAACGCAATGTTAAATAAAGAAAAATTAAGCTATTTTAAGACCCAGGTCCCATCACACAATGCAACGCAAGCCGGAGGATAGGGTTTTTACCTTATAATAGCCAAAGAATGCTTGATACGCTAAATTTCATCTTTTGATTCTTAATCATACTCCAACCGTAAATTAGTAAGAGAACGATTCCCTAAGTATTAACCTCGAAGGCCAAAACCAACATCAGACTAATACCCAGGAAACCACCCATCTTGGCTAATTTCCAGTTAGTTTCTGATTTTATGTACAATCATAAATATCAATCATAGGCGACATGAGTGTCCCATGCCACTATGTTGCCATATATAGATTTACAATCAAAACCGTACATATCGTATTTGGAAATTGGATTTCCATCTGTGAACCGAGGCAAAAGATAGTCCTCTACCAATTCAAGACGCTCTAGCCCGTGTCTCAGGTCAGAGCTCGAGTGACCTTTGGATCATCAGGGCCGGTCCACCGATGTGGATTATTATGCCTGAACACTGCGTTTCCCCACCCATTGGGGTGTCAATGAGCCAACGAATGACTCCGTCGGCTTAACATAGTCACCGATATATCAGAGGCGCCTCGTAACAGCAGCAACCACATAAGTCAAACTCGTCAGGGCGTGTAAAACCACTGACACCACTTCTAGCTAGAAGGAAACGCATGCCCTCCCTGATGTCCTCTCCCGTTTCTGGTTCACAACCGGGGTGTGACACTCGCGAGTCAACACAACACAAAGCTACGCCACAAAGGTCATGCTTTTATCATCAACCATAAGACTTTGCTTTTCAACAAAAGCCTTGATCATTTGCATCTTAGCATGCCACACAGGCAAACCACTCCATGCAACCGATATCCATCAAACACACAGAATGATATCCAATGTCAGACACACAGTCCATTTACAAGTCCGTTTTGGGTCTGAACGAAACCGGAGGCACCTTGTACCTCGCATATCCATCGATCTCCGTGTACATCTGGATGATCACCAACTGATTCCCTCCTCTTGGGTGTACGGCCTAATCAAGATCATCAGTAATTATCCAAACTAGATGAAGACCTGTAATAACCCGCAAAATGCGAGCCAGTTTGAAATTTTTATTTTGGCGATTTTAGCGAATTTTGAACATTTAAAATGAATTATTTTAAATAATATCGACGAGAAAATTTATTTTGAATTGAATTCGACGTATATATTATATACGTCGTCGTTAGAATATAAATATTTATATATAATTATAAATAGAATTGAAAATGGCGCGGTAGTTCGATAATTCGATTTCAAACTTCAATTGAATGTACCGGGTGCAAAACAATCCGGATTTTAATGAAACCAAAAACATTAGGATCTAATTGATAATATCTTTCTAACGGATGTAAGAAACTGAGATTTCACTTTAAAAATTGAGAGATATGTCCAGTTGAAAATTCTGAATAGTCGCTATGGAATTCAGGCCCTTAAAAATGGACATTTTGCAAACGACTTCGGATTTCGACGAAACCAGTTTTGTTGGGTCCGTGATGTCGAATTATTGCTAGGTTTCAAATTTCATAATTTTTCGAATCAATATGTGAGCGTGGCAAAGGAAAACGCGTTTGACCAGTTTCAGTTGATTTTAATCGACTGGAAATTGGTCATTTTTCTAACGGTCTCAGAATTCGACGAAACTAGTTTTGTTAGGACCGTATCGTCAATACGAAGCTAGAAAATATTTTTCTGGAATTTTTCTAGTTAGTATGTGACCCCGGTAATTTGAAATGTACGTGTAAAATTCAATATAGTGATTTAAATGTAAAATAAACGGAAACTGATTCAAACGATCAAATCAACTTGCGGTGCATATCCCATTGTGTTCGGAATGGGGGTAAAACGCTATGGACGACAGGTGGTGGGCCTCGTTTTGATGACGTATGTAAAAGTCAACTTTTAATAATAATAAAATAATAAATTAAAATAAATAAAAAAATAAAAAAAAACCCTCCTTATTCATATCAGACCCCCCCCCCCCCGATTAAAATTATTTCAGAAAAAAGGAAAAAAAAAAAAAAAAAAAGCAAAAGCAACGACGAGAACCCATCGTCGATCCTCCTCCTCCACCCATCGGACCGCCGCCGTCCAAGGATGCCGCCGCCCCTCCGATGTACCTCGCCTCTCTCCCCTTCGTTCTCCTTCCACCCCGAACCCTAAACCCGCTGCTACCCCAATTCGAAACCCCTCCTCCAGCGCTGACAAGCGCCGCACAACCCCCTCCCTCCTTCGATCGACAAGCCACGAACCCCCACTGCCATCGAGCCTCACACCGCAGCCCCCTCCCCTTGAAGTCGGCCACTGACGAACGGAGCTCCCCCCCTGATGACCGACGCAGCCCCCCCTTTCTTCGTTACAGTAAGTTTTTACTTTATTTTATCTTTATTTTTTTTTATCTTAAAACTAATTTCGATTTTATAAAGGAATTTAAAACTGATTTCTATTTATTTTTAAAACTGATTTTATTTTTAGATTTTAAATAGCAAAAGATTTAAACTTTAAAAAGAGAAAAGACGATATTTTTAAAGTAGAAAAGACGGTATTTTTAAAGGTGAAAAGATAGGATTTTTATTTGGAAAAAGGTATGATCTTTATATTTTTAAAGTGATAAAAATATGATTTTTATATTTTTAAAGTATTAAAAATAAAATCTTTACTATATAGAAATATGAAAAACATGATTTTTATATTTTTAAAGTATTAAAAATATAATCTTTATAGGATAGAGAAGATAAAAATATCATCTTTGTATATGTAGCAAAATAAAAATCTGATTTTTATTTTATATACGTTGAAATCAAGTGATGATTTTTATAAAGGTGAAATCTTTAAATTTAAAAAGGTGAAATCTTTAAATTTAAAAAGGTGAAATCTTTAAATTTAAAAAGGTGAAATCTTTAAATTTAAAAAGGTGAAATCTTTAAATTTAAAAAGGTGAAATCTTTAAATTTAAAAAAAGGCGAAATCTTTATATAGAAAATAGCGTGATAAAAATATGATTTTTATATATTGAATAGCATAGTAAAAATTCGATTTTTAAATATATGAAGTGATTATAAAAATATGATTTTTAAATTGAAAGTAAGCAAATAAAAATGTGATTTTTATTTTAAAGACATCGAAATATAAAAATGTGTGATTTTTATATATATAGTGACTACGGACAACGAAGATGACGAAGATGGGATAACGAAGGAGATTTCTATTAATGAAGTGTCGTGAAGTGGATAGCTATCGGTGAGAACTTCTCACTCTTAATTCTCTTTTTCTAGATATATATATATATATATATACTAGGATGCAGACGGTGCTTATTAGAAGCACCCGACACCCGTCCACATACCATGGACTTGTTTGTTTGGATGTTTGGTGATTGATTGAGATATTGGTTTGAATGTGGTTTGTGGTGTGAAAAATCGAATCGATAAATTGGTTAGGATTAGACGTGCGCCGTTATAAGGCGAAGGAGTAAGACTAGGTTAGACTCTTACTCCAAATTTTGTGGTTTGCATAACGAGAGTGATTTGATTGATGTGTAAATGGCGTGGGCCTTCACTAGACCGGGGATAAGGCTAGGCCTTGTCCCGTTTCTAGTATCGTGCCGTTATGCCGCCGAAATTTTCTAAAATATGTTAGAAAAATAAAAATACCATTTTTATTGTGTAAATGAAATGAATAGAAATTCAAGTGTTGAAATAGAATATTTTATCGTTAAATATAATTTTTAACGTGAAAGTGAATAAATAAATATTTATAAACAAATCGGCCGATTTGTTTATATACACTGATTTGACTGATATTGATTGGGTCGATAAATTTTACACATCGCCCAACTGCACAAATAAAATCTGTGTTTGATTGTTTGAAACCCCACACGGGTGTTGGGATGAAATTCGAAGTTCACTCATCCTGATTGATCAAATATGTCAATCGATTGATTGACAGGCTGTTATAAGCGTTAGATATCGATATTTGATGCTTATACAGTGTAGTGCACTTTGGTTGATGGTTGATTATTTTTCGACGCTATTATATACATGTGTTGTATGGAATTCATATAATTAACGTTATATGGTGATTGATTGGGCCTCATTCCAATTGGGAAAATAAGGAATATTATAAAAGAAAATTCATGTGTTGAATATAAAAATAGTCATGTGTTGACGATGTGCATGTGTTGAGTGAAATATTTTATATAATCAAAATTACATCTTTATCACATTTAAAATTAGAACTACTTCCTAGTAGAAGTCTAATTAAAATCAAACGATAGATACCATAGTTTTATAAAATATTTTACATAACAAAAATAGTGATGTGTTGACAGTACTCATGTGTTGAGATTAGTCGTGTGATGAAAGAAATATAGATTCATGTGTTGAATGGGATAAATATTCATTTGTTGGATAGAATAAAGAAGTTTTGAAAAATATAAAGCCGTGTTGATTAGAGATGCGTTATTTCGACGTGAACGATATTTATATCGATTTGAAACGATTTCGAAATGAATTGAATTGAAAACGATTTCGAAATGAATTGAATTGAAAACGATTTCGAAATGAATTGAATTGAAACGATTTCGAAATGAATTGAACTGAAACGATTTCGAAATGAATTGAATTGAAAACGATTTCGAAATGAATTGAATTGAAAACGATTTCGAAATGAATTGAATTGAAAACGATTTCGAAATGAATTGAATTGAAAACGATTTCGAAATGAATTGAATTGAAAACGATTTCGAAATGAAATGAATTGAAAACGAATTCAAATTGAATTGAAAGTGAATTGAAATGAATTCAAATTGAATTGAAATTTGAATTGAATAGAAATGAATTTTAAAACGAATTTATAGAGAAGAATTCAATTTTGATTTGAATTGAAATGGAAGTTGAAATCGCTTTTGAAACGAATTCAAAACTATTTTTTTTAAAATTCGTTTTAAAAGGAAATCGACGAAATATATATTATATATATTATATATATAATATAATGGCCTGAATAGAACGCGCCGCGCCGCGGCAGTTCGTGAATTTCGACCATTTATTTCAAACGGACATTGCGGGAGATCCGACCGTCGGATTCTCCTAAAACCGGAACCGTTGGGTTCGTATCGAAAAGAGCTTTCCATTGAATATTAGAAATTTGAAATCTAACGGTTGGATTTGGAATTATGTCCAAATCAAATTCGAAAAAGGTCGCTGTAAGTGCAGTTCGATGGCCGTTGTTGGAAATCGACTGTACGGGCCTTGATAAAATTATTAAAAATATCTATAATTTGTGTAAAATTATAATATGTGAATTGGAAAGATTTGGGCTGGAAAATTCCACATTTGAAAAGATAAAAATAGATTTTTATCGAAATGAACTAGTTTTGAACTAGAATTGAAATCAATTTATTTTTAAAATAAATAAATTGAATTTGAAAGTGATTTTGAAAATAATCGATAATTTCCAATATGTGGATTGGACTGGAGCTGAATCGAAATTATCTTCGGAATATTTCGAGGTTGGATTTCGTGACTATACAGATATTGTTATGGGAATTTGAAAGATATTTTATATCGTTATTTCCAATACGATATTTGTTGGTTTCAGAATTTGATATTGAATATAAGCCGATATATTTTCTATTCAAAGCCTTGTATTTAATATCAAATGTGATTTGGGTTTGTCGTGAATCGTGTTTTGATGACATTGGTTCTTTAACCCAGTTAAAAGCAGAATATTGATTTTTTTGTGAAGATTAAAACTAAGTGGAGTTTTAATGAATCTTTAATTAGATTAAAATGTGAATTGATAATTTTAATTATCAAATTTGAAAAGTGATCGAGAGTGGAGTACCACCAGTTTTGCTCCAAAGCGATAGTTAAATCTTTAATTAGATTTGAACGTGAAATGGTAATTAATTTTACCGATAACACAGTGGTGTTAGATGTGGAGTATTACCAGTTTTCTCCATGGGATATAGGTTGGGATTGGGAAATAAACTAAATAATTACTTCGGTGTGGTTCGTTAATCCCGACTAGTTTGAAGTGATATCCAAAGGAGGATTAAAGAATAAATTTAGAAGAATTTATCTTGGATAAAATTAATGGGAACATTTCCCTAAGAATGTGATTTTGTGAATAAAAGAATATTCTGAATTGGAATGAGGCGTTTGTTGTGTTTGTGTAACATTCGTTTATTATATACGTGGGTTATTCAGAAAGGCCGGGTTTATACCCATTCTGAATAATCGATTCGACGAGATGTCGAAGATGAAGACGGTGGTTGAAGACCGGAAGTCTTCACATCGTTTGGGTGATTACTGATGATCTTGATTGGGCTGTACACCCAAGATGAGGGAAACAGTCGGTGATCGTCCAGACGTACTTGGAGATCGATGGATATGCGAGGAAAGTGCCTCCGGTTTCGTTCAGACCCAGAACGGACTAGTAAATGGACTGTGTGTCTGACATTGGATTTTAGTCCGTGTGATTGATCTCTATTAAATATATATCTGTTTGGCGGCGGAGAATTTATTCTCTTGCTTAACGCCCTTCTCTGAGACGTACGAGCTCAGGGGTTATATATTGATGGATATTAAGCGCATGGAGTGAATTGCCTGTGTGGCATGCGTAAGTGGCAATTGATCAAGGCTTCTGTTGAAAAGCAAAGTCTTGTGGTTGATGATCAAAGCACGGCCTGTGTGGCATAGCTTTGTGTATAACGTGAATTCGCGAGCCTCACACCTCGGTATGAGTTAAAAACGGGAGACGGACCGCTGGGAGAGCACGACGTTTCTTTCTAGCTAGGGTGGTGTCAGTGACCTACCAGCCCTGACATTTATATACTTTTCACCTGTGTGGTTGTTGGATACGAGGCGCCTCGGATATAGGTCTGTAAGGACCGGGAAACGTGTGTTCAGGAATTGCCAATCCTCAAAAGTAAGAGAGGACCGGCCCAGCCGATTCCAAGGATCATAGTGGGGTCCTGGGACATTTGCTAGAGTGTCTCGAACGCGGAGAGGAGCTTGCCCCTTGCCTCGGCTCATGACGGAAATCCAATTTCCAATACGTGATAGTGCGGTTTTATTTGTAGAACCTAGTATGGCGACATAGTGGTATGGGTCATTAATGCCGCCTATGATTGATACTTATGATTGAAATTGTTTTGACACTATACACTTATAATAGTATCAAATAATGTGTTTTAAACGTATCAAGCATGCTTTGGCTGTTATAAGGTAAAAACCCTATCCTCCGGCTTGCGTTGCATTGTGTGATGGGACCTGGGTCTTATAACCGCTTCATTCTTCTTTATTTAGCATTGCGCTGTTTGTTTTATGCACTGGTATTCTTGGGAGGAAACCCGTTCCGTGTTATACGGCGTGGTCCCTTGATTTACCGAACTTTAAAATAAAGAATTATAACTGTTTTAGTTCTCACACCAGTCACATGACTGACCTGGAGTTTATTGTTTTAACCTAAACTCTGGGTGCCCCTATTTTCCGCACGGGCAGCTAGTAGTTTTGGTTTTGCAGATTTATATTCACAGGGTCCTGATTTACAGCTGGAACGATGCTCGGAAAGCTCTGTATCCGTGTATCACTTCTAGTTGCGTTTTGTATATTTTTCCGCTGCTATGTAATTTATTGTAATCTCTGATATTTGTTTAATGTAATTTATTCATTTATACTCTGTATATTCTTGTATCTGATGGAATTGTTGTAATAACAATGAAATGTTCTTCCGTATGCGTCCTTTTGTGTGTTGTTCTCAATTCTATCCGTGCTTTTCTTAACGGGGAAGTTCGGGTCGTCTCAGTTTGGTATCAGAGCTTTGGTTTACAGAGCTCGAGAACAAGACACATTAGAACCATACGAAAGAATTCATCAGATATTGGATTAGCAATATCCAATTAGAATTACTCGTTAGAGATAGGATCAGTAGTATCCTAGAACGAGTGTGAAGAGTATATTTTTCAATTGAAAACAATTTTTGTTTTGAAAATTTAAATCGTTTTAAACGTATTTGATTATTTATTTATTTTGAATATGGACAATCGAGTATATATAGATTTCGCGTATACGCGTCATGAACGTATATTCGAAATTTTAATATACTGGGTAGATATAGAATCACATTCTAGACATCCGGGGATGATTCTGATGATGGTGCATCATCATCAGTACTCATATTCGAGTTTCGAAGGTGTGATTTCTATATATTTCCATTAGGCTGGTGTGAGAACCAAAGCTTATATAGTTAGAACACATTGTTGTGATTTGTTATCAAAACATGATTTTTGTATATATGTATCAAAATTATGAATTTGCAACTCTATTCACTAATTGATTGATGTTTGTGCTGTTTGTTTATTTGTTTGCTAATTTTAACCATTTATGCCTAATTGAATCACATATTGGCTTATATTGAAAATTAGTCGCATTTGCTTGCATATACATATATATTATTGAACAGGTCATAGCAAGGAGGCTAGAGCAGAGAATAAAATTTGTTTGCCCGACAAATAGGTACATGTTTACTACATAATTTCCTGTTTTGTTTGGGTGATGATGATTTTGTGAGCCTATTGGCTAGCCGCTTGGCTTTTTCTTTTTCTTTTTGAGATCTGAAGGACCGGGGAAGCTATTTGAAATTCCCCGATGCTCCCATTGCAGGGGAGGTTATGGCGAAATTTTTCGAAAATTTAGGGTGTTAGCCAAATTTTTGAAATTTTGAAAATTCTCAGAAACTGAAAAGTTAGAGAATGGAAGCCAGATCGAACATAGAGTTGAATAATCAAACCACTTTCGACTTTGTTCCTTTTCGGGGACGAAAAGTTTTAAGTGGGGGAGATTGTAATAACCCGCAAAATGCGAGCCAGTTTGAAATTTTTATTTTGGCGATTTTAGCGAATTTTGAACATTTAAAATGAATTATTTTAAATAATATCGACGAGAAAATTTATTTTGAATTGAATTCGACGTATATATTATATACGTCGTCGTTAGAATATAAATATTTATATATAATTATAAATAGAATTGAAAATGGCGCGGTAGTTCGATAATTCGATTTCAAACTTCAATTGAATGTACCGGGTGCAAAACAATCCGGATTTTAATGAAACCAAAAACATTAGGATCTAATTGATAATATCTTTCTAACGGATGTAAGAAACTGAGATTTCACTTTAAAAATTGAGAGATATGTCCAGTTGAAAATTCTGAATAGTCGCTATGGAATTCAGGCCCTTAAAAATGGACATTTTGCAAACGACTTCGGATTTCGACGAAACCAGTTTTGTTGGGTCCGTGATGTCGAATTATTGCTAGGTTTCAAATTTCATAATTTTTCGAATCAATATGTGAGCGTGGCAAAGGAAAACGCGTTTGACCAGTTTCAGTTGATTTTAATCGACTGGAAATTGGTCATTTTTCTAACGGTCTCAGAATTCGACGAAACTAGTTTTGTTAGGACCGTATCGTCAATACGAAGCTAGAAAATATTTTTCTGGAATTTTTCTAGTTAGTATGTGACCCCGGTAATTTGAAATGTACGTGTAAAATTCAATATAGTGATTTAAATGTAAAATAAACGGAAACTGATTCAAACGATCAAATCAACTTGCGGTGCATATCCCATTGTGTTCGGAATGGGGGTAAAACGCTATGGACGACAGGTGGTGGGCCTCGTTTTGATGACGTATGTAAAAGTCAACTTTTAATAATAATAAAATAATAAATTAAAATAAATAAAAAAATAAAAAAAAACCCTCCTTATTCATATCAGACCCCCCCCCCCGATTAAAATTATTTCAGAAAAAAGGAAAAAAAAAAAAAGCAAAAGCAACGACGAGAACCCATCGTCGATCCTCCTCCTCCACCCATCGGACCGCCGCCGTCCAAGGATGCCGCCGCCCCTCCGATGTACCTCGCCTCTCTCCCCTTCGTTCTCCTTCCACCCCGAACCCTAAACCCGCTGCTACCCCAATTCGAAACCCCTCCTCCAGCGCTGACAAGCGCCGCGCAACCCCCTCCCTCCTTCGATCGACAAGCCACGAACCCCCACTGCCATCGAGCCTCACACCGCAGCCCCCTCCCCTTGAAGTCGGCCACTGACGAACGGAGCTCCCCCCTGATGACCGACGCAGCCCCCCCTTTCTTCGTTACAGTAAGTTTTTACTTTATTTTATATTTATTTATTTTTTTATCTTAAAACTAATTTCGATTTTATAAAGGAATTTAAAACTGATTTCTATTTATTTTTAAAACTGATTTTATTTTTAGATTTTAAATAGCAAAAGATTTAAACTTTAAAAAGAGAAAAGACGATATTTTTAAAGTAGAAAAGACGGTATTTTTAAAGGTGAAAAGATAGGATTTTTATTTGGAAAAAGGTATGATCTTTATATTTTTAAAGTGATAAAAATTTGATTTTTATATTTTTAAAGTATTAAAAATAAAATCTTTACTATATAGAAATATGAAAAACATGATTTTTATATTTTTAAAGTATTAAAAATATAATCTTTATAGGATAGAGAAGATAAAAATATCATCTTTGTATATGTAGCAAAATAAAAATCTGATTTTTATTTTATATACGTTGAAATCAAGTGATGATTTTTATAAAGGTGAAATCTTTAAATTTAAAAAGGTGAAATCTTTAAATTTAAAAAGGTGAAATCTTTAAATTTAAAAAGGTGAAATCTTTAAATTTAAAAAGGTGAAATCTTTAAATTTAAAAAGGTGAAATCTTTAAATTTAAAAAAAGGCGAAATCTTTATATAGAAAATAGCGTGATAAAAATATGATTTTTATATATTGAATAGCATAGTAAAAATTCGATTTTTAAATATATGAAGTGATTATAAAAATATGATTTTTAAATTGAAAGTAAGCAAATAAAAATGTGATTTTTATTTTAAAGACATCGAAATATAAAAATGTGTGATTTTTATATATATAGTGACTACGGACAACGAAGATGACGAAGATGGGATAACGAAGGAGATTTCTATTAATGAAGTGTCGTGAAGTGGATAGCTATCGGTGAGAACTTCTCACTCTTAATTCTCTTTTTCTAGATATATATATATATACTAGGATGCAGACGGTGCTTATTAGAAGCACCCGACACCCGTCCACATACCATGGACTTGTTTGTTTGGATGTTTGGTGATTGATTGAGATATTGGTTTGAATGTGGTTTGTGGTGTGAAAAATCGAATCGATAAATTGGTTAGGATTAGACGTGCGCCGTTATAAGGCGAAGGAGTAAGACTAGGTTAGACTCTTACTCCAAATTTTGTGGTTTGCATAACGAGAGTGATTTGATTGATGTGTAAATGGCGTGGGCCTTCACTAGACCGGGGATAAGGCTAGGCCTTGTCCCGTTTCTAGTATCGTGCCGTTATGCCGCCGAAATTTTCTAAAATATGTTAGAAAAATAAAAATACCATTTTTATTGTGTAAATGAAATGAATAGAAATTCAAGTGTTGAAATAGAATATTTTATCGTTAAATATAATTTTTAACGTGAAAGTGAATAAATAAATATTTATAAACAAATCGGCCGATTTGTTTATATACACTGATTTGACTGATATTGATTGGGTCGATAAATTTTACACATCGCCCAACTGCACAAATAAAATCTGTGTTTGATTGTTTGAAACCCCACACGGGTGTTGGGATGAAATTCGAAGTTCACTCATCCTGATTGATCAAATATGTCAATCGATTGATTGACAGGCTGTTATAAGCGTTAGATATCGATATTTGATGCTTATACAGTGTAGTGCACTTTGGTTGATGGTTGATTATTTTTCGACGCTATTATATACATGTGTTGTATGGAATTCATATAATTAACGTTATATGGTGATTGATTGGGCCTCATTCCAATTGGGAAAATAAGGAATATTATAAAAGAAAATTCATGTGTTGAATATAAAAATAGTCATGTGTTGACGATGTGCATGTGTTGAGTGAAATATTTTATATAATCAAAATTACATCTTTATCACATTTAAAATTAGAACTACTTCCTAGTAGAAGTCTAATTAAAATCAAACGATAGATACCATAGTTTTATAAAATATTTTACATAACAAAAATAGTGATGTGTTGACAGTACTCATGTGTTGAGATTAGTCGTGTGATGAAAGAAATATAGATTCATGTGTTGAATGGGATAAATATTCATTTGTTGGATAGAATAAAGAAGTTTTGAAAAATATAAAGCCGTGTTGATTAGAGATGCGTTATTTCGACGTGAACGATATTTATATCGATTTGAAACGATTTCGAAATGAATTGAATTGAAAACGATTTCGAAATGAATTGAATTGAAAACGATTTCGAAATGAATTGAATTGAAACGATTTCGAAATGAATTGAACTGAAACGATTTCGAAATGAATTGAATTGAAAACGATTTCGAAATGAATTGAATTGAAAACGATTTCGAAATGAATTGAATTGAAAACGATTTCGAAATGAATTGAATTGAAAACGATTTCGAAATGAATTGAATTGAAAACGATTTCGAAATGAAATGAATTGAAAACGAATTCAAATTGAATTGAAAGTGAATTGAAATGAATTCAAATTGAATTGAAATTTGAATTGAATAGAAATGAATTTTAAAACGAATTTATAGAGAAGAATTCAATTTTGATTTGAATTGAAATGGAAGTTGAAATCGCTTTTGAAACGAATTCAAAACTATTTTTTTTAAAATTCGTTTTAAAAGGAAATCGACGAAATATATATTATATATATTATATATATAATATAATGGCCTGAATAGAACGCGCCGCGCCGCGGCAGTTCGTGAATTTCGACCATTTATTTCAAACGGACATTGCGGGAGATCCGACCGTCGGATTCTCCTAAAACCGGAACCGTTGGGTTCGTATCGAAAAGAGCTTTCCATTGAATATTAGAAATTTGAAATCTAACGGTTGGATTTGGAATTATGTCCAAATCAAATTCGAAAAAGGTCGCTGTAAGTGCAGTTCGATGGCCGTTGTTGGAAATCGACTGTACGGGCCTTGATAAAATTATTAAAAATATCTATAATTTGTGTAAAATTATAATATGTGAATTGGAAAGATTTGGGCTGGAAAATTCCACATTTGAAAAGATAAAAATAGATTTTTATCGAAATGAACTAGTTTTGAACTAGAATTGAAATCAATTTATTTTTAAAATAAATAAATTGAATTTGAAAGTGATTTTGAAAATAATCAATAATTTCCAATATGTGGATTGGACTGGAGCTGAATCGAAATTATCTTCGGAATATTTCGAGGTTGGATTTCGTGACTATACAGATATTGTTATGGGAATTTGAAAGATATTTTATATCGTTATTTCCAATACGATATTTGTTGGTTTCAGAATTTGATATTGAATATAAGCCGATATATTTTCTATTCAAAGCCTTGTATTTAATATCAAATGTGATTTGGGTTTGTCGTGAATCGTGTTTTGATGACATTGGTTCTTTAACCCAGTTAAAGGCAGAATATTGATTTTTTTGTGAAGATTAAAACTAAGTGGAGTTTTAATGAATCTTTAATTAGATTAAAATGTGAATTGATAATTTTAATTATCAAATTTGAAAAGTGATCGAGAGTGGAGTACCACCAGTTTTGCTCCAAAGCGATAGTTAAATCTTTAATTAGATTTGAACGTGAAATGGTAATTAATTTTACCGATAACACAGTGGTGTTAGATGTGGAGTATTACCAGTTTTCTCCATGGGATATAGGTTGGGATTGGGAAATAAACTAAATAATTACTTCGGTGTGGTTCGTTAATCCCGACTAGTTTGAAGTGATATCCAAAGGAGGATTAAAGAATAAATTTAGAAGAATTTATCTTGGATAAAATTAATGGGAACATTTCCCTAAGAATGTGATTTTGTGAATAAAAGAATATTCTGAATTGGAATGAGGCGTTTGTTGTGTTTGTGTAACATTCGTTTATTATATACGTGGGTTATTCAGAAAGGCCGGGTTTATACCCATTCTGAATAATCGATTCGACGAGATGTCGAAGATGAAGACGGTGGTTGAAGACCGGAAGTCTTCACATCGTTTGGGTGATTACTGATGATCTTGATTGGGCTGTACACCCAAGATGAGGGAAACAGTCGGTGATCGTCCAGACGTACTTGGAGATCGATGGATATGCGAGGAAAGTGCCTCCGGTTTCGTTCAGACCCAGAACGGACTAGTAAATGGACTGTGTGTCTGACATTGGATTTTAGTCCGTGTGATTGATCTCTATTAAATATATATCTGTTTGGCGGCGGAGAATTTATTCTCTTGCTTAACGCCCTTCTCTGAGACGTACGAGCTCAGGGGTTATATATTGATGGATATTAAGCGCATGGAGTGAATTGCCTGTGTGGCATGCGTAAGTGGCAATTGATCAAGGCTTCTGTTGAAAAGCAAAGTCTTGTGGTTGATGATCAAAGCACGGCCTGTGTGGCATAGCTTTGTGTATAACGTGAATTCGCGAGCCTCACACCTCGGTATGAGTTAAAAACGGGAGACGGACCGCTGGGAGAGCACGACGTTTCTTTCTAGCTAGGGTGGTGTCAGTGACCTACCAGCCCTGACATTTATATACTTTTCACCTGTGTGGTTGTTGGATACGAGGCGCCTCGGATATAGGTCTGTAAGGACCGGGAAACGTGTGTTCAGGAATTGCCAATCCTCAAAAGTAAGAGAGGACCGGCCCAGCCGATTCCAAGGATCATAGTGGGGTCCTGGGACATTTGCTAGAGTGTCTCGAACGCGGAGAGGAGCTTGCCCCTTGCCTCGGCTCATGACGGAAATCCAATTTCCAATACGTGATAGTGCGGTTTTATTTGTAGAACCTAGTATGGCGACATAGTGGTATGGGTCATTAATGCCGCCTATGATTGATACTTATGATTGAAATTGTTTTGACACTATACACTTATAATAGTATCAAATAATGTGTTTTAAACGTATCAAGCATGCTTTGGCTGTTATAAGGTAAAAACCCTATCCTCCGGCTTGCGTTGCATTGTGTGATGGGACCTGGGTCTTATAACCGCTTCATTCTTCTTTATTTAGCATTGCGCTGTTTGTTTTATGCACTGGTATTCTTGGGAGGAAACCCGTTCCGTGTTATACGGCGTGGTCCCTTGATTTACCGAACTTTAAAATAAAGAATTATAACTGTTTTAGTTCTCACACCAGTCACATGACTGACCTGGAGTTTATTGTTTTAACCTAAACTCTGGGTGCCCCTATTTTCCGCACGGGCAGCTAGTAGTTTTGGTTTTGCAGATTTATATTCACAGGGTCCTGATTTACAGCTGGAACGATGCTCGGAAAGCTCTGTATCCGTGTATCACTTCTAGTTGCGTTTTGTATATTTTTCCGCTGCTATGTAATTTATTGTAATCTCTGATATTTGTTTAATGTAATTTATTCATTTATACTCTGTATATTCTTGTATCTGATGGAATTGTTGTAATAACAATGAAATGTTCTTCCGTATGCGTCCTTTTGTGTGTTTTTCTCAATTCTATCTGTGCTTTTCTTAACGGGGAAGTTCGGGTCGTCTCAAGACCTCTGGTCTTCAACCACTGTCTTCATCTTCGACTAGTCGTCGAATCAGTTATTCAGAATGGGATAAACCCGGTCTTTCTGAATAACTCGCGTATATAATAAACAAATGTTACACAAACACAACTTACACCTCATTCCAATTCATCAGTCACTAACCGTAAATTAGTAAGACAACAATTACCCAAACATTAACCCCGAAGGCCAAAACCAACAACAGATCAATACACAGGAAACCATTCATCTTAGCCAACCTACAGTTAGTTTCTAAATTTCACATTCTTAGGGAAAGGTTCCCATTAATTTTATCAAAGATAAATTCTTTTAAATTTATTCTTTAATCTTCCTTTGAATATCACTTCAAATTAGTCGGGATTAACGAGCCTTACCGAAGTAATCATTTGTTTTAATTCCCCGATCCCAACCTATTCATCCCATGAAGTAAAACTGGTAATACTTCATATCTAACACCATGGTGTTATCAGTAAATTCAATTACCATTTCACGTCCAAATCTAATTAAAGATTTAACTATCGCCTGGAGCAAAACTGGTGATACTCCATTCTTAATCTTTTCAATCTAATTAAAGATTCATTAAAACTCCACTTGGTTTTAATCTCTAATTGGGTTAATGAACCGATGTCATTTAAAACATGGTTCACGATAAACCCCTAAAATCACATCACATTTCAATCAGTCCCTAACCGTAAATCAGCAAGTAAGCAATTCCCTAAGTATTAACCCCGAAGGCCGAAACCAACATCAGATCAATACCCCAGAAACCATTCAACTTAACTAATCTCCAGTTAGTTTCTGATTTTCTTAACTCCTTTGGGTCTAAGGACAGTATTATTAAAGATAATGTTCACGACAACCCAAAATCCCGTTCCATTAATTATCGGGTTAAAGAACAAGTGTTATTTAAAACTCTCTTCACGATAAACCCAAAAATCAATTCCAATTCAATTCCAATTAAATATTATTTAATTGGTGCAATTCATTAAATCTAAATAAAAAGATTTAATCTTTTTCTCAACTGGGCTTAAGAATGGTGTTAATGAAGACACCATTCACGACAAACCCAAATCACATTTGATATTAAATACAAGGCTCTGAATAGAAAATATATCGGCTTATCTTCAATATCAAATTCTACGACCAACAAATATCGTATTGGAAATAACGATATCTATATATCTTTCAAATTTCCATAACGCTATATGTATAATCACGAAATCCAACATCGAAATATTCCAAAGGCAATTTCGATTCAAATCAATTCCAATTCAATTATTGGAAATTCTGGTTACTTTTAAAACCTTTTTCAAATTCAATTTATTTATTTAAAAATAAATAGAATTATAATTCTAGTTCAAAATTAGTTCATTTCGATAAAAATCCATTTTTATCTTTTCAAATATGGAGTTTTTCATCCCAATTCTTCACAAATCATTTCTTATGATTTTACACAAATTATTACTATATTTAATAATTTTATCAAGGCCCGTACAGTCGATTTCCATCAACGGCCATCGAACTGCACTTACAACGACCTTTTCCAAATTTGATTTGGACATAATTCCAAATCCAACCGTTAGATTTCTAATTTCAAATATTCGTTAGAAAGCTCTTTTCGATACGAACCAAAAGTTCTGGTTTTAGGAGAATCCGACGGTCGGATCTCCCGTAATATCCGTTCGAAGTCAATGGTCGAAATTCGCGAACTACTACGGCGTGGCGCGTTTGATTCAGGCCATTATATATATATAATATATATTATATATATTTCGTCGATTTCCTTTTAAAACATATTTTATAAATTGTTATAAATTCATTTTCAAAACAATTTCAACTTCATCTCAAATTCAAATCAAAATTGAATCTTTCCAATATAAATTCGTTTTAAATTCATTTCAACTCGATTTTAACTCAAATCCATTTCAATTCAAATCGGTTTCAATTCAAATCAATTTCAGTTCAATTTCAATACGTTTTAAATTCAATTCAAAACGATTTCAATTCTATTTCAATTTCAGTTAAATTTCAATACGTTTTAAATTCAATTCAAAACGATTTCAATTCTTTTTTAATCTAATTCGAATTTCAATTCTTTTCAATTTAAATCGAATTTTAATTCATTTCATTTTAATTCGATTTTCAATTCTTTTTAGTTTAATTCGAATTTCAATTCATTTCAGTTTAATTCGAATTTCAATTCTTTTCAGTTTAATTCGAATTTCAATTCATTTCAGTTTAATTCGAATTTCAGTTCTTTTCAGTTTAATTCGAATTTCAATTCATTTCAATTCTTTTCAATTTAATTCGAATTTCGAAATCACTTTCAATATTCATTGAAAAATGAATAAAATCGATATAAATATCATTCACGTGAAAATGGCGTCAATCTAATTAACATGGCTTTTATTCAACACATGAAATTATTTTCTATTGGAATGAGGCCCAGTCAATTACCATATAATGTTAATTATGTGGATTTTCTACAACACATGTATATAATAGCAACGTTAAATAATCAACCATCATCCAGAGTGCACCACACAACTGCACAAGCATTAAATATAACTAATATACGCTTACACAGTCTGTCAATCCATCGATTGACATACAACTAAACAATCGGGATTAGTATACGTCAAATCTCATCCCAATACCCGTGTGGGGTTTTCAAATCAACAAACACATATTTTATTTGTGCAGTTGGGCGATGTGTAAAATTTATCGTCCCAATCAATATCAGTGAAATCAGTGTATATAAACAAATATCCGATTTGTTTATAAATATTTATTTTATATACACGTTAAAAATCATATTTTTAACTATAAAATATTTTCAACTATAAAATATTTTATTTCATTTCACATCACACAACCAAATTTCACAACATAGTAACCAAACAAACAAGTCATCTATGGTCTGTGGACGACGGGTGTCGGGTGTTACTAAACACCGTCTACATCCTAGTACATATTTCAAACTAGAAATAAATCAAAAGTGAGGAGTTCTCACCTTTGGATCCACTCCATCAGTTTTGTCTGAATTTCTGAACTGTTTCGATTGTAAATTTCCTGAAATTCCGACGTGCTCTGTTTTGGACGCGGTCAGTTTTTTTTCGAAGCTCTCGTCAGGAGGATTCCAACGGATCCTGTTTCGCTGGATTCCGACACCGTATGACGAAGATATCAGTGTTTATTCGTTAATGACATTTCAATAAAATTAATATATTAATTAATTAATTATTTAAACTTCCTTCTTCTGTTACACAGACCCCTCACCTGTAGCCGGAACCCAAACACGTCGATTTGAGGGACCAAATATTACCGCCGCCACCGTTGGTTTGCCGTCGTTCGGCGACCATCACGAGGCTCGTCGGAGCCTTCTCCTCCATCACCACTAGTGGGGGCGAATTCTGGCCCCACATGGCACCAAATCAAGGGCGAACGACGCTACTTTCAGCCATGAATTCCTTCAAAACACTCAACGAGATTCGATCTCAACCTGTAGAGAGGAAGATCTTGGATTGCTCTTCAATTTCCCCTCTTGAAGCTTTTCATTTTATTGATCAGATTTGGCATGAATTTAGGAGGAAATGTGAAGCGATTCTGGCCTTTGATCGGTGGGTGGCGGCTGCGTTAAAGGGGGCTAGGGTTTAATGGGGGGGGGCTTTTATAGAGAATATTTTTATATTATTTTATTTATTTACTTCGTTTAAATGTGAATTTTCAAATAAACACCAAATCAAACCCAACGAATGTCGCCCCTAGCTAATTACCCTCATTCCGAACACAATGGGATATGCCTGGTAGGCCAATTCGACTATTTAGATCTGTTTCCGTCAAAATCAAAATATAACTCTATATATTGAATTTGAACGCGCATTTCAATTTGCCGGGGCCACATACGGCCTCTAAAAAGTCCCAAAAAATATTTTCTAGCTTCGTATTGACGATACGGTCCTAACAAAACGAATTTCGTCAAATTCTGCGACCGTTTGAAAAATGACCATTTTCCAGTCGATTAAAATCAACTGAAACTGCCAAAACACGTTTTACTTCGCCACACTCACATACTCATTCAAAAAATAATGAATTTTGAAACCTAGCTATAATTTGTCATCCCGGATCCAAAAAAAGTGGTTTCGTCGAAAACCGAGGTCGTTTGCAAAATTTCCATTTCTAAGGGCCTTTATATATATTAAAAAAAAAATTCCATAGCGACTTTTCTGAATTTTAAATTGGACATATCTTTCAACTTCTAAAGTTAAATATCAGTTTCTTACACCTGTTAGAAAGATATCGTCAAACAGATTTAGATATTATTTGTTTCGCCCAATTCCGCCTTAAAACGAATTATGTATATTCATTTGAAATTCAAAACCGAATTTTCAAACTACCGTGCCATTTCAGGCTCGTTATATAATTAAAATAAATTTATTCGTTTTAACTTCTTCGAAAATAAAATTTTCATCGTTATTATTTAAAATAATTCATTTTAATAATCAAATGTCATTAAAATAGCCAAAATAAAAAAAAATTAAACTGGCCTAGATTTCCGGGTTATTACACCGATCCACACATATACACGGATGGTTTTTACCTTACGATAACCCAAATCATTCTTTATATCAAGTCTCTTCTGATATTACAATATTGTATAAATACATGTGCTTAGCAATCTAGTAGAAACGCTTGCATCTAACGTTCTACATATATAATATACAATCAAAAATGCGGGCTCTTATTTGGGGAATGGATTCCAACTATGACAAGGTATGGATCCACCCTTCACTCAGTGTACTCTAAAAGCGATACACTGGAGTTCAACAAGAACATCTTGTAACTCGACCACGCATGACCGACCACTCATTTCGCTTGAGTTATCGAATATATTTTCACCTTATAGTTGCCATTCCCGGGAGATATAGAATTGAAAGAAGTACAAATATGAATATTCTCTAGATGGTGACAATATACCCTACTTGGTTGCGAACCACTTAGCCATGCTGCCTGCCCGATTTTTGTCATTTCCCAGTTGATGAGGCTGGAGGTCATAACGTATCTTTCAACAGATTACTCATTCATTCCCTTTGAATGCCACATCGTCATACCCGTCAAATCACAAATTGATTTCCCCAAAAATACCACGGGTATAAGCTAAGAGAAACGAATTCCTCTACCACCAAATACGTTTGAAACGATCAACTTACGCGATCTACCAGATATACTCTGTCGGACATTTTGCCATTCAAGTTGTCCTGGGACTGGACAAACCGAAGGCACTATTCCATACATCCATGCTAGGCAATCTCTACCTAGGACTTATACAATAGCCCTTGCACTTTACTCCATCTTCAACTTGTCTTCGATCTTTTTGATTCGAAATGCTAACGCCCATACGGAGTGGTTCTTTGGATAAGAATCCAACCGGTCTCTCCGTATTAACGACGGAAAAATGGTCAAAAACTTTGATAGTCGGTGAGTTAACTATCAAAGAAAAACACGTGTGCAAACAATGATATTATTTCCAGATGGAAATTATATTGATCAATCATCATTCATCATTTATCTCTTAAATTAATTTATCATTAATTTATTCGTTCTCCATTTCCTGTTTCTGTATATATATACAGAAATTCTTATTTTCTAAATTAAGGAAATATACGTTATTAATCATTGGAAAACTTTTCCATCTCCTTTCCACGGATCACTGTCATTCCAGTATTCTTTACCATTTAACATTTTATTTTCTATGATCAGAAAATATCTCTGATTATATTTGGAAAACGTTTCCAAAACTCATTCCTTGGATTTAAACAGATGTTTAAATAAAACCTCGCTGCGCCAATTCAAACAACTACCTTTATTAACTATATTGACTTAACCAACCTTCATTATCGAACCTTACATTTCCTTAGTTAAGAAGGAAGTCAATTAAGTTGGGGTATAATTACCTCTCAAACCTTAACTGAACAACGTTTTAACTTCGAGATAGTCAAAGTTTATCTTTTAAATCTTTAACAAACTTCTTTATGTAACTCTCTTACGAATGAATCTCTATTCGATAACTCTATCCTTCGAATAAACTATATTCGATAATCTCTCTTCGAATAGCCATATTCGATTAACTCTATTCAATTAACCCTATTCGATTAACTCCAATTGATTTACTCTTATTACTTAGCTCCATCCGATTAACTCAATTCTATTAACTCTATTTGATTAACTCTATTGGATTAACTCTATTTGATTAACCATAGTGGATTAACTCTATTTGTGACGATCTCAAAACCCCTTGCTACGGTGTTAAGGATAATCTTTGGAATATAACACATTAATCATCATTAGCAGCGTACATATAATAGCATAAACAAGAAATAGAATAATTTACACAAATATAACAGCGGAATCATATAAATATCACCACATCAGAGAGCACAATGAGGGATGCAACTTAGTGCATAATAATACAAAATTAGTCTACATTGCTTGTGGCAGAATCACATATATAAAGAGTACATAAACGAAACATCAGTCTACATCGCCTATGGCGGAATCATAATACTTATATAGTAATGGCGGAAAAATCGTAGTCATCAACATGTAGTCGAGCCTCGCCATGAGCCAAAAGCGCACCTCTACTGCGGTGCCAAGCCAAAATATGTCAGCTACCTGTAACTAGGCTGCCCGTGTGAAAATAAGGGCACCCGAGTTTGCAAGGTGAAACAAACTACGAGTCAGTCATGGGACTGGTATGAGAAATCTACTTAACTTATTAAACAACAATAATAAGGCAAATCAAAGGACCACACAACTTTCGTGGAACGGGTTTACTCCAATGAGTGCTAGTGCATGAAATAAAGTAAATGATTAAATCATCGCAATGATTTTTATAAAAATGAAGCCATTATTAAACTCAGGTCCCATCACACAATGCAACGCAAGCCGGAGGATAGAGTTTTTACCTTATAATGGCCAAGAGATGCTTCATACGTATAAACAAAAGTGTTTGATATTATTACTAGTGCATATATGTTTCAAAAGCAAATTCAATCATAAATATCAATCATAGGCGGCGTAAATGACACATACCACTATGTCGCCATACTACAAATACAATCACATCCGCAATTTCGTATTGGAAATTAGATTCCATCGTGATTGGAGGCAAGGGGCAAGCTCCTCTCCGTTCGAGACACTTTAGCAAATGTCCCAGGACCGCACACATCAATCCCGGGATCATCCAAGGCCGGTCCTCTCTTAATTTTGAGGGTTGGCAATTCCTGAACACACGTTTCCCGGTCCTTACAGACCTATGATCGAGGCGCCTCGCATTCCAACAACCACACAGGTGAAGAGTATATATAAATGTCAGGGCTGGTAATTCACTGACACCACCGTAGCTAGAAACAAACGTCGTGCACTCCTTTGGTCCTTCTCCCGTTTTTTGACTCATACCGAGGTGTGAGGCTCGCGAATCCACGCTATACACAAAGTTATGCCACACAGGCCATGCTTTGATCATCAACCACAATACTTTGCTTTGCAACAGAAGCCTTGATCATATGCCACTTAGGCGTGCCACACAGGTAGTCCACTCCATGCGACTGATTTCTATCGATATATAACCTCTGAGCTCGTACGTATCAGAGAAGGGTGTTAAGCAAGAGAATAAATTCTCCGCCGCCAAACAGATATATATTTAATAGAGATCAATCAGCACAGAACAAAATCCAATGTCAGACACACAGTCCATTTACAAGTTCATTCCGGGTATGAACGAAGCCGGAGGCACCAAATTCCTCGCATATCCGCACAATCAACAATACGTCCGGATGGCTACCACTTCAGCTCCTTCAAGGTAGCTACTCCAATCATGAGCATCAGTAGCGCCCATCTACCCAATGTGAAGATCGTCGGTCTTGAACCGTCTTCAACTCCTCGACTTCTCACCATCGATTGATTATTTGAATTGAGAATAAACTCGGCCTTTTCAAATAATCCACGTATATTTAGATTTTCAAATCAATTCTTCACAGGGTTAAAACATTCGTCATCCACATTTCAGTTTTTAGAATAGTTTTCATGTCAAACACATTCAACCATCAAATATCAAGCAAACCAAGCAGAATCAGTTTATTTCCACTCTATATCATCTATAATATTTTATAATGATATATCGCCATTTTTATTTATTTAAAAACGGCCCTATTTAATTAAATGACGTTTCAGGTCGTTCCGAGGCACTGGCGTTGTTTTTCCCTAAATTTGTTTTACACATATCTGAAGATCTAATCGTTGGATTTCAACAAAGTTTATATCATTGGGAAGATATTCCCGAAGCGAAACCAACGATTCCAGTTTTGAGAAATCCGATGGTCGGATTTTTCGGTATAATCGTTTGAAGTTATGATTTCAAAACGCGAACTGCACGGCCTCGATTCGTTTTAATTTATATATATATATATATATATATATATATATAATTCACTCGACGATTTCAATATCGTTTTCACTTCAAATATTTCACTAACACCTTTATATTTCGAAAAATTTCGCCATAACCTCCGTTGTACGGGAAGGGGTTTGGAAATTTATTGGACTGTATTAGGTACCCAATAAATCCTAATAAGCACACACATATTTATAGTGATATATTCCGGTGTCCATATGGGAGTGTGTATAGATCATAACTCCAGAGAATAAATTCTCATCACCCTATAAATGGTTTTTATGCCTTAATGACCAGAGAGACGTGTTTATTGTCATCTCCAGACCCGTGTGGGGTTTTTATTAATCTTACAATTTACCATTACAATTTATATAGTGTAAATTAGTCATCAGTTGTAACGACCCGACTTTTTGCTCGGTTTTCGCCGGTAATTAAACCAACTTAAACCGTTCATAAAGACATATTGTTAGGGGTACTTACACATTTGCACAAAATAAAAAGAACTTTCCATTATCATTATAATAATATTACATCAAAGTTACAAGAGATACACCAGAGTACATCGATTACACAGCGGAAAAGGTACTAAACTCAGCGGAAGAATGTGAATGCTCCAAGTCATAATAGCTTCAGCTAAAACCAGAATCCTGCTCCAACTAACTCCAAGGCAAAATCTATGAACCAAACTACTAGGCTACCCGTGTAAAAATTATGGGCACCCAGATTTTAGGGGAGGGAACAATAAACTCCAGGTCAGTCGTGGGACTAGTGTGAGAACTCAAAACAGTTATTTTTAGGGTTTATTTTAAAGTTAAGCAATTCTCCATACCACGCCGCTAATGCGGAATGGGTTTACTCCATGTAGATACCAGTGCATAAAAATCCGCAATGACCTTTTGAAAAAATGAAGCTATCAAAGCTCGTCCCACATAACACAATGCAAGCGCACACCAGATGAGCGAGTTTTGCCTTATGATAACCAAAAATGCATTCGTACGTGAAAATCCTCTTTTACTACTATATAGTGTGGAAAACCTTTTCGCAAATAAATGTATTAAACCTAGCCAGCATAATGCCCCATCCCATTATACTGACAGTCCTGCCGGTAACCAGCAGCCTATACAATCAAAACCGTACGGGCTCGTAGTGGAAAATTGTATTTCCAACAAATGACCAGGCAAAGGAACTTCCTTACTGAACCGATGGGTACGCATCTAGAGGGACGCCCCGAGAACCAAATCGGGCTCTCTGCCAACACAAAGCCAGGTTACCCCTTAACTGGGTAACTTAGAGCACGCCTGAGTATATCACTTCCCGGTCGTTACCAACCTTTAAATTGAGGCCTCGCAACATCAACATCCATAAAAATAGAAGTTATCCACATAGGTTAATACCTAGGCTCCATACCATAGTACACCTTTTATCTAGAAGGAAATGACTACCCTTAACCTCGCTGCATCTTTTCCGTTTTAGACATTTACCGGGTTGTTAGGCTTGCCGAGGTCACGATGCACAAAGCTACGCTTAAATAAGCCATGCTTTGATCATCCATAGCTCACCACATATCTTAAGTATGCCACATTATCCATTAACAACGCATCACTGATTTCCAATATATAACCTCTAAGCTCATATGTCTTAGAGAAGGGTGTTAAGCAAGAGAATAATTCTCTGCCACCAAACTGATATATATTGATAAACAGTGTTACGCAGTTAATTACAATGTCAGACACACAATCCATAAATGTCCGTTCTAGGTCTGAATGAACATCATCCAAAAATCTCCAAATACATTCAGATATCGTGCCACTCCTCGTTTGGTTGTACGGACCAATCCGAGATATTGGCATTCAACCCTAATGATTTGAAAACTCCCAAGCTTTACTCGGCGGTTTCGAAGTCTTCAATTGCTTTATAACGTCGTATTATTACTTGGAATGGTTTTCAGACATACGTCCGGTCCCGGTCTTTCCAAATAATAGGCGCAATTAAAAAAACAATTATAGAACACACAGGCTTTCTACCAATCTCCTTCCATCTTGGATTTTGTCGAAATTAAACTTTTGTAAACCCGTTCTCAAATTATTACGAAATCCATATTTAACCTTTCTCTTTTAAAACACATCCTTTAAATCAAAAATGGTTTAGCCTTAAAGCCTTAATTATTTTTCCGTTTGATAACTTATTATCAAAATCCAGTTTCCTTTGAAAATCCTTAATCCACATTTCAACCATAGTTTCCAATTAAATTGATTTTCCAATATTCCATTCTTTAATCTTAACTAAAAGATTATACTTTCTTTCCAGTTCCTTATTTTTAATTTCTCAAATCAAAGATCTGATTGAATCCTCAAATTACGATATGAATTTCCATAACTTAATCTCGTGGGGTTTCAAGAATGATATTATTGAAGATATGATTCATGACAAAACCCAAATCAATTGATATTGAACATAAGTTACACAAAAATTGTATCTACTTATATTTGATATCAATTCTCATAATCAACGAATACTGTTAGTGGAATAACGATATAATAATATCTTCTAAATTCCTCAAATAGTATACGTTTACACAAAAGGATTTCATACCAAATATCCGAAGATTATTTCTATCCAACTTGTCCCAATCAAATTGGGAAACTCGTATCTTAATTTAAAGATTTATCCAAACCTTTGACAATAGATCTGGATAGAAATATCATCCACTTATACTTAATATTAATCTCTGTATCCAACTCACACTATAAGCGGAATAACGGTGAACTACCTTTTAAATTTCTCCAATAGTATGAGTCATCATCTACCGGATTAATATCAAACACCCGAAGATTTATCTCCATCCATATCCAACTATTAAAAACCTGTTTTAATATTAAATAAATCAATTTGAATCCCATATAAAGTATTTCCAATACTTTTGAACCTTTGTAAACATTCCACCAATCATTTACAAATGATTTCTTTTAGTTCGTGGTTTAAAAACTTCAAAATAAATTATTTCAAAGAAAGCGTTACAATAGTATTTCGAAAGTGTTACAAAAGCGTCGCAAAATAGTTATCTCAACTACATTGATCAAATATCATTTATCTTGGTCAAATCTTAAACTTTACAATTCAAAACACTTATACATAATTAATAATGATTTTAATTTTTTTTTCCATATTTTTGAAACATTAAAAATGGCTATTTATAGTTATGGTCGATTACTTCCCCAAAACGGTTTCAAACATATCTTGAAAATTATAACTCAAAATTAAAATCTGCTTTCACTCATTTTAAAGCTCTTGTTAATATAAATCTAACGTTTTTCGTTTCATGCAAACCCGATTTAGATTGCAAAGGTTATAAGCGTTTAAAGTTTGCATCTAAAATACACTAATTGCCGCTGTGCAACAAGCCCTATTTTGACCGCAACAAAAATTATTCTTCAATACTTCAAAATACCTTAGAAAACCATTATATACTTCTGTAAACCATTTAAAGTAATTTACATTGACTTTCCAAATTTATTTTGGGTTCAAAATTCAACTTTTACTTTTTACTTAATAAATTAAATTCCAATTCATTTATAAATTCAAATAACTTCAAATCAACCATCCCATTCGTCGGACCAGTTAGGGATAGCCAGGGAGAGCAGGAAACTTCATTTCCAAACCCAAACCTAGACACTATCCTCTCTGTCATCCTAAAATGTTCCGGTATTAATTTATTCATTTAAAGAATTTTGTCCACATATATGAATACGGTCTTTTCGGATTATTAGCCTTCAATTTCAATTATGATATTATTTCTAATTACGAAGGAGATTTGCCGATCACCAATGTGATACCATAACTGTTGTGTCATAGTGTTTGCAAAACAACATCAACAACTATTTAAACATCCATAGCAACCATCATCAACATGATTAAATAAATCATAACTGTGCACAAGCGTTATAACACTAACGCTTAATAGTGTGTGTGTTCTAAACTACGCATCCATCATCCATCATAACAAACATCAACTACCCTTAACCATTAATAATCCATTATTATATTTAAATTAGTCTAACTACTAATTAAATAATAAACCGTGGTTAAAGAGTTCTCACCAACAACTTTCCAATCTTCACGGTAGGCGAACCTAGCTGAGTGAACCGTCGGACAGTATTTCGGTGCACCGTCTTCTTTGTCAAAATATATATAATAGAATATATACCAACCTCTCTTTATATATTATAAGAGGAGGAGGAGAATGACGAACTTTGTCAAGGTGTTGGTGGAAAAGAGGAAGACTTATGCCATGGAAACCATGGCTATAAGCTTTAAGAAGAAGGTGGAAAGGAGGAAATGGAATGGAATGGTAAGAAAATGGAGAAAAGTTCTCCTTATATAGGAATAGAGAGTTAAGGAGGTGATGACACATAAGGGGGCACATGGAAGGCATGCATGAAAGCTTACATGCAAAATTACAAGTGTCCATACACTTGTCTTAAGAAGAGAAGGTGGACTTTTGGTAGCATTTTCCCTTAAATGCTATGAAAACAAAGGGTAACACTTAATTCTAATGCCACTAATTCATGTTATAGTTTGACAAATCCGATCGAACGACAATAGTATCAATAAATCCAAACTTATTAATAATCATTCTCATTTATAATCCACGTAAAATCTATCATATAACTTATCAAAATTATTAAATATTCTTAACCATATATTTTTATGTCAAATTCAAATTCAAATTCAAATTTAAATTAAAAAATTTAATTGGTTAAAAATTCTGGATCGTTACATTCACCCCCCCCCTTAAAACTTTTCGTCCTCGAAAAGGAAAGGGAATCGTAACTACTCATTTGACAAATTCAAGACTAATTTTCTTTATACCAAAGCTTCCTGGATGTACCAGGTAAAATATTATAACACACATATTTAGAGAAAATCATATCTGCATGTCCTCCAACGATAACCACCAGTTACCCATTATATTCGATTCATCGTTTACTGGGCCAATTACTTATACTCAACCATTTACCGTTTTCCAAAAAAAAATTTCAGAGGTACAAATTATTCTCTTTGATCTTATTTTGCAAATACAATGGTTATAGGACTTATTCCCTTTTTATTCTCCAAACCTACTGTTGTTCTTTACACGTAAAACTCGAACTTCAAAATTCAACTTATCTAAATGTTTCAGTTGAGGTAATTTCTTCTTACTATTCCCGCTTGCCAAATACCCTTTAATCAAATTGTGAAACTAAATTCACAAGGTATTAATGCTTAGTTAAACCGTTCCTTTTGTTGTCACAATATATTTTAGAACTTATCAACTGTCCAAAATTGCTGATAATTCCAGATTTTTTTCTTATGTTGTTTAAGTTTGTCTATCCTGATTAATTATTCTAACTTCAAGATTACAAAACTTACTTCTTTCAAACTTTAGATAAATAGATTTAACCAATGCAGTCCTCAACCAAAATATCATCAAATATCTTATCGTCATATTGCATTCTCAATATTTTCATTTCAAATTTAATTAGTTGGGGAGGAATAATTATAAATATTCTAATTGATTAATTCCAACTAAGCCTTTAAATCATTTCCCGAAGTAATTGGATTACTTATGTAAATTACAACTTTATATAAACGTCTTTTAATCAACTAAGAAATTCCAATCACAAGATGTCGTGCTCAAATTTTGAATTCCCAAATATTTCAAAGACCCTTCTTCCTTTATATTGAAAATATATTCTTTCAAAATCAGTTCCAAAAATTAATTTCAATGTAATTGCCGATTCTTAATCAAAATATTGATTTGAGTTTCCAAATTATATATCTTTTCAAAACATTTTTTTATCATAAATACACTTTCTCATATACTCTCTACTTAATTTACTGGCTTATCCTTATTACAGGTTCACCTGATATAATTCTTACAACTTATCAATTTTTCAAGATCTTGCTTACTTATTCTAATTCATATCAATTTACCTAATATTTTCGAACTCTTATCTAAAATGGTTTATGTATATATTGATATTTTAATCGGAATCATATAGTCATCCCACTTTCGAAACTCGAAAATACATACTGATGATGCTGCAGTCATCAACAGAATCATCTTCAAGCGACTAGAGTGTGATTCTATATCTATTTAGTATAATTAAAACTTCATACATACGTTGATCAGACGTATATGCAAAATCTTCTTATAATCGATAGTCCAAACTCAACATCAAATAAAATACTCAAACTCTTATTATTCATTTTGGTTTCTAACCATATTGATTAGTTTCTTTAAAGGAGGATTACCTTAACAATTTTTACCCAAGTTTTTCTCTTAACATGAATTCCAATATTTTATAAATCAAAACTTAATTAATTTTACTTGGAAGGCGCTCTATCAAATGTAATATTCCAAAATCTCATTCTAGGGCATTACTAACTGTAACAACCCGTATTTCGAAAACATGATTAAAGACGAGAATCAAGGCAGAATTTAATTTTAAATTCTGAATCAAGTGAAACGGGCTATGCCATTGCGTTCGTCTCGGAAAAATACGCGAAATAGAGTCCGAGTTTTCGAAAATCGGAATCTGTATGACCAAGATATGGCCTCGCGAAGTTTCACGAAAAATTCCCAAATTAAAGTATACTTAATTAAGTGAAATGGGTTGCGCAGAAAAATATATATATATTGATATATATATAATTGAAAATTAAATAAATAAATATGCAAAAATGTTCAAAACAGCGAATTGGGAGAGGGGAATAACCGAACCGGCCGATTTTTGAGGTCGACCCAGGCCCGCTGGGTCGACTAGGGGTTAATCCAGGGTGTTTGGCTGTCAACCCGTGGGCCGATTCGCTCAAATGCAGATTTTGCATTTGGATGGTTCTCATGGTTCATCTTTAATCTAAAGGCCCTAGATGGTTCCTACACTTGACTTCTTCCCCAAGACATGCTTTGATGGCTTGGATTGAATTTAGGTTTAATCCTATGGCCTAAAACACTTGCCTAATCTATAAATAAGACCCTAACCTATCCTAAATCCTCATTATTCATTCATGCAACTAAACTATGGAAAAATTTCTACTCTCATGGCCTCCACTCAACTATCCTAGCCTCCACTTCATTTCTATGAAAGGTTTAATGATCATGAGAGTGTTAGAGAGTCCCTATGCTAGTATGAGAGCCTCTCAAGTTGATTTCAAGGCAAAAGCTTTGATCTTTGTTCGTAAAGATGGTGTTTTTGTTGATTTGGGGCATCCATCTTTGGGTTTTTGGGTGATGGCATGCATAGGCTTCCTCACAAGCTTTAGTTTAATCGATTTAGGCCTTCAAAGCAATGTAAGCCCTTCCCTACTCTTAGATATTAACTATGAAGTTAAATGTTCATGTTGAAAGTTTGGGTTTGATTAATTAGAATGATGCATGCTATCATGTTATGCGAGTTTATGAAGTCATTATCTTGATCTTATGAGCTAAAAGCCACAACCTTTATGTTGAAATGTTGCATTATGCAACATGAGAATCTTCATAATCATTATGTCAACTTGCATATGAAGTCATAATCCTTATATGATGATATATGCGAGTTTCTAGCCATCATTCCATGTCTTTTGTCACCATGATTCGCTTATGTACCAAGTTTGGGTTGATGCATGTTTTTGAGGCTTAAGAATGTAACATGCAAGCTAATGAACACATTTGTGTCTCATTTGCCACCATGATTAACTTGTGGCTTAATACCCATTTTTGTCATTCCTTTGCCAAGTCTCTTCTTTTAATCCATCACGTTATTGCGAACGTATATGCTAGTTTAAAAAGCGTTGGGGTCACATTATGGGGAAACATAATGACATGAATATGACTTGGGTAAATGGGTATAAACATGACAACATGTAACGTTAAATATGACATGTGTTTATACTTGAAAACATGACTTGAAGTATAACATGGAAGTTGACATGTAAGTATGCATAAAAACATAAGCTTGGGAATTTACCTATTAAGTTAGGTCTACCCATTGGGAATTTACCTATTAAGTTAGGTCTACCCAATTGCTTGAAAACTTGACTATGAACATGACACTAGACTAAACATGAAAGTGGCCAACTCGAGGTTTGGTTGAGTTTGCAACGTAAAACTACCCGGAACCGACCGGCCTAACTAGTAGTTGCAAACAATAGGACCCAATGTGAGAAGTTGGTCATGTTGTGCTTGAACCCGAGGTTAGACCAAGTTGTGGTGTAAAGCTACCTGGAACCGACCGGCTTAACTAGTAACCACAACAAAGTCTAATGTGAGAGGTTGGGGTGCATTAAGTAATTAATGCCACATGATAGGGTTAAGTTAATTTGATTAATGACTCTTAACCAAATATGACATGGGTAAATGGGTTAAGTAAATTGGTTAGGCTAATGATACTTAACAAAACATGACAAGGTTGGGTAGGTTAAGTGATTTGATTTGCCTAATGACGCTTAACCATTTTTATACGACTAGTGGACGGGGATTAAGTTAACCAACACTTAATCAATCCAACATGATAATTTGGCAAGGTTAAGTAAGTTTTCTTAATGACACTTAACCATACAAGATGATTAGGGGATGGGGTTAAGTAATTTGCACCCAAATAATCCGACACGGTAATTAGACGGGGTTAAGTAATCCACACTTAACTAATCTAAACACGGTAATTCGATGGGGTTAAGTTAAACACTTAACCAATTTAAACTCGGTAATTCAATGAGGTTAAGTAACCAATACTTAACCAACTTAACGTGATAATTTAATGGGGTTAAGCAACTTATACTTAACCAATTATACATGATGATTTGATGGGGTTAAGTAACTTACACTTAACCAATCTAATACGCGGACCTGATAAGGTTAAGTCACAAGACCTTTTTAGAATATACTTAACCATTGTAGTACGATTAGAGGATGGGGTTAAGCCAACCTATACTTAACCAATCCGACTCGATAATTTGATGAAGATAATCTATGCTTAATCGATCTAGCAAGATAATCCGATAGGATTAAGGTAAGCTAGTACTTGACCAATTTGACTTGATAGGGTTAAGTCATGAGCCTCTGGGTACACTTAACCAACTTGTGGGACTAAGTCTTGAACTTAAATACTTAGCCAATCTTTGACGTGATTCGTGGGCGGGTTAAGTCATGGACTTGAATGATAACACTTAACCCAATAGACAAACCCTAGCTAGAAGAACTAGGTAGAAAACCGTGGTTAATCAAGGATAACGGGAAAGGAAGCTAAGTGGTAAACCTTAGTTAAGGGTAACTAAGTAATAATTCTTAGCTAAGGACATAGGACTAATTCTCAAAACGATGAGTAACCTGATACCATAGGTCATCGCTTAGTATACGAGGGGGAGCAAGTTATCTGACTTGGATAAAAGCTCCAGCGCACTGGGTGCCGAAGTGGAAGCTTCGGGGGACGTGAGGATATTCTTGGGATCCCTCTGTGGGCTGCCAGGTAATTATACTAGGCCTATGAGAGGTTAAGGTCTGCGTTAGAAGGACCAAGAGTATGCCTTGGTTGCTATGCGAGCAACCTAAAGACTGGGATGGATTAGCGTGGAGTCGACGATTCTTGTTTTTGCCCTGGATAGCACATCGCCGACTACCTACCATCTTTAGTCAATCGTGTATGTGCGGAAAGGCAGGGAACCCCCAACAGACCATGTGCTTGCTATCGAGTCATGGGCGAGGTTGGCCCGTAGGAAAGTGGGCTATAGTGGGGCCTTGGAGTGGTTCTTATACATGATTTTTCTTGAATTGCCTTTCAGTAGTTGAGGGAGGGGTCACGTGGGACCATAGCCACGGGTACAAAAACAGACCTTGATATCTGCATCGGCAGACGATTTAAAGCTCCCGACCGAGTTCCGTATTTCTTGATTTGCCCTGGCACAGAACTCGGATGGCACATTGGGGAACATGTGCATCTAGACATGGAAAACGATTCACGATACATACGTGGGATCAAGGGCACGGTTGACGGGTGGCGTAATCCCTAGTGGTCCTAGGTGGCCAAAACCCAAACCGAGACACGGAAACGTTCATCAGGTAGCATAATCCCTAGCGGTCCTAGGTGGCATAAATCCTAAGTGGACGCGCGATAGTTCATGGTAAGGAAACACAACTAGATCAAGGGTTGCAGTCCAAAAAAACTTCAAGGGTAAACCGTTTACATGGGAAAGCTCGTACAGCCTACGGCAAAGAACTGAACTTATACATGGAAAGAAACATATGAGTTGAGTAACTTATATATGCGGCATATTAGGTTGACAGGGACCATTACACGACTTCTGAGTAAGGGTCATTCACGGATAACACGTAATACAGTTGGGATACTAGTACGGTAGGTGCAGAGCAGATATACAGGATAGATACCATGGGACGTTATACGTGATAGATATCTTGGAGTATTATACTTGATAGGAACCTGACGATGTGATACCTTGTTTTGTCTTGACATCGTAATTTATCATGACATCTTAGTTTATCTGAGTTCAGTAGTTCATCCTGTTATTTTGATTTAGCTTATCTATCTTGTTATCATGCTTATGTTCATCTCAGTTTCTCATGTCAGTTAACTTTACTAGTTTTTATACTAATAGTAGATAGGGCTTACTCAGTCTTTTTGACTGACCCGTTTTGTTTCGCCTCTTTTCTTCCGTTTCCCCCCCAGGTTACAAGGAGGAAATACTGTTGTTTAGTTCGGACTTCTTCTGCTTGAAGGTCATCATGGATGGCTTGGATTTTTCTTGGCTATGGCTACTTTACTGCTTTTTCTTGGGGAATAATTTATGAAAAAGTCTTTATGCTTCTTTATTATTGCAAGACAGGTTTTGATGTACTCTGATGTAAAAGGCTTTAGACCTTATTTATTCATGTTATGAAAGTTTGATTTTACTTCCGCTATTTTATATATGTTCTGTCTTGTAATATTTCTGTGCATATTTACCAATAATACTCCTCCAAACCTAGTGCATTCCCTTTGTGAGTGACCCTAGCGGAGGTGGGGTGTTACACTAACCCTATCTCTAATGAGATATTATAACTCTAATGAGTCTTTCATTTTGCTCAAATGAGTCGTACCCCATGGCTTTGTATAAACCAAAACTCTGATACCAAATGTAATGACCTGACTTTTTGCTCGGTTTTCGCCGGTAATTTAACCAACTTAAACCGTTCATAAAGACGGATTGTTAGGGGTACTTACACAGTTGCACAAAATAAAAAGAACTTTTCCATTATCATTACAATAATATTACATCAGAGTTACAAGAGATACATTAGAGTACATCGATTACACAGCGGAAAAGATACTAAACTCAGCGGAAGAATGTGAATGCTCCAAGTCATAATAGCTTCAGCTAAAATTAGAATCCTGCTCCAACCAACTCCAAGGCTAAATCTGTGAACTAAACTACTAGGTTGCCCGTGTAAAAATTATGGGCAACCAGAGTTTAGGGGAGGAAACAATAAACTCCAGGTCAGTTGTGGGACTGGTGTGAGAACTCAAAACAGTTATTTTTAGGGTTTATTTTAATGTTAGGTAATTCTCCAGACCACGCTGCTAATGCAGAATGGGTTTACTCCATGTGGATACTATTGCGTAGAAATCCGCAATGACCTTTTGAAAAAAATGAAGCTATCATAAGCTCGTCCCACATCACACAATGCAAGCGCACACCAGATGAGCGAGTTTTGCCTTAAGATAAACAAAAATGCATTCATATGTGAAAATCCTCTTTTACTACTATATAGTGTGGAAAACCTTTTCGCAAATAAATGTTTTAAACCTAGCCAGCATAATGCCCCATCCCATTATAGTGACAGTCCTACCGGTAACCAGCAGGCTATACAATCAAAACCGTACGGGCTCGTAGTGGAAAATTGGATTTCCAACAAATGACCAGGCAAAGGAACTTCCTTACCGAACCGATGGGTACACCTCTAGAGGGACGCCCCGAGAACCAAATCGGGCTCTCTGCCAACATGAAGCCAGGTTACCCCTTAACTGGGTAACTTAGAGCACGCCTGAGTATATCACTTCCCGGTCGTTACCAACCTTTAAACCGAGGCCTCGCAACATCAACATCCATAAAAATAGAAGTTATCCACATAGGTTAATACCTGGGCTCCATACCATAGTACACCTATTATCTAAAAGGAAATGACTACCCTTAACCTCGCTGCATCTTTCCTGTTTTAGCCATTTACCGGGTTGTTAGGCTTGCTGAGGTCACGATACACAAAGCTACGCTTAAATAAGCCATGCTTTGATCATCCATAGCTCACCACATATCTTAAGTATGCCACATTATCCATTAACAACGCATCACTGATTTCGAATATATAACCTCTAAGCTCATATGTCTTAGAGAAGGGTGTTAAGCAAGAGATTAATTCTCCGCCACCAAACAGATATATATTGATAAAACAGTGTTATACAGTTAATTACAATGTCAGACACACAATCCATTAATGTCCGTTCTGGGTTTGAATGAACATCATCCAAAAATCTAAAAAAAACATTCAGATATCGTGCCACTCCTCGTTTGGTTGTACGGACCAATCCGAGATATTGGCATTCAACCCTAATGATTCGAAAACTCCCAGGCTTTACTTGGCGGTTTCGAAGTCTTCAATTGCTTTATAACGTCGTATTATTACTTGGAATGGTTTTCAGACATACATCTGATCCCAGTCTTTCCAAATAATAGGTGCAATTAAAAAAACAATTGTAGAACACACAGGCTTTCTATCAATCTCCTTCCATCTTGGATTTTGTCAAAATCAAACTTCTGTAAACCCGTTCTCAAATTATTACGAAATCCATATTTAACTTTTCTCTTTTAAAACACATCCTTTAAATCAAAGATGGTTTAGCCTTAATTATTTTTCCATTTGATAACTTGTTATCAAAATCCAGTTTCCTTTGAAAATCCTTCATCCACATTTCAACCATAGTTTCCAATTAAATTGATTTTCCAATATTCCATTCTTTAATCTTAACTAAAAGATTATACTTTCTTTTCCAGTTCCTTATTTTTAATTTCTCAAATCAAAGATCTGATTGAATCCTCAAATTACGATATGAATTTCCATAACTCAATCTCATAGGGTTTCAAGAATGATATTATTGAAGATATGATTCACTACAAAACCCAAATCAATTGGTATTGAACATAAGTTACACAAAAATTGTATCTACTTATATTTGATATCAATTCTCATAATCAACGAATACTATAAGTGGAATAACGATATAATAATATCTTCCAAATTCCTCAAATAGTATACGTTTACACCAAAGAATTTCAGACCAAATATCCGAAGATTGTTTCTATCCAACTTATCCCAATCAAATTGGGAAACTCGTATCTGAATTTAAAGATTTATCCAAACCTTTGACAATAGATCTGGATAGAAACATCATCCACTTATACTTAATATTAATCTTTGTATCCAACTCACACTATAAGCGGAATAATGGTGAACTACCTTTTAAATTCCTCCAGTAGTAAGAGTCATCATCTACCCGATTAATATCAAACATCCGAAGATTTATCTCCATCCATATCCAACTATTAAAAACCTGTTTTAATATTAAATAAATCAACTTGAATCCCATATAAAGTATTTCCAATACTTTTGAACCTTTGAAAACATTCCACCAATCATTTACAAATGACTTCTTTTAGTTCGTGGTTTAAAAACTTCAAAATAGATTATTTCAAAGAAAGTGTTACAATAGTATTTCGAAAGGGTTACAAAAGCATCACAAAATAGTTATCTCAACTACATTGATCAAATATCATTTATCTTGGCCAAAACTTAAACTTTACAATTCAAAACACTTTTACATAATTAATAATGATTTTACGAATTTTTTCCATATTTTAGAAACATTAAAAATTGCTATTTATAGTTATGGTCGATAACTTCTCTTATAGTGACCTTTCCCCAAAACGGTTTTAAACATATCTTGAAAATTATAACTCAAAATTAAAATCTGCTTTCACTCATTTTAAAGCTCTTGTTAATATAGATCTAACGTTTTTCGTTTCATGCAAATCCGATTTAGATACAAAGGTTATAAGCGATTAAAGTTTGCATCTAAAATACACTAATTGCCGATGTGCAACAAGCCCTATTTTGACCGCAATAAAAATTATTCTTCAATACTTCAAAATACCTTAGAAAACCATTATATACTTCTATAAACCATTTAAAGTAATTTACATTGACTTCCAAATTTATTTTGGGTTCAAAATTCAACTTTTACTTTTTACTTAATAAATCAAATTCCAATTCATTTATAAATTCAAATAACTTCAAATTAACCATCCCATTCGTCGGACCAGTTAGGGATAGCCAAGGAGAGCAGGAAACTTCATTTCCAAACCCAAGCCTAGACACTATCCTCTCTGTCATCCTAAAATGTTCCGGTATTAATTTATTCATTTAAAGAATTTTATCCACATATATGAATACGGTCTTTCCCGATTATTAGCCTTCAATTTCAATAATGATATTATTACTAATTACGAAGGAGATTGGCCGATCACTAATGTGATTCCATAACTGTTGTGTCATAGTGTTTGCAAAACAACATCAACAACTATTTAAACATCCATAGCAACCATCATCAACATGATTAAATAAATCATAACTGTGCACAAGCGTTATAACACAAACACTTAATAATGTGTGTGTTCTAAACTACGCCATCCATCATAACAAACATCAACTATCATTAACCATTAATAATCCATTACTATATTTAAATTAGTCTAACTACTAATTAAATAATAAACCGTGGTTAACGAGTTCGCACCAAACAGCTTTCCAATCATCACGGAAGGTGAAACTAGCTGAGTGAACCGTCGGATAATATTTCGGCGCACCGTCTTCTTTATCAAAATATATATAATATAATATATACCAATCTCTCTTTATATGTTATAAGAGGAGGAGGAGAATGACAAACTTTGGCAAGGTGTTGGTGGAAAAGAGGAAGACTTATGCCATGGAAACCATGGCCATAAGCTTTAAGAAGAAGGTAGAAAGGAGGAAATGGAATGGAATGGTAAGAAAATGGAGAAAAGGTCTCCTTATATAGGAATAGAGAGTTAAGGAGTTGATGACACATATGGGGGCACATGGATGGCATGCATGAAAGCTTACATGCAAAATTACAAATGTCCATACTCTTGTCTTAAGAAGAGAAGGTGAATTTTTGGTAGCCTTTTCCCTTAAATGCTATGAAAACTAAGGGTAACACTTGATTCTAATGCTACTAATTCATGTTATAGTTTGACAAATCCGATCGAACGACAATAGTATCAATAATTCCAAACTTATTAATAATCATTCTCATTTATAATCCACGTAAAATCTATCATATAACTTATCAAAATTATTAAATATTCTTAACCATATATTTTTATGTCAAATTCAAATTCAAATTTAAATTAAAAATTTAAATTGGTTAAAAATTCTGGATCGTTATATCAGTTCAACATGTAATATATAGTCATCGCCATACAAGCCTCTCGCTCGTATGGTAAATCTTCAACCTTGTCACACAAGCTCCAAATGCTTATGTGGTATATGATGAAGTATGCCTATCATCAAGAAGTATGCCATGTAGTGTAGTTCAAAATTAATTGTTACTATCCTATGGCGATGTTTATTATTACACACAGAACAACTAGCACTCCGCATCCAATGGCATTCACAGGAGTTGAAATAATAATAAAATTTGCACATCCAACTCATTAAGGTTTACCTATTTGTCGGGCACACAAATAAATTGTTTACTCAACAACTAATCCATTTCCTGTTCAATAGTTATATATATATATATATATATATGTATGTATGTATGTACAAAAGTAAGCTAAAAGTTATATTTCTAGCGAACAAAGGTTTATCTCCACTTATGGTTAATTTTAACACTTCACGTTTCACTTAAAAATGATATTTTTGTCGAACTAAAATATATTTCAACACATGACTATTTTATTTAGTTCCTATACATGTTAAAAATAATATCATAGCAAACAAATATTTATTTCAACATTGTATATTTTTAGCAATTCACACACATGATAAAAATGATATTTTTATCATCAAAAATATTTATTCAACACATGAACTTCTCAACACATGAGCTTCTCAACACATGAGCATTTCCACACATGGATATGGTTTCATATAGTATGTGCATATAAGAATGATGTTAATTTTATTGTTGAAACAATTTATTTAAAATACGAATATTTTACATACTTCATATATATGACAAAAATGTGGTTTTTATTATTAGAACTATTTATTTATTCAACACATGAATTAATTTTCAACACATGAACTTCTCAACACATGTAATCTAGAACATGGATATTGTTTCAACACATGACTTTCATTTCAACACATGAAAATAATTTCAACATATGAAAATAATTCTAACACATGTATATTATTCAAAATTTCGGCAGCATAACGGCAGGGTAGTTAAAACCGGCACCCTCCCGAGTACGGCTCCTCGCTCTACCTTAAAACCTCGCGGTTTTTGACAATGGGGATTTCATACATCTAATTCGCACGTAGGCGAGTATGGTTTTTCTTTTCCACAATTTATTTCAATCACAAATGGGTATTTTTCGACCACAACCAAACAATATCAACCACAAACAATTCTATCAACCATTCACATTATTCACCCAATTTTTCACACCAATTCACAATCAATAAATATCATCCATGGTTTGTGGACGATGGGAGTCTATATATATATATATTATTTCCATTTCAACACACATATCATTTATACAATGCATGTATAATTCATACTTCGCTCATATAGCTTACACAACGCATGTACATGAGGTATGCGACACGTGTATAATTTATATTTCGCTTATATAATTTATACATCACATATCCATTCACATTTCAGTTTATAAATCTCACATTGGTTTTCGAGATGCTAAAAATCATGGCTAGCTCAGAAAAATCCGCGGTCTTTAGAGAGCGTCCTTGCAGTCCCGATGTTTCCTGTTTCATAGAATTTCGTTAACACACGATAAAGATATGATTTTTCAAAGTTTGCAACACTTAACTGTGTTATTTTCAGTTCAGAAAATTCAAGCCGATACCTTTCCACGTTTGTTCAAAACTAGGTTTTGAAATAACTTTCAATCCTATGAATGTTGCGTCGATCAGACTACACAAGGTCGAAGGGGGTGAAAAGCGGTTTCCGCGTAGGGGGTCTTGGCCAGATCGACGCCCTGTAGCGGCGGAGGCGGCGGCGTGAAGTTGTCGACTTCCCAAGCTTCATTCTCGACGATGACGAGGAGATAGAGGGCGAGGGTTGTCTTGATTTGAAGGGGAGGGTAGGCGCTTCAAAGTCTGGGTGGTGGCAGGGGCTATCGTTGCTTGTGGCGGCGGCAATTGGGTTGGGAAGGAGGGAATATGGTGGCTGTCAGGTTCGAGGGTTACGGGGGGGTGGGGGGTTTGATTTTATTTTTATTTTAAAATTATGAAGGAGAAATTTGATTAGCCGATGGTTTTATTAAATTTTAAAATAGTGTTTCTCAACACGGACACCAATTCATACGCAACGACTGTTGCCCCTAGCTAAATACCCCCATCCCGGACACAATGGGATATGTTTCGTAGGCCAATTCGACTGTTTCAGTCAGTTATTCTTCAAATTAAAACATAAAATATTCAAATTCTGTTTTGAACATACATTTCAATTTGCCCGGGCCACAAACTGATTCGAAAAATAAATCTAGCTATGTTTTGACGCTATGGTACCAATAAAACTAGTTTCATCGAATTCTGAGACCGTTTGAAAAATGGCCATTTTCTGGTCGATCCAATTTAATAGGAATTAACCCAACACGTTTTCTTTTGCCATGCTCACATACTAGCTTCAAAAATTATGAAACTTGAAATCTAGCAATAATTTGTCATCCCGGATTCAACAAAAGTGATTTCGTCGAATTCCGAGGTCGTTTGCCCAATGTCTTTTTTCAAGGGCTATATATTCTCTATAGCGAACTTTCTGAAAATTCATTTGGCCATAACTTTTGATTCCCGCTATGAAACTTCGATTTTTCAGATTCGTTAGAAAGGTATTAATACACAGATTTAAATATTTTTGTTTTCACTAAAATCTGTTACATTTTGCACCCGGTATAGTCAGTCAAAGTTTGAATTCAAATTTTCAAACTGCCACACCATTTCTAATTCACTATTTTATTGAAATATTCTATTTCAATTGTTTAAATTCCTTTAAAATATTCAATTTAAAAATTTTAAATTGGCTCATATTTTCCGGGTTGTTACATTCTCCCACACTTAAAACTTTTCGTCCCCGTAAAGGAAACAACAGTATAATAGGAAACCAAAATGTAAATGCAAAGTATTGTGAAGGTGCCTTGCACCGGAGTTAGTCAGAGAGGTCCATTCTGCATTTGGTGTAAGCTTGCTTGATGCTTTCCTTAGTCTCCCAAGTACAGTCCCTAGGATCACTACTCCACTGCAATTTAACTAAATGAACCTTCTTGCTCCTTAACTCTTTAGTTTCTTTGCCAACAATTTTTAACGGCTCTCTTCTGACTGCTAATTCTGGAGTAATTTCCAAGTCCTGTTGCGCTGCTTCTTCTACAAAAAGATCCGGATCATGCACATGTCTTCTATGTTGAGATATGTGAAATACATTATGCACTCCAGGAAACCAATCAGGTAATTGAACCCTATAAGCAAGAGTTCCAATTCGTTCAAGTATAGGAAAGGGACCAATAAACGTGGGTGCTAACTTCCCAGTTTTACCAAATCGGATCACTCCTCTCATCGGAGAAACTTTCAAGTAAACATAATCACCAATAGTAAATGTCAAATCTCTTCTTCTAGAATCTGCATAACATTTCTATCGGCTTTATGTGGTTTTCAAACGCTTCATGATGAAATCGACTTTATCTGATGCTTCTCTAATCATATCGGGTCCCAACACAAGTCTATTGAATTGTTCTACCCAACATGCGGGAGATCTGCACGGTGTAACGTATAATGCCTCAAATGGCGACATTTTCAAACTTGCCTGATAGCTGTTGTTATATGAGAATTCTGCCAAATGCAAGTGATCTTCCCATGACCCACCAAAATCAATAATACAAGCCCGCAGTAAATATTCTAAAATTCTGTTCACTCGCTCAGTTTGGCCATCTGTCTGAGGGTGATAAGCGGTGCTCATTTTCATTTTTGTTCCCAATTTTGTCTGGAATGCCTCCCATAATTTGCTAGCAAATATTGGGTCTCTATCACTGACTATGCTGATGGGAACTCCATGCAGCTTAACTATTTCTTTGAAATATATTTGCGCTAGACTTTGAGCGGTTCTATTGGATCTAACAAGTATGAAATGGGCAGTCTTCGTGAAGCGATCTACGATCACCCAAATACTGTCATTACCCTTCTTGGTTCGGGGAAAACCATCTATGAAATCCATGGAAATCTGTTCGCACTTCCAACCTGGTACTTCCAACGGTTGCAACAATCCGGCTAGCCTTTGTTGGTCGCTCTTGACTAATTGGCGAGTAGGGCACCTGCTAACATATAAAGAAATGTCCCTCTTCATCGCCTTCCACCAAAAAGTGCGTTTGATATCGTTGTACATTTTACGTATCCAGGATGAATGCAAAGCTTGGATTTATGGCATTCATCAAGCACCTCTCTTTTGAGCTCAGGGATGTCAGGAACACAAATTCTCCCATTTAAACTCAGAACTCCCTCACTATCCACTTGGAAGCTAGAGCTTTCGCCTTTTTGAATTCTTCTGATCATCTCTTTAACAAAATTGTCGTTTTTCTGTAGAACAGAGATCTTGTCATTCAATGAAGATGTAACGATAAAACTGGCAATGATTTCAGTCTTTCTACTGAGCGTATCAGCTACTACATTAACTTTTCCCGGCATATATAGGATATCCAGATCATACGCGGCAAGAAATTCTAGCCAACGCTGCTGCCTCAAGTTCAGATCTTTCTGGGTGAACAAATACTTTAATGATTGATGGTCTATAAATAGTTCAAATTTCTCACCAAGCAAGTAATGTCTCCAGATTTTCAGAGCAAAAATGATGGCTAGCAACTCAAGATCATGAGTTACATAATTCTTCTCATGCGGTTTCAGCTGGCGGCTTGTATAAACTTCTACTTGGCCTCTTTGCATTAACACTGCACCAAGACCTCTAAAGAAGCATCTGTCCAAACTGTCAAGTCCTGATTGCCATCGATAATGGTTAATACTGGAGCGGTCGACAATTTCGATTTCAATTCCTGGAAAACATCCTCAAAGTCGAAAGTCCACTTAAATTTCTTGTGCTTCTTCGTAAGCTTTGTTAATGTGCCTGATATCTTTGAAAAATCCTTAATGAATTTTAGATAATAACTAGGCAACCCCATAAAACTTCTAACCTTTGTGGGTGTAGTATGTTGTTTCCAGTCTTGAATTGCTGTAATTTTCTCGGATCTACAGAAATCCCTTCCTTTGACACAACATGGCCAAGGAACTTCACCTCTTCTTGCCAGAAGACAAACTTAGAGAATTTGGCTTTGAAGACGTTCTTTCTTAGAATCTCCAATACTTGTTCTAAATGGTTTTCATGCTTAGGTTTTGATTTGGAGTAGATTAAAATATCATCGATGAATACGAGGACAAATTTATTCAGAACTCCCCTGAACACTCTATTCATTAGATCGACGAAGTATGCTAGAGCGTTGCATAAGCCGAACGGCATTACTAGCCATTCATAAAATATGTCTGGACCTCTGAAAGCTGTCAAAGGAACACATTCTTCTGCAATTCTCAGTTGATGAAAACCCATAGCTAGGTCCATTTTGGAAAATACTCTCGCCCCATTTAATTGGTCTAATAGATCATCGATGCGGGGTAACGGGTATTTTTTTGAGTGTTTGTTTGTTGAGGTCTCGGTAATCAACACACAATCAGAGAGTACCGTCTGACTTTGGGACAAACACTACATGTGCACCCCAACTAGAAAAGCTAGGTCTGATCAGACCCTTCCATAGCATTTGACGAGTTTGATCGCCTAATTCTTCATCTTCTTTTGGAGTCATTCTTCGAATTGGATGTACCACTGGTCTAGCATTGGGAATTAGATCGATTCTGAATTCTATTTCTCTTTGCGGAGGTAAGTTTTCGACTTCTTCAAACACATCCGCATAGTTTTTAACAACAGGAATCTTTTCTAAGGAAGTGGGGTTAACTTCTAATGCAGACCAAAATTCCTTTCTATCTGGATTTGAACCATGGCATGGTACAGTAATATATCCAAGCTTCTTTCTAATTTTTACTATTCTTTCCGCACACTTTACTTCTGCTTCGTATTTCGTCAACCAATCTAGCCCGAGAATGATATCAAACTCAGGAAAATCCATAACGACTAGATCAAAAGGAAACTTGTGGGAAGAATAAGAGGCTGGCAATTTACAATATGAACTGAGAATAATGGAACCTCCTATTGGATTATGAACTTTAACTGATTCTTTAAGCTTTCTTTGTTTTAACTTTAATTTGTGAATCGTGTTACTTGCAATAAAACTATGTGATGCACCCGTGGCAAATAATACAGAAACAAGAATATTTTTAATTGTAAGGGTACCTCCCAAAACATCGGGTTTACCTGCTCCATCGGAAGCAGCCAGCGGGTTCGTTCTGTCATATATGTGAGCAACCTCGGCCTTCTTAAGCAAGGGACAGTCTCTAAAAAGATGTCCTGTCCTGCGGTAGTTAAAACACGAACGAGGGTTCTGAGAGCCCTGGCTTGAACCTTGAGAATGGGTCTTCTGCCTTTTCGGGGTTGTGCAAACATTTGAGTAGTGCCCCACCTTGCCACAATTGTAGCAGCTTCCCTTTGGCGGCCTGCTAGTCTGCTGCTTCGTGGATACCACGTTGCTTGATTCTGGCTGGTTTGTAGAGGGCTTGCGTTTATTCCCCACCTGGCTTTTAGCACAGCCCAGATCGAGGTTCCTTTGATCCAGGTCCTCATAGTTGCACGCCATCTCCACTAATTCATGAAACGCCAGCTTGATATGGTCCATTGCCCAGTCTTGTTACTTCCGCTTTAGCCCGAGGATGAACCTCTTGTTCTTGGACTTGGCGGTGGCCATGAGCTCGGGAGCATAGCGGGATAACTGTGTAAACATGTTCAGATAGTCTTGCACCGAGAGATCTCCTTGCTAGAGGTTTGCGAATTCATCGTGCATGCACTCAAGGGCTTGCTCTGGGACGTACTTTTCTTTGAATAAATTTTGAATTCATCGCATGTCCTACTAGCATCTCTATTCGCTGCGGTAAGAGCTTCCCACCATAATTCGGCTTCATCTTGCAGAAGCCAAGCACCCATGAAAGCTTTGTCTTGATCACCCAGCCTCAGGCCTCCTAATATCTTCTCGCATGTTTTCAGCCATGACAAGGACTCAATCACAGTGCCCGTTCCAGAGAAGGTTCTGCCTCCTAGGTTCTTGTACCTTTTAGCCACGCGGTCGAGCTCGAATGTTTGAGCGACCGTGGGTTGTATTAAGGGTCCATCTTCAGTTGGGACTTCTCCTCGTCCTCTGCCACGGCCAGCTCGGCCTCCTCTACCAGTGACTGCTAGGGTAGCCATTGTTCAAGTTCTGTATAAGCAAGAAAAGAGTCAACCTACAGAAACGATAATTTATTGTATGGTAAAGTAGAAGAAATTAAGGAAAGACAACGATGTACCGATCAAATTATTTTTTTGCTATTTTGCTTAGCTCATTCTAGGACATTACTAGTCCTATCTCTAATGTGCTACTAGCCTTAGAATACTACTGATTCTATTCTGACGAAGTGTTTAATGTGTTAAATTCTAGAACTAAGGTTAACCAACGCTCTGATACCACCTGTGACGATCTCAAAACCCCGTGCTACGGTGTTAAGGATAATATTCGGAATATAACACATTAATCATCATTAGCAGAGTACAGATAATAGCATAAACAAGAAATAGAATAATTTACACAAATATGACAGCGGAATCATATAAATATCACCACATCAGAGAGCACAGTCCAGGATACAACTTAGTGCATAATAATACATAATCAGTCTACATTGCCTGTGGCAGAATCACATATATAAAGACTACATAAACGAAACATCAGTCTACATCGCCTGTGGCGGAATCATAATACATATATAGTAATGGCCGAGTCATCAACATGTAGTCAAGCCTCGCCATGAGCCAAAAGCGCACCTCTACTGCGGTGCCAAGCCAAAATATGTCAGCTACCTATAACTAGGCTGCCCATGTGAAAATAAGGGCACCCGAGTTTGCAAGGTGAAACAAACTATGAGTCAGTCATGGGACTGGTATGAGAAATCTTCTTAACTTATTAAACAACAATAATAAGGAAAGTCAAAGGACCACGCCACTTTCGCGGAACGGGTTTACTCCAATGAGTGCTAATGCTTGAAATAAAGTAAATGATTAAATCATCGCAATGCTTTTAAAAAAATGAAGCCATTATAAGACTTAGGTCCCATCACACAATGCAACGCAAGCCAGAGGATAGAGTTTTTACCTTATAATTGCCAAGAGATGCTTCATACTTATAAACAAAAGTGTTTGATATTATTACTAGTGCATATATGTTTCAAAAGCAAATTCAATCATAAATATCAATCATAGGCAGCATAAATGACCCATACCACTATGTCGCCATACTAGTAATACAATCACATCCGCAATTTCGTATTGGAAATTAGATTCCATCATGAGTGGAGGCAAGGGGAAAGCTCCTCTCCATTCGAGACACTCTAGCAAATGTCCCAGGACCGCACACAGCAATCCCTGGATCATCCAAGGCCAGTCCTCTCTTAATTTTGAGGATTGGAAATTCCTGAACACACGTTTCGCGGTCCTTACAGATCTATAATCGAGGCGCCTCGCATTCCAACAACCACACAGGTGAAGAGTATATATAAATGTCAGGGCTAGTAATTCACTGACACCATCGTAGCTAGAAACAAACGTCGTGCACTCCTTGGGTCCTTCTCCCGTTTTTTGACTCATACCGAGGTGTGAGGCTCGCGAATCCATGCTATACACAAAGCTACGCCACACAGGTCATGCTTTGATCATCAACCACAAGACTTTGCTTTGCAACAGAAGCCTTGATCATATGCCACTTAGGCATGCCACACAGGCAATCCACTCCATGCGACTGATTTCTATCGATATATAACCTCTGAGCTCGTACGTCTCAGAGAAGGGCGTTAAGTAAGAGAATAAATTCTCCGCTGCCAAACAGATATATATTTAATAGAGATCAATCAGCACAGAACAAAATCCAATGTTAGACACATAGTCCATTTACAAGTTCGTTCTGGGTATGAACGAAGCTGGTGGCACCAAGTTCCTCGCATATCCGCATAATCAACAATACGTCCGGACAGCTACCACTTCAGCTCCTTCAAGGTAACTACTCCAATCATGAGCATCAGTAACGCCCATCCATCCAATGTGAAGATCGTTGGTCTTGAACCGTCTTCAACTCCTCGACTTCTCACCGTCGATTTATTATTTGATATGAGAATGAACTCGGTCTTTTCAAATAATCCATGTATATTTAGATTTTCAAATCAATTCTTCACACGGTTAAATCATTCGACATTCACATTTCAGTTCATTAGTATAGTTTCCATGTCAAACACATTCAACCATCAAATATCAAGCAAACCAAGTAGAATCGGTTTATTTCCACTCTATATCGTCTATAATATTTTATAATTATATATCACCATTTTTATTTATTTAAAAATGGCCCTTTTTAATTAAACGACGTTTTAGGTCGTGCCGAAGCACTGGCGCTGTTTTTCTCAAATTTTTTTTACACATATATGAAAATCCGACCATTGGATTTCAACAAAGTTTGTATCATTGGGAAGATATTCCCAAAGCAAACCCAACGATTCCAGTTTTGTGAAAATCCGATGGTCGGATTTTTTGGTATAATCGTTTGAAGTTACGATTTCAAAATGCGAACTGCACGGCCTCGATTCGTTTTAATTTATATTTATATTTATATTTATATTTATATTTATATTTATATAAATATAATTCATTCGATGATTTCAATATCGTTTTCACTTCAAATATTTCACTAACACCTTTATATTTCGAAAAATTTCGCCATAACCTCCTTTGTACGGGAAGGGGTTTGGAAATTTATTGGGCCTTATTAGGTACCCAATAAATCCTAATAAGCACACACATATTTATAGTGATATATTCCGGTGCCCACAGGGGAGTGTGTATAGATCATAACTCCAGAGAATAAATTCTCGTCACCCTATAAATGGTTTTTGTGCCTTAATGACCAGAGAGACGTGTTTATTGTCATCTCCAAACCTGTATGGGGTTTTTATTAATCTTGCAATTTACCGTTACAATTTATATAGTCCATATTAGTCATCAGCTCAACCTGTAATATATAGTCATCGCCATACAAGCCTCTCGCTCGTATGGTAAATCTTCAACGTCGTCACACAAGCTCCAAATGCTTATGTGGTATATGATGAAGTATGCCTATCGTCAAGAAGTATGCCATGTAGTGTAGTTCAAAATTAATTGTTACTATCCTACGGCGATGTTTATTATTACACACAGAACAACTAGCACTCCGCATCCAATGGCATTCACAGGAGTTGATATAATAATAAAATTTGCACATCTAACTCATTAAGGTTTACCTATTTGTCGGGCACGCAAATAAATTCTTTACTCAACAGCTAATCCATTTTCTGTTCAACATATATATATATATATATATATATATATGCAGAACTAAGCTAAAAATTATATTTCTAGCGAACAAAGGTTTATCTCCACTTATGGTTATTTTTAACACTTCACGTTTCACTTAAAAATGATATTTTTGTCGAACTAAAAAATATTTCGACACATGACTATTTTATTTAGTTCCTATACATGTTAAAAATAATATTCATAGCAAACAAATATTTATTTCACTATTCAATTAACTCTAACTAATTTACTCTTATCAATTAACTCCTTTCGAATAAACTATATTCGATTAACTCCTTTCGAATAACTAATGTTCGATAACTCCTACGAATAACTAATATTCGATAACTCCTTTCGAATATCTAATATTCAATAACTCCTTCCGAAAAACTAATATTCGATAACTCCTTCGAATAACTAATATTCGATAACTCCTTCGAATAACTAATATTCGATAACTCCTTCGAATAACTAATATTCCATAACTCCTTCGAATAACAAATATTCGATAACTCCTTCGAATAAATAATATTCGATAACTCCTCTTTCGAATAAACTATATTCGGTTATCTCTCTTCAATTAACTCTATTTTATTACTCTAATCGATTAAATCTAATTCTAGTCGATTAGCTCTACTCTCAAATCGATTAACTCTATTTAATTAAATCTAACTGCTTAACTCTAACTGGTTAACTCTAATTGATTAACTCTTATAAGTCCTTTTGATTAACACATTTTGATTAACTCATTTGATTAACTCTATGTCTATATATTCAGTTTCAAATGTCGATGTTGAAATCGATTCTTACTTCTCCATATAAGCCCTGACTTATATATTCTATTTATCCAATGATAAATATTTTATTTAAATTATAAAATATTATTTATAAATTAATCTTCTCAATCTATTGGTTACAACAGATTCTATTTAAAATCTTTGCTTTAAATCCATATCATGTTATACCCGTGTGCGAAGCACGGGTCTAAACTTTCCTGATGTAAAATCCTATTCATTTGCCAAATATTTCCTTATATGACATTTTTCCATTTCCTAATAAATTCCTTTTATAACCCTATTTATTTTCTACATAAATACCTCCTTTTATAACTCTATTTATTTAACAAATAAATATTCTTTTCCAATCCTATTTATTTAATAAATAAATACTTTCTTTTCAATTCTATTTGTAAATGTTTTACAAATATTCCCTTTCCAAATTTATTTGTAAATGGTTTACAGATATATTCTTTTCATTCTATTTGTAAATGGTTTACAAATATATCCTTTCTATTTGTATTACAAATATTTCCCTTTTATATTTGTTTTACAAATAGTTCCCTTTATAAAATCCCTTGATTTTATAAATATTCCTTTATATAAAATCCTTTGATTTTATAAATATTCTATTTCAATATATAGTTTGAAATCTTCTTTTTTTTAAAAAAAAATCGATTTTATAAAATATTTTATTTCAATATAGTTGTTGAAATTTTCCTTTTTCAACCCAGGGTTTTCTTACAGTATTTTAAATACCAAACAACAGTGATCGATATCATTCAAACAAACATAATCAACAACAGATTATATGTCACATCATATATCACAATATATGAAAAACAGTAAAATAAATGTTGAGGAATCCAGTTGGATTCCTCCAACCTGTTTCCCTGCATCACAGATGTTAAACAATAAAATTAACATCGATTTCATTTCGATGCGAAATATTCTGCTAAACAGAATCAATATTTGATTAAAGATTTATATATATATATATATCGTTATCTATAATTTCAACCAATACATAAGCAATTCAACCAAACAGTTAACACACAGCAATCAACAGATAATTATCAGTTATAACAATATTTTGAAAAAACATATCTGTTCAGAGTTGGTGAGTTTTACTCACATTGGACGATCATCATTAATAAAGATAACCATCGCTCGATTTGATTCAAATGGACAATTTATTTTTCTATAAATTGTAGCGGGCTTCGATTCACTCCCAGTCAGTTCCACTGGGTAGTCACCGTCCATACGATCACAACGGATCTGACTGTTCGAAATTCTGATTCAGTATGTACAAGTTATGGTATTCAGAAGTAAATACACATTTATTTTAAATAAAACTTAAATAGATTCCATTTGGGCTTTACCCAAAATTATGGCCCATACTCCTGCTTAGCCCATGAACACTCCACCGCATCCTTTCTTCCCCGACTCCAGTACTCTCTCATGCACCAAAAAGGGCCATTAACACAAATTCAATTCGATACCTCCCTTTCAACACTCAATAAAACTTCAAACAGGGAATGCCAGTATGCTCCTCTTTCTCTCTTCTTCCAAACCATAACCACGACATAAAACTCGAAACCCTATTTCAAATCCGTCGAACACCCCCTACAGTAAACTACCGACATCAGTATGCACCATCCTCTTCAAATATCAACATTCAAGTTCCATTCGATCTCCTCGACCTCAAATTAACCATTAAAACACCAAACAATGCCTTAAATTCACGAATTCTTGAACCCTAAACCTACTGTGAATCTTCGAGCATCCTAGAAATGTGCGTCGCATGCAATACAACTTACATAGAAATGAAGAGTTGAATTCCAGGATATCTCGTATAATGATTTCAAGATTTTTTGGAGTGCTGTATGATTTTAAAAATAATAGTGAAGGTTGAAAATTAAAATGGATCTCGATTTCTCTACTGAAGCAAAACTAAGTGATGATGATGCTTCTTGGGTATTTATAGATTGTAAGTCCTTCATGATTAAGTAAACAGTACAGTTGGTAGGTTAAATGAACATTGGTTGAGTTTCCACGTTTTCATTTTGTTTGGTTGTGAATGGTTGATGCGTGGATTTGTTTGGGCCTTAGGGAGAACGTTTGTGTATTTAGAGTTTGGTTTTTCAAAATACCATGTTACCTAGATTCCATTCATGTATGGATAGAAATCAAGATACCGTTGTATCGAGCTCGGTTCCACGATCCCAAAAATATTATAATATCGGTAGATTAACTCATATTGTGAAATCCCAAAATCGTTGATTAAGGCTGCAAAATACTCCAAATAAAAAGTTGTGTATTAAATTAATTAAAAATTACAGTAAAATTCTAAAAATTAAATTATCAGTATGTCTCAAAGGAATCTTTTTCAGATTCGAATCTGATACCTAGTTATATCAAATAAACTGTTACGATCGATAAACGATTCTATAGCGATTATTTGAAAATTTGATTTAATCATAAATCAAAATATACATGACGGAATCTCGAATTTTCTCTTCAATTAGAAAAATATACTTCACCAGCTCTGAAAATTTCTTATTTCATAGAAATCCGATTTAAACGGACCCTGTATATTCAGTTGAAGTTCGAACTGCCAAATAGCGAACTGCCGCGCCATTTCGAGCTCGATCATAATTATAATATAATTATACATTCAAACTGTCGTTCAAATAATATATTCGTCATTCTAATTTAATTCTAAGATGAATTAAATACTTTGAATTGTCCAGTTCACATTATATTGTGAGTTCACTATATCTGATTATTTCAGAAATTAATTATATTATTCTATTATTTATATTAATTAAATATTCACTATAATTTAATTAAACAACCATTTAATTCTCTATACCACTATTTAAATAATTAAATTAATTAATTATTATAACGCTGAAAGTACGGGACATTACATGAATGATATAGACTAAGTTATGCTTCATACTTACTTTTCACTTCTCTGCACTAATACTAGTATAACAGGATTAGGTGTTACCCTAATGTCTAAACTGAAACAGAAATGGAAACAGAATGATCTCTATAGAAACAGAATGCTAGTAATGGGCCCTTACCACCAAAATAGAGACAGACGATACAGAAACATAATGCTAGTAATGGGCCTTTACCACCCCAACTAATGAGCCTTTACCACCCTAAAAGAAACAGCAGGTACCCTAACAGAACAGACAGAACTAGGTGTACCATAAATTATACCCCAAGCTATTGGCTCCCTAATACGTAAATACCCAATGTCGGCCCCACAGAAGGGTGTATCACTCCCTAAAGTAGCAACCTACAGAAAGACACAAACCTATTTACAGATGTCACGGCGTCTTAACTTCCCCAGAGTAGACCGGATCCACGACACACATGAACCGATTGGAATGCGCCAACGACACCCCTCACCATTATCAGAATGAACCTCTTATAATTAGTTCAGTAAGCGTGCCCGGACCCCTACCTAGTGTTGGGTCGTAGTTTGATACCAAAAAGGGTTACCGACTAATATGGGTCCCACACAACAGATGACACAAGCAATTACCCTACCTTACCATTTGTCCCCAGACTAACAGATTTCAGATGTATGATTCCAGGTTAACTAGTCTATAAATTAGAAATACAGATTAATATGTTTATAGATTAACAGATCAGATTTATGGACTAACAGACATTAAGATTAACAGATCAGATGTTCGGATTAATAGACTTACAGATTAACATGTTTCACTTAATCTTGCATTAAGCCTACTGATTTATGAAATGGGTTTATCAGATTCATCCGTCTAATTGACTTAACCCCATCCACTTATCAAATAAATATGTATTATGGGTTAAGCTTGCCTTAACCCTATCCACATATTCATGTAATATTGGTTAAGTTGTCATCTTACTCAGGTTAACTTAACCCCACCTACCTAACATGTTTTAGGTATCATTTTCATCTTTAATCAGTATTAATTAGTTAATAATGCACAGACCTCTCACATTAAGTCGATAGCTTGTGGCTGTTGGATTTGCCGGGCGGTTCCGGGAAGACATCTACCACAAGCTAGACATAACCTCGTGTCTAAGCATCTTTTAGTTATGCCTACGACCTCTCACATTAGACTGACCGTTTCTGGTTGCTGGTTAGGCTGGTTGGTTCCGGGCAGGCTTCTACCGCAAACGAAGTCTAACCTCGTGTCAGCATGCTTATCTTAGCCAATTTGATTCATTTACATCGTAGGCTTTCCAATTACAGTATTTAGTTTCAACAGATTAAACAGGCTTCACAGACTCTTTTACTGTTCTATTAACATATTTCACTTAATCATAAAGTAAGCCTATAAATTTGCATACCCCAAATTATCGTTACTGTTGCCCTAAGTTTTAACCAAATTAAACAGTACAGGTTAAGCTCCAAAAAACCCAGTCATGATTCATAACACAGATTATGCCAAATTATAGTCTTGACTACAATGTATGCCAATTAACCAAAGTCCCAATTTAGGTGTGTTCACAATTATCCCTATTTCGAATCATATATTATCATGCACAATATCCCCATTCTTCCAAGTTATAAATTATCATATATAATATGTCCCCAAAATCAGGTCTTAAATCACAGCTTGTATTATGCCCCCAAAATCAGATCTTAAATCAAAACAAGTATTATGTCGCCAAATCCCAAGTCATATGTTTAATACGCTTTATTTCCAAATCAATTACATGATTACAAATCAACTTATGCCCAATTACATATTATTCAATGTTTTCCCTTACTTTTCCCACAACGTTCCATGTCATTCGTACATATAGTTCAACGAAATATGATTAGGCTCGAAGTTAGCCTAATCTCATAAATAAAAGGAAAAGAAGAGAAGGGAAGAGAGTCATCAAAACTGGCATAAAATGGACATATGAAGTATGAGCGGGCATAGAACAATAAACTAGATCCAACGGGTATAGAAGGACAGATCTAAATAGAAATAGGCATAATCTCAGATTCATATATATTAACAATGTCAGGATCACTATTAAATTTCATTTCTGAAATTAATATAAACTCACCTTGGCTGGATCTAAAAGAAGAGAAATAGGTGTTGTAGTTGTAGATTTGTTCTCTTTTAATTCTAAGCTGACTTGAAGAAGAAGAAGGGCTTATTTTTAATTTAGATATGAACAACATGAGGACGCCACGGATTTGTGTAATGAGTTTAGGGTTTATGTCTAGATATGTTTATATAGGTGTATGCGATGAATAAATGCCTTTATATTAGCTTAGGAGCCATCCGAACCATACAGCTCAAAAGACATGTCATCCAGCCAATCCCAGCAAGGCATGTCATCAGAGAACACTCCAGAATTCTGTAGTTTTATTTCCTCGGCATGGGAGCACTTCCCAAGTGCGCAAGTGTATTTTTGTACTGCCGCACTTCCCAAGTGCGCCAGTGCATTCTGGCCTCCTTTCTGATTTCCTTCCCAACTTCTATCGCCCATATCTTCTTCATACGATATCCGTTTTATGCAAACTCGGACTCTATCTCAAGCAGAATTCTGAGACGATCGCAATGGCTTAACCTATTTCACCTAGTTCTTCTTATAAAAATTAATTATTCTTTAGTTGTCTCTTATGTCATGATTTAAAATTACGGGGTGTTACATTCCCCCCTACTTAAAGGATTTCGTCCCCGAAATCTCTAAGTTAAGAAGAATGTATCCTACCATCCAATCATTCATCTACTCATCCATCAATCACAGGCGTCCATTGTCATTAAGAGACTTCTAGTGCTTTCATGAACATATGCAAAGTGTGTGTATATGTCCTTATCCTAATGCAAAATCGGGTAGTCTACTGATTCAGTTGACCAGCTTAATGCAATTTATGTTAGTGCCATGAGTCCAACATGTATGCAATTATTCCTAATGCAGATTATAACTTCTATATAAGTGCACAATCATTCATTCATATGCAACATCCATGTGATTGTTCATCCATTTTGCATCTATAAAAATTGAAAATTCACACACATCCATATGTAGTATGAGAGTGTTTTTGAGCCGATCTAGTGCCTAGTGTGTGTATATGCATCCACGAGCAACCACTAGAAGCCACTTGCATCCACTTGCAACCATCAAACATAACATGTCTCAAACACATGTTTACACCCATTAGTTTCTACCTAAAGGTCGAAGACTTGGTCGATAGGATATAGTCGAGTGATAGACGTAAGTACAAATATAAAAAAACTTTGTTTCCATGAGGCAATGTCAAAACTGGAAATCTATCTCACGCCTCAAGGTAAGCCCATAACCTTGTTAAGAACATCCGGACACTTACAGACTACGGATATAGATAGCAGATTATCAAATGATTCTAGGAAACTAAGCATGATAAACCCTTTTCGGGTTACAAGAAATCCCCTTCTAAAACCAAGACATATCCCACAAAACTCTGAACGTACGCGTCACAGTCAACTTAATGCCTAACATAGATACCCTCAAACCCCAACCTATCACAAACAGATGAGCCGTAAACCTTATGGGGTTTGAGACTATAACAGGATCAAAAACAAGTTTAGTACTATGGTGCAGAGACTCAACTACAAAATCAAAATGCCAGAATCGAAAAGAGCTTTAACTCAATAATCAGATAAGGAAATTAAACCTTCTACAAAAACTTTCCTACTTCTATCCTGTCAACCAGCCATGAGAGCATTCACAGCCCTCCAGAAGATCTTGCCCTTTGCTCTTGTCCTCGTTTCTTCAGGCAGTCCCTAGTGAAGTGTCACATTTCACCACAGTTGAAGCAAGCACCCTTCCTCTTTCTGTAATCCTTGTTCGGATGACTCAAGCTTCTACAAGTAAAGCACTTTTTCTCCTTCTTGTTCTCAGGCTTTTCATCCTACTTTTGTGTTTCCTCCTTGAGCCACACTTTCTTGCTCTGTGGTTCTTCGAGCTTCTCGTCTTTCTTCTCACCTTTGGCTTCCTCTTGACACGGGGTTTATTATTCTTTCCACCCTTCTTAGGTTCTACTTTCTTATTTTGTGATTTTTCCACTTTCACGTCTTTCTCTTCACATTTACCTTCTTCGTGGATTAAATCCATATCAACAAGTTTCTCATCCTTGGGTTGTGCTCCTTAGCCTAAACTCACTCATTCTCATTTTTTTTCCATCATGTTAACAAGTCTCTCGAAAGCTTCCTCCATCACACGGAAAACCCTACGAAGCTTGAAAAGATATTAGTTGTAGATAAAACTACCACGGCTATAAATGGAGGTTGGGCACTTCTTTGCCCTCCGACATGTGCCGTAGTTTTAACATGATTATAGGACTATAGCGAAAAGAAAGGAAAAAGAGATTCAATTAAAGAATCGAAAGAAAGATATATGGCTTTTGGGGATTATGATTTTCAAAATAAAATTTCCTTTTGAAAATACTTCCTTTTTAAAACCTTTTTTTTAAATAGTTTTCAAAAACTTCTATCTAATCTGGTAACCTTCATCTCTGATACCAAGTGTGACACCCCACGTCCATCCACGTCCATTAATGTCACTCACAAAGGGAATGCATTAAGTTTAGTGGAGCATTATAAGTAATCAGAACATAATATTACAAGACAGTTAAAGTAGTACTTGAAAATTTTATAACTTTAGTGCAGCAGTAACAGAGATAAGTTTGGTTACATCTTCAAAACAACAAAACTAAGTACATAATATCAGTCTTGTACAAAAGCCTTAAGATTACATTATTTTAAAGCCATAATCCCCAATAGAAAATGCCATAAATAAGCAGAATCAAAGCCAAGCAATACATCTTTCAACTTCAAGCTGGAAGAAAGAGATAGCCGAACTAATCTTGAGTATTTTCTCCTTGAGAACCTGGGGGAATGGAAAAAAAAGAGGCGAAACAAAAAGAGTCAGACATAAAGTTTGGCGAGTCCAGTGATTTTCAGCATATAAACAGATAATAGTATCATGACATGTAAAGAAACTGAATAAGAGATAACAATAATAGAAGTAGCAAGTAAACTTAGGTTAAACAGAGGAAATAGAATGATATAGACCAAGCTATGCTTCTTACTTACTTTTCACTTCTCTGCGCTAATACTAGTATAACAGGATTAGGTGTTACCCTAATGTCTATAATAAAATAGAAACGGAAACAGAACGATCTCTATAGAAACAGAATGCTAGTAATGGGCTTTTACCAGCCTAATAGAGACAGTCGATATAGAAGCAGAATGCTAGTAACGGGCCTTTACCACCCCAACTAATGGGAATTTACCACCCCCAACAGAAATAGGCGGTACCCCAATAGAACAGATAGAACTAGGTGTACCCTAAATTCTACCTAAGTGATCAGCTCCCTAATACATAAATACCCAGCGTCGGCACGACAGAAGGGTGTATCACTCCCTAAGGTGGCAACCTACAGAAAGACACAGACCTATTTACAGATGTCATGGCGTCTTAACTTCCCCAGAGCAGACCGGATCCATGCACGCACATGACCCGGTTGGAACGCGCCATCAACACCCCTCGCCATTATCAGAATGAACCACTTATAATTAGTTCAATAAGCGTGCCCGGACCCCTACCTAGTGTTGGGTCGTAGTTTGATACCAGAAAGCGTTACTGACTAATATGGGTCCCACACAACAGATGATACAAGCAATTACCCCACCTAAGCTTGTGTCCCCAGACTAACAAATTTCTGATGTACAGATTTCTGATTAACTTGTTTATAGACCAGACATACATATTAATAGGTTTACAGATTAAAAGATCAGATTTATGGACTAATAGACATTAAGGTTAACAGATCAGATGTACGGATTAACAGACTTACAGATTAACATGTTTCACTTAATCTTGCATTAAGCCTACAGATTTACGAAATGGGTTTATTAGATTCATCTGCCCAGTTGACTTAAACCCATCCACTTATCAAATCAATATGTATTATTGGTTAAGCTTGCCTTAACCCTATCCACATATTCATGTAATGTTGGTTAAGTTGTCATCTTACTCAGGTTAGCTTAACCCCACCCACCTAACATGTTTTAGGTATCATTTTCATCTTTAATCAGCATTAATTAGTTATTAATGCACAGATCTCTCACATTAAGTCGATAGCTTGCGGCCACTGGATGTGCCAGGCGGTTCCGGGAAGACTTCTGCCACAAGCCAGACTTAACCTCGTGTCTAGGCATCTTTTAGTTATGCCTACGACCTCTCACATTAGACCGACCGTTTGTGGTTGCTGGTTAGGTCGATTGGTTCCGGGCAGGCTTCTACCGCAAATGGAGTCTAACCTCATGTCTCAACATGTTTATCTTAGCCAATTTTATTCATTTACATCATAGACTTTCCAATTACAGTATTTAGTTTCAATAGAATAAACAGGCTTCATAGACTCTTTTACTGTTCCATTAACATATTTCGCTTAATCATAAAGTTAGCCTACAAATTTGCATACCCCAAATTATGGTTACTTTTGCCCCAAGTTTTAGTCTAATTAAACAGTACAGTTTATGCTCCAAAAACCCCAGTCATGATTCATAACATAGATTATGCCAAATTATAATCTTGATTACAGTGTATGCCAATTACCCAAAGTCCCAATTTAGGTGTGTTCACAGTTATCCCAATTTCGAATCATATATTATCATGCACAATATCCCCTTTCTTCCAAGTTATAAATCATCATATATAGTGTGCCCCCAAAATCAGGTCTTAAATCACGGCATGTATTATGCCCCCAAAATCAGATCTTAAATCACAACATGTATTATGCCCCAAATCCCAAGTCATGTGTTTAATACACTTTACGTCCAAATCAATTAAATGATTACAAATCAACTTATGCCCAATTACATATTATTCAATGTTTTCCCAAACTTTTCCCACAACGTTCCATGTCATTCGTACGTATAATTCAATGAAATATGATTAGGCTCGAAGTTAGCCTAATCTCATAAATAAAAGGAAAAGAAGAGAAGGGAAGAGAGTCATCAAAACTGGCATAAAATAGATATATGAAGTATGAGTGGACTTACAACAATAAACCAGATCCAATGGGTATAGAAGAACAGATCTAAACAGGAATAGGCTTAATCTCAGATTCAGATTTATTAACAATGTCAGGATCACAATTAAATTTCATTTCTGAAAGTAACATAAACTCACCTTGGTTGGATATAAAACAAGAGAAATAGGTGTTGCAGGTGTTGATCTATTCTCTTTTAATTCTAATTTGACTTGAAGAAGGACTTATTTTTAATTTAGATATGAACAGCATAAGGACGCCATGGATTTGTGTAATGAGATTAAGGTTTAGGTCTAGTTATGTTTATATATGTGTATGCGATGAATAAAGGCCTTTAGATTAGCTTAGGAGCCATCAGAACCGTACAGCTCAAAAGACACGTCATCCAGTCAGTCCCAGCAAGACACGTCATCAGGGAACACTCCAGAATTCTGCAGTTGTCTCTCCTCGGCATGGGCGCAATTCCCAAGTGTGCCAGTGTATTTTTGTACTAGAGCACTTCCCAAGTGCGCCAGTGCATTCTGGCCTCCTTTCTGGTTTTCTGCCCAACTACTGTCGTCCATATATTCTTCATACGATATCTATTTTATACAAAATCGGACTATCTCAAGCAGAATTCCGAGATGAATGCAATGGCGTAACCTGTTTCACCTAGTACTTCTTATAAAAATTAATTATTCTTTAATTATCTCTTATGTCATGATTTAAAATTACGGGTGTTATACAGACTGTAAACAAATTTTCGTTGCCCAATATGAATAATTACTACCATTAAATGATGGTGGTCTAACAGTGGATTGACCCTCTATAAAATAACTATTATTGCTACTAGTGTTGGTTTCCATTATCACTATTTTCAAAAATTAGATTATGAACTTTTGAAAGACCTTGCTCTGATACCAATTGTTAGGGAATGTTGAGTGGATCTTTAAGGAAAAGAAAACACTAGAGGGGGTGAACAGTATTTGTAGGCCTTTAAACAAAATATAAAACTAAAGTGAACTACGGGATGAATCAAATATCACAAACGCAATCATAGATACAGATTCAAAAACAAATGCAAAACAAATAGAAATAAAGATGCAGAAAAAGAAAGAACACAACAAATTTCATATTGATTCGGATTGCTCCTACATCCTATCCTGCACAACGCTGGATTGCACAGAGTTTTATTACTATTTCCAATAGTCAAATACAACCTCCTTGATTTCACTGCTCAACAAGGAGACACCGACTCTTATTCCTTGACTTCACGGCTCAACAAGGACACACCGACTCCAATTTCCTTAATTTCACGGCTATAAGGACACACCGATTCCTATTTGACTCAAACAAACAAGGTTTTTTAAACCCAAGCAATTACAAACAGACCTATAACTCTTCAATAACACTTGATTCAAAGAGTAGAGGTGTAGAGAGAAGAATTTTGATCAAAACAAAATTGAATTTGGCGGAGTATAAGTGTAAAAACTGTAAAAATGATTAAGAATAATGGTGTAGAGAAAGAGGATGAAGTTAGAGAAGAAGAGATGATAAAAAATTCGGTTTTAACCCCTTTTTATAGAGTATGAAAGGTTGCAACGATTATGAATCATTTCAAATAGTGAAAAGAAACGTCCTTTCAGAACTGGAAAAGTGACAATTATATGTCGACATGGAGTTTTTGTTATGTCGACATACACCCTTGAAAATTTAAATGTTGAAATATTTTTCAAATGTTTTTTAAAATAAATATAAATTTGGAAATTCTTTAATTAAAATATAATGATATAAATTAATATTATAAACTAGAAAAATATATGAAAACCTAATTTTAAATCATATAAACATATTTATGATTTTATAAGGTTTTAAACTATATAAATATTACATATAAGAATATAAAATATAAATATAAGAGTTAAGTTTGAAAAACAAAGAAAAATAGAAACAAATAGAAAAATAAAATAGAGAGGATTGAGGATAGAATTGAAAATCAGAATTTGAAAAATAGAATTAGAACTTGAACCTGGAGTGCTATTTAGAGTCTTACAAAATCTAGACTCTATAACTATATTAATCTTGAAACTCTTGAAATCTTGATTATTCATGAGTCTTGAAATTTCTCTGATCTTTGAATCTCTATCATCTTTATAACTATACAATCTTCAGTAATATTTCTAATATATAATTCCTGCACGTATATATATATATATATATATATATATATATATTCTATACAAAAGTGTTAGCATATATTTTATAATCAAAGATAATTGAAATAAGGTTGTTGTCATCAAAACTCCATTCTCCAACATATCCTACTTACACGGTCTCCACCGTAATGCCACAAAAATGTGCGCAGTCCCACATCCTATGCCGGAGTGAAGTATGAATCTCTATATAACAATGTTACATTCCTTATATATTTGTCATTACTATGCTATGTAAGCGTACGGACTGCCATCATCAATCGAATCAGATTTCATACCGGAGTAATGCCCTCAAGTCTATGATACACCACCCAGAGCTGACATGCATGTATCTAGACTGTCCCACCTACGTATCGTCAATCGTATTCGATGCCTTAACCACACGTAATGCGCACCGGGTTCCGTTGCAGGGATATTGTAACACCCCGTAATTCTGTTAATATTAATATTCACAAATTAAAGAATAACTAATCTCAAACGTGAGAATTGTGGGAAATGGGTTGCGCCATTCTGTTCGTCTCAGAATTCTGGTTGAAATAGAGTCCGAGTTTGCGTGAATTGGACTTCGTATGAAGAAGTTATGGCCATCGGAAGTTTCAGAAAATTTAAAACAGCTCGTAGGAAATTTAAAATTCAAACTGAAAGTGCAGAAGCAAGCTGGGCGGGAAAAATTCCCGCCCAGGCAGGTCGACTGGGGAGTCGACACTAGTGTCGACCTCCCCCCCCCCCCACCCCAGGCGACTACCATGTCGACCTCCCCCCAGGATCGACTATAGTGTCGACCTGGGTGTCGACCTGGTCAGTCGGCTAGGGTTTTGGCTGGGCCTGTTTTTGACTGAGTGATGACCCATTAGGGTTTTGACCTAATCTGGTTGGCTGAGATTAGTCCTGAGTTGATATGATGGTCTAAAATAAATTCTAACTCTATAAATACCTATGTAGTCTCTCACCCAAATTCATATGAAAAATAGAATAGCTACCGTCATACCACCGCCATGGAACTCAGTGGAGCCGCCGCCAACTAAGAAGGAAGAAAAACTAATCAAATACTAATTCTACTCAATTCTAAAGCAAAGCAAGACTCTTCTCTTCTCTAAATTGTGAGTATGATGATCTTAACAAGATTATTATTATTTTAATTAGGTTAAGTCATGAATGGATTATGAGTAGATGATTTGAATTGTCATATATGTTGTTGTAAATCTTATGCTCTATGTATGTTATAAATCCTATGCTATGTGGTGATGATATCCTATATGTTGTAAATCATGCTATGATGATGTTATATATGTTGATAGTTTCTATGCTAAGTTGTGATGAATCATACATGTTAAAAAGCCATGATGTTACTATCTATGCTAACTAGTTCATGTTAATCAAATCATGATGTTGATATTATTTGGGTTATGTTGATCTATATGACAAGTCACGTATGAAAGTTTTGGTTGAGATTATGAACATATGCCATGACATCTATTTTGATCTAGAATTATGACATCTAGAATTATGATATGACATATGTGAAATTCTATGCTAGTTCACACCATTATTATGTTGCCTAAAACCCCATATGCAAGTTTATACATAAATTTGGGTTATGATCATATCATGTAAATTGTGCCATTTAACAAGTTGACACCTTTAGATCCTTAACATGTGTAGTTAATGCATGTTTCACCCCTATTATGATTAGATTCATTTTATTTGTTTATATGTTGTGATAATTTATTTCTGTGCTATGAGTTAGACTATTCGTGTCTAACGTATATTCTGCGTTGAATAAGCGAACGTATGAACGTGGGGTAGGGGTAATATTAAGGATTTAATATAAAGAAGTTGGGGTGCAATTGATATGATTTTGCATGCCATGAGTAGATGACCATAATTGAGTCAATTATGGACATCAATAAAAGTTGACTTAATTAATAATTTGAATAGTGAATTATTGAAACTGGGGTAAAAGATTATAAGTGATAATCAATGCTTAGGACACGAGGTTGGACTCGTTTGTGACGTAAACCCGCCCGGACCCGCCCGGCAAATCCAGTGGTCACAAATGTCAGCCCAATGTGAGAGGTCCTAGGCCTAAACTACAGCATAACAGTTGTAAAGACACGAGGTTAGACTCTTTTATGGTGTAAGACTGCCCGGACCCGCCCGGCAAATCCAGCTGCCATAAATGTCAGTCTAATGTGAGTGGTCTTTATGAGGTTATGGCCTAAATGAATTAAGAAATACTTAACCAGATAAACATGTAATGTGGGACATGGGGGTTAAGTAGGTGCCTTGGGTGGCATGAGGAATATAGTGGGTGCCCTTAGTGGCATGTGAAATACGATTAGTAAGACTTAACCAAACACACATGTAAATGAACATGACTAAGAGGGTTAAGTGGGATATACTAGTGGACAAGCTTAGGTGGGTAGCTTGTGGGGGCCCATTTCAACCAGTATCCCAAACGTATCTTTGTGGGCTCGACCCAAGTCGAGGACGGGACACGCATACTGGGTTTGACTATAAGAGGCCAAAACGGGGAGCGGTGGCAACGCAAGTCCAACGGGTTTCATATGCGTGTGTGGACCAGGGCTGGTAGGTAAGACGTTGTTGCATCGTGTAGGTATAAGCCGTGCATTCTCAAGTTGTATCAGGTTGCCACTTTAGGGGAGTGATGCACCCCACTGTGGGGCCAGCACGGGTATCTACGAGTAGGGAGCCGATCGAAAGTGGGTAGTGGGGTACACCTAGTGGAGATAGGGGCAGACGGCACCTATGTAGCCAACTAGGGGTACGCAAGGCTATTTATATAGTTTCTGTGTGAAGCAAGTGGGATCAACCTTTAGGGTGACTGGTGCGGTGCAGTGTAGTAATGTTCGGTGTAGTGTAGTAATTATCAGTTAGTAATTAGGTGTGGCTTTAACGCTTTCTTTAACGTTATCTTAAACGTTATCTTTATCTGCTCATTCCATACCTAATAGTTCATAGACATTTACTTGTCTTCTAGCTTATGCCTTAGTCTAGTTATTTTGATAATAGTATTGTTAGAATTATCATACTCGCCAGACTTTATGTCTGACCCCCTCCATTTCTATCCTTTTTCCCCGTCCAGGTCCTCAGGTTGGGCCTAGCTCTAGTGGAGTTTGATTGGATTGCTTCATCTCTCTTGGAAAGTGTAACACCCCACCTCCGCCAGGGTGGCTCTTGCAAGCACTCTGACTTTGGAGGGGCGTTTGAATCAGGTAAACATGCATAATGATATATCAAGGAAGAACAAGAACATATGTATATATGTAAACAGAGTAAATAACATAGATAAAACAGCGGAAGATTTCATACTATTTCAAAACAAGTCTGGTACAACATAGCTTTCCAAATAAACAAGTCTAGATAAAAACAACATCAACTGAAAAACTGAAATACATAAGTACTATCCCCAAATAAGTGATAACCATAGCTAGCTTGATGTCGAAACCGTACATGAGCTGAAATCCCACAAGCAAGCAATCCGAAATCCAAGCTAAGCTCCAACGTTCCCACCCTGAGAACCTGGGGGGAAACGGAAGAAAAGAGGCGAAAGAAAACAGGTCAGTCAAAAAGACTGAGTAAGCCCTACTACAATCAATGTAAACTGATAAAGTTAACTGGCATGATGAAAGCTGAGATGAACATATGGACAACTACATACTGGCATGATGATTAACTAACAAGGTAGATAAAGGTGTCATCGCATAATCAGGTTTAAGGTTTTGCACCACAGGTGTACTAGCAAACTAACATGACTTGAATAAACTAGTATTGATCCCTTGGCCAAGCTTTGGCCTAATAACATGAAATGACCCTAATACAAGGTCTAACCAAACAGTCTAGTCGATCGGCTCCCTATAAGCCTAACTCGTCACGTGTTGGTGTCCATACGGCCCAAACATAATTGTAGTCAGACTGTGCCGGGTCTCCCGTCGGGTGTATCAAGCCCTAGGGTGGCAACCCCTGGACACCATAAACATGCGTGCACAGTCTCGATCTACTGGTACCCGTGCATGTTTTCCCTGGCTTCGGACTATGTGCATGACCATAAGTCCGCCCGGAACTACACCGGCGTACCACTCTGCCGTCGTTTTTGGTCACTTACCTCCAATTCAGTAATCGTGCTCCCTCCCTAGCCTAGACCCTAGGGCCTTAATGATACAAACTTGGGATTACTGCTGGAGTGGACCCCCATTGCTAGGATTTTTCTAGTGGGTTAAGTACGGTTTAACCCTCTTGCTAATCATGGATTAACTTGGTTAAGTGTAACGATGAGTTCACGACTTAACCCCGATTAATCTACCAAGCCCAAATTGTTTAAGTACTTAGTGGACCATGACTTAACCCTAATCACGAGGCATTAATTAATTTGATGCGCCTTAACCTCTCACATTAAACCTTGTTGTGGTTACTAGTTAAGCCGGGCGGGTCCGGGTAGCTTTACACCACAACTTGGTCTAACCTCGGGTTCAAGGTACAACATGACCAACTTCTCACATTGGGTCCTATTGTTTGTAGCAACTAGTTAAGCCGGTCGGTTCCGGGTAGGTTTACGCTACAAACTCAACCCAACCTCGAGTTGGTCACACTTATCTTTTCTAAGTGTCATGTCCATCATGTTTCCAAAACATGTTACAAGTTTTCAAGCATTTGGGTAGACCTAACTTAATAGGTAAATTCCCAAAGGGTAGACCTAACTTAATAGGTAAATTCCCAAGCCTATGTTTTTATGTCTTTTAAGTTTACCCAACCCCAAACGCAATCCCATCGCTTACATATCGCAATAGCACATAAAGGATAGAAAGAGGGAACTTGGCATAATCATGACATAAAGGTGTTGAAGCCACAAGTTTAACATGGTGGCATATGAAATGTACATATGTTCATATACTTGCATATTACATTTTTAGGCCTCAAAAGCATGCATAAAACCAAACTTAGCATATTGGTGATACATGGTGTTAAATGACATGTAGAAATGGCCATAAGTTCGCATTTAGCCTCACATGCAAGTTATCATAAGAGATATGACAACTTACATGTTGCCAAAATGCAACCTTTAGCATAAAGCTTGAAGCTTTAGGCTCATAAACCCAAGATAAGCTTGCATAACATGAACAAAAGGATCAACCCAAACTTGCATAACACAACTTTCATATCATATGACAAACTTGCATATCAAACTTGCATAACATGATAAACTTGCATATCATAACTTATCATACTTGAATATCATGGCAAACTTGCATACATAACATGATAGACTTGCATAACACATCATAGTAAACTTGCATATCATAATGATCAAACACAACTTGCATCATTCATTAACTTTAGCGTTTAAATATGAAAGTAGAAAAGGGCTTACAATGCTTATGAAGACACAAAAATATGACAAAGCCCTTATGAACTCAAATGAACCCAAAATGCAAGCTCCAAATCAATAAAAACCCTTGCTTTATGATGTAAATATGGAAACTTGACTTGAATGCAAGCTAATGATGCTCATACAAGCTTGAAAACACTTGTATGCATGTAAAATCTCTCATAGAAATTTATTTAGAATTTTATGAAGAGAGTGGAGGCCATGAGAGGATTGATTTTGCCATAGTTTAGTTGTAGGATTGATTAATGATGATTTAGGGTTAGGTTAGGGCCTTATTTATAGAGATTAGGACTAGTTTCAACCCTAGGATTAAACCCTAGTTCCAATCTCAGCCGTCAAAACCGAATCTGGCCCCCAAGCTCAACACAAACCCAAAATGGTGCACCATGCAAAACTGCCCGGCTGGACCAAGTCGACAGCCAAGTCGACAGGGCTGTCGACTTGGGTCCAACCAAGTCGACTCCCAAGTCGACAGGGCTGTCGACTTGGGTGCTCTGGCGGGAATTTTCCCGCCCGCCCAATCTTACCCAATTTTCCAAATTCAAACTTGAATTTGAAATCTGTTTTTACTTTGAAATTTTCTGAAAACTTCGTTGGGCCTTAATCGGGTCATACGGACTCCGATTTTCGAAAACTCGGACTCTATTTCGCGTATTTTTCCGAGACGAAGGCAATGGCATAGCCCGTTTCCCTTGATTCAGATTTTTGAATTAAATTCTGCCTCGATTTACGCTATAACAGGTTATTGAAAATACGGGTTGTTACATTCTCCCCTCCTTAAAGGATTTCGTCCCCGAAATCTTCAAGTTAGGAAGAACGTATCCTACCATCCAACATCCATCTACTCAAAACATCATCCACGAGCAATCATTGTCCTTACAAGATTCTAAATGTTGTATGAACATATGCAAAGGTGTGTGAATATGTACTTATCTAATGCAAATATCATCAATGCAAATTATGTTAGTGAAATGAATCCATATGTATGCAATTCCTAACATAATGTATAACATCTATATGTGTGCACATAACATACATCCATATGCAACATCCATGTGATAACATAAAAATTTTCATCCATGAATAAGCGTAAACACTCATGCATATGCAATATGAGGAGTGTGTGAGCCGATCTAGTGCCTAATGTGTATAATGCATCCACGAGTAACCACTTGCAACCACTTGCAAACATCAAGCATAACATGTTTCAAACACATGTTTCATCCAAAGGGTTTCTACCTAAGGTTCTCATGACAAGATTAATACGATAAACTAGATAAGCATGGATAGCAAAGAGAAAGATATGCTAACAAAGAAAAGAGATTGAGAGTGTACCCTCAAAAAGGAATGGATAAAGCCCACGCATCTTCTCCTCGGTTTCCCAAGTTGCGTCTTCTTCGGCTTCACCCCATTGAACCTTCACCAACTTGACCTCTCGATTCCTTAGCTTCTTGGTCTCCGTCCCCAAGATACGAATCGGAGCTCTCCTCAAGGTAGCCTCTTTCTCCACTTCCACATCTTTCAGAACACTTGGCTCAACAACCTCTGCTGATTCATGTAAACACTTCCGGAGATGCGAGACATGAAAAACATCGTGTACTCCGGCAAGCTTCTCGGGCAACTCCACTCTATAAGCTATCTGCCCGATCCTCTCTATAATAGGGAATGGTCCAACAAACCTCGGTGCCAACTTCCCAACGGCTCCAAATCGGACCACATTCCGCAAAGGAGAAACCTTCACGAAAACCATATCCCCAACATCAAACTCCAAATCAGTTCTTCGCTTATCAGCATAGGATTTCTGTTGGTCTTGGGCCGCTTTCGTCCGTCTCCGAATCAACTCGACCTTCTCGGATGTATCTCTGATCATATCAGGCCCAAGTATAAGCTTATCTGTAGTCTCCCACCAACATGTAGGCGACTTGCACGGCCTCCCATATAAAGCTTCAAATGGTGCCATCCCTATGCTTGCCTGATAATTGTTATTATATGAAAACTCAACAAGAGGAAGATGGTCTTCCCAAGTACCACCAAAATCCAGAATACAAAGCCTCAACAGATCCTCGAGTACCCTATTCACCCTTTCGGTTTGACCGTCCGTCTGTGGGTGATAAGCCGTACTTAGATTCAACCTCGTGCCCATAGCTTCTTGCAAGCTATTCCAGAATTGACTTGTAAAGATTGGGTCACGGTCACTGACAATACTAGAAGGGACTCCATGAAGTCTCACAATCTCACGAAGATATACAGACGATAGCCAAGATGCGGTTCTCTTGCTCTTCACCGGAATGAAATGAGCACTCTTCGTAAGTCTATCCACAATAACCCAAATGCTCGTATTCCCTTTCCTTGACCTTGGTAGCCCATCGATAAAATCCATGGAAATACTCTCCCACTTCCAAAGTGGAACGTCTAGAGGATGCAATAGCCCACCGGGCTTCTTCGACTCGGCCTTAACTTGCTGGCAAATGATACATCTAGAGACAAACTCTGCCACATCCTTCTTCATCCCAGGCCAAAAGAAAATGCGCTTCATATCTTTATAGATCTTATCTCCGCCCGGATGTATAGTCAACTTAGAGCGATGCGATTCCTCAAGAACTTTTCTTACTAAATCTTCTACCATTGGAACACATAACCTTCCGTCTCTCCTCAGCCAACCCTTGTCATCAATAGAATATCGAGCGAGATGACTAGACGCCTCTCCTCGAATCAGCTTATCCATAATCTCAACTATCTGAGGGTCTTCTCTCTGCGAAGCCCCAAATTGATCAAGAAGGGTAGGTCTGAGTTCCAGAGATGCTAAAGAACCGGTCATCGACTCAATCGCCAAAGAGAAATCAAAGGTTGCCACATACTCTAAATTCTTCATCTCAACGAATAGAGGACTCAGAGTCAACCTTTTTCTACTCAATGCATCTTCTACCACATTCCCCTTGCCAGGGGTATAAGCTATCTCAAAATCGTAGGACGCCAAGAATTCCATCCATCTTTGTTGCCTCAGATTCAGATCCTTCTGAGAAAAGAGATACTTCAATGACTTGTGATCGGTATAAAGCTCAAATCTTTCTCCCAGAAGATAATGGCGCCAAGCCTTGAGTGCATATACTATTGCTGCCAACTCTAAGTCATGAGTGGGATAATTCTTCTCATGCACTTTGAGTTGTCTACCGCCAAAGCATATCACTCTTCCTTCTTGCATCAAAACAGCTCCTAACCCCGTGCCACATGCATCGGTGTATACTGTAAATAACTTCCCTCCATCGGGCAAAGCTAGAACAGGTGCTGATGTAAGAGCTCTCTTGAGCTTCTGAAAAGCAAGCTCGCATTCTATGCTCCAAGCAAAAACTAAATTCTTCTTCGTCAATTTAGTGAGAGGAGCGGATATCTTTGCGAAGTCCTTGATGAACTTCCGGTAAAAACCCGCAAGACCTAGAAAACTTCTCACTTCGGTTGCATTCCTTGGAGTCTTCCAATCCTGAACTGCAACTACCTTGGCGGGATCCACCGCTAAGCCTTGCTTAGATACTATATGCCCAAGGAATCTAACTTCCCTTCTCCAAAAGTGACACTTGGAGAACTTGGCCTTCAACTGATGCGCCCTAAGCGTATCCATCACCTCCATGAGATGCCTTGCGTGCTCTTCCTCATCCTTAGAGAAGATCAGAATATCATCTACGAAGACCACGACAAACTTGTTTAAGAACTCCCTGAACACCCTACTCATCAAGTCCACGAAATATGCGGGTGCATTAGTCAAGCCGAACGGCATGACAAGTCATTCGAAGAATCCATCTGGAGTTCTGAACGCAGTCTTGTCTATACTATCTTCAGCTACCCTGAGCTGATGGAATCCCGTAGCAAGATCAAGCTGAGAGAAAACAGAAGCACCGACAAGCTGGTCAAAGAGATCATCAATCCTCGGTAACGGGTGTCTGTTCTTCTTAGTCAGCTTATTCAACTCTCGATAATCAACACAAAGTCGGAGAGAACCGTCTGCCTTGGTAGCAAATACCACAGGTGCTCCCCATTCAGATATACTTCGTCTAATGAAGTTCTTCTCAAGCAACTCCTTCACTTGCTTACTTAGCTCCCGCCTTTCACGCGGAGCCATGTGCCGAACGGGCAAAGAAACCGGCTTTGCATTATCCACCAGATAAATGTGGAAATCAATCTCTCGCTTAGGGGGCAACCCCCTAACTTCATCAAAAACATCCGGATACTCTCGAACCACTCTTACAGACTGAAGAGTTTCCATTAACGAGTCGAGTGATTCAAGATAGCACAACATGACGAGACCTCTCGGATTACAATAAATTTCTAGGGAGTTTCCGAGGCGAGTCACGAGCCTCACAGCCCTATGCTCACAATCAAGGATGGCTCCATATCTGGACAACCAATCCATGCCCAATATCAATCCGTATCCCCTAAAACCAAGAACATAAGCACTACACAAGTACTCTACACTCAGTATAGAGATCCTCAAATCCCCACATATCATAGACAAATGGGCGGAACCCCCAATAGGATTTGAGACACAGACGGGATCATCTACCAAGCTAGTACTAAGGTGCAAACTATCAACAAGATCAGATGAGATAAAGCTATGCGATGCACCAGAATCAAACAAGGTACGAACTGGAAAATCAGAAATATATACAAGGCTCTCAACAGAAATACTACCTCGATCGGGAACTGGAGCGGTATTGAGAGCATGAACTTGCCCTCCTGATGGTCCAGCACGCTGAGTCCGACCCTGGCCTTGCCCTTGCTTCTTCGGGCAATCCTTACTGAAATGTCCAGTCTCACCGCAGAAAAAGCATTCACCATTATTCCTTTTCCTCTTCTTACAATCCTTAATAAGATGCCCAACTGAACCGCAATAATGGCACTTCCCCTTGTTGTTCTTGCCCTTGTTGTTGTTCCCCTTGTTGCCTTGACTCTTGTTCTTGTTCTTGTTCTGATTGCCTTGACTGCTCTGACCACTTGGATTACCCTGATTTCCTTTCAACTGGGAATCAGTCTTCTTGGCTTGAGTAGCATTCATCTTGATCTCTTTCTTGACATCTCCCTGAAGTAACGCCATATCAACCAAGCTCTCAAACGTGGCCCCATGGGGAATATGTGACATAGCCAATCCCTGTAACGGCTCATTCAATCCTCTAGCAAAACGAAGAGCCTTCTTCTGAGGAGTATTAACCATATCCAAGCCAAAACGAGCTAACTGGTTGAACTTGTTCACATATTCTTTGACAGACATATCTCCTTGTTTCAAAGTTATGAACCTCTCCATTTGCAGATTCTCCTCAGCAGAAGATAGAAACTTAAGCACGAACCTTGCCCTGAAATCGGCCCAAGTCTCAACAGGCCTAGTACCATTGGTGACTTCCCACCAATAAGCGGCTTCATCCTTCATAAGCCAAACCGCCAATAAGATCTTCCTCTGATCGTCTAACCCAAAGATAGCAAATAAATCCTCGGTCTCTTTCAACCAATTTCTGGCCTCTAGAAAAGTCTCAGTGCCTTGAAAGTTCTTGCCACTGATTGCTTTGAAATCTTTGCAAGTCTTTGCGAAGTCAGCTTGAGGATGCTGAGGGGGGAGGAGGAAGAGGAACCTCAGCGACAGGAGGAGGAGGAACATTAACTACCGGAGGAGGAGGAGGAACATTAACTACTGAAGGAGGAGGAGGAGGGACATCTGCGGGGCCGGCTTCGGTCGCCCTAGCCTCCAAAAGTCTCCTATACCAAACAGGTACGTGTACTCCCTCCGGAATAGCAAAGTTATCGGCCATACTGAAACGAAGAAAAAGACAGATTCAGAATGGAGAAAAACGAAGGAATTTTGCTAATGGCTTTTTGGGGAATAGCCTTTAAAATAAACTAGACTTTTCTTTGGAAAATACTTTATACTTGGTTTTGAAAATAGTTTTCCAAAAGTTTTAAAAACCTTTTTGTTCCTTCTCGTAAACCATATGCTCTGATACCAAATGTAACACCCCACCTCCGGCAGGGTGGATCTTGCAAGCACTCTGACTTTGGAGGGGCGTTTGAATCAGGTAAACATGCATAATGATATATCAAGGCAGAACAAGAACATATGTATATATGTAAACAGAGTAAATAACATAGATAAAACAGCGGAAGATTTCATACTATTTCAAAACAAGTCTGGTACAACATAGCTTTCCAAATAAACAAGTCTAGATAAAAACAACATCAACTGAAAAACTGAAATACATAAGTACTATCCCCAAATAAGTGATAACCATAGCTAGCTTGATGTCGAAACCGTACATGAGCTGAAATCCCACAAGCAAGCAATCCGAAATCCAAGCTAAGCTCCAACGTTCCCACCCTGAGAACCTGGGGGGGAAACGGAAGAAAAGAGGCGAAAGAAAACAGGTCAGTCAAAAAGACTGAGTAAGCCCTACTACAATCAATGTAACCTGATAAAGTTAACTGGCATGATGAAAGCTGAGATGAACATATGGACAACTACATACTGGCATGATGATTAACTAACAAGGTAGATAAAGGTGTCATCGCATAATCAGGTTTAAGGTTTTGCACCACAGGTGTACTAGCAAACTAACATGACTTGAATAAACTAGTATTGATCCCTTGGCCAAGCTTTGGCCCAATAACATGAAATGACCCTAATACAAGGTCTAACCAAACAGTCTAGTCGATCGGCTCCCTATAAGCCTAACTCGTCACGTGTTGGTGTCCATACGGCCCAAACATAATTGTAGTCAGACTGTGCCGGGTCTCCCGTCGGGTGTATCAAGCCCTAGGGTGGCAACCCCTGGACACCATAAACATGCGTGCACAGTCTCGATCTACTGGTACCCGTGCATGTTTTCCCTGGCTTCGGACTATGTGCATGACCATAAGTCCGCCCGGAACTACACCGGCGTACCACTCTGCCGTCGTTTTTGGTCACTTACCTCCAATTCAGTAATCGTGCTCCCTCCCTAGCCTAGACCCTAGGGCCTTAATGATACAAACTTGGGATTACTGCTGGAGTGGACCCCCATTGCTAGGATTTTTCTAGTGGGTTAAGTACGGTTTAACCCTCTTGCTAATCATGGATTAACTTGGTTAAGTGTAACGATGAGTTCACGACTTAACCCCGATTAATCTACCAAGCCCAAATTGTTTAAGTACTAAGTGGACCATGACTTAACCCTAATCACGAGGCATTAATTAATTTGATGCGCCTTAACCTCTCACATTACCTTGTTGTGGTTACTAGTTAAGCCGGGCGGGTCCGGGTAGCTTTACACCACAACTTGGTCTAACCTCGGGTTCAAGGTACAACATGACCAACTTCTCACATTGGGTCCTATTGTTTGTAGCAACTAGTTAAGCCGGTCGGTTCCGGGTAGGTTTACGCTACAAACTCAACCCAACCTCGAGTTGGTCACACTTATCTTTTCTAAGTGTCATGTCCATCATGTTTCCAAAACATGTTACAAGTTTTCAAGCATTTGGGTAGACCTAACTTAATAGGTAAATTCCCAAAGGGTAGACCTAACATAATAGGTAAATTCCCAAGCTTATGTTTTTATGTCTTTTGAGTTTACCCAACCCCAAACGCAATCCCATCGCTTACATATCGCAATAGCGCATAAAGGATAGAAAGAGGGAACTTGGCATAATCATGACATAAAGGTGTTGAAGCCACAAGTTTAACATGGTGGCATATGAAATGTACATATGTTCATATACTTGCATATTACATTTTTAGGCCTCAAAAGCATGCATAAAACCAAACTTAGCATATTGGTGATACATGGTGTTAAATGACATGTAGAAATGGCCGTAAGTTCGCATTTAGCCTCACATGCAAGTTATCATAAGAGATATGACAACTTACATGTTGCCAAAATGCAACCTTTAGCATAAAGCTTGAAGCTTTAGGCTCATAAACCCAAGATAAGCTTGCATAACATGAACAAAAGGATCAACCCAAACTTGCATAACACAACTTGCATATCATATGACAAACTTGCATATCAAACTTGCATAACATGATAAACTTGCATATCATAACTTATCATACTTGCATATCATGGCAAACTTGCATACATAACATGATAGATTTGCATAACACATCATAGAAACTTGCATATCATAATGATCAAACACAACTTGCATCATTCATTAACTTTAGCATTTAAATATGAAAGTAGAAAAGGGCTTACAATGCTTATGAAGACACAAAAATATGACAAAGCCCTTATGAACTCAAATGAACCCAAAATGCAAGCTCCAAATCAATAAAAACCCTTGCTTTATTATGTAAATATGGAAACTTGACTTGAATGCAAGCTAATGATGCTCATACAAGCTTGAAAACACTTGTATGCATGTAAAATCTCTCATAGAAATTTATGAATAGAGTGGAGGCCATGAGAGGATTGATTTTGCCATAGTTTAGTTGTAGGATTGATTAATGATGATTTAGGGTTAGGTTAGGGCCTTATTTATAGAGATTAGGACTAGTTTCAACCCTAGGATTAGACCCTAGTTCCAATCTCAGCCCTCAAAACCGAATCTGGCCCCCAAGCTCAACACAAACCCAAAATGGTGCACCAGGCAAAACTGCCCGGCTGGACCAAGTCGACAGCCAAGTCGACAGGGCTGTCGACTTGGGTCCAACCAAGTCAACTCCCAAGTCAACAGGGCTGTCGACTTGGGTGCTCTGGCGGGAATTTTCCCGCCTGCCCAATCTTACCCAATTTTCCAAATTCAAACTTGAATTTGAAATCTGTTTTTACTTTGAAATTTTCTGAAAACTTCGTTGGGCCTTAATCGGGTCATACGGACTCCGATTTTCGAAAACTCGGACTCTATTTCGCGTATTTTTCCGAGACGAACGCAATGGCATAGCCCGTTTCCCTTGATTCAGATTTTTGAATTAAATTCTGCCTCGATTTACGCTATAACAGGTTATTGAAAATACGGGTTGTTACAGAAAGCTTGGACCGTTGAAGTAAAGTCCAGTTTGTTATCTTCTTTAATGGCTATTTGTGTAATGGGGTTATGTATTTTGTTTTATGAAGATGGATATTGTACTTGACTCTGATTTATGGTTTTATGATGTAATAAACATCTTTAAATTCCGCTGCAATAAAATGAAGTTTTAGTTTCCAAGTACTACTTATTATCTGTCTCGTAATTTTTCTGTTCTATATTCACTTAAAACCTCCATGGAAGTTAATGCATTCCCCTTGTGAGTGACATTAATGGACATGGGGTGTTACACGTGGTATCAGAGCTTAAGTTTACCAGAATAGATAAAAAAATTAGAAAAACTATTTTTCTAAAGTATTTTTGGAAGAAGTGCTTTCAAAAACATGTTTTAATGAGTAATTTAAAGAGGAAAGTTTTTAAGAAAAACATAATCCCCAATAGCCATATCTTTATCTTTCGAATTCTCCATTTTGAATCTTCCCTTTTTCGTTTCAGCATGGTTAAAGATCTTAACCTACCTGACGGTGTAACGATACCAGCAAGGTATAGGAGGCTATTAGAGGCTAGGGCCGCCGCAGGTTCGGCCAATGTACCTCCACCACCAGTTGCACCCGTTCCTCCTCCTCCTCACATAGATACTTTTGCAAAGACGTGCAAGGAATTTAAGGCTATGGGTGGAAAACCCTTCCAAAGGTCAGAAACGTTTGTGGAAGCTAGAGATTGGCTTAGGGAGGTGGAAGAATTGCTAGAAATCTTTGAAGTGGAAGAAGGAAGGAGAGCTAAATTAGCAGCTTGGTTGATGAAGGGAGAGGCCTCGTTCTGGTGGGAGTTCACTAATGGGGAGCATCCTGTTGATTCTTGGGCGGATTTCAGACGTAGGTTTGAGGCGAAGTTTCTCTCAAGGGCATAAGAGAATCTATATATGGAAAAGTTCTTGACATTAAAGCAAGGAAGCTCATCAGTAAAAGAATATGTCAACAAATTTAATCAGTTAGCAAGGTTTGGCTTGGACTTAGTGAACACGCCAGAGAAGAAGGCACTGAGGTTCGTTAATGGATTGAATGAACCGTTGCAAGGGTTGGCTATGACCCACATCCCTATGGGGGCCACCTTTGAGAAGCTTGTAGACATGACACTCATGCACGAGGAGAAAAGCGCTAAAGTTGATAAGGCACTCGAGAAGAAAGGGGATCAGAAGAAACCTCAACAGCAAAACAAGAAGGGTGGTAAAGACAATAATGGCAAGGGAAAGAAGAAATGCTTTAACTGTGGGACACCAGGCCATCTTAGCAAGGATTGCCGAAAGAAAAAGAGGACTGGCTGTTTTCACTGTGGCGATGCGGGACATTTAGTGAAGCACTGCCCAAAGAAGGGGCAGAGGGCAGGAGCTACCTCGGGAGGACAGGTGCAGGATCTTATGCCACCAGGGCAGGCAAGGGGACAAGTTCAGGCTCTCGCGGTCCCACCGTTGCAAGAATGAGGTAGAACCATTTCTGTTGAAAGCTTAGTTTTTTTGTTTGATCCTCCTTTCCGTACCTTATTCGATTCGGGTGCATCGCATTCGTTTATCTCTACGTCATTAGTTGAATCACTGCACTTAAACAACAGTTTAGTAGAGGATCCCTTAGTTGTTTTGAATCCAATTGGGGGCTCAGCTTATTTGCCCATGATGTGTTTGGATTTGAAAATTTCTATACTTAGCGTTGAGTTTAGATGTGATGCTTATGTGTTGGGCTTCACGGGCTATGGGCTAATTTTAGGAATGGATTGGTTGTCCAGAAATGGGGCCGTTCTTGATTGTGAAAGGAGAGTAGTTAGGCTCATGACTCGTCTTGGCAACACTCTCGAAATCTTTTGTAATCCCATAAATTCCGTTATACTAAGTTATTTAGAATCGCTTGACGCGTCTGAGGAAAATCTACAATCTGTTAGAGTGGTCCGAGAATATTCGGATGTGTTTGAGGAGGTGAAGGGCTTGCCTCCGAAGCGGGAGATAGATTTTCGAATATATCTTGTGGATAATGCAAAACCAGTATCTTTGCCAGTGCGCCACATGGCTCCACGTGAAAGGAGGGAACTCGATAAGCAAGTGAAGGAGTTGCTTGAGAAGGGGTTCATAAGACGAAGTATATCGGAGTGGGGTACTCCAGTAGTATTTGCCACGAAGGCGGATGGGTCCCTTAGACTTTGTGTGGACTATAGAGAACTTAATAAGCTTACTAAGAAGAACAGACACACACTGCTGAGGATTGACGATCTCTTCGATCAGTTAGTTGGCGCCTCAGTGTTTTCGCAGTTGGACTTAGCCATGGGTTTCCATCAGTTGAGAGTGGCTGAGGATAGCATAGACAAGACTGCCTTTAGGACTCTGGATGGTTTCTATGAATGGCTAGCGATGCCCTTCGGTTTGACAAACGACCCCGCATACTTTGTTGATCTGATGAGTAGGTTGTTTAGGGAGTACCTTAACAAATTTGTGGTAGTCTTTGTAGACGACATCCTGATCTTTTCTAAGGATGAAGAAGAGCATGCCCTACATCTTAGGGAAGTGTTGGAGACCCTACGAGCGCATAACCTTAAAGCTAAATTTTCCAAGTGTCACTTCTGGAGGAAGGAAGTACGATTCTTAGGGCACGTGGTTTCCAAGGAAGGGATAGCTGTGGATCCCGCGAAGGTGGTGGCCATCCAAGATTGGAAGGTCCCTGAAAATGCTACCGAACTAAGAAGTTTCTTGGGGTTTGTCGGCTACTATAGGAAGTTTATCAAAGACTTCGCAAAAATATCAGCTCCAATGACACGCTTGATGAAGAAGAACCTAGTTTTCACATGGGACATAGATTGTGATGATGCGTTCCAACATTTGAAGAGAGCTTTGACTTCAGCCCCAGTCTTAGTATTGCCAGACGGGAGTAAGCCGTTTACTGTTTATACTGACGCTTGTGGGACAGAAATAGGCGCAGTCCTAATGCAAGATGGCAGGGTAATAGCCTATGGTGGAAGGCAGTTGAGAGCGCATGAGAAAAATTACCCTACACATGACCTAGAGTTGGCCGCTATTGTTTTCGCGCTTAAGTCTTGGCGTCATTATCTTCATGGCGAGAGATTCGAATTATTCACTGACCACAAATCTTTAAAATACTTATTCTCTCAAAAGGACTTGAACTTAAGGCAGCAAAGGTGGATGGAGTTCTTAGCATCCTACGATTTCGAAATAACATATACCCCTGGCAAGGGTAACGTGGTGGTGGACGCCTTAAGTAGAAAAAGGTTATCCTTAAGTCCTTTGTTGAGCGGCGAAGTTTAGAGTTCATTTCGATGTTTGACTTTAGACCTTCTGTTGACTTTGTACCCGGTTTACTAGCATTCTTGGAGGTTAGACCTACACTTTTGGGACGGATTGGCGAGGCATAGCGAGACGACCCGCAGTTGGTTGAGTTAGTAGAAAAGCTCAAAGGAGGGGAGTCATCAAGCCATCTCCGTAGGTATACCCTAGATGATAAGGGTTGGTTAAGAAGGGACGATAGACTTTGTGTACCAAAAGACGATGACCTAAGGAAGACCTTTCTTGACGATGCTCATCGTTCAAAGATGACCCTTCATCCCGGCGGGGACAAGATGTACAAAGACATGAAGCGAGTTTACTTTTGGGCTGGCATGAAGAGGGACGTGGCCGAGTATGTTGCTAGATGCTTGGTGTGCCAACAAGTAAAAGCGGAGCAAAAGAAACCCGGTGGGTTGCTTCACCCATTGGAGGTTCCATTATGGAAGTGGGAGAGTGTCTCGATGGATTTTGTGGATGGATTACCGCGATCAAGGAAGGGTAATACGGGAATTTGGGTTATAGTAGATAGACTTACTAAGAGCGCTCATTTCATTCCCATGAAGAGTAAGAGGACTGCTCCATGGTTAGCTTCTGTATACGTCCGAGAAATAGTTCGTTTGCACGGTGTTCCTTCTAGCATAGTGAGCGACCGCGATCCTATTTTCACTAGTGAATTTTGGAGAAGCTTACAAGAAGCGGTAGGGACTCAGTTATGTTTGAGCACCGCATATCATCCTCAGACGGACGGCCAGACCGAGACGGTGAATCGCATTTGAGAGGACCTATTGAGACTATGTATCCTAGACTTTGGGGGTACATGGGAAGAGCATCTTCTATTGGTGGAATTCGCATATAATAACAACTTTCAGTCCAGCATTGGCATGGCACCTTTCGAAGCTCTTTATGGACGACCTTGTCGTTCACCTACATGTTGGTGGGAATCTACGGATAAGATCTTACTTGGGCCCGATATGGTTAGAGAGACTTCAAAGAAGATCGACTTGATTCGAAGGAGGATGAAAGCAGCGCAAGATAGGCAAAAATCTTATGCAGATAAGAGGAGGACAGATCTCGAGTTTGAGGTTGGGGACATGGTCTTTGTCAAACTGTCTCCATTACGGAACGTTGTTCGCTTTGGGTCCGTTGGGAAGTTAGCACCAAGGTTTGTAGGGTCGTTTCCTATTAAGGAAAAGATTGGACAGATGGCGTATAGAGTGGAGTTGCCTGATAGACTTAGTGGTGTACACGACGTATTCCATGTGTCATATTTGAGGAAGTGCTTGCACGAGACCGCGGAGGTGGTAGAGCCGAGCTTGCTTAGAGAGGTGGAGATAGAGCGTGACGCGACGATTCAACAAGCTCCTGCGCACATTCTTGGGTCAGAGATCAAAAAACTGAGAAATCGAGAGGTCAGACTAGTCAAAGTACAATGGGGAGATGATGAGAGCAACGCTACTTGGGAGATAGAAGAGAAGATGCGTTCATGATACCCTTTCCTTTTCGAGGGTATGTCCTTTAATTTCTCCTTTATCGCTTATCTTGTACTTATCTTACCTTTAGAGTATCCTCTCGCTAGTATCTTTGACCTTTATTTAGGACAATCCTAGGGTTGAAACATGTGTTTAAGACATGTTATGGATGATGGATGCAAAGTGGATGCAAGTGTTTGCTAGTGGTTGCTCGTGGACGCATATACACACACTATTAGGCACTAGATCAGCTCAGTCACTTCATATTGCATATTGCATATAAATGGTTGTATTTAGTAAAATGGAGGTATGATGATTGTATTATCATATGGATGCTGCATTCATATGATGATTGTGCACGCATATAGAGATAATATGTAGCATTAAGAAACTTTTGCATACATAATGGATGCATGGCACTATCATGGTTTGCATTAAGGAGGTCGACTGAATCAGTGGACCGCCTGATTTTGCATTAGATACGGACATATACACACACTGTGCATTTAAACATGAAAGCATTAGAAGTCTATAAGGACAATGGATGCCTTTGTTTGATGGTTGACTAGATGGACGATTGGATGTTAGGATATACATTCTTCTTGACTTGAAGATTTCGGGGACGAAATCCTTTAAGGAGGGGAGAATGTAACACCCCGTTATTCTGTTAATATTAATATTCACAAATTAAAGAATAACTAATCTCAGACGTGAGAATTGTGGGAAACGAGTTGCGCCATTGTGTTCGTCTTGGAATTCTGGTTGAAATAGAGTCCGAGTTTGCGTGAATTGGACTTCGTATGAAGAAGTTATGGCCATCGGAAGTTTCAGAAAATTTAAAACAGCTCGCAGGAAATTTAGAATTCAAACTGAAAGTGCAGAAGCGGGCTGGGCGGGAAAAATTCCCGCCCAGGCAGGTCGACTGGGGAGTCGACACTAATGTCGAACTCCTCCCCCCAAGGTCGACTACCATGTCGACCTCCCCCCCCCCCCCCCCCCAGGTCGACTATAGTGTCGACCTGATCAGTCGGATAGGGTTTTGGCTAAGCCTGTTTTTGACTGAGTGATGACCCATTAGGGTTTTGACCTAATCTGGTTAGCTGAGATCAGTCCTGAGTTGATCTGACGGTCTAAAATAAATCCTAACTCTATAAATACCTAGGTAGTCTCTCACCCTAATTCATATGAAAAATAAAATAGCTATCGTCATACCGCCGCCATGGAACTCAGTGGAGCCGCCGCCAACTAAGAAGGAAGAAAAACTAATCAAATACTAATTCTACTCAATTCTAAAGCAAAGCAAGACTCTTCTCTAAATTGTGAGTATGATGATCTTAACAAGATTATTATTATTTTAATTAGGTTAAGTCATGAATGGATTATGAGTAGATGATGTGAATTGTCATATATGTTGTTGTAAATCTTATGCTATCATGTATGTTATAAATCCTATGCTATGTGGTGATGATATCCTATATGTTGTAAATCATGCTATGATGATGTTATGTATGTTGATAGTTTCTATGCTAAGTTGTGATGAATCATACATGTTAAAAAGCCATGATGTTACTATCTATGCTAACTAGTTCATGTTAATCACACCATGATGTTGATATTATTTGGGTTATGTTGATCTATATGACAAGTCACGTATGAAAGTTTAGGTTGAGATTATGAACATATGCCATGACATCTATTTTGATCTAGAATTATGACATCTAGAATTATGCTATGACATATGTGAAATTCTATGCTAGTTCACACCATCATTATGTTGCCTAAATCCCCATATGCAAGTTTATACATAAATTTGGGTTATGATCATATCATGTAAATTGTGCCATTTAACAAGTTGACACCTTTAGATCCTTAACATGTGTAGTTTATGCAAGTTTCACCCCTATTATGATTAGATTCATGTTATTTGTTTATATTTTGTGATATTTTATTTCTGTGCTATGAGTTAGACTATTCGAGTCTAACGTATATTCTGCGTTGAATAAGCCAACGTATGAACGTGGGATAGGGGTAATATTAAGGATTTAATATAAAGAAGTTGGGGTGCAATTGATATGATTTTGCATGCCATGAGTAGATGACCATAATTGAGTCAATTATGGACATCAATAAAAGTGGACTTAATTAATAATTTGAATAGGGAATTATTAAAATTGGGGTAAAAGATTATAAGTGATAATCAATGCTTAGGACACGAGGTTGGACTCGTTTGTGACGTAAACCTGCCCGGGCCCGCCCGACAAATCCAGTGGTCACAAATGTCAGCCCAATGTGAGAGGTCCTAGGCCTAAACTAAAGCATAAAAGTTGTAAAGACACGAGGTTAGACTCTTTTATGGTGTAAGACTGCCCGGACCCGCCCGACAAATCCAGCTGCCATAAATGCCAGTCTAATGTGAGAGGTCTTTATGAGGTTATGGCCTGAATGAATTAAGAAATACTTAACCAGATAAACATGTAAGGTGGGACATGGGGGTTAAGTAGGTGCCTTGGGTGGCATGAGGAATATAGTGGGTTCCCTTAGTGTCATGTGAAATACGATTAGTAAGACTTAACCAAACACACATGTAAATGAACATGACTAAGAGGGTTAAGTGGGATATACTAGTGGACAAGCTTAGGTGGGTAGCTTGTGGGGGCCCATTTCAACCAGTATCCCAAACGTATCTTTGTGGGCACGATCCAAGTTGAGGACGGGACACGCATACTGGGTTTGACTATAAGAGGCCAAAACAGGGAGCGGTGGCAACGCAAGTCCAACGGGTTTCATATGCGTGTGTGGACCCGGGCTGGTAGGTAAGACGTTGTTGCATCGTGTAGGTATAAGCCGTGCATTCTCAAGTTGTATCGGGTTGCCACTTTAGGGGAGTGATACACCCCACTGTGGGGCCAGCACGGGTATCTACGAGTAGGGAGCCGATCGAAAGTGGGTAGTGGGTACACCTAGTGGAGATAGGGGCAGACGACACCAATGTAGTCAGCTAGGGGTACGCAAGGCTATTTATACAGTTTCTGTGTGAAGCAAGTGGGATCAACCTGTAGGGTGACTAGTGCGGTGCAGTGTAGTAATGTGCGTTGCAGTGTAGTAATTATCAGTTAGTAATTAGGTGTGCCTTTAACACTTTCTTTAACGTTATCTTTATCTGCTCATTCCATACCTAATAGTTCATAGATATTTACTTGTCTTCCAGCTTATGCCTTAGTCTAGTTATTTTGAAAATAGTATTGTTAGAATTATCATACTCGCCAGACTTTACGTCTGACCCCCTCCATTTCTATCCTTTTTCCCCCTCCAGGTCCTCAGGTTGGGCCTAGCTCTAGCGGAGTTTGATTGGATTGCTTCATCTCTCTTGGAAAGATTGGACCGTTGAAGTAAAGTCCATCTTGTTATCTTCTTTAATGGCTATTTGTGTAATGGGTTTATGTATTTTGTTTTATGGAGATGGATATTGTACTTGACTCTGATTTATGGTTTTATGATGTAATAAACATGTTTAAATTCCGCTGCAATAAAATGATGTTTTAGTTTCCAAGTACTACTTATTATCTGTCTTGTTGTAATTTTTCTGTTCAATATTCACTTAAAACCTCCATGGAAGTTAATGCATTCCCCTTGTGAGTGACATTAATGGACGTGGGGTGTTACAGATATACAAGAAACACAGAACTCGGTCGGGAGCTTTTCCATATCTGTACATGCCCGACTTTAAGAGCCTCTCTCTCTCTCTCTCTCTCTCTCTCTCTCTATATATATATATATATATATATATATATATATATTCCTAGGGTCTATTTTTCATGGTGGCTATGGCCCCACCTCGGTCTCTCCCTCAACTAGTAAAGACTACAAGAGCTAAGCGACTTGCCCCTAACAATGTAAAATCTAAACAACCAGTTGACGTCTCGCCTCAACCACCGTATCCTAATAGTGTTAAAGGTGAATGGTCTATTGGGTTTAGCTCTAGTCTTTTCGCATCCCACGGCTGGCGATGACGGGTATTCGACGATCTATTGTCTCTGTTGGTCCTGACCTCTACCTCCCCATTGAGGCGACCGCTGGATCACCCTAGTGTCACAACATCACAACATTCTGACTGCAAAGCTACTTTTGCAGTCAAGGCCCACCCACCTGGTAGTTACACGCAGACCCAACCTTTGAGAGAGCATAGCCTAAATATCTGTCACCACAAAGAGGACTACCAAGAGCAACTTGTGTACCTCAGTAAGCCACGTGCTCCCCTTCCAATCTTTCGGAACCGACCGAATAATCAGATGAACGTGCACTCCCCTTGTGCCTTATGACACCACGATGATCTACCCCGTTGGGTTATTCACCCTCAAACTTGTGGACTGGTCCGAGTGCCTTTCTTTAATATGTTATTAGATCCTATGTCTAAACATTATTTTTAAATGCTTGCTTTACCTCATCAGGTTTCCATTTAACTTGGTTATTCCAATTCACATTGACTTCCTATTCAAGTTCACAAGTTCTTCTTGCTTATTAATTTTAGTTATATAACTTAACCCTTATAAGTTTATTAGTAAGCCCACAACATGTTACTCTCTAGATTGTGGTCCGAGGTCTATAATTCACAATCTTTTTTATATTCTTGTTTTATTCAAGGTTACAATACCATGTTCTACTTAATCTGTAATTAAGTATATCTCAATTCACATGTTTTCTGTTTAACATGTCAGTCATCATTTATGATTAAATATAACTTATTTCATAAGTTTTTCTCATTCTTTCTCATTTAATCATTATTCCATTTTACGCTATCAATACAACTTATCGTTGTTTACTTATTAACTTAGTTCTCTTAACTAAGGTCCAATATTAAGTTTTTGTAATGACCCGGATTTCGCCCGACCCCAATCGATCGCAAGACCGTTCAAAACCTGCGTACGTTAACTTTGGGCATACAACACGTCAGAACAACAACACAGACTTTTATAACATCAATAATAAATGTTACATCAAAGTACAGAATATATCAGAGTATATCGATCAATAATACAGCAGAAGATACATTTACAATAAATTAAATACATTGCAGCGGAACTAATCTAAGCGGAAGGCCATCAATATTCTGGACCCAGCTTCAGACTTCAATCCAGGATCCTACTCAACTATATCTGCAAGAAGCTACTCAACTGCCCATGTGGAAAGAGGGCACCCGAGTTTGCAAAGTGAAACAAACTATAGGTCAGTCGTGGGACTGGTGTGAGAATTCTATATTTAACTCACCTAATAAGCAGGAAAATCACAGGACCACGCCGCTAACGCAAAACGGGTTTACTCCATTGGATTGCCAGTGCATAATTAAAGTAAATCGTCAAATAACATAATGCCTTTTTAGAAAAATGAAACCATTATAAGACCCAGGTCCCATCACACAATGCAACGCACACCAAAGGATAGGGTTTTACCTTATAATGGTCAAAAGATGCTTGATACGTAAAAAAGATATTATTATTAGTGTGTATATATATTTAAAACATTTCAATATAAATGTATTAATCTTAGACGGCATAGGTACCATATATTATGTCGCTGTATATAAGTTTACAATCAAGACCATAATGTCGTATTGGAAATTGGTTTTATGTCATGAAATCAAGGCTAGGAATCGTCCTCTTTTGATTCGAGACACTCTAGCAAATGCCTCAGGATCACACCTATGGGCAACCCTTGGAGCGGTAGGGCCGGTCCCCACCTAACGGTAGTGGATTGGCAATTCCTGAACATACGTTTCCCGACACTTTTGGACTTTTTGGACCTATAATATGACAACTTCTGGCCTATACAAAAAATGAGGTACCTCAATCCATAATCCACATAGTAAAATGCCGGGCCGTGTTAAAGCCCAAACACCACTTCTAGCTAGAAAGAAACGTATGCACTCCCGATGGTCCATATCCCGTTGTTGGCTCATACCGGGGTGTGAGGCTCGCGAGGTCACGATATAGACAAGGCTATGCCTAAGGAGACTGTGCTTTGATCATCAACCACAAAGCCTTGATCATTTGCATCTTAGCATGTCACATTGTCAGACACTACCATATTATTGATCATCTACCAATATACATATAACCTCTAAGCTCATAGGTCTTAAAAAAGGGTGATAAGTAAAGAATAAATTCTTCACCACCAAACAGAAATATATAATCAGCAGCGTTCAACAAATAAAGTAGAAAGGAATACAACGTCATACACGCAATCCATTTACAAGTCCGCTCTGGGTTTGAGCGAAACAACGTGTCCGTCTGTAACAACCCGTATTTTTATAACATGTTAAAACAAGAAATCAAGGAAGAATTAAATTTTAAATTTAGAATCAGGGGAAACGGGTTACGCCATTTCGTTCGTCTCAAAATTTTACATGAAATAGAGTCCGAGTTTTTGAAAATCGGAGTCCGGATGAAGAAGTTATGGCCTGTACAAGTTTCAACAGTTTTCATGCAGCACTGGACAAGGGGGTCGACCATAGGGTCGACCTACCCCCAGGTCGACCATAGTGTCGACCCCCCCCCCCCCACCTTACTGGTCGACCTGGTCGGCCTGGTTTGACCCAGAACTCATTTGTGAAGCCTGAGACATGTTTTGACGGTCCGGATTGATTTTAGGGTTAATCTAAGGGCCTAAACTAGTTGCTACACCTATAAAAACACCCTTAGACCTAAACTAATTCATATCAAATCATTAATACACTATTATGCTGTTGTACTTCCTCTTGATCATGGCCGCCGCTCTCTAAACTTTTCTCTTAGCCTCCAAACTAGATTCAAACTAGAGATTAAAGCTTCTACAGCAATTCTACAACAATTCAAGAAGATAAATCAATGTCTCTGCAACGTTCTATGACAATTGTAGTTCTTAATTCATTAGCCATGCTCTGTAAGTTCTAGTTATTTTCAGATTAAAATAATTAAATTTAATATGGACATGTGATGAAATGAAATTGGACTTTTGATTCAATTCTTGTTTCTTCTTGGATCTCGATCTTGAGAACTTTTCAATCTTTATTCGCATGACAAGTTTAAGTTCTATTCAGCCTGTTGTAAATCAAATTTTCTTGGTTCATGATCTATTCTTTATGCCTGAGATGATGCTTTTATGTCGTTTTCTCTCTGATCTTGTTTTTATTGCAACTTCTACCTCCCCCTATTTATTTTCTTTTGATGAACCTAGGTCAATTTCGGACCTAGGCCTAAACTACGATATACGTGCGATGGTATACGGGGAAAATATTGGAATATTGCCTAGTGGAATATATGTGTTTGGTGGGATCGAAGGCATAGTATGAAAATTGGATGTTTGGGGGATAATTTGTCATTAACATGAAACTTGATATTTGGGTATTCTCATTATAATGGTAATTGCAAGAATAGGGATTGGCATATATAATTTGACGTGGATCTTGATATATATAATTTGATGTGGATCTTCATATATATATATATATATATAATTTGACATGGATCTTGATATATATAACTTGATGTGGATCTTTATATATATATATATATATATATATATATATATATATAATTTGACATGGATCTTGATATATGTAATTTGGCTAGAACATGTTATGAGTAAATTGGTGTAAACATAGTATACATTTAATTTTGGGTATAAAACTTGATCTATGTAAATTGGGCATAGCTTTGTAAACATGTAAATCATGAATCTTGACATATGTAAAGCGGCACGAAACTTGGTATATGTGTAAATTGGCATAAAGTTGGCATACATGTAAAACGGCATGAATTGAACATATGTAAATTTGGTAGGAATTGGGCATATGTAAAATTTACATGTAATCTAAAACTTGGGCTGTAACGACCCGAAAATCCGGTAGAATTTGAGCTGACCAAAAACACAAGTCCAACCCCAAATAACACAGAAATTCGAACCATTAATAGAAAGAAGTTAGAGGGTGAGGAAAGATAAGATAGAAACTTAGAATAGAAGAAGAAGAAGAACACACCATCAGAGTAACACGAATCTCACAGCAGAACGAATAACATATAATATATATAACATAACTTGAAATATACATCTGTACTTGAATATAAATCAATATCAACGTACATCACTTACAACACAACAGAACCACTATAAGTAGATAACGCTGAAGCCTCCTGCTCCAAGTTCCTTTAGATATATCTGAAAAATCCTGAACTACTTGACTGCCCGTACAAATTTAGACACCTAAGAGTTTAGGTAGAACAAAACAAAATAAACTCCGGGTCAGTCATGGGACTGGTATGAGTAAACAGTTTAAAAACAGTTTCAGAAAACTAAATGATATCTCATAAGACCACGCCGTATAACACGGAACGGGTTTTTCCCTTATGAAAATCCAAACACTTGACTTATCTTTATATCAAAACTCTTTTGATATTATAATAATGTCTAAATCAAGTAAATAACAACCTAGTGGAACGTTTGCATCTCACGTTCCATATATATATATAATCAAAACCGCAAGCACGTATTGGGTAATGGATTTCCAACTATGACAAGGTATGGAACCACCTTCCGCTGGTATATCTCTAGAGGAGAATACACCGAGTTCAACAAGAACATCTTGCAACTCAGCCACACATGACCGACCACTCATTTCGCTTGAGTGTATCGAATGTATATCACCAACGGTTGGGATCAGCAACCGTTTCCCGAATGGGTCAGCATCGACAATAGATTTTTAGAAGTAAATGAAACTCTAGATCAGGTGATTATACACCCTAATAGGTGCGACCTACATAGCCATGCTGCTTGCCCGATTTCTGTCATTTACCGGTTGATGAGGCTAGAAGCTACGCTTTATCATCACACCAGATTCACTTTGAATGTCACATCGTCAAATCCATCAAATCACCGATTGACGTCCTCAACAGTACATTACGTGTTAGCTAAAAGAAGTTTCCTTCTCTGCTTCCACTCTTGGTACGGTTAAAGAAATCAATGTACGTGACCATTCTGGATATACTCTGTCAGACATTCATCCGTACAAGTCACCCAGGAACAGGATGAACCGAAGGTACTATTTCTATTAATAGAAAAAGTCCTTGTACTCTACTCCGTCTTTGATTATCTTTATATAATCTGATTCGCACGCTACTGCCGATATGGAGTGGTTCTTCGGATAATAATCCAACCGGTCTCTCCATATTGACAACGATGGTCAAAACTTCGATAGTCTGTGATTTAACTATCGAATAAAAACAAGTGTTTCGATAGTCGATGATTTAACTATCGAATAAAACAAGTGTTTATCCAAACATCCAACAATCACGGAACCTTTAATTAATATTCCATTAATTAAATCTCTTCTCTATTTCTTATCAATATTTGTTAACCAAATATTTTCAATAACCATATTGGCCTTATACGTTATTTGGAAAACATTTCCATATATCGCCTTCCTTAAATTTCTAGCTTTAGAAATATTCATTATTCTATTTCCAAGCTTTGCACATATTTGGGTTAAAACAGATGTTGTGTAAAACATCGTTACGACAACCCAAATACAGTATTTAACTAATTCTCATTTCACATTGATCTTCGAGCCTGAATCTTGCTACTTATCGGTATATCATGAAATCAACCAAGTTGGGGTATAATTACCTCTCAGACCTTGACTGAATAACATTTAACGTCAAAACAGACAAGACTACTTACTCGAATAATCAATACCATACAACTGATTATTCACCTTTAAACACATATATATTTTCTCTTTCTATTCCTACGAGATTTTTTCTTATACTTCCCTTTTTAATTATACTATTCTATTTCTAAGTTCGTTTCCTTATTGACTTCTATATAATTTGATATGTTGATTTCTAACTATCAAATTATCTTAAAAATATTCTATCTCCTTAAATTCCCGGAAAAATTCGCCATAACCTCCTTTGTACCGGGAGCATCGGGAAATTTCAAATAGCTTTCCCGGTCCTTCTCATCTCAAAAAGAAAAAGAAAAAGCCAAGCGGCTTGCCGATACGGCGCAGAAAATCTCATATGGAAATTAAATACGTACCTTTTTGTCGAGCATTCTATTTATTTCACTTCTATACTTTATTCCATACCTGTCTCCTGTATATTTATGCCTGTCCAATCTATTTTAACTATACCAATCGTTTTAACTCAATTTGTTAATTAAATCTGTTACTTAACTTTTCAGTCTATTTCACCTTCATATTTGAACATGACATGTTCAAATATATTTTAACTGCATATTAACAAATTCTAATTATACTCATACTCTCGTTTCCTTATCGACTTCTCTATTCAAATTCCAATTCAATTCTATTTGAATTCTCTTTATTTAAAACTTCATTTGAATTCTATTTTCAAATTCTATAGTTTAAAGTCCATTTGAATTCTATATTCAAATTCTATAGTTAAAGTCCATTTGAACTCTATATTCAAATTCTATAGTTTAAGTCCATTTGAATTCTATATTCAAATTCTATAGTTAAAGTCCATTTGAATTATATATTCAAATTCTATAGTTTAAGTCCATTTGAATTCTATATTCAAATTCTATTTGAATTCTCTGCATTATTTATAAACAACGTTTATAACTTCAATTCAAATCCCACCTTTCCATTTAATAACATCTTTATAAATTCGATTCAAATCCCATATTTTCATTTAATAACATCTTTATAAATTCGATTCAAATCCCATATTTTCATTTATAACAACTTTATAAATTCGATTCAAATTCCATCCTTTCATTTATAAACAACTTTATAAATTCGATTCAAATCCCATATTTTCATTTAATAACAACTTTATAAATTCGATTCAAATCCCATATTTTCATTTATAACAACTTTATAAATTCGATTCAAATTCCATCCTTTCATTTATAAACAACTTTATAAATTCGATTCGAATCCCATATTTTCATTTAATAACAACTTTATAAATTCGATTCAAATCCCTTATTTTCATTTATAACAACTTAATAAATTCGATTCAAATTCCATCCTTTCATTTATAAACAACTTTATAAATTCGATTCAAATTCCATCTTTTCATTTATAAACAAAGTTTATAAATTCAATTCAAATTCCATCTTTTCATTTATAAACAATGTTTATAAATTCAATTCAAATTCCATCTTTTCATTTATATATAAAGTTTATAAATTCAATTCAAATTCCATCTTTTCATTTATAAACAACGTTTATAAATTCAATTACTTGTTTTATATACCTTCGAACAAGTTAAATATTTTCTATAGTCCTATTTAAAATTTAAATTCTATTTATAAAAATAGAATTCACTTTCTAAATCTCAAATACTCTTTTCGATATTTTTATAAATCAATATTCAAGCCCCATTGATATTTTAAATAATCAAATCAACCAATTTTCAATCATTTGATTTTTGACACATCATATATGAATATATATGAAATCAAACAAACAACAACAGATAATATATTTTTGAGGAATCCATTTGGATTCCTCCAACCTGTTTTCCTGCATCCACAGATGTTAGCACATAAATAATACCTATCCTGCTTCGAGGCAGGATATCGCGGTATAGAAGGTCATCCACTAATCATAGCGTGGGGCGTATAGGGTAATCATCCGCTATGGTACCGCGGGCATCCGCTAATGAAACTGCGGGAATCCAACCAATCATCAACCCAATATATATATATAATAGTCAACCTAAATAACTATATATATTTTAAAACCATCAGACAACATTCAAACAAGCATAGACAATTATTTTTAATGATATAAAAATAATTTCTAAATAAGTGGTGAGTGAGGTTTACTCACCAGATTTCCCATTTGTCGAATATCCGTTTTAAATTCCATATTATCGCTATTACGAATCATCTCGAACAAATCTCTTTGTACCTACGATTTATTAAATGTAGCGATTAACATTTATTTAGATTAACGAATAAATAAACTTCTTATATATATATATATATATATATATATATATATATCTTTTCTTTCCTTTTTAATGGTTACTAAATCAATTTTAGCACATATAATTAAAGTAATCTATGTATTTTTAAACATTAAACCATTTATAAATTTAATGTTTTACTTAAATAAATAATTAACAAATTAATTACCTTAGAATAGGCCATACTCCTCCTTCATCCTTACTGTACTCGAGCTCCATACAGTAGCAATCAATACCAGATCCGTTCAACTCAGTACCTACTTCCTCCTTCAACTGCTCGACCCAACGAACATTCCAAAACAAATCTGCAAGCCCTTTCCAAAGTCGCGACTCACCCTGAACCACGCACCAAGGAGCAGCGACTGTTTTCTCATCCCATGCCGCAACAGACTCCAGTTATGTTGTTCGATTGCCTAATACCCAATGTCGCTCTTCTTTTCATCGCGAGCGCCAAGTGGCCTCGTGAGCTCCACAGGTTCCAATCCGAACCCTATACCCCCAATACGAATCGATCCCCTTACTTCCTTGCTAAATCGAGAGGCACCACCTAGGTCTCACGGCTTTCGGTATCAACGAAGAAGGAAATCGCAAGTTTAAAATGGTGAAAGGGAAAAAGTATATGCGTTTGAGGAATTGGCAAAAGAGGGGCACAGCATAAGTGTGGGGTTCGGCCATTTTGGTTTTGATTTCCAGAAGAAAAGAAGATAGAGGGGGTACGCGATTTATAATGGAAAAGAGTGGAAGAAAGGAGGCCATGTGGTTTGGCTTTGGGCTTGTGGAGATGAAGAAACCACCGACGTTTTTCATTTGTGGAGGAGGAAGGAGCTGGTTGTTTTGATTTTGTCCACACAAACTAGGATATTTATATTTTATTTTAAATTAGTTTTTATCGTATCCTTTTATTTAAATACCCCTGATTCTGAACTCCTTTCTGAACCCAACAACTGTCAATTCTAGGGTAATACCCCTATTCCGAACACACTGGGATAGGTCACAAAGTTCGATTCGATCATCTGGAGAAGATATTAATTTAAATCGATATAAACTAAATTTCAAACTATTTAAATTCTTCAATAATAATTTAATATTATTTATCGTTTATATTCGAATTAGAATTTCCACAGATCATCTGAATTATCTTGATTCAGCTCTAACTTCGAATATATATATTTATTGTTTTCCTATTCGTCAATTTAATATATTCAATTTTAAATCGAAATTGATTATTAAACTAATAACTTAATATAAAAATTCATTTATATTATCCACCCAATATTTAAATTAAATATTAAATATTCAAAAATTAACCCATAAGGATCCGGGTCATTACAATCTTCCCCACTTAAAATAATTTCGTCCTCGAAATTGCTAAGGTAGAAAAAGTGCTACAAAACCATTTATCCTTTCAAAACTTATTGATGTCGATACTCAACATTTCAAACTTCCTTACGTAACTCTCTTTCGAATAAACCCATATTCGATGACTCCTCCCTTCGAATAACTATATTCGATAATCTCTCTTTCGAATAACTAGATTCGAAAACCTTTCCTTGAATAAACTATATTCGATTTACTCTTATCAATTTACTCTATTCGATTTACTCCTATTGGATTTAACTAAATTCGATAACTCCTTCAAATAACCAATATTCTATAACTCACTTCGATTAAACTAATCGATAACTCATTTCGATTAAACTATAATCGATAACTCCTTCCGAATAACCAAAAATCGATAATTCCTTTGATTAACTAATAATCGATAACTCCTTTTAACTTTATTCGAATAACTCCTATTCGTTTAAACTCCATTCGCTTGACTCTAGATCACAGCGATCACAATGGTTACGCCTGACTCCCCCAGGAAACATCCGACCGCCCTAGGCTATCTGCAGCCCTGTGAATTACGCTAGCAGTCGTACGAAATGGCAACTTATCCTAAGTAACTATATTTGACTAACTCTATCTCAATAACTATATTCGATCAACTTTAATTGAATAACTAACATTCAATTAAATCCTAATTCGATTAACTATGTTCAATTTACTCTATCTGGTTAACTGTTAATTTGAATAACAAATATTCGATAAATTCTAATTGAATAACTAATATTCAATTAACTCTACGGATTAACTCTAACTGATTAACTCTAACTGGTTAATTCTTCCTTTAATCGATTTATTCTAACTCAAATCGATTATTTCTAACTCTAATCGACTTCTCCTATTCGAATAACTCCTATTCGATAACGTTTATTCATTTATAAAGATTTACTTTTAGTAACGGTTCTTCACTTTATAAATGTTCTCTTTAATAACGTTACTTCACTTATACAAGTGTTGTATACCCCTTCTATTTAAAACTATTGGGGTTAAAAACCAATATCTCTTCTCTATATAAGTTCAGACTTATATATTTCATTTATCGAATGATAAATATTTAATTTTAATTTATAAACTGTTATTTATAAATTAATCTTTTATTAATCTGTTAAAAACAGATTTCCATTTTTTTATTCACCTTCTAAATATTCCTTTGATTAAATTCTATTTATTTAACAAATAAACATCTCATCTATAACATTCTACTTATTTACTATAAATAAATATTTCCATTTAATCTATTTGTAAATGTTTTACACATATTCCCCTTTTAAATTTTATTTGTAAATGTTTTTACAAATATTCCTCCTTCTATTTGTTTGCACAAAACTTCCTTTGTATTTGTGTTACAAATATATTTCCTTTATTCACCCCCAATTCATATTTCATTCACATTGATTTTACTCAATTTATTCATTTCGATCCATTTAACTTACTTAAGTTAAATTTAATTTCAATCATTCAAATTCCCATTAACTAGTTGCTAATTAACCGTTTTGCCTATTTCACCCTTTTTATTTGAATATAACTTGTTCAAATATATGTCAACTTAATTATAACTACTCTAATTATATTTTCAACTTGAGTTATATATTCGATTTTGAATATAAATTCTCAATCTCTTTCACTTATTCAAAAACCCAATTTCGACTCAAATTTCCCTTAACTAATTATTCTCCAATTTAGTTAATTCTATTTAACCATTTAAAATATGATTTTTGTCTTAAAAATCATTTCACTTACTTCACTGGAGTTCATATTTATTTTATATCTCCAGTCTGGATTTTTCTAATGCCAATTCGGATTTTATTTACTTTAAAAATCCTTTTACTTATATAATTAAACCGTTATGGTTTTCCTAATGGTTCTGGCGCTGCTTTTCTAAAAATTTGATTTTGATATAACTCAAAATCTATACGACAAAATCCAGATTTTTCTCTTTCATTAGAAAACTATTGTTCAACCGGTCCCGACGATTCTTGTTTCACAGAATTTCGACTTCAACTGAGTTCTGTATACTAAATTGAAGTTCGAATTGCCAATTTACAAACTGCCGTACTACGGCGAGCTCGGTTTAATTATATTTATAAATATAAACGTTTTAACTTTGTTTATAATATATTCAACTTCATTCTGATATATTTTTAATATATATCAAATCCATTTTCCATTTCAACATAATATTCCCTGTAATAACCCGAAAATCTGGGCCAGTTTAAAATTTTTATTTTGGCAATTTTGACGAATTTTGTACATTTAAAATAGATTATTTTAAATAATATTATCGAGAAATTTATTTTGAATATAATTAGAACGTATATATTATACGCGTCGTCGTTAGAATATAAATATTTATATATAATTATAAAAGGAATTGAAAATGGCGCGGTAGTTCGATAATTCGATTTCAAACTTCAATTGAATGTACCGGGTGCAAAACAATCCGGATTTTAGTGAAACCAAAAACATTAGGATCTATTTGATAATATCCTTCCAACAAATCCGAAAAATCAAGATTTCATAACGGGAATCAAAAGATATGTCCAGTTGAAAATTCTGAATAGTCGGTATGGAATTCAGGCCCTTAAAAATGGGAATTTTGCAAATGACCTCGGATTTCGATGAAACCACTTTTGATGGGTCCGCAGTGTCAAATTATTGCTAGATTCCAAATTTCATAATTTTTCGAATCAATATGTGAGCGTGGCAAAGGAAAACGCGTTTGACCAGTTTCAGTTGATTTTAATCGACTGGAAATTGGCCATTTTTCCAACGGTCTCAGAATTCGACGAAACTAGTTTTGTTAGGACCGTATCGTCAATACGAAGCTAGAAAATATTTTTCGAGAATTTTTAGAGTTAGTATGTGACCCCGGTAATTTGAAATATACGTTTAAAATTCAATAAAGTGATTTAAATGTAAATTTAATGGAAATTGATTCAAACAGTCGAATCAGCCTACGATACATATCCCATTGTGGTCGGAATGGGGGTAAAACGCTATGGACGACAGGCGGTGGGCCTCGTTTCGAGGTCGAAAATAAAAGTTGCTTTTCGTTGAAAATAAAATAATTAAATTAATAAAAAAAATTAAATCTCTTCCCTTTATACGCTGCCCCCCCCCTCTCTATTTTCAAATCGATTTCAAAATAAAAAAAAGGAAGAGAGCGACGGGGGAGGAGCCGCCGCCCCTCCCCGATGAACCGCCACCGCCGCGCCGGAGGCAGGCGCGTCCCCTCCTCTTCTTCCTCCTTCCTTCTTCCCTTCCTCCTCCCCCTTGCCTTCCTCGACACCGACGCAAGACCCCTCTCCCCCCCCCCCTACGCGCACCCCCTCCCGCCGACAACCCCGACCTCCTCCCTCCTGAAACCGACCGCACCCCCTCAGCCCTAAAATTCAACTGTACCGGCCGCCTCAGACTTCGGGATGAATGCCACACCCCCGTTTTAGTCCGGTGAGTGTTTAATTTCAACATTACACAAGTAAGCAATATAGGAATATGATTTTTATAGTTAAAAGTTTGATTTTTAATTGCATGAAGATTGTATTGATAAGGTTTGATTATTTATAAACCAACAAGATTGGATTTTTATTTAGAAAACAAGGTCGGATTTTTATAGTGGGTTTTAACATTAAAAAGTTTGATTTTTAGAAAGAGAAATTTTGGTTTTTATAAATATGAAAAGACGATATTTTTAGATGAGTAGTGAAGTAAAAAGATGATTTTTACTTCGAGAACAATATAATCTTTATTATGTAGAAGGTGTAGAAATATGATTTTTGTTTATATAGAGAAGTAAAAATATAATTTTTACATGTTATGGATATTAAAAATATCATCTTTATATAGGTAGCAAAATAAAATGTGATTTCTATAGGGATGAAATAATAAAGGCGAAAACTTTATTTTTATAAAGGCGAAAACTTTATTTTTATAAAGGCGAAAACTTTATTTTTGAAAGGGCGAAATCTTTATATAGAGAATAGCATGATAAAAATATAATCTTTATTATATGAACATCGTTGTAAAAATAGAATTTTTATCTATATAGTAGCGGTGTAAAAATGGGATTTTTATATATTGAATAGCATAGTGAAAATACGATTTTTATATATTGAATAGCAAAGTTAAAATTCGATTTTTAAATATATGAAGTGATTATAAAAATATGATTTTTAAATTGAAAGTGAATAAATAAAAATGTGATTTTTATTTTAAAGACATCAAAATATCAAAATGTGTGATTTTTTATATATGTAGTGGCTACGGGCAACAAAGGAGATGAAAAGGCAAGAACGACGAAGATCTCTACAATAGGAGTGTCGTGGTATTGGATAGCTATCGGTGAGAACTTCTCACTCTAAATTCTCTTTTTCTTGTTATATATATATACTAGGATGCAGACGGTGCTTAGTAGCACCCGACACCCGTCATCCACAGACCATGGATGGCTTGTTTGTTAAATTGTTTGGTTGAGTAGTTGGTTAGTTTATTTGGTTTGAATTGAATTGTTTGGTGAAATGGAATGGATTTGATTGATGTGTGAATGGCGTGGGCCTTCACTAGACCGGGGATAAGGCTAGGCCTCGTCCCGTTTCTAGTATCGTGCCGTTATGCCGCCGAAATTTCCCAAAATATGTTAGAAAAATAAAAAAATATCATTTTTATTGTGTAAATGAAATGAATAGAAGTTCATGTGTTGAAATAGAATATTTTATCGTTAAAAATATAATTTTTAACGTGAATGTGAATAAATAAATATTCATTTACAAACCGGGCGGTTTGTTTATGTACACCTATTTGAAGGACGTTGATTGGGACGATAAATTTTACACATCGCCCAACTGCACAAATAAAATCTGTGTTTGGTTGTTTGAAACCCCACACGGGTGTTGGGACGAAGTTTGAAGTTCACTCATCCTGATTGATTAAGTATGTCGATCAATTGATTGACAGGTTGTTATAAGCGTTAGATATCTATATTTGATGCTTATACAGTGTAGTGCACTTTGGTTGATGGTTGATTATTTTTCAATGCTATTATATACATGTGTTGTATGGAATCCATGTAATTAACATTATATGGTGATTGATTGGGCCTCATTCCAATTGGGATAATAATGAATATTATAAAGGAAAATTCATGTGTTGAATCTATTCATGTGTTGAGTGAAATATTTTAATAATAAAAATTACATCTTCATCATATTTAAAATTAGAACTACTTCCCAGTAGAAGTCTAATTATAAATCAAACGATAGATACCATAGTTTTATAAAATATTTTACATAACAAAGATAGTGATGTGTTGACAGTACTCATGTGTTGAGATTAGTCGTGTGTTGAAAGCAATATAGATTCATGTGTTGAATGGGATAAATATTCATTTGTTGGATAGAATAAAGAAGTTTTGAAAAATATAAAGCCGTGTTGATTAGAGATGCGTTATTTTGACGCGAACGATATTTATATCGATTTTATTCGTTGTATAATGAATATTGAAAAGTGATTTCAAAATTAAATATTTTGAAATGAAATTCAAATTGAATTAGATTAAAATTCGAATTGAATAGGAAGCGAATTTGAATTCGAATAAAATAGAAATGAATTCAAATTGAATTAAATTGAAATTTAAAACGAACTGAAATTGAATTGAAATCAATTTGAAACGAATTCGAATTGAATCAAATAGAAGATAAATTCGAATTGAATTGAATTGAAACGAATTTGAATTTGAATTGAATTGAAATGAACTCAAATTGAATTGAAATCAAATCGATTTGAAATTGAAGATGAAGTTGAAATTGTTTTGAAACGAATGTAGAACTATTTATAAAATTCGTTTTAAAAGGAAATCGACGAAATATATATATATATATATATATATATATATATATATATATTATATATAATGACCTGAATAGAACGCGCCGCGCCGCGGCAGTTCGTGAATTTCGACCATTTATTTCAAACGGATATTGCGGGAGATCCGACCGTCGGATTCTCCTAAAACCGGAACCGTTGGGTTCGTATCGAAAAGAGCTTTCCAATGAATATTAGAAATTTAAAATCTAACGGTTGGATTTGGAATTATGTCCAAATCAAATTTGAAAAAGGTCGCTGTAAGTGCAGTTCGATGGCCGTTGATGGAAATCGACTGTACGGGCCTTGATAAAATTATTAAAAATATCGATATTTTGTGTAAAATCATAATATGTGATTTGGGAAAAATTGAGCTGAAGAATTCCACATTTGAAAGGATAAAAATAGATTTTTATCGAAATGAACTAGTTTTGAACTAGAATTAAAATCAAATTATTTTTGAAATAAATAAATTGAATTTGAAGTGATTTTAAAAATAACCAATATTCCCAATACGTGGATTGGACTGGAGTTGAATCGAAATTATCTTCGGAATATTTCGATGTTGGGTTTCGTGACTATACAAATATTGTTATGGGGATTTGAAAGATATATTTTATATCGTTATTTCCAATACGATATTTGTTGGTTTCAGAATTTGATATTGAATATAAGCCGATATATTTTCTATTCAAAGCCTTGTATTTAATATCAAATGTGATTTGGGTTTATCGCGGATCGTGTTTTAGATGACATTGGTGCTTTAACCCAGTTAAAGACATAATATTGATTTTTGAGAAGATTAAAACTAAATGGACTTTTAATGAATCTTTAATTAGATTAAAAAGTGAATTGATAATTTAAATTATCAAATCTGAAAAGTGATCGAGAGTGGAGTACCACCAGTTTTGCTCCAAAGCGATAGTTAAATCTTTAATTAGGTTTGAACGTGAAATGGTAATTAATTTTACCGATAACACCGTGGTGTTAGATGTGGAGTATTACCGGTTTTCTCCATGGGATATATAGGTTGGGATTGGGAAATAAAATAAATAATTACTTCGGTGTGGTTCGTTAATCCCGACTAGTTTGAAATGATATCCAAAGGAAGATTTTAGGATAAATTTAAAAGAATTTATCTTGGATAAAATTAATGGGAACATTTCCCTAAGAATGTGATTTTGTGAATAAAAGAATATTCTGAATTGGAATGAGGCGTTTGTTGTGTTTGTGTAACATTCGTTTATTATATACGTGGGTTATTCAGAAAGGCCGGGTTTATACCCATTCTGAATAACCGATTCGACGAGATGTCGAAGATGAAGACGGTGGTTGAAGACCGGAAGTCTTCACATCGTTTGGGTGATCACTGATGATCTTGATTGGGCTGTACACCCAGGATGAGGGAAACAGTTGGTGATCGTCCAGACGTACTTGGAGATGGATGGATATGCGAGGAAAGTGCCTCCGGTTTCGTTCAGACCCAGAACGAACTTGTAAATGGATTGTGTGTCTGACAGTGGATTTTATTCTATGTTGATTGATCTCTATTAAATATACATCTGTTTGGCGGCGGAGAATTTATTCTCTTGCTTAACGCCCTTCTCTGAGACGTACGAGCTCAGAGGTTGTATATCGATGGACATCAATCGCATGGAGTGAATTGCCAATGTGGCACGCGTAAGTGGCAATTGATCAAGGCTTCTGTTGAAAAGCAAAGTCTTGTGGTTGATGATCAAAGCACGGCCTGTGTGGCATAGCTTTGTGTATAACGTGAATTCGCGAGCCTCACACCTAGGTATGAGTCAAAAACGGGAGATGGACCGCTGGGAGAGCACGACGTTTCTTTCTAGCTAGGGTGGTGTCAGTGACCTACCAGCCCTGACATTTATATACTTTTCACCTGTGTGGTTGTTGGAATGCGAGGCGCCTCGGATATAGGTCTGTAAGGATCGGGAAACATGTGTTCAGGAATTGCCAATCCTCAAAAGTAAGAGAGGACCGGCCCAGCCGATTCCAAGGATCATAGTGGGGTCCTGAGGCATTTGCTAGAGTGTCTCGAACGCGGAGAGGAGCTTGCCCCTTGCCTCGGCTCATGACGGAAATCCAATTTCCAATACGTGATATTGCGGTTTTAATTGTAGAACTAGTATGGCGACATGATATATGGTACCCATGTCGCGTATGATTGATATTTATGATTGAAATTGTTTTGACACTATATACACCTATGATAGTATCAAATGATTTGTTTTAAACGTATCAAGCATTATTTGGCTATTATAAGGGAAAACCCTATCCTCCGGCTTGCGTTGCATTGTGTGATGGGACCTGGGTCTTATAATAGCTTCATTTTCCCAAAAAGCATTGCGTTGTTTTGTTATATGCACTGGTATTCTTGGGAGGAAACCCGTTCCGTGTTATACGGCGTGGTCCCTTGATTTACCAAACTTTAAAATAAAGAATTATAACTGTTTTAGTTCTCACACCAGTCACATGACTGACCTGGAGTTTATTGTTTTAACCTAAACTCTGGGTGCCCCTATTTTCCACACGGGCAGCTAGTAGTTTTGGTTTTGCAGATTTATATTCACAGGGTCCTGGTTTACAGCTGGAACGATGCTTGGAAAGCTCTGTATCCGTGTATCACTTTCAGTTGTGTTTTGTATATTTTCCGCTGCGATGTATTTAAATGTAATTTAAATCTATGATATTTGTTGAATGTAATTTATTCATTTATACTCTGTATATTCTTGTATCTGATGGAATTGTTGTAATAACAATGAAATGTTCTCCTGTATGCGTTCTATTTTGTCCTGTCCTCAATTCTATCCGTGCTTTCCTTCACGGGGAAGTTCGGGTCGTCTCATTCCCAATCTATTTCTCTTCTAATATTCAAATCCTATATATTTACAATATTCAAATTCCATTTGAATTTCTTTATTCAAACTCTATATTTGAATTTCCTTCTACTCAATTTCTATTTGAATTTTCTTCTATTCCAATTCCTTATCTTCAATTTCTACTTGAATTCCTTATCTTCAATTTCTATTTGAATTTCTGATCTTCAATTTCTAATTGAAATCCTTATCTTCAATTTCTATTTGAATTCCATTGTTCAATTTCTATTTAAATTCCATTGTTCAATTTCTATTTCAATTCCATTGTTCAATTTCTATTTCAATTCCATTGTTCAATTTCTATTTCAATTCCATTGTTCAATTTCTATTTCAATTCCATTGTTCAATTTTTCTTATACAATTTCTATTTGAATTCTCTTTATTCAAATTCATTTGAATTCCTTTGAATTCAAATTCTATTTCACTTCTATTTGAATTATATATATATTCAAATTCCTTTATTTTACTTCTAGTTGGAATCTATATTCCCATTTCCAGTTTCAAAATTCCTTTGAAGTTATATAAATATATACATATATTTATATCTATCTCAAATTCAAAATATGTGAATTTTGAAACAACTTGTTTCTTTCAAACAAATTTCCATCAAAACTTTTCTAAGGCAGCAATTCATCACCTAGAAACTCGAAAATGAACACTGATGATGTTGCGACCATCATCAGAATTATTTCCCAGCTACTGAATGAGTTTAGAGCTTCATTTCTTTCAAAACCCATTTAGAAAAATATTTTCCAAACTCCCAGGATTTTAAATTCTGAATTCTGGTTGGAATTCAATTTCAATTCATCACATTTGTATATTTGATTTTATATACAAATCCTATTGGTTATATATAACTATTTCTGTTTTTATAATCTAATTCGATTATAATCCTAACAATCAACTCAACTATTTAAAAACAATATCGTGTCCAATCTTCTGTTCAAATGTTTATAAACTCCTATCGACATCGTGGCGTCCCACTATTCGACCAAAATTTATAATCCACTCAACAGACTAGTCAACACAATAAAAAATAGTTTTTATATCAAATAACAAATACGCTCTCTCGTATATATATACGCTCAACTCATTCTAGGATACTACTGATCCTATCTCTAATGAGCACATTCCAACAAGCCTAGGTATTCGCTCAACCTAAGCTCTGATACCAACTGTAACGACCAGGAAATTCAAGTAGGCTTTGCAACCATCCTCTCCTCCCCAAAGCAGCAAGGTAATACCCCATTGTGGCTTACATTGGTACCCCAATACCACATTTTACGGCCAGCCTTTCGACTTCGCACTAAGCAACCAACCCTACCAAAGGGACATGTAGGAGTAAGAGTCTCCCGTTCGCCAACTAACGAAAAGCGAGAACCCCCTATCATGCGACACATGCCTTAAAGCACGCAACATGGACTGGTATGAGTAAACAGTTTAAAAACAGTTTCAGAAAACTAAATGATATCTCATAAGACCACGCCGTATAACACGGAACGGGTTTTTCCCTTATGAAAATCCAAACACTTGACTTATCTTTATATCAAAACTCTTTTGATATTATAATAATGTCTAAATCAAGTAAATAACAACCTAGTGGAACGTTTGCATCTCACGTTCCACATATATATATAATCAAAACCGCAAGCACGTATTGGGTAATGGATTTCCAACTATGACAAGGTATGGAACCACCTTCCGCTGGTATATCTCTAGAGGAGAATACACCGAGTTCAACAAGAACATCTTGCAACTCAGCCACACATGACCGACCACTCATTTCGCTTGAGTGTATCGAATGTATATCACCAACGGTTGGGATCAGCAACCGTTTCCCGAATGGGTCAGCATCGACAATAGATTTTTAGAAGTAAATGAAACTCTAGATCAGGTGATTATACACCCTAATAGGTGCGACCTACATAGCCATGTTGCTTGCCCGATTTCTGTCATTTACCGGTTGATGAGGCTAGAAGCCACGCTTTATCATCACACCAGATTCACTTCGAATGTCACATCGTCAAATCCATCAAATCACTGATTGACGTCCTCAACAGTACATTACGTGTTAGCTAAAAGAAGTTTCCTTCTCCGCTTCCACTCTTGGTACGGTTGAAGAAATCAATGTATGTGACCATTCTGGAAATACTCTGTCAGACATTCATCCATACAAGTTACCCAGGAACAGGATGAACCGAAGGTACTATTTATATTAATAGAAAAAGTCCTTGTACTCTACTCCGTCTTTGATTATCTTTATATAATCTGATTCGCACGCTACTGCCGATATGGAGTGGTTCTTCGGATAATAATCCAACCGGTCTCTCCATATTGACAACGATGGTCAAAACTTCGATAGTCTGTGATTTAACTATCGAATAAAAACAAGTGTTTCGATAGTCGATGATTTAACTATCGAATAAAACAAGTGTTCATCCAAACATCCAACAATTACGGAACCTTTAATTAATATTCCATTAATTAAATCTCTTCTCTATTTCTTATCAATATTTGTTAACCAAATATTTTCAATAACCATATTGGCCTTATACGTTATTTGGAAAACATTTCCATATATCGCCTTCCTTAAATTTCTAGCTTTAGAAATATTCATTATTCTATTTCCAAGCTTTGCACATATTTGGGTTAAAACAGATGTTGTGTAAAACATCGTTACGACAACCCAAATACAGTATTTAACTAATTCTCATTTCACATTGATCTTCGAGCCTGAATCTTGCTACTTATCGGTATATCATGAAATCAACCAAGTTGGGGTATAATTACCTCTCAGACCTTGACTGAATAACATTTAACGTCAAAACAGACAAGACTACTTACTCGAATAATCAATACCATACAACTGATTATTCACCTTTAAACACATATATATTTTCTCTTTCTATTCCTACGAGATTTTTTCTTATACTTCCCTTTTTAATTATACTATTCTATTTCTAAGTTCGTTTCCTTATTGACTTCTATATAATTTGATATGTTGATTTCTAACTATCAAATTATCTTAAAAATATTCTATCTCCTTAAATTCCCGGAAAAATTCGCCATAACCTCCTTTGTACCGGGAGCATCGGGAAATTTCAAATAGCTTTACACATATTCACCTTCTAAATATTCCTTTGATTAAATTCTATTTATTTAACAAATAAACATCTCATGTATAACATTCTACTTATTTACTATAAATAAATATTTCCATTTAATCTATTTGTAAATGTTTTACACATATTCCCCTTTTAAATTTTATTTGTAAATGTTTTTACAAATATTCCTCCTCCTATTTGTTTGCACAAAACTTCCTTTGTATTTGTGTTACAAATATATTTCCTTTATTCACCCCCAATTCATATTTCATTCACATTGATTTTACTCAATTTATTCATTTCGATCCATTTAACTTACTTAAGTTAAATTTAATTTCAATCATTCAAATTCCCATTAACTAGTTGCTAATTAACCGTTTTGCCTATTTCACCCTTTTTATTTGAATATAACTTGTTCAAATATATGTCAACTTAATTATAACTACTTTAATTATATTTTCAACTTGAGTTATATATTCGATTTTGAATATAAATTCTCAATCTCTTTCACTTATTCAAAAACCCAATTTCGACTCAAATTTCCCTTAACTAATTATTCTCCAATTTAGTTAATTCTATTTAACCATTTAAAATATGATTTTTGTCTTAAAAATCATTTCACTTACTTCACTGGAGTTCATATTTATTTTATATCTCCAGTCTGGATTTTTCTAATGCCAATTCGGATTTTATTTACTTTAAAAATCCTTTTACTTATATAATTAAACCGTTATGGTTTTCCTAATGGTTCTGGCGCTGCTTTTCTAAAAATTTGATTTTGATATAACTCAAAATCTATACGACAAAATCCAGATTTTTCTCTTTCATTAGAAAACTATTGTTCAACCGGTCCCGACGATTCTTGTTTCACAGAATTCCGACTTCAATTGAGTTCTGTATACTAAATTGAAGTTCGAATTGCCAATTTACGAACTGCCGTACTACGGCGAGCTCGGTTTAATTATATTTATAAATATAAACGTTTTAACTTTGTTTATAATAAATTCAACTTCATTCTGATATATTTTTAATATATATCAAATCCATTTTCCATTTCAACATAATATTCCCGATCTATTTCTCTTCTAATATTCAAATCCTATATATTTACAATATTCAAATTCCATTTGAATTTCTTTATTCAAACTCTATATTTGAATTTCCTTCTACTCAATTTCTATTTGAATTTTCTTCTATTCCAATTCCTTATCTTCAATTTCTACTTGAATTCCTTATCTTCAATTTCTATTTGAATTTCTGATCTTCAATTTCTAATTGAAATCCTTATCTTCAATTTCTATTTGAATTCTATTGTTCAATTTCTATTTAAATTCCATTGTTCAATTTCTATTTCAATTCCATTGTTCAATTTCTATTTCAATTCCATTGTTCAATTTCTATTTCAATTCCATTGTTCAATTTCTATTTCAATTCCATTGTTTAATAATCAATTGGACACGATGATTTGATAGGGTTAAGTCATGAACCGCTTGAATATACTTAACCAATTTAACACGATGATTTGATAGGGTTAAGCCGTGAACCGATTGAATATACTTAACCAACTTGACACATGATTCGTAGGGCTAAGTCATGAACTTAAACGGCATCACTTAGCCAATTTGACATGACACGTAGACGGGTTAAGTCACGAACTTGAATGACAACACTTAACCAACTTGACATGCTAGACCGATGGGGTTAAGTCTCGAATTTAAATGACAACACTTAACCTACTAGACAGAAACCCTAGTTACGCGGTCTGTCTGTTTTAGCAGTAACCCACTAGATGTATCATGGTACCCTGGAACTAGACAGGGTGGGGCACGATTACTAGGCTGATTGTAAGCGTCTAGAATGACGGCTGTGTCGGTGCGCCAGTGTAGGTTCTAACGGAGTGCGGGCGTGCACACACTCCGGAGCAGAAAAAGCTGGCATTGGGCCTCAGTAGGATTATCTGTGCGTGCTTGATTTGTGTCGATGGTTGGCACCATAGGGCTTGATACACCCTATGGTGGACATAGCACAGGTAACTACATTTCGTGGCTGGGCCGTATGACACAGACACATGAACGAGCTAGGACTTGTAGGGAGCCGATCGATTAATAAATCGTTACGTGGAATTCGTTAGGTAGCATAATCCCAAGTGGTCCTAGGTGGCATAAACCCTAAACGAATCTAGAAAACGTTCAATAGGTAGGATAATCCCTGGTGGTCCTAGGTGGCATAAATCCTAGTTGAACACGCGATAGTTCATGATAAGAAAACCTAGCTAGAAAAAGGGTGGCAGTCCAAACGATTTCAAGAATGGTGGCACCACGTTAAAGTAGTATAGAAATATGTGATGAAACCCGTACGATATACGGCAAGGGACTGTACATATACATGGAGAGGATGATACGGGTTGGGGTACTAGTACAGTTGGTGTAGAGAATGTTAAACATGCGATGCTATACGTAGTTTATCTTGCTACCTTGATTTTTCTTATGACCTTAGTTTATCTTGTTACCGTAGTTTATCTTGTTATCCTAGTTTAACTTGCCTATCTTGTCATCATCCTTATGTTTACTTCCAGTTTATTCATGCCATGTTATCTTTACCTATTTTTATGCTGAAAGTCACTAGGACTTTTATGACTGACCCGTTTTGTTCCGCCTCTTTTTCTTCTGTCCCCCCCCCCAGGTTCGCAGGGTGGGAATACAGCTTAGCTCGGATCTTACCAAGCTCCAAGGCTCTTTCATGTACGGCTTGGATTTCCCTTGGCTATGGCTTGCTTTACTATTTTACTTGCGGAATGATTTATGACCATGGTTTTATGCTTCTTCACTATTGCAAGACAAATTTCGATGTAATGGATTTAATGGCATTTTGATGTAAAAAGGCTTTAGACCTTTCTAGATTTTTAAAGTAATAAAATTTGGTTCTTCTTCCGCTGTTTTATATGTTCTGTTTTGTAATATTTCTGTGTATGTTTACCTAGATAATGCTCCACCAAAGCTAGTGCATTCCCTTTGTGAGTGACCCTAGTGGAGGTGGGGTGTTACACCATCGATCTCCAAATGCGTTTGGACGATCATTACCAAATACCTTGCCTTGGAAGCCAATCCCAATTCAAGATACCAGTCATCATCATCCCAACGATGTGAAAACCTTCGGTCTTCAATCACCATCTTCATCTTCGACTTTTGATCGTCGAGATGATTATTCAGAATGGGTTAAACCCGGTATTTCTGAATAACTCGCGTATTTTAGGATTAAAAAACAAATATTGGAAAATCACACATTACGCCACATTCCAACTCCGAGTATTCTTTTAATAAGATATTCGTTTTAAAAGATTCTCATTAATTTTATCAAAGATAAACACTGAAAATAAAATCTATAAATCAATTTCCGAAATATGGAATTTCACAGAAATCAAATCAATACATAATCGATATAAATTTATGTATCGGACTAATAAGATAAATGGAATAACGGCAAAGCCTCTTTAATTCCATATATAATATCGGTCTTCTTTTACAGAAGTCCATTTCGATTATTACCAATCGAATTTCCACTTAATTCCAATCTAATATATTAAATTGGAAAAACTTGATTTTTTTAGAAAATACCTTTTTAAATCTATAAAATAGATTCATAAATTCCAAATAACAATTTCAATGTAAATTGGATTAAACGACAAATGTCGTTTAAAACATCGTCCACGATAAATCCACTTCATATCTCAATTTATTTCATATCACAAAATATAATTGCAAATGCTAGTAATCTTTTAAAACATATTTTAAAATAATCATAAGAATATTCTTTATATAAAGACTCTAAATGAGAAGTATTCTTTATATTACAAATTCTTTATCTTTTACAAATATTCTTTGTTTTAACATATACTTGATTAACAATATATATTTTGAAAATATATACTTTATATAAAAAGGATTTCTAATGTAAAAATATTCTTATTTAAAAGAACACCAGAATCGAAATGCGACTCAAACATTTACCATCTAATTTGGGTTACATGGATTTCACACACATCATCAAATCATCCATTTACATCCAAAGTGTAAATTCCACTGTGTAAGCGTTAATATTAAATAATAACGCTCATCGGAGCCTGTCGATCTAACGATCAACATACAACTAGATATTGGGATTAGTGTATATAAATTTACATCCCAACACCCATGTGGGGTTTCAACCAACAAACAAAGAATAAGCCAATTTGTGCACTTGGGCGATGTGTGAAAAATTATCATCCCAATCACATACACAAATCGGGTAACTTGTGAATGGAAGTGTAATACACAATACATATAATGATGATAAGAAAATATCTCTACTGCAATGAATGAATAAGCATAATAACTTTGTCTCTATTGACAAATTCTATTTTGCTAATTTAAACTCTAAACAAAAATGGTTATTTTGTTTTGGCAATTCTAATGAGACAAAATGATAAATATTTTGATTTAACTAACCTATTTTGACAAGTATATATTTTCCCAAACATATATATACTGTAATAACCCGGAAAATCTGGGCCAGTTTAAAATTTTTATTTTGGCAATTTTAGCGAATTTTGAATATTTAAAATGAATTATTTTAAATAATATCGACGAGAAATTTATTTTGAATAGAATTCGATCGTATATATTATATACGTCATCGTTAGAATATAAATAATTATATATAATTATAATAGGAATTGAAAATGGCGCGGTAGTTCGATAATTCGATTTCAAACTTCAATTGAATGTACCGGGTGCAAGGCAATCCGGATTTTAGTGAAACCAAAAACATTAGGATCTAATTGATGATATCTTTCCAACGAATCCGAAAAATCAAGATTTCATAGCGGGAATCAAAAGATATGTCCAGTTGAAAATTCTGAATAGTCGCTATGGAATTCAGGCCCTTAAAAATAGGAATTTTGCAAACGACCTCGGATTTCGACGAAACCAGTTTTGTTGGGTCCGTGGTGTCAAATTATTGCTAAGTTTTAAATTTCATAATTTTTCGAATCAATATTTGAGCGTGGCAAAGGAAAACACGTTTGACCAGTTTCAGTTGATTTAATCGACTGGAAATTGGCCATTTTTATAACGGTCTAAGAATTCGACGAAACTAGTTTTGTTAGGACCGTATCGTCAGTACGAAGCTAGAAAATATTTTTCTAGAATTTTTAGAGTTAGTATGTGACCCCGGTAATTTGAAATGTACGTTTAAAATTCAATATAGAGATTTAAATGTAAGTTCAACGGAAACTGATCGTAACGTTCGAATCAGCTTGCGATACATTTCCCATTGTGTTCGGAATGGGGGTAATACTCTAGGGACGACAGATTGTGGGTTCGATTTGGGAATAGAAGGAAAAAGTGACTTTTTGGAATTTAAATTAAATAAATTAAATTAATTAAATAATTGAATTTCTTGGTCAATGCCCCTATATCCCTCACCCTCCTGTTCCCTTCTCAGATCGAACTAATAAAAGAAAAAATAAAGACCAAATGTCAATCTCGCCCGTCGTCTCGTGGCACGTCACCACCTCCGTTCATCCCCCAGGCCCACTGCCCCGCCGCCCTCGCGCCACGTCCACCTCAAGCTCCCCCTCCATCGATCGAGACCCCCTTCTCTTGACAACCGCACCCCTCCCCAAAACCAGAAGACCCCCCCCCCCTCCAAACCGCAAACGCAGGCTATCGCCACACCGGAGGAGTCGCCCTCCGCCAGCTCCGACAAGCCGCCCACCGCCTCCAGCGCACAGAAGACCCCCTCCTCTAATTACAGTAAGATCTTGATTTTTTTTTATATTAAGAAATGATTTTTGTTTATATTAAAAACTGATTTTTTTTGTTTATATTAAGAACTGATTTTTGTTTATATTAAAAAACTGATTTTTGTTTATATTAAAAACCTGATTTTGTTATAAAATAAAAGGGTTAGGCCTTTAAAATAAAAATAAAAATATGATTTTTATATATTGAACTTCGAAAGAAAAATAGAATTTTTATATATTGAACTTCGAAAGAAAAATAGAATTTTTATATATTGAACTTCGAAAGAAAAATAGAATTTTTATATATTGAACTTCGAAAGAAAAATAGAATTTTTATATATTGAACTTCGAAAGAAAAATAGAATTTTTTATATGTTGAACTTCGAAAGAAAAATAGAATTTTTATATATTGAACTTCGAAAGAAAAATAGAATTTTTATATATTGAACTTCGAAAGAAAAATATGATTTTTATATATTGAACTTCGAAAGAAAAATATGATTTTTATATATTGAGCTTCGAAAGAAAAATATGATTTTTATATATTGAACTTCGAATTAAAAATATGATTTTTATATATTGAACTTCGAATTAAAAATATGATTTTTATATATTGAACTTCGAAAGAAAAATATGATTTTTATATATTGAACTTCGAAAGAAAAATATGATTTTTATATATTGAACTTCGAATTAAAAATATGATTTTTATATATTGAACTTCGAAAGAAAAATATGATTTTTATATATTGAACTTCGAAAGAAAAATAGAATTTTTATATATTGAACTTCGAAAGAAAAATAGAATTTTTATATATCGAACTTCGAAATAAAAATATGATTTTTATATATGGAATAACGAAGTAAAAATTTGATTTTTACATAGGTAGTGAAAGCGGACAACGAAGGTAACAAAAAGGCGAGAACGAAGAAGAGTCAAGATGTTTGGATAGCTTTCGGTGAGAACTTCTCACTCTTCAATTTAAATTTCTAGTTATATATATATACTAGGATGCAGACGGTGTTTAGTAGCACCCGACACAATCGTCCACAGACCATGGACTTGTTTGTTTGGCTGTTTGGTGATTGATTGCGATATTGGTTTGAATGTGGTTTGTGGTGTAAAAAATCGAATCGATAAATTGGTTAGGATTAGACGTGCGCCGTTATAAGGCGAAGGAGTAAGGCTAGGTTAGACTCTTACTCCAAATTTTGTGGTTTGCATAACGAAAGTGATCTGATTGATATGGGCATGGCGGTGGCCATTATTAGACCGGGGACAAGGCTAGGCCTTATCCCGTTTCTAGTATCGTGCCGTTATGCCGCCGAAATTTTCTAAAATATGTTAGAAAAATAAAAATATCATTTTATTGAATAAATGAACCGAATAGAATATTCATAGATTGAATAAAATGTTTTATCGTTCAAAATATAAATTTTAACGTGAAGGGGAATAAATAAATATTCATTTACAAACCGGACGGTTTGTTTATGTACACCTATTTGAAGGACATTGATTGGGACGATAAATTTTACACATCGCCCAACAGCACAAATAAAATATGTGTTTGATTGTTTGAAACCCCACACGGGTGTTGGGATGAAATTTGAAGTTCACTCATCCTGATTGATTAAATATGTCAATCGATTGATTGACAGGCTGTTATAAGCATTAGATATCTATATTTGATGCTTATACGGTGTAGTGCACTTTGGTTGATGGTTGATTATTTATCGTTGCTATTATATACATGTGTTGTATGAAAATCCATATAATTAACTTTATATGGTAATTGATTGGGCCTCATTCCAATCGTGAAAATAAAGAATATTTTGATAATAACAAATATTTTGATAATAGGAAATATTTGAAATAGAATATTTGAAAATAGAAATATGTGAAGCCGTGATGATTAGATTGACGCCATTTTGACGTGAACGGTATTTATATCGATTTTAAACGATTTCGAAATGAAATGAATTGAAAACGATTTCGAAATGAAATGAATTGAAAACGATTTCGAAATGAATTGAATTGAAAACGATTTCGAAATGAATTGAATTGAAAACGATTTCGAAATGAATTGAATTGAAAACGATTTCGAAATGAATTGAATTGAAAACGTTTTCGAAATGAATTGAATTGAAAACGATTTCGAAATGAATTGAATTGAAAACGATTTCGAAATGAATTGAATTGAAAACGATTTCGAAATGAATTGAATTGAAAACGAATTCGAATTGAATTGAAAGTGAATTGAAATGAATTCAAATTGAATTGAAATTTGAATGGAATAGAAAGGAATTTTAAAACGAATTTATAAAGAAGAATTCAATTTTGATTTGAATTGAAAAGAAAGTTGAAATTGCTTTTGAAACGACTTTAAAACTATTTATATAATTCGCTTTAAATAGAAATCGACGAAGTATATATTATATATATTATATATATAATATAATGGCCTGAATAGAACGCGCCGCGCCGCGGTAGTTCGTGAATTTCGACCATTTATTTCAAACGGACATTACGGGAGATCCGACCGTCGGATTCTCCTAAAACCGGAACCGTTGGGTTCGTATCGAAAAGAGCTTTCTAACGAATGTTAGAAATTTGAAATCTAACGGTTGGATTTGGAATTATGTCCAAATCAAATTTGAAAAAGGTCGCTGTAAGTGCAGTTCGATGGCCGTAGATGGAAATCGACTGTACAGGCCTCGGTAAAATTATTAAAAATAGTAATAATTTGTGTAAAATCATAAGAAATGATTTAGAAAGAATTGGGATGAAAAACTCCATATTTGAAAAGATAAAAATAGATTTTTATCGAAATGAACTGGTTTCGAACTAGAATTATAATTCTATTTATTTTTAAATAAATAAATTGAATTTAAAAAGGGTTTTAAAAATAACCAGAATATCCAATGATTGCATTGGAGTGGATTTGAATCGAAATTGTCTTCGGAATATTTCGATGTTGGAATTCGTGATTATACAGGGGTTGTTATGGAAATTTGAAAGATATATATATATATCGTTATTTCCAATACGATATTTGTTAGTCGTGGAATTTGATATTGAATATAAGCCGGTATATTTTCTATTCAGAGCCTTGTATTGAATATCAAATGTGATTTGGGTTTGTCGTGAATGGTGTCTTCACTAACACTGTTCTTGAACCCAGTTGAGAAAAAAATTAAATCTTTTTATTTAGATTTAATGAAGGGTACCAATTAAATGATATTTAATTGGAATTGAATTGATATTGATTTTTGGGTTTATCGTGAACAGTGTTTTAAATAACACTTGTTCTTTAACCCGATAATTAATGGAATGTGATTTTGGGTTTATCGTGAACCGTGTTTTAAATGACACTGATTCTTTAACCCGGTTAAAGATTAAAACTAAGTGGAGTTCTAATGAATCTTTAATTAGATTGAAATGATCGAAAATGGAGTATCACCAGTTTTGCTCCAGGCGATGGTTAAATCTTTGATTAGATTTAAACGTGAAATGGTAATTGAATTTACCGATAACACTGTGGTGTTAGATATGAAGTATTACCAGTTTTACTTCATGGGATGAATAGGTTGGGATTGGGAAATAAAATAAATGATTACTTCGGTGTGGTTCGCTAATCCCGACTAGTTTGAATTGATATTCAAAGGAGATTAAAGAATAAATTTAAAGAATTTATCTTGGATAAAATTAATGGGAACTTTTCCCAAAGTATAGGAATATTTGAATAAAAGAATATTCTGAATTGGAATGAGGCGTATGTTGTGTTGGTGTAACACTTTTATAATATATACGCGAGTTATTCAGAAAGACCGGGTTTATCCCATTCTGAATAACTGATTCGACGTGGTGTCGAAGATGAAGACGGTGGTCGAAGACCGGAAGTCTTCACGTCGTTTGGGTGATTACTGATGATCTTGATTGGGCTGTACACCCAAGAAGATGGAAATAGTTAGTGATCGTCCAGACGTGCTTGGAGATCGATGGATATGCGGGGTACTAGGTGCCTCCGGTTTCGTTCAGACCCAGAACGGACTTGTAAATGGACTGTGTGTCTGACATTGGATTTTAGTCTGTGTGATTGATCTCTATTAAATATATATCTGTTTGGCGACGGAGAATTTATTCTCTTGCTTAACGCCCTTCTCTGAGACGTACGAGCTCAGGGGTTATATATTGATGGATATCAAACGCATGGAGTGAATTGCCTGTGTGGCATGCCTAAGTGGCAATTGATCGAGGCTTCTGTTGAAAAGCAAAGTCTTGTGGTGATGATCAAAGCATGGCCTTTGTGGCGTAGCTTTGTGTAACGTTTGCTTCGCGAGTTTCACACCCGGTATGAACCAAAAACGGGAGAGGACCTCAGGGAGGGCATGCGTTTCTTTCTAGCTAGAAGTGGCGTCAGTGGTTTTACACGCCCTGACGTGTTTGACTTATGTGGTTGTTGCTGTTGCGAGGCGCCTCGGATTAATCGGTCGTTCTCGAACCGATGGAGTCATTTAGTTGGCTCATTTACGCCCCAAAGGGCGGAGAAACGTATTGTTCAGGCACTATAATCCACATCGGTGGACCGGCCCTGACGATCTAAGGGGCAGTTGCGGCTGCTCCGGAGACATGGGCTAGATTGTCTCGAATCGGTTGAGGACTATCTTTTGCCTCGGTTCACGGATGGAAACCGAATTTCCAAATACGTGACATTTGCGGTTTTAATTGTAGAACCTAGTATGGCGACATAGTGGGATGGGGCACTCATGCCGCCTATGATTGATACTTATGATTTGAAGTTGTTTTATGCACTATGCACTTATAATAGTATCAAATAATGTGTTTTAAACGTATCAAGCATGCTTTGGCTGTTATAAGGTAAAAACCCTATCCTCCGGCTTGCGTTGCATTGTGTGATGGGACCTGGGTCTTATAACAGCTTCATTTTTCTTTATTTAGCATTGCGTTGTTTGTTTTATGCACTGGTATTCTTGGGAGGAAACCCGTTCCCTGTTATACGGCGTGGTCCCTTGATTTACCGAACTTTAAAATAAAGAATTATAACTGTTTTAGTTCTCACACCAGTCCCATGACTGACCTGGAGTTTATTGTTTTAACCTAAACTCTGGGTGCCCCTATTTTCCGCACGGGCAGCTAGTAGTTTTGGTTTTGCAGATTTATATTCACAGGATCCTGGTTTACAGCTGGAACGATATCCGAAAAGCTTTGTATCCGTATATCTCTTCTAGTTGTGTATTGTATTATTTTCCGTTGCGATGTATTTAAATGTAATTTAAATCTCTGATATTTCTGTGTAATATTCATTTATACTCTGTATATTCTTGTAATCTGATGCATTGTTGTAATATACAATGAAATGTTCTTTTATATGAGTTCTGTTGTGGCTTGTTCTCGGACTATCCGACACTTTCCTTTACGGGGAAGTTACGGGTCGTCTCAGTTGGTATCAGAGCTTTGGTTTACAAAGCAGAGAACAAGGCACATTAGAACCGTACGAAAGAATTCATCAGATATTGGATTAGCAATATCCAATGAGAGTGACTCGTTAGAGATGGGATCAGTAGTATCCTAGAACGAGTGTGAAGAGTATATTTTTCAAATGAAAACAAATTTTGTTTTGAAAATCTAAATCAACAATTCGTATTTGGTTATTTATTTATATTGATGTGGACAATCCAGTATATATAGATTTTGCGTATACGTCTGATCCGCGTGTATTCGAAATTTTAATATACTGGATAGATATAGAATTACGCTCTAGTCGCCCGGGAGTGATTCTGATGATTGATATATCATCATCAGAATTTATATTCGAGTGACGAACGTGTAATATCTATATATTTCCATTAGACTGGTGTGAGAACCAAAATTAGATAGGGCCTATTGTTGTGAATTGGCATCAAAAACACGATTTTTTGTATATGTATCAAAATTATGAATTTGAAACGTTAATTCACTAATTGATTGATGTTTGTGTTGTTTGTTTAATTGTTTGATAATTTTGAACCATTATGCCTAACTGAGTTGTATTGAAAATTGGCCACATTTGCTTGCATATACATATACTTACATTGAACAGGTCATAGCAAGGAGGCCAGAGCCAGAGAATAAAATTTGTTTGCCCGACAAATAGGTACATGTTTACTACATAATTTACTGTTTTGTTTGGGTGATGATGATTTTATGAGCCTATTGGCTAGCCGCTTGGCTTTTTCTTTTTCTTTTTGAGATCTGAAGGACCGGGGAAGCTATTTGAAATTCCCCGATGCTCCCGGTGCAGGGGAGGTTATGGCGAAATTTTTCGAAAATTTAGGGTGTTAGCCAAATTTTTGAAGAATTTGAAAATTCTCAGAAACTGAAAATTTGGAGAATGGAAGCCAAATCGAACGTAGTGTTGAATGATCAAACCACTTTCGACTTTGTTCCTTTTCGGGGACGAAAAGTTTTAAGTGGGGGAGATTGTAATAACCCGGAAAATCTGGGCCAGTTTAAAATTTTTATTTTGGCAATTTTAGCAAATTTTGAATATTTAAAATGAATTATTTTAAATAATATCGACGAGAAATTTATTTTGAATAGAATTCGATCGTATATATTATATACGTCGTCGTTAGAATATAAATAATTATATATAATTATAATAGGAATTGAAAATGGCGCGGTAGTTCGATAATTCGATTTCAAACTTCAATTGAATGTACCGGGTGCAAGGCAATCCGGATTTTAGTGAAACCAAAAACATTAGGATCTAATTGATGATATCTTTCCAACGAATCCGAAAAATCAAGATTTCATAGCGGGAATCAAAAGATATGTCCAGTTGAAAATTCTGAATAGTCGCTATGGAATTCAGGCCCTTAAAAATAGGAATTTTGCAAACGACCTCGGATTTCGACGAAACCAGTTTTGTTGGGTCCGTGGTGTCAAATTATTGCTAGGTTTTAAATTTCATAATTTTTCGAATCAATATGTGAGCGTGGCAAAGGAAAACACGTTTGACCAGTTTTAGTTGATTTAATCGACTGGAAATTGGCCATTTTTCTAACGGTCTCAAAATTCGACGAAACTAGTTTTGTTAGGACCGTATCGTCAATACGAAGCTAGAAAATATTTTTCTGGAATTTTTAGAGTTAGTATGTGACTCCGGTAATTTGAAATGTACGTTTAAAATTCAATATAGAGATTTAAATGTAAGTTCAATGGAAACTGATCGTAACGTTCGAATCAGCTTGCGATACATTTCCCATTGTGTTCGGAATGGGGGTAATACGCTAGGGACGACAGATTGTGGGTTCGATTTGGGAATAGAAGGAAAAAGTGACTTTTTGGAATTTAAATTAAATAAATTAAATTAATTAAATAATTGAATTTCTTGGTCAATGCCCCTATATCCCTCACCCTCCTGTTCCCTTCTCAGATCGAACTAATAAAAGAAAAAAAAAGACCAAATGTCAATCTCGCCCGTCGTCTCGTGGCACGTCACCACCTCCGTTCATCCCCCAGGCCCACTGCCCCGCCGCCCTCGCGCCACGTCCACCTCAAGCTCCCCCTCCATCGATCGAGACCCCCTTCTCTTGACAACCGCACCCCTCCCCAAAACCAGAAGACCCCCCCCCCCAAACCGCAAACGCAGGCTATCGCCGAACCGGAGGAGTCGCCCTCTGCCAGCTCCGACAAGCCGCCCACCGCCTCCAGCGCACAGAAGACCCCCTCCTCTAATTACAGTAAGATCTTGATTTTTGTTTATATTAAGAAATGATTTTTGTTTATATTAAAAACTGATTTTTTTTGTTTATATTAAGAACTGATTTTTGTTTATATTAAAAAACTGATTTTTGTTTATATTAAAAACCTGATTTTGTTATAAAATAAAAGGGTTAGGCCTTTAAAATAAAAATAAAAATATGATTTTTATATATTTAACTTCGAAAGAAAAATAGAATTTTTATATATTGAACTTCGAAAGAAAAATAGAATTTTTATATATTGAACTTCGAAAGAAAAATAGAATTTTTATATATTGAACTTCGAAAGAAAAATAGAATTTTTATATATTGAACTTCGAAAGAAAAATAGAATTTTTATATATTGAACTTCGAAAGAAAAATAGAATTTTTATATATTGAACTTCGAAAGAAAAATAGAATTTTTATATATTGAACTTCGAAAGAAAAATATGATTTTTATATATTGAACTTCGAAAGAAAAATATGATTTTTATATATTGAACTTCGAAAGAAAAATATGATTTTTATATATTGAACTTCGAATTAAAAATATGATTTTTATATATTGAACTTCGAATTAAAAATATGATTTTTATATATTGAACTTCGATAGAAAAATATGATTTTTATATATTGAACTTCGAAAGAAAAATATGATTTTTATATATTGAACTTCGAATTAAAAATATGATTTTTATATATTGAACTTCGAAAGAAAAATATGATTTTTATATATTGAACTTCGAAAGAAAAATAGAATTTTTATATATTGAACTTCGAAAGAAAAATAGAATTTTTATATATCGAACTTCGAAATAAAAATATGATTTTTATATATGGAATAACGAAGTAAAAATTTGATTTTTACATAGGTAGTGAAAGCGGACAACGAAGGTAAGAAAAAGGCGAGAACGAAGAAGAGTCAAGATGTTTGGATAGCTTTCGGTGAGAACTTCTCACTCTTCAATTTAAATTTCTAGTTATATATATATATACTAGGATGCAGACGGTGTTTAGTAGCACCCGACACAATCGTCCACAGACCATGGACTTGTTTGTTTGGCTGTTTGGTGATTGATTGCGATATTGGTTTGAATGTGGTTTGTGGTGTGAAAAATCGAATCGATAAATTGGTTAGGATTAGACGTGCGCCGTTATAAGGCGAAGGAGTAAGGCTAGGTTAGACTCTTACTCCAAATTTTGTGGTTTGCATAACGAAAGTGATCTGATTGATATGGGCATGGCAGTGGCCATTATTAGACCGGGGACAAGGCTAGGCCTTATCCCGTTTCTAGTATCGTGCCGTTATGCCGCCGAAATTTTCTAAAATATGTTAGAAAAATAAAAATATCATTTTATTGAATAAATGAACCGAATAGAATATTCATAGATTGAATAAAATGTTTTATCGTTAAAAATATAAATTTTAACGTGAAGGGGAATAAATAAATATTCATTTACAAACCGGACGGTTTGTTTATGTACACCTATTTGAAGGACATTGATTGGGACGATAAATTTTACACATCGCCCAACAACACAAATAAAATATGTGTTTGATTGTTTGAAACCCTACACGGGTGTTGGGATGAAATTTGAAGTTCACTCATCCTGATTGATTAAATATGTCAATCGATTGATTGACAGGTTGTTATAAGCATTAGATATCTATATTTGATGCTTATACGGTGTAGTGCACTTTGGTTGATGGTTGATTATTTATCGTTGCTATTATATACATGTGTTGTATGAAAATCCATATAATTAACTTTATATGGTAATTGATTGGGCCTCATTCCAATCGTGAAAATAAAGAATATTTTGATAATAACAAATATTTTGATAATAGGAAATATTTGAAATAGAATATTTGAAAATAGAAATATGTGAAGCCGTGATGATTAGATTGACGCCATTTTGACGTGAATGATATTTATATCGATTTTAAACGATTTCGAAATGAAATGAATTGAAAACGATTTCGAAATGAAATGAATTGAAAACGATTTCGAAATGAAATGAATTGAAAACGATTTCAAAATGAATTGAATTGAAAACGATTTCGAAATGAATTGAATTGAAAACGATTTCGAAATGAATTGAATTGAAAACGATTTCGAAATGAATTGAATTGAAAACGATTTCGAAATGAATTGAATTGAAAACAATTTCGAAATGAATTGAATTGAAAACGAATTCAAATTGAATTGAAAGTGAATTGAAATGAATTCAAATTGAATTGAAATTTGAATGGAATATAAAGGAATTTTAAAACGAATTTATAAAGAAGAATTCAATTTTGATTTGAATTGAAAAGAAAGTTGAAATTGCTTTTGAAACGACTTTAAAACTATTTATATAATTCGTTTTAAATAGAAATCGACGAAGTATATATTATATATATTATATATATAATATAATGGCCTGAATAGAACGCGCCGCGCCGCGGTATTTCGTGAATTTCGACCATTTATTTCAAACAGACATTACGGGAGATCCGATCGTCGGATTCTCCTAAAACCGGAACCGTTGGGTTCGTATCGAAAAGAGCTTTCTAACGAATGTTAGAAATTTGAAATCTAACGGTTGGATTTGGAATTATGTCCAAATCAAATTTGAAAAAGGTCGCTGTAAGTGCAGTTCGATGGCCGTAGATGGAAATCGACTGTACAAGCCTCGGTAAAATTATTAAAAATAGTAATAATTTGTGTAAAATCATAAGAAATGATTTAGAAAGAATTGGGATGAAAAACTCCATATTTGAAAAGATAAAAATAGATTTTTATCGAAATGAACTGGTTTCGAACTAGAATTATAATTCTATTTATTTTTAAATAAATAAATTGAATTTAAAAAGGGTTTTAAAAATAACCAGAATATCTAATGATTGCATTGGAGTGGATTTGAATCGAAATTGTCTTCGGAATATTTCGATGTTGGAATTCGTGATTATACAGGGGTTGTTATGGAAATTTGAAAGATATATATATATCGTTATTTCCAATACGATATTTGTTAGTCGTGGAATTTGATATTGAATATAAGCCGGTATATTTTCTATTCAGAGCCTTGTATTGAATATCAAATGTGATTTGGGTTTGTCGTGAATGGTGTCTTCACTAACACTGTTCTTGAACCCAGTTGAGAAAAAAATTAAATCTTTTTATTTAGATTTAATGAAGGGTACCAATTAAACGATATTTAATTGGAATTGAATTGATATTGATTTTTGGGTTTATCGTGAACAGTGTTTTAAATAACACTTGTTCTTTAACCCAATAATTAATGGAATGTGATTTTGGGTTTATCGTGAACCGTGTTTTAAATGACACTGATTCTTTAACCCAGTTAAAGATTAAAACTAAGTGGAGTTCTAATGAATCTTTAATTAGATTGAAATGATCGAAAATGGAGTATCACCAGTTTTGCTCCAGGCGATGGTTAAATCTTTGATTAGATTTGAACGTGAAATGGTAATTGAATTTACCGATAACACTGTGGTGTTAGATATGAAGTATTACCAGTTTTACTTCATGGGATGAATAGGTTGGGATTGGGAAATAAAATAAATGATTACTTCGGTGTGGTTCGCTAATCCCGACTAGTTTGAATTGATATTCAAAGGAGATTAAAGAATAAATTTAAAGAATTTATCTTGGATAAAATTAATGGGAACTTTTCCCAAAGTATAGGAATATTTGAATAAAAGAATATTCTGAATTGGAATGAGGCGTATGTTGTGTTGGTGTAACACTTTTATAATATATACGCGAGTTATTCAGAAAGACCGGGTTTATCCCATTCTGAATAACTGATTCGACGTGGTGTCGAAGATGAAGACGGTGGTCGAAGACCGGAAGTCTTCACGTCGTTTGGGTGATTACTGATGATCTTGATTGGGCTGTACACCCAAGAAGATGGAAACAGTTAGTGATCGTCCAGACGTGCTTGGAGATCGATGGATATGCGGGGTACTAGGTGCCTCCGGTTTCGTTCAGACCCAGAACGGACTTGTAAATGGACTGTGTGTCTGACATTGGATTTTAGTCTGTGTGATTGATCTCTATTAAATATATATCTGTTTGGCGGCGGAGAATTTATTCTCTTGCTTAACGCCCTTCTCTGAGACGTACGAGCTCAGGGGTTATATATTGATGGATATCAAACGCATGGAGTGAATTGCCTGTGTGGCATGCCTAAGTGGCAATTGATCGAGGCTTCTGTTGAAAAGCAAAGTCTTGTGGTGATGATCAAAGCATGGCCTTTGTGGCGTAGCTTTGTGTAACGTTTGCTTCGCGAGTTTTACACCCGGTATGAACCAAAAACGGGAGAGGACCTCAGGGAGGGCATGCGTTTCTTTCTAGCTAGAAGTGGCGTCAGTGGTTTTACACGCCCTGACGTGTTTGACTTATGTGGTTGTTGCTGTTGCGAGGCGCCTCGGATTAATCGGTCGTTCTCGAACCGATGGAGTCATTTAGTTGGCTCATTTACGCCCCAAAGGGCGGAGAAACGTATTGTTCAGGCACTATAATCCACATCGGTGGACCGGCCCTGACGATCTAAGGGGCAGTTGCGGCTGCTCCGGAGACATGGGCTAGATTGTCTCGAATCGGTTGAGGACTATCTTTTGCCTCGGTTCACGGATGGAAACCGAATTTCCAAATACGTGACATTTGCGGTTTTAATTGTAGAACCTAGTATGGCGACATAGTGGGATGGGGCACTCATGCCGCCTATGATTGATACTTATGATTTGAAGTTGTTTTATGCACTATGCACTTATAATAGTATCAAATAATGTGTTTTAAACGTATCAAGCATGCTTTGGCTGTTATAAGGTAAAAACCCTATCCTCCGGCTTGCGTTGCATTGTGTGATGGGACCTGGGTCTTATAACAGCTTCATTTTTCTTTATTTAGCATTGCGTTGTTTGTTTTATGCACTGGTATTCTTGGGAGGAAACCCGTTCCGTGTTATACGGCGTGGTCCCTTGATTTACCGAACTTTAAAATAAAGAATTATAACTGTTTTAGTTCTCACACCAGTCCCATGACTGACCTGGAGTTTATTGTTTTAACCTAAACTCTGGGTGCCCCTATTTTCCGCATGGGCAGCTAGTAGTTTTGGTTTTGCAGATTTATATTCACAGGATCCTGGTTTACAGCTGGAACGATATCCGGAAAGCTTTGTATCCGTATATCTCTTCTAGTTGTGTATTGTATTATTTTCCGCTGCGATGTATTTAAATGTAATTTAAATCTCTGATATTTCTGTGTAATATTCATTTATACTCTGTATATTCTTGTAATCTGATGCATTGTTGTAATATACAATGAAATGTTCTTTTATATGAGTTCTGTTGTGGCTTGTTCTCGGACTATCCGACACTTTCCTTTACGGGGAAGTTACGGGTCGTCTCATATACACATAAATTGGTTCGACTAATTCATTTTGACAAAATGAATATTTGGACAAAATGTCTATTTGTTTTTAACTAGTATAAAATGACTAAAAGGAATAATTGTTTTTAACTAATGCAAATTAACAAAAATGAATAATTAGTTTTAAACAACGTAAATTTACAATGGTGATTAATTTGTGTTTCAATTCTAATAAAATATTCCAACGCTATATTTGTTTCATTCTTTCAATTTAGACAAAATGAGTGTTTTTGTCTATTTTAATTTAATGATAAAAATGTGAATGTTTAGTTATTAAAATGTAACTTTTAAATTCTATCCTTTATTTCAAACAATCTTTATTCATATCAAAATTATAAATCAAGAATATAATTTTAAATCTGATGGTTTGTTTGCATTAGTGAATTGCAAACAAAGATGAACTTTATTTTAATGTTTTATTTGCGACGAGGAAAGCAATTAACAAATGTAACTTTTTATTAAAAAGTATATTTGAGCGAATGTAAAAGGGAACTCATTTCCAATGTGTATTTACGTTAGTGAATGTAAATAAAAGAAACAAATTCTATTTAAAAGAGTATTTTTGTTTATGAATGCAAACAAAGAATAGTTTTGTTTTTAAATTATATACACACTAGTGAATAAAAGATCAAAATTTATTTTCAAAGTATAATTTAAACAAATTCTATTAAATGTCTAAAAGTGTGTACATTTGTATTGGTAATTGTAGATAAAGAAAATATACTATAGTTTCATTGAATATTTGCATTGATAAATGCAAATAAAATAATAAACCTTAATTTCAATGCATATATATTGATAAACGCAAACAAAGAAATAGACTTTATTTTCAATATGTGTATGTATTTGCATTGGTGAGTGCAAATGAATAATTTGTTTCATTATATATTTGCATTGGTAAATGCAAACAAAAGAACAATTTCTATTTACTATATATGTTTGCATGGCTGAATGTAAATAGAGGTACAAATTTTATTTTCAAAACATGTTTACATTTTTGAACACAAAATAAAGAACAAAATTTTATTTTCAATATATGTTTTATTTTCTAGTTTTATTGGTGTTGTCAAACACAAATAAAAATGTACTTCTAATTTTCAAGTTATATTTGCATTATTAGATGCAATTGAGAAAAATGAATTTTATTTCATGCTATATTTGCATTGAAAAGTGCAAACGAAAATGTAACAACCCGAAAATTTGGGCCAGTTTAAAATTTTTATTTTGGCAATTTTAATGAATTTTGATTATTTAAAATGAATTGTTTTAAATAATATCGACGAGAAATTTATTTTGAATATAATTCGAACGTATATATTTATACGCGTCGTCGTTAGAATATAAAAATTATATATAATTATAAATAGAATTGAAAATGGCGCTGTAGTTCGATAATTCGATTTCAAACTTCAATTGAATGTACCGGGTGCAAAACAATCCGGATTTTAGTGAAACCAAAAACATTAGGATCCTGGATTACAACTGGAACAATATCCGGAAAGCTTTGTATCCGTATATCTCTTCTAGTTGTGTATTGTATTATTTTCCATTGCTATGTATTTAAATGTAATTTAAATCTCTGATATTTCTATGTAATATTTATTCATATATACTCTGTATATTCTTGTAATCTGATGCATTGCTGTAATATACAATGAAATGTTCTTCTGTATGGGTTCTGTTGTGGCTTGTTCTCGAACTATCCGACACTTTCCTTTACGGGGAAGTTACGGGTTTTCACAGAAAAGCAACCTTTTAATTTCTATGTTTATTTGCTTTGAAAAATATGAATAAAATATCTACCCAATTTCTATGTAACATCTGAAAATAATTTATTATTTACATATAAAATGTAAACAAAATTGTTGCTTTTATTTCAGTAATCAAGTTTTGATAAAAATGATATTTTCAATTCAATAATCAGATTTTGACAAAAATGAAAATTTCAATTCAATAGTCAAGTTTTGATAAAAGTGATATTTTCATTTCGTTAATAAAGTTTTGGCCAAAAATGTTCACTAATAAAGTTTGGCCAAAAATGTGATCTCTTATTTCAATACTTATGCTTTAACCAAAATGTTATTTTTATTTCAATATTAATTGTATTGAAAATGTAATCATTCTACTTAGATTTTAATTACACTGAAAAATGTAATCATTTTATTTCAATTTTAATAACGTTGAAAAATGTAATCTTCTTAATCTATTTCTAATTACATTAAAAATGTAATCTTTTTGATTTATTTCTAACATTTCAACAAAAACAAATAAAAGGATAAATTTTGTTTTTTTCTTTTTTTTTTCTTTCGACAATTCTAACATAAACAATTTTCATATGAATCATTCTTTACATTAAAAAGGTGATTTTTTTATGTTTTCAACACTTTTATTTTAACATGAACAATTTTCATATGAATAATTCTTTTCATTAAAAATGAGATTTTTAATGTTTCAAGTTTTCATTTCAAATAGATGAACATTTTTAATCTATTCTATATATACGGTAAAAATGTAAATTTTATCGCTAACATGGTTTCAATTCAAACAAATGAACGTTTTATGTTTTTATTGTAATTCATAAACCGTGTTCTAAATGTAAACAAACAAAAATAGGATTTTTATTAGTTAGCCAAATTCTGTCGTAATGTAAACAAATAAAAATATATTATATTTGTTGTTCATATTCTATTATCAATAAACAAATAAAAAGAATATTTTATTTGTCGTTCAAATCTTATTGCAAAGTAAACAAATAAAAGTAAGGTTTTAATTAGTTGTTCATTTTCTGTTGCAAAATAAACAAATAAACAAAAATAAAGTTTTTATTTGTCGATCAAATTCTATTGTTCATCGCAGAACAATAAAAATAATATTTTTAAAATAAATTAAAATAACTAGATCTGGATAAAATATGATTCAAATCTAAATTTAGATTTATTTTCTAATCGCAAATAAAATTCAATAATATATTAAATTCAACGCGGATCTAGCATATCATGAACAAAAAAACAAACCACCGACAACAATCAACCATTCATCAATCACAGAACATTTCAAATCTGAATTACGTGACAAAACAATTATTTTTAACGCAAGAAAAATAATTTATAATTAATTAAATAATAAAATTCAGAATTCTCACATTGATTTTTGCTTAAAATTTGACTGTCTCGGATTTAGCTCTGGTATGCGAGATCGCGAAGATCTCGGAAAGATGAGTCCAACGCAACTTACGGTTCGTCAATCGGCCCCCATATGAAAGAGATATTGATTTTTAAAGATCAGATAAATTAAATACTAAATTAATAAAATAATAACAAAAAAAAGACCTTCCTCGTCGCTCCAGTCACGGCCGAACCCATCATCGTTCACCAATCTCCCTGGTGCCCCCCTATGGCCCACCGTCGACCAATCAGAGACCACCACTCCGAATCTCCGCCCGCGAGCCACCACCGCCCAGAAGGCCACCACGCTCGGCCCCCTCCTCGCCTCAAAAATCGAACCGGAACGCGGCCACTTCCTCACCCGAATTCGTGAAATCCGTGCACCAAAACCCGATCTTAACCGTACGGATTTGTAGAGCTCTCCGTCCTCTTCGATTTGATATAAAGTTTGTAGATTTTCACTGAACGGATTGAGAGAAATTGATGTTTGAAGTTGGGGGATTTCTGGCCATTGAACAGGCATGGCGGCGGCTGGCTCAGAAATTGGGGTTAGGGTTTTTATTTTTTTATTATTTAATAATATAAATTCTCGAAAACGTGTTATAAAGGTGGATTTTTGGACTGTCTCAGAATTGGGCTTGCTTACTGTCGATCTTAATGTTTTGAGGCCTTCTGAACACAACGGGATGGGTCTCGGGGTCCAATTCCCAAATCCATAGAAAGTTTTATTTAAAATCCCATTAAAAATTAACTAATTAAATATTGACCGTACATTTAAATATGCCGGGGCCACATACGACCTCAGAAAATTCTAAAAAAAATATTTTTAGCTTTCTTATGACAATACGGTTCTAACAAAACTAGTTTTGTCGAATTTTGAGACTGTTTGAAAAATGGCTATTTTTAAGGTGTTTAAATTTAACTGAAGTAGTCAAAACACATTTTCTTTTGACACACTCACATATTGATTCGAAAACTTCTGAAAATTGAAACCTAGCAATAATGACATTCCGGTTCCAACAAAAGTGGTTTCGTCGAAAACATAGGTCATTTGAAAAATCACTATTTTCAAGGGCTATATATTTAATATTAAGAACACATTTTTTAAAAAATAAATTCCGAAACTCAAAATATATAAGTGTTTACTGTTTTTCAGTGCAGAAACGTCATTCCGAACTCAATGGAAGTGGTTTCGAGTCGAAATTCCTTCATATGTGAAATGTAGCCTTTCGGGCCATATATAATATATATATAAATTCTACATCGACCTTTCTAAAAATTGAATTGGCCATAACTTTTGATTTCCGCTATGAAATTTCAATTTTCCAGATTCGTTAGAAAGATATGATTAAACAGATTTAAATATTTTTGGTTTCACTCAATTCTGATTTATTTTGAATTCTTTACATTCAGTTAAAGTTCGAAATCAAATTTTAAAACTACCACGCCGTTTCTAACTCCTTTTATATTTAAACTAAATTTATTCGTTTTAACCTCGATAAAAATAAATTCTAGCCATTATTATTAATAATAAATTATAATATAACCTCAAAATTCATTAAAATTTTCTAAAATAATTTTTTTAAATTGGTTCAGAATTTGCGGGTTGTTACAATCTCCCTCACTTAAAATCTTTTCGTCCTCGAAAAGGAAATAAAGCTAAAGTTGATCATTTAACTAATTTAATTCTCATTCTTTAATTTTTTAATAATTTTATTAGTTGAACTCATATTCACACAACACAATCGTCAATCAATTAGTTGATTAAATTTTCAAAAATATATAATTTTTATATATTCAAAAATCATATTTTCTAAAATCGAATTATATACAATAACAAGTACGTTAATTATGAGTTTTCCACTCTGACTCATTCTAGGGCATTGCTAACCCCATCTCAAACGATTATTCTCATTCTAGGATATTGCTGATCCTATCTCTAATGAGTATTCCTATTGGATATTACTAATCCAACCTCTTATGAGTCTTCTGTTTAGTTCTAACGAGTAGTACCCCAAATATTTGAGCTAACCTGATCTCTCATACCAGCTGTAACGACCCGGATTTCGCCCAACCCCAATCGATCGCAAGATCAATCAAGACCGTTCAAAACCTGCGTACGTTAACTTTGGGCATACAACACATCAGAACAACAACACCGACTTTTATAACATCAATAATAAATGTTACATCAGAGTACAGAATATATCAGAGTACATCGATCAATAATACAGCGGAAGATACATTTAAAATAAATTAAATACATTGCAGCGGAACTAATCTCAACGGAAGGCCATCAATATTCTGGACCCAGCTTCAGACTTCAATCCAGGATCCTACTTAACTATATCTGCAAAAAGCTACTCGACTGCCGTGTGGAAAGAGGGCACCTGAGTTTGCAAAGTGAAACAAACTACAGGTCAGTCGTGGGACTGGTGTGAGAATTCTATATTTAACTCACCTAATAAGTAGGCTAATCACAGGACCACGCCGCTAACGCGGAATGGGTTTACTCCATTGGATTTCCAGTGCATAATTAAAGTAAATCGTCAAATAATGTAATGCCTTTTTAGAAAAATGAAACCATTATAAGACCCAGGTCCCATCACACAATGCAACACACACCAGAGGATAGGGTTTTACCTTATAATGGTCAAAAGATGCTTGATACGTAAAAATGATATTATTATTAGTGTGTATATATATTTAAAACATTTCAATAAAAATGTATTAATCTTAGATGACATAGGTACCATATACTATGTCGCCGTATATAAGTTTACAATCTAGACCGTAATGTCGTATTGGAAATTGGTTTTCTGTCATGAAATCGAGGCTAGGGATCGTCCTCTTCCAATTCGAGACACTCTAGCAAATGCCTCAGGATCACACCTATGGGCAACCCTTGGAGCGGTAGGGTCGGTCCCCACCTAACGGTAGTGGATTGGCAATTCCTGAACATACGTTTCCTGGCCCTTTTGGACCTTTTGGACCTATAATATGACCACTTCCGGCCTATAAAAAAAACGAGGTACCTCAATCCATAATCCACATAGTAAAATGTCGGGCCGTGTTAAAGCCCAAACACCACTTCTAGCTAGAAAGAAACGTATGCACTCCCTACGGTCCATATCCCGTTTTTGACTCATATCGGGGTGTGAGGCTCGCGAAGTCACGATATACACAAAGCTATGCCTAAGGAGACTGTGCTTTGATCATCAACCACAAGGCCTGCTTTCAACAAAGCCTTGATAATTTGCATCTTAGCATGTCACATTGTCAGACCCTACCATATTATTGATCATCTACCAATATACATATAACCTCTAAGCTCATACGTCTTAGAGAAGGGTGATAAGTAAAGAATAAATTCTTCACTACCAAACAGAAATATATAATCAGTAGCGTTCAGCAAATACAGTAGAAAGGAATACAATGTCAGACACGCAATCCATTTACAAGTCCGCTCTGGGTCTGAGCGAAACAACGTGTCCATCGATCTCCAAATGCGTTTGGACGATCATTACCAAATACCTTGCCTTGGAAGGCCAATCCCAATTCAAGATACCAGTCATCGTCATCCCAACGATGTAAAAACCTTCGGTCTTCAATCACCGTCTTCATCTTCGACTCTTGATCGTCGTGATGATTATTCAGAATGGGTTAAACCCAGTCTTTCTGAATAACTCGTGTATTTTGGGATTAAAAAGCAAATATTGGAAAATCACACATTACGCCACATTCCAACTCCGAGTATTCTTTTAATAAGATATTCGTTTTAAAAGATTCTCATTAATTTTATCAAAGATAAACACTGAAAATGAAATCTATAAATCAATTTCCGAAATATGGAATTTCACAGAAATCAAATCAATACATAATCGATATAAATTTCTGTATCGGACTAATAATATAAATGGAATAACGGCAAAGCCTCTTAAATTCCATATATAATATCAGTCTTCTTTTACAGAAGTCCATTTCGATTATTACAAATCGAATTTCCACTTAATTCCAATCTAATATATTAAATTGGAAAAACTTAATTTTTTAGAAAATACCTTTTTAAATCTATAAAATAGATTCATAAATTCCAAATAATAATTTCAATGTAAATTGGATTAAAGGACAAATGTCGTTTAAAACATCGTCCACGATAAATCCACTTCGCATCTCAATTTATTTCATATCACAAAATATAATTGCAAATGCTAATAATCTTTTAAAAACATATTTTAAAATAATCATAAAAATATTCTTTATATAAAGACTCTAAATGAGAAGTATTCTTTATATTACAAATTCTTTATCTTTTACAAAAATTCTTTGTTTTAACATATACTTGATTAACAATATATATTTTGAAAATATATACTTTATATAAAAAGAATTTCTAATGTAAAAATGTTCTTATTTAAAAGAACACCTGAATCGAAATGCGACTCAAACATTTACCATCTAATTTGGGTTACATGGATTTGACACACATCATCAAATCATCCATTTACATCCAAAGTGTAAATTCCACTGTGTATGCGTTAAAATTAAATAATAACGCTCATCACAGCCTGTCGATCTAATGATCAACATACGACTAGATATTGGGATTAGTGTATATAAATTTTCATCCCAACACCCATGTGGGGTTTCAACCAACAAACAAATACTAAGCTAATTTGTGCACTTGGGCGATGTGTGAAAAATTATCGTCCCAATCACATACACAAGTCGGGTAACTTATGAATGGATGTGTAATACACAATACATATAATGACGACAAGAAAATATCTCTACTGCAATGAATGAATAAGCATAATAACTTTGTCTCTATTGACAAATTCTGTTTTGCTAATTTAAACTCTAAACAAAAATGGTTATTTTGTTTTGGCAATTCTAATGAGACAAAATGATAAATATTTTGATTTAACTAACCTATCTTGACAAGTATATATTTTGCCAAACATACATACATACATACATATATATATATATATATATATATATATATATATATATATATAAATTGCTTCAACTAATTCATTTTGACAAAATGAATATTTGGACAAAATGTCTATTAGTTTTTAACTAGTGTAAAATGACTAAAAGGAATAATTGTTTTTAACTAATGCAAATTAACAAAAATGAATAATTGGTTTTAACCAATGTAAATTTACAACGGTGATTAATTTGTGTTTCAATTCTAATAAAATATTCCAATGCTATATTTGTTTTATTCTTTCAATTTAGACAAAATGAGCGTTTTTGTCTATTTTACTTTAATGACAAAAATGTGAATGTTTAGTTATTAAAATGTAACTTTTAAATTCTATCCTTTATTTCAAACAATCTTTATTCATATCAAAATTATAAATCAAGAATATAATTTTAAATCTGATGGTTTGTTTGCATTAGTGAATTGCAAACAAAGATGAACTTTATTTTAATGTTTTATTTGCGACAAGGAAAGCAATTAACAAATGTAACTTTTTATTTAAAAGTATATTTGAGCGAATGTAAAAGGGAACTCATTTCCAATGTGTATTTACATTTGTAAATGTAAATAAGAGAAACAAATTCTATTTAAAAGAGTATTTGTGTTTATGAATGCAAACAAAGAATAGTTTTATTTTTAAATTATATATACATTAGTGAATAAAAGAACAAAATTTATTTTTAAAGTATAATTTAAACAATTTCAACTAAATGTATAAAAGTGTGTACATTTGTATTGGTAATTGTTGATAAAGAAAATAGACTATAGTTTAATTGAATATTTGCATTGATAAATGCAAATAAAAGAATAAACCTTAATTTCAATGCATATATATTGATAAACGCAAACAAAGAAATAAACTTTATTTCCAATATGTGTATGTATTTGCATTGGTGAGTGCAAATGAATAATTTGTTTCATTATATATTTGCATTGGTAAAGGCAAATAAAAGAACAATTTCTATTTACTATATGTGTTTGTATGGCTGAATGTAAATAGAGGTACAAACTTTATTTTCAAAACATGTTTACATTTTTGAACACAAAATAAAGAACAAAACTTTATTTTCAATATATGTTTTATTTTCTAGTTTTATTGGTGTTGTCGAACACAAATCAAAATGTACTTCTTATTTTCAAGTTATATTTGCATTGTGAGATGCAAATGAGAAAAATGAATTTTATTTCATGCTATATTTGCATTGAAAAGTGCAAATGAAAAGCATCCTTTTAATTTCTTTGTTTATTTGCGTTGCAAAATATGAATAAAATATCTACCCAATTTCTATGTAACATCTGAAAATAATTTCTTATTTACATATAAAATGTAAACAAAATTGTTACTTTTATTTCAATAATCAAGTTTTGATAAAAATGATATTTTCAATTCAATAATCAGATTTTGACAAAAATGAAAATTTCAATTCAATAGTCAAGTTTTGATAAAAGTGATAGTTTCATTTCGTTAATAAAGTTTTGGCCAAAAATGTTCACTAATAAAGTTTGGCCAAAAATGTGATCTCTTATTTCAATACTTATGCTTTAACCAAAATGTTATTTTTATTTAAATATTAATTATATTGAAAATGTAATCATTCTACTTAAATTTTAATTACATTGAAAAATGTAATCATTTTATTTCAATTTTAATTACATTGAAAAATGTAATCTTCTTAATTTATTTCTAATTACATAAAAAATGTAATCTTTTTGATTTATTTCTATCATTTCAACAAAAAAAAGGATAACTTTGTTTTTTTCTTTTTTTTCTTTCGACAATTCTAACATAAACAATTTTCATATGAATCATTCTTTACATTAAAAATGTGATTTTTTTATGTTTTCAACACTTTTATTTTAACATGAACAATTTTCGTACGAATAATTCTTTTCATTAAAAATAAGATTTTTAATGTTTCAAGTTTTCATTTCAAATAGATGAACATTTTTAATCTATTCTATATATATATAGTAAAAATGTAAATTTTATCGCTAACTTGGTTTCAATTCAAACAAATGAACGTTTTATGTTTTTATTGTAATTCATAAACCGTGTTCTAAATGTAAACAAACAAAAATAGGATTTTTATTAGTTAGCCAAATTCTGTTGTAATGTAAACAAAAAAATATATATTCTATTTGTTGTTCATATTCTATTGTCAATAAACAAATAAAAAGAATATTTTATTTGTCATTCAAATCTTATTGCAAAGTAAACAAATAAAAGTAAGGTTTTATTTGTTGTTCATTTTCTGTTGCAAAATAAACAAATAAACAAAAATAAAGTTTCTATTTGTCGATCAAATTCTATTGTTCATCTCAGAACAATAAAAATAATATTTTTAAAATAAATTAGAATAACTAGATCTGAATAAAATATGATTTAAATCTAAATTTAGATTTATTTTCTAATCGCAAATAAAATTCAACAATATACTAAATTCAACGCGGATCTAGCATATCATGAACAACAAAACAAACCAGCAACAACAATCAACCATTCATCAATCACAGAACATTTCAAATCTGAATTACATCACAATACAATTATTTTTAACGTAAGAAAAATAATTTATGATTAACTAAATAATAAAATTCAGAATTCTCACATTGATTTTTGCTGAAAATTTGACTGTCTCGGATTCAGCTCCGGTCTGCGCCATCGCGAAGATCTCGGAAAGACGAGTCCAACGCAACTTACGGTTCGTCAATCGGCCCTCGTATGAAAGAGATATTGATTTTTAAAGATCGGATAAATTAAATATTTAACTAATAAAATAATAAAAAAAACACCTTCTTCCTCGTCGCTCCAGTCATGGCCGAACCCATCATCGTTCCCCAATCTTCCTGCACGCGCCCCCCTATGGCCCACCGTCGACCAATCAGAGACCACTACTCCGAAGCTCCGCCCGCGAGCCACCACTGCCAGAAGGCCACCACGCTTGGCCCTCTCCTCATCTCAAAAATCGAACCCGAACGCGGCCACTTCCTCACCAGAGTTCGCGAAATTTGTGCACCAAAACCCGATCTTAACCGTACGGATTTGTAGAGCTCTCCATCCTCTTCGATTTGATATAAAGTTTGTATATTTTCACTGAACGAATTGAGAGAAATTGATGTTTGAAGTTGGGGTATTTCTGGCCATTGAACAGGCATGGCGGCGGCTGGCTCAGAAATTAGGGTTAGGGTTTTTATTTTTTTATTATTTAATAATATAAATTCTCGAAAAACATGTTATAAAGGTGGATTTTTGGACTGTCTCAGAATTGGGCTTGCTTACTGTCGATCGTAACGTTTTGAGGCCTTCTGAACACAATGGGATGGGTCTCGGGGTCCAATTCCGAAAATTGTAGAAAGTTTTATTTAAAATCCCATTAAAAATTAATTAATTAAATATTGACCGTACATTTAAATATGTCGGGGCCACATACGACCTCAGAAAATTCTAAAAAAAATATTTTAAGCTTTCTTATGATGATACAGTTCTAACAAGACTAATTTTGTCGATTTCTGAGACTGTGATCGCTGCTTTTCTATGAATCAGTAAAGCGCGACATTTAAATTAAATTCTGCAAGCATACAGGTGTGTAGCATACAGGTCGAACACAGGGAGGTGTTATTAAAAATTATTATCTATTTATTCTTGGGCGAGTTAGACGAAGTTTGGAGTTGTTGTTTTTTATGTTGTTGAAATTACTCTGAATATTTTCAATAACCTGTTATAACATAAATGGAGGCAGAATTAAACTGTAAAATCTGAATCAAGGGAAACGGGCTATGCCATTGCGTTCGTCTCGGAAAAATACGCGAAATAGAGTCTGAGTTTTCGAGAATCGAAGTCCGTATGACCAAGATATGGCCTCGCGAAGTTTCACGAAAAATTCCCAAATTAAAGTATACTTAATTAAGTGAAATGGGTTGCGCAGAGAAATATATATATATATATATATTGATATATATATATATATAATTGAAAATTAAATAATTAAATATGCAAAAATGTTCAAAACAGCGAATTGGGAGAGGGGAATAACCGAACCGGCCGATTTTTGAGGTCGACCCGAGCGCGCTGGGTCGACTAGGGGTTAATCCAGGGTGTTTGGCTGTCAACCCGTGGGCCGATTCGCTCAAATGCAGATTTTGCATTTGGATGGTTCTCATGTTTCATCTTTAATCTAAAGGCCCTAGATGGTTCCTACACTTGACTTCTTCCCCAACACATGCTTTGATGGCTTGGATTGAATCTAGGTTTAATCCTATGGCCTAAAACACTTGCCTAATCTATAAATAAGACCCTAACCTATCCTAAATCCTCATTATTCATTCATGCAACTAAACTATGGCAAAATCAATCCTCTCATGGCCTCCACTCTCTTCATAAATTCCTAAATCAAATTTCTAAGAGATTTCCATGCATACAAGTGTATTTAGGCTTGTATGATCCTCTTTAGCTTGCATTAAAGTCTTGTTTCTCTATTGGCATCATAAAGGAGGAGTCTTGATCAAGTTTGCTTGCATTTTGGGGTTTTAATTTGTTGCATAAGGGGTTTCTTACATTTGCTATACTCATTTGAGTCCACATAAGCATTGTAAGCCCTTCCCTACTCTTAGATATTAACTATGAAGTTAAATGTTCATGTTGAAAGTTTGGGTTTGATTAATTAGAATGATGCATGCTATCATGTTATGCGAGTTTATGAAGTCATTATCTTGATCTTATGAGCTAAAAGCCACAACCTTTATGTTGAAATGTTGCATTATGCAACATGAGAATCTTCATAATCATTATGTCAACTTGCGTATGAAGTCATAATCCTTATATGATGATATATGCGAGTTTCTAGCCATCATTCCATGTCTTTTGTCACCATGATTCGCTTATGTACCAAGTTTGGGTTGATGCATGTTTTTGAGGCTTAAGAATGTAACATGCAAGCTAATGAACACATTTGTGCCTCATTTGCCACCATGATTAACTTGTGGCTTAATACCCATTTTTGTCATTCCTTTGCCAAGTCTCTTCTTTTAATCCATCACGTTGTTGCGAACGTATATGCTAGTTTAAAAAGCGTTGGGGTCACATTATGGGGAAACATAATGACATGAATATGACTTGGGTAAATGCGTATAAACATGACAACATGTAACGTTAAATATGACATGTGTTTATACTTGAAAACATGACTTGAAGTATAACATGGAAGTTGACATGTAAGTATGCATAAAAACATAAGCTTGGGAATTTACCTATTAAGTTAGGTCTACCCATTGGGAATTTACCTATTAAGTTAGGTCTACCCAATTGCTTGAAAACTTGACTATGAACATGACACTAGACTAAACATGAAAGTGGCCAACTCGAGGTTGGGTTGAGTTTGCAACGTAAAACTACCCTGAACCGACCGGCCTAACTAGTAGTTGCAAACAATAGGACCCAATGTGAGAAGTTGGTCATGTTGTGCTTGAACCCGAGGTTAGACCAAGTTGTGGTGTAAAGCTACCCGGAACCGACCGGCTTAACTAGTAACCACAACAAAGTCTAATGTGAGAGGTTGGGGTGCATTAAGTAATTAATGCCACATGATAGGGTTAAGTTAATTTGATTAATGACTCTTAACCAAATATGACATGGGTAAATGGGTTAAGTAAATTGGTTAGGCTAATGATACTTAACAAAACATGACAAGGTTGGGTAGGTTAAGTGATTTGATTTGCCTAATGACGCTTAACCATTTTTATACGACTAGTGGACGGGGATTAAGTTAACCAACACTTAATCAATCCAACATGATAATTTGGCAAGGTTAAGTAAGTTTTCTTAATGACACTTAACCACACAAGATGATTAGGGGATGGGGTTAAGTAATTTGCACCTAACTAATCCGACACGGTAATTAGATGGGGTTAAGTAATCCACACTTAACTAATCTAAACACGGTAATTCGATGGGGTTAAGTTAAACACTTAACCAATTTAAACTCGGTAATTCAATGAGGTTAAGTAACCAATACTTAACCAACTTAACGTGATAATTTAATGGGGTTAAGCAACTTATACTTAACCAATTATACATGATGATTTGATGGGGTTAAGTAACTTACACTTAACCAATCTAATACGCGGACCTGATAAGGTTAAGTCACAAGACCTTTTTAGGATATACTTAACCATTGTAGTACGATTAGAGGATGGGGTTAAGCCAACCTATACTTAACCAAACCGACTCAATAATTTGATGGGATTAAAATAATCTATGCTTAATCGATCTAGCAAGATAATCCGATAGGATTAAGGTAAGCTAGTACTTGACCAATTTGACTTGATAGGGTTAAGTCATGAGCCTCTGGGTACACTTAACCAACTTGTGGGACTAAGTCTTGAACTTAAATACTTAGCCAATCTTTGACGTGATTTGTGGGCGGGTTAAGTCATGGACTTGAATGATAACACTTAACCCAATAGACAAACCCTAGCTAGAAGAACTAGGTAGAAAACCGTGGTTAATCAAGGATAACGGGAAAGGAAGCTAAGTGGTAAACCTTAGTCAAGAGTAACTAAGTAATAATTCTTAGCTAAGGACATAGACTAGTTCTCAAAACGATGAGTAACCTGATACGGTAGGTCATCGCTTAGTATACGAGGGGGAGCAAGTTATCTGACTTGGATAAAAGCTCCAGCGCACTGGGTGCCGAAGTGGAAGCTTCGGGGGACGTGAGGATATTCTTGGGATCCCTCTGTGGGCTGCCAGGTAATTATACTAGGCCCATGAGAGGTTAAGGTCTGCGTTAGAAGGACCAAGAGTATGCCTTGGTTGCTATGCGAGCAACCTAAAGACTGGGATGGATTAGCGTGGAGTCGACGATTCTTGTTTTTGCCCTGGATAGCGCATCGCCGACTACCTACCATCTTTAGTCAATCGTGTACGTGCGGAAAGGCAGGGAACCCCCAACAGACCATGTGCTTGCTATCGAGTCATGGGTGAGGTTGGCCCGTAGGAAAGTGGGCTATAGTGGGGCCGGGGAGTGGTTCTTATACATGATTTTTCTTGGATTGCCTTTCAGTAGTTGAGGGAGGGGTCACGTGGGACCATAGCCACGGGTACAAAAACAGACCTTGATATCTGCATCGGCAGACGATTTAAAGCTCCCGACCGAGTTCCGTATTTCTTGATTTGCCCTGGCACGGAACTCGGATGGCACATTGGGGAACATGTGCATCTAGACATGGAAAACGATTCACGATACATACGTGGGATCAAGGGCGCGGTTGACGGGTGGCGTAATCCCTAGTGGTCCTAGGTTGCCAAAACCCAAACCGAGACACGGAAATGTTCATTAGGTAGCATAATCCCTAGCAGTCCTAGGTGGCATAAATCCTAAGTGGACGCGCGATAGTTCATGGTAAGGAAACACAACTAGATCAAGGGTTGCAGTCCAAAACAACTTCAAGGATAAACCGTTTACATGGGAAAGCCCGTACAGCCTACGGCAAAGGACTGAACTTATACATGGAAAGAAACATATGAGTTGAGTAACCTATATATGCGGCATATTAGGTTGACATGGACCATTACACGACTTTTGAGTAAGGGTCATTCACGGATAACACGTAATACAGTTGGGGTACTAGTACGGTAGGTGCAGAGCTAAAATGCAGGATAGATATCATGGGACGTTATACGTGATAGATATCTTGGGGATATTATACTTGATAGAAACCTGACGATGTGATACCTTGTTTTATCTTGACATCGTAATTTATCATGACACCTTAGTTTATCTGAGTTTAGTAGTTCATCCTGTTATTTTGATTTAGCTTATCTATCTTGTCATCATGCTTATGTTCATCTCAGTTTGTCATGTCAGTTAACTTTACTAGTTTTTATGCTAATAGTAGATAGGGCTTACTCAGTCTTTTTGACTGACCCGTTTTGTTTCGCCTCTTTTCTTCCCTTCCCCCCCCCCCCCAGGTTACAGGGAGGAAATACTGTTGTTTAGTTCGGACTTCTTCTGCTTGAAGGTCATCATGGATGGCTTGGACTTTTCTTGGCTAATGGCTACTTTACTGTTTTTACTTGGGGAATAATTTATGAAAACGTCTTTATGCTTCTTTACTATTGCAAGACAGGTTTTGATGTACTCTGATGTAAAAGGCTTTAGACCTTATTTATTCATGTTATGAAAGTTTGATTTTACTTCCGCTATTTTTATATGTTCTGTCTTGTGATATTTCTGTGCATGTTTACCAATAATGCCCCTCTAAAGCTAGTGCATTCCTTTGCGAGTGACCCTAGCGGAGGCGGGGTGTTACAGTTACCATCCAAACGAGGTGAAGATCTCCGGTCTTCGACCATCGTCTTCATCTTCGACTTTCAATCGTCGGTCAATTATTTGAAATGAGAATTAACTCGGCCTTCTCAAATAATTCACGTATATTTAGAATTTCAAATCAATTTACTTCAATGGTTAAATTATTTGACAACGCCAATCTTGTTCTTTAATGTAATTTTCACACCAAACACATTCAACCATCAAAAGCCACATAAATCGAGCAAATTCAGTTTATTTCCATTCCATATCGCTTATGATATTTTATAACTATTTATCGCTATTTTTATTTATTTTAAAATAGCTAATTTATTCAAAACGACGCTTCGGGCCATAAAGTGGCCGTGGCGCTGTTTTTCTTCAGATTTGATTTACACATATCTGAAAATCTAACCGTTGGATCTTCACAAAATTTACATCATTCGAAAGGTCTTTTCAAAACGAATCCAACGGTTCCAGTTTCAGGAAATTCCGACGGTCGGATCTCCCGGTACAATCGTTTGAAGTTTCGATTTCCAAATACGAACTGCAGCGTCGTTATTCGATTAAATATATAATTATATTTTTATATATATAAATATAATCGCTTCTGGCGCTGTTTTTCTTCAGATTTGAATTAAACATTCCAGACAATCCAACCGTTGGATTTTTACAAAGTTGGTGCCGTTGGGAAGATATTTCCAAGGCGAACCCGACGGTTGAGATTTCGGGAAAATCCAATGGTCGGATTCCCCGTACTAGTTGTTTGAAATCACGGTTTCAAAATGCGAACTACACGGCCACGTTCCGTTTTAATTTTATTTATATTTATATAATCATATAAATATAGTTCATTCAACAATTTCAATATCGTTTTCACTTCAAATATTTCACTAACGCCTTAAAATTTTGGAAAATTTCGCCATAACCTCCCCTGCACCGGGAGCATCGGGAAATCGCAAATAGCTTTCCCGGTCCTTCTAATCTCAAAAAGAAAAAGAAAAAGCCAAGCGGCTAGCCAACAGGCTCATAAAATCATCACCCAAACAAAACAGTAAATGTGTACCTATTTGTCGGGCACAAAATTTTATTCCTCTTCTCTAGCCCCTTTGCTTTAACCTGTTCAATGAATATGCATGGACATATATATAGTTCTTATCATTTATCATTTTCTATTCAACTTCATATTTGATTTCTATTTGGTTTAAAAACACCATTCATTCGAATGTTACATACATAGGTACAAATCATATCATTAGCTAATTAGTGAATATTTCAACTCATATATATTTATTTGAACAAGTGGCTATTTCTAACACTTCACATTTCAACGATTCCTGTATATAATAAAAATGTGATTTTTATTGTAAAACAATTCATTTCAAGACACTATTTTTCTACATAGTTCATATAGGTGAAAAAAATAGGATTTTTGTCATAAAACAGTTTCTTTTATTACGAGATTATTTCACACAGTTCATATAGTCGATAAAAGGTGATTTTTTATTATCAAACAATTTATTTCAAAATATGAATACCATTCAACACATGAATTTCTAATCAACAAATGAATATCAATTCAACACATGAAGGTTTTCTATAGTTTCTATATATAGATAGAAATGTGATTTTTATATTTAAAACGCGAATACCATTCAACACATGAATTTCTAATCAACGAATGAATATCAATTCAACACATGAAGGTTTTCTATTCAATGAATCAATATAGTTTAAGCAAATGAAAATAATTCAAACACACGAATATTATTCAAAATTTCGGCAGCATAACGGTAGGGTAGTTAAAACTGGGACCGTCCCTAGTACGACTCCTCGCTCTACCTTAAAACCTCACGGTTTTTGACAATGGGGATCATGCATCTAGTTCGCACGCAGGCGGCATGTATATATTTATTTCATTTCCACAAACTAATCCTATGTGGTTTCAACCAAATATTTCTCAACCACAAACGGGTATTTTTCAACCTCAATCAATCAATATTAACCACAAACAATCCCAAACAATCATTCGCTATCAATCAATTTTCACACAATTTCAACCAATAAATATCGTCCATGGTTTGTGGACGAGGGGCGTATATATATATATATATATATATATATATATATATATATATAGCAATTCACTTTTATTTCAACACATATATATATACCTAGAAAAAAAAAAGAAATTGAAGAGTGAGAAATTCTCACCTATAGCTATCCAACTTCACGACACTTCACTTAGAGAAATCTTCGCCTTTCTCGCCTTTTTTTCGCTTTCGCCCGTAGCCACTACATATATAAAAAACCGAATTTTTACTATTCTATTCAATATATAAAAATCAAATTTCTTTCTTTGCTATTCAATATATAAAAATCGAATTTTTACTATGCTATTCAAAATATAAAAATCATATTTTTACTTCGATGTTCAATATATAAAAAATCATATTTTTACTTCGATGTTCAATATATAAAAATCGAATTTTTACTTCGATGTTCAATATATAAAAATCATATTTTTACTTCGATGTTCAATATATAAAAATCATATTTTAACTTCGATGTTCAATATATAAAAATCATATTTTTACTTCGATGTTCAATATGTAAAAATCATATTTTTACTTCGATGTTCAATATGTAAAAATCATATTTTTACTTCGATGTTCAATATATAAAAATCATATTTTTACTTCGATGTTCAATATATAAAAATCGAATTTTTACTTTTTATAAAAATCAAACCTTTTATATTTATAAAATCACTACTTTGTGATTAAAAAAATCAAAGCTTTGATCATGTTTAAAAATCAACTCTTTTAACAAAGAACATATATATCAATTAAAAATCTAATTTATTCTAAACTAATATATAAATAAAAATCTAATTTTTTTTATTCACAGCCTTCATAAGTAAAACTGATTTTTTTATTTGCTATTTACTTACATTAAAATTATACAAAGAAAGAACAAAAATAGATAAATAAATAAAAAAAAGGAGGAAACACACATCGTTGCTTATGAAGAGGGAGGGGGGTGGATGCGTCGGAGGTTGTCAGGGCGGAGCTGGCCAGCGGTTTTGGGCTGAAGCGGTTTAGGGGGGGTCGGATTAAAGGAGGAGGAGTGAGCGAGGGCGTCGGGGGGGCATCGAAGGTGGGGCACCGGCATGGGCGGGGCGCGGTGGTCTTCTGGCGGCGGCGTCGCGTAATTAGGGTTCGTTGTTTTTTTTTCTCTGTTTGATTCGAACTGAAGGAAGAAAAGAAAAAGGGGGGGCAGAACGAAAGATAAGGGAGGGGAAAGAAAAAAAAATTATTATTTAATTATTTAATTTTCAAAAAGTTGACTTTTACATACAACCTCTAAACGAGGCCCACCGCCTGTCGTCCATAGCGTTTTACCCCCATCCCGAACACAATGGAATATGTATCGTAAGCTGATTCGATCGTTTGAATCAGTTTCCGTTGAATTTAAAGTGCAATTCTTTATATATTCAATTTAAACGCACATTTCAATTTAGTGGGGCCACATACGAACTCGAGAAATTCCAAAAAAATATTTTCTAGCTTCGTATTGACGATACGGTCCTAACAAAACTAGTTTCGTCAAATTCTGAGACCGTTTGAAAAATGGTCAATTTCTAGTCGATTAAAATCAACTAAAACCGGTCAAACGCGTTTTCCTTTGCCTCGCTCACATATTGATTCGAAGAATTATGAAATTTGAAACCTAGCAATAACTTTACACCACGGATCCAACAAAAGTGGTTTCGTCGAAATCCGAGGTCGTTTGCAAAATGTCCATTTTTAAGGGCCTAAATTCCATAGCGACTATTCAGAATTCTCAACTGGACATATCTTTTGATTCCCGCTATCAAATTTCAATTTGTCAGATTCGTTGGAAAGGTATTCACTAATAGATTTAAATATTTTTAGTTTCACTAAAATTCGTTTTGTTTTGCACGCGATATAGTCCGACAAAGTTTGAATTCGATTTTTGAAACTACAGCGCCCTTTCAGGCCTTGTTTATAATTATAATTAATTATATTCGTTTTCAATTGTCGATTCAAACTCAGTTTTCATCGCCATTATTTAAAATATTTATTTTAAATATTTAAAATCCATTATTTTAGCCAATTTAAAATTTTTAAATTGGTTCAGATTTTCTGGGTCGTTACAATCTCCTCCACTTAAAACTTTTCGTCCCCGAAAAGGAACAAAGTCGAAAGTGGTTTGATAAATCTACAATCACACAACACAACAACCAATCCAATTGTTTTCAACCTTCAAAAATATACTAATCAAATCCTATACCCTTTAAAAATCCTTCAGACTATATAATTAAAAGTGCACATCTATGAAAAGAAAATAACAATAGAGTAGAGAATGGAATGGTAGTGCAAAGTAGGGTAAATGTACCTTGCACCAGAGTCAATCAGAGATATCTATTCGGCATCTAGGATAAGCCTTCTGAATGCTCTCCTCAGTTTCCCAAGTACAATCTCGCAGATCTCCACTCCATTGCACTTTGACCAGGCGAACCTTCTTGTTCCTCAGCTCTTTGGTTTCCTTACCGATAATCTTTAGCGGCTCTCTTCTCACAGCTAATTCTGGGGTTATTTCAATGTCATGTTGAGCTGCTTCTTCCACGATCAAGTCTGGATCATGAACGTGCTTTCGAAGTTGAGATATGTGAAATACATCATGAATTTCAGGCAACCAATTAGGCAGTTTGACCCTATAAGCAAGAGTTCCAATCCGTTCCAGAATAGGAAACAGACCAATGAATTTGGGTGCCAACTTTCCAGTTTTACCGAACCGGATAACTCCTCTCATCGGCGATACTTTCAATTATACATAGTCGCCAACTTCAAAGGATATATCTCTTCTTCTTCTATCGGCATAGCTCTTTTGTCGGCTTTGAGCGGCGAGTAATCGCTTCTTAATAAAATCGACTTTGTCGGCAGCTTCTCGAATCATATCAGGACCCAACACAAGTCTATTACCTGGTTCGACCCAACAAGCAGGGGATCGGCACGGTCTACCATACAATGCTTCGAATGGCGACATTGTCAGACTCGCCTGGTAGCTGTTGTTATAAGAGAATTCAGCCAAATGCAGATGGTCTTCCCATGATCCACCGAAATATAGAACACAAGCCCGCAATAGATCTTCTAAAATGCGATTCACCCTCTCAGTCTGACCGTCTGTCTGAGGATGATAAGCGGTGCTCAAGTTTAACTTCGTTCCCAGCTCGACTTGAAATGCTTTCCAGAATTTGCTAGTGAATATTGTATCTCTATCACTGACTATGCTGAGCGGCACTCCATGTAGTCTAACTATTTCCTTGAAGTATATCTGCGCCAGACTCTGAGCAGTTCTGTTTGATCTGACAGGTATGAAATGGGCGGTCTTCGTGAAACGATCTACGATCACCCAAATACTGTCATTTCCTTTTCAGGTTCTGGGCAGACCATCAATGAAATCCATAGAAATATGTTCCCACTTCCAATCAGGAACTTCTAGCGGTTGTAATAATCCAGTTAGTTTCTGTTGGTCACTCTTGACTAGCTGGCAAGTAGGGCACCGACTAACATATATCGAGATGTCTCTTTTTAACGACTTCCACCAGAATGTGCGTTTGATATCGTTATACATTTTATTCACACCTGGATGGATACTGAGCTTAGATTTGTGACATTCATCTAGTACATCCCTTCTGAGTTCAGGAATATCTGGAACGCAAATTCGCCCTTCTAACCTCAGAATCCCTTCGCTGTCTAGCTGGAAATCCGAAGCATTGCCTTCACGAATTCGCTGACTCATTCCTTTGATAAATTGGTCATCTTCTTGGAGAGCCGATATCTTATCAATCAACGAAGTCGCAATGATGAAACTGGCGATCATTTCATTCTTTCGGCTTAACGCATCGGCCACGACATTGGCTTTCCCTGGAGTGTATAGAATTTCAAAATCATATGCTGCAAGAAACTCCAGCCAACGCTGTTGCCTCAGATTCAGGTCTTTCTGAGTGAACAGATACTTTAATGACTGATGATCTGTAAACAGTTCAAATCTCTCACCCAGAAGATAGTGCCTCCAGATTTTCAAGGCGAACACAATAGCCAATAACTCAAGATCATGAGTTACGTAGTTCTTCTCGTGCGGCTTCAGTTGACGGCTAGCATAAGCAATCATTTGGCCCCTCTGCATTAACACTGCGCCAAGGCCTTCTCTAGAAGCATCAGTCCAGACTTTTAAATCTTGGTTGCCATCGATGATGGTTAACACTGGAGATGTCGTTAATCTTAACTTTAGCTCTTCGAAAGCCTCCTCACTTTCTGGAGTCCACTTGAATTTAGAATGCTTCTTTGTAAGCTTCGTTAAATGACCAGATATCTTAGAAAAGTTTTTAACGAACTTCCGGTAATAGCTAGACAATCCAAGAAAACTGCGGACTTCAGTGGGAGTAGTAGGCTGTTTCCAATTCTGAATAGCTGTGATTTTGCTTGGATCCACAGCGATTCCTTCTTTCGATACTACACGGCCCAGAAATTTCACTTCATCTTGCCAAAATATACATTTGGAAAACTTTGCTTTCAATACATTCCTTCTGAGGATTTCTAACACTTGTTCCAAATGCTTTTCATGTTCGGCCTTTGATTTAGAGAAGATTAGAATATCATCAATAAAAACCAGAACAAATTTATTCAATACTCCTATGAATACTCTGTTCATCAGATCGACGAAGTAAGATGGAGCGTTACATAAGCCGAACGGCATTACTAACCACTCGTAGAATAAGTCGGGACCTCTGAACGCTGTCATTGGAACACACTCTTCGGCAATTCGGAGTTGATGGAAACCTGTAGCTAGGTCCATCCTTGAGAATACTTGTGCTCCATTTAATCGATCCAACAAATCATCTATTCGCGGCAATGGATATTTATTCTTTATTGTCTGCTTGTTTAGATCACGATAATCCACACATAGACGTAGAGTACCGTCAGATTTTGGGACAAACACCACTGCTGCACCCCAATCAGAGAAACTAGGTCTGATCAGACCTTTCCATACTAGCTGTCTTGTTTGATTGTCTAATTCCTCCTTCTCTTTTAAGGACATTCTTCGAATAGCGTGAACTACCGGCCTTGCATTGGGAATTAAAGCAATTTTGAAATCTATTTCTCTCTGCGGAGGTAAGCGAACAACTTTCTCGAACACATCCGCATAGTTCTTTACGACAGGAATGTCTTTCACTAGATCGGGAATATTCTCCATGACTTCAGGGGCATTTTCTATTTGGGCTGGAGAAACATTCAAAGCTGCCCAGAAGTCTTTTCTATTAGCATTCTGACCTTCACAGGGAATGGTTATATAATCGCTTGATTTAATCTTCGCTTTTACGACTCTGTCGGCGCATTTAACTTCAGCTTCATATTTGGTCAACCAATCTAACCCTAAGATAAGATCAAACTCTTTAAAATTCATAACGACTGTGTAACACCCCACGTCCATTAATGTCACTCACAAAGGGAATGCATTAACTTCCATGGAGGTTTTAAGTGAATATAGAACAGTAAAATTACAACAAGACAGATATAAAATAGTACTTAGAAATTCAAAAACTTTATTTCATTGTAGCAGAAATCAAAACATGTTTGATTACATCATAACACCATATTCAATGTCAAGTACAATATCTATCTTGATAAAACAAGTACATAATCCCATTACATGAATAGCCATTAAAAAGAAAGATAACAAGCTGGACTTTACTTCAGCAGTCCAGGCTTTCCAGAAGATAAGCGATCCAACTAGACTCCACTAGAACTTGGCCCAACCTGCGGACCTGAAGGGAGAAAAAGGATGGAAAAGAGGGGGTCAGACATAAAGTCTGGTGAATATGATAATTCTACAATACTATTAGCAAAATAACTGGACTAAGGCATAAGCTGGAAAACAAGAAAATGTCTATGAAGAGCAGATTAAGGACATAGACAATCGCTAAAGGCAACGTTATAGGCGCTCCTAAATACTAAAGGATAAACACTATACTGCACCACACCAGTCACCCTAAAGATTCATCCCACTTAGCTTCACTTAGAAACTTTCCCAATGGCTTTACGTACCCCTAGCTGACTACATAGGTGCCGCCTGCCCCTATCTCCACTAGGTGTACCCTACTTCCCATTATTCGATCGGCTCCCTAACTCGTAGATACCCGTGCTGGCCCCACAGTGGGGTGTATCACTCCCCTAAAGTGGCAACCTGATACAACGAACATGCACGGCTTATACCTACACGATGCAACAACGTCTTACCTACCAGCCCGGGTCCACACACGCATATGAAACCCGTTGGACTTGCGTTGCCACCGCTCCCTGTTTTGGCCTCTTATAGTCAAACCCAGTATGCGTGTCCCGTCCTCGACTTAGGTCGAGCCCACAAAGATACGTTTTGGGATACTGGTTGAAATGGGCCCCCACTATTTACCACAAGCATTCCACCTAAGCTTGTCCCCATTAGTCCATCCCACTTAACCCACTTAGTCATGTTCATTTACATGTGTGTTTGGTTAAGTCTAATCGTATTTCAAATACCTCTAAAGGCAACCACCAGATTCCTCATGCCACCCAAGGCACCTACTTAACCCCCATGTCCCACCTTACATGATTATCTGGTTAAGTATTTCTTAGTTCATTAAGGCCATAACCTCATAAAGACCTCTCACATTAGACTGACATTTATGGCAGCTGGATTTGCCGGGCGGGTCCGGGCAGTCTTACACCATAAAAGAGTCTAACCTCGTGTCTTTACAACTGTTATGCTTTAGTTGGGCCTAGGACCTCTCACATTGGGCCGACATTTGTGACTACTGGATTTGCCGGGCGGGTCCGGGCAGGTTTACATCACAAACGGGTCCAACCTCGTGTCCTAAGCATTGATTATTAATAATAATCCACTTTCCCCCAATTTTAATAATTCCCTACTTGAATTATTAATTACTTCCAATTTTTAACAATGTCCATAATTGACTCAATTATGGACATCCATTCATGGTATGCAAAATCTTACAAAACTGCACCCAATTTATTAATTCCTAATATTACCCCTACCCCACGTTTGAACGTTTATTCGCAAAATATATGTTAGACTCGAATAGCCTAACTCATAGCATAAAAGAGATTATCATAATAACAACATGTATATGTGACCAATTGAATCATAATAAGGGGTGAAACTTGCATATGTCCAACTTGCATAGATTATACATGTCATGGACCTAAAGGTGTCAACTTGTTCAAAATTCACCTAATATAATCTCAATCAATTTTCATAAACTTACATATGAACATGTGTGAATCAACATCATCTAATTTTTTAACAACATGGTTTTATATGGGTACACCTAACTCAATAGGAAAATTCCCATAATCAAGTTTTATTTAATTATAATTTCAAGTTTATGGGTACACCTAACCTAATAGGCAAATTCCCATAAACAAGATCCATTTAAATAAAAAAAACATAACTTTAAGCATGTTCCAACAACATCATGATTTTACAACATAATATCGCATGATTTATAACATGGCATAGTATGATAGTATAACATAGCTTGACATGATTCTCAACATAGCACGACATAGCATAAGAGAATTTACAACATAGCATGACATAGCATATATAATTTACATCATACGACAACATAATAACATAATAAGAGATCCACAATATATAGAATTTACAATTACAAATCACGTCACTTTCTTGTGATCCATTCATAACTGAGTCAAATTAGTTTGTAATAGTCTTGTGAGAATCATCATACTCACCAACAAAAGAAAAGAATTAGAGAAAGAGAGATCTTTTGATTTGATTTGTGTACATTTAGTTGTAGATGATTAGGCTTCCTCTTCTTAGTTTGTGACGGCTACGCTGAACTCCATGGCAGCAGCATGACGGTAGCTTCTCTAATTTTACAAGTGATTTAGGTTTAGGGTCTACCCACTTATTTATAGATTTTAGAATGCATTTAGGCCATTAGATTTAACCTAGAAATAACCGCAGCCGTTCAGACAAGATGGGGTTTATCTTGTTGACTCAGCAATGAGTCAGAAGTGACTCAGCAAACACTCAGCAATATATATATATATATATATATATATATATATATATATATTCTGCAATGTACACATTAGATACATCCCCCCCTTTTACACACTTATTATTATTTTTATATTCATATTAAATACATCCCCTCTCTTACATACTTATTAATATTTTTATATTCATAATAGATACATCCCCTCTCTTACATACTTATTAATATTTTTATATTCATAATAGATACATCCCCTCTCTTACATACTTATTAATATTTTTATATTCATATTAGATACATCCCCTCTTCTACACACTTATTATTATTTTAGCAACTTTAGTGTTAATAGAAAATTCGGGGTGTTACATTCTCCCCTCCTTTTAGGATTTCGTCCCCGAAATCTTCAAGTCTGGAAGAATGTATATCCTACCATCCAAACGTCCATCTACTCATCCATCATACACAGGCATCCATTGTCCTTACAGACTTCTAATGCTTTCATGTTTAAATGCACAATGTGTGTTTATATGTCCGTATCTAATGCAAAATCAGGCGGTCCACTGATTCAGTTGACCTCCTTAATGCAACTATGATCGTGCCATGCATCCATTATGTATGCAAAAGATCCTAATTGCTTACATACTACTTCTATATGCGTGCACACCCATTCAACCGAATGCAGCATCCATATGATGGTACAACCATTATACATCCATTATACTAAATACATCCATATATATGCAATATGCAATATGAAGTGACTGAGCAGATCTAGTGCCTAAAGTGTGTGTATATATGCATCCACGAGCAACCACTAGCAAACACTTGCATCCATTTTGCATCCATCATACATAACATGTCTCAAACACATGTTTCAACCATAGGATTATCCTAACTAAAGGTCAAAGATACTAATGAGAGGACATACTAAAGATAAGATAAGATAAGCTAAGCGATAAAGGAGAAATTAAAAGACATACCCTCAAAAAGAAAAGGGTACAAAGAACGCATCTTCTCTTCTGTCTCCCAAGTTGCGTTGCTCTCATCATCTCCCCATTGCACTTTAACCAGTCTGACCTCTCGATTCCTCAACTTTTTGATCTCCGACCCAAGAATGCATGTAGGAGCTCGTCTAATTGTTGCATCATGCTCTATTTCCACCTCTTTAAGCAAGCTCGGCTCTACCACCTCCGCGGTCTTGTGCAAACACTTCCTCAAATGTGATACATGGAATACGTCGTGTACTCCACTAAGTTTCTCAGGCAACTCCACCCTATATGCCATCTTCCCAATCCTGTCTTTTACGGCCCTACAAACCTTGGTGCTAATTTCCCCACGGACCCAAAGCGAACAACATTCTGTAACGGAGCTACTTTGATAAAAACCATGTCCCCAATGTCAAACTCAAGATCTTTCCTCCTCTTATCAGCATACGATTTTTTCCTATCTTGTGCTGCTTTCATCCTCCTTCGAATCAACTCAATCTTCTCCGAGGTTTCCCTAACCATATCGGGCCCAAGTAGGATTTTATCGGTAGATTCCCACCAACATGTAGGCGAACGGCAAGGCCTTCCATAAAGAGCTTCGAAAGGTGCCATGCCAATACTAGACTGAAAGCTATTATTATATGCGAATTCTACTAACGGAAGGTGCTCTTCCCATGTACCCCCAAAGTCTAGGATACAAAGCCTTAAAAGATCCTCTAGAATGCGATTCACCCTCTCGGTCTGGCCGTCTGTCTGAGGATGATATGCGGTGCTCAAACATAGCTGAGTCCCTACCACCTCTTGTAAACTCTTCCAAAATTCGCTAGTAAAGATGGGGTCACGGTCGCTTACTATACTAGAAGGAATACCGTGCAAACGAACTATCTCCTTAATGTATACAGAAGCCAACCACGGAGCAGTCCTCTTACTTTTCACGGGAATAAAATGGGCGCTTTTAGTAAGTCTATCTACTATAACCCAAATCCCCGTGTTACCCTTCCTTGATCTTGGTAATCCATCCACAAAATCCATTGAGATGCTTTCCCATTTCCATAGTGGAACTTCTAATGGGTGAAGCAACCCACCGGGTTTCTTTTGTTCTGCTTTAACTCGTTGGCACACCAAGCATCTAGCGACGTACTCGGCCACATCCTTTTTCATACCGGCCCAAAAGAAAACCCGCTTCATATCTTTGTACATCTTATCCCCACCGGGATGAATGGTCATTTTTGAGCGATGAGCATCATCAAGAATTGCCTTCCTTAAGTCTTCGTCTTGTGGTACACAAAGTCTATTATCCCTTCGTAACCAACCCTTATCGTCTAGGGTATACCTACGAAGATGGCTTGACGACTCCCCCCCTTTGAGCTTTTCTACTATTTCTACCAACTGTGGGTCGTCTCACTGTGCCTCACCAACCCGTCCTAGAAGTGTAGGTCTAACCTCCAAGGATGCTAACAGACCGGGTACTAAGTCAACGGAGGGTCTAAAGTCAAACATAGAGATGAATTCTAAGCTTTGTCGTTCAACAAACAACGGACTCAAGGACAACCTTTTCCTACTTAAGGCGTCTGCCACCACGTTACCCTTGCCCGGGGTATATGCTATTTCAAAATCGTAGGAGGCTAAGAATTCCATCCACCGTTGCTGCCTTAAATTCAAATCCTTCTGAGAGAATAAGTATTTTAATGATTTGTGGTCAGTGAACAGCTCGAATTTCTCACCAAGAAGATAGTGACGCCAAGACTTAAGCGCGAAAACAATTGCGGCTAGCTCTAAGTCATGCGTGGGGTAATTCTTCATGAACCCTCAACTGCCTTCCACCATAGGCTATTACTCTTCCCTCTTGCATGAGGACCGCGCCAAGTCCCGTCCCACAAGCATCAGTATAGATGGTAAACGGTTTATTCCCGTCTGGCAGCACTAAGACTGGGGCTGAAGTTAAGGCTCTCTTTAAACGTTGGAACGCATCATCGCAATCTTTGTCCCACGTAAAAACCAGGTTCTTCTTCGTTAACCGTGTTAATGGAGCTGATATTTTTGCGAAGTCTTTGATAAACTTCCTATAATAGCCAGCCAACCCCAAGAAACTTCTTACTTCGGTTGCATTTTTAGGGACCTTCCAATCTTGGATGACCACCACCTTTGCGGGATCCACTGCTATCCCTTCTTTGGAAACCACGTGCCCTAAGAACCGTACTTCCTTCCTCCAGAAGTGACACTTAGAAAATTTTGCCTTAAGGTTATGCGCTCGAAGGGTTTCCAACACTTCCCTAAGATGTAGGGAGTGCTCTTCTTTATTCTTAGAAAAGACTAAGATGTCATCCACAAAGACTACCACGAATTTGTTAAGGTATTCCCTAAACACCCTACTCATCAAATCAACAAAATATGCAGGGGCGTTTGTCAAACCAAAGGGCATCACTAGCCATTCATAGAATCCAACAGGAGGCCTAAAAGCAGTCTTATCTATACTATCCTCAGCCACTCTCAGTTGATGAAGGCCAGTGGCTAAGTCCAACTGCGAAAACACTGAGACGCCAACTAACTGATCAAAGAGATCGTCAATCCTCGGCAGTGGGTGTCGGTTCTTTTTAGTAAGCTTGTTTAGTTCTCTATAGTCCATACAAAGTCTAAGAGACCCATCCGCCTTTGTGGCAAAAACAACTGGAGCACCCCACTCCGATATACTACGTCTTATGAACCCCTTCTCAAGCAACTCCTTTACTTGCTTATTGAGTTCCCTCCTTTCACGAGGAGCCATGTGGCGCACTGGCAAAGATACGGGTTTAGCATTATCCACAAGATAAATTCGAAAGTCTATCTCCCGCTTTGGAGGTAAGCCCTTCACCTCCTCAAACACATCCGTATATTCCCGGACCACTTCTACCGATCGCAGGTTCTCTACAGACGCGTCAAGCGATTCAAGATAACTTAGCATAACGGAATTTATGGGATTACAAAAGATGTCGAGAGCATTACCAAGGCGAGTCACAAGCCTAACTACTCTCCTTTCACAATCAAGAATGGCCCTATTTCTAGACAACCAATCCATTCCTAAAATTAGCCCATAGCCCGTGAAGCCCAATACATAAGCATCACATCTAAATTCAACGCTAAGTATAGAGATTTTCAAATCCAAACATATCATGGTCAAATGAGCCGAACCCCCAATTGGATTTGAAACGACCAAGGGATCCTCTACTAAACTGGTGTTCAAGTGCAGTGATTCAACTAATGATGCAGAGATAAACGAATGAGATGCGCCAGAATCGAATAAGGTACGGACAGGATGATCAAACAGAAAAACTAAGCTTTCAACAGAAATTGTTTTACCTCTTTCTTGCAGCGGTGGGGCCGCAATAGCCTGAACTTGCCCCCTTGCCTGCCCTGGTGCCATAAGAGCCTGCACCTGTCCTCCCGAGGTAGACCCTGCCCTCTGCCCCTTCTTTGGACAGTCCTTCACTAAATGTCCCGCATCTCCACAATGAAAACAACTAGTCTTCTTTTTCTTTCTACAATCTTTGCTGAGATGGCCAGGCGTCCCACAATTGAAGCATTTCTTCTTCCCTTTGCCATTATTGTTTTTACCACCCTTCTTATTTTGCTGTTGGGGTTTCTTATGATCCCCTTTCTTTTCAACTGCCTTATCCTCATGCATAAGTGCCATTTCTACTAGCTTTTCAAAGGTGGCTCCCATAGGGATGTGGGTCATAGCCAACCCTTGCAACGGTTCATTCAAGCCTCTAACGAACCTCAAAGCTTTCTTCTCTGGCGTGTTCACCAACTCCAAGCCAAACCTTGCTAACTGATTAAATTTATTGACATATTCCTTTACTGATGAGCTCCCTTGCTTTAGTGCCAGGAATTTTTCCATATTTAAGTTCTCCTCTGCCCTTGAAAGAAACTTTGCCTCAAACCTTCGTCTGAAATCCGCCCATGAATCAACTGGACGTTCCCCGTTAGTGACCTCCCACCAAAACGAGGCCTCTCCCTTCATTAACCAAGCAGCTAAACGGACTTTCCTCCCATCTTCCACTTCAAAGATATCCAACAATTCCTCAGTCTCCTTAAGCCAATCTCTGGCCTCCACAAACGTCTCAGTCCCTTGAAAAGTTTTTCTTCCCATAGCCTTGAATTCCTTGCACGTCTTTGCAAAAGTGTCAACACGAGGAGGAGGAGGAGGAGGAATGGGTGCAACTAGGGGTGGAGGAGTATCCGCTGGGCCTGCAGTGGTGGCCCTAGCCTCCAAGTATCTCCTAAACCACCCTGGAATCGTCACGCCTTCTGGGAGATTAAGATCTTCAGCCATGCTGAAACGAAAAAGGAAAGATTCAAAATGGAGAATTCGAAAGATAAAGATAAGGATGTGGCTATTTGGGATTATGTTTTTCATAAAAACTCTCTTTAAATAACATGTTTTTTTTTTTTTTTTGAAAGCACTTCTTCCAAAAATACTTTAGAAAAAAATATTTTTCTAATTTTTTTTTTTTATCTGTTCTGGTAACCTTATGCTCTGATACCACGTGTAACACCCCACGTCCATTAATGTCACTCACAAAGGGAATGCATTAACTTCCATGGAGGTTTTAAGTGAATATAGAACAGTAAAATTACAACAAGACAGATATAAAATAGTACTTAGAAATTCAAAAACTTTATTTCATTGTAGCAGAAATCAAAACATGTTTGATTACATCATAACACCATATTCAATGTCAAGTACAATATCTATCTTGATAAAACAAGTACATAATCCCATTACATGAATAGCCATTAAAAAGAAAGATAACAAGCTGGACTTTACTTCGGCAGTCCAGGCTTTCCAGAAGATAAGCGATCCAACTAGACTCCACTAGAACTTGGCCCAACCTGCGGACCTGAAGGGAGGAAAAGGATGGAAAAGAGGTGGTCAGACATAAAGTCTGGTGAATATGATAATTCTACAATACTATTACCAAAATAACTGGACTAAGGCATAAGCTGGAAAACAAGAAAATGTCTATGAAGAGCAGATTAAGGACATAGACAATCGCTAAAGGCAACGTTATAGGCGCTCCTAAATACTAAAGGATAAACACTATACTGCACCACACCAGTCACCCTAAAGATTCATCCCACTTAGCTTCACTTAGAAACTTTCCCAATGGCTTTACGTACCCCTAGCCGACTACATAGGTGCCGCCTGCCCCTATCTCCACTAGGTGTACCCTACTTCCCATTATTCGATCGGCTCCCTAACTCGTAGATACCCGTGCTGGCCCCACAGTGGGGTGTATCACTCCCCTAAAGTGGCAACCTGATACAACGGACATGCACGGCTTATACCTACACGATGCAACAACGTCTTACCTACCAGCCCGGGTCCACACACGCATATGAAACCCGTTGGACTTGTGTTTCCACCGCTCCCTGTTTGGCCTCTTATAGTCAAACCCAGTATGCGTGTCCCGTCCTCGACTTGGGTCGAGCCCACAAAGATACGTTTTGGGATACTGGTTGAAATGGGCCCCCACTATTTACCACAAGCATTCCACCTAAGCTTGTCCCCATTAGTCCATCCCACTTAACCCACTTAGTCATGTTCATTTACATGTGTGTTTGGTTAAATCTAATCGTATTTCAAATGCCTCTAAAGGCAACCACCAGATTCCTCATGCCACCCAAGGCACCTACTTAACCCCCATGTCCCACCTTACATGATTATCTGGTTAAGTATTTCTTAGTTCATTAAGGCCATAACCTCATAAAGACCTCTCACATTAGACTGGCATTTATGGCAGCTGGATTTGCCGGGCGGGTCCGGGAAGTCTTACACCATAAAAGAGTCTAACCTCGTGTCTTTACAACTGTTATGCTTTAGTTTGGGCCTAGGACCTCTCACATTGGGCCGACATTTATGACTACTGGATTTGTCGGGCGGGTCCGGGCAGGTTTACATCACAAACGGGTCCAACCTCGTGTCCTAAGCATTGATTATTAATAATAATCCACTTTCCCCCAATTTTAATAATTCCCTACTTGAATTATTAATTACTTCCAATTTTTAACAATGTCCATAATTGACTCAATTATGGACATCCATTCATGGTATGCAAAATCTTACAAAATTGCACCCAATTTATTAATTCCTAATATTACCCCTACCCCACGTTTGAACGTTTATTCGCAAAATATATGTTAGACTCGAATAGCCTAACTCATAGCATAAAAGAGATTATCATAATAACAACATGTATATGTGACCAAATGAATCATAATAAGGGGTGAAACTTGCATATGTCCAACTTGCATAGATTATACATGTCATGGACCTAAAGGTGTCAACTTGTTCAAAATTCACCTAATATAATCTCAATCAATTTTCATAAACTTACATATGAACATGTGTGAATCAACATCATCTAATTTTTTAACAACATGGTTTTATATGGGTACACCTAACTCAATAGGCAAATTCCCATAATCAAGTTTTATTTAATTATAGTTTCAAGTTTATGGGTACACCTAACCTAATAGGCAAATTCCCATAAACAAGATCCATTTAAATAAAAAAAAACATAACTTTAAGCATGTTCCAACAACATCATGATTTTACAACATAATATAGCATGATTTATAACATGGCATAGTATGATAGTATAACATAGCTTGACATGATTCTCAACATAGCACGACATAGCATAAGAGAATTTACAACATAGCATGACATAGCAAATATAATTTACATCATACGACAACATAATAACATAATAAGAGATCCACAATATATAGAATTTACAATTACAAATCACGTCACTTTCTTGTGATCCATTCATAACTGAGTCAAATTAGTTTGTAATAGTCTTGTGAGAATCATCATACTCACCAACAAAAGAAAAGAATTAGAGAAAGAGAGATCTTTTGATTTGATTTGTGTAGATTTAGTTGTAGATGATTAGGCTTCCTCTTCTTAGTTTGTGACGGCTACGCTGAACTCCATGGCAGCAGCATGACGGTAGCTTCTCTAATTTTACAAGTGATTTAGGTTTAGGGTCTACCCACTTATTTATAGATTTTAGAATGCATTTAGGCCATTAGATTTAACCTAGAAATAACCGCAGCCGTTCAGACAAGATGGGGTTTATCTTGTTGACTCAGCAATGAGTCAGAAGTGACTCAGCAAACACTCAGCAATATATATATATATATATATATATATATATATATATATTCTACAATGTACACATTAGATACATCCCCCCCTTTTACACACTTATTATTATTTTTATATTCATATTAAATACATCCCCTCTCTTACATACTTATTAATATTTTTATATTCATAATAGATACATCCCCTCTCTTACATACTTATTAATATTTTTATATTCATAATAGATACATCCCCTCTCTTACATACTTATTAATATTTTTATATTCATATTAGATACATCCCCTCTTCTACACACTTATTATTATTTTAGCAACTTTAGTGTTAATAGAAAATTCGGGGTGTTACAGACTGCGATGGTAGGAAACCGATAACGAGAGAAAGAAACCGGCACTCCACAAACCCAACTTAGATCAATGGAACCCCAACCGGATTCTGGACAGTCATTGGTTCTTTGAGCTTTTTCAAATTCAAATCCAGTTTCTTAGCTGCATCCTTGGCAATGAAGCTGCGTGACGCGCCAGTGTCAAACAGTACTTTAACTGGGATGTCTTTGACAGTTAGCGTGCCTTCTACAACATCTGGTCTTTCCTAGATAACCGATGGCTCAGAAGCTTCTGCTATTTCATTTATTTGAACCACATTGGTCTTTTTTAATAGCCAGCAATTCTTCGCAATATGACCCGGCTGGTGGCACTTATGGCATCCTCTGCCCTCATGAACCCTTTTATTAGATTTAGATACTTCCTTCTTTTGCTTCTTTAAAGATTTGCATTTCCCTTGCAAATGCCCCTGCTTATGGCAGTTATTGCATATGGCAGTCGTTACTGGTTCCTTTTCGGATCTGGCCCTTTTTCGATTTACTTCGGGCTCCTTACCGACTTCAGACATTGTACTGGCCTTAGGACGATCAGTTTCAGACTCAATATTATTACTAGAGCTGACTTCCTCTTCGTACTGTAGCATACCTTTCTTATCTAGATCTTCATATTGATAAGCCATATAAATCATTTCTGAAAAAGGAAGCTTCACATGCCCCAATACTTTATTCTGGTATTTCCTTTGAAGCCCGTGAATAAATCTCATATTTTTCCTCTTCGGATTTTGAATTAGATGAGGAGCAAAGTGAGAAAGTTCATTGAATTTCTTATGATATTCGGGAATGGTCATGTCTCCTTGTATCAGATAAGAAAATTCATCGCATAATCGCTCAGTTGCTTTGGGAGGAGTAAATCTTTCCAAGAAAATCACTTTGAATCTATCCCAGGTGATATCACCTTCTGGATTATCCTTAATAACTGAATCCCACCAGAACAAAGCTTCTTCTTTGAGCGCCCAGGAGGCCAGTAATCTTTTCTGGTCATCCCTCAGCTTTAATGCTTCGAAGATTTTCTCAGCCGAACGAATCCAAGCTTGTGTTTTCATAATTGCTTCTTCACCCGAGAAAGGTTTTCCACCCAGATTTCTATATTTCATAAATAGAGCTTCTATATCCGGGTCAGTATTACTTCTTCTGTTTCTGGAACTCATTTTCTAGTTGCTCTGCAAATAGCAGATCAAGTGTCAGGTCAACAGGAAAGATATTTCAAAATATAGAGATAAATACTTGAATGTAAATGTGTCTATCCAGGTGTTATTTCATTCTGCTACTCATACTAGGATATTTTTGATCCTATCTGTATGGAGTTACCCGTCCTAGAATACTACTGGTTCTATTTCTGACGAGTTCGTTCAAATGTTAAATTCCAGAACTAAGCTTAACCAAAGCTCTGATACCACGTTGAGACGACCCGAAATCCCGTTCTGACGGAAACAAGGGTTATCTTTGGAATATAACACAAAAACATACAATAGCAAAACAGAATTAAATAAATACACCAGATAATGAACAATAGAATATACTGGGTAAAAGTAATCATTAGAGTTACACAGTATACAGGATTTTACTTAGTACAAATACAGTTCAGCTATACATAAAAGTCTACAGCGGAAATAAACAAAATATGTACAATAGGAGCTGAACAGCATAAAAAGAGATAAATGATAGAATCCATCTTCAGCTCCAGCTATCCAGAAAGAACCAGCTAAACCTGAATACAAGGCTGCCCGTGTAGAAAAAGGGGCACCCGAGTTTGAAGGTGAAACAAACTACGAGTCAGTCATGGGACTGGTATGAGAAATCTACTCAACATATATATAATTTGGCTAATCACAGGACCATGCCACTTTCGTGGAACGGGTTTACTCCATCGGATTGCCAGTGCTCTAAAACAAATCTTTCTTTTAAACATCGCTATGCTTTTTATAAAAATGAAGTCGTTATAAGACTCAGTTCCCATCACACAATGCAACGCAAACCGGAGGATAGAGTTTTTACCTTATAATGGCCAAAATATGCTTGATACGAATAAAACAAAGGCATTTGATATTATTGCTAGTGTTTATATGCTTTGAAAACAATTTCAAATCATAACTATCAATCATAGACGACATGAGCGTCCCATGCCACTATGTCGCCAAATATATATATATACAATCAGAACCGCACGATGTCGTATTTGGAAATTGGATTTCCGTCATGAACCAAGGCAAAAGATAGTCCTTACCGAATTCGAGACAATCTAGCCCATGTCTCAGGTCCAGACTCAGGTGGGCCCTTGGATCGTCAGGGCAGGTCCACCGATGTGGATTATTATGCCTGAACACTACGTTTCTCCGCCCTTTGGGGCGTAAACGAGCCAACGAATGACTCCATCGGACCCGGATCGTCCGATCAAACCGAGGCGCCTCGCAACAGCAACAACCACATACGTGAAAAGTATATAAATGTCAGGGCTGGTAGGTCACTGACACTACCCTAGCTAGAAAGAAACGCATGCCCTCCCTGAGGTCCTTCTCCCGTTTCTGGTTCATACCGGGGTGTGAGGCTCGCGAATTTATGTTATACACAAAGCTAGGCCACACAGGCGGTGCTTTGATCATCACCACAAGACTTTGCTTTTCAACAGAAGCCCTGATCACTACATCTTAGCATGCCACACAGGCAATTCACACCATGCGACTGATGTCCATCGATACACAACCTCTGAGCTCGTGCGTTTCAGAGAAGGGCGTTAAGCAAAAGAATAAATTCTCCGCCGCCAAACAGATGTATATTTAATAGAGATCAATCAACACAGAATAAAATCCAATGTCAGACACACAACCCATTTACAAGTCCGTTCTGGGTCTGAACGAAATCGAAGGCACTAAATACCTCGCAAACCCATCAATCACCACGTACGTCTGGACGATCACCACTCATTATCCATATTTCGGGATGCCTCCCAATCAGGACCTCGGTTACCATCCAAACGAGGTGAAGATCTCCGGTCTTCGACCATCGTCTTCATCTTCGACTTTCAATCGTCGGTCAATTATTTGAAATGAGAATTAACTTGGCCTTCTCAAATAATTCACGTATATTTAGAATTTCAAATCAATTTACTTCAATGGTTAAATTATTTGACAACGCCAATCTTGTTCTTTAATGTAATTTTCACACCAAACACATTCAACCATCAAAAGCCACATAAATCGAGCAAATTCAGTTTATTTCCATTCCATATCGCTTATGATATTTTATAACTATTTATCGCTATTTTTATTTATTTTAAAATAGCTAATTTATTCAAAACGACGCTTCGGGCCATAAAGCGGCCGTGGCGCTATTTTTCTTCAGATTTGATTTACACATATCTGAAAATCTAACCGTTGGATCTTCACAAAATTTACATCATTAGAAAGGTCTTTTCAAAACGAATCCAATGGTTCCAGTTTCGGGAAATTCCGACGGTCGGATCTCCCGGTAAAATCGTTTGAAGTTTCGATTTCAAAACACAAACTGCAGCGTCGTTATTCGATTAAATATATAATTATATATATATATATATATATATATATATATAATCGCTTCTGGCGCTGTTTTTCTTCAGATTTGAATTAAACATTCCAGACAATCCAACCGTTGGATTTTTACAAAGTTGGTGCCGTTGGGAAGATATTTCCAAGGCGAACCGACGGTTGAGAATTCGGGAAAATCCAATGGTCGGATTCCCCGTACTAGTTGTTTGAAATCACAGTTTCAAAATACGAACTGCACGGCCACGTTCCGTTTTAATTTTATTTATATTTATATAATTATATAAATATAGTTCATTCAACAATTTCAATATCGTTTTCACTTCAAATATTTCACTAACGCCTTAAAATTTTGGAAAATTTCGCCATAACCTCCCCTACACCGGGAGCATCATGAAATCGCAAATATCTTTCCCGGTCCTTCTAATCTCAAAAACAAAAAGAAAAAGCCAAGCAGCTAGCCAACATGCTCATAAAATCATCACCCAAACAAAACAGTAAATGTGTACCTATTTGTCGGGCACAAAATTTTATTCCTCTTCTCTAGCCCCTTTGCTATAACCTGTTCAATGAATATGCATGGACATATATATAGTTCTTATCATTTATCATTTTCTATTCAACTTCATATTTGATTTCTATTTGGTTTAAAAACACCATTCATTCGAATGTTACATACATAGGTACAAATCATATCATTAGCTAATTAGTGAATATTTCAACTCATATATATTTATTTGAACAAGTGGCTATTTTTAACACTTCACATTTCAACGATTCCTGTATATAATAAAAATATGATTTTTATTGTAAAACAACTCATTTCAAAACACTATTTTTCTACATAGTTCATATAGGTGAAAAAAATAGGATTTTTGTCATAAAACAGTTTCTTTTATTACGAGATTATTTCACACAGTTCATATAGTCGATAAAAGGTGATTTTTTATTATCAAACAATTTATTTCAAAATATGAATACCATTCAACACATGAATTTCTAATCAACGAATGAATATCAATTCAACACATGAAGGTTTTCTATAGTTTCTATATATAGATAGAAATGTGATTTTTATATTTAAAACGCGAATACCATTCAACACATGAATTTCTAATCAACGAATGAATATCAATTCAACACATGAAGGTTTTCTATTCAATGAATAAATATAGTTTAAGCAAATGAAAATAATTCAAACACACGAATATTATTCAAAATTTCGGCAGCATAACGGCAGGGTAGTTAAAACCGGGACCGTCCCTAGTACGGCTCCTCGCTCTACCTTAAAACCTCGCGGTTTTTGACAATGGGGATCATGCATCTAGTTCGCATGCAGGCGGCATGTATATATTTATTTCATTTCCACAAACTAATCCTATGTGGTTTCAACCAAATATTTCTCAACCACAAATGGGTATTTTTCAACCTCAATCAATAAATATCAACCACAAACAATCCCAAACAATCATTCGCTATCAATCAATTTTCACACAATTTCAACCAATAAATATCGTCCATGGTTTGTGGACGAGGGGCGTATATATATATATATATATTTATATATAGCAATTCACTTTTATTTCAACACATATATATATAGCTAGAAAAAAAAAAGAAATTGAAGAGTGAGAAATTCTCACCTATAGCTATCCAACTTCACGACACTTCACATAGAGAAATCTTCGCCTTTCTCGCCTTTTTTTCACTTTCGCCCGTAGCCACTACATATATAAAAAACCGAATTTTTACTATGCTATTCAATATATAAAAATCAAATTTTTTTCTTTGCTATTCAATATATAAAAATCGAATTTTTACTATGCTATTCAATATATAAAAATCATATTTTTACTTCGATGTTCAATATATAAAAAATCATATTTTTACTTCGATGTTCAATATATAAAAATTGAATTTTTACTTCGATGTTCAATATATAAAAATCATATTTTTACTTCGATGTTCAATATATAAAAATCATATTTTTACTTCGATGTTCAATATATAAAAATCATATTTTTACTTCGATGTTCAATATATAAAAATCATATTTTTACTTCGATGTTCAATATATAAAAATCATATTTTTACTTCGATGTTCAATATATAAAAATCATATTTTTACTTCGATGTTCAATATATAAAAATCATATTTTTACTTCGATGTTCAATATATAAAAATCAAATTTTTACTTTTTATAAAAATCAAACCTTTCATATTTATAAAATCACTACTTTGTGATTAAAAAAATCAAAGCTTTGATCATGTTTAAAAATCAATTCTTTTAACAAAGAACATATATATCAATTAAAAATCTAATTTATTCTAAACTAATATATAAATAAAAATCTAATTTTTTTATTCACAACCTTCATAAGTAAAACTGATTTTTTTATTTGCTATTTACTTACATTAAAATTAAACAAAGAAAGAACAAAAATAGATAAATAAATAAAAAAAAGGAGGAAACTCACATCGTTCCTTATGAAGAGGGAGGGGGGTGGATGCATCGGAGGTTGTCAGGGCGGAGCTGGCCAGCGGTTTTGGGCTGAAGCGGTTTAGGGGGGGCGGATTAAAGGAGGAGGAGTGAGCGAGGGTGTCGGGGGGGCATCGAAGGTGGGGCGCCGGCCTGGGCGGGGCATGGTGGTCTTCTGGCGGCGGCGTCGCGTAATTAGGGTTCGTTGTTTTTTTTTCTCTGTTTGATTCGAACTGAAGGAAGAAAAGAAAAAAAGGGGGGCCAGAACGAAAGATAAGGGAGGGGAAAGAAAAAAAATTATTATTTAATTATTTAATTTTGCAAAAAGTTGACTTTTACATAGGACCTCTAAACGAGGCCCACCGCCTGTCGTCCACAGCGTTTTACCCCCATCCCGAACACAATGGGATATGTATCGTAAGCTGATTCGATCGTTTGAATCAGTTTCCGTTGAATTTAAAGTGCAATTCTTTATATATTCAATTTAAACGCACATTTCAATTTAGTGGGGCCACATACGAACTCGAGAAATTCCAGAAAAATATTTTCTAGCTTCGTATTGACGATACGGTCCTAACAAAACTAGTTTCGTCAAATTCTGAGACCGTTTGAAAAATGGTCAATTTCTAGTCGATTAAAATCAACTAAAACCGGTCAAACGCGTTTTCCTTTGCCACGCTCACATATTGATTCAAAGAATTGTGAAATTTGAAACCTAGCAATAACTTTACACCACGGATCCAATAAAAGTGGTTTCGTCGAAATCCGAGGTCGTTTGCAAAATGTCCATTTTTAAGGGCCTGAATTCCATAGCGACTATTCAGAATTCTCAACTGGACATATCTTTTGATTCCCGCTATCAAATTTCGATTTGTCAGATTCGTTGGAAAGATATTCACTAACAGATTTAAATATTTTTGGTTTCACTAAAATTCGTTTTGTTTTGCACCCGGTATAGTCCAACAAAGTTTGAATTCGATTTTTGAAACTACAACGCCCTTTCAGGCCTTGTTTATAATTATAGTTAATTATATTCGTTTTCAATTGTCGATTCAAACTCAGTTTTCATAGCCATTATTTAAAATATTTATTTTAAATATTTAAAATCCATTATTTTAGCCAATTTAAAATTTTTAAATTGGTTCAGATTTTCTGGGTCGTTACATCTTCTTCCATCATTTCTTCCTCCTCCTCTTCTTACTCTGCTTCTTCTACCATTGCTTGATTATCATCTTCGATGATAATTAGATTCACTTGATTATCCATTACAAATTTATGAAGGTTCCGCATCATCTTTCCTTGTTTATTTTTCTTTTGACTTATCCGAATTTGGATCACTTGAATATCAACAAGCATTTGAAGAGTATATTCCATTTTCTCTCCCAATTTGATTACACGAGAGATGGTAGAACGTTGGAATGGACCTTTGGATGGTCCAGCGGATGATTCAGGGTTAATTTGGTTGTTATGATTGGTGGAGGCCACGAATTATTTTGATTTTGCGTTTTTACAGAAGTCAAATAAGAGAATGAAGAAGAAAATTCGAAGTGGATTGTTTAAATGGCTATATGTCGACATAGGCTTCTATGTATGTTGATATACATATAGTGTTAATGTTATTTTTCTTATTTTTAATGTTATTCTTATATATATTTATATATTTAATTATTCTGATCTACTTAATGAAAAAATACTTATTCTCTTCTAAATTTATCAAGTGTTGCTTCATTTAGCGGGTTTGTTATTATATCTGCTATTTGTTTATCTCTTTCTATAAATTAAAGTGAAATTTTCCCTTTACTTACGTTATCTCTTCGAAAATGATGTCGTATATCGATATGTTTAGTTAGTGAATGATGAATTGGGTTTTTAGATATATTTATAACACTCCTATTATCATAGTATATTAGTGATTTATTTATAGTTAATCCAAAATCATTTAGAGTTTGTTGCATATATATTACTTGTGAACAAGCCAAAGCAGCAAAGATATATATTGCTTAAGTTGTTGAAAAAGATACGGTATTTTGCTTTTTACTAAACCATGAGACTAGTGAATGTCCTAAGAAATGATATATTCCAATAGTACTTTTATGATCGGGTTAACATCCCACATAATCAGCTTCACAACAAAAAATTAAATCAAACGAATCATCCATAGGATAAAATAATCCAAAGTATGATGTATGTTTTACATATCTTAGAATACGTTTAAGGCTTTTAAATGTGTTTCCTTCAGTTGCGATTGTGTAATAACCCGAAAATCTGGGCCAGTTTAAAATTTTTATTTTGGCAATTTTAGCGAATTTTGAATATTTAAAATGAATCATTTTAAATAAAAACGAAGGAAAATTTATTTTGGAATTGAAATTCGACGTATATATTATATACGTCGTCGTTAGAATATAAATATTTATTTATAATTATAAATAGAATTGAAAATGGCGTGGTAGTTCGATAATTCGATTTCAAACTTCAATTGAATGTACCGGGTGCAAAACAATCCGGATTTTAGTGAAACCAAAAATATTAGGATCTAATTGATAATATCTTTCCAACGAATCCGAATAATCGAGATTTCATAGCGGGAATCAAAAGATATGTCCAGTTGAAAATTCTGAATAGTCGCTATGGAATTCAGGCCCTTAAAAATAGACATTTTGCATATGACCTCGGATTTCGACGAAACCACTTTTGTTGGATCCGCAATGTCAATTTATTGCTAGGTTTCAAAGTTCATAATTTTTCGAATCAATATGTGAGCGTGGCAAAGGAAATCGCGTTTGACCAGTTTCAGTTGATTTTAATCGACTAGAAAATGGCCATTTTTCTAACGGTCTCGGAATTTGACGAAACTAGTTTTGTTAGGACCGTATCGTCAATAAGAAGCTAGAAAATATTTTTCTGTAATTTTTCTAGTTAGTATGTGACCCCGGTGAATTGAAATGCGCGTTCAAATTCAATATATAGAGTTATATGTTGATTTTGACGGAAACTGATTGTAACTATCGAATCAGCCTACGATACATATCCCATTGTGTTCGGAATGGGGGTGAAACGCTATGGACGACAGGCGGTGGGCCTCGTTTAGAGGTCGTATGTAAAAGTACCTTTTTGGAGAAATTAATTAATTAAATATATAATTATTTATAAAGACCCCCCCCTTTTTTTCTTCATATTCGATTCAGCAGAATAAAAAAAAAACAACGAACGATCATCGGCGCCCCTCCACCCACCGTCGACCTCGCCGAGAGCCGCCTCCCTCCGCCAAGCCCCAGCTCCCTCGCTCCTCCACGTGCCCCTCAGTCCTCTCTTCTCCCGCGTGGAACCACCGCAACCCCCAAATCATCACCCAACCACCACCGCACCTCGTCAGCCACCCCCCTCCTCCACATCGCCGTCGAGGCCACCCCCTCCCTCCCCTTCCGTCCCCCCCCCCTTTTTTCCCCACCTGCCGACCTCCACCATCGACGAACCCGCAACCAGCGAGCCACTGCACCCTGACGCCGCCACATCCAACGCGTCCCACCACCTGCGACAGCACAACAAGCCCTTTTCCCCTTTTTCCGATTCGAACAGCAAAGGTAAGGTTACTTTATTTATTTTAATTTACTCAGAAAATCCGATTTTTACAAATATGATTAGCAAACAAAGATCTGAAACGATTTGATTTTATAAACTGAAATGTTTAGATTTATAACAAAGTAAAAATATGATTTTTATATATTGAACATCGAAGTAAAAATATGATTTTTATATATTGAACATCAAAGTAAAATTATGATTTTTATATATTGAACATCGAAGTAAAAATATGATTTTTATATATTGAACATCGAAGTAAAACTATGATTTTTATATATTGAACATCGAAGTAAAAATATGATTTTTATATATTGAACATCGAAGTAAAAATATGATTTTTATATATTGAACATCGAAGTAAAAATATGATTTTTATATATTGAACATCGAAGTAAAAATTTGATTTTTAAATATTGAATAGCATAATAAAAATTCGATTTTTATATACTGAATAGCGTAGTGAAAATTCAATTTTTATATATATAGTGGCTACGGCCAACAAAAGTGATAAGAGACGAGAACAGTGAAGATTTCCTGCATTGGAAGTGCCGTGGAGGTTGGATAGCTATTGGTGAGAATTTCTCACCTTTCATTTTCTTTTTCTAGTTATATATATATATACTTGGATGCAGATGGTGCTTAGTAGCACCCGACACAATCGTCCACAGACCATGGACTTGTTTGTTTGGTTGCATAAATTAGTTAGATGATTTGATTTGAATTTGGTTGTTTGGTGAATTTGATTGATGTGTGAATGGCGTGGGCCTTCACTAGACCGGGGATAAGGCTAGGCCTCGTCCCGTTTCTAGTATCGTGCCGTTATGCCGCCGAAATTTCCTAAAATAAGTTAGAAAATAAAAATATCATTTTATTTAAAGAAGAACTGAATAGAAATTCATATGTTAAAATAAAATGTTTTATCGTTAAAAATATATAATTTTTAACATGAATATGAATATAGTGAATGTGAATAAATAAATATTCATTTACAAACCGGATGGTTTGTTTATGTACACCTATTTGAATGACATCGATTGGGACGATAAATTTTACACATCGCCCAACTGCACAAATAAAATCTGGGTTTGATTGTTTGAAACCCCACACGGGTGTTGGGATGAAATTTGAAGTTCACTCATCCTGATTGATTAAATATGTCGATCGATTGATTGACAGGCTGTTATAAGCGTTAGATATCTATATTTTATGCTTATACAGTGTAGTGCACTTTGGTTGATGGTTGATTATTTTTTAATGCTATTATCATGTGTTGTATGAAAATCCATATAATTAACTTTATATGGTAATTGATTGGGCCTCATTCCAATTTGAAAAATAAAGAATATTATAAAATAAAGGTTCATGTGTTGACTGTACTCATCCGTTGAGATTAGTCATGTGTTGAACAAAATATTTTAATAATAAAATTTACATCTTTATCAATATAAAATAAAGGTTCATGTGTTGACTGTACTCATCCGTTGAGATTAGTCATGTGTTGAACGAAATATTTTGACAATAACAAATATTTTGATAATAGGAAATATCTGAAATAGAATATTTGGAAATAGAAATACATTAAGCCGTGTTGATTAGATTGACGCCATTTTGACGTGAATCGATATTTATATCGATTTTATCGATTTCGAAATGAATTGAAAACGATTTCGAAATGAATTGAATTGAAAACGATTTCGAAATGAATTGAATTGAAAACGATTTCGAAATGAATTGAATTGAAAACGATTTCGAGATGAATTGAATTGAAAACGATTTCGAAATGAACTGAATATAAAATGATTTCGAAATGAATTGAATTGAATATATAACGAATTTGATTTGAATAGAAAACGAATTTGATTTCAATTGAATATATAACGAATTTGAATCAAATAGAAAACCAATTTGAATTGAATCGAATAGAAAACCACTTTGAATCGAATCGACATGAAAACGAATTCGAATTGAATTGAATTCAAATTGAATTGAAATTTGAATTGAATAGAAATGAATTTTAAAACGAATTTATAAGGAAAGATTCAATTTTGGATTTGAATTGAAATGGAAGTTGAAATTATTTTGAAACGAAATCAAAACGATTTATAAAATTCGTTTTAAATAGAAATCGACGAAATATATATTATATATATTATATATATAATATAATGGCCTGAATAGAACGCGCCGCGCCGCGGCAGTTCGTGAATTTCGACCATTTATTTCAAACGGACATTACGGGAGATCCGACCGTCGGATTCTCCTGAAACCGGAACCGTTGGGTTCGTATCGAAAAGATCTTTCTAACGAATATTAGAAATTAGAAATCTAATGGTTGGATTTGAAATTATGTTCAAATTAAATTTGAAAAAGGTCGTTGCAAGTGCAGTTCGATGACCGTTGGTGGAAATCGACTGTACGGGCCTTGATAAAAATATTAAAAATAGTAATAATTTGTGTAAAATCATAAGAAATGATTTAGAAAGGATTGGGATGAAAAACTCCATATTTGAAAAGATAAATATAATTTTTTATCGAAATGAACTAGTTTTGAACTAGAATTATAATTCTATTTATTTTTAAATAAATAAATTGAATTTGAAAAGGGCTTTAAAAATAACCAAAATTTCCAATGATTGCATTGGAGTGGATTTGAATCGAAATTGTGTTCGGAATATTTCGATGTTGGAATTCGTGATTATACAGATGTTGTTATGGAAATTTGAAAGATATATATATTTATATCGTTATTTCCAATACGACATTTGTTAATCGTAGAATTTGATATTGAATATAAGCCGATATATTTTCTATTCAGAGCCTTGTATTGAATATCAAATGTGATTTGGGTTTGTCGTGAATGGTGTCTTCATTAACATGTTCTTAAACCCAGTTGAGAAAAGATTAAATCTTTTTATTTAGATTTAATGAAGTGTACCAATTAAATGATATTTAATTGGAATTAATTCGAATTAATCTTTGGGTTTATCGTGAGCAGTGTTTTAAATAACACTTGTTCTTTAACCCAATAATTAATGGAATGTGATCTTGGGGTTTATCGTGAACAGTGTTTTTAAATGACACTGATTCTTTAACCCCGTTAAAGATTAAAACTAAGTGGAGTTTTAATGAATCTTTAATTAGATTGAAAAGATCGAGAATGGAGTATCACCAGTTTTACTCCAGGCGATAGTTAAATCTTTAATTAGACTTGAACGTGAAATGGTAATTGAATTTACCGATAACACCGTAGTGTTAGATATGAAGTATTACCAGTTTTACTTCATGGGATGAATAGGTTGGGATTGGGAAATTAAAACAAATAGTTACTTCGGTAAAGTTCGTTAATCCCGACTAGTTTGAATTGATATTCAAAAGTAGATTCAAGAATAAATTAAAGAATTTATCTTTGATAAGATTAATGGGAACTTTTCCCTATGAATGTGAAATTTAGAAACTAACTGTCGGTTAGCCAAGCAGAATGGTTTTCTAGATATTGATCTGATGTTGGTTTCGGCCTTCGGGGTTAATATTTGGGAAATTATTCTCTTGATTTATTTACGGTTAGTGACTGATGAATTGGAATGAGACATATGTTGTGTTTGTGTAACACTTATTTAAAATATATGCGAGTTATTCGGAAAGACCGGGTTTATCCCATTCTGAATAACTGATACGACGATAAGTCGAAGATGAAGACGATGGTCGAAGATCGGAGGTCTTCACGTTGTTTGGGTGATTACTGATGATCTTGATTGGGCTGTACACCCAAGAAGATGGAAACAGTTGGTGATCGTCCAGACGTACTTGGAGACCGATGGACATGCGGGGTACTAGGTGCCTCCGGTTTCGTTCAGACCCAGAATGAACTTGTAAATGGACTGTGTGTCTGACATTGGATTTTAGTCTGTGTGATTGATTTCTATTAAATATATATCTGTTTGGCGGCGGAGAATTTATTCTCTTGCTTAACGCCCTTCTCTGAGACGTACGAGCTCAGAGGTTATATACTGATGGATATCAAACGCATAGAGTGAACTGCCGGTGTGGCATGCCTAAGTGGCGAATGATCAAGGCTTCTGTTGAAAAGCAAAGTCTTGTGGTTGATGATCGAAGCACGACCTTTGTGGCATAGCTTTGTGTAACGTTTACTTCGCGAGTTTCACACCCGGTATGAACCAAAAACGGGAGACGGACCTCAGGGAGGGCATGCGTTTCTTTCTAGTTAGAAGTGGCATCAGTGGTTTTACACGCCCTGACGAGTTTGACCTATGTGGTTGTTGCTGTTGCGAGGCGCCTCGGTTTGATCGGACGATTCGGGTGCGATGGAGTCAGTCGTTGGCTCATTTACGCCCCAAAGGGCGGGGAAACTTAGTGTTCAGGCATAATAATCCACATCAGTGGACCGGTCCTGACGATCCAAGGCTTGTCTGCGCGCTTGCCTGAGGCTCGGGCTAGAGAGTCTCGAATCGGTTGAGGACGATCCCTGGCCTCGGTTCATAGATGGAAATCCAATTTCCAAATACGTGACTTTGCGATTTTGATTGTATAACCTATATATGGCGACATAGTGGTATGGGGCATTCATGCCGCCTATGATTGATATTTATGATTTGAAGTTGTTTTATACACTATGCACTTATTATAGTATCAAATGATGGTTTTAAACGTATCAAGCATTCTTGGCTATTATAAGGTAAAAACCCTATCCCCCGGCTTGCGTTGCATTGTGTGATCGGACTTGGGTCTTATAATAGTTTCATTTTTCTCTATTTAGCATTGCGCTGTTGTTTTATGCACTGGTATTCTTGGGAGGAAACCCGTTCCGTGTTATACGGCGTGGTCCCTTGATTTATCAAACTTTAAAAATAAAGAATTAATAACTGTTTTAGTTCTCACACCAGTCCCATGACTGACCTGGAGTTTATTGTTTTAACCTAAACTCTGGGTGCCCCTATTTTGACACGGGCAGCTAGTATTTTTGGTTTTGCAGATTTATATTCATAGGATCCTGGTTTACAGCTGGAATGATATCCGGAAAGCTTTGTATCTGTATATCTCTTCTAGTTGTGTATTGTATTATTTTCCGCTGTGATGTATTTAAATGTAATTTAAATCTCTGATATTTTTGTGTAATATTTATTCATACTCTGTATATTCCTGTAATCTGATGCATTGTTGTGATATACAGTGAAATGTTCTTTTGTATGCGTTCTGTTTTGTCATGTTCTCAAACGATCGGGCGTTTCGAACGGTCTGGGTCGGTTTAGCGACTGGTTCGGACCGAGCGAAATTCCTTTTCGTCACAGGTGGTATCAGAGCTTTGGCTTACAAAGCAGAGAACAAGGTACATTAGAATCATACGAAAGAATTCATCAGATATTAGATTAGTAATATCCAATGGGATGACTCGTTAGAGATAGGATCAGTAGTATCCTAGGACGAGTATGAAGAGTATATTTTTAAAATGAAAACAATTTTTGTTTTGAAAATCTAAATCAACTATTCGTATTTGATTATTTATTTCATATTGATTAGGACCATCCAGTTTATAAAGATTTTGCATATACGCCTTGCAAACGTGTATTTGAAGTTTTAATATACTGGATAGATATAGAATCACACTCTAGTCGCCCGGAGATGATTCTGATGATAGTTCGAACATCATCAGAATTGGTATTCGTGTTTCGAAGGTGTGATATCTATATATTTCCTATTGACTGGTGTGAGAACCAAAAATTAGACAAAGCCTATTGTTGTGATTTGGCATCAAAAACATGATTTTTGTATATGTATCAAAATTATGAATTTGAGACTCTAATTCACTAATTGATTGATGTTTGTGTTGTTTGTTTATTTGGTTGATAATTTTGAACCATTTAGCCTAATTGAACCAAATATTGAATTATATTGAAAATTGGTTGTGTTTGCTTGCATATACTTGTACTTACATTGAACAGGTCATAGCAAGGAGGCTAGAGTAGAGAATAAAATTTGTTTGCCCGACAAATAGGTACATGTTTACTACATAATTTACTGTTTTGTTTGGGTGATGATGATTTTATGAGCCTATTGGCTAGCCGCTTGGCTTTTTCTTTTTCTTTTTGAGATCTGAAGGACCGGGGAAGATATTTGAGATTTCCCGATGCTCCCATTGCAGGGGAGGTTATGGCGAAATTTTTTGAAAATTTAGGGTGTTAGCCAAATTTTTGAAAATTTGAAAATTCTCAGAAACTGAAAAGTTGGAGAATGGAAGCCAGGTCGAACGTAGTGTTGATTAATCAAACCACTTTCGACTTTGTTCCTTTTCGGGGACGAAAAGTTTTAAGTGGGGGAGATTGTAATAACCCGAAAATCTGGGCCAGTTTAAAATTTTTATTTTGGCAATTTTAGCGAATTTTGAATATTTAAAATGAATCATTTTAAATAAAAACGAAGGAAAATTTATTTTGGAATTGAAATTCGACGTATATATTATATACGTCATCGTTAGAATATAAATATTTATTTATAATTATAAATAGAATTGAAAATGGCGCGGTAGTTCGATAATTTGATTTCAAACTTCAACTGAATGTACCGGGTGCAAAACAATCCGGATTTTAGTGAAACCAAAAATATTAGGATCTAATTGATAATATCTTTCCAACGAATCCGAATAATCGAGATTTCATAGCGGTAATCAAAAGATATGTCCAGTTGAAAGTTCTGAATAGTCGCTATGGAATTCAGGCCCTTAAAAATAGACATTTTGCAAATGACCTCGGATTTCGACGAAACCACTTTTGTTGGATCCGCAATGTCAATTTATAGCTAGGTTTCAAATTTCATAATTTTTCGAATCAATATGTGAGCGTGGCAAAGGAAAACGCATTTGACCAGTTTTAGTTGATTTTAATCGACAGGAAAATGGCCATTTTTCTAACGGTCTCGGAATTTGACGAAACTAGTTTTGTTAGGACCGTATCGTCAATAAGAAGCTAGAAAATATTTTTCTGTAATTTTTCTAGTTAGTATGTGACCCCGGTGAATTGAAATGCGCGTTCAAATTCAATATATAGAGTTATATGTTGATTTTGACGGAAACTGATTGTAACTATCGAATCAGCCTACGATACATATCCCATTGTGTTCGGAATGGGGGTGAAACGCTATGGACGACAGGCGGTGGGCCTTGTTTAGAGGTCGTATGTAAAAGTACCTTTTTGGAGAAATTAATTAATTAAATATATAATTATTTATAAAGACCCCCCCCCTTTTTTTTCTTCATATTCGATTCAGCAGAATAAAAAAAAAGAAACGACGAACGATTATCGGTACCCCTCCACCCACCGTCGACCTCGCCGAGAGCCTCATCCCTCCGCCCAGCCCCAGCTCCCTCGCTCCTCCACGTGCCCCTCAGTCCTCTCTTCCCCGGCGTGGAACCACCGCAACCCCCAAATCATCACCCAACCACCACCGCACCTCGTCAGCCACCCCACTCCTCCACATCACCGTCGAGGCCGCCCCCTCCCTCCCCTTCCGTCTCTCCATCCCGCCCCCCTTTTTTCCCCACCTGCCGACCTCCACCATCGACGAACCCGCACCCAGCGAGCCACTGCACCCCGACGCCGCCACATCCAACGCGTCCCACCACCTGCGACAGCACAGCAAGCCCTTTTCCCCTTTTTCCGATTCGAACATCGAAGGTAAGGTTACTTTATTTATTTTAATTTACTCAGAAAATCCGATTTTTACAAATATGATTAGCAAACAAAGATCTGAAATGATTTGATTTTATAAACTGAAATGTTTAGATTTATAACAAAGTAAAAATATGATTTTTATATATTGAACATTGAAGTAAAAATATGATTTTTATATATTGAACATCGAAGTAAAAATATGATTTTTATATATTGAACATCGAAGTAAAAATATGATTTTTATATATTGAACATCGAAGTAAAAATATGTTTTTTATATATTGAACATCGAAGTAAAAATATGATTTTTATATATTGAACATCGAAGTAAAAATATGATTTTTATATATTGAACATCGAAGTAAAAATTTGATTTTTATATATTGAATAGCATAATAAAAATTCGATTTTTATATACTGAATAGCGTAGTGAAAATTCAATTTTTATATATATAGTGGCTACGGGCAACAAAAGTGATAAGAGACGAGAACAGTGAAGATTTCCTGCATTGGAAGTGCCGTGGAGGTTGGATAGCTATTGGTGAGAATTTCTCACCTTTCAATTTCTTTTTCTAATTATATATATATACTAGGATGCAGACGGTGCTTAGTAGCACCCGACACAATCGTCCACAGACCATGGACTTGTTTGTTTGGTTGCATAAATTAGTTAGATGATTTGATTTGAATTTGGTTGTTTGGTGAATTTGATTGATGTGTGAATGGCGTGGGCCTTCACTAGACCGGGGATAAGGCTAGGCCTCGTCCCGTTTCTAGTATCGTGTCGTTATGCCGCCGAAATTTCCTAAAATAAGTTAGAAAATAAAAATATCATTTTATTTAAAGAATGAACTGAATAGAAATTCATATATTAAAATAAAATGTTTTATCGTTAAAAATATATAATTTTTAACGTGAATATGAATATAGTGAATGTGAATAAATAAATATTCATTTACAAACCGGACGGTTTGTTTATGTACACCTATTTGAATGACATCGATTGGGACGATAAATTTTACACATCGCCCAACTGCACAAATAAAATCTGTGTTTGATTGTTTGAAACCCCACACGGGTGTTGGGATGAAATTTGAAGTTCACTCATCCTGATTGATTAAATATGTCGATCGATTGATTGACAGGCTGTTATAAGCGTTAGATATCTATATTTGATGCTTATACAGTGTAGTGCACTTTGGTTGATGGTTGATTATTTTTCAATGCTATTATACATGTGTTGTATGAAAATCCATATAATTAACTTTAAATGGTAATTGATTGGGCCTCATTCCAATTTAAAAAATAAAGAATATTATAAAATAAAGGTTCATGTGTTGAATGTACTCATCCGTTGAGATTAGTCATGTGTTGAACGAAATATTTTAATAATAAAATTTACATCTTTATCAATATAAAATAAAGGTTCATGTGTTGACTGTACTCATCCGTTGAGATTAGTCATGTGTTGAACGAAATATTTTGACAACAACAAATATTTTGATAATAGGAAATATCTGAAATAGAATATTTGGAAATAGAAATACATTAAGCCGTGTTGATTAGATTGACGCCATTTTGACGTGAATCGATATTTATATCGATTTTATCGATTTCGAAATGAATTGAATTGAAAACGATTTCGAAATGAATTGAATTGAAAACGATTTCGAAATGAATTGAATTGAAAACGATTTCGAAATGAATTGAATTGAAAACGATTTCGAGATGAATTGAATTGAAAACGATTTCGAAATGAACTGAATATAAAACGATTTCGAAATGAATTGAATTGAATATATAACGAATTTGATTTGAATAGAAAACGAATTTGGTTTCAATTGAATATATAACGAATTTGAATCAAATAGAAAACCAATTTGAATTGAATCGAATAGAAAACCACTTTGAATTGAATAGACATGAAAACGAATTCGAATTGAATTGAATTCAAAATGAATTGAAATTTGAATTGAATAGAAATGAATTTTAAAACGAATTTATAAGGAAAGATTCAATTTTGGATTTGAATTGAAATGGAAGTAGAAATTGTTTTTGAAACGAAATCAAAACGATTTATAAAATTCGTTTTAAATAGAAATCGAAGAAATATATATTATATATGTTATATATATAATATAATGGCCTGAATAGAACGCGCCGCGCCGCGGCAGTTCGTGAATTTCGACCATTTATTTCAAACGGACATTACGGGAGATCCGACCGTCGGATTCTCCTAAAACCGGAACCGTTGGATTCGTATCGAAAAGAGCTTTCTAACGAATATTAGAAATTAGAAATCTAACGGTTGGATTTGAAATTATGTTCAAATTAAATTTGAAAAAGGTCGCTGCAAGTGTAGTTCGATGACCATTGGTGGAAATCGACTGTACGGGCCTTGATAAAATTATTAAAAATAGTAATATTTTGTGTAAAATCAAAAGAAATGATTTAGAAAGGATTGATGAAAAACTCCATATTTGAAAAGATAAAAATAATTTTTTATCGAAATGAACTAGTTTTGAACTAGAATTATAATTCTATTTATTTTTAGATAAATAAATTGAATTTGAAAAGGGCTTTAAAAATAACCAGAATTTCCAATGATTGCATTGGAGTGGATTTGAATCGAAATTGTCTTCGGAATATTTCGATGTTGGAATTCGTGATTATACAGATGTTGTTATGGAAATTTGAAAGATATATATATTTATTTCGTTATTTCCAATACGACATTTGTTAATCGTAGAATTTGATATTGAATATAAGCCGATATATTTTCTATTCAGAGCCTTGTATTGAATATCAAATGTGATTTGGGTTTGTCGTGAATGGTGTCTTCATTAACACTGTTCTTGAACCCAGTTGAGAAAAGATTAAATCTTTTTATTTAGATTTAATGAAGTGTACCAATTAAATAATATTTAATTGGAATTGAATTCGAATTAATTTTTGGGTTTATCGTGAGCAGTGTTTTAAATAACACTTGTTCTTTAACCCAATAATTAATGGAATGTGATCTTGGGGTTTATCGTGAACAGTGTTTTTAAATGACACTGATTCTTTAACCCCGTTAAAGATTAAAACTAAGTGGAGTTTTAATGAATCTTTAATTAGATTGAAAAGATCGAGAATGGAGTATCACCAGTTTTACTCCAGGCGATAGTTAAATCTTTAATTAGATTTGAACGTGAAATGGTAATTGAATTTACCGATAACACCGTAGTGTTAGATATGAAGTATTACCAGTTTTACTTCATGGGATGAATGGGTTGGGATTGGGAAATTAAAACAAATAGTTACTTCGGTAAAGTTCGTTAATCCCGACTAGTTTGAATTGATATTCAAAAGTAGATTCAAGAATAAATTAAAGAATTTATCGTTGATATAATTAATGGGAACTTTTCCCTATGAATGTGAAATTTAGAAACTAACTGTCGGTTAGCCAAGCAGAATGGTTTTCTAGATATTGATCTGATGTTGGTTTCGGCCTTCGGGGTTAATATTTGGGAAATTATTCTCTTGATTTATTTACGGTTAGTGACTGATGAATTGGAATGAGACATATGTTGTGTTTGTGTAACACTTATTTAAAATATATGCGAGTTATTCGGAAAGACCGGGTTTATCCCATTCTGAATAACTGATACGACGATAAGTCGAAGATGAAGACGATGGTCGAAGATCGGAGGTCTTCACGTTGTTTGGGTGATTACTGATGATCTTGATTGGGCTGTACACCCAAGAAGATGGAAACAGTTGGTGATCGTCCAGACGTACTTGGAGACCGATGGACATGCGGGGTACTAGGTGCCTCCGGTTTCGTTCAGACCCAGAACGAACTTGTAAATGGACTGTGTGTCTGACATTGGATTTTAGTCTGTGTGATTGATTTCTATTAAATATATATATGTTTGGCGGCGGAGAATTTATTCTCTTGCTTAACGCCCTTCTCTGAGACGTACGAGCTCAGAGGTTATATACTGATGGATATCAAACGCATAGAGTGAACTGCCGGTGTGGCATGCCTAAGTGGCGAATGATCAAGGCTTCTGTTGAAAAGCAAAGTCTTGTGGTTGATGATCGAAGCACGACCTTTGTGGCATAGCTTTGTGTAACGTTTACTTCGCGAGTTACACACCCGGTATGAACCAAAAACGGGAGACGGACCTCAGGGAGGGCATGCGTTTCTTTCTAGTTAGAAGTGGCATCAGTGGTTTTACACGCCCTGACGAGTTTGACCTATGTGGTTGTTGCTGTTGCGAGGCGCCTCGGTTTGATCGGACGATTCGGGTGCGATGGAGTCAGTCGTTGGCTCATTTACGCCCCAAAGGGCGGGGAAACTTAGTGTTCAGGCATAATAATCCACATCAGTGGACCGGTCCTGACGATCCAAGGCTTGTATGCGCGCTTGCCTGAGGCTCGGGCTAGAGAGTCTCGAATCGGTTGAGGACGATCCCTGGCCTCGGTTCATAGATGGAAATCCAATTTCCAAATACGTGACTTTGCGATTTTGATTGTATAACCTATATATGGCGACATAGTGGTATGGGGCATTCATGCCGCCTATGATTGATATTTATGATTTGAAGTTGTTTTATACACTATGCACTTATTATAGTATCAAATGATTGTTTTAAACGTATCAAGCATTCTTGGCTATTACAAGGTAAAAACCCTATCCCCCGGCTTGCGTTGCATTGGGTGATCGGACCTGGGTCTTATAATAGTTTCATTTTTCTCTATTTAGCATTGCGCTGTTGTTTTATGCACTGGTATTCTTGGGAGGAAACCCGTTCCGTGTTATACGGCGTGGTCCCTTGATTTACCAAACTTTAAAAATAAGGAATTAATAACTGTTTTAGTTCTCACACCAGTCCCATGACTGACCTGGAGTTTATTGTTTTAACCTAAACTCTGGGTGCCCCTATTTTGACACGGGCAGCTAGTAGTTTTGGTTTTGCAGATTTATATTCACAGGATCCTGGTTTACAGCTGGAATGATATCCGTAAAGCTTTGTATCCGTATATCTCTTCTAGTTGTGTATTGTATTATTTTCCGCTGCGATGTATTTAAATGTAATTTAAATCTCTGATATTTCTGTGTAATATTTATTCATACTCTGTATATTCCTGTAATCTGATGCATTGTTGTGATATACAGTGAAATGTTCTTTTGTATGCGTTCTTTTTTGTCATGTTCTCAAACGATCGGGCATTTCAAACGGTCTGGGTCGGTTTAGCGACTGGTTCGGACCGAGCGAAATTCCTTTTCGTCACAGATTGATATCTTGCAAAGAGACATACACTATGCATTATATCTGGTCTGCTAGCTGTTATATACAATAGAGATCCTATCATACTCTATATAGTTTTTGATCAACATCCTTTGATGTATCATCTTTACTTAATGCTATATTATTTGACATTGGTGTTGGTCTCCTATCAGTTATAGTTAAATTATATGTATTAATTAAATCTCTTGCATATTTTTGTTGATTAATAAATATTCCATTATTTGATTGACGAAGTGTAAGCCTAAGAAGAATGTTAGTTCTCCCATATGACACATTTCAAATTTTTGGGTCATAATATCTGAAAATTCTTTATTCATCTTATTATTTGTTGATCTGAAAATTATATCGTCAACATATATTTGCACTAATTGTATATCTTTATTATTTCTATTTATAAACAAAGTGTTATCTAGTTTTCCTATTTCAAAGTCTGATTGTAATAAGTAATTTTTTAATCTATCATATCAAGCCTTAGGAGCCTGTTTTTAATTAGTATAATGCTTTCTTTGACTTATATATGTAATTTGGTAACTTTTCGTTTTCAAAAGGAGATGGTTGCTATATATATAGGTCTTCTTTAACAAATCCGTTTAGAAAAGCACTTTTAACATCCATTCGATATAACTTGAAATTATTATGATTTGAGAAGGCTAGTAATATCCTAATTGATACTAATCTAGCTACGGGGGAAAATGTTTAATTGTAAACTATTCCTTCTTCTTGAGTATAACCTTGTGTTACTAATCGTTCCTTATTTCTTATGACCTCACTGTGTTCATTCATTTTATTTTTATAAACCCATTTAGTTCCTATTATCGTTTAATCCTCTGGTCTAGGAACAAGTTCTCATACATCATTCCGAGTAAACCGATTTAATTCCTCTTGCATAGCATGAATCCATGAATCATCAGACGATGCTTCCTTCAGATTCTTAGGTTCAGTAGTTGAAATAAATTCTTAGTTACTCATATTATTTAATTAGTTACGAGTCCTAATGATGTATTCAATATCTCTTAAAATATTTTCTACAGGGTAGTCTCTTAGTAATCTAATTCTATTATTTGGTTGACTCTCTTCATTATTTGTTTCATTAAATTCATTTTCACATTCAACTTCATTGTGTTATGTTATATTTTTATAATTTTAGTCAAAAGATACATTTATGGTTTCTTCTATAGTATTCGTTCTCGAATTAGAAACTCTATATGCCTTACTTCTCTCTGAATATCCAATAAATATTCCTTTATCGAATTTTGAGTCAAATTTATCTAAATTTTCTTTATTATTAAGTATAAAACATTTAATTCCAAATATTTTAAAATATGATACTTTTGGTTTCTTATTATACAAAATTTAATATGGTGTTTTATGATTTAAGGGTCTGATTGAGATCCTATTTAAAATGTATCAAATTGTTACAACTGCCTTAGCCTATAATTTTCCTTGTAAATTACTATCAGATAAGATAGTTCTCGCACACTCTTCTATCTTTCCATTTTTACGTTCAACTACTCCATTTTGTTGGGGGTTCTAGGGACAGAAAATTATGGGTTATTCCCTTTTTATTACAAATTTTTCAAAATTTTCGTTTTCAGATTCTCTACTATGTCACTACATATTGTTTTGATTTTTAGTGATAATAAGTTTTGAATTCTTTTAGCAAAAGTTTTAAACTGATCAAATTCATCGCTTTTATTTTTAAGAAACAAATTCCAAGTAAATCTAGAAAAACCGTCGACTATTACATAATCATATCTATTGTGATTTATTGACTGGGTTTGAGATGGACAAAATAATTCCATGTGAATTAACTCTAATGGTGTTAAGGTCGTAATTTCCTCTTTTGATTTAAATGAACTTCTTTTAAATTTTCCGAACTGACAAGCATCACATAAATTATTAACTTTATAATTCATTTTGGGTAATCCCATAATTTAATCTAATTTAGAAACCCTAGAGATGTGTTTGAAATTTATTTGACCGAATCTCTTATGTCGGATTCAATGGACACTTGTATTGGCTATAAGACATAGTTTATAGTTGGAGATTTTCATACTCAATATATAGATAAATTTCTTTCTATCTCCTTCTAATATTACTTTTGAATTCCAATCTTCTATAAAGCATTTATCCTTTTCAAAAGTTTATTTTATAACCCTTATCGCAGTTTACTTATACTTTGAAGGTTGTGTTTTAAATTCTTAACTAATAAAACATTAAAAATAGTAGGAGTTTCAGAATTACAGACATTGCCAATCCCAACATTATATCCTTTATAATTATCTCCAAAGTTCACCATTCCACCATCTTCATAGACTAGATTATTTAGTATTTCTGGATTTCCCGTCATATGTCTCGAATAGTAACTATCCAGTATCTATTTGACTTTTTTGGTTTCCACCATTTGTTTCCCAGAATTTGAATTCTCAACAGCCAGGTAACACACCATTTCAAAATTTGAATTTTCAGTGGCAACTTCACCCATCTTTTCAGATTTTGAATTTCCAATAGCCATATAACATATCTTTTCCTGTATTTTTAACGAACTGGGCTTTTCAACTCCGAAAATAAAAACAAAACTACCATGTTGACTATTGAGACATCGGAAATACCTGATCATTAATAGAAAGAAGTTAGAGGGTGAGACTAGATAAGATAGAAAATTAAAATAGAAGAAGATGAAGATCATGACAGAATAGAATCAGAGTAATACGAATCTCACGGCAAAACGAATAAAATTTGATATATAACATAACTTTGCAATAAAATAGTATATATATATAATAACATTATCAGAGTATAACACTTACACACAGCGGAATTCGCGAGCCTTACACCTCGGTATGAGTCAAAAACGGGATAGTGACTGCAGGGAGAGCACGACGTTTCTTTCTAGCTAAGGTGGTTTCAGTGACCTACCAGCCCTGACATTTATATACTTTTCACCTGTGTGGTTGTTGGATATGAGGCGCCTCGGATATAGGTCTGTAAGGACCGGGAAACGTGTGTTCAGGGATAACTAATCCTCAAAAGTAAGAGAGGACCGGCCCTGAAGATCCAAGGATCATAGTTTGGTCCTGGGACATTTGCTAGAGTGTCTCGAACGCGCAGAGGAGCTTGCCCCTTGCCTCGACTCATGATGGAAATCCAATTTCCAATACGTGATAATTCGGTTTTAATTGTAGAACTAGTATGGCGACATGATAGATGGTACCCATGCCGCCTATGATTGATATTTATGATTGAAATTGTTTTGACACTATACACTTATAATAGTATCAAATGATTTGTTTTAAACGTACCAAGCATGTTTGGCTATTATAAGGGAAAACCCTATCCTCCGGCTTGCGTTGCATTGTGTGATGGGACCTGGGTCTTATAATAGCTTCATTTTTCCAAAAAGCGTTGCGCTGTTTTGTTATATGCACTAGTATTCTTGGGAGGAAACCCGTTCCGTGTTATACGGCGTGGTCCCTTGAATTACTATCTTTAAAGTAAAGTTTTAAATAACTGTTTTAGTTCTCACACCAGTCACATGACTGACCTGGAGTTTATTGTTTTAACCTAAACTCTGGGTGCCCCTATTTTCCGCACGGGCAGCTAGTAGTTTTGGTTTTGCAGATTTATATTCACAGGGTCCTGATTACAGTTGGAACGATGCTCGGAAAGCTCTGTATCCGTGTATCACTTTCAGTTGTATTTTGTATTATTTTCCGCTACTATGTAATTTATTGTAATCTCTGATATTTATCGAATGTAATTTATTCATTTATACTCTGTATATTCTTGTATCTGATGGAATTGTTGTAATAACAATGAAATGTTCTTCTGTATGCGTTTTATTTTGTCTTGTCCTCAATTCTATCCGTGCTTTCCTTCACGGGGAAGTTCGGGTCGTGTCAGAGGAATTCGTTTCTCTTAGCTTTATACCCGTGGTATTTTTGGGGAAATCAATTTTTGATTTGTGGGGTATGACGATGTGGCATTCAAAGCGAAGGGTGGTCGGATGTTCCAAAAGATACGTTATGACCTCAAGCCTCATCAACCGAGAAATGACAGAAATCGAGCAGACAGCATTGCTAGGTGGGTCACTCCCATTAGGGTATATATCACCTATCAAGAGAAAATCCATTTCATTCTTTAATCTATTTTCGATGCTGTCCCTTTTCGGGAAACGGTGGGTAGCTCCCAACCGTTGGTGATATACATTCGATACACTCAAGTGAAATGAGTGGTTGGTCATGTGTGGGCCTAGTTACAAGACGTTCTTGTTGAACCCAGTGTATTCGCCTCTAGAGATACACTATCAGCAGGTGGTCCCATACCTTGTCATAGTTAGAATCCAATCTCCAATAAGCGCCCGTGGTTTTGTTTGTATAATATATATATGGAACGTGAGATGCAAGTGTTCTACTAGATTGTTAATTACTTGTGATTAGACACTATTATAATATCAGAAAAGTATTGAATTCCAAAAGGATTTTGGGTTATTGTAAGGTAAAAACCATTAGTGTTTATGTGTGGATCGGTCTTACGATTATCATTTCTTTTAAAAAGGATTTTGGAAAAGTTAAACCAAATGATTTGATTTTACTCACACCAGTCCCATGACTGACCTAGAGTTTATTTTGTTTTGTTTTCCCTAAACTCTTGGGTGCCCAAATTTGTATGCACAATCAAGTAGTTCAGGTCTTTACAGATATACTTGGAGGACCTTGAAGCGGGAGGCTTCAAGATTATATAGATATTATTATTTCACGCTATACACAAAGCTACGCCACACAGGCCGTGCTTTGATCATCAACCACAAGACTTTGCTTTTCAACAGAAGCCTTGATCAATTGCCACTTACGCGTGCCACACTGGCAATTCACTCCATGCGATTGATGTCCATTGATATACAACCTCTGAGCTCGTACGTCTCAGAGAAGGGCGTTAAGCAAGAGAATAAATTCTCCGCCGCCAAAAAGATGTATATTTAATAGAGATCAATCAACACAGAATAAAATCCAATGTCAGACACACAATCCATTTACAAGTTCGTTCTGGGTCTGAACGAAACCGGAGGCACTTTCCTCGCATATCCATCCATCTCCAAGTACGTCTGGACGATCACCAACTGTTTCCCTCATCTTGGGTGTACAGCCCAATCAAGATCATCAGTAATCACTCAAACGATGTGAAGACTTCCGGTCTTTAACCACCGTCTTCATCTTCGACATCTCGTCGAATCGGTTATTCAGAATGGGTATAACCCGGCCTTTCTGAATAACCCACGTATATGATAAACAAATGTTACACAAACACAACAAACGCCTCATTCCAATTCAGAATATTCTTTCATTCACAAAATCACATTTTTAGGGAAAGGTTCCCATTAATTTTATCCAAGATAAATTCTTCTAAATTTATTCTTTAATCTTCCTTTGGATATCATTTCAAACTAGTCGGGATTAACGAACCACACCGAAGTAATTATTTATTTTATTTCCCAATCCCAACCTATATATCCCATGGAGAAAACTGGTAATACTCCACATCTAACACCACGGTGTTATCGGTAAAATTAATTACCATTTCACGTTCAAATCTAATTAAAGATTTAACTATCGCTTTGGAGCAAAACTGGTGATACTACACTCTCGATCACTTTTCAGATTTGATAATTTAAATTATCAATTCACATTTTAATCTAATTAAAGATTCATTAAAACTCCACTTAGTTTTAATCTTCTCAAAAATCGATATCTTGCCTTTAACTGGGTTAAAGAACCAATGTCTTCTAAAACACGATTCACGATAAACAAAAATCACATTTGATAATAAATACAAGGCTCTGAATAGAAAATATATCGGCTTATATTCAACATCAAATTCTGAAACCAACATATATCGTATTGGAAATAACGATATAAGATATATCTTTCAAATTCCCATAACAATATCGGTATAGTCCTGAAATCTAACATCGAAATATCCCGAAGATAATTTCGATTCAACTCCAGTCCAATCCACGTATTGGGAATATTGATTATTTTTAAAATCAGTTTCAAATTCAATTTATTTATTTCAAAAATAAATTGATTTTAATTCTAGTTCAAAACTAGTTTATTTCGATAAAAATCTATTTTTATCCTTTCAATTGTGGAATTCTTCAGCCCAATTTTTCCCAAATCATTTCTTATGATTTTATACAAATTATAGATATTTTTAATAATTTTATCAAGGCCCGTACAGTCGATTTCCAACAACGGCCATCGAACTGCACTTACATCGACCTTTTTCAAATTTGATTTGGACATAATTCCAAATCCAACCGTTAGATTTCAAATTTCTAATATTCAATGGAAAGCTCTATTCGATACGAACCCAACGGTTCCAGTTTTAGGAGAATCCGACGGTCGGATCTCCCGTAATGTCCGTTTGAAATAAATGGTCGAAATTCACGAATGGCCGCGGCGCGGCGCGTTTTATTCAGGCCATTATATATATATTATATATATTTCGTCGATTTCCTTTTAAAAAGAATTTTATAAATAGTTCTAAATTCGTTTCAAAACAATTTCAACTTCATCTTCAATTTCAAATCGATTTGATTTCAATTCAATTCGAGTTCATTTCAATTCAATTCAAATTTAAATTCGTTTCAATTCAATTCAAATTTACCATCTATTTAATTCAATTCGAATTCATTTCAAATTGATTTCAATTCAATTTCAGTTTGTCTTAAATTTCATTCAAAACGATTTCAATTTGTTTTTAATTCAATTTCAATTTATTTTAATTTGAATTCATTTCTATTCAATTCAAATTCAAATTCGTTTCAATTCAATTCAATTTTCAATTTCACTTTCTATTCAATTCAATTTTCAATTTCACTTTCTATTCAATTCAATTTGAATTCATTTCAAATATTAAATTTTGAAATCACTTTTTCATATTCATTATAAAACGAATAAAATCGATATAAATATCGTTCGCGTCAAAATAACGCATCTCTAATCAACACGGCGTTATATTTTTCAAAAACTTCTTTATTCTATTCAACAAATGAATATTTATCCCATTCAACACATGAATCTATATTTCTTTCAACACACGGCTAATCTCAACACATGAGTACTGTCAACACATCACTATTTTTTGTTATGTAAAATATTTTATAAAACTATGGTATCTATCGTTTGATTTTAATTAGACTCCACCGTAAAGTAGATTCTAATTGTAAATATGATAAAGATGTGAATTTTATTATTAAAATATTTCACTCAACACATGAATAGATTCAACACATGAATTTTCCTTTATAAGATTCATTGTTTTCCCGATTGGAATGAGGCCCAATCAATCACCATATAATGTTAATTATATGGATTCCATACAACACATGTATATAATAGCATCGAAAAATAATCAACCATCAACCAAAGTGCACTACACTGTATAAGCATCAAATATAGATATCTGACGCTTATAACAGCCTGTCAATCGATCGATCGACATATTTAATCAATCAGGATGAGTGAACATCAAATTTTATCCCAACACCCGTGTGGGGTTTTAAACAATCAAACACAGATTTTATTTGTGTAGTTGGACGATGTGTAAAATTTATCGACCCAATCAATATCAGTCAAATCAGTGTATATAAACAAATCGGCCGATTTGTTTATAAATATTTAATTATTCACTTTCACGTTAAAAATTATATTTTTAACGATAAAACATTTTATTTTAACACATGAATTTCTATTCAGTTCATTTATTCAATAAAATGATATTTTTATTTTTCTAACATATTTTAGAAAATTTAGGCGGCATAACGACACGATACTAGAAACGGGACAAGGCCCAGCCTTATCCCCGGTCTAGTGAAGGACCACGCCATTCACACATCAATCAAATCCATTCAATTTCACCAAACAATTCAATTCAAACCAAATAGACTAACCAATTACACAACCAAACAATTCAACAAACAAGCCATCCATGGTCTGTGGATGACGGGTGTCGGGTGCTACTAAACACCGTCTACATCCTAGTATATATATAACTAGAAAAAGAAGTTGAAGAGTGAGAAGTTCTCACCGATAGCTATCCAACTTCACATCACTTCTTTTATAGAAATCTTCGCCATTCTCGCCTTTTGTCGCTTTCGTTGTCCGCTTTCACTACATATGTAAAAATCACATTTTTATATACTGATGTCTTTAAAATAAAAATCACATTTTTATTTATTCACTTTCAATTTAAAAAATCATATTTTTATAATCACTTCATATGTTTAAAAATCGAATTTTTACTTTGTCTATTCAATATATATAAAAAATCATATTTTCACAACGCTACTATATAGATAAAAATTATATTTTTATCACGCTATTCTTCATATAAAGATTTCGCCCTTTCAAAAATAAAGTTTTCGCCTTTATAAAAATAAAGTTTTCGCCTTTATAAAAATAAAATATCGTCTTTATAAAAATAAAATATCGTCTTTATAAAAATAAAATATCGTCTTTATAAAAATAAAATATCGTCTTTATATAAAAAGATTTTACCTTTTCTATTTCATCCCTATAGAAATCACATTTTATTTTGCTACCTATATAAAGATGATATTTTTAATATCCCTAACATGTAAAAATTATATTTTTACTTCTCTACATAAACAAAAATCATATTTTTACACCTTCTACATAATAAAGATTATATTTTTACCACTTTAAAAATATAAAAATCAAATTTTTAATTCTTTAAAATATAAAAATCATATTTTTAATCTTCATAATGTATATATAAAAACAGCATTTTTATTTAACTAAAGTATAAATAGAAAAAAAGAACTGATTTTCATATAACTGTAAATAAATAAATTACTTACAGTAATTTGCGAAGGGGAGTGGGTCGATTTTAGGCGACGGATGGACGAAGGGGGGGGGGGTCTTGGGCGGCGCGTCGATTTGGTTGCAGGGGGTTCTTCGCAAGGCGCTGGAGGGAGGTGGAGGACTGGGCGAGGGGCGGAGGTGGGTGGCGACGCGGCTGAGGCTGCGGTGGAGGATTGGGGGGCCTCGCGCGTTTCAGGAGGGGGAAGAGGAGGAAGGGAAGAAGGAAGGAGGAAGAAGAGGAGGGAGTGCGCCTGCCTCCGGCGCGGCGGTGGCTCATCGTGGGGGGGGGGGGGGGGCGATGCGGCGGCGGCTCCCCCCCGTCGCTCTCGTCTCCTTTTTTTTCTTTCTATAAATTCGATTTGAAAATAGAGAGGGGGGGGGCAGCGTATAAAAGGGAAGAGGTTTTTTTTTTATTATTGTAGTTGCAAAAAGTTGACTTTTACATACGACCTTGAAACGAGGCCCACCGCCTGTCGTCCATAGCGTTTAACCCCCATTCCGAACACAATGGGATATGCCACGTAGGACAATTCAATCGTTTCGATCAGTTTCCGTTAAATTTACATTTAAATCACTATATTGAATTTTAAACGTACATTTCAATTTACCGGGGTCATATACTAACTCTAAAAATTCCCAAAAAATATTTTCTAGCTTCGTATTGACGATACGGTCCTAACAAAACTAGTTTCATCGAATTCTGAGACCGTTGGAAAAATGGCCATTTTCCAGTCGATTAAAATCAACTAAAACTGGTCAAACGTGTTTTCCTTTGCCACGCTCATATATTGATTCGAAAAATTATAAAATTTGGAATCTAACAATAATTCGACATTACAGACCCAACAAAAGTGGTTTCGTCGAAATCCGAGGTCATTTGCAAAATGTCTATTTTTAAGGGCCTGAATTCCATAGCGACTATTCAGAATTTTCAACTGGACATATCTTTCGATTCCCGCTATGAAATTTTGATTTTTCGGATTCGTTGGAAAGGTATCATCAATTAGATCCTAATGTTTTTGGTTTCACAAAAATCCGGATTGTTTTGCACCCAGTACATTCAATTGAAGTTTGAAATCGAATTATCGAACTACCGCGCCATTTTCAATTCTATTTATAATTATATATAAATATTATATTCTAACGACGACGTATAATATATACGTTCGAATTCTATTCAAAATAAATTTCTCGTTGATATTATTTAAAATAATCCATTTTAAATATTCAAAATTCGTTAAAATTGCCAAAATAAAAATTTTAAATTGGCCCATATTTTCGGGTTATTACAATCTCCCCCACTTAAAACTTTTCGTCCCCGAAAAGGGACAAAGTCGAAAGTGGTTTGATTAATAAGCTCTACATTCGATCTGGCTTCCATTCTCCAACTTTTCAGTTTCTGAAAATTTTCAAATTTTCTAAAATTTGGCTAACACCCTAAATTTTCGAAAAATTTCGCCATAACCTCCCCTGCACCGGGAGCATCGGGGAATTTCAAATAGCTTCCCCGGTCCTTCTAATCTCAAAAAGAAAAAGAAAAAGCCAAGCGGCTAGCCAATAGGCTCATAAAATCATCATCACCCAAACAAAACAGTAAATTATGTAGTAAACATGTACCTATTTGTCGGGCAAACAAATTTTATTCTTCGGCTCTAGCCTCCTTGCTATGACCTGTTCAATGTAAGTATATGTATATGCAAGCAGATGCGACCAATTTCAATATAGTTCAATATTTGATACAATTAGGCATAAATGGTTCAAAATTATCAAACAAATAAACAAACAACACAAACATCAATCAATTAGTGAATTAGAGTTTCAAATTCATAATTTTGATATTTATACAGAGAATCTTGTTTTTGAGGCCAATTCACAACAATGTGTTCTAACTATATTAGTATTGGTTCTCACACCAGTCTAATGGAAATATATAGGTATCACACCTTCGTCACTCGAATATAAATTCTGACGACGAGTACTCAACCATCAGAATCATCTTCGGGCCACTAGAGTGTGATTCTATATCTATCCAGTATATTAAAACTTCGACTATACGTTCATGACGCGTATACGCGAAACCTTTATATACTCGATTGTCCATATTCAAAAACAAATAAATAAATAATCAAATACGTATAAAGCGATTTAAATTTTCAAAACAAAATTGTTTTCATTTGAAAAATATACTCTTCACACCCGTTATAGGATACTACTGATCCTATCTCTAACGAGTCATTCTAATTGGATATTACTAATCCAATATCTGATGAATTCTTTCGTATGGTTCTAATGTGTCTTGTTCTCGAGCTCTGTAAACCAAAGCTCTGATACCAAACTGACACGACCCGAACTTCCCCATGAAGGAAAGCACGGATAGAATTGAGGACAAGACAAAATAAAACGCATACAGAAGAACATTTCATTGTTATTACTACAATTCCATCAGATACAAGAATATACAGAGTATAAATGAATAAATTACATTCGATAAATATCAAAGATTACAATAAATTACATAGCAGCGGAAAATAATACAAAATACAACTGAAAGTGATACACGGATACAGAGCTTTCCGAGCATCGTTCCAACTGTAAATCAGGACCCTGTGAATATAAATCTGCAAAACCAAAACTACTAGCTGCCCGTGCGGAAAATAGGGGCACCCAAAGTTTAGGTTAAAACAATAAACTCCAGGTCAGTCATGTGACTGGTGTGAGAACTAAAACAGTTATTTAAAACTTTACTTTAAAGATAGTAATTCAAGGGACCACGCCGTATAACACGGAACGGGTTTCCTCCCAAGAATACTAGTGCATATAACAAAACAGCGCAACGCTTTTTGGAAAAATGAAGCTATTATAAGACCCAGGTCCCATCACACAATGCAACGCAAGCCGGAGGATAGGGTTTTCCCTTATAATAGCCAAACATGCTTGGTACGTTTAAAACAAATCATTTGATACTATTATAAGTGTATAGCATCAAAACAATTTCAATCATAAATGTCAATCATAGGCGGCATGGGTACCATCTATCATGTCGCCATACTAGTTCTACAATTAAAATCGAATTATCACGTATTGGAAATTGGATTTCCATCATGAGTCGAGGCAAGGGGCAAGCTCCTCTGCGCGTTCGAGACACTCTAGCAAATGTCCCAGGACCCCACTATGATCCTTGGATCTTCAGGGCCGGTCCTCTCTTACTTTTGAGGATTAGTTATTCCTGAACACACGTTTCCCGGTCCTTACAGACCTATATCCGAGGCGCCTCATATCCAACAACCACACAGGTGAAAAGTATATAAATGTCAGGACTGGTAGGTCACTGACACCACCTTAGCTAGAAAGAAACGTCGCCCTGCAGTCACTATCCCGTTTTTGACTCATACCGAGGTGTGAGGCTCGCGAATTCACGCTATACACAAAGCTACGCCACACAGGCCGTGCTTTGATCATCAACCACAAGACTTTGCTTTTCAACAGAAGCCTTGATCAATTGCCACTTACGCGTGCCACACTGGCAATTCACTCCATGCGATTGATGTCCATTGATATACAACCTCTGAGCTCGTACGTCTCAGGGAAGGGCGTTAAGCAAGAGAATAAATTCTCCGCCGCCAAACAGATGTATATTTAATAGAGATCAATCAACACAGAATAAAATCCAATGTCAGACACACAATCCATTTACAAGTTCGTTCTGGGTGTGAACGAAACCGGAGGCACTTTCCTCGCATATCCATCCATCTCCAAGTACGTCTGGACGATCACCAACTGTTTCCCTCATCTTGGGTGTACAGCCCAATCAAGATCATCAGTAATCACCTAAACGATGTGAAGACTTCCGGTCTTCAACCACCATCTTCATCTTCGACATCTCGTCGAATCAGTTATTCAGAATGGGTATAACCCGGCCTTTCTGAATAACCCACGTATATGATAAACAAATGTTACACAAACACAACAAACGCCTCATTCCAATTCATAATATTCTTTCATTCACAAAATCACATTTTTTGGGAAAGGTTCCCATTAATTTTATCCCAGATAAATTCTTCTAAATTTATTCTTTAATCTTCCTTTGGATATCATTTCAAACTAGTCGGGATTAACGAACCACACCGAAGTAATTATTTATTTTATTTCCCAATCCCAACCTATATATCCCATGGAGAAAACTGGTAATACTCCACATCTAACACCACGGTGTTATCGGTAAAATAAATTACCATTTCACGTTCAAATCTAATTAAAGATTTAACTATCACTTTGGAGCAAAACTGGTGATACTCCACTCTCGATCACTTTTCAGATTTGATAATTTAAATTATCAATTCACATTTTAATCTAATTAAAGATTCATTAAAACTCCACTTAGTTTTAATCTTCTCAAAAATCGATATCTTGCCTTTAACTGGGTTAAAGAACCAATGTCTTCTAAAACACGATTCACGATAAACCCAAATCACATTTGATATTAAATACAAGGCTCTGAATAGAAAATATATCGGCTTATATTCAATATCAAATTCTGAAACCAACATATATCGTATTGGAAATAACGATATAAGATATATCTTTCAAATTCCCATAACAATATCGGTATAGTCCCGAAATCTAACATCGAAATATCCCGAAGATAATTTCGATTCAACTCCAGTCCAAACCACGTATTGGGAATATTGATTATTTTTAAAATCACTTTCAAATTCAATTTATTTATTTCAAAAATAAATTGATTTTAATTCTAGTTCAAAACTAGTTTATTTCGATAAAAATCTATTTTTATCCTTTTAATTGTGGAATTCTTCAGCCCAATTTTTCCCAAATCATTTCTTATGATTTTATACAAATTATAGATATTTTTAATAATTTTATCAAGGCCCGTACAGTCGATTTCCAACAACGGCCATCGAACTGCACTTACATCGACCTTTTTCAAATTTGATTTGGACATAATTCCAAATCCAACCGTTAGATTTCAAATTTCTAATATTCATTGGAAAGCTCTATTCGATACGAAACCAACGGTTCCGGTTTTAGGAGAATCCGACGGTCGGATCTCCCGTAATGTCCGTTTGAAATAAATGGTCGAAATTCACGAATGGCCGCGGCGCGGCGCGTTTTATTCTGGCCATTATATATATATAATATATATATATATTATATATATATTTCGTCGATTTCCTTTTAAAACGAATTTTATAAATAGTTCTAAATTCGTTTGAAAACAATTTCAACTTCATCATCAATTTCAAATCGATTTGATTTCAATTCAATTCGAGTTCATTTCAATTCAATTCAAATTTAAATTCGTTTCAATTCAATTCAAATTTACCATCTATTTAATTCAATTCGAATTCATTTCAAATTGATTTCAATTCAATTTCAGTTTGTCTTAAATTTCATTCAAAACGATTTCAATTCGTTTTTAATTCAATTTCAATTTCAATTTATTTCAATTTGAATTCATTTCTATTCAATTCAAATTCAAATTCGTTTCAATTCAATTTTCAATTTCACTTTCTATTCAATTCAATTTTCAATTTCACTTTCTATTCAATTCAATTTGAATTCATTTCAAATATTAAATTTTGAAATCACTTTTCCATATTCATTATAAAACGAATAAAATCGATATAAATATCGTTCGCGTCAAAATAACGCATCTCTAAACAACACGGCGTTATATTTTTCAAAAACTTCTTTATTCTATTCAACAAATGAATATTTATCCCATTCAACACATGAATCTATATTTCTTTCAACACACGGCTAATCTCAACACATGAGTACTGTCAACACATCACTATTTTTTGTTATGTAAAATATTTTATAAAACTATGGTATCTATCGTTTGATTTTAATTAGACTCCACCGTAAAGTAGATTCTAATTGTAAATATGATAAAGATGTGAATTTTATTATTAAAATATTTCACTCAACACATGAATAGATTCAACACATGAATTTTCCTTTATAATATTCATTGTTTTCCCGATTGGAATGAGGCCCAATTAATCACCATATAATGTTAATTATATGGATTCCATACAACACATCTATATAATAGCATCGAAAAATAATCAACCATCAACCAAAGTGCACTACACTGTATAAGAATCAAATATAGATATTTGACGCTTATAACAGCCTATCAATCGATCGATCGACATATTTAATCAATCAGGATGAGTGAACATCAAATTTCATCCCAACACCCGTGTGGGGTTTTAAACAATCAAACACAGATTTTATTTGTGTAGTTGGGCGATGTGTAAAATTTATCGACCCAATCAATATCAGTCAAATCAGTGTATATAAACAAATCGGCCGATTTGTTTATAAATATTTATTTATTCACTTTCACGTTAAAAATTATATTTTTAACGATAAAACATTTTATTTTAACACATGAATTTCTGTTCAGTTCATTTATTCAATAAAATGATATTTTTTTTCTAACATATTTTAGAAAATTTCGGCGGCATAACGGCACGATACTAGAAACGGGACAAGGCCTAGCCTTATCCCCGGTCTAGTGAAGGCCCACGCCATTCACACATCAATCAAATCCATTCAATTTCACCAAACAATTCAATTCAAACCAAATAGACTAACCAATTACACAACCAAACAATTCAACAAACAAGCCATCCATGGTCTGTGGATGACGGGTGTCAGGTGCTACTAAACACCGTCTACATCCTAGTATATATATAACTAGAAAAAGAAGTTGAAGAGTGAGAAGTTCTCACCGATAGCTATCCAACTTCACGTCACTTCTTTTATAGAAATCTTCGCCATTCTCGCCTTTTGTCGCTTTCGTTGTCCACTTTTACTACATATGTAAAAATCACATTTTTATATACTGATGTCTTTAAAATAAAAATCACATTTTTATTTATTCACTTTCAATTTAAAAAATCATATTTTTATAATCACTTCATATATTTAAAAATCGAATTTTTACTTTGTCTATTCAATATATATAAAAAATCATATTTTCACAACGCTACTATATAGATAAAAATTATATTTTTATCACGCTATTCGTCATATAAAGAGTTCGCCCTTTCAAAAATAAAGTTTTCGCCTTTATAAAAATAAAGTTTTCGCCTTTATAAAAATAAAATATCGTCTTTATAAAAATAAAATATCGTCTTTATAAAAATAAAATATCGTCTTTATAAAAATAAAATATCATCTTTATATAAAAAGATTTTACCTTTTCTATTTCATCCCTATAGAAATCACATTTTATTTTGCTACTTATATAAAGATGATATTTTTAATATCCCTAACATGTAAAAATTATATTTTTACTTCTCTACATAAACAAAAATCATATTTTTACACCTTCTACATAATAAAGATTATATTTTTACCACTTTAAAAATATAAAAATCAAATTTTTAATTCTTTAAAATATAAAAATCATATTTTTAATCTTCATAATGTATATATAAAAACAGCATTTTTATTTAACTAAAGTATAAATAGAAAAAAAGAACTGATTTTCATATAACTGTAAATAAATAAATTACTTACAGTAATTTGCGAAGGGGAGTGGGTCGATTTCAGGCGACGGATGGACGGAGGAGGGGGGGGGGGGGGGTCTTGGGCGGCGCGGCGATTTGGTTGCAGGGGGGGTTCTTCGCAAGGCGCTGGAGGGAGGTGGAGGACTGGGCGAGGGGCGGAGGTGGGTGGCGACGCGGCTGAGGCTGCGGTGGAGGATTGGGGGGCCTCGCGCGTTTCAGGAGGGGAAGAGGAGGAAGGGAAGAAGGAAGGAGGAAGAAGAGGAGGCGGTGCGCCTGCCTTCGGCGCGGCGGTGGCTCATCGGGGGGGGGGGGGGGGTGCGATGCGGTGGCGGCTCCCCCACGTCGCTCTCGTCTCTTTTTTCTTTTTCTTTATTTTTCTTTCTGTAAATTCGATTTGAAAATAGAGGGGGGGGGGCAGCGTATAAAAGGGAAGAGGGGTTTTTTATTATTATTTTAATTGCAAAAGTTGACTTTTACATACGACCTTGAAACGAGGCCCACCGCCTGTTGTCCATAGCGTTTAACCCCCATTCCGAACACAATGGGATATGCCACGTAGGACAATTCAATCGTTTCGATCAGTTTCCGTTAAATTTACATTTAAATCACTATATTGAATTTTAAACGTACATTTCAATTTACCGGGGTCACATACTAACTCTAAAAATTCCCAAAAAATATTTTCTAACTTCGTATTGACGATACGGTCCTAACAAAACTAGTTTCATCGAATTCTGAGACCGTTAGAAAAATGGCCATTTTCCAGTCGATTAAAATCAACTGAAACTGGTCAAACGTGTTTTCCTTTGCCACGCTCACATATTGATTCGAAAAATTATAAAATTTGGAATCTAATAATAATTCGACATTACGTACCCAACAAAAGTGGTTTCGTCGAAATTCGAGGTCATTTGCAAAATGTCTATTTTTAAGGGCCTGAATTCCATAGCGACTATTCAGAATTTTCAACTGGACATATCTTTCGATTCCTGCTATGAAAATTTGATTTTTCGGATTCGTTGGAAAGGTATCATCAATTAGATCCTAATGTTTTTGGTTTCATAAAAATCCGGATTGTTTTGCACCCGGTACATTCAATTGAAGTTTGAAATCGAATTATCGAACTACCGCGCCATTTTCAATTCTATTTATAATTATATATAAATATTATATTCTAACGACGACGTATAATATATACATTCGAATTCTATTCAAAATAAATTTCTCGTCGATATTATTTAAAATAATCCATTTTAAATATTCAAAATTCGTTAAAATTGCCAAAATAAAAATTTTAAACTGGCCCAGATTTTCGGGTTATTACATCCTCCACCACCAAATGTAAGTATGTTTGAAGAGATCAATTTACGCGATCCATTAGATATACTCTGTCAGACATTCGTCCATTCACATTGTCCTGGGACAGGACAAACTAAAGGCACTATTCTGTAAACAGGATAGCCCTTGCATAACTCCGTCTTCAATTATCTTCATCATATTTGATCGCAACGCTAACGTCCATACAGAGTGGTTTTAGATAACGAATATGATCCTGGTCTCTCCGTATTGACGATGGAAAAATGGTCAAAAACGTCGATAGTCGGTGATTTAACTATCAAAGAAAAATAGGTGTACAACAAACGATCTTATTTCCAGATAGAAATTCGATCGATCAATCATTAGTCAACACTGATCTCCTTTAATTTAATTTATCATTAATTTATCCATTTCCCATTTCTATATATTTGTAAATTCTCTTTTTTTCTAAATTTAGAAAATATACTTTATTAATCATTTGAAAACATCTCCATATTTACTCCTATTTCTTGTTTTCGATATTTGAAAACATTTCTAATTATTATTTGGAAAACATTTCCAAAACTCCTTCATTGGATTTAACAAATGTTTAAATAAAACATCGCTAAGCCAATTCAAACCATTACACTCATTAACTAAATTCACTTAACCAACCCTCACTATCGAACCTTAACCATTTCTTAGATAAAACTGAAGCCAATCAAATTGGTGTATAATTACCTCTCAGACCTTAACTAAACAACATTTCTAACCTCGAAATAGACAAAGTTCACCTTTTAAATCATTAACAAACTTCCTTACGTAACTTTCGGATTTCATTTACGAATTCACTTCTTTTATACAAACCATTTTATTATAACAATAGTGTTCAAATTCCTATTTCTGAAATATCTAACTTTGAAATATAACTTTTATTCCTTAATTTAACTAAATAACTAAATAGACAATTTATAAAGAAATTATTAAATCTTGATTAAAAATGGAAAGTGTACTTTCCCAAATTCGATATAATCGAACTCCAATGTATAACCCTGTTTCAAAAAATCTCTATTCGATAACTCCTTTTCGAATAAACTATATTCGATAACTCTTTCTTCGAATAACTATATTCGATAACTCTTTCTTCGAATAACTATATTCGATAATCTCTCTTCGAATGATTTACATTTGATTAACTCTCTTCGAATGATTTACATTCCATTAATCTCCTTTCGAATAAACTATATTCGATTAACTCCCTTAATTCTATTTGAATAAACTATTTCGCATAACTCCTTTAATTCTATTCGAATAAACTATTTCGAATAACTCCTTTGGATTAACTCATTCGGATTAAATCGGTTTGATTAACTCATATTGACTAACTCAACTCGATTAACTCAACTTGATTAACTTACTTGATTAACTCAACTTATTTAACTCCTATCGAATAACTAATATTCGATTAATTTATATTCGAATAACTATGTTTGTTTTAACTTTATTTCGAATGGCTAATATTTGATTTAACTCCATTCGCTTGACTCTAAATCATAGCGATCACAATGGTTACGCCTGATTCCCTTAGGAAACATCCGACCACCGTAAGCTATCTGCAGCCTTGCTAATTACACTATTAGCCGTACGAAATGGCAACTCATCCTGAATAACTATGTTTGACTAACTCTATCTCAAATAACTATATTCGATCAACTCTAATTGAATAACTAATATTCAGTTAATCCTATGTAACAACCCAGAAAATACGAGCCAATTTAAAAATTTTAAATTGGTTATTTTAAGGAAATTAGAGCAATTGAAATAGAATATTTCAATAAAATAAAGAGTTAGAAATGGTGCGGCAGTTTGAAAATTTGAATTCAAACTTTGACCGATAGTACCAGGTGCAAAATAAAACAGATTTTAGTGAAACCAAAATATTTAAATCTGTTTATGAATATCTTTCTAACGAATCTGAAAAATCAAAGTTTCATAGTGGGAATCAAAAGTTATCGAAAAATGAATTTTTAGAAAGGTCGCTATAGAGAATATGTATCCCTTGAAATAAACATTTTGCAAACGACCTCAGAATTCGACAAAACCACTTTTGTTGGATACAGGATGTCAAATTATGGCTAGGTTTCAAATTCCATAATTTTTGAAGTTAATATGTGAGCGTGGCGAAGGAAAATGTTTTTGGTCATTTTCTGTTAAATTGGGTCGACCAGAAAATGGCCATTTTTCAAATATCTCATATTTCGACGAAATCAGTTTCGTTGGGATCGTATCGTCAAAACATAGCTAGATTCATTTTTCTGGAATATTTAGAATCAGTATGTGGCCCTGGCAAATTGGAATGTACGTTCAAACCAAATATTGAACATTTTATATTTTAATTTGAAGGAAAACCGACTGAAATAGTCGAATGGGCCTATGAAACATATCCCATTATGTACGAAATGGGGGTACTTAGCTAGGGGCGACAGTCGTTGGGTTTGGAGTTCATATGGAGAAACACTATTTTAAAAATTAAATAAAGCACGGGCAAATCATATTTTTCCATCATAATTTAATTTTATGAAAAAAATCTCAAACCCCCCCCCCCCCCCCCGTTACTCGCGCTCAATGGCGGATTGAGCTTCCCCCTTCCCGACCATTTTACGACGAAACCGCTCACCCTTTCACCTCGACCCAGTTCAACTTTTTGAAGAGCTTTCCTTCCTCGTCAAATCCATACCAGGTGCTCCTCCCCTCGTTCAACCATCGACGAGAACGACCTCCGCAAATTTTTGGTCTTCAAACCGCTGCCCAACTGTCGATCCGCATGCGAGTGGGACCCCCCTGACCTCGTCGTGTGCGCCTCGCCAAGCTCTACACCGTGGTGCTACTTGATTTCAGTATAGTGCTACGGATTTTGTGAAAAATCAAAACCTAGTTTTGAAGGTTCAAAGAAGGTAACGGTTTGATTTATTTTAAACTATTCTATAGCACTTTAAAGCGCTATGGTTTATGATTTTACAATAAAAATCGTATCTTTTTGCTATGTTGACGAAATTCGATGAAACAGGAGACATCGGGACCGTGTCGACGCTCTCTACATTCTAGAAGTGTCCATGGATTTTTCTGAATTCGCTACTATTTTTAGCAAAGCAACAAACCAATAAGAGATTTCTAAACGGAAATGTGAATGGAAATGCGTTGTTTAAGTTATATAAGCGAAGTATAAATTATATACACGTTGTATACCTCATGTACATGTATTGTATAAGTTATATGAGCGATGTACAAATTATATATGCGTTGTATAAATCATATATGTGTTGAAACGGAAGTGAAATATACTTATATATATATACACACACACACTCCCCTCGTCCACAAACCAAGGTCGATCATTATTGATTGTGAATTGGTGTGAAAAATTTGGTAAATAATGGGAATGGTTGATAGAATTGTTTGTGGTTAATATTGTTTGATAGTGGTTGAAATATACCCGTTTGTGGTTGAAAAATACCCATTTGTGGTTGAGAAATACCATTTGTGGTTGAAACAAAATTAGATTAGGTTGTGGAAAAGAAAAACATACTCGCCTGCGTGCCGGTTTTAAATGCCCTACCGTTGTGCTGCCGAAATTTTCAATAATATTCATGTGTTAGAATTATTTCATGTGCTGAATCTATATTCTTGTGTTGAAACTATATTCATGTATTGAAACCATATTCATGTGTTGAATAGACATTCGTGTGTTGAATAGAAATTCATGTGTTGAATAGAAATTCATATAATGAATAAAATTCTTTGAAAGCTAAAAATAACATTTTATAACATATATAGAATATATAAAATATTCATGTTTTAAATAAATTGTTTTAACAATAAAAATCGCATTATTATTATATATATAAACTATAGAAAACATTCATGTGTTGAATAAAGATCTAGAACAATAAAAATCATATTTTTATCGTATGTGTGAAGTCGAAAATATTCATGTGTTGAATATATAGAGTGAACAATAAAATCTACATTTTTATTGTGAATATGAAGTGCTAAAAATGTTCATATGTTGAACAAATATTTTTGATGATAAAAATATCATTTTTATCATGTATACGACTCGCTAAAAATACATAAGTGTTGAAATAAATATTTGTTTGCTATGAATATTATTTTTAACATGTATGTGAACTAAATAAAATAGTCATGTGTTGAAATATATTTTTGTTCACTAGAAATGTTATTTTTAGCTTAGTTTCGCATACATATATATATACATGTGTTGAACAGAAAAATGGATTAGCTGTTGAGTAAAGAATTTATTTGCGTGCCCGACAAATAGGTAAAACTTAATGAGTTGGATGTGCAATATTATTTCATCAACTCCTGTGAATGCCATTGGATGCGGAGTGCTGGTTCATCTGTGTGTAATAATAAATGTCTCCATATGATAGTAACAATTAATTTTGAACTACACTATATGGCATACTTCTTGAAGATAGGCATACTTCCTCATATACCACATAAGCATTTGGAGCTTGTGTGACGAGGTTGAAGATTTACCATATGAGCGAGAGGCTGGTATGGCGATGACTGTATATTACAGGTTGAACTGATGACTGATATGGACTATGTAAAATGTCACGGTAAATTGCAAGATTAATAAAAACCACACACGAGTCTGGAGATGACAATAAAAACGTCTCTCTGGTCAGTAAGGCGCAAAAACCATTTATAGGGTGACGAGAATTTATTCTATGGAGTTATGATCTATACACACTCCCCTATGGACACCGGAATATATCACTATAAATATGTGCATGCTTATTAGGATTTATTGGGTACCTAATATAGCCCAATAAATTTCCAAACCCCTTCCCATACAAAGGAGGTTATGGCGAAATTTTCTGAAATTTAAAGGCGTTAGTGAAATATTTGAAGTGAAAACGATATTGAAATCATCAAATAAATTATATATATATATATATAAATTAAATAAAACGAATCGAGCCCCTGTAACTCGCGTTTTGAAACCGTAACTTTAAACGAATATACCGAGATCCGACCATCGGATTTCCACGAAACTAGAACCATTAGGATCGCTTTGGAAATATCTTTCCAACGATATAAACTTTGTTGAGATCCAACAGTTAGATTTTCAGGTATGCGTAAAACAAATTTGGAGAAAAACAACGCCAGTGCCTCGGCACGACCTGAAACGTTGTTTATTTAAATAGGGCCATTTTTAAATAAATAAAAATGGCGATATATCGTTCTAAAATATTATAGATGATATGTAAAGGAAATAAACCGATTATACTTGGTTTGCTTGTCACTTGATGGTTGAAAGTGTTTGACATGAAAATTATACTAAAGAACTGAAATGTGAATGTTGAATAATTTAACCATGGGAAGAATTGATTTGAAATCTAAATATACGTGAATTATTTGAAAAGACCGAGTTAATTCTCATTCCAAATAATTGATCGACGATTGGAAGTCGAAGAGATGAAGACGGTTCAAGACCGACGTCTTCACATCGGATGGATGGGCGCTACTGATGCTCATTATCGGAGTAGCTACCTTGAGGGGGCTGAAGTGGTAGCCATCCGGACGTATTTGTTGATTGTACGAATATGCGAGGAATATGGTGCCTTCGGTTTCGTTCAGACCCAGAACGAACTTGTAAATGGATTGTGTGTCTGACATTAGATTTTGTTCTGTGCTTATTGATCTCTATTAAATATGTATCTGTTTGGCAGCGGAGAATTTATTCTCTTGATTAACGCCCTTCTCTGAGACGTACGAGTTCAGAGGTTATATATCGATAGAAATCGGTCGCATGGACTGAATTGCTTGTGTGGCACACCTAAGTGGCAGATGATCAAGGCTTCTGTTGAAAAGCAAAGTGTAACGACCCGTGTTTTTGGCACTCGAATATGTAATTTAATTTATTTAATTTAAATATTATATTTGGAATATCGACGGAATTAATAACTAATTCGCTATTTAAACAAAGTTCGAAGTTATATAATTATAAATAGAGCTTGAAAATAGCGCTGTAGTTCGAAAATTCGAGTTTGAACTTCAACTGGACATACAGAGTCCGATATAAGTCAGATTTCTGTGAAACAAGAAACGTTGGGAGCGTGTTGACGATAATTTTCATATGAAAGAGAAAAATCCATATTCCGTGTTATAGTTTGATATTTATGGCTAAATCAAATTTTGAAATAGTCGCTATGGAAAATCGTTATTAAAATATAGGCCCTTAAAATAGCCGTTTTGCAAACGGACTCAGATTTCGACAAAACCAGTTTCATTAGAACCGTATCGCTAAATTATTGTACGGTGGTGAATTGCGTGGAAAACCAATGTCGTATGTGGCCACGGTAGCCGTAAACGCCCGTTCATTTTCTATAGCGCGTAATTTATATAATAAATGGATATTTGAGTGTAACTTGAGCAAACGATCGAATTAGGCCACGAAACCAGTTCCGTTGAGTTCGTATCGTCGATTAGAGTCAGGATATGTATATAGTTTGTTATTTTTAGAGATCGAGAAATTTGGCATTAAAAAGGGTAGGGCGGTTCAGGGTAAAAACAGCCTACCGGGGCAACAGTCTCAGAATGTGACGAAATCAGTGTCGTTGGGTTCGTATCGAAAAGTTATTTTCAGACTTCGCAGTTTCGAGTTGATTTGATTTATCTGGTGATCGTAGAAAAATTAAACGTGTGTTCATTTCTGGTTTCATAAAGGAAAAATTTTCATACGACCTCGGATTGCGACGAAACTTGTCCCATTGGATCCGGAATACCTTTTTACACTAAGAATAGACTTTTTATCAGAAAACAGAAATTTGTTGTAGTGATTTTAATCAATTACTTTGCAGCGCAGTTTCACAAATATTATTTTATTCATTTTGGTTTCCTATATATACATACAACAACTGACAGACGTACAAACTTATGTCCCAAACTTATGAAGCCTTGCGGACCACGTTCTGAGACACGCCCCATCAAACAGCTATCCTACCATTTTGCTGAAATCCTATAAACTAAATGACTTGGCCTCCACGTTGTTTCTCTTATAAAAAGGACCTCGCCACTCCTTTTCCCTTTAACCCTTCGTCCTTCTGAAGCACAAAACCCTGTCGTCTCCATCACAATATGAACGAAATAGAATCCTTCTAACTCTTCAAAACAAAACGCCAAGGGTCTTAAATTCAGACATTGGCTTTCGTTCATGAGTTTTCTGGTGGTAGAGGACCTCGTTTGAGGTGAGGCTTTGTTTTGTGTGGACGTGAGCAAACTGAAAGGTGGCGCAGTTCGGTTGATTTTCTGAAGCCAAGGCGTGATGGACTTTCACGGGATTGGTGGCGCTGGTCAAGGGTGGAGCATGGTACACGCCGGTGGTACCAGATGGAGGACCGGCGATCTGTTTTGGCTCGACGGTGTGGAGGTTTGATCGGTGCTGCTAGGACAAATAACGGGGTGAAGTATTATTTTGGGCAGAGGAACCATTTCCGACGACATAATGTAAGGGAGGAGAAAAGAAAATACATATGGAACGTGGAAGGGAAGAACAGTAGCAGAAGAACTTTGGGAAGGGAAGAGGTGCATGGCGTTGGGTTTTGGTAGGGAAGAGGTGCGGTCCTCTAACGTGAGCTGGTGGTTCGCAGATGGTGGCGGCACATCAGGATGGAGGTTGGCACGGTTTTGTTTGGTGATGGTGAACCGAAGGTGAGCAGTATTTTCTAGTATATTTTCCACTGGCTAAATCACGTGTTTACATATGTTTAAACCAAATTAGTACTTGCCGAACCATCGCTCAGTATATATATATTCAGTAAACATGCCTGGCAAAAATGCAAAAGGGTACCTAAACATATAGTTATACGTGTCTAGAATATTAGGGGATATCCGATAATAATATGCCAAATCTAGGATTACGGTGCCCAATGGTTCTATTTACATGCACTAATTTTATGTAATATAAGTTAACGCGGCAAGTACATGCAATGCCTAATACAAGTTTTAAATAACTTAATATAAGGATTCAATTTATAATTTTATTAAAATATAAATAATGTAAATTTGAATACCCAATAACATTTAAAGTTCTATCGTGGTCATGTGGTCATATAGCAACGGAGTTGGAAACAAAACCCAAAGGCATCGGATCCATACCGACGAATGTAACAGTCCAGAGCTGGTTTCGACGCATTGGAATCAACTGAAACCAATGTTCTAACAGAAAATCGAATCAAGGTGAGTTTAACTCACTCAGTTACCCGTTTATATTTTATATAAACCGGGTTTTATTTTATTTTGTATGCAAATGTTTGCTGATGGTTGTTTGTTAACCGTTATTGGTTGAACTGTATGGTTGTGTTAAAATTGAGGTAACCATTTTGATGCAGGGAAGAACAGGTTGGAGGGATCCAACCGGATTCCTCAAATGTATTATTTATTTTCATATTATCATATATGAACTGATCTGTTTGTGTGATTGATTTGATGGTTGATTATTAATTGAATATTCAACCTCTGTTTGGTTTGAACCAATAGGTGATATTGGTTAAGTGTTTGGCAGAGTATGGCCTTTAAAAATCAATCGTGTTATAAATATTGATTCACCGTCAGGTAAATCAATAAAGATGAAGTTATAAAATTTACTTTATAACTAGAGTTGGATTTTTAATGTATTATTTTGAATAAAGTTTTATAAAAGAAAAGTAAATAAATAAATATTTTATTTATTCAAGACTTCGATTTGTTCTGATGTTAACCAGATCTACAAATATGAGAATAAGGGATGAATCGAAAGGGTTAAACTTTGATCATTGTTGTGTAAAGAGAACAATTAATGGAATTTATTTAAATTAATTATATTTTTAATTAATTTAAAGCGAAGATTGTTGAAATCGGTAAATGAGGTAATCAAGTTTTTGAGTTAATTAAATCGACCGTTTGGAATTAGAATTGTTTATCAAGTTAATGTGTTTTGACTAAAATAGTTAAATGAATATTGTTTGAATTTAAATAAGGATTTAAAAGGGATTTAATATTTAATTTAGCTAATAAAGGGATTAACTACTAAAGTAGTTAATGTTTGAAATAAGTTATTATTTTAATTAATGATAAATTTAGGAATATATTTTTAAATGGGAATTCATTTAAAAAGTTACCGAATGTGAGATGCAAGCCAATTGAATGGTGAAAGGAAATAAACGTACTCAATTATATGAATTAAGTGAAAGGAGATTACGATAAAAAGGGTTTATTATAAACCAGAGGTTTTAAGTGAAATTTAAAGTGTAAAGCGTTAACTTTACATTAACGTCACGTGAGAGTTAAATCAAGTAAAAATGGGACAAGGGAAATAAGATCTCCAAAGTGGATAAGGGTTGAAAATAATTGAAAGGGGATCGATAGAAAGTGAAATTTGGGGATAAAGAAATGGGTCATAAGATTGTATCACTAAGCCCAATTTACAAATGGGATTTGTTTTGAGACTGGGGTGGAATTTTGGTGTTGGATTACAACTGACATTTATCTGAGGATAAGAATGTTGTTGATCAAGGTCTGAGAGGTAATTAAAATACCCTAACTTGAACAACGTCGGGATTATCTGAAGATAGTATTAGTTGATAATCGTAAGAGAAGTTAGTGGATATGTTTTGAAATCTAAACAGCGATTTTTAGCGCTGCTGTTATAATATATGTTTTGTAAATCTAATATAGCGATTGTAGCACTTTTGCTATAGTAAATGGATTGTAAACCTAAACAGCGATTATAGCGCTGTTGTTTTGTAAATCTAAATAGTAATTATAACGCTATTGTTATAACATATGTGCTATTAATTTCTTTGTTAAAACTAATGAATTTCCGAATTTAAAAGATGATTTGAAAGAAGAATTAAATGGGAAATTGAATATAGTTATTCGAGATAGAATTAGCCAAACATAAATTATTCGGCTAAGTTGCCATTTCGTACGACTGCTAGCGTAATTCGCAGGGCTGCAGATAGCCTACGGCGGTCGGATGTTTCCTGAGAGAATCAGGCGTAACCATTGTGATCGCTGCGATCTAGAATCAAGCGAATAGAGTAAGTTGAATGTTAGTTAATTGAAATTAGAGTTATTCAAATATCATATTTTTGAATATTAAAAGAATTGGAAGTTTTCAATTTAACAAAAAGGAAATTAGATTGTCAAAAGGCCAAAGGATGCTAATACTGAATCAGTGAACTCATTGGAGTGTCATGTTTGAAACACTGAATATTTTGATAGTTAAAACACCGACTATCAAACCCTCCCAATATGATTGTTGGTATGGAAAGACCGGATCGAATTTATATTCGAAAACCATTCCGTCCAACAAATACGTGAAGATCTCAGAAGATGATCGAGATGGAGCATTGAAGACCGTGGGTTTTCATAAACGGAAGAACCACTAATATTCTCTGCCTGGCAAGCAGAGATAAACTGTGATTCTGTCGTAGTTGGAATCTACGAGTTGCAAGGACTACTCGCTACTGATCCATGGGGTGATTCCTATATGGATGCAGTAGGATAGTGCCTTCGGTTCATCCTGTTCCTGGATGATGTATATGGACGAGTGTCTGACAGAGTATTTCCAAAGGGTCACGTACGTTGATTTCTTCAAACGTACGATAGTTGTTGGCGGAGATTTGCCGTTCTCTTAGCTTAACTGCTAGAGTATTTTTGTGGACGTCAATTAGTGATATCTGACGGATCTGACGATGTGGCATTCAAAGTAATGGCGACCAGATATCAAGAGTTAATTCTGGCCTCAAGCCTCATCAACCGGGAAATGAAAAAAATCGGGCAGGCAGCATGGCTATGTGGGTCGCTCCCATTAGGATGTATGATCACCTATCTAGAGGAAATCCTATTTGTTTCTTAATCTATGTTTCGATGCTGTCCCTTGTCGGGAGACGGTTGCTGATCCCAACCATCGGTGGTATACATTCGATACACTCAAGCGAAATGAGTGGTCGGTCATGTGAGGGCCGGGTTGCAAGAAGTTCTTGTTGAACCCAGTGTATTCGTCTCTAGAGATACACGTGCGGAAGGTGGACCCATACCTTGTCAAGTTGGAATCCAATCTCCAATAAGCGCCTGCGGGTTTTGATTGTATACTATATATGTGGAGCGTGAGATGCAAGCGTTCCACTATATTGTTATTTACTTGTATTTAGACATTATTATAATATCAGACAAGATATTGGTTTCAAACTGTTTTGGGTTATCGTAAGGTAAAAACCGTCCGTGTTTATGTGTGGATTTGGTCTTACGATTATCCTTTTCTTTTGAAAAGATTTTTGAACTCTAAAATCATGATTGGATGGTTCACCCTTATTACTGTGCGAGTTTATCTCACTCTGGTTCACCAGACTGACCCGGTGTTTTGTAAATGCTCGGGTTAGACCGGGTTGTACAGGTTCAGGTTATCGACTGCTGTGAAGAGACGAGCTGGAAGAGTCCAGACGTATGATATTATTATTCCGCTGTGTGTTATATGAGGACAGATTAGTATCACTGTCCAGATGTGTACTCTGATATTGTAAGTATTTCAAAAGCTTTCAATAAAGGTTATTTCTGTATTATAATTTGTTCCGCTGCGATGTGAGACTCTGTGTGGTGTTTCTTCTTCTTCTTCTATTCTAATATTTCTTTCTTTCTTATCTCACCCTCTAACTTCTTTCTATTAATGATCTGGAATGTTCGATGTCTGAATGGTCAACATGGTAGTTTGATGTTGATTTTCGGAGTCGAAAATCCCGGTTCGTTACAGTGGTATCAGAGCTATTGGTTAAGTAATTACCTTGGCTCTGTGGCGTGACTCAGTAGAGATGGGGTTAGTAATACCCTAGATTGAGTTTGAGTGTATATATATGAGCGCGTATTTGTAAATTGATATAAAAACTGTTTATATTGTGTTGGTTGGTTTGTCGAGTAGTTTATGAATTCTGGTCGATACAGTAATGCAAACTGTGTCGATAAGTGTTTCTAAACTCTTGAACAGAATAATTCGACACAGTATGTTTTGAAAAGAGGGTAAATGAAATAATTTTACCCAAAGTATATTTTGATATAGAGGAAATATGTATATTGTAATTATAATATATTAGATGTGTTGGTTGTGATTATAATCCAATAAAATTATAAAATGTGAAATGGTTATATATAATCAATCAGAATTCATATAAGTGTAATATATGAAAATCAGAGGAGTTAAATCTGAATTTAAATCAGAATTGGAATTAAAATTCCTAAATGTGGGAAAAGTGTTAACAAATGAAATTGGGTTAAATATATGAGGAATTTAAGATCCTGGGAGATTTTAAAATTGTTTTACAAGCCTTGAAAAGGATATTTTGAACTGATTTCAAAATGGAAGTGTTTAGAAATGGTTTTGAAAGTGATATAGTATTGAACTCACTTCGATAGCTGGAAAATAGATTCCGATGATGATCCGGACATCATCGGTGTTCATTTTCGAGTGGTAAGTGACGGATTACTACCAAAGCTTTTGATTGAATTGCTTTGAGAAAAACAGGTTGTTTTGAATCCTGTAAAAGGAATATTTGATTTTCTTGAAAAAGCTAAACTGTTTAAAAACTCCCACGGAAATTGTTTGGACAAAGGCAGAATTAAATAGAATTTGTGAAAGCAGATATGAATTGAATTGAAATAGATTAACCGGAAATTAATTCGTGATATATATCGAGCAGAATCAGATTTTGAAATTTGTGAGACAAGAATCTGAAATAGTGTTGGATGAAATCAATAATGGATGGAAACTAAGTTAAGAATGAGATTTGGCTTGGATGCATGAAGGATGTGGTTTTGAGGATAAAATTGGAATTTTGTTTGGGAATGCATTTGTATATGCTGACAGGGCAGCAAATGGAAGGGATATAAGGATATGCCCGACAAAAAGGTACACGTTTATTTTTATATGGGTTTGGAGATTTATGAGCCTATTTGGCAAGCCGCTTGGCTGTTTTATTTTCTTTTGGATTGGAGAAGGCCTAGAATGGCGAGTTGGAGTTGTGTCGATTGAGCCGTACAGAGGAGGTGCTGGCGAAATTTTTCGGAAATTTAAAGTATTAGAAAATTTTCAGTATTTTTGAAAATATATATTTACAGTATTGAATTGGTTTCTAATTTAATATAAAATTAGATTGGAAATTAATGAGTTTATAACGTTCTTTCTTACCTTAGCAATTTCGAGGACGAAATTATTTTAAGGGGGGAAGAATGTAACGACCCGTGTTTTTGGCACTCGAATATGTAATTTAATTTATTTAATTTAAATATTATATTTGGAATATCGATGGAATTAATAACTAATTCGCTATTTAAACAAAGTTCGAAGTTATATAATTATAAATAGAGCTTGAAAATAGCGCTGTAGTTCGAAAATTCGAGTTTGAACTTCAACTGGACATACAGAGTCCGATATAAGTCAGATTTCTGTGAAACAAGAAACGTTGGGAGCGTGTTGATGATAATTTTCATATGAAAGAGAAAAATCCATATTCCGTGTTATAGTTTGATATTTATGGCCAAATCAAATTTTGAAATAGTCGCTATGGAAAATCGTTATTAAAATATAGGCCCTTAAAATAGCCGTTTTGCAAACGGACTCAGATTTCGACAAAACCAGTTTCATTAGAACCGTATCGCTAAATTATTGTATGGTGGTGAATTGCGTGGAAAACCAATGTCGTATGTGGCCACGGTAGCCGTAAACGCCCGTTCATTTTCTATAGCGCGTAATTTATATAATAAATGGATATTTGAGTGTAACTTGAGCAAATGATCGAATTAGGCCACGAAACCAGTTCCGTTGAGTTCGTATCGTCGATTAGAGTCAGGATATGTATATAGTTTGTTATTTTTAGAGATCGAGAAATTTGGCATTAAAAAGGGTAGGGCGGTTCAGGGTAAAAACAGCCTACCGGGGCAACAGTCTCAGAATGCGACGAAATTAGTGTCGTTGGGTTCGTATCGAAAAGTTATTTTCAGACTTCGCAGTTTCGAGTTGATTTGATTTATCTGGTGATCGTAGAAAAATTAAACGTGTGTTCATTTCTGGTTTCATAAAGGAAAAATTTTCATACGACCTCGGATTGCGACGAAACTTGTCCCATTGGATCCGGAATACCTTTTTACACTAAGAATAGACTTTTTATCAGAAAACAGAAATTTGTTGTAGTGATTTTAATCAATTACTTTGTAGCGCAGTTTCACAAATATTATTTTATTCATTTTGGTTTCCTATATATACATACAACAATTGACAGACGTACAAACTTCTGTCCCAAACTTATGAAGCCTTGCCGACCACGTTCTGAGACACGCCCCATCAAACAGCTATCCTACCGTTTTGCTGAAATCCTATAAACTAAATGACTTGGCCTCCACGTTGTTTCTCTTATAAAAAGGACCTCGCCACTCCTTTTCCCTTTAACCCTTCGTCCTTCTGAAGCACAAAACCCTGTCGTCTCCATCACAATATGAACGAAATAGAATCCTTCTCCCTCTTCAAAACAAAATGCCAAGGGTCTTAAATTCAGACACTGGCTTTCGTTCGTGAGTTTTCTGGTGGTAGAGGACCTCGTTTGAGGTGAGGCTTTGTTTTGTGTGGACGTGAGCAAACTGAAAGGTGGCGCAGTTCGGTTGATTTTCTGAAGCCAAGGCATGATGGACTTTCACGGGATTGGTGGCGCTGGTCAAGGGTGGAGCATGGTACACGCCGGTGGTACCAGATGGAGGACCGGCGATCTGTTTTGGCTCGACGGTGTGGATGTTTGATCGGTGCTGCTAGGACAAATAACGGGGTGAAGTATTGTTTTGGGCGGAGGAACCATTTCCGACGACATAATGTAAGGGAGGAGAAAAGAAAATACATATGGAACGTGGAAGGGAAGAACAGTAGCAGAAGAACTTTGGGAAGGGAAGAGGTGCATGGCGTTGGGTTTTGGTAGGGAAGAGGTGCGGTCCTCTAACGTGAGCTGGCGGTTCGCAGATGGTGGCGGCACATCAGGATGGAGGTTGGCACGGTTTTGTTTGGTGATGGTGAACCGAAGGTGAGCAGTATTTTCTAGTATATTTTCCACTGGCTAAATCACGTGTTTACATATGTTTAAACCAAATTAGTACTTGCCGAACCATCGCTCAGTATATATATATTCAGTAAACATGCCTGGCAAAAATGCAAAAGGGTACCTAAACATATAGTTATACGTGTCTAGAATATTAGGGGATATCCGATAATAATATGCCAAATCTAGGATTACGGTGCCCAATGGTTCTATTTACATGCACTAATTTTATGTAATATAAGTTAACGCGGCAAGTACATGCAATGCCTAATACAAGTTTTAAATAACTTAATATAAGGATTCAATTTATAATTTTATTAAAATATAAATAATGTAAATTTGAATACCCAATAACATTTAAAGTTCTATCGTGGTCATGTGGTCATATAGCAACGGAGTTGGAAACAAAACCCAAAGGCATCGGATCCATACCGACGAATGTAACAGTCCAGAGCTGGTTTCGACGCATTGGAATCAACTGAAACCAACGTTCTAACAGAAAATCGAATCAAGGTGAGTTTAACTCACTCAGTTACCCGTTTATATTTTATATAAACCGGGTTTTATTTTATTTTGTATGCAAATGTTTGCTGATGGTTGTTTGTTAACCATTATTGGTTGAACTGTATGGTTGTGTTAAAATTGAGGTAACCATTTTGATGCAGGGAAGAACAGGTTGGAGGGATCCAACCGGATTCCTCAAATGTATTATTTATTTTCATATTATCATATATGAACTGATCTGTTTGTGTGATTGATTTGATGGTTGATTATTAATTGAATATTCAACCTCTGTTTGGTTTGAACCAATAGGTGATATTGGTTAAGTGTTTGGCAGAGTATGGCCTTTAAAAATCAATCGTGTTATAAATATTGATTCACCGTCAGGTAAATCAATAAAGATGAAGTTATAAAATTTACTTTATAACTAGAGTTGGATTTTTAATGTATTATTTTGAATAAAGTTTTATAAAAGAAAAGTAAATAAATAAATATTTTATTTATTCAAGACTTCGATTTGTTCTGATGTTAACCAGATCTACAAATATGAGAATAAGGGATGAATCGAAAGGGTTAAACTTTGATCATTGTTGTGTAAAGAGAACAATTAATGGAATTTATTTAAATTAATTATATTTTTAATTAATTTAAAGCGAAGATTGTTGAAATCGGTAAATGAGGTAATCAAGTTTTTGAGTTAATTAAATCGACCGTTTGGAATTAGAATTGTTTATCAAGTTAATGTGTTTTGACTAAAATAGTTAAATGAATATTGTTTGAATTTAAATAAGGATTTAAAAGGGATTTAATATTTAATTTAGCTAATAAAGGGATTAACTACTAAAGTAGTTAATGTTTGAAATAAGTTATTATTTTAATTAATGATAAATTTAGGAATATATTTTTAAATGGGAATTCATTTAAAAAGTTACCGAATGTGAGATGCAAGCCAATTGAATGGTGAAAGGAAATAAACGTACTCAATTATATGAATTAAGTGAAAGGAGATTACGATAAAAAGGGTTTATTATAAACCAGAGGTTTTAAGTGAAATTTAAAGTGTAAAGCGTTAACTTTACATTAACGTTACGTGAAAGTGAAATCAATTAAAAATGGGACAAGGGAAATAAGATCTCCAAAGTGGATAAGGGTTGAAAATAATTGAAAGGGGATCGATAGAAAGTGAAATTTGGGGATAAAGAAATGAGTCATAAGATTGTATCACTAAGCCCAATTTACAAATGGGATTTGTTTTGAGACTGGGGTGGAATTTTGGTGTTGGATTACAACTGACATTTATCTGAGGATAAGAATGTTGTTGATCAAGGTCTGAGAGGTAATTAAAATACCCCAACTTGAACAACGTTGGGATTATCTGAAGATAGTATTAGTTGATAATCGTAAGAGAAGTTAGTGGATATGTTTTGAAATCTAAACAGCGATTTTTAGCGTTGTTTTTATAATATATGTTTTGTAAATCTAATATAGCGATTGTAGAACTTTTGCTATAGTAAATGGATTGTAAACCTAAACAGCGATTATAGCGCTGTTGTTTTGTAAATCTAAATAGTAATTATAACGCTATTGTTATAACATATGTGCTATAAATTTCTTTGTTAAAACTAATGGATTTCTGAATTTAAAGGATGATTTGAAAGAAGAATTAAATGGGAAATTGAATATAGTTATTCGAGATAGAATTAGCCAAACATAAATTATCCGGCTAAGTTGCCATTTCGTACGACTGCTAGCGTAATTCGCAGGGCTGCAGATAGCCTACGGCGGTCGGATGTTTCCTGAGGGAATCAGGCGTAACCATTGTGATCGCTGCGATCTAGAATCGAGCGAATAGAGTAAGTTGAATGTTAGTTAATTGAAATTAGAGTTATTCAAATATCATATTTTTGAATATTAAAAGAATTGGAAGTTTTCAATTTAACAAAAAGGAAATTAGATTGTCAAAAGGCCAAAGGATGCTAATACTGAATCAGTGAACTCATTGGAGTGTCATGTTTGAAACACTGAATATTTTGATAGTTAAAACACCGACTATCAAACCCTCCCAATACGATTGTTGGTATGGAAAGACCGGATCGAATTTATATTCGAAAACCATTCCGTCCAACAAATACGTGAAGATCTCAGAAGATGATCGAGATGGAGCATTGAAGACCGTGGGTTTTCATAAACGGAAGAACCACTAATATTCTCTGCCTGGCAAGCAGAGATAAACTGTGATTCTGTCGTAGTTGGAATCTACGAGTTGCAAGGACTACTCGCTACTGATCCATGGGGTGATTCCTATATGGATGCAATAGGATAGTGCCTTCGGTTCATCCTGTTCCTGGATGATGTATATGGACGAGTGTCTGACAGAGTATTTCCAAAGGGTCACGTACGTTGATTTCTTCAAACGTACGATAGTTGTTGGCGGAGATTTGCCGTTCTCTTAGCTTAACTGCTAGAGTATTTTTGTGGACGTCAATTAGTGATATCTGACGGATCTGACGATGTGGCATTCAAAGTAATGGCGACCAGATATCAAGAGTTAATTCTGGCCTCAAGCCTCATCAACCGGGAAATGACAAAAATCGGGCAGGCAGCATGGCTATGTGGGTCGCTCCCATTAGGATGTATGATCACCTATCTAGAGGAAATCCTATTTGTTTCTTAATCTATGTTTCGATGCTGTCCCTTGTCGGGAGACGGTTGCTGATCCCAACCATCGGTGGTATACATTCGATACACTCAAGCGAAATGAGTGGTCGGTCATGTGAGGGCCGGGTTGCAAGAAGTTCTTGTTGAACCCAGTGTATTCGTCTCTAGAGATACACGTGCGGAAGGTGGACCCATACCTTGTCAAGTTGGAATCCAATCTCCAATAAGCGCCTGCGGGTTTTGATTGTATACTATATATGTGGAGCGTGAGATGCAAGCGTTCCACTATATTGTTATTTACTTGTATTTAGACATTATTATAATATCAGACAAGATATTGGTTTCAAACTGTCTTGGGTTATCGTAAGGTAAAAACCGTCCGTGTTTATGTGTGGATTTGGTCTTACGATTATCCTTTTCTTTTGAAAAGATTTTTGAACTCTAAAATCATGATTGGATGGTTCACCCTTATTACTGTGCGAGTTTATCTCACTCTGGTTCACCAGACTGACCCGGTGTTTTGTAAATGCTCGGGTTAGACCGGGTTGTACAGGTTCAGGTTATCGACTGCTGTGAAGAGACGAGCTGGAAGAGTCCAGACGTATGATATTATTATTCCGCTGTGTGTTATATGAGGACAGATTAGTATCACTGTCCAGATGTGTACTCTGATATTGTAAGTATTTCAAAAGCTTTCAATAAAGGTTATTTCTGTATTATAATTTGTTCCGCTGCGATGTGAGACTCTGTGTGGTGTTTCTTCTTCTTCTTCTATTCTAATATTTCTTTCTTCCTTATCTCACCCTCTAACTTCTTTCTATTAATGATCTGGAATGTTCGATGTCTGAATGGTCAACATGGTAGTTTGATGTTGATTTTCGGAGTCGAAAATCCCGGTTCGTTACACAAAGTCTTGTGGTTGTTGATCAGAGCATGGCCTACGTGGCGTCGTTGACTCGCGAGCCTCATACCTCGGTATGAGTCAAAAACGGGATAAGGACCCAAGGAGTGCACGACGTTTCTTTCTAGCTATGGGTGGTGTCAGTGACCTACCAGCCCTGACATTTATATACTTTTTACCTGTGTAGTTGTTGGAATGTGAGGCACCTCGATTATAGGCCCTATAGGACCGGGAAACGTGTGTTTAGGAATAATTAATCCTCAAAAGTAAGAGAGGACCGGCCTTGGAGGATCCAGGGATCGCTGTGTGTGGTCCTGAGACATTTGCTAGAATGTCTCGAATCGGAGAGGAGCTTGCCCCTTGACTAGACCTATGATGGAATCCAATTTCCAATACGAAATTACGGATTTAATTGTATTACTGGTATGGCGACATGATATATGGTACCCATGCCATCTATGATTGATATTTATGATGGAAGTTGCTTTTGAAACATATATGCACTAGTAATAATATCAAACACTTTTGTTTTATAAGTATCAAGCATTTCTTGGCCATTATAAGGTAAAACTCTATCCTCCGGCTTGCGTTGCATTGTGTGATGGGACCTGAGTCTTATAGTGGCTTCATTTTTATAAAAAGCATTGCGATGATTTAATAATTTACTTTATTTCATGCACTGGCAATCCCTGGAGTAAACCCGTTCCGCGAAAGTGGCGTAGTACTATGATTTGCCTTATTATTGTTGTTTAATTAGTTAAGTAGATTTCTCATACCAGTCCCATGACTGACTCATAGTTTGTTTCACCTAGCAAACTCGGGTGCTCTTATTTTCACATGGGCAGCCTAGTAGCAAGACATTTTGGCTTTGGCACTACAACAGGAGTGCATCTTTTGGCTGATATGGCGAGGATTGACTTCTCAGTGTGTTGACTATTCATATTCCGCCATTATTATCTATGTATATGATTCCTCTTCTGGCGATGTAGACTGATATTTCTTTTATGTACTCTCATATGTATATGTACCGCTTATGGCGATGTATCCTACACTGTGCTCTCTGATGTAAACATATTATGATTCCTCTGTCATATTTACGTAAATTATTTTATTTACTACTTTTGCTATTATATGTACTCTGCTAATGATGATTAATGTGTTATATTCCAATGATTATCCTTAACACCGTCGTATGAGGTTATGGGATCGTCACATCCTAATTCGATTAACTATGTTCAATTTACTCTATCTGGTTAACTCTTACTGGTTTACTCCATCTAACTAACTCTAACTGATTAACTCTAATCAATAACTTTAATTCGATTAACTCTAGTCGATTACTCTAATTTGATTAACTCTAAATAGACTTACTCTTTGTCCATATTCAGTTTCAAATATCGATATTAAATCGATTCTCACTTCTCTATATAAGCCTGACATATATATTCTATTTATCCAATGATAAACATTTCATATTATTTATAAATTTGTCTTCTCAATCTATCGGTTAGAATAGATTCTATTTAAAATCTTTGCTTTAAATCCATATCGTGTTATTCCCTTGTGCGAAGCACGGGTCTAAACTTTTCAAATATAAAATTCTCTTTTATACTATTCTATTCATTTTTCAAGTATTTTGTTTTATGATTTATTTAACAAATAAATATTCATTTTTAATCTATTTGTAAATGTTTTACAAATAGTTCCCTTTTCAATTCTATTTGTAAATGTTTTACAAATATTTCCTTTCAATTCTATTTGTAAATGTTTTACAAATATTTCCTTTCAATTCTATTTGTAAATGTTTTCCAAGTATTTCCCTTCAATTCTATTTGTAAATGTTTTGCAAATAATTCCTTTCAATTCTATTTGTAAATGTTTTACAAATAAATATTCCTTTTTAATCTATTTATTTTCTATGTAAATATTTTCTTTTTATAAAATCTTTTGATTTTATAAAAATTTCTTTTTCAATATAACATTGAAAATTTCCTTTTTAACATTCCCGTATTCTTTATGGTATTTAACGTACCATATAACAATGATCGTTACCATTCCAACATACAAAATCAACAACAGATTTCATATCACTTCATATGTCACAATATATGAAAAATAGTAAAATAAATGTTGAGGAACCCAGTTGGGTCCCTCCGACCTGTTTTCCGGCATCCACATATGTTGAACAATATAATAACATCGATTTCATTTCAATATGAAGTATTCTGATCAACAGAATCAATATATATTTAATGTCTTATATATATATATATATAATTTCAACCAACTAACTAGCAGTTCATCCAAACAGCCAACAAACAGCAATCGACCAATATTTATCAGTTCTAAAAATACGTTATAAAAATATAAACCGTTCAGAGTTAGTGAGATTTACTCACCTTGTCATTTTATTGTTAATTAACGATAACCGTTCAATTTGATCCGTCCAAGCGTTCTATTTCACCACAAATTAAGACGAGCTCTGAGCCACTCCAAATCAGTTTCAATGTGTAGTGTCCATCCACATGATCCCAAAGGATCTGACCGTTTGAAATTCTGACCTCGTATGGAAGAGATATAGGTTTTACAAATTTTATCAATTGAAGTGATATAAATATAATTAATTATTATTATCAAACCCTAATCCTTATTTAATATACCTAATCATGATTTATTATAACTAAAAATATGAGATGTTCAGGTATCGTTTCAAAGCTTAAACTGAACTTCTCATTCTAGGTTTTGACTTTAAAGTATGCACCATGTTAAATAAGTGAAACTAGATTCTTTGTGGTATTTCATTTTTTTGCCTTACAAGTTCAAAGCCGGCCCAATTCAAAGCCCAATCTCCATAGGATAATGATCCGCTTGGAGCATCTCCTTCCTGTTAAAACACGGCTCCTCTCTTCTCCTTGATAATGCCATTACCGAACTTCCACCAACATTTACTCTGCTCCTCTTTTCATTTAAAATCTCACAAAAATACAACAAATCTTGTCAAGCTCTCCGCTTCCACATGGTACCACTCTTTCGCTGCTCGCTTTGGAACCAGGAAACTCGTCGACGGCCTTCAACACTGAGCTACAGTAAAGTAGCATCAAAATTTGTTACTAAAACGCTCGGGTTTCCTACTCTCGCACCTCCTCGATGCGCTGATCGCAAATACATCATCAAAACATCGTATTGATCCACCCTTTCCCCAAGATTGCAAACCCTACGTCCTCCGTTGATATTTGAGTACTCGCGAAACTCCGTTGCACCAATTAAAACTGACAGGGATTAACGGGGTTTAAATACTCTTGTCTGGTGATTTTAGGTATTCTCTATGATTTTAAATTGAATTTGGAAGTTAACGATATTTGTCTGAGAAGTGGAAATAGCCGGCGGCTTCATTTTGACCAAAACGAGAAATGTCTAGGGTTTGCCAAGATGGAGTGTATTTATAGGGCATTTAATATATTTTTATATTCGATTTTTATATTTATTTTAATCAATCGCTATATGTATACTCTGTTTAAAAATCCCTGTGGTAACATACAAAACTTAAACATCATGAAAATGGACATGCACCTTCAGTTCGACATTATGGACCCAACGAAACTGGTTTCGTCGAATTCCGACTCTGTTTCCTCACACAGCATATTTTTAACCGTCAAATGACTGACTATTTTTCATAATAAAAATCCGTACGGCCACACAGTGACTCTAAAAATCACGAAAACTGAAATCTTGCAATAATTAATATTGCGAATCCAACAAATTTAGTTTTGTCGAAAACGGAGGTCGGTTGCAAAACTGGCTATTTTTAAAGCACTACCCATTTAAATATATAAATATATTTAAAAACAATTAAATTAAATAAAAATAATTGAATATTATCGTATATATTCACACTAGAATATCATATAGCTCCAATTGGATTTATAACTCGCTATTCCAAATCCAGTGTTACATTGATATTCGATTTATATTTAAAATCCATTTAAAAATATAAATAAATCGATATAAATTATAAAGGAATTCCATAGCAACTTTACAAAATTTTAATTTGGACATAACTCAAAATCTATACAATGAAATCCTAATTTTTCTTTTCCATTAGAAAAATATACTTCACCAGCTCTGAACGTTTCTTGTTTCACAGAAATCCGATTTTAAAAGAACCCTACATATTCAGTTGAAGTTCAAATCGCCAAATAGCGAACTACCGCGCCATTTCGGGCTCGATTATATTTACAATATAATTTGTACGTTCAACTGTCGTTCAAATAATATATTCGTTATTCAAATTCAATTCTAAACTGAATTAAATATTTGTAATTGCCCAATTCACACAATATTGCCATTTCAACTAATTCTGATTATTTCATAATTAAATATATTATTTTAATATTTAAATTAATTAAATATTCAATATTATTTAATTCAACAACCATTTAAATTTCTAATTCGCAATTATAATTAATTAAATTAATTAATTATTCGAACGTGAAAATACTGGTCGTTACAGTATTGGACAACATTTCAGTAGATCAGTTGAATTTTCAACACGATTATATGCAGACTCTTTCAATATTGATACAACGCATGAATTGGCACTAGTGTTAATAATCATTCCAAAATTTTCCATTTAATATTTTCAAAAATCAAATTATGAACTTTATGAAAGAACTTGCACTGATACCAATTGTTAGGGAATGCAGAATGGATCTTAAGGCAATACTAACACTAGAGGGGGGTGAGTAGTGTTTTAAAGGAATGTAACACCCCATGTCCATTAATGTCGCTCACAAAGGGAATGCATTAACTTCCATGGAGCATATTTAGTGTATAGAATAGAATATAACAAGATAGACATAAATAATGGTACTTAAAAATTTTAAAACAACTTATATTGCAGCAGAGAAATAGTTTGATTAAAACAACTTCATAAACCAAGTACACTTAAAATCCATCTTGATAAATTGTTTCAGAGTACGTAAAATAAAAAGCATAAACCCCAACACAAGTAGCCATAAAAGAGATGAGCTGAACTTTACTTTCAACAATCCAAGCACTTCCAAAAGAGAGAGAAAGAGATCTGAGATCAAGCTCCACTAGTACTAGTCCCACCCTGAGAACCTGGGGGGAGGAAGAAAAGAGGCGAAAACAAGGGGGTCAGACATAAAGTCGGGCGAGTATAATAACTTTAACATTATAATTATTAAAGTAACAAGGATAAGGCATAAACTGGTAAAATAAGATATGACCATGAAACAAGTGGGCATGACAAAGCAAATAAGAGGAATATTTTTGCATTAATCTCGTTCCTAATCACTATAGGATAATTACTATACTGCACCACCACTAGTCACCCTAAAAGTTGATCCTGCCTATAGAACTTAATAGTGATAATGGTAGTTTCATGTACCCCTAGTTGCCTTCATAGGTGCCATCTGCCCCTATCTCCGCTAGTTGTACCCACTACCCCTATTCGATCGGCTCCCTAACTCGTAGATACCCATGTTGGTCCCACAGTGGGGTGTATAACTCCCCAAAGTGGCAACCCGATACCACCAAAGATGCACGGCTTATATCTACACGATGCAACAACGTCTTACCTTCCAGCCCGGACCCACGCACGCACGTGACCCCGTTGGACTTGCGTTGCCACCGCTAACCTGTTTTGACCTCTTACAATCAAATCCAGTAAGCGTGTCCTGTCCTCGATTTGGGTCGAGCTCACAAAGATAATTAATGGGTTACTGGTTTGAAAAGGGCCCCCATGCTTGACACAAGCCGTCCACCTATGCTTGGTCCCCACAAAGGTTTCCTCACTTAACCCCATTCTTATTCATGTCATCTTACATGTTTCAATCTTGGTTAAGTGCATTTAATCGTATTTCACATGCCACCCAAGGCACAAACTTAACCCCCCATGTCCCACCACATGTTTATCTGGTCAAGTGTTACTTAATTCATTAGAACTGTAACCTTGTAAAGACCTCCCACATTAGGCTGACATTTTCGATTGCTGGATTTTCCTGGTGGATCCGGGCAGTCTTATACCGCAAACGAGCCTAACCTCGTGTCTTTACAATTGTTACGCATTTAATTTGTGCCTTTGACCCCTCATATTAGACTGGCATTTGTGGCTGCTGGATTTGTCGGGCGGGTCCGGGCAGTCTTACACCACAAAAGAGTCTAACATCGTGTCTTAGGTGGTTAATTATTACACATCTTTATTTCACCCCAAATTGGATTAATATCCCTATTCAAATTTGTCAATAAATTCCAAATTTATTTATTCCATAATTGTCTCTTAAAATTATGTCCATAAATACCAATTATGCCAATTAATGTCTCAAATTAATTATATGCCTTTCAAGGACATTTTATGCTAATTCACAATTTATGTATATTCAATATTATCCCATCATCCCCACGCTATTCGTATGTTTTCATACGACATATGTTAGACTCGCAAATAGTCTAACTTATAAAAAGAAAAACAACATCACATAACACATAAAATAGATCTAAGGATCATGACATAAGATTACATAGCCAATAACTTGCATATGAATTTCATTCAAACTAGCATATGATACAAAACTGGCATAGGTAATGGGCATAAACTTGCATAACTTATGTACTGCTATAGATCCAAACATAAAGGTGTGAAATTGCATATGTATCTAAACATAAAGATGTAAACTTGCATATAGATCTAAACATAAAGATGTAAAGTTGCATATAGATCTAAACATAAATACGTAAACTTGCATATGGTTCTAAACATAAAGATGTAAACTTGCATATGGATCTAGACATAAAGGTTAATATCACATAAACTAGCATATGCATATACATGTCTCATATATATTTTAACAACCCAAACTTGCATATGATTCATACATGAATATATGATCCAATCATCACAAACTTGCGTAAGATATATGACTCAACTTGCATAAGATTCACATAAGAACTAACATGTGATCCAACTTGCATAAGACTAACATATGATTCAACACCACAAATATACATATAATTTACATCACATGATTCAAAATCATATTCTCATAATCCCAATTATATCTTATCATAATTAAATTAATTAATTATTTTGTGAAAGCTATCATACTCACAATTAAAAAGAATGGTTTTGTCTTTCTGGGATATGTATTCTGAAACTAAATTGCTCGCTTTTGATGTAGACTAATCGTTATTTAGATTTGATTTGATTTTGATTCAAGATTTTATCTTGCTTTATGGTTGAAAGTATATGGCGGCTACTCTAGGTTTTCTATTGACCGCATGGCGGCTCTTGTTATGAATTAATGTGATTAAGGTTAGGGGTTTAGGAGTGTTTTTATTGAAGTTTATTTTAATAAGAGCCGTCGGATTAACCTAGGGATTACCATAACCATCAGGAGCACTCAGATGCCACATCGACCCTTAGGGCGAATCGGGCTAGATCGACCCCGAGTCGACCCGAGCGGGGATCGGGTCGACTCCAAAATTGGTGCGGTTCAGCTATTCCCCCCTCTTGATTCGCTGTTTTGAACTTTTTTGAATGTTATTTTTTGTATATATCAATATAAATATTTCTCTCATATGCATACAAACTTCAAGGCTTAATAACTTCTTCATAAGTTATCCGTTTTATGCAAACCAAATGTCTATCTTGACCCAAAATTTTGAGACGAACATAATAACACAACCCATTTCACTTAATTCTTCTTCTAAAAATTAAGTATACTTTAATTTGTGAATTTTAATGTTATAAAATTACGAGGCATTACATTCTCCCCTCCTTAAAGGATTTTGTCCCCGAAATCTCTAAGTTAAGAAGAATGTATCCTACCAACCAATCATCCATCTACTCAACCATCATCCACAGGCATCCACTGTCCTTAAAGAAATTTCTAATGCTATATGAACTTATGCAAAAATGTATGTATATGTTCCTTATCTAATGCAAAGATCAGGCGGTCCACTGATTCAGTTGACCTCCTTAATGCAAATCATGATAGTGTCATGCGTCCAATATGTATGCAAAAGAATCCTATCGATACATATTATTTCTACATGTGTGCACAACATTCATCAAAATGCAGCATCAATTTGATAACAAAACCATTATACATCCATTAATTCAGATATGCACATGCATTTATATGCAACATGGAGGTGATTGAGCCGATCTAGTGCCTAATGTGTGTGTACATGCATCCACGAGCAACCACTAGCAACCACTTGCATCCATTTGCATCCACCAAACATAATATGTCTCAAACACATGTTTGCAACCATAGGGTCCTTCCTAACTAAAGATCGAAGATGTCATCGTAAAGATAATACTAAAAGATAGGACAAGTGTCAACAAAGCGGTAGAAAAAGGAGAAATTAAAACATACCCTCAAAAAGGAAAGGGTACAGTGTACGCATTTTGTCTTCCATCTCCCAAGTGGCGTCTCTTTGATCATCTCCCCATTGCACTTTGACCAACTTGACCTCTTTGTTGCGAAGCTTTTTGACCTCCGATTTGAGAATGCGTGTAGGAGCTCATCTGATCGTGGCATTGCGCTATACTTCCACTTCTTCGAGCGTGCTCGGCTCTACCACTTCCGCCATATCGTGTAAAAAATTACACAAATGCGAGATGTGAAGCACGTCATGAACTCTGCTGAGCTTCTCAGGTAACTTTATTCTATACGCCATCTGTCCAATCCTCTCCGTAATTGGAAAGGGTCCTACGAACCTCGGTGCCAACTTCCCTACTGATCCAAAACGGACTACGTTTCTTAATGGTGTCACCTTAACAAAAACCATATCCCCAATATTGTATTCAAGATCGGTTCGTCTCCTATCAACATATGACTTCTGTCGGTCCTGCGCCGTCTTCATTCGCCGTCAAATCAGGTCTATCGTCTTCGAAGTCTCCCTAATCATGTTGGGTCCAAGCAAAACCTTATCATTGGATTCCCACCAACATGTAGGTGATCGGCACGGTCATCCATAAAGAGCCTCAAAAGGTGCCATGCCAATGCTAGCCTGAAAACTATTATTATAGGCGAACTCCACTAGTGGAAGGTGTTCTTCCCATGTTCCTCTAAAGTCTTGGATGCATAGTCTCAGAAGGTCTTCTAGAACCCAATTTACTCTCTCGGTCCGGCCGTCAGTCTGAGGGTGATAAGCGGTACTTAAGCATAATTGCGTTCCAACCGCCTCTTGTAAGCATTTCCAAAATTCGCTTGTGAAAATGGGATCTCTGTCACTTACAATGCTAGAGGGTATGCCGTGAAAACGAATTATCTCTCGAACGTAAAAAGATGCTAACCACGTGGCGGTCCTTCTACTTTTAACGGGAATAAAATGGGCACTTTTGGTAAGTCTGTCTACAATTACCCAAATCCCCGTATTCCCCTTCATTGATCTTGGTAACCCATCTACAAAATCCAAGGAAACGCTTTCCCATTTCCAAAGCGGAATCTCTAAGGGATGGAGCAAACCTCTAGGCTTCTTTTGCTCCGCCTTGACTTGTTGGCACACTAAGCATCTACCAACGAATTCGGCCACGTCCTTCTTCATTCCGACCCAAAAGAAAACTCGCTTCATATCCCTATACATCTTATCACCACCGGGATGTATGGTCATCTTAGAGCGATGTGAGTCTTCAAGAATTTCCTTCTTTAAACTCTCGTCTTGTGGTACGCAAAGTCTTCCATCTCTACGTAGCTAACCTCTCTTATCTATTGCATATCTATCAAGATGACTCGAGGACTCCCCTCCTATAAGCTTGCCTACTATCTCAACCAACTGTGGGTCATTTCGATGTGCCTCTCCAAGTCGACCCAAAAGTATAGGTTGCACCTCTAACGATGCCAATAATCTGGGTACATAATGGACAGAAGGTCTAAAGTCAAAGGAAGATATATACTCCAAACTCTGCCGCTCTACGAACAAAGGTCTTAAAGTTAACTTCTTTCTACTTAAGGCATCGGCTACAATGTTACCCTTGCCAGGGGTATAAGCGATCTCAAAATCGTAGGATGCCAAAAACTTCATCCATCTATGTTGCCTCAAGTTTAGGTCCTTCTGAGAGAATAAGTACTTTTGCAACTTATGGTCTGTGTACAACTCAAACCTCTCGCTAAGCAAATAATGACGCCATGAATTAAGCGTAAAAACTATGGCCACGAACTCTTAGTCGTGGGTAGGGTAATTTTTCTCATGGGCTTTCAACTGTCTTCCACCATAGCATATCGCCCATCCCTCTTGCATTAAAACTGCGCCAAGCCCTGTCCCGCAAGCATCGGTACATACAGTGAATGTCTTACTCCCGTCTGGCAAAACAAAAACTGGACCTGTCGTCAAAGCCCTCTTCAGACGTTGGAAAGCATCGTCACAATAAACGTCCGAAGTAAAAGTCAAATTCTTCTTCATTAATCGAGTGAGAGGGGCTGACATCTTCGCGAAGTCCTTAATGAACTTCCTATAATATCCGGCCAGCCTTAAAAAGCTTCTTACTTCTGTTGCGTTCTTAGGGGTTTTCCAATCTTGGATTGCCACCACCTTGGTGGGATCCACAGCTATCCCTTCCTTAGAGACCACGTGTCCTTAGAACCTCACTTCTTTTCTCCAAAAGTGGCACTTGGAGAACTTAGCTTTTAGCTGATGCGCTCGTAGGGTCTCTAAGACTTCCCTAAGATGTAGGGCATGCTCTTCTTCATTTTTAGAGAAAACCATAATATCGTCTATAAAGACTACTACAAACTTATTTAGAAACTCCCTAAACACCCTACTCATTAACTCAACAAAGTATGCGGGTGCATTCGTCAAACCAAAAGGCATGTTGAGTCACTCAATGAAACCATCAGGAGTTCTAAAGGCTGTCTTATCGATGCTATCTTCAGCCACCCTTTTGACGAAACCCTGTAGTTAAATCTAGTTGTGAGAAAATTGAAGCACCCACCAACTGATCGAATAAATCGTCTATCCTCGGCAATGGGTGCATTTCTTCTTTGTTAGCTTATTCAGCTCCCTATAGTCCACGCACAATCTAAGTGAACCGTTAGCTTTTGTAGCAAAAACGACTATAGCACCCCACTATGAAATACTTCTTCTCATGAACCCCTTCTCAAGCAATTCTTTCACTTGCTTATTGGATTCTATTCTCTATCTCGGAGCCATGTGGCGCACTGGTAATGCAACTGGCTTTGAATTGTCTACTAGATATATTCGAAAGTCTATCTCGCGCCTCGGGGGTAAACCTCGAACTTCATCGAAGATGTCACTATATTCGTGGACCACACGAACTGATTTTGAATCATCATTGGATGCGTCTAGGGATTCTAGGTAGCTAATCATTACCGGACCTCTAGGGTCACAAGAAATATCAAGGGTCTTTCCACAACGAGTCAACAATCTAACTACCCTTCTTTCACAATCTAGGATGGCACCGTATCTAGTTAGCCAATCCATATCTAGAATCAAGTCGTAGCCCATGATGCCAAATACAAAGGCAATGCATTCAAAACCAATGCCCAAGATAGACACTCTCAAATCCCAACAAATCATAGAAATATGAGCCGAACCACCAATAGGATTTGAGACTACTATGGGATCTGTAACTAGACTAGTATTTAGGTGCAGTGTTTCAAATAACGAAGAAGATACAAATGAGTGTGAAGCTCCAGAGTCAAACAAAGTACGAACAGGATGATCAAACAAAAAAACTAAATTTTCAACGGAAATGTTTCTACCTCTCTCCCATCCTGGTGCCATGAGAGCCTGAATCTGCCCTCTCGCCTGCCCTGGTGCCATGAGAGCCTGAAGCTACCCTCTAGAAGTTCTTTACCCTTGCCCCTGTATCCTTGGGCAGTCCTTAACTAGATGACCTGCATCTCCACAGTGGAAACAGCCAGTCTTCTTCTTTTTCCTACAGTCTTTTCTCAGATGGCCTGGTGTCCCACAATTAAAGCACTTCTTGTTTCCTTTGCCATTATTGTTCTTCCTGCCTTTCTTGTTTTGTTGTTGTGGCTTCTTCTGGTTTCCTTTCTTCTCCGGTGCCTTATTAGCATTCGCACCATTCTCTTCCTCATGAATAAGCGCCATGTCAACCAGTTTCTCAAAGGTAGCCCCCATTGGAATGTGGGTCATCGCCAACCCATGTAGCGGCTCACTCAAACCTTTTAACGAACCTCAGGGCCTTCTTCTCAGGTATGTTTACCAATTCCAAGCCAAATCTCGCCAACTGGTTGAACTTGTTGACGTACTCCTTTACTGGTAAATCCCCTCGCTTAAACGCCAAGAATCTTTCCATATATATATTCTCTTCTGCTCGTGAGAAAAACTTTATTTCTAACCGATGCTTGAAATCTATCCATGTCTCCACCGAACGCTCTCCGTTCGTGACCTCCCACCAAAACGAGGCTTCGTCTTTCATTAACCAAGCAGCCAATTGGACCTTCCTTCCATCTTCTACTTCTAAAATACCAAATAGATCTTCCACCTCCTTAAGCCAATTTCAAGCTTCAACAAACGTCTCTGATCCGTGAAAAGGTTTCCCATCCATTTCCCTAAAATCTTTGCATATCCTTGCAAAAGTATCAACATGGGGAGAAGGAGGAGGAGGGGGAGGAGGAGGAGCATTTGTTGGGCCTGCGACATTGACCCTAACTTCCAGATACCTTCTAAACCATCCTGGTATTGGTATCCCCTCAGTTATCTTGGGAAATCCAGACATGCTGAAAAGAAAAAGAAGAGATTCAAAATGGAGAATTCGAAAGAAAGATATATGGCTCTTGGGGGTTATGTTTTTAAAACAAACTTTTCTCTTGAAAATACTTTCCTTAAAACATACTTTCGAAAGTATTTCTTTATAAAATGCTTTTTGAAAAATAGTGTTTCAAAATTCATATCTGGTCTGGTAACCTTCAGTTCTAATACCACCTGTAATACCCCACGTTTATTAATATCACTCACAAAGGGAATGCATTAACTTCCATGGAGCGTATTTAGTGTATAGAACAGAATATAACAAGGCAGATATAAATAATGGTATTGAAAATTTTAAAACAACTTTTATTGCAGTGGAGAATTAGTTTGATTAAAACAACTTCATAAACCAAGTACACTTAATATCCATCTTGATAAATTGCTTCACAGTACATAAAATAAAAAGCATAAACCCTAACACAAGTAACCATAAAAGAGATGAGATGAGCATTACTTTCAACAATCCAAGCACTTCCAAAAGAGAGAGAAAGAGATCCGAGATCAAGCTCCACTAGTACTAGTCCCACCCTGAGAACCTGGGGGGAAAAGGAAGAAAAGAGGCAAAAACAAGGGTATCAGACATAAAGTCTGGCGAGTATAATAACTTTAACAATATAATTATTAAAGTAACTAGGATAAGGCATAAACTGGTAAGATAAGATATGACCATGAAACAAGTGGGCATGACAAAGCAAATGAGAGGAATATTCTAGCGTTAATCTCGTTCCTAATCACTATAGGATAATTACTATACCGTATCACCACTAGTCACCCTAAAAGTTGATCCCGCCTATAGAACTTAATAATGATAATGGCAGTTTCGTGTACCTCTAGCTGCCTTCATAGGTGCCGTCCGCCCCTATCTCCACTAGTTGTACCCACTACCCCCATTCGATCGGCTCCCTAACTCATAGATACCCATGCTGGTCCCACAGTGGGGTGTATCACTCCCCAAAATGGCAACCCGATTCACCAAAGATGCACGACTTATATCTACACGATGCAACAACGTCTTACCTACCAGCCGGGGCCTACGCACGCACATGACTCCGTTGGACTTGCGTTGCCACCGCTAACCCGTTTTTACCTCTTACAATCAAATCCCGTAAGCGTGTCCCGTCCTCGACTTGGGTCGAGCTCACAAAGATACTTAATGCGTTACTGGTTTGAAAAGGGTCCCCATGCTTGACACAAGCCTTCCACCTATGCTTCATCCCCACTAAGGTTTCCCCACTTAACCCCATTCTTATTCATGTCTTCTTACATGTTTCAATCTTTGTTAAGTGTATCTAATCGTATTTCACATGCCACACAAGGCACCCACTTAATTTCACATGCCACCTAAGGCACGCACTTAACCCCCATGTCCCACCACATGTTTATCTGGTTAAGTGTTACTTAATTCATTAGAACTGTAACCTTGTAAAGATCTCCCACATTAAGCTGACATTTACAGTTGTTGGATTTTCCGGGCAGGTCCGGGCAGTCTTTTACCGCAAACGAGCCTAACCTCGTGTCTTTACAATTGTAACACATTTAATTCGTGCCTTTAACCTCTCACTTTAGACTGGCATTTGTGGCTGCTGGATTTGCCGGGCGGGTTCGGGAAATTTACAGCACAAAAGAGTCTAACCTCGTGTCTTAGGCGGTTAATTATTACACATCTTTATTTAACCCCAAATTGGATTAATATCCCTATTCTAACATGTCAATAAATTCCAAATTTATTTATGTCCATAATTGTCTCTTAAAATTATATCCATAAATACCAATTATGCTAATTAATGTTTCAAATTAATTATATGCCTTTTAAGGCCATTTTATGCCAATTCACAATTTATGTGTATTCAATATTATCCCATCATACCCACGCTATTCGTACGTTTTCATATGAAATATGTTAGACTCGCAAATAGTCTAACTTATAAAAAGAAAAACAACATCACATAACACATAAAATAGATCTAAGGATCATGACATAAGATTACATAGCCAATAACTTGCATATGAATTTCATTCAAACTAGCATATGATACAAAACTAGCATAGGTAATGGGCATAAACTTGCATAACTTATGTACTGCTATAGATCCAAACATAAAGGTGTGAACTTGCATATGGATCTAAACATAAAGATGTAAACTTGCATATAGATCTAAACATAAAGATGTAAACTTGCATATAGATCTAAACATAAAGACGTAAACTTGCATATGGGTCTAAACATAAAGATGTAAACTTGCATATGGATCTAGACATAAGGGTTAATGTCACATAAACTAGCATATGCATATACATGTCTCACATATATTTTAACAATCCAAACTAGCATAAGATTGATACATGAATATATGATCCAATCATCACAAACTTGCATAAGATATATGATTCAACTTGCATAAGATTCACATAAGAACTAACATATGATCCAACTTGCATAAGACTAGCATATGATTCAACACCATAAATATACATTTAATTTACATCACATGATTCAAAATCATATTCTCATAATCCCAATTATATCTTATCATAATTAAATTATTTTGTGAAAGCTATCATGCTCACAATTAAAAAGAATAGTCTTGTCTTTCTGGGATCTGTATTCAGAAACTGAATTGCTCACCGTTGATGTAGACTAATCGTTTTTTAGATTTGATTTGATTTTGATTCAAGCTTCTATTTTGCTTTAGGGTTGAAAGTGTATGGCGGCTACTATAGGTTCTCTATTGACGGCATGGCGGGTCTTGTTATGAATTAATGTGATTAGGGTTAGGGGTTTTGGAGTGTTTTAATAGAAGTTTAATTTAATAAGAGCCGTCGGATTAACCTAGGGATAACCAGAACCATCAGGACCATTCAGATGCCACATCAGCCCTTAGGGTGAATCGGGCCACGGGTTAACAGCCAAAAACCCTGGATCGACCCCTAGTCGACCCAGCAAGGCTTGGGTCGACTCCAAAAATGGTGCGATTCGGCTATTCGCCATCCCGATTCGCTGTTTTGAACTTTTTTTGAATACTTATATATATATATATATATATATATATATATATATATATATATATATATCTCATATGCATACAAACTTCATGGCTTAATAACTTCTTCATAAGTTATCCGTTTTATGCAAACCAAATGTCTATCTTGACCCAAAATTTTGCGACGAACATAACAGAGCAACCCATTTTATTTAATTCTTTTTCTAAAAATTAAGTATACTTTAATTTGTGAATTTTAATGTTATAAAATTACGGGGTATTATAAGGAAATTAAGAAAAACTAAGACTTACGTGATGTACTATATGAATCACACAACACAGAGATAATAACAAACACAAAATCTAACACAATCACATAAATAAACAAAAATAAAATGCAGAAAAAGAAAGAACACACCGGATTTTATACTGGTTCGGATTGCTCCTACGTCCAGTCCCATGCAGAGCTAGATTGCATAGAGTTTTATTACTAGAACAAAATCTCGGTACAATCCCCTTGATTTCACGGCTATAAGGTTAACACCATTCCCACCACCCTTGATTTCCCGACTACAAGGTTAACACCCTTTCGTTTCCTTGGTATCACAGCTACAAGAAACACGCAGTTTCCATACAATCCCAAATGATAACACTAGCCTTATAACTCTTCAATAGCACTTCAATTCAGAGAGTAATGAGTAGAGAGTGAGAAGAGAACAAGTTTTATGTATTTAGAATAGAAATCGGCAGAGTATAAGTGTAGAAATCAAAAAAATATGAAATAATAATGTAGGAATGAAAAAGGATGAAGACGGATAAGAAGAATGAATAAAAAATTTGAAATAAAACAATTTATAAGATTTAAAAGGTTGCAATGCTTCTAAAATGTTACAAATGGTGAAAAGACACTTCCTTTCAAAACTGAAATATGACAGTTATATGTTGACATCCCCTTATATGTATGTCGACATAAGTGTTTGAAATTTTGAAATTTGAATATTTTTCAAGTGTTTTAATATATATAATTCTATTGGTGGTGGAGAATTTTCTCATTGCTTAACACCCTTCTCTGAGATGTAAGAGCTTAGAGGTTATATATTCATGGAATCAATGGTATGGTACGGATTGACAATGTGGCATGCTAAGATGCAATGATCAAGGTTTTTGTTGAAAACCAGAGCTTTGTGGATGATGATCAAAGCACAGCTTCAATATAGCATAGCTTTGTGTATAACGTTAATTCATGCGCCTCATACTCTGGTATGAGTAAACATGTTTAGAGATAGTAGGGAGTGCATGCAATTGTTTCTAGCTAGAGGTGATGTCATGGTATGGAACACATACATTTTACTTATGTGGATGATGGATAGCGAGGCGCCTCAGATATATTTGGTCGACATACTAACCAGGTGCCAGGTCCGTTAGGACCGAGAAACGTATTGTTCAAGAATAACCATTCAATAAACATTAGGTGTGGACCGACCTTGCAAGATCCAATGGTTTCCCATAGGTGTGATCCTGAACATCTTTCTAGATGTGATGCAAATACAGTAAGGAGAGATCCCATTCCTTGACTCATGATGGGAATCCAATTTCCAGTACGTGACTTTTTGGTTTTAGTTGTAAACCTATATGGCAATATAATAGGATGGAGTACTATGCCGTATATGATTGATACATTTATATTTGAAGTTATTTTATACACTATGCACTTATAATAATGTCAAAATTATTTATTTTAAAGCGTATCAAGCCTGTTTGGCTATTATAAGGTAAAACTCTATTTTTTCACGGGAGATCTTTATAATTACCACTGCTTAGCTTTCAATTTGTCGCTTACCATCAAATTAAATGTGAATAACCCGTCCTCCTCTCTTCGAAACAATGGGCATTTCCAGTTTTGTGTGTGCTTCAAACAATTTTGTCTTCTCCATATTACCATATCTCTAGAGTCAATAATTTTCTATAAGGAACTACAAAACTCAATCACTTGCTGCTGTTACTCAATAGTTTTCTCTTGAGGTCTATCCCATAAAGGTACTCAAATTGGATCATTGATTGATTTCTAGGTTTCATCGTAAACCTAATTGGTTACTTCCAATTACATAAATCAATAGTTCAAACCACACTCAAAGGTAGGGCATTTCCCACTGATATAAGGACTTCTGTACCAGAAATAATGGTACCTACAATTATAGTCCCTCTGGGTGTAAAATATATCTTTTCTCGCCATCACCATAATGTATGAGACAAATGTATGCATTTCGATTAGCGTCATATTCTATGGTTATGATTTTACTAGATATGTCTTTTTCATTCCATCGAAAATCGATTTTATGGTATAGAAACTTATGACCTCCCTCTCTATGTCTTGCGGTAATGATTCCTCTTGCATTACGACCTTTACCACAATGATGTTGTCCACAGATAAAATTATTTTGTGGATTGGACTTCATTTTTCTGTCTATAGCTCTATTATGTGTGCTCGGGGTAGAAGTTTTGTATAAATGTATCGCCGTGTTATTAAGTATTTTGTTTTAAGTTCTTTTCTCTATAAGAGGTGGAATAGAATAACCCTGTTGAAGCATAATGATCATACCTCTGTAATGCATTGTATATCCCATAATAGGCCCTTTTCTTCTACCCTTTCCTGGGAGTCGAAGACTATTCATAATTATAACCTTGACACCAAAGAAGAGTTCGACCCAATGCTTTGTTTCTGTCCTAGTTGATCCCGATTCAATATTAGAAGTATATTGATTGTTCCCCAATAACTGAATACTTTTTTCTGTAAATACTGCATATTTGATTCCATCCATAACTCCATTTTTTCCCTATGAGTTCCAGTATCGATAAGAATTCTAGTTCTTACTATTCATATGGTATGATATGAATATAGCATAACAATTATTTGTGTATGGATGATGAGATTCCATTGATACAGAGCCAATTCCAATAGAATTATTGAACGTTCCTATTGGCATGCATCGAGCAGGAATTGAACCTATGAATTTGCCAATTATGAGTTGGGCGCTTTAACCATTCATCCATGGACGCTTAACAGGGCTCATTGTACATGATGAATAACCAAATTCCAATTTAAATGAAATCTTTAGAAGGAAGCAATGAAAATCTTTAGGAGGAATAAATGAAACGACATTAATTCAAATCCTAAATCTTCGAATTGAGAGAGATATTGAGTGAGATCAAGAGTTCTCACTATTTCTTAGATTTATGGATAAATGTAACAACCGGAATTCCGACATACCGAAGTTTCTTTCAAAATTCTAATCCATCGAAACCCGTGTTGATTCCTTTGGTATCCTATAGAAAGGACAGAGATACAAAATATATCAGAGCTTAGAAAATATCTCACGGCGGAATGGATAAATTATAATATAATCAAAGTATAGCCTCATCGTAGTAATAATATTGCCTAACCAGTATCCAAAGCTATCATATCTCTGCCACAAATCTAACCTGCAAGTATGTTATGAGGAGGGGGTCAGAACACAAGTTATGGTGACTGGATTTAAACTATGCACTATGGATTATCCTACATATACCGTTCAATCACATTTTCTTATTTATTAAGTTACTTGGGTTAACAAAACTCAAGGCTTACAAACACGTCGTACCTATTTACTTCCCAATGGATTAACCTAATACAGCATATATGTAGCTACCCCTCCACTAATATTGAGTTACACCCCATGGTACCCCACTTGCACGGTCTCCACCGTAATGCAATAGAAATTAACGCAGTCCCTCATCCAATGCCAGAGTGACATACGGATCTATACATAACAATGTTATGTTCGACATATTTTTGTCATTAATATGGTACGTAAGCGTACGGACTGCCAACTTCGATTGAATCAAATTCCGTCACAGAGTAATGCCCTCAAGTCTACGATACACCACCAAGAGCATACATGCATGTATCTAGACTTTCCCACGTATGTATCGTCATTCGTATTCAATGCCTTAATCGCACATAACCTCTAATGTGCACCGAGTTTCGTGGTAGGGCTATACACGGAACTCAGTCAAGAGGTTTTCCATATCTATACAGGCCCACCTTTAAGAGCCTCAAAATACAGATATCCCTCGGGTCTATTTTTCATGGTAGCTAGGGCTCCACGTCGGCCCCTCCCTCAACTAGTAAAGACTATAAGAGCTAAGCAACTTGCCCATAACAAACAATCTCAACATCAAGTTGGCGTCTCCCCTCAGCCACTGTGCCTCGATAGTGAAAGGTTAATGTAATCTTGGGTTTAGCTCTTGTCTTTTCACATCCCACTAGCTGCCGATGACGGGTACCCGATGATCTACTATACTTGTTGGTCCTAACCTCGCCTCCCATTGAGGCTATCATCGAATCAACCAAGTGTCACCTCGTTACAGCTTTCAGACTGCAAAGCCACTTTTGCAATCAAGGCTCACCCACCTGGTAGTAACGCATAGATCCAACCTCTGCAAGCATAGCCTAAACATCTGTTACCTCACAGAGGACTACCAGGAGCACCTTACGTATCTCAGGAGGCCGCGTGCTTCCCCTTCCAAGCCTTGGAGCCGACAGAGGACTACCAGGAGCACCTTACGTATCTCAGGAGGCCACGTGCGCTCCCCTCATGCTTATGACATCATGATGATCTATCCCGTTGGATTATTCACCCTCAAACATACGGACTAGTCCAAGAGCCTCACTTTAATATGTTATTAGACCCTATGTCTAAGCATTCTTTTATGTGCTTGCTTTACCTCACTAGGTTTCCTTTTAACTTGGTTATTCCCATTCACATTGACTTCTTATTCAAGTTACCAAGTTTCTTTTTCTTATTAATTTCGGTCTTATAATATAACCCATTTAAGCCTATTAATTAGCGCACAACATGTTACTCTCTAGATTGTGATCCAAGGTCTGTAATCCACAATCCATTTATATTCTTGTTTGATTTCATTGTTACCATAACATGTTCTACTTAATATGTAATTAAGTATATCACAATTCACATGTATTCTATTTATCATGTCAGTCATTATTAATGATTGAATATAACTTATTTCATTTCATAAGTTTTGCCTCATTCTTTCTTACTTAATCATAATTCCATCTTATATTCTCACTACAACTTATCGTTGATTACTTATTAACTTACTTCCCTTAACTAAGGTTTTCTAATAAGTTCCCTTGCCATAAATATAACTTATTTTGTCCTTATTAGAATATTTCAGATTCTCGTTCTCACAGATGACTTAATTTAAAATTAAGTGCAACTTATCTTATTTCATAAGTTATTCCAATTTCCTTATTGTTTATTATAACATAAGTAATAAACCCCACTTGTCCTTAGGACAAGCCAACTTATTGTATAACATTCTCATTAATGTAATTTATTTATAATAGATTATTATCATTCCCCGTTCATTCCATTTCTTTTACTGTTGTAATTATCTTTCATTCATTTCCTTATTCATTTCCATTAATCACAATTAGTGCCATTTAATTCTTTCCGTATATATATACACACACACACACACTTATGTACTAGACCTCTCACATTAAGCCTACCACTTATGGATGATGGATCTGCTGGGCGGTTCCGGGCAGACTTCTTCCATAAGTTGGCTTAACCTTGTGTCTTAGCAGCGTTACATGTTTTATCTACGCAGATCTCTCACATTAAATTAACAACTTGCGGACGCTGGATTTTCCGGGCATTTCCGGGCAGACTTCTTCCACAAGTTGAATTTGAACTCGTGTCTAGGTGTGTTACAGTTTTCTATTTACTGTAAATTTAGGCATATTATTCTTTTGACATTTTTAATGCAACCTATTTTACATGTCACCATATTAAGCCCATTTTATGTCATATGTTCTTCCTAACATATAATTAATTTCATCTCAAAATAACATGTGATCGTCAAATTAGGTAATTACTCTTATTTAACATGTAGTCATTTAATCATGTAACTGTTCAAATCTAACAAATTAACGTATCATTTTACCAATTCTACATCTAATAATTCAAGTACATAATATGGCACAAGTGAATCATGTAATTACAACAGTAATTGTTACACATATTTTAACAAGTTTGCATTTCCACAAATGAACATTTTAGCATATTAAACGTTTCAACATATGAATTTTCCAACATATTAATATTTTAACATATTAATATTTGAACATGTCATATTAGCATTTCATCACTTTACATTGCATAATAACGGGGAATGTTAAACGATAATATATCATTATCAAAAATGATATAACTTAAGTCCACTCATGTAAATTGTTTTTCAATTCCTGAACCTGGTCCAGATCTAGATACGATGGTTTTTCATTCTTTCCCTCCAGATCTTGATTTAGAATTTTTCTAAACTAATTATCTTATTATTCTAAAGAGATTTGAGGAGGAAGAAGAATGGAAGAGCTTAGACATCTCAAAGAATGTGAGATTTGGCTAGGCTCTACTAATCTATTTATAGGTGTTCAGCATCTTATCGTACACGCATCACTGAGTCAACATTGAACGTCATTAAGAAAGCATTCCAGATTCATCGATAAATCTGGATGGGGGCTGTCGACCCTCTATGAGTCCCACAAGCTGTTTTGGCACAGAAATTTGATTTTTGAATGTTTGAATTTCTGGAATTTATTTAACTATTATATTCACATGTAGTCTTCTTATACGTATACAAATCTTCAATTGACCATTTACGCATATATATATATATATATATATGCACAACTTTTGTTTCATTTTCAAAATTCAACAGTGTTGCACCGTTATTTGATTCTTCAGATATTTCTTTAATTGCAACCTTATCTTGAACTTTATCTCTCGCATACATATATTTTTGCACATATATGCATATATATTCTTATATATATGTATATATATACATATATTTTCTTTACTTCCTTATCTGTATATTTTCCCATATATGTGTGTTTATTCATATTTTCTCTCATGAACATGTGTTATTTTGGCCGTTCTCTTAAAACAAAAATAGGACGGCGGTGGGGATCAAACTCTGTACCTCTTATATGCAAGTCACATGTTCTAACCAATTGGACTAATAAGGCTATTGTTAACAAGGCTTAGAATAATGATAGTTATTGTTCTCTTCTTATTCCTTTTTTTCATGTTTGTTATAATATTTCATTGCATGAACATTTTTCTTTTATTTCTCCTTTATTATTAACGCATAATCAGTGAATGCAGCATATTTACACCGCATGCAACTAATATATTCATTCTTTTAATGCATGCATTACATTTTTATTTGCATTATATTTATTTTATTATTCATATATACATTTATGTCTGTGAATATATTTATACATATGCATTATTTAATTATTAAATTGTCATAAAATGCGAGGTGTTACATTCTCCCACCCTTAGGAAATTTTGTCCCCAAAATTTGATAAGGGTAAAAATCAATTAACACCTCGCATAATATACATCCATTTTGTGTGTATCCAATTTTTTGAAACATTGTACACTTGTGCAAAGTGAAATACAACATAATAATGCATGTATGCCTAAGCGGTACCTCATATGTGCATGCAATTTTTTTTTAAAAAAATCCTTTTAAAATATGATGTCAGATCCTAAATATACTGGCAGTTCTACATGAATGTAATATTTTGAAAATCAAAATATATTTTCATCCAAATTTCCCACATTCTTACAGAGCAAGAGCGCAGTTCATCCAATTGTTGCATCCAAAATCCTACCAACCAACTTTATTTTTTCGAATTTCAAATAAATCTAATTTTCTAAATTCTATTTCTTATGTTACAAAAGGCGGAAAACGGAAAACTTCACAACTCCCATTTTTCTTTTTCGACCTTTTTCCAACCGTACATGAATATTTTTGAAACTATTTATAAAGATTACCATATTTTCCTGTCGAAGCATAACCCACATTAGAAAATTTTCTCTGTTACAACTTTTCTTTTTCGTCTAATCTTGGAAATTTTTAATATTATTCATCTTTTGTCATAATTAAGTTTTTAGCTTTCTGAATTTGTTGTTTCCTTTTTAGTCGTACTATTTCTCCGTTCTTAGCTTATTTAATCATATGATATAAGTTTAATTTCAAATAATCCTTCAACTAAAACAGGAAAACAGACACTCTACACAGCTACTACTAAGGGCCAATAATTTCGGAACTATATCCCCCTTAGACAGTAAGCTTGAACCACGGGATACATGACAGGTTTAGGTGTTACCCTAACTACCCAACAAGAAAAATAACAAAACGATCCCAACAGATATGCAATAACGGGTTGTACCCCTAACATGAAAATTAGCAACAAAATTTAAATACTTTCCCTTTACTATCTAGTAGTCACCACTAGTCCTAGCTGTGTACCCACAATTATTTCAAGCAACACCCAAGGTTTTTCAATGCTTACGCATTCTACAGTCACTTATTATTATTCCAAGATAATTCTCGCTATTTTCTTCGTAGCCTTAAAACTTTTCCTGTCTTCCCTAGGCACGAATCCTTGCCAACTCCTAACTTTTTAAAACACGGTTTGGCCTTTTCATTCCACTTTTCTTCCAAATATTAAAAGTGTCAAAACTTTAATTCCATCACCATAACTTGCTTTTACCAAACCATAAAACATGTCATTTTATAAAAATGCAAATCATTTTTTTTTCTAATCACAAAACCGGAGTAAACAAGGATAACTAATTCTCAATCAGTTTTACGACTGGTTCTTGCCTATAAGATCAGTTCAATATCTTATTACAAGGTGCAAACACCTACACTATTCTTAATTTCTACACTTATTATGTCCACCCAACAAAATTTTCTCTTTTAAAACAACATATCAAAATTGATTGTCAAAAGAATAGAGATTTCAAAACTTTCTTTGCGGAGAATTTTAGCAAAATGCAATACTTTCTAAGTTTTTCTTTTAAATCCTTTTATGCCGTATAACAAGAAAACTATTTAGCTATATATGCTTTATAATATACACCTTTTTCTAAGAGAATTTTGCTTTAAACAAAATTTACACATGAAATCATTGTTCTCAAAATATACCCCATTTTACCTTAAAACCCAATATGTACTTCTTTACATATTTTAAAACTATGACTTTTAAGATTAAAACTTGAAAACACCATGAACCATTTTCCCAATTTTTTTACAATTTCAAGTTCTTAAAAGTTAACAATGGCCTTAGACTTGAATCGGGTTTCTAATTTTCTAGGCTTTCCTGGACACTCCCAGAAGGTCAATTCTCTCAACTATATATATATTCCTAATCCATTTCTCTCTGTATAACTTTTTCCAATTTATAAGGTTTTACTACCAAATACACTAACCCAAAATACTAATCATATGGGATTCACCTTCCTTTCATATGAAGTACATTGTACACTTTCCACCCAAATTACCCAAGGGTCTCTAATTTCCATATTCATTACTTTAGTGTACGAAACAGGCATCCCATTTCTTGCCACATTATATTCTTTCTATTTAGTGGGTTCCTCATTGGATCTAGCTATATATATAATATATTTATATTTTTAAAAATACAAATACGTTCACTCACTGTTTATACAGGAATCCAAAACTAAGCTCTGATACCAGATGTAACAACACGAATTCCAACATATCGATTTTTCTTTCAAAATTCAAATCCATCGAAACCCATGTTAGTTGCTCTGATATCCTGTAGAAAAGATAAAGATACAAAATATTTTAGAGCTTAGAAAATATCTCACAGCGGAATAGATAAAGTATAATATAATCGAAGTATAGCCTTACCGTAGTAATAATACTGCCTAACCAATAACCAAAGCAATCCTATTCCTGCCACAAATCTAACATGTGAGTATGTTATGAGGAGGGTGTCAGAACACAAGTTCTGGTGACTGGATTTAAACTATACACTTTGGATAATCCTACATATACCGTCCAATCACATTTTCTCATTTATTAGGTTACTTGGGTTAACAACACTCAAGGCTTACACATACGTCGTACCCATTTACTTCCTAGTGGATTAACCTAATACAGTATATATGTAGCTACCCGCCCACAATATTGAGGTACACCCCTTGGTACCCCACTCGCACTGTCCCCACCGTAATGCCGCAAAAATGAATGCAGTCCCTCATCCTATGTCGGAATGACGTACGGATCTCTATGTAACAATGTTATGTTCCGCATATATTTATCATTACTATGATACGTAAGCGTACGGACTGCCATCTTCGACTGAATCATACTTCGTCATAGAGTAATGCCTCAGTTCTACGATACACTACACAAAGCAGACATGCATGTATCTAGACTTTCCAACATATGTATTGTCAATCGCATTCGATGCCTTAACTGCATATAACCTCTAATGTACACTAAGTTCCATGGCAAGGCTATACAAGAAACCCGAAACTCGATTGGGAGCATTTCCATATTTCTACAGGCCCGACTTTAAGGGCCTAAAAATATAGATATCCCTTGGGTCTGTTTTTCATGGTGGCTATGGCTCCACCTCGGTCCCTCCCTCAACTAGTAAAGACTACAAAAGCTAAGCGACTTGCCCAAACAAACAATCTAAACATCTAGTTGGCATCTCCCCTCAACCACCGTGCCTCGATAGTGAAAGGTTAATGGTATCTTGGGTTTAACTCTAGTCTTTTCGCAACCCACTAGCTACCGATGATGGGTACCTGATGATATACTATCCTTGTTGGTCCTGACTTCTCCTCCCGTTAAGGCGATCGCCGAATCACCCTAGTGCCACCTCGTCATAGCTCTCCGACTGCAAAGCTACTTTTGCAGTCAAGGCCAACCACCTGGTAGTAACGTGCAGACCTAACTTCTACTAGCAAAACCTAAACATCTTACACCGCACAAAGGACTACCCGGAGCACCTTACGCATCTTAAGAAGCCGCGTGCTTCCCCTTCCAGTCCTTCGAAGCAGACAGAATAATCAAATGAACATGCACTCCCCTTGTGCCATTTGACTCCACGATGATCTACCACGTTGGGCTATTCACCCTCAAACGTGCGGACTCATCCAAGCTCCTCACTTTAATATGTTATTAGACCCTATGTCTAAACATTATTTTATGCACTTACTTTATCTCACTAGGTTTCCATTTAACTTGGTAATTCCCACTCACATTTACTTCTTATTCAAGTTACCAAGTTCCTCTTGCTTATTAATTTCGGTCCTATAATTTAACCCATTTAAGCCTATTAATAAGCCCATAACATGTTACTCTCTAGATTGTGACCCATGGTCTGTAATCCACAATCCCTTTGTATTCTTGTTTGATTTCATAATTACCATAACATGTTCTACTTAATATGTAATTAAGTATATAACAATTAACATGTTTTCTGTTTGACATGTCAGTCATTATTTATGATTCAATATAAATTATTTCATTTCATAAGTTTGACTCATTCTTTCTAATTTAATCAGAATTCCATCTTATGTTGTCACTATAACTAATTATTATTTACTTAGTAACTTAGTTCTCTTAACTAAGGTTTTCTAATAAGTTCCATTTTCATAAATATAACTTATGTTCTCCTTATCATCATATTTCAAAATCTCGTTCTCAAAGATAACTTAATTCACAATTAATTACAACTTATCTTATTTCATAAGTTATTCCAACTTCCATATTATTTATTATAACATAAGTTATTATCCCCACTTGTCCCTAGGACAAGCCTACCTATTATATAACATTCTCATTAATGTAATTTACTTATAATAGGTTATTATCCTTCCCCGTTCATTCATTCTTTTACTGTTGTAATTATCTTTCGTTCATTTCTTTATTCATTTCCATTACTCACACTTAGTGCCATTTAATTCTATCTTTATATATATACTTATGTACTAGACCTCTCACATTAAGATTACCACTTGTGGATGTTGGATTTGCTGGACGGTTCCGGGCAGATTTTTTGCATAAGTTGGCTTAACCTCGTGTCTTAGCACCATTACATGTTTTATCTATGCACTAGACCTCTCATATTAAATTAAAAACTTGTGAACGCTGGATTTACCGGCAATTCCGGGCATACTTCTACCACAAGTCAAATTTAACCTCGTGTCTAAGTGCATTACAGTTTTCTATTTACTATAAATTTAGGCATATTATTCTTTCCACATTTTCAACGCAACTTATTTTGCATGTCATCATATTAAGCCCATTTTATGTTATATGTTCCTCCTAACATATAATTAATTTCATCTCAAAATAACATGTGATCGTCAAATCATTTAATTATTCTAATTTAACATGTAATCATTTAATCATGCAACTGTTCAAATCTAACAAATTAACATGTCATTTTCTCAATTCTACAGCTAATAATTCAAGTACATAATATGCCACAAGTGAATCATGTAATTACAACAGTAATTGTTACACATATTTTAACAAGTTTTCCTTTCCACAAATTAATATTTTAGCATATTAAACATTTCAACATATGAATTTTCCAACATATTAATATTTTAATATATTAATATTTCAATATGTCATATTAGCATTTCATCACTTTACATTGTATAATAACGGGGAATGTTAAACGATAATATATCATTATCAAAAATGATAAAACTTATATCCACTCACCTAAATTGCTTTCCAATTCCTGAACCTGATCCATATCTAGCATTCCATGGTTTTTCCCTAACTGGATTTAGAACTAACAACCATGGATCCATGATTCTTACCAGAAGAAAAAGGGAAGAAAGAGGAAGAAAATTAAATAGACCAGCTCTAGGAATTTACCTCACTTCGCATATGATTCTGAACACCTTATTTTTTTTTTTTATTCTTTTCCTCCAGATCTTGATTCATAATTTTGCTAAACTAAATATCTTATTTTTCTAAAGATATTTGAGGAGAAGGAATAATGATAGAGCTTAGACGTTGTCTCAGAGAATGTGAGATTTAGGCTAGGATCTACTATCCTGTTTATAGGTGTTCAGGATCTTATCGTACACGTAGCGCTGAGTTGGCATTGAACATCGTTAAGAAAGTAGTCCAGATTCATCAATGAATCTAGTTGGATCTGAGGAGTGTCGACCCCCTACAGGGGTATCGAACCCCTAAAGGTCCTACGAGCTGTTTTGGCGTAGAAATTTGATTTTCTAATGTTTGAATTTCTGGAATTTATTAAACTATTATATTCACATATAATCTTTCTATACGTATACAAATCTTCTAATGATCATTTTATGCATATATATATATATATATAATATGCACAACTTTTGTTTCATTTACAAAATTCAAACGGTGTTGCACCGTTATTTGATTCTTGCCATATTTCTTTAATTGCAGCCTTATCTTGGACTTTATCTCTTGTATATATATATATATATATATATATATATATATTTGCACATATATACATATATATTCTCATATATATATACACACATATATTTTCGTTAATTCCTTATATGTATATTTTTCCTTATATGTGCGTCTATACATATTTTCTCTTATGAACATGTGTTACTTTGACCGTTATCTTAAAACAAATATATGACGGTGGCGGGGATCGAACTCTATACCTCTTATATGCAAGTCACATGCTCTAACCAACTGGACTACTGAGGCTATTGTTAAAAAGGCTTAGAAGAATGGTAGTTTTTGCTCTCCTCTTATTCTTCTTTTTCATATTTGTTATAATATTTCATTTCATGAATCTTTTTCTTTTATTTCTCCTTTATTATTAATGCATAATAAGTGCTTGCAACATATTTACACTGCATGCAACCAATCATTTCTTTCTTTCAATGCATGCATTACATTTTTATTTGCATTATCTTTATTTTATTCTTCATATATACATTTATGTCTGTGCATATACTTATACATATGCATTATTTAATTATTAGATTGTCATAAAATGCGTGGTGTTACAATCAAATTTGAATCAGTCGGATCTTTCACTCACATTTTTTCCACCAAGAACGTTTTATGAAACTCTTTGACCCCCGAATTTTGTGTATCCTACTTTCACGTGATTCATAGGGCTCAACAAGAAATCGATATTTCATGATCAAAGTTGTAGTACTGCTTGTAGTAGAGGTCCTTATATCACGTATTACCAATAGAAAGATGGTCGAAAGAAAAAAATATATATTTGATGGAGCTTCTTCCTATACTTATGAATTCCATGGACACAAAAATGAGACAGTGGAAGAAACTTTTTGATCTTCCAATATCAATAGATTGATTATTTCGCTCCTGTATCTTCCAAAAGAGAAAAAGATTTATGAGAGTTGTTTCATGGATCCACAAGAGAGTACTTGAGTTCTCCTAATAAATAAAAGCATATCATGCCTGAATCGAACTGGTGTTCGAAGTGGTGGAGGAGTCGCATAGGAAAAAAGAGGGATTCTAGTTGTAAGATAGCTGATGAAACCATAGCTGGAATTGAGAACTCATTCAAAGAGAAAGATAGCAAATATCTGGAGTTTCTTTTTTTATCCTATATGGATGATCCGATCCGCAAGGGCCATGATTGGGAATTGTTTGGTCGTATTTCTCTGAGGAAGAAGCGAAACATAATCCACTTGAATTCGGGACAGCTATTCGAAATCTTAGGGAAAGAATCGACTTGTTATCTCATGTCTGCTTTTCGTGAAAAAAGACCAATTGAAGAGGAGGGTTTTTCAAAAAACAAGGAGTTGAGGAAACTATTCAATCAAATGATATTGAGCATGTTTCCCATCTCTTCTCGAGACACAAATGGGGTATTTCTTTGCAAAATTTTGCTCAATTTCATATGTGTAAATTCCGCCAAGATCTCTTTGTTATTTGGGGGAAGAATCAGCACGAATCAGATTTTTTGAGGAACGTATCGAGATAGAGTTGGAGTTGGTTAGAGAATGTGTGGTTGGTAAAGAAGGACTGGTTTTTTACCAGGGTACAGAATGTATTGTCAAATATTCAATATGATTCCACAAGATCTATTTTCGTTTAAGTAATGAATTCTAGCCAATCGAAAGGATCCTCTGATCAATCTAGAGATCATTTCAATTCCATTAGAAATGAGGATTTAGAATAGCCCTCATGTGGTTTGTACGCTTGCCCATGAAGTCAGTTCCAAGCTTTAAAGACCTGAGTGAAAAAATCCTGTCTCAGTTCCGCCTCCACGAATCCAAATCGAAGCATGTTATGGCACTTTCTGCAGTTAAGCAGGGAAGAGGTGAATCCTTGAGGAATTTTCTCAATCGATTCAATCGGGCTTCCACAGAAGTCAGCAGCCCCAACCATGAAACTGTATTGATGGCCTTGGTCGACGACATTGACAAACGGACCGAGTTCAGAAAATATTTATTCGGAAAACCACCGATTGCGATTGAGGCTTTTTATGAGAAGGCTCACGTCCTATTAAGGCAAGAAGATGTGCAACTAGAAGAAGAAGATAGTCTGAAAAACACTTTTACTCCATCAACCTAGAACAATGTCGCAGTTAAACAATCTGGGGATAACCTGGCGAAGATAGAAGTAAATGTCGAAAACCGCGGTAAACGAAGTAGCGAGGGGTCGAAGGAAGGCAATGGGAGTTCTAGGCAAAGGGGAAGTTCCCAGAAACGCCCCCGTCTCCATGTATTTGAAACATATATCGCCTTTGATACACTAGAGAATATCTATCTCGATACCTGCAACACGATGCGGTATAAGAAGCCATCCCCATGAGAACCCAAGGTGAAGGAAAGAGCGACTGGGAAATATTGCTTGTTCCATGACATTTACGGACATACGTCCAACGAGTGCCAACATCTTAGAGACATTGTTGAAAAACTAATTCGAGAAGGGAAACTTGACGAATATAAGCCAACCCTAAGGGACAGAGGGTCAGGAACGTCGATGTGCAAACAAAATCATTCTGCATCCCGTGCCACCCCTTAGGAGAAAGGAAAATGGATTGTTATTAATGCCATTGTGGGGGGACCGCATCCGGCAAGACACGGTATAAGAGCCATGGAATGATACGTCAACTCCGCGAAACATCTCGATGTCAGAGAAGAAAATCCCCACGAGGCTGAAAGTCCTATTAAACAAAGGAGAACGATGGGCGATGATAACATTTTCCACAATTGGGAGTCAGTCGGCATAGAAACCCCAATGGTCGATCCATTGGTAATAATAGCTATCATTGGCACAACTATGGTCTAAAAGATCCTGGTTGACAACGGAAGCTTAGTGAACATCCTATTCAAACAGACCAACGAAAAGATGAAGTTGGAAGTAGAGGATTTAGAGCTGTATGAAGGCCAGATACGTGGATTCAATAGGGCTTCTACTAAGCCTATCGGCCAGATTAAGTTATCTGTAGAATTGGGAGATGGAGATTGTCGAAGGGTTAGAACACTGTCATTTGTTGTGATGAATAACAACTCACATTACAATGCCTTCTTGGGACAACCCGCCCAGGCTATATTCTGGGCAAGTATCTCCCTAGGTGTTTGCTTTTGAAGTTCCCAACTGATAGTGGAATTGGAACGGTGCGAGGAGATTAAATCACAGGTCGAGCATGTTATTTGGAAGAATGGAAGGAGTTACGAAGCAGTGGTAATAAGGAGTCTGAAAAATCCTCTCCCCCCGAGGAGGGGAAAGAAGCTTAGCAATTACAGAAAATACCTCGTCGAGGACCGACTGCCTGTAAGGTCGAAGACATCGACCCACGGGGCGACGAAGAGTTGAGGTGCAGGAAGGCGGCCCCAAATGAGGCTATCGTAGAAATCCCAGTCAACAAGGATGATCCAACCAAGGTCTTAAAAATTGGATCTCATCTTGATTCCCTCCGAATGAGGGAATTATGTGAATTCCTGCGAGCAAACTTAGACGTAGTCGCATGGACCCACGCTAACATGTGTGGGATATCACCATCCATTATAACTCATTCCCTCAGCACTAACCCAGAATATACCCCTATAAAACAAAAAAGGCGAATGTTGGTTCTTGAAAGGTCAAGGGCCTTGAAGGAAGAAGTCGGGAAGTTACAGGCTAACGGATTATCCAGGATTCAACCTATCCTGATTGGATAGCCAACCCGGTACTCGTAAAGAAGGCTAATGGGAAATGGAGAACTTGCATTGATTTTTCTGATCTAAATAAAGCCTGCCCTAAAGACAACTTCCCATTTCCTAGGATTGATCAGCTGGTTGACTCAACCGCCGGACATGAGCTACCTTCGTTCATGGATGCATACTCTGGATATAACCAGATTGCCATGCATGTCCCCAACCAGGAGCATACTTGTTTTATCACCGACCTTGGACTATATTGTTATGTGGTAATGCCCTTCGGTCTGAAGAAAGCAGGAGTAACCTATCAAAGGCTAGTTAACTGAATGTTCCACAATCAGATAGGGAAAACTATGGAGGTATATGTGGACGTTATGTTAGTCAAGTCAAAGAAATCGTCCGAGCACGTAAACGATCACTTGATAATTTTTGACATCCTCCGAAGATACGGCGTGAAACTGAATCCTCTACTGTGTTCTTCTGGAGTGGGCTCTAGGAAATTTCTAGGCTTTATTATGAGTTACCTCGGAATCAAAATCAATCCTGATCAAATTTCGGCCGTCAAGGGAATTCAGGAACCTCGACGGATCAAAGATGTCCAAAGTTTAGCGGGAAATTAGCGACGATGGGATGGTTCATTTCAAAAGCAACTGATAAATGCTTGCCCTTCTTTGAGTTAATTAAAAGGGGAAAGCGAAACTTCACTTGGACACTCAACTGCGTTGAGGCCTTCTAGAATCTGCTCGATCACCTTGAAATACCTCCTATTCTTTCTAAGCCCATCGACCACAAAGATTTATTTGTTTATTTAGTGGTATCTGCGCATGCTATTAGCTCAGTCCTAGTCCGTGAGGAAGACCAGATATAACGACCTGTTTACTACGTGAGTAAAAATTGAACGGGGTTGACCGCAATTATTCTAAGATCGAGAAACTAGCTTATAGTTTATTAATTGCATCAAGAAAACTTCGACACTATTTTCAAGCTCACCTGATTAAAATATTCACTGACCAGCCCCTTCGGCAAGTCTTGCAACGACTAGAAGCAAGCGGGAGGTTACTAAAATGGAACATTGAATTGAGCCAGTTCAACTTGTCCTTCATTCCACGAAAAGCAATTCGAGGGTAAGCCTTGGCTGATTTTATAGCGGAGATTACTACCCCAGATGATCAATATCAAAGCAATGATCCCGGATCAATGAAGACCAAACCATAGTAGGTTGTTTGGAAGCTTTACACGGATGGAGCCTGAAATAAACAACGGTCGGGAGCCGACATAGTACTACTGTCCCCCGAGGGACGTTCGGTTTATTACGTCTTGAGATTAGAATTCCTGGCGACCAACAATGACTCCGAGTGTGAAGCCCTGATTGCCGAGCTCAAACTCGCAAAGGACCTGAAAATAAAGTTACTCGATATCTTTTGTGATTCGCAACTTGTAGTATACCAAGTTCGAAAAGAATTCGTCACTAGGGGAGACCGACTGACTTCTTACCTTAGGGAAGTCGAGAAGATGTTGCGGAGTTTCAACCAATATAACATTTATCATATTCCCCGAGAAGAGAACCAAAAGGCGAATAGATTGGCAAAGCTCGCTAGTTCAGATCATCTGGGCGAAACGGAGCTGGTCCTTATAGAAACTCTGAGAATGCCAAGCATCGACCAGAGGGAAGTTGACCAGACTGATACTAAACCCGAAAATGATTCATGGATGATCCCCATCAAAAAAATTCTTCTCCACGGCACCCGAAAGGAAAAAAGAAAGCCGAGCTTTGGTACAAGCCTCCAGATATGTTATTCAGCAAGGCCCGCTGTACAGAAGAGGGTTCTTTATTCCTATGTTTTGGTGCGTATCCAATGATGACATCAAAAGGATACTATGGGAAGTGCACGAAGGTGACTGCGGGGCATACATGGACGGGAAAACCCTGGACCGGAAAATATTACGCTATGGTTACTTCTGGACGACCGTCTATAAAGACGCCGCTAACTATTTCAAGATATGTGATAGATGCCAGAGGTTCGCACAAATCCCGCGAGCATCCCAAAAGAGAACACCCAAACGGCTAGTCCTTGGCCATTCACTATATGGGGGATAGACATCATTGGAACCTTGCCCATTATGAAGGGAGGTGCTAGGTATGTGATTGTGGCGATAGACTATTTCACAAAATGGGAGAAGGCCGAACATATGACTATGATTACGACAAGGAAGGTCATCAGCTTTATTGTCAGAAACATTATATACCGATACGGATTACCCCGAACTATTGTCATAGACAATGGAACTCAGTTTGATAGTCTAGAATTCATAGATTTCTATGAAAAAATTAATATTGAGAAGAGATATACTATGGTCGAACATTCCCAGTCTAATGGTCAAGTCGAAGCAGTTAACAAGACCATTAAAACCATTCTTAAAAAATGGTTGGAGCGAGAAAAAGGAAAGTGGGTCGATGAATTTCCTATGGCTTTATGGTCGTATCGTACCACCTATAAAACTGCTACAAGTCATGCTCCTTTCGCCTTATCTTATGGTTCGGAAGCAGTTCTCCCAATAGAGCTCGAAGTCCCGTCCCATCGAATGACCTATTATGATCCCCTGTCTAACAAGGTGCTTCTCTTAACATCATTGGACATGATTGATGAAATGACGGAGGAGGCCAATCTTCGAGCCGTGGCCCATAGGAAAAGGGTCGCCAGCTATTACAACAACAAAAATCTGACCAAAGACTTTCGAGGTAGGCGATCTAGTTTCGAAACGAATCTTCCCGGTCTCCATACACATGGGCCCTAAATGTGAAGGGGCCTATGTCATTCAACGTAAGATTGATAATGGAAGTTTCGGACTAACAACGGTGGATGGCGAGACATTTCAAAGGGCATGGAATGCGGAGCACTTACGACCTCATCTCTCTTAATTTACTTTCCAATGTTTCTTTGCTTCCTTTTAGCAATTAGTTTGCTAGTCTATTTTCAACATTGTAATAAGTGGCCATTCGTTGGTCGCATATGAATAAAAGTCTCCATTCTTGCTCTGTTTTGTTATTGTAAAAGTTGATGATTGTGCTCGACTAACCATAGTTAATGCCTTGATGCTTTGACAAGACGAACAGAAATAGAACAAGACAGCTCGACTGAAGGAATAAGGGCCCGAACCTATCAGTGACACCCATTTCAGACTTTGACCGACCGACTGGTTTTATGACTTCTACTTTGGCTGACTTAGAATAAAATCGAAGCTTGTCCAGGCATGTTGATCTACTGTCAGGACTCAACTCTCGACCTCTTGACTTGAGGGTGAGTATAAATAACAAGAGAGCGTGAATGGTGCACCCCGACAAAAGACCGCTCGAACCCTAAAACTCCAACCTTTACCGACTAAAGGACGAGCATAAAAGTCTAGAGGTACTCCTACTCAATTACATCCATCCCCTGATTGAGGTTAGGTCCACTTGAGTTTGACAGGGGAGTTCGACATTCGAACACCTCACACTGACACTGGGGGCAAAAGAACTGACAAATACCCCCGATAAGGGTAACATCCCAATTATCTTCAACATCTAAATTAAAACAGAATAGGGAACATACACGACATTTTTTACAAGCATATGTTGCGAGCATTTGCAAAATAAGTAGGTTTTCATTTAAAGACAAAATACTACTATATGACAGGTACCATTTTGATGCCATCACCAGAGATGTAAAGTCTAATAACCACAAAAGAGGAAAAACTTCTAAAAAGGAGGTGGCATCTGCCCTTGCTCTACCATTTCAGCTAGTTCTTTTTTCTTGATCATCTCATGCATCTCCTTGGTGTTCAACCTGCGTCTTGACCCCCCGAGCGTACTACCAAAAGAGCAAGGACCTGATGTGGGAGTATGTAGATTAGCAAGAACGATAGGAACCGAAACTGAAGAAAAAGTGGTCGGCGGAAGTGCCTGAGGAGACTTAGTGTTCAAAGGACCCTCAGTGAGTTCGGTCTTCACAACAAAAACTTCCTTTCTTTCTGGTCTTTAATCTCAGCTAATGATCGACTGCCCTCTCTTTTCGACTCGCGAACTATCTCAATGTCTTTGTCTTCCGAGGACATTACGTTAGTCCTTTCCACTCTCGGGGTCTCGTTTGTTTCCTAAATTTCGCCCCTTTCTTCATTAACAAGTTCTGCTTGAACTTTCTCAATCACTGATGCGAATCCTGCCAAAGAAAAGAAAAATCACACATGTCAGGAAATAATGGGTAAACTTAGGATTAAAAAAAAGAGAAAGAGAGAAGAACGGGAACCCACCTACAGTAAGAGAGTCGGTCACTTGCTCTCCCATGACCTTGACTGAATCAGATGGAAGAGAAGATGACGATCCCTTCTCGACAGTCATGTGTACGGAAGAAATGGGAACCTTTGGCCGATTACCACCAACTTCTCTTTCGGGGATCAACTTTCCCTTCAACCTACGACTATTCGCCTCTACCGCACTTTTTCTCAATTCTTTGCTTCTGCCACAATAGCTCTTTCTTTGTCATTTAGAATTTGAGTCATTAGCAATGCCTCGTCCACCGGGCAAACCTGTGCTACCCTCTTCTCCTCCCACAGAACTATCTTCCATATATCAACCCGTAACATAGAGTATCCTGGCATCCAAGACAAATCCCTATGACAGTGGAAGCGCACACAAAATGAAAGAACCTGGCGAGCATGCCCCTTTTTCAGTTAGACCTTCTCATGAGCGTGCTCGACCTTAATGGTTTAAATGTCGATGCCATGTTGAAGTTTTAGATTATTAGCAGACTCCATTGTTGTGTGGCATTTTCTTCAGCCTGACGTTTGGCTAGTTCGGATGAATGAAGGGTGGCTTTAAGATTCTGTATTTCGAGATTTAATCGAGCTCTGTCCTCCTTCAAAGTTCCAATCTCCCCCTTTATTGAATCACAATCCCTGCCTCTCCGTTGGACTTGGACTTTAAGTTGTCAATCTCCTTCCCATATTTCTTTTTGTCGATCACTACTTGCAATTCCTGATCTTTGATTTTACTCTTAAGAAATCCAAAGGTCCTCTTGCCACTATCGATGTCTCTTTTTAATCCGACAATTTCAACCAACCTTTCCTTCAGCTGCTCGCTCACCTGCCCGGCCTATTCACGCATCGTGTCATATTGAGATAAAGCATATTCAAGACTATTGCACATATGGCAACGAAAGCTACGAGTTAGTGGCTATAGCTCGGGGGAAGGTCTAATTTCTGAAAAAATGAAGTCCGGGAAATCTAGTTCCAACTCTCAGATTCGGTTGGTGGACGGAGTTCCTACCACAGGACTAGAACAACTCAATACTGCATGAGAGGGCTCAGCTCTTCCCCCTCTCTTGGGCTTGGGGGACTTAATCTCCTTTCTTTTCTTGGGGATGTTTCCTAACTCTTATATGTCTCCCGATGCTTGATCATGTGTTCTCAAGCGTTTCTTCTTTTTCCCATCACGACCCTCGGGCAACTCTCCCTTTCCTTCCTCCTCTTTCTCTTCTTCTTCGTCTTCTTCTTTCTTCTTCTCCTTTTCTCCTATCCCTTTCTTGTTGCATTTGTCTCTCCTTGTGTCTTTTGCCTTTGCTTCCTCGTCCCTCCCGCTGTGGCCATTTTTGTCACCATCTCCTTTTTCACTACGTGGTAAAACGGGTTCATCCAACCTGGGGTTCATTGGGAAGGAAGCAAAAAGGTCACCATAAAACTCTTCGTCAATGTCTGCGAATAAACAAAGACTATAAATGAAATGAACAACCTTCAATTTATACATGGAAAGTATGGTATCGTGACGTGCTACCTTCAATACCCTCATGTCTGCCTTTGAAGGACATTCCCTCATATTGATTGGCAAAAAACTAATTCGGGTCTAAGCTTTGTGGCGAGAGAATGACATCGGGCATGTGCAGCTTTTCCAAACCTGGAAGGAGGGATGCATCATACTCTCATGTGAATCATGAAATACAGGAAAATCTCTCTCGACCTCCAGATCTCTCGAGTGAGCTTCAGTAAGATTCTCTTTTTTTGTTCCCCCTGCGCCACTTCTGGGGCTTTCTTAGCAGGAACCTTTTATCTTTGTCAACGTTCGATATCTCGACGTTTGGCCTCTCGACATTCGATCTATCAGATCTGCCTTTTGAAGGAAGGCTTCTTTGTATTGGATTTCTTTTTCTTCTCGGGCGAGGATGAGCAGAAGATTCCTCGATCGAACGAGTTACTTGTTCATCCTCCGGTTTCTTCTCGACTGGGCGCACCACATCCTGGGTCAGCGCCATAGGTTCAGACCCTTCTTTTGCTGAGCCCATTGTCCTACTTCGGTCAAGAAAAGAATATTGGTGCAAATTTTTATCGGTCAAACAGTTCCAAAACCGTTGCCACTTCCTTTTCAAATCGATTAGTTTCCTGTGACATTCCTTAACTACTCCCTCCTCGGGCCTTATCGGCTCGTCCCCTGTAAAAAAAGAATATGGAAGTCGGTGAAAGAAACTTCAATGGAAAGGATAACGAACAGTAGAGAGAAAACTCACCACATTTAAGCCATTAGCGAGTTCACCCTAGTTGTTGCTTAATCCAAAACCAGTCTCGCTTGGGGTCACCCACCTTACTTGAAAATTCTTCAATAATCTACCAGCCCCGAACAGCCTCAAAGTAGAGCATGTAGGGGGACTGTTTTTCATTATGTCTGAAATTAAAAAGGAAGGCTAGATCATCAAAGGTCGGAGGATAACCCAGAGGTTTCATATACAAATAATAGATTGACATCAAATTGTCGTAGGCAATCGGGTGAATCTACATTGGAGCCAAATTCATCCGACATAAGAAGTTTACAATGAAAAGGGCTAAAGGGGTGATGGCTCCCACATTACACATAGGAAGAGAAATTACCATGTAACCATCTGGGGGTTGTGAGGCCTACTAGTTTTCCCAGGGACAAGGACATCGTCGAAAGAAATATTGTGTTTTGTTATTAAGTGTTGTAGTCGTTTGAGTGTGATGTTGGACTTTTCTGCATCTCGAGGATTCTCCAGGATTTCAGCACCCAGAAGCATGTCGGGTGCTAGAGGAAAGGGTATCGCTTCAGTTAGCTCGACCGCTATTGGGGGAATAGGTAGTGGATCTGTCGACAGAACGGGTCCTGATCGATCCGACGACCCAGAAGAGATGTTCAATCTAGTAGAAAAAGATACTCCTTCCCTGGCCCTTGCTTCTGGGTATCATGTGTTTTGACCATTAATATGCAAGGTGATTATAAATCTAAATAAAAAAGGAAGGAGAAAGAAAGTCAGAACCTTTTACAAGCACAGCCCCGATGAAAGGTAAATCACAAATAATACAAGCCAAAGTGTATGAAAGATGGTATCTTTCCGCGACCCACTCAAGCATTGTCACGTGCCTTAAAGTTCAAAGACACCCCGATGCACAAGACGCTTGGAATGGGCATGAGATCCTTCTTTTTTTACATCCATGATGCTATCAAGATGGTGGATTCAACATCCATGAACCCCACCCAGAGGGTGGTGGCCTCACCTTGGACGGTCGCACCACTGCAGACTCCGGCGATTTGGCGCGGATGAACCCCGCCTGTCAGGCCAAATCAAACCTTAAACTGTGACGAGGGAAGGAAAGATCTCGTACAAGACTGATGTTTCAGCATGAGAAATGGCTCATACTTGAAAAAGATGACCTTGAAGGAAGATGATGTTTAGCAATCGCCTTTCGTTAGAGCAGCAAGCTAATTCTCGTGACGGTAAAAAGTAAAAAGAAAGAGACAAAGGAGATTTTCCTTTTACAATGAGAGAGAGTGGCTATTCAAATTCACCTAATAAGGCTGGACCTAGCTAATGTATAAAGAAGTTGGGGAGTAAGAGACCAGCCGACAGGACAGAAGACAGAGAGGCACCATCATTATCAGAACTCATCCGTAATTTCGAGGTGATTATTGGGACTCGACGCAATTCACTAAATCTATTAAATGGATGAGTCAAGGAAACCCAAAGAACGTGTGATATGGAAAATTTCGATTAAAATTCACGAGAAAAAGTATGTTTCCTTTCAAATGAACTATACTTTGGGGGGGCAAAGTGTTGATGGGCCTTTTTGGACCGCCCACCAAGGCATAGTAATATTACTGATTCACATCCGAAGTATACCGAGTTGGATAAGTCAATGAAGCTCGACATTTTAGCTCACCTCCCCCATTTAGCATGGCCTAGAAGGAGCCCGATATGACCAAGCATAATCAGCTACGGTAAGGATGAAAAGCTAGCCTACAGATTAGCTCGCTACAGATTTTTCTCGTTCAGATCATCCAAAGAGGGAAAATCACGTGCCAGCTCACATCGATGGTTTAAAACAGAATACCGATTCCTCAGAGGGTGCTGACTGATTCAGCCATAACTATTCCTTTGGACTTGACGACACGTGTTAAAGGCGGCTAAGCATTGTATCACTTATAAATACCCCTTTTTCAGTTCAGAAAGAGGAGATTGAAGTTTATTGTGAATTTATAAATCATTCTATTCTCTGTTGTAATCGTCTTGGTTGGTAGTTCAATCAATATATAAAGATTTTAAAGTGGACGTAGGCTCATTAACGCCGAACCACTATAAATTTGTGTGTGAACCCTTTCATTTTTAGTGTGGCATATAATTGTTAATCTTCACTTGTTCTCTACATAATTCTTCTCTTTGGGTGTTAAAACCAATTTTTGGTGTCAACAATATGCAACTTGGTCAACATCTATTGTAACACCCCACGTCCATTAATGTCACTCACAAAGGGAATGCATTAACTTTCATGGAGCATTTTAAGTTGTATAGAACAGAAACTTAACAACAAGACAGATATAAACCATACTAAAACTTTAAAACTTTATTTCATTGCAGCGGAAAATACATAAGTTTGATTACATCATCAAAACCAAAGTCAACGTACATAATATCCATCTACTCAACCATCAAACACAGACATCCATTGTCCTTATAAAATTCCTAATGTTGTATGAACATATGCAAGAAGTGTGTGTATATGCTCTTTATCTAATGTAAAATCAGGTGGTCTACTGATTCAGTTGACCTCCTTAATGCAAACCATGATAGTGCCATGCGTCCATTATGTATGCGAAAGAATCCTATCGATACATATTGTTTCTACATGTGTGCACAACCATTCACCAAAATGCAACATCCATATGATAGCACAACCATTATACATCCATTAACTTAAATACGCACACACATTTTTATGCAATTTGCAATATGAAGTGACTGAGCCGATCTAGTGCCTAAAGTGTGTGTATATGTATCCACGAGCAACCACAAGCAAAGACTTGCTTCCACACGCATCCATCATACATAATATGTCTCAAACACATGTCTCAACCATAGGACTACCCTATCTAAAGGTCAAAGATACTAGCGAGAGGACATACTAAAGGTAAAACAAGTACAAGCTAAGCAATAAAGGAGAAATTAAAAGACATACCCTCGAAAAGAAAAGGTACAATGAACGCATCTTCTCTTCTGTCTCCCGAGTAGCGTCGCTCTCATCATCTCCCCATTGCACTTTGACTAGCTTGACCTCTCGACTCCTCAACTTTTTAATCTCCGACCCAAGAATGTGCGTAGGAGTTCGTAGAATCGTCGCATCACGCTCTGTCTCCACCTCTCTAAGCAAGCTCGGCTCTACCACTTCCGCAGTCTCATGCAAGAACTTCCTCAGATGTGATACATGGAATACGTCGTGTACACCACTAAGTCTCTCGGGCAACTCCACTCTATACGCCATCTGCCCAATCCTCTCATTAATAGAAAACGGCCCTACGAACCTTGGTGCTAACTTCCCAACGGACCCAAAGCGAACCACATTCCGTAATGGAGACACCTTGACAAAGACCATGTCCCCAATATCAAACTCAAGATCTATCCCCCTCTTGTCAACATTAGATTTCTGCCTATCTTGCGCCGACTTCATCCTCCTTCGAATCAAATTGATCTTTTCCGTGGTCTCTCTAATCATATCGGGTCCAAGAAAGATCTTATCTGTAGACTCCCACCAACATGTAGGCACCGTCCATAAAGAGCCTCGAACGGTGCCATGCCAATGCTAGACTGAAAGCTATTATTATATGTGAACTCCACCAATGGAAGATGTTCCTCCCATGTACCTCCAAAGTCTAAGACACACAACCTCAATAGGTCCTCTAGAATACGATTCACCATCTCGGTCCGGCCATCCGTATGAGGATGATATGCAGTGCTCAAACATAACTGAGTCCCTACCGCCTCTTGCAAGCTTTTCCAAAATTCGCTAGTAAAGATAGGATCGTGGTCGCTCACTATGCTAGAAGGAACACCGTGCAAACGAACTATCTCTCGAATGTATACGGAGGCTAACCATGGAGCAGTCCTTTTACTCTTCATGGGAATGAAATGGGCGCTTTTAGTAAGTCTGTCTACCATGACCCAAATCCCCGTATTACCCTTCCTCGATCTCGGTAACCCATCAATAAAGTCCATCGAGACACTTTCCCACTTCCATTGTGGGACCTCCAATGGGTGAAGCAACACACCGGGCTTCTTTTGCTCTGCTTTTACTTGTTGGCACACCAAGCATCTAGCGAAAAACTCACCCACATCCCTCTTCATGTCGGCCCAAAAGTAAACTCGTCTCATGTCCATGTACATCTTGTCCCCGCCGGGATGGATGGTTGTCTTCGAACGATGGGCATCATCAAGAATGGTCTTCCTCAAATTCTCGTCACGTGGCACACAAAGTCTACCGTCCCTACGTAACCAACCCTTATCATCTAGGGTATACCTACGGAGATGGCTCGATGACTTTCCCCTCTTGAGCTTCTCTACTAACTCAACCAACTGTGGGTCATCTCGCTGTGCCTCACCAATCCGTCCTAAAAGCGTAGGTCTGACCTCCAGGGATGCTAGTAAACTGGGTACAAAGTCAACGGACGATCTAAAGTCAAATGTAGAGATGAACTCTAAGATTCGCCGCTGAACAAACAACGGACTCAAGGATAACTTTTTCCTACTTAAGGCATCTGCCACCACGTTACCCTTGCCAGGGGTATATGCTATCTCGAAGTCATAGGACACTAAGAATTCCATCCACCTTTCCTGCCTTAAGTTCAATTCCTTCTGAGAGAACAAGTATTTTAGCAATTTGTGGTCAATGAACAATTCGAATTTCTCGCCAAGAAGATAATGGCGCCAAGACTTGAGCGCAAAAACAATAGCGGGCAACTCTAGGTCATGCGTACGGTAATTTTTCTCATGCACTCTCAACTGCCTTCCATCATAGGCTACTACCCTTCCCTCTTGCTTTAAGACTGCGCCTAGTCCTGTCTCAAAAGCATCGGTATAAACAATAAATGGCTTACTCCCATCTGGGAACACTAAGACTGGGGTTGTGGTCAAAGCTCTCTTTAAACGCTGGGAAGCATCATCACAATCTACATCCCATGCGAAAACTAGGTTCTTCTTCGTCAAGCGTGCTAATGGGGCTGATATTTTTGCGAAGTCTTTGATAAACTTCTTATAGTAGCTAGCCAACCCTAAGAAACTCCTCACCTAGGTAGCTTTTTTAGGGACCTTCCAGTCTTGGATGGCCACCACCTTCGCGGGATCCACAGCTATCCCTTCTTTGGAAACCACATGCCCTAAGAATCGCACTTCCTTCCTCCAAAAGTGACACTTAAAAAAATTAGATTTAAGGCTATGCGCTCGAAGGGTTTCCAACACTTCCCTAAGATGTAGGGCATGCTCTTCCTCGCTCTTAGAAAAGATCAAGATGTCGTCCACAAAGATTACAACGAATTTATTAAGGTACTCCCTAAACTCACTACTCATCAAGTCAACAAAATATGCAGGGGCGTTTGTCAAACCGAAGGGCATCACAAGCCACTTGTAGAAACCGTCTGGAGTCCTAAAGGCAGTCTTGTCTATGCTATCCTTAGCCACTCTCAACTGATGGAAACATGTGGCTAAGTCCAACTATGAAAACATTGAGGCGCCAACTAACTGATTGAAGAGATCGTCGATCCTTGGCAGTGGTTGTCTATTCTTCTTAGTAAGCTTATTGAGTTTTCTATAGTCCACACAAAGTCTATGGGACCCATCTGCCTTCGTGGCAAATATTACTGGAGCACCCTACTCCGATATACTACGTATGATGAACCCCTTCTCAAGCAATTCCTTCACTTGCTTACTGAGTTCTCTTCTCTATCTTGAAGCCATGTGGCGCACTGGCAATGCAACTGGCTTTGCATTATCTACAAGATATATTCGAAAGTCTATCTCACGTTTTGGGGGTAAACCCCTCACCTCATCAAAAACATCAACATATTCATGGACTACATGAACAGAATGTAAATCATCATTGGATGCGTCAAGGGATTCTAGGTAGCTAAGCATTACTGGACCTCTAGGGTCACAAGAAATATCAAGGGTCTTTCCACAACGAGTCAACAATCTAACTACCCTTCTTTCACAATCTAGGATGGTCCCGTATCTAGTTAACCAATCCATACCTAGAATCAAGCCGTAGCCCATAAAGCCAAGAACAAAGGCGTTGCATTCAAACCCAACACCCAAAATAGACACTCTCAAATCCCGACAAATCATAGAAAGATGAGCCGAACCACCAATAGGATTTGAGACTACTAAGGGATCTATAACTAAACTAGTATCTAGGTGCAGTATTTCAACTAATGATGTAGAGATAAACGAATGTGATGCGCCAGAATCGAATAAAGTACGGACAGGATGATCAAACAGAAAAACTAAACTTTCAACGGAAATTGCACTACCTCGTTCTTGCAGCGGTGCGACCACGAGAGCCTGAACTTGCCCCCTTGCCTGCCCTGGTACCAGAAGAGCCTGCACATGTCCTCCCGAGGTAGACCCTGCCCTCTGCCCTTTCCTTGGGCAGTCCTTAATCAGATGTCCTACTTCGCCACAGTGGAAACAGCCAGTCTTCTTTTTCTTCCTACAATCTTTGCTAAGATGGCCTAGTGTCCCACAGTTAAAACAACTTTTCTTTCCCTGACCATTGTTGCCATTGCCACCTTTCTCGTTCTGTTGTTGTTGTTGCGGCTTCTTTTGATCCCCTTTCTTCTCGGGTACCTTATTAGCAGTGGTGCCCTTCTCCTCTTCATGCATAAGCGCCATGTCAACAAGTCTCTCAATGGTAGCCCCCATAAAGCGGATCGTTCAAACCCTTAACAAATCTCAGGGCCTTTTTTTCTGGAGTATTCACCATGTTCAAGCCAAATCTTGCCAACTGAATGAACTTATTGATGTATTCTTTCACCGATAGATTCCCTTGCTTCAATTCCAAAAACCTTTCCATGTATAGATTCTCTTTAGCCCGTGAAAGAAACTTCGCCTCACACCTTCGCCTAAAATCTGGCCTTGTACCGACTGGACGTTCTCCATTAGTGACCTCCCACCAAAACGAGACATCATCCTTCATTAGCTAGGCAACTAACTGGACCTTTCTTCCATCATCCACTTCAAAGATTCCAAATAATTCTTCCACCTCCTTTAGCCAATTTCGAGTTCAACAAATGTCTCCGTCCCGTGAAAAGGTTTTCCACCCATTGCTCGAAAGTCCTTACATATCTTTGCGAAAGTATCGACACGGGGAGGAGGAGGAGGAGGAGGAGGAGCATTTACTGGACCTACAGTAGTGGCCCTAGTCTCCAAATAACTCCTAAACCATCCTGGTATTGGTATCCCCTCGGGTATCTTGGGAATTCCAGACATGCTGAAACGAAAAAGGAAAGATTCAATACAAAAGAACCGAAGGAAAGATATATGGCTCTTGGGGTTATGCTTTCTAAAATAAGCTTTTCTGTTGAAAATACTTTCCTTAAAACTTACTTTTGAAGGTACTTCTTTACAAAAGTTGTTTTTGAAAAACAGTTTTTCAAAATTCATATCTGTTCTGTTAACCTTCTGCTCTGATACCACGTGCAACACCCCACGTCCATTAATGTCACTCACAAAGGGAATGCATTAACTTTCATGGAGCATTTTAAGTGTGTATAGAACAGAAACTTAACAGCAAGACAGATATAAACAGTACTAAAATTTTAAAACTTTATTTCAATGCAGCGGAAAATACATAAGTTTGATTACATCATCAAAACCAAAGTCAAAGTACATAAATTGAAAGACATAACCCCATTACAAAATAGCCATAAATAAAAGAGGCTGAACTTTACTTTAGCGATCCAAGCAATCTTCTAAAAGCAAGAGATACAGCAGTCCAAAATCAAGCTCCACTGGTGCTAGTTCCAACCTGAGCACCTGGGGGGAGGGAAGGAATAAAAGAGGAGGAAACAAAGGGGGTCAGACATAAAGTCTGGCGAGTGCGATAACTTTAACAATATAATTACCAAAATAACTAGGCTAAGGCATAAGTTGGAAAATAAGGAAATGACTGTGAACAATTGAGTAAGACAGAGTAAACAAGGAAACAAGGTTGGACTAAGATAACGTTAAAGCGCACCTAAACCACTATAAGATAATTACTATACTGCACCACCACTACTATACTGCACCACCACTAGTCACCCTAAGGTTGATCCCGCCTACAGAACTTAAATATGATAAAGGTAGTTTCGTGCACCCCTAGTTGCCTTCATAGGTGCTGCCTGCCCCTATCTCCACTAGGTGTACTCACTACCCCCAAGCGATCGGCTCCCTAACTCGTAGATACCCGTGCTGGCCCCATAGTGGGGTGTATCACTCCCCAAAGTGGCAACCCGATACCACCAATAATGCACGGCTTATACCTACAAGATGCAACAACGTCTTACTTACCTTCCCGGGTCCACACACGCATATGAACCCGTTGGACTTGTGTTGCCACCGCTAACCTGGTTTGGCCACTTACAGTCAAGCCCAGTATGCATGTCCTGTCCTCAACTTGGGTCGAGCCCACAAAGATACTTATGGGTTACTGGTTGAACGGGCCCCCATTACTTGACACAAGCTATCCACCTAAGTTTGGTCCCCTCTAGTACATCCCACTTAACCATCTTCTTAGTCATGTTCACTTACATGTTTCAATTTTGGTTAAAAATTTCTAATCGTATTTCAAATGCCACCCAAGCCACGCACTAGATTCCACATGCCACCCAAGGCACCCACTTAACCCCCTCATGTCCCAATACATGTTTATCTGGTTAAGTGTTTCTTAATTCATTAACCCCGTAACCTCATAAAGACCTCTCACACTAGACTGGCATTTGTGGCAGCTGGATTTGCCGGGTGGGTCCGGGCAGTCTTACACCACAAATGAGGCAAACCTCGTGTCTTTATAATTGTTACGCATTTAATTTATGCCTAAGATCTCCCACATTAGACTGTCATGTGTGGCAGCTGGATTTGCCGGCCAGGTCCGGGCAGTCTTACACCACAAAAGAGCCTAACCTCATGTCTTAGACGATTAATTACTCCTAATTAATCATCACCTAATTTGAATTACTTTCCCTATTCAAATTATCAATCAATTCCAAATTTAACTATGACCATAATTGACTCAATTATGCCCATACATTTATGGTATGCAAAATCATACTAATTTTCATCACAATTTTGTTTTATGCCTATTAAATCTTTTAATATTATCCCATTGCCCCATGTTGTACGTTCACTCGTTTAACGTAAAATATACGTTAGACTCGAATAGTCTAACTTATGGAATAATGAGAAAACGTCACAACATACATATAGATAAAACTTGATCTAAACATAAGGGGTGAACTTGCATGTATGAATTATGTTCTACATCTAAAAACTTGCATAGGCCAAAGTTACAACTTGCATAAAATTACATATGTCATAAATCCAAATCTAAAGGTGTGAACTTGTTTAGGTAGTAGTCACAAACTTGCATAAATCATGTATGTCATAGATCTACATCTAAAGGTGTAAACTTGCATAGGCAATAACCAAAAACTTGCATAAAATGATTTCATATTCCAAACTCATATATTTACATAAACTTGCATATGTGATTTATGCAACATAACAATGGTGTAAACTTACATCTAAACATGTAAACTAGTATGTCGAATTTAGCATATAATTCACACATGTCATAGCCTAACTTTAGATCTAAAATAGATGTCATGAAACATGTAAGGTTATACATAATTTTCACTAACTTGCATATGATTCATGTCTAAATCAATATCTAAACTTGTATACATACATATAATTTATCATATGAATCAACATAACCAAACTAGTATATGAACAACATCATGATTTGATTATACATAAGCAAATCATAAAATTACAACATAGATGATAGCTGTGATGGTAAGGAATTTCGCTCGATCCAAACCGATCATTAAACCGACCAAGACCGTTCGAAACCCCTGATCATTTTGAGAACAGGACAAATTGGAACGCAAGCAGAAGAACATTTCATTGTTATTACAACAATTCCATCAGATACAAGAATATACAGAGTATAAATGAATAAATTACATTCGATTAAAATCTGAGATTACAATAAATTACATTGCAGCGGAAAATAATACAACACACAACTGAAAGTAATAAACGATACAGAGCTTTCCGAGTATCGTCCCAGCTGCAAACCAGGATCCTATGAATATAAATCTACAAAACCAAAACTACTAGCTGCCCGTATGGAAAACAGGGGCACCCAGAGTTTAGGTTGAAACAATAAACTCCGGGTCAGTCATGTGACTGGTGTGAGAACTAAAACAGTTATTTAAAATTTTACTTTAAAAGAGAGTAATTCAAGGGACCATGCCGTATAACATGGAACGGGTTTCCTCCCAATAATACTAGTGCATATAACAAAACAGCGCAATGTTCTTTGGAAAAATGAAGCTATTATAAGACCCAGGTCCCATCACACAATGCAACGCAAGCCGAAGGATAGGGTTTTCCCTTATAATAGCCAAACATGCTTGATACGTTTAAAACAAATCACTTGATACTATTATAGGTGTATAGTTTCAAAACAATTTCAATCATAAATATCAATCATAGACGGCATGGGTAACATATGTCATGTCGCCATACTAGTTCTACAATTAAAACCGTAATATCACGTATTCGAAATTGGATTTCCGTCATGAATCGAGGCAAGGGGCAAACTACTCTCCCATTCGAGACACTCTAGCAAATGTCTCAGGACCCCACTATGATCCTTTTGAACCTCCAAGGACGGTCCTCTCTTACTTTTGAGGATTAATTATTCCTGAACACATGTTTCCCGGCCCTATAGGACCTATATAGAGGCGCCTCGCATCCAACAACCACACTGGTGAAAAGTATATAAATGTCAGCCAGTTTAAGCACTGACACCACCACTAGCTAGAAAGAAACGTCGTGCACTCCTTGGGTCCTTATCCCATTTTTGACTCATACCAAGACTAGAGAATTCCCGTCATACACAAAGCTGCGCCATACAGGCCGTGCTTTGATCATCAACCACAAGACTTTGCTTTTCAATAGAAGCCTTGATCATTTGCCACTTAAGCGTGTCACACAGGCAATTCACTCCGTGCGACTGATGTCCATCGATATACAACCTCTGAGCTCGTACGTCTCAGAGAAGGGCGTTAAGCAAGAGAATAAATTCTCCGCCGCCAAATAGATGTATATTTAATAGAGATCAATCAACACAAAATAAAATCCAATGTCAAACACACAGTCCATTTACAAGTTCGTTCTGGGTCTAAACGAAACCGAAGGCACTTTCCTCGCATATCCATCGATCTCGAAGTACGTCTGGACGATCACCAACTGTTTCTCTCATCTTGGTTGTACAGCCCAATCGAGATCATCAGCAATCACCCAAACGATGTGAAGATTTCCGGTCTTCAACCACCGTCTTCATCATCGACATATCGTCGAATTGGTTATTCAGAATGGGTTTAAACCTGGCCTTTCTGAATAACCCACGTATATAATAAACAAATGTTACACAAATACAACATACGCCTCATTCCAATTCAGCATATTCTTTTATTCAAATTTTCACATTCTTAGGGATAGGTTCCAATTAATTTTATCAAAGATAAATTCTTCTAAATTTATTCTTTAATCTTCCTTTGTATATCATTTCAAATCGTGTTATGGTTTTCCAAGATAGTCGGGATTAGCGAACCACACCAAAGTAATTATTTATTTTATTTCCCAATCCCAACCTATGCATCCCCTGGAGCAAAACTGGTAATACTCCCTATCTAACACCACGGTGTTATCGGTAAAATTAATTACCATTTCGCGTTCAAATCTATTTAAAGATTTAACTATCGCTTTGGAGTAAAACTGGTGATACTCCATTCTTGATCACATTTCAAATTTGATAATTTAAATTATCAATTCACTTTCAATCTAATTAAAGATTCATTTAAAACTCCACTTAGTTTTAATCTTCTCAAAAATCAATATCATGTCTTTAATTGGGTTAAATAACCAATGTCACCTAAAACATAATTCACTACAAACCCAAATCACATTTGCTATTAAATACAAGGCTAAGAATAGAAAATATATCGGCTTATATTCAATATCAAATTCTGAAACCAACAAATATCGTATTGGAAATAACGATATAAATATATCTTCCAAATTCCCATCACAATATCGGTATAATCACGGAATCCAACATCAAAATATTCCAAAGACAATTTTGATTCAAATCCACTTCCACTTTATATACATTGGAAATTCTGGTTATTTTCAAAACCAATTCAAATTCCATTTATTTATTTCAAAAATAAATTGATTTTAACTCTAGTTCAAAACTAGTTCATTTCGATAAAAATCTATTTTTATCCTTTCAAATGTGGGATTTTTCATCCCAGTTCTTTCCAATTCACATATCATGATTTTACACAAATTATTAATATTTTTAATAATTTTATCAAGACCCGTACAGTCGATTTCCATCAACGGCCATCGAACTGCACTTACATCGACCATTTCCAAATTTGATTTGGACATAATTCCAAATCCAACCGTTAGATTTAAAATTTCTAATATTCATTGGAAAGCTCTTTTCGATACGAACCCAACAATTCTAGTTTTAGGAGAATCCGACGGTCGGATCTCCCGCAAAATCAATTCGAAGTCAATGGTCGAAATTCACAAACTGCCGCGGCGTGACGCGTTCTATTCAGGCCATTATATATATATATATATATATATATATATATATTTCATCGATTTCCTTTTAAAACGTATTTTATAAATCGTTTTAAATTCGTTTTCAAAACCATTTCAACTCTCTATTCAGTTTCCAATCAAAATTGAATATTTCATATCATTACTATATAAATGATAATATTTTCAAAACGTTATATTTTGAAATCACTACCTTTTCTATATTCATTATAAAAACGAACATAAGCGAAATAAATATCGTTCACATCAAAATAGCGCAACTCTAATCAACACGGCTTTATATATTTCAATAAATTCGTTATTCTATTCAACAAATGAATATTTATTCTATTCAACACATGAATCTATATTTCTTTCAACACTTGACTAATCTAAACACATGAGTACTGTCAACACATGACTATTTTTGTTATGTAATATATTTTATAAAATAATGGTATCAATCATTTGATTTTTTAATTAGACTCCTACCGTAAAGTAGTTCCTAATCTTAAATATGATAAAGATGTAAATTTTATTATTAAAATATTTTACTTAACACATGAATAGTTTCAACACATGAGCATCGTCAACACATGACTATTTTCATATTTTAATATTCTTTATTTTTCCCAATTGGAATGAGGCCCAATCAATTACCATATAACGTTAATTATATGGATTCCATACAACACATGTATATAATAGCAACAATAATCAATCAACCATCATCCAAAGTGCACCACACAACTTCATAAGCATCAAATATAAATAATTAACGCTTACACAGTCTGTCGACCAATCGATCGACATACAACTAAATAATTGGGATTAGTGAATGCCAAATATCATCCCAACACCCGTGTGGGGTTTCAAATCAACAAACACTGAATATTATTTGTGCAGCTGGGCGATGTGTAAAATTTATAGTCCCAACAATGTCCTTCAAATAGGTGTACATAAACAAACGGTCCGGTTTGTAAATGAATATTTATTTATTCACATTCACTATATTCATATTCACGTTAAAAATTATATTTTTAACGATAATTAATTTATTTCAACACATGAATATATTTTATTATCTATTTCACATCAACATCACAAACAATTTTCACAACACATCAATCAAACAAACAAGTCGTCCATGGTCTGTGGACGACGGGTGTCGGGTGCTGCTAAGCACCGTCTGCATCCTAGTATATATATTTATAACTAGAAAAATAAATTTAAAGTGAGAAGTTCTCACAGAGGGTTCCACTCCGCCATGCTTTGCTTTTGAACTGCTGAACAGTCCAGATCTGCTTGAAATTCCAACGCAGTTCCTTTCACGCTGTTCAAATGTAAAAATTATATTTTTATCACTTCATTCAATAAATAAAAATCGTATTTTTACTTCAAATATTTTTACTTCATATATGTTTACTTCTCATATAAAGATCAAATTTTTATGTCTTTGCTATAGAAATCTCATTTTTAGTTCAACATATATACAATAAAAATATCGCCTTTTCTAAATAAAAATATAAACTCTTCTCTTTTTAAATAAAAATCATTTCTACTATAAAAGATTCTATTTTTATTACTCTAATTAAACAAAAATCATATCTTTATTATTCTAAAAATATAAAAACCATATTTTTAATACTCTACATAAGTAAAAATCATATTTTTACCTTACTATTCAAATAAAAATTATAATTTTACATAGCTAAAAATCATAGTTTTTTAGTGTTAACAACCATTTCTTTCTATAGTGAAAAATCATTTTTTTTTATAGTGAAGTTATACGAGTAAAAATTATATTTTTACCCACTAAAAATTGCCATTTTATATAATGCTACATATAAATAAAAATATTGAAAACAGAAATTAATTTAAACTCACTTACATTGAAAATTAGGCGAAGGGGGTGGAGCTCGCGCTCGTTGGAGGTGAAGGGGGTGGCTGGGCGTCGGCCGACTGCTGGTGGAGGCGCGTTCATCAGTGGGGGTGCGGATTTGAGGAGACGGAGTTCGAGAGGAGGGAGGAAGAGGGGTCAGAGCCGGTGGCGTAGTGCGGTCTATAGGAGGAGGCGGTGATGGAAGAAGAGGGGGATGCAGCGGTAGAGGAGGACAGAAGGGGTCGGTGGAGGAAGAAAGAATCGGGAAAAGAGGGGGTGCAAGAGGAGGACGAGGGGGAGGGGGTGCGGTGGCCCCGCCTTGGGCGGCGGCGGCGATTTGAGGGGGGCGATAGCAGCGGCGCCCCCCTCGTCGCTCTCCACTTCCTTTTTTTTATATTTTTTTCTTTCTGTTGAAAATGAAATCGGGGGGAGGGGGGTTAAGGAGAGAAAAGGAGTAGGGGGCTAAGGGTTTTATTAATTTTTTTTTATTCTCCAAAAAGCAACTTTTATTGTCGAACTCGAAACGAAACCACAATGGGATATGTATCGTAAGCTGATTCGATCGTTTCGATCAGTTTTCGTCAAAATCAACATATAACTCTATATATTGAATTTGAACGCGCATTTCAATTTACCGAGGCCACATACTAACTCGAAAAATTCTAGAAAAATATTTTCTAGCTTCGTATTGACAATACGGTCCTAACAAAGCTAATTTCATCGGATTCTGAGACCATTTGAAAAATGGCCATTTTCCAATCGATTAAAATAAACTGAAACTGATCAAACACATTTTCCTTTGCCACACTCACATACTGATTCGAAAAACTGTGAAAATTGGAATCTAGCAATAATTTGACATCACGGATCCAACAAAAGTGGTTTCGTCGAAATCCGTGGTCGTTTGCAAAATTCCCATTTTTAAGGGCTAGAATTCCATAGCGACTATTCTGAATTGTCATTCGGACATATCTTTTGATTCCCGCTATGAAATTTTGATTTTTCGGATTCGTTAGAAAGATATCCTAAAATAGATTCTAATATTTTTGGTTTCGCCGAAATCCGGTTTATTTTGAATCATGTACATTCATTTGAAGTTAGAAATCGAATTATCGAACTACCGCGCCATTGACTATTCCTTTTATAATTTAAAATAAATATTTATATTCTAACGATGAGCTATATAAATATATTCGTTCGAATTCTATTCAAAATAAACTTTTCGTCGATATTATTTAAAATTATTCATTTTAAATATTCAAACTTCAATAAAATTGCCAAAGTAAAAATTTTAAATTGGCTCGCATTTCCGGGTTGTTACAATAGCACCATAACTTTACAACATAGATGATAACATCACAACATAACATCACAGAATTTACAACATATATGATAACATCACAATTTTACAATATAATTATAACATGCGGTCAATAATTTACATCATATCCATATAATCCACATCATAACTTAATCCAATTAAATTGCTAATTATTTTATTAAAGAAATCAAACTCACAACTCAAAGAAGGTATTGAGTTCTGAAGTTGTATTAGCTTTCCTTTGAAGAAGATTCGTTGTTAGAGTTGAAAAGGATTGAATTTGATTTGCTTTCTTCCTCTCTAATTGGCGGCGCTTATTCTGAGTTGCTAGGTGACGGCATGGAGGCCATGAATCTAATTTTATTTTGATTTTATGGTTTGAGTCTATAGGTGTTTTTATAGAGTTTAGGATTAGTTTTGTTGTATATAACGGTGTTGTATACACAATTATATGTTTTTAGTTTGATGATAACAACCAAATATATTTTATAAATGTGTTTGTTACTGTACTGTTCTATATTTACATCATAGACAGGAATGTAATATTTATATTTAAATAAAATACATCTGTACAGAAATTCAAATATTTACTGTATTTTATTTAAAATATAAATATTATATTCCTAACATTCAAACAGTACATCTATATTAACTCCACTATTTAATCACTTCATATTTTTGTACTTATAAATAAACAGAATAGAATAGACAAGTCTGTTTGACAACAATGAAATAATATTTTATTTCAAACAGATTTTGTTTATTACAAATAATCAGTACAATCATTTTTTTCATATAAATTAGCTCCTCACTATATCACTAACACTCAGTATTTTTTTTTCACTTATACATTCACAGTCTCAATATACATATTTTTTTTACTGACACTACTTCATTCACTGGCTTTCATCTTCAGTCTTCACTGCTCTCTGTCCAGTCCAGTCATCACAGTCAGTCCAGACATCCCTGCTTACTTGTCACATATGAAACACACACACAATACACTGCAATAGAAATGAAACAGAATATGTGCAAATATAAATTTTATTTTTAAAATTTATCTGCCTCAGTTGTCTGGTGTGTTTCTCATCATTTTTCATGACTTGATCTGATATATAAATGTAGCACGCACACGATACATGTATACACATACATATGTATGTATATACACATATTACAGTGCAGGGACAGGAAAACTCGTCTGATGGCTGCATGTACACACTACATGAATATACACGTGTGCACTGCCTCGCCAATCAGATTGCAACTGAGGAGTAGCCACATGGACCTGCTCGACTCAGTGCAATACACAAAGTCAACTCAAGATAAAGTGGTCATGGAAACTCAACAATCAAAACAGCAAATTCATTGTGCAACAAGAATGCCAAGTGTACACAGCAAGTGTACAAAACTTTGTTCAAATTCATATAGTGCAAGTGAGGCAAGCAGCTCAGGTGTCGATCCATGCAAATTCAAGTCAACTCAGCATGGATAATAAAGAAAACATGGAGCATAGTTCAGGTTCATGTATGCAGAGACAAGAACACAGCAAATCAAGTTGTGGCGCTTCAGCATATTTCAGTCCATGTAGTATGTGTATACTAAAGATGAATGATCATAGTCAAGTGAGAATAGTGTTCAAGTGAACTTAACAGCAAATGGTCATCAACATCCAACTACATGTTCTAGTATGAACACATCAACTGGACATGGCAAAGGTTTCGAGAAGCATGTTTATATGGCAGCAGAAATTGGAACATAATGGGGATATGATGCAACATCATTATATATATGCAAGTTACATTGATACATATATGCTCAAGTATGGTGAAGCAGGGTAGTGAATAGCACACTCAACAATGGTCGAGACTGTTTTTGACACAAAGTATTGGAGCCAACATTACAAGTGACATGGCCGAGCACAGAGACATGCACACAAAAGTGGCCAGTGACAAATAGTCGTGTACACAACAAGACAGGATACAAACTCAAGTGTGGCTCAGCATGGACAACTAACCCAAGAAATATAAAGAAGTCAATGCAGGAAACAATGGGTAGAAAGCATGCTCAAGGAACATGTTGCAAATGGATTCAAATCAGTATGGAAAAGTTTTTATATGACAAGTATTAAACTGGTTTCCAGAAAATCTGTCTCTAGCAAGAATCAAGTGTGGGCATGCAAGAGAAACAATTTACTTTGTTTCTAGATTTATAAATAAAATCAGTAAACAATATTTTGGCAAGTGCATAAAAACTTTCCAGTTTTGAAATCCTTTAAATCGAGGAAACAGAATTTATCAAAGCCAAGAATATCAATTAGGGAAAGCAATAAATCAACACAAAATCATCTCAAAGTCGATTCAACACAAAAGGCAACAGTTTTTTTTTTGGCAAGGTATTTTCAGAATTCAATAAGGAAATCATGCAAAGGGAAATGAATTCGAATGTCATGAACATGTCCAAGTTCATTCAAGAATCAATCACGCAAGTAAATAAAAGGAGCAAAAATCGCACCACAAATCAGACCAGTCATACGTGTGAAATCAGAGAAGTTTAAGGGATTTTTAATCCTATATTTACACCAATTTACATCACTGGCAATTCATGATCGAATCCACACACAACAACAAGTTTGTACGAGATCAAAGAAATAAAAATCAGAAAAACTCACATTTTCCTCAAGCGTTTCGATCGACAGAAGTCTCCAAATCAAAGCACCAAAGCTATTCAAAGATTCGAGCTTCAGAGAGGAGCAAGTTCATAGGCATCGCGATTTGATTTGGGGATTCAAAGAAACCCTAGCCGCCGCCATTTTTGTTTCCCAGGGCAAAAGAGAGATTGGACCAACAAAATGAATTATGGGTGCACTGCTTTGAAATGTGGTTGGCCAAGTCTAGCCAAATCCAAGATTAACAAAGGGGATAACCCTCTACTTTAATCTCCTTTGTGTTATTTTGTTTAGGGTTTTTTTCTCTTAACTTGTTTTTGCTTTTATTGTTTTGTTTTAGATTTCTTTTGTAACCGAACTGAGACAGTACTAGAATCTGTAAAATCTAGGAATACAGGTTACGGGTTTGTAATCTGGGAAAAATCTGATTTAGGGGTTTGAATCAGTCTAGGATTTTGAGCGTAGGGCTAGAATAGGAGCAGGGTTTGCGAGTGTACATGGTCTTGTATGCGGGATCTGTTCTATCACCTAGTAGAAACCTTAGAAATGCAGCAGTAGGCAGGTTTTTGCCGAAGCTGGGTATATCTGTGTGTGATTTATTTTCTGCATTTCTGTTTCTGCTATATTCTGTGATCTGTTTATTATTATTTATCTCGTTAGATTTTTAATTCTTGTTAAAAACTGTGAAAAACCCTATTCACCCCCCCCCCTCTAGGGTTATTCTAGATCCAACAAGTGGTATCAGAGCAGGTATTTTTTTTAACTCTAGAGTCATGGGTAACCCTAGTTGTCTGTCTAGCGAGAGTCAGTCCAGTTCATCTCCAACTATTTTCACTGGAACAGATTTTTTAAACTGGAAATCCAAAATTGAATTTTATTTAAAATCTGTTAATATTAAATGTTGGGATGTTGTTATTAATGGGTACGATATGGTAGATAAAGTTTTTAATTCTCGTGCTACACATATTCTTTATTCTCATCTTGATGATAATCAATACATTCTGATTTCCCATTGTTTAACTGTGCAGGAAATTTGGACAGCTCTCAATACGGAGTATGGGCAAATTGACAACAACTACTCAAAATCCCGAAATATCAACTCAGATTCAGATCAACGCTTTAAAGGAGAAACAGATAGATCAAACGATGGAGAATCAACAGATGGTGAAACAGAAAATTTTTCTTACGAAGATTTAATTTATATGTGTGCTGATCTAACTAAGTCTATCGATAAACTACAATCTAAAAATAAAAGTCTAAAATCTAAAAATTCTGAGTTGACCGGCAAAATTGATGATTTGGAATCACAGCTTGAATATTTCAAAAATCCTTCAAATTCTGATTGCAAAAATTGTTTGAAACTGAAAACCAATCTTGTTCATCTCAATAAAAATATTCAAAAGTTTGAAAAAGAAATTTTGATCTTAAAAGAAAACAAGATTGAGTTATCAAGTTTGAATAATTTTTTACAAAAGGAATTTGAAAATTTTAAGAATGATATATATTCCAAATTTGAAATTGCTGAAAAGGAGAATTTGTTGAAATCCGATTTGATTTTAAAAGAGCTGGAAAATGAGATTGAGAAATCCAAGAAATTTGAGTTTGAAAAACAAAAACTCTTTGAATCTGAAATTGATGAATCCCAAGCCAAAATTAAATTGCTTGAAAATGAGAATTTGGTTTTGATACAGTCCAATGCTGAACAGAAGATCGCTATAAATAATTGCTCAAATTTATTAAAGGAAAATAGCAATCTAAAATCCAAAATTCAACGATTAGAATCAACTTTGGATAAATTTTCTAATGGGGAAAAATCGTTGAATATGTTGTTACAAAACCAAGTTTCTATTGGAAATAAATCTGGTCTTGGCTTCGGGAAAAATAATGTTTTTGGAAAACAAAATTCAAATGATTTGAAAAGTTCTTCAAACTGCTTTGGAAAGAATCAACTTGAAAATTCAAGCTTTGATAATCTTGGAGGTTTTTTTAATCATAAATGTGAGGAAAACTTGTTTTATAATAATCCATCTAAACTATCTTGGATCCAAAAAGGAAATAAAACAAACTTCGTTAAATTCAAACAGATTTGGGTTCCAAAGGGTACAAAGGTTAATTCTGATGGTTTGTTATACAAACAGGTTTGGGTACCAAAAGTGGTAAACATATTTCAGAGTGGTTTTACAAATTTTGTTAGACCACTTAATTCACTCAACTGCTAGGTACCAGTGAAGGCTGAGGAACTGTTGTGCTGAAAAGAAATTTGAAATCAAGATTGTCTATAATTCTGTGTCATTTACAGTTCCTTAGGCCAAGTTTTGTTGAGTTAGAGATTCTGCTTTACATTGGATTCTGGTATGATCTCTAAGCTCACCTTTGTATATTCTCTTTGTTTGTTTTTATTTTCTGTTTTTATTCCTTTCTCTATCTCATTCTTTTTTTTTTTAACTTTTTGATTTGACGCTGCCATATTCTTGTTTGTCTGTACTTATTAATCTTCCAGTTGCAGAATTCATGATTTTTTTTTTTGAAATATGCTCTATTTGTTTAAAATCATCGTGTGTTAATCATTTCCATATCCTGAATTTAATCTTGTAAATATCTGCAATTGTTTTGAAGTATATTTTTATTTCTGAATTCATAACAGTGTTGATGTATTCTTGTCATATCTTGAACACTGTTAATTTGAATTCTAAATTTTTGAAGATCTGAAAGTTTAATGGAAATTCACACATCTTTGCTGTTTTGAGATTCTTCTAATTCATTTTAGAAAAGCTTGAAATTTTACACTCATTACAGCACTCTACTATTTATCAGTTGTGATATTTTCATTATTTTTCAGATTGGCTTGGAAATTTTAAATTGTCCAGAATCTCAGTGATACATCTTGAAAATCATTGTTATTCATGATTATCATGGTTAGAATTTGTTTGTTTTAAATCATCTGAAATTATTAATATTTTGAATAATCACACATCTCCTAAATTTGAAATTATCAACCTTGTGTGACTGATTCATTATATTTCAAAACTTGACATTGATTCAAGTGATTTCAAATAAATTATTTTGGATCATGAATATCTATCAAACCTGATGTAAATGATCTGATTTTTTTTTTGGGTTTGTCAGAAATACTTGTGAAAATTTCTTTGAAAATATGGTCTTAAAATTCTCTATTATTTCATGGTTATTTGATTTTAATATATGTTTGTTTAAAATCATTTGAAATTTATTGAATCACACACATATCTTGAATCTGAAATATATTATTGTGTGATTGATTCATTAAATCCTGATATATTCACATTTCTTCAAATGATTTAAAATAAACTAAATTTTTATAATCATGGATCATGGAATATATTGTTTTTTTTGTGACCTTCAGAAACATCGTCTGACAAGTCTGTTGTGATACTGATTTCTCTGTGCTGCTCAGATACTGTTTTTGAAAAATGTTTGTTTTGGAATCATGCTGCTCTGATTATAAGAAATTGATTTGTAAATATTTTTTTGAGGATGCTTGATTTGGTATCAAAGATTCATTGTGCTCTGATGAATGAAATTTGTGTGCTTGAGTTGCTTGCTTTGTAATTAAGTCTTTTCAGTTGACTGAGGTACTATTGTTAGCCACCGGGGTGTGATTAAAATCCTTGAGAGCGAGATAACAAGTGGTATCAGAAGCGCCTTATATTTGTCTCATCCATCTGTACTGAGATTCAAATTTTCACCTTGTATAGATCCACACATATTCTTTTTGCCTAATACAAATAAATGTGCAAAATTTTCCTGGCTGGGTTTGTGTTTAAATTTCTTTGGTCTGAGATGTCCATGATAGTCCATCAGGGTGTAATTAAATTCCTCGATAAGGGAGACTACAATTGGTATCAGCTTTTTCATCCATCTGTTCTGAATTTTCACTTTGTAGAGACACCATGTGGTATCAGTTTAAAAGTGCTGCATATTTTTTGCTGTATATATATATTTTTTCCCTCTTGTCATGTATAGATCAGCATATTACTCTTGTAATTGATTTTCAACTTTAAAATTATTTATTGATTATTCATTCAGAAATTGAAATCAATATCCAAATTGAACTGCATTTAGAATTCATCAAAATTATTATCAGATTTTGAAATTGTGATGAATTGTGACTGTAATATATTTCACAACAAGAGGAAATTTTATTTGGATTTTCATGATGGTTGAATATTTATTATAATTCTTTGAACTGGCAATTATTTCACGACCATTTCCTTTATCTATCATCATTCTGCCATCCATCATGATTTTATATTGATGTGGAAAGTTTACTATTATTTTTTAAAAATCATTTTTAAAACAGTGGAAATCTGTGATAGAAATGGGACTATATTATTTATTCAGAATTAGTGATATTTGAAAATTTTCAATAATCCCGGTACAGTTGGTCATATTTCATAATATAATTAATTTAGAAATTTATTTCACAATCCATCTCTGTACCTACCATCATTTCTATCATCCATATTGGTTTCATATACCGAGGAGTTTTTTCCTTTTAAAGCTAAAAATGATAAAAATATAATTACATAAGTGTGTCTCTAACCTCATTTAAAAATCCAAGCTCTGGTCATGCATGGTTAAGAGACAACTTATAATTTAAGCTGCAACTGACTCCATTTAAAAATCCAAGCTCTGGTTATGCGTGGTCAGTGTGCTCTTAAATAATAAAAAAAAAAACCAGCCTATCAATCCATTTTCTAATCTGTGAAATGTGTTGAAATTTTATGACGTATTATGACTTGTTGATTGATAGCTATTAGGATTTGAGATTATACGATTTTATCACTTAAGTTGAATAATTAATTATAGTCCAAATCCATCACTGTTTTTGAGCTAAATTTTATAAAATTCTTTCGGAAGTAATTGGAAAATATTCATATTTTTAAACTCTCTCCATTTTTATAAAATCCATCGTAAATCCTTCATTCTCTACAATGTGAAATATGCCACCAGTTCTTAGTTTATTATGATTTTTGTTTGACTGATTGAGATTTATGATGACTGTTCTTCCTCTTAAACTGAAATTATATTTTTAGTCGTGTTTCATCTGTATTTTAAACTCTGTATCCTTTTGATGATAACAAAAGGGGGAGAATGGATTAGATTTTGATTTATGAGTGAATAGTTTATAAATATTTTAATTTTGAAATTTTATTATTATTCATAACATGTTTCTTCACTCATGCACTGTTATAGGGGGAGTTTCTGTTATAGGGGGAGCTGAAAAATAGGGGGAGTTCATTTTCACTGACAAACACATTTATTGTATACAAAATCTTTTATTTGTTTGTCATCATCAAAAGGGGGAGATTGTTGTATATAACGGTGTTGTATACACAATTATATGTTTTTAGTTTGATGATAACAACCAAATATATTTTATAAATGTGTTTGTTACTGTACTGTTCTATATTTACATCACAGACAGGAATGTAATATTTATATTTAAATAAAATACATCTGTACAGAAATTCAAATATTTACTGTATTTTATTTAAAATATAAATATTATGTTCCTAACATTCAAACAGTACATCTATATTAACTCCACTGTTTAATCACTTCATATTTTTGTACTTATAAATAAACAGAATAGAATAGACAAGTCTGTTTGACAACAATGAAATAATATTTTATTTCAAACAGATTTTGTTTATTACAAATAATCAGTACAATCATTTTTTCATATAAATTAGCTCCTCACTATATCACTAACACTCAGTATTTTTTTTCACTTATACATTCACAGTCTCAATATACATATTTTTTTTACTGACACTGCTTCATTCACTGGCTTTCATCTTCAGTCTTCACTGCTCTCTGTCCAGTCCAGTCATCACAGTCAGTCCAGACATCCCTGCTTACCTGTCACATATGAAACACACACACAATACACTGCAATAGAAATGAAACAGAATATGTGCAAATATAAATTTTGTTTTTAAAATTTATCTGCCTTAGTTGTCTGGTGTGTTTCTCATCATTTTTCATGACTTGATATGATATATAAATATAGCACGCACACGATACATGTATACACATACATATGTATGTATATACACATATTACAGTGCAGGGACAGGAAAACTCGTCTGATGGCTGCATGTACACACTGCATGAATATACACGTGTGCACTGCCTCGCCAATCAGATTGCAACTGAGGAGTAGCCACATGGACCTGCTCGACTTAGTGCAATACACAAAGTCAACTCAAGATAAAATGGTCAAGGAAACTCAACAATCAAAACAGCAAATTCATTGTGCAACAAGAATGCCAAGTGTACACAGCAAGTGTACAAAACTTTGTTCAAAATCATATAGTGCAAGTGAGGCAAGCAGCTCAGGTGTCGAGCCATGCAAATTCAAGTCAACTCAGCATGGATAATAAAGAAAACATGGAGCATAGTTCAGGTTCATGTATGCAGAGACAAGAACACAGCAAATCAAGTGGTGGCGCTTCAGCATATTTCAGTCCATGTAGTATGTGTATACTAAAGATGAATGATCATAGTCAAGTGAGAATAGTGTTCAAGTGAACTTAACAGCAAATGGTCATCAACATCCAACTACATGTTCTAGTATGAACACATCAACTGGACATGGCAAAGGTTTCGAGCAGCATGTTTATATGGCAGCAGAAATTGGAACACAATGGGGATATGATGCAACAACATTATATATATGCAAGTTACATTGATACATATATGCTCAAGTATGGTGAAGCAGGGTAGTGAATAGCACACTCAACAATGGTCGAGACTGTTTTTGACACAAAGTATTGGAGCCAACATTACAAGTGACATGGCCGAGCGCAGAGACATGCACACAAAAGTGGCCAGTGACAAATAGTCGTGTACACAACAAGACAGGATACAAACTCAAGTGTGGCTCAGCATGGACAACTAACCCAAGAAATATAAAGAAGTCAATGCAGGAAACAATGGGCAGAAAGCATGCTCAAGGAACATGTTGCAAATGGATTCAAATCAGTATGGAAAAGTTTTTATATGACAAGTATTAAACTGGTTTCCAGAAAATCTGTCTCTAGCAAGAATCAAGTGTGGGCATGCAAGAGAAACAATTTACTTTGTTTCCAGATTTACAAATAAAATCAGTAAACAATATTTTGGCAAGTGCATAAAAACTTTCCAGTTTTGAAATCCTTTAAATCGAGGAAACAGAATTTATCAAAGACAAGAATATCAATTAGTGAAAGCAATAAATCAACACAAAATCATCTCAAAGCCGATTCAACACAAAAGGCAACAGTTTTTTTTTTTTTTGGCAAGGTATTTTCAGAATTCAATAAGGAAATCATGCAAAGGGAAATGAATTCGAATGTCATGAACATGTCCAAGTTCATTCAAGAATCAATCACGCAAGTAAATAAAAGGAGCAAAAATCGCACCACAAATCAGACCAGTCATACGTGTGAAATCAGAGAAGTTTAAGGGATTTTTAATCCTATATTTACACCAATTTACATCACTGGCAATTCATGATCGAATCCACACACAACAACAAGTTTGTACGAGATCAAAGAAATAAAAATCAGAAAAACTCACATTTTCCTCAAGCGTTTCGATCGACAGAAGTCTCCAAATCAAAGCACCAAAGCTATTCAAAGATTCGAGCTTCAGAGAGGAGCAAGTTCATAGGCATCGCGATTTGATTTGGGGATTCAAAGAAACCCTAGCCGCCACCATTTTTGTTTCCCAGGGCAAAAGAGAGATTGGACCAACAAAATGAATTATGGGTGCACTGCTTTGAAATGTGGTTGGCCAAGTCTAGCCAAATCCAAGATTAACAAAGGGGATAACCCTCTACTTTAATCTCCTTTGTGTTATTTTGTTTAGGGTTTTTTTCTCTTAACTTGTTTTTGCTTTTATTGTTTTGTTTTAGATTTCTTTTGTAAGCGAACTGAGACAGTACTAGAATCTGTAAATTCTAGGAATACAGGTTACGGGTTTGTAATCTGGGAAAAATCTGATTCAGGGGTTTGAATCAGTCTAGGATTTTGAGCGTAGGGCTAGAATAGGAGCAGGGTTTGCGAGTGTACATGGTCTTGTATGCGGGATCTGTTCTATCACCTAGTAGAAACCTTAGAAATGCAGCAGTAGGCAGGTTTTTGCCGAAGCTGGGTATATCTGTGTGATTTATTTTCTGCATTTCTGTTTCTGCTATATTCTGTGATCTGTTTATTATTATTTATCTCGTTAGATTTTTAATTCTTGTTAAAAACTGTGAAAAACCCTATTCACCCCCCCCCCCCTCTAGGGTTATTCTAGATCCAACAAGTTTAAGCCGTCTGATCAACCCAGAATTAAACCCAGCCAATCAGAGCAGATCAGAAACCCTAATGAGTCAGCACACAGTCATAAATAGGTCATCAATCAAAATCTACCCGGGGGGTATGTCGACCGCCAGGTTGACCCTATGGTCGACCTGGTCAGGGTAGGTCGACCTCCAGGTCGACCTGGCTCTAGCGGGAATTTTCCCGCCTAGCCTGTCTGACTCTGAAATTTGACTTTTCTGAAATCTGTTTTGAATTTTCTGAAACTTCCGATGGCCATTAGCTTCTTCATACGAAGTCCAATTCACGCAAACTCGGACTCTATCTCAACCAGAATTCCGAGACGAATACAATGGTGCAACCCATTTCCCTTAATTCCCACAAGTGAGATTAGTTATTTTTAATTTGTGAACATTAATGTTAACAGAAATAACGGGTGTTACATCTATACGCATAATCAAGCCTCGCATAAACAAGACAGGCATAATGGGGGTACGAACAATCTATGTAACTTGTTCAGCAAATGTAATAACTATATTCCAGTAACTCAACTGAATAAATAGACGTGAATCAAAGTACAATCATGAGTGAAAACTCACCTTAAGACAACAAAGATTTAAGTTGCCGCAGCGAATAAAATCAGGGAGGAGCAAGATCCGAATATCAGTGGAAGCACACGGAGACTAAGCCGATCGATTATGGGGGAGAATAGCGGTTTCAAATCTAAATGGGTACGAACTTGTTTTATGGATCATCAGATGGCAAACCAAAAGAAAGATGAGAGAGACCGTGTATAATGGAGAAGGACGTGCTATAAATATATTTTTATTTTTTAAGTGGACGAACATGTCATATTGTTTCACATTCAGGCTGAAACGGAAGAATAGGTATTCGATTCTTACCATTTCAAAGTTACATGTTTTTTTCATTATAAATATATTAACTAATGCATGCCATTTCAGAATTTCAAAAGGGAAGGAGTTAGAACGTGGAGAGTGGGATGTGAGGAAATAGTCAACATAAATGAAGTAGCAGATGTTTAATTCGTGGTTTTCCAATTGAAGGAAAGGGAAATTAACGGAAAAGAAGTAAATAAAAGGTATGCGTTAATGAGATATTTAATTTCAAAATTTTTTAACCAAATATGAATTGGTTGAGATCCATAAACTGAGGTGATTTTTGAACGTTCCATCTTGTCAAGAGGCGCATGCGGAAAACATTTTGGAATAGGAAATAACAAAATTTAAAACTAATTGAACATGAATCAATATTTGTCTCTATTAAATGTCAATTTATCAAAGTAGTTTTTTTTTACTGATTTTCAAGCTTAAATTGCGACCAACCGTAGACCCAAAATAATACATTACATGATAATATGCTAAAACTTAGTGACCTATTTTCTATTTGAAATTCCATTATTGTTGTAACCAATAATCTCCGCTAACTATTTATATAAAACTATTCAAACGCTACTAACGAATCCAAAATTCAATAAAACAATATTGACATATCTTTTTATTTTATTTTTAAGATTCCTAAATCATATTACATAAAGTGGTTATAATCCGAGAATACATATGTATAACTATTATTATTAACCGAATTTAAAGTTATAAAATAAGACTAAATTATATTTCCATTATTAATGCTCGATTTAATTTAATTAAATGAAACAAAACAATCGCAATACAAATTTAAATTCAAAAAGATTAAATTTAACGTCAAAACCATTTCCACATTACTAGATCTATTATTTCACGAACGACAATCGTCGTTTCAGTTCTTATATTAAAACTTATACAAATCAAGGATTAGACTACTAATCTTTCCTTTTTTTTATAAATAATACTTCAAAACTAATGATTCCAAATTCTCATACAATTTGCTAACAATTTTTATTGTTATAAATCACCATTCTTCTTATCATAAATTGTTGTTTATTTGAAGTTGTTTATCAGTAACATTATCAGCTAAATTTAAATAACATTCCAAATTCAAATATTAAATTAAATTTAAAATTTTAGATGGTCGTAATTTGCAGGATGTTACAATCTCCCTTACTTAAAACTTTTCATCCTCGAAAAGAAGAAGTTGTAAAAAAAAATTTATATATATAACCAAAATATTCTTACTTATACAAAATTTACAAAGTTTGGAACAAAATAAATCATAGGATTTTAAATTCGAAAATTCGTCCTTACAATATTAATTAAATTCAATTGTTATAAATCTATTTATTAAATTCAAAATCTTTATTTCAAACACTTATTAAAGTTCAAGTTTTCCTATAGTCACAACTTAAATTATTTATAACAAACTTAAATTTTGAAAATATGATTCTCATGTTCGAAAACAACTTTTGAAATCAGAAATAAGTATTTTATTAAAAATTTAAGCTATTGTATTTCTTAAGACGTTTAAAACTTTTCTTTCTTAATTTATTATATAACAAAAATAGTCTTACTTATACAAAATTTACAAAGTTTGGAACAAAATAAATCATAGGATTTTAAATTCGAAAATTCGTCCTTACAATATTAATTAAATTCAATTGTTATAAATCTATTTATTAAATTCAAAATCTTTATTTCAAACACTTTTATTAAAGTTCAAATTTTCTTATAGTCACAACTTAAATTATTTATAACAATCTTAAATTTTGAAAATACGATTCTCATGTTTGAAAACAACTTTTGAAATCATAAATAAGTATTTTATTAAAAATTTAAAGCTATTGTATTTCTTAAGGGATTTAAATTTTTTCTTTCTTAATTTATTATGTTGAAGTTATATAAATTTAATTGTTGATTATTGATTTGTTATTTAACTTTTGAAAATACTTGATAACTCGAAGTTTAACAAGTTTTCCGTCGTTCATACAGACGTTATGCATACAGTGGCCAGGCGCATGACTAAAATCTTTAAGTACTAAATATATTTGTTTCAACTACCTGTGAAAATACTTAAAAACATTTAAAATAGATATGGAAAATACGTTGCCCTATCAAAACGACTTGAACTCCCTCTATCTCCGAAGAGATCGATGAACGCGGATTGAGTAAAGAACAAGACTAATTGTAATGCAAACGACAGAATATTTCATTGCTATTACAACATTACATTAGAGTACAAGAATATAACAGAGTATGAATAAATAATGTACATCAGAAAAATATCAGAGATTAAAATACATTGTATAGCAGCAGAAAAATAATACATAACACAACTGAAAGAAATAAATGGATACAGAGCTTTCCGAATATAATTCCAGCTGTAAATCCTGGATCCTGTAAAATAGGAATCTACAAAACCAAAACTACTAGCTACACATGTGGAAAATAGGTGCACCCAAGTTTAGGTTAAAACAATAAACTCTAGGTCAGTCATGGGGCTGGTGTGAGAATTAAAACAGTTATTTAAAACTTTACTTTTAAAATAAAGTATATCAAGGGACCACACCATATAACACGGAACAGGTTTACTACCATGAATACCAGTGCATAAAACAGTTTATAGCTAGACAACGTAATGCTTTTTGAAAAATGAAGCTATTATAAGAATCAAGTCCCGTCACACAATGCAACGCAAGCCGGAGGATAGAGTTTTCCCTTATAATAGCCAAACATGCTTGGTACGTTTAAAACAAATCATTTGATACTATTATAAGTGCATAGTGTTTTAAAACAACTTTAAATATAAATTTATCAGTCATAGATGGCATGGGTACCATATTTCATATTACCATACTAATTCTACAATTAAAACAGCACAATGTCGTATTGGAAGTTGGATTTCCATCATGAACCAAGGCAAAGGATCGTCCTTACCGAATTCGAGACAATCTAGCCTATGTCTCAAGACTCGTGTACTCAGTCGAGCCCTTGGATCTTCAGGGCCGGGCCACACTTACGTTAGTGGATTCGTAATTCCTGAACAATACGTTTCCCTGCTTTATAGGGTGTAAATCTGGTCAGTATGTCGACTATATCATCCATCGACCCCATAATGACTGATATATCTGTGGTACCTCGCTTTCCATCATCCACATAAGTAAAAATGGCTAGAGTCCATACCATGACACCACTCCTAGCTAGAAATAAATGCATGTTCCCTCTATAGTCCTCTCCCGTTTCTAGTTCATACTGGGGTAAGAGGCTCGCGAATTAACTCTACACACAAAGCGCTGCTATTTAAAGCCGTCTTTGATCATCAACCACAAGACTCTGCTTTTCAATAAAATCCTTGATCATTTGCATCTCAGCATGCCACACTGACAATTCGCGCCATGCGACTGATGTCTCTCGATATATAACCACTAAGCTCGTACGTCTCAAATAAGGGTGTTAAGCAAAAGAATAAATTCTCCACCACCACACAGATATATATTTAATAGAGATCAATCAACACAGAATAAAATCAAATGTCAAACACACATCCATTTACTAGTTCATTCTGGGTCTGAACGAAACCCGGGGCACCTTATTCCTCGTCCCATATGTCCAATACAGGAGAGAGGTCGTCGCATATTCGGTCGATCTCCAAGTACGTCTGGACGATCACCATTATTACATTGTCTTGGGTGTACAGCCCAATCAACACATCAGTAATCATCCAATCGATGTGAAGATCTCCGAACTTCAACCATTATCTTCATCGTCGACTTAACGTCGTCATATCGGTTATTCAGAATGGGATAAACTCGATCTTCTGAATAACTCGCATATCTTATAAACAAGTGCTATTAAAACTCAACATACACCTCATTCCAATTCAGAATATTCTTTTATTCAAATATTCACATTTTTAGGGAATGGTTCCCATTAATTTTATCAAAGATAATTTCTTTTAAAATTTATCTTTAATCTTCCTTTGGACATCATTTCAAAAGATTTTATCTTATCTTTTCACAATTTTAAACCAATTAAGGTTTATCAACTAGTTGGGATTATCGACCTTACCAAAGTAATCATTTATTATATTAATCTAAGTCCCAACCTATTCATCCCATGGAGCAAAACTGGTAATACTCCATACCTAATGTAACGACCCGCCTTTTTGCCCGATTCTCGCCGGTAATTAAACCGACTCAAATCGTTCAAAAAGACGAATTGTTATGGGTACTTACATATATTGAACAGAAACAACAGAACTTTTCATTGAATAATTCAATATTACATCAGAGTTACATGAATATCAGAGTTACACATAAATATACACAGCGGAAGAAATAAAACTCTCAGCGGAAGAACATTATCTGATACAGCGGAAGCTCCAACTCTAGCGTGAACTCTAACTCCGGAAGCACTCTGAATCTTCTCCACAATCCATAACTGCAAACTAAACACTAGCTGCCCGAGTGGAAATTAGTGGGCACCCAGAGTTTAGGAAGGAACAATAAACTCCAGGTCAGTCGAGGGACTGGTGTGAGAACTCAAAAACAGTTATCATTTAGGTTTCATTTTAAAGTTGGGTAATTCAACGGACCACGCCGCTAATGCGGAACGGGTTTTACTCCATATGAATTCCCGTGCATAGAAATACGCAATGACTTTCAAAAAAATGAAGCTATCATAAGCTCGTCCCATATCACACAATGCAAGCGCACACCAGATGGGCGAGTTTTGTCTTATGATAACCAAACATGATTTCATACGTGAAAATCCTCTTTAATATTATCATATAGTGTGGAAAATAAATTCGCAATTAAATGTATTAACCCTAGACGGCATGAGTGTCCCATACCACTATGTCGCCATATATAAATACAATCAAAATCGCATGGCTCGTATTGTAGATTTGGATTTCCAACTTGATGATTCCTGGCACGAAAGATCAATCAGGGACTTGAGCGAAATGTAACGCAACAAATCGCCAGGGCAGTATCTACGGTTTTCAACCAGACGCGACCCCCCGAACATACCCCATCCCCAGTTCACAAGTGGTTTCCCACTGCTGCAGCACTCATCAAATCATATATATATATACAGACCAAACCGCCAGTTTCTCATCATCCGGTGTGTGAGGTTTGTCGATGTCACGTCATACACAAAGCTACGCTTCGATAAGCCATGCTTTGATCATCATTAGCTCATATCATACTTGGGTATGCCACATTGTCAATATCTCCACATATCACTGATTCTGATTAATACATATTCTCTAAGAACGTAACTTAGAGACAGAGATATTCAATTGCCACAAATCATATGTATATTCACACGGATCAGTGCTACGTGGTCAATTACAATGTCAGACACACCATCCATACAGGTCCGTTCCGGGTTTGAACGGAACACAATCCGAAAATCTCCAAATATACTCAGATCTCCTGCCACCCTCGTATCGGGTGTACGGCCCGATCCGAGATGTCAGCAATCGATCCAAATAATCTGGATATTTCCGGTCTTCATTTATCGATTCCCAATCTTGAATTGCTTCATAACGTCGTAATATTACTTGGAATGGTTTTCGGACCTATATCCGATCCCGGACTTTCCAAGTAACAAACGTATCTTAAAACAATAGTTACAAATCACACGGGTTTCTCAATTCAAATCTCCTTTCCCAAATATTTTTGTTTTATTTTGAATTACGGTTGGATTCAATTCTCGGAACCCGTTACCCTTTAATCTTTTTCTCAAATTCAACATTTGTTTTCCCAAATTTCAAAACAACTTAATTAATTCGTCGACACTTGAATAACCAAATCTTTATTTGGATTTAGATTTCCATTTAAATACCTATATTTCACATATCAGTTCATATAGAATCAATCGACTTATACTCAATATTGATTCACAAACTCAGGCAACACGATCAGAATCAGAATATGGATATTGTTAGTATTTCTGATCGTATTTGTCTGTTCCTATAAATCCATATCGAATATCAGGCGACCAATTTTATTCAAACACATCTCAATTCCATATCATATGGATGAATCAAGTCCTTTCCATAATGATTCATGTTTGAAGTCTTCAATTCAAATCATTTCAAATAACGTTAAAGCGTTACTGAAAGCGTTGGAAAAATGGTTATTTAATCAAATAACTCCAAATCATTCTAAATTCAAAATTTGACCATAAATCACCTTTAAATAATATAAATTCGTACTATTCGATTTTCGTTGCGGTCGGCGAACTGCATGTATGGCGACCCTTTCGGATTTAAATTTAAACCTAACTCGAAAATCATACGATGGAATTTGAAAATTCTTCTTTTACTCAATATCAGTAGAAATCCGTCGTTTTTTTCGCTTCACGTCAATTCGATTCAATATGTTTAAGTTATACTTATTTGAAGTTAAAAGTCGATATTATCGAACTGTCGCTGTGCGACGAGCTCGATTTACACTATATGACCTTTGTATAAATATCGCTCAATTCGCTTTCAAATAAATAAATTTCACGACTTAGTTTTAAAACTTACTTCTCAATCTCTTTCCAAAAATCTTTTCAAAAATCATTATCATGCTAGTCAAACTCGTTTCACATTGTCGAACAAATTATGAAATTTTATTTTTTTCAAATCTCATTTCATTTCTAATAATCGTTAAGTCTATTCACATCACAAATCTATATTAAATACGTATTTGAATCATTTCAAATTTTAAACTTTGAAATTTAAATTTTCAAATAATCTTTGAGAAGTGAGAATCATTTCCACATTTCTTTTATTGAAAAATTTATACACTACATGATGCTAATTAATTTAAATTCATAAAAAAACCAATTTCAAAATTTAAAGTTATTTTTTTCAAATCAAGACAATTATTTTTACCAAAGTTTTTGCTCATTTTAAATGTTACTACAAAATTTAAATTATTGCTGATTTAAATTTCATAAACCAAAACAAGCTTAAATCAGCAATTTAAATTATCAAAAAAAAAAAAAATCGGTTTCCCTTTATGCGAATATTGTTCATCTCAATTTCCGGCTTCCAGACATTCCAAATTAAATTAAATCAAATTTTCAATCCATTAATAAAATTATTCATTTACATGAAAGGAAACTTTGAATCGATCGCCCGTAAGATTTGCAACTACGGTGCATGCGACTTCACTCAAACAAAACAATTGCAATAACATAACTAAACAACATACACCATCCATTCATCGCAACCACAAAATAGATCAAGTGTGTACGGAGCGTTATTGTCAGTAACGCTCAGTGATTTACGGTGTTTACACAGCATACGCATCATTGATCACTCAGCGACAAACAATCAAACATTTCAAACGTCCACAATCACTGATTTTCCATCAACTATTATAATTATAACTAAATTATAACAAATTATTTTTACTAAAATAAAAATAATTGAAGTGGAGTTCTCACCTTGCGCTCTCCAGTTTTCACCGTCAACCCCTTGTATCCATCGCATATCAGCTATAAACAACTTTGAACCCTTTGCGAACGATGCTACTTTCGAACGCCGCTTCTCCGCAACTGCGCTGCTCTACGAACCCGGTGTCATCTGCGCATCAGCTCACGACCGTTATAATTGACAAGCGCGCACCGCATTCTTCGCAACGTATGCACATGCACCGTACACCGCTTTGTTTTCGACTTTGCTTGTCAACATAAATCTGCCTCGCATGCAACCGAACTACGATGGGAAACTACTGCTACCGGAGGAAGGAGGACAAGCTTCTAACGTGAGGAAGTAGGGGAGAGAGAAGAGAGAGAGAGGGGTGCGAGACGTGAGTGGACTGAAGAGGGGAGCGTGGTGAGCTTTGGTGGACAGGCCGAGAGATGGAAATGGGAGAGGAGGCGGCTACAAGAGTTTTGAGGAGTGGATGGAGATGCATGCGGTTGTGGAGACGGACGGATGACTTTGGGAAGAGAAGTGGTGATGCGTGAAGTGTGCGAACTGGAGTAGGAGAAAGAGAGGCAATGGAGGATGCGTGAAAATGAAAGGGATGGACTGTAAAATGGGTTTTAAAAACCAAAGAGGACACACGTCCATATTCAAAGACCCATTTCCATGCATTTGTACACCTAACCAACACGTGCCACTCCTCATTCATGCATGATGCCACCTCAAGGCCACTTGCCACAATGCAAACAATCCATGTGCTTCGCATCTATGCCGTGTGTACCTTGTTACTACTACTTCTTACTTCTAGTTCAAATGTTAATGTATTCATTATGTTTATTTCCAAATTTTAAATTTTTAGAGTTATTTACCGCGAGTTGTACCGGAGCAAGACCATCATCGTAAACAACAACACGCTCTGATTTGAAAACAGCAATAAAACCGGTCTGATTGATCAATTTTGTAAAGCGTCTAAAGGACCACGTTTATACCCAAAATACGTTGAAAAATTATCTGCTTATTTTTCAAAATAAAAATTACAGAAAAATTCTAAAAATTATTTTAAAACAGCGCGTGCAGAAATCGGATGAATATTTTTAACTGATATTTAATTATAATTTATTTTCAAGTCAAACAACTATTAAAAATTAAAAATCCATATAAAATCCATATCTAATTGTTTTTAAAATCTTTATATATTAAATATTTCTTAAAATAAATCTTTCAATTAAAATTTCATATTATAAAACATTTATATAAATACAAAATATTATTACCTATAAATATAAAAACCATTATATAAAAAAAATTACAAAAATCATTTCTATACACAATCTTTAAAATAAGTCTTATACAAAATAAAATTATTTATTTAAACAAATAAAAAGGGAATTTCGAATATTAAATCCTATTAATTCCAAAATATGTATTCAGAAAATCTCAAAATGTGTTACGAAATTCTTATTTAAATTTAGAAAATTCTGGTTCGTTACATTCTTCCCCCCTTAAGACTTTTCGTCCTCGAAAAGGAAGATAGTAAATTTTAAAAATTCTATATAAACTATAAATCAACTTTTCTATAAGCTTTGGAATAGGTCTCAAAACAACCAGATTTAAAATAGTGGGACACGCATATCATAGTCAGTCCAACATATCATATCATATCGATCTCTCAAGTTAGCATACAAAACGTATCTAAACTTTCCTGAGCACATACTACGCATTTGGGCAGTCAAAAATGCAGTCATCAAAGGTGTACCTCAAAACCATACTAACCCAAAACAACTTAATGCATCTGGTACTTAAGATAACATATAAACACTATATATACAAGGTCCAGACTCATCGCAACTAAACCTCAGTTGCATCTGATCCATCATCGGGTGGATCGGTCAAACCAATTTCCTCGGGTTCTTCATCAGCTAATGACTCCTCATCGTCTGCCATAAAGCCATCGTCATCTATTTCCACGATAAATTCATCGTGCTTACTACCCATAAATCCGTCCTTATCAGCCTTGTCCGAGGGCTGGTCTATACTCTCCATTTTCTCACCAATCTCATCATCTCCCATTTCTGGAAGTAGGCCATCCTCGAATGTAGGTTATTCAAAATCACCCTCATCGGCTACAACATTATTATCATCTACCACAACATCATCGCCATGTTGGGGTTTCTCCACCTTTTCTATAACATCGTCAAATCCATCATTTCCCGTCTCTGGGAGCGGGTCGTCCTCAGCTATAACTACTGGTTATCCCATTTCATGCATCAACATTTCTAAACCGCTCAACAAATACAGGGTCTATAGGCCACTTAATGTCCTCTGGTGCGACCTGCGCTAGTTCAGCACCTCCTAACAACTGCTGATCCCTCTGGTCTAGGATCTGCTACCCAAAACTCTAAGGCATCATTATAAATCTATGGGGGACATTAAATCCAAAGTAGGTTGCTGCCTTATCCTTACCCTCTAGTCAAAATCACAGGTCTTAGAACATACTCATACCTTATTACAGGGTCATCCTACTGCAGGGTTGGGCCTTCTTCCTAACATGACAGGATAATGATCAGATCTACAGTTCATGTTACTGCTGGGGCACTTGGTCTGATCCTAAATCAGGTTGGAGTTTGATGGAATCTCAATTATCCTATGGTTACCCTAGTTACAGGAAATGATTGAATTCTCGATTACCGCTACCCTTAGGCCGGACTAAGCAATCTATTATCGTACACTTAGCCGTTTACTTCCTTAGAGTTAAAAGTTTAAGCTCATGGGTCGTCCAAACCTACTCATCATTAACTTAACCAAAACGATTCACATTAAGTGCTTATACCCAAAATTTCTCCTTTTAAGGTTCTTAAAATTTGCAAAGGGGTTTACCAAAATCAACAAATGGTCAAGGGTCCAAGTCGGGTCATCCTAATTCCTACCAAACCAATCCAGAAATCAAATGGTTGATAACTTTACTTAAGTTCCATGTAATTCCCACACTTCCTTAATTATTATTTAAAGAGTTTTATACTTAAGTTATTCATCCAATTTCTAGATTCATAAATATTCCCTACTCATCTTGGTTCATTTGTGAATTACATTTATATTCTTCATTTAAGAAAATATAACCTATATTTCATTCTATATTTCAAGTTACTATATCAACTCTCACTTTAAATTCATTAACAATTTCAAACACTTATGAAAATGGTTTTCAAGTATTCTCGACGTTTAAATCAGAATCATATGGTCATCCCATTTTCGAAACTCGAGAATATTTACTAGCGATGTCCGGATCATCAATAGAATTATCCTCCAGCGACTAGAATGGGATTCTATATCTATCTAGTATACACCGAACTTCGTATATACGTTGATCAGACGTATATTCAAAATTCTTACATACTCAATAGTCCAATCACGACGTCGAATAAAACACTCGAAATCCTTATTTCAAATTATATTCCAAATAATCATCGTTTCAAAATGATTTACTTGTTCAAAAATACCTTATATAGGTTTCAAAAATATACGCTCTCTCGTCATAATATTCCGAGATCTCATTCTAGGGTATTTCTAACCCTATCTCTAATGAGATAATATAACTCTGAGGAGTCCTATTCTTTTGTCCAAATATGTACGTACCCAATAGCTTTGTATAACCAAAGCTCTGATACCAACTGTAACGACCCGCCTTTTTGCCCGATTCTCGCCGGTAATTAAACCGACTCAAATCGTTCAAAAAGACGAATTGTTATGGGTACTTACATATATTGAACAAAAACAACAGAACTTTTCATTTAATAATTCAATATTACATCAGAGTTACATGAATATCAGAGTTACACATAAATATACACAGCGGAAGAAATAAAACTCTCAGCGGAAGAACATTATCTGATACAGCGGAAGCTCCAACTCTAGCGTGAACTCTAACTCCGGAAGCACTCTGAATCTTCTCCACAATCCATAACTGCAAACTAAACACTAGCTGCCCGAGTGGAAATTAGTGGGCACCCAGAGTTTAGGAAGGAACAATAAACTCCAGGTCAGTCGAGGGACTGGTGTGAGAACTCAAAAACAGTTATCATTTAGGTTTCATTTTAAAGTTGGGTAATTCAACGGACCACGCCGCTAATGCGGAACGGGTTTTACTCCATATGAATTCCCGTGCATAGAAATACGCAATGACTTTCAAAAAAAATGAAGCTATCATAAGCTCGTCCCATATCACACAATGCAAGCGCACACCAGATGGGCGAGTTTTGTCTTATGATAACCAAACATGATTTCATACGTGAAAATCCTCTTTAATATTATCATATAGTGTGGAAAATAAATTCGCAATTAAATGTATTAACCCTAGACGGCATGAGTGTCCCATACCACTATGTCGCCATATATAAATACAATCAAAATCGCATGGCTCGTATTGTAGATTTGGATTTCCAACTTGATGATTCCTGGCACGAAAGATCAATCAGGGACTTGAGCGAAATGTAACGCAACAAATCGCCAGGGCAGTATCTACGGTTTTCAACCAGACGCGACCCCCCGAACATACCCCATCCCCAGTTCACAAGTGGTTTCCCACTGCTGCAGCACTCATCAAATCATATATATATATACAGACCAAACCGCCAGTTTCTCATCATCCGGTGTGTGAGGTTTGTCGATGTCACGTCATACACAAAGCTACGCTTCGATAAGCCATGCTTTGATCATCATTAGCTCATATCATACTTGGGTATGCCACATTGTCAATATCTCCACATATCACTGATTCTGATTAATACATATTCTCTAAGAACGTAACTTAGAGACAGAGATATTCAATTGCCACAAATCATATGTATATTCACACGGATCAGTGCTACGTGGTCAATTACAATGTCAGACACACCATCCATACAGGTCCGTTCCGGGTTTGAACGGAACACAATCCGAAAATCTCCAAATATACTCAGATCTCCGGCCACCCTCGTATCGGGTGTACGGCCCGATCCGAGATGTCAGCAATCGATCCAAATAATCTGGATATTTCCAGTCTTCATTTATCGATTCCAAATCTTGAATTGCTTCATAACGTCGTAATATTACTTGGAATGGTTTTCAGACCTATATACGATCCCGGACTTTCCAAGTAACAAACGTATCTTAAAACAATAGTTACAAATCACACGGGTTTCTCAATTCAAATCTCCTTTCCCAAATATTTTTGTTTTATTTTGAATTACGGTTGGATTCAATTCTCGGAACCCGTTACCCTTTAATCTTTTTCTCAAATTCAACATTTGTTTTCCCAAATTTCAAAACAACTTAATTAATTCGTCGACACTTGAATAACCAAATCTTTATTTGGATTTAGATTTCCATTTAAATACCTATATTTCACATATCAGTTCATATAGAATCAATCGACTTATACTCAATATTGATTCACAAACTCAGGCAACACGATCAGAATCAGAATATGGATATTGTTAGTATTTCTGATCGTATTTGTCTGTTCCTATAAATCCATATCGAATATCAGGCGACCAATTTTATTCAAACACATCTCAATTCCATATCATATGGATGAATCAAGTCCTTTCCATAATGATTCATGTTTGAAGTCTTCAATTCAAATCATTTCAAATAACGTTAAAGCGTTACTGAAAGCGTTGGAAAAATGGTTATTTAATCAAATAACTCCAAATCATTCTAAATTCAAAATTTGACCATAAATCACCTTTAAATAATATAAATTCGTACTATTCGATTTTCGTTGCGGTCGGCGAACTGCATGTATGGCGACCCTTTCGGATTTAAATTTAAACCTAACTCGAAAATCATACGATGGAATTTGAAAATTCTTCTTTTACTCAATATCAGTAGAAATCCGTCGTTTTTTTTCGCTTCACGTCAATTCGATTCAATATGTTCAAGTTATACTTATTTGAAGTTAAAAGTCGATATTATCGAACTGTCGCTGTGCGACGAGCTCGATTTACACTATATGACCTTTGTATAAATATCGCTCAATTCGCTTTCAAATAAATAAATTTCACGACTTAGTTTTAAAACTTACTTCTCAATCTCTTTCCAAAAATCTTTTCAAAATCATTATCATGCTAGTCAAACTCGTTTCACATTGTCGAACGAATTATGAAATTTTATTTTTTTCAAATCTCATTTCATTTCTAATAATCGTTAAGTCTATTCACATCACAAATCTATATTAAATACGTATTTGAATCATTTCAAATTTTAAACTTTGAAATTTAAATTTTCAAATAATCTTTGAGAAGTGAGAATCATTTCCACACTTCTTTTATTGAAAAATTTATAAACTACATGATGCTAATTAATTTAAATTCATAAAAAAACCAATTTCAAAATTTAAAGTTATTTTTTTCAAATCAAGACAATTATTTTTACCAAAGTTTTTGCTCATTTTAAATGTTACTACAAAATTTAAATTATTGCTGATTTAAATTTCATAAACCAAAACAAGCTTAAATCAGCAATTTAAATTATCAAAAAAAAAAAAAAATCGGTTTCCCTTTATGCGAATATTGTTCATCTCAATTTCCGGCTTCCAGACATTCCAAATTAAATTAAATCAAATTTTCAATCCATTAATAAAATTATTCATTTACATGAAAGGAAACTTTGAATCGATCGCCCGTAAGATTTGCAACTACGGTGCATGCGACTTCACTCAAACAAAACAATTGCAATAACATAACTAAACAACATACACCATCCATTCATCGCAACCACAAAATAGATCAAGTGTGTACGGAGCGTTATTGTCAGTAACGCTCAGTGATTTACGGTGTTTACACAGCATACGCATCATTGATCACTCAGCGACAAACAATCAAACATTTCAAACGTCCACAATCACTGATTTTCCATCAACTATTATAATTATAACTAAATTATAACAAATTATTTTTACTAAAATAAAAATAATTGAAGTGGAGTTCTCACCTTGCGCTCTCCAGTTTTCACCGTCAACCCCTTGTATCCATCGCATATCAGCTATAAACAACTTTGAACCCTTTGCGAACGATGCTACTTTCGAACGCCGCTTCTCCGCAACTGCGCTGCTCTACGAACCCGGTGTCATCTGCGCATCAGCTCACGACCGTTATAATTGACAAGCGCGCACCGCATTCTTCGCAACGTATGCACATGCACCGTACACCGCTTTGTTTTCGACTTTGCTTGTCAACATAAATCTGCCTCGCATGCAACCGAACTACGATGGGAAACTACTGCTACCGGAGGAAGGAGGACAAGCTTCTAACGTGAGGAAGTAGGGGAGAGAGAAGAGAGAGAGAGGGGTGCGAGACGTGAGTGGACTGAAGAGGGGAGCGTGGTGAGCTTTGGTGGACAGGCCGAGAGATGGAAATGGGAGAGGAGGCGGCTACAAGAGTTTTGAGGAGTGGATGGAGATGCATGCGGTTGTGGAGACGGACGGACGGCTTTGGGAAGAGAAGTGGTGATGCATGAAGTGTGCGAACTGGAGTAGGAGAAAGAGAGGCAATGGAGGATGCGTGAAAATGAAAGGGATGGACTGTAAAATGGGTTTTAAAAACCAAAGAGGACACACGTCCATATTCAAAGACCCATTTCCATGCATTTGTACACCTAACCAACACGTGCCACTCCTCATTCATGCATGATGCCACCTCAAGGCCACTTGCCACAATGCAAACAATCCATGTGCTTCGCATCTATGCCGTGTGTACCTTGTTACTACTACTTCTTACTTCTAGTTCAAATGTTAATGTATTCATTATGTTTATTTCCGAATTTTAAATTTTTAGAGTTATTTACCGCGAGTTGTACCGGAGCAAGACCATCATCGTAAACAACAACACGCTCTGATTTGAAAACAGCAATAAAACCGGTCTGATTGATCAATTTTGTAAAGCGTCTAAAGGACCACGTTTATACCCAAAATACGTTGAAAAATTATCTGCTTATTTTTCAAAATAAAAATTACAGAAAAATTCTAAAAATTATTTTAAAACAGCGCGTGCAGAAATCGGATGAATATTTTTAACTGATATTTAATTATAATTTATTTTCAAGTCAAACAACTATTAAAAATTAAAAATCCATATAAAATCCATATCTAATTGTTTTTAAAATCTTTATATATTAAATATTTCTTAAAATAAATCTTTCAATTAAAATTTCATATTATAAAACATTTATATAAATACAAAATATTATTACCTATAAATATAAAAACCATTATATAAAAAAAATTACAAAAATCATTTCTATACACAATCTTTAAAATAAGTCTTATACAAAATAAAATTATTTATTTAAACAAATAAAAAGGGAATTTCGAATATTAAATCCTATTAATTCCAAAATATGTATTCAGAAAATCTCAAAATGTGTTACGAAATTCTTATTTAAATTTAGAAAATTCTGGTTCGTTACACCTAACACCCCGGTTTTATCTGTAAAATTAATTACCATTTTCCAATTAAATCTAATTAAAGATTTAACTATCTCCTGGAGTAAAACTGGTGGTACTCCATAATTGATCCACTCTTATATTTTATAATTTAAATTATCATATTCCTATTCTAATCTAATTAAAGATTCATTAAAACTCCGCTTAGTTTTAATCTTCCCAAAAATCATTATTAATGATTATTTAACTTTGGGAAATCAAACACGTCACACCGACAATCCACACCGTGCCACTGATTTCTGCTGATATATAACCTCTAAGCTCATACTTCTCAGAGAAGGGTGTTAAGCAAGAGAATAAATTCTCTGCCACCAAACAGATATATATATTTAGAAGAGATCAACAGTACAGTTCGAAATACAATGTTAGACATGAAATCCTGTCACTAACAGGGTTTAAGAACCAATGTCATTTAGAACATGATTCAAGATAAACCTGAAATCACATTCCTTTAGTTATGGAATCATAAGGGGAAAACAGATCAATATATAATCGACATCAATTTCCGTATTCGACAAATAACATGAATGTAACGATCCAGGAAATTTGAAGCCCGAATTCCAACAATAATACATAAAACCCGTATCACTTGCCAGAACTCAATTATCGAAAACACCAGATTGGTAATGAAAGAATATAGAGGGTGAGATAAGAAAGAAAGAGATATTAGAATAGAAGAAGAAGAAGAGCACAACAACATCAGAGTCAAACATCGCAGCGGAATAAAATATAATAGAAACAAAATATTTATTGAGAGCTTTGAAATAAGAACTTACAATCATCAGAGTACATCAATACATATGGACAGTTATTATAGTCTGTCCTCATATACAACACACAGTCGAAAAATACTAGATATCCTATGTCTGAACAACTTCAGCTCGTCTCCGGACTTAACAGTATCCGATAACCTGAAACTTCACAACCCAGTCTAGCCCGAGCATTTACAAAATATCGATCAGTCTTATGAACTAGAGTGATAAAAGCTCGCTAATGTTTTAAAAACATCACCCAACTTGATTTTAAAGTCAAATCTTTTCTTTTTAAAATCATATCTTATTCTGATATTATAATTGTGTCTAAACACAAATAAATATCAATCTAGCGGAACGCTTTCATCTCACATTCCACATATATAGTATATAATCAAAAACCACAGGCTCTTATTGGAGATTGGATTTCCAACTGTGACAAGGTACGGAACCACCTTCCAATAATGTATCTCTAGAGGCGAATACACTGGGTTCAACAAGAACATCTGGTAACCCGGCCACACATAACCAACTACTCATTTCGCTTGAGTGTATCGAATGTGTATAACCAACGGTTGGGGGCGACCCACCATTTCCCGATAAGGGACAGCATCGAAATAGAATAAAGAATGAAATGGATTTTCTCTAGATAGGTGATTATACACTCTACTTGGGAGCTATCCACTTAGCCATGCTACCTGCCTGATTTTTGTCATTTCCCAGTTGAAGAGGCTTGAGGTTTAACACTACCTTTAGCACATCACATCACCATTCACTTTGAATGTCACATTGTCAGATCCGCCAAATCACTAATTGATGTTCCCAAAAATACTCTGGTCGTTAAGCTAAAAGAATGGCTGTTCTCCGCCACTAATAGAAATACGTTTGTTGTAACGACCCAGGGATTTTCGGCCTCGAAAATCGACATAAATACCTTTACCGTAACTCATGCCAACCTTCCAAACGCCGAAAACACTGGAACGTTATTAGAAAGAATTTAGAGGGTGAGATAAGAAAGAAAGAAATATTAGAATAGAAGAAGAAGAAGAAGAAAAAACACAACATAGAGTCTCACATCGCAGCGGAACAAAATATAATACAAAAATAAAATTTTATAGAGAGCTTTCAAAATACTTACAATATCATAGTACATCACACAATGGGGCAGTTATAATAACCTGTTCCCATATACAACACATAGCGGAATAGTAGCTATATAATTTCATACGTCTGAACATCTCCAGCTCGTCTCTTCACAGCATTCGATAACCTGAACCTGTACCCCGGGCTAACCCGAGCATTTACAAAACACTAGGTCAGTCTGGTGAACCAGAGTGAGAAAAACTCCCACATTATTAAGGGTATCACACAACTTGATTTTAATGTCAAAACCTTTTCGAAAGAAAAGGATAATCGTAAGCCGAATCCACACATAAACATGGATGGTTTTTACCTTACGATAACCCAAATCATTTTTGAAATCAATACTTTTCTGATATTATAATAATGTCTAAATACAAGTAAATAACAATCTAGTGGAACGCTTGCATCTCACGCTCCACATATATAGTATACAATCAAAAACCACGGTCGCTTATTGGAGATTGGATTCTGACCTTGACAAGGTATGGGACCACCTGTCGCTAGTGTATCTCTAGAGGCGAATACACTGGGTTCAACAAGAACGTCTTGCAACCCGGCCCTCACGTGATCGACCACTCATTTCGCTTGAGTGTATCGAATGTATATCACCAACGGTTCGGCTCAAACCACCGTTTCCCAAAAAGGGATAGCATCGATAGATTAAAGAAGCAAAAGGAATTTCTCTAGATAGGTGATTATACACCCTAATGGGAGTGACCCACATAGCCATGCTGCCTACCCGATTTTTGTCATTTCCCAGCTATGAGGCTTGAGGTTTTAATTTCCTTTACAACATCTGGCCACCATTCACTTTGAATGCCACATCGTCAGATCCGCCAGATATCACTAATTGACATCCACAAAAATACTCTAGTGGTTAAGCTAAGAGAACCGTCGTTCTCCGCCACCAACTGTAGTACGTTTGAAGAAATCAACGTACGTAATTCCTTTTGAAATACTCTGTCAGACATTCATCCATACAAGTCATCCAGGAACAGGATGAACCGAAGGTACTCTCCTACTGCATCCAATATAGGAATCACCCCATGGATTCGTAGCGAGAAGTCCTTGCAACCCGTGGATTCCGACCACGACAGAATCACAATTTATCTCAGGCCGCTGAGCCAGAGATTATAAGTAATCCTTCCGCTTATGAAGATACACGGTCTTCAATGCTCCATCTCGACCGTCTTCTGACATCTTCACGTATTTGTTGGTCAGAATGGTTTTCGAATAAAAATTCGATCCCGGTCTTTCCATACAACAATCATATTGGACATATTTGATAGTCGGTGATTTAACTATCAAAATAATCAGTGTTTCAATCATGACAATCCAATGGGTTTACTGGTTCAGTATTCAGCACCACTTAGCCTTTTAATTAAATACAAATGTAAATTCAAACTCTTAAATACTTCGATATTATAAATATAGTTTTTCTCGTTTCTTATTCTGTAAATAAATCCATTTTAACACTTAGGAAAATCCTATATCGTATTTTCACTTTCAAACATTAGCCACGTTATTATCATATTGGGAAACCATTTTAACTTATTTCTCATCAAACGATGTTACGAAATCTCATTTTATTTCATTACTTGAAACAATACCAATGCTTATTCTAATAGAATAAAACCCATCCTTTACATTTCCTTCTAATTCGAAAATATCGTTATATTTTCGGCAACTCCTTTCATTTCCCTTTTACTTTGAAATCCTCAAATCTTCATCACAAATGCTACGTTATTATTTCTCTAATGAAATGATAACTCTACTAATCACTTTTACCATTACGACTTATACCATCCTCAGATAATTTTGAAGTTGTTCAAGTTGGAGTATTTTAATTACCTCTTAGACCTTGATCAACAACGTTCATATTTAAGGATAGATACGAGTTATAATAAAAAAAAACCAATATCTCATTCTAATCTCAGCACAAATCCCATTTAACTATTTTATTTAAAAATACGGTTTCATAAACCTTCTTCACTTTTTGAAAATCCCTCTCTCGGGTATAACCCTTTATTTGTTAATTTAATAATTAAGTAATATCTGATAAAACATCACTTTTAAAATTCCATTTTTATAAATTCTGAACAAGCCAAATATCCAATTTTAATTGTTAGGTTAATCTCTAATCACATGTTTATAATTCTGATTAATATCAGAATTTACTTTATTAAACAAATTAATAATTTATTTATAATAAATAATAAATATTTATTTCTGTTTTTGAAAACTTGTTTCCAAAATAATATATTTCAAAACCTATCTTCAGTTATAAAATATGTATTGTAACTTCAGTTCTATCAATTTACCTAACAGTAAATCGATATCATTTCTTTTAGGCCATTTACTGTCGATTACTCAACCAATATAGCCCATTGGTTAAAACATAACACAGATTGACTTTTCAGTCAATGATCACTACTAAAATCAATTACCCAATCATGACAGTTCATACGATAATATGAAATTAAATATTATATTGAGGAATCCGGTTGGATCCCTCCAACCTGTTCTTCTCTGTAATCAAATGGTTATCTCAAACATATCAAACAATTCAAACAGATCAAACAATTCAAACCAAGAAACACGTTTATTTTATAAACGTGACCAACCAAGGTGGGTTACCTTTATTGGAACCAAACGTTAAAAATAATGATATGGTATTTCAGTGAAATTAAACAACGGTTTAATTTTATCAGTTAAATCAGCAAATAAATTATAACTAGCAAACAACCAACCATTGGCAAGCAGAGCACACAAAATAAAAACCCAATTTATATAAAATATAAATGGGGAAAATAATGTGTGAGTTTAACTCACCTCGGGTTTCCGTTTGTAGTATAAACGGTTCATTTCATCAGTTTCTGCTACGTTTACTCCGTCCGTTCCATCCAAAACTATTCGTCCGTTGGTATGGGTCCAGCGTTCCTTATTTGATCATTTCTGTGTACGTGTGACACAACTATAATTAAATCGTTATTTACTACTTAAATAACTTAATATAAATTTATTAACCAAACTTTTTATTTGTTTATTTATTTTATGTTACATATAAGATTCGAGTTAAGCTTGAAATGGGTTAAGCATGTAAATATTGGACTAGGCGTGTTAACTAACTTAATTAAACTAGGCATATTGAATAATATCAGTCACGTACACATACCCTGTTCATTACGTTGCTGATCATTTCTTCTAAGAAACTCTCCATCTTTCAAACTAAAAACTTGATCCAACTTTGATTGCCATAGCCACCTGTCCTAGCACCGGAAACCACCTGTCATTCGGTATGCCATCGCTGCCCTTCCCCACCGTTAGCGATCGATTCTTGTCCCCTCTTGTATCCTTTTCTTTGCCATTTCTTGTTTCCGTCCGCACCATCCTATGCAATGGTATCCTTTTTTTTCTCTTTTTTTCGTTTTTTTTTGTACTGAAGTCATCCCATTTAGACCCCAATTCCTTACTTCCCTTCCTCGAACGTTTGAACAATTCCGACACAACTTACCAGTACCGCGTCATAACTCCATGCACCAAAAGCCCAGCATCAGCCTTCCTCTCTGCGGCGTTCTTCACCTGAGCCTTGCTGTCGAGACTACCAACTTTCCGCTACTCTTCTTGTTCTCGTATCCTTCTCCCTTGAACCCATGTTTTGATTTGTTTACAGAAGACGCCTCCTTCCTGTTCCTATCCACCAACAGACATCACGAAAGCACGACACTCTTTATCACTCCATCGCCTTGAACCCATGCAACACGTCTCCTATTTGAACTCAGCTGCCATCTTCTTCTTCTTGTCTTTTTAACGTCCGTCACATTTTTTTTATATCATTTGGCTGAGCCCAACGCTTAAACCTACTAACCCGTGCAGATGCTCCCCTTCCTCTTCATACATTCGTTCTCACCTTGCACAGTCTCCCTCTCCCCTTAGATAATGCGACCTCCCCATGCTCCCACTTAGACCAGGACCTCACCGTTCCCTCTCCCCTTTTGTCTCTTTTGCTTTAACACTTTGTTTGAATACATTACCGAACATGATAGTAGGATTTTACTCCATTTTGTTTGCCAAGAGATGAAACGAGAGTAGAGTATTTATAGGAGTAAATGGATTAGGGGTCACGGTATTGCTTAGGTAGGCTAGCATAGCTGCGTTGTTTTATCATTTCCATCTACAGTTTGATGGATTTGGACAGGGCCGAGCTTTCATGTAGGAAATAGTTGTGTATAATAAGGCGGAAATATTTTCTCAAATTTTCTCGTAGCTACGCATAAGTTGTCATAGCCCTGTGGCGTGTTTTCTTTTCAGAAATAAGGCTAGGCGCATTAAAAATGGCCTTCTTGTCTAACCATTGGATGTACACCTACTAAAGTAGGCTCGTGCATAGAACTTGACTTAGAGGTGAAAGTTATACGTTTTATATATTTATACACTTTGATTTTTGTAAGGATATTAGATTTTAATATTATATTATCAAACGAAACTTCATTGCGAAGTAGTTGGTAAGAACCCCTACAAACGATTTCTGTTTTCTGATAAAAAGGCCAATCTTAGTGTAAAAAGGTATTCCGGACCCAATGGGACAAGTTTCATCGAAATCCGAGGTCGTATGAAAAAAAATCCTTTATAAAACCAGAAATAAATACGCGTTTAATTTTTCCACGATCACCAGATAGATCAAATCAACTTGAAACTTTGAAATCCTATAATAATTCTTCAATACGAACCCAACGGCACCAGTTTTGTAACGAACCGATAATTTCGATGTCTTTAATTTCGAAGTTAATTAGAATTTGAATTAGAAAATTTGAAATAAGTGGAAAGATATGAATTTTATTCCTAAATGTAAACTTAAATGTATATGTTGTTTTAAAGTATACAATTTAAAATAATAATGAATCCTATTTTGAAACACCCTACCCCGCTCGCTTTATTCAGTTTGTTTTATACAATGGGTTTCGGTAGCGGTGACCGATATACCGTTAATAATATTAAAATCTCAAGATGTAAATATAATTAGAAAATTTTATATGTGAGATGCGCCTAGATGGAGCATATCAGAGGAATTGAGCTTATGGAGAAATTTATTCAAGTTGTTCGGTTCCCATCAACTTAATTTGATTTAATAAATAGCTGCAAATTGAAATGTCTTTGGAATCCAGGCGAACCCTGTCTAAAAATATTAAATAGGATTCCAAGTGAACGCCACTTTTAGTTTCGGAAATTCGGTCATATATCGATCCGAATCTTTAATTTTATTGCCAAAACGTGCAAAAAAAAGAGGTAACAACAAAATTTTGCAAATGTTGTTCGTATATCATATATTCTTCAAATGGATAGATATATAGGAGTTCCTTATATCATAAAAAGTAAATTAAATTAATTTCAGTTTAATTTATATTTGAAATAACACTTGTTATTTTACAAGGTCCTAATGGACACTTGGTTCCAAATTAGGCTATTGAATCAACAGGTGTCTGTTCTTTCCTGAATACATATCCACGTTGTTGCCTCCTTTTTCCTATATGCGTCTCCATCTTTCTTTTGCTCAGTAAATCAAAAACAAAAAAATAAAAATGGGAAAATCAAATCCCTAAAAAAATCGAAAATTCCCAAATCGCAGATGACGTTAGGTGCCATCGGCTTCCTCTTCAACCGCCGTGATCTCCGCCCGCCGCCTCCTCATCGTGCTGCTCGTCCTCTTCTCTCACCTGCACGCGCTGGATTCCCGAAAGGAAAAAAGGGCATCGAGATGATTGTCGGAGCCACCACATGCAGCGGTCGTCGAAGACCTCCATTCCCCCTCTGGCTCCCGCCTCCGACTGACATCCCCGATTCCCTTCCTCGATTTTTTTTAACCGTAGTTGAAGAAAAGGGGCGAGCCATAGTCTGTGTTAGAGATCCTCGTCGGCGCCTCCACCTGTTCTAGCACCCACCTCGCACCACCTTTTTTCGCTGGTTCTCCCCCCTTTGACGTGACCTGCACCATACAAGTGCCACTTCTGTATCCGAACTTTGGATTTTCAAAAGGGGGTCACTTCGTTTTTAAATAAATCCTGGTATAGTTCTTAAGCTCAATTTTTTTTGATAATTAAATTATCTAAAAGGGAAGATAAAATATAATATAGTAGTATAGGTTTGGTATTCGTCGAAATTAGGATTCGCAGTCAAGATTGGGCTTCTTCGTGCTTGTAATTTTGTTCGCATGTCAAGTTCTGCTGCCCTCAATTTCATCTTGTATATAAGGTGAGTTTCTACTCACTCATAGACTAATATTTTTATTAAGTGAATTAAAGATTTGAAATGTTAGTTGCTCTAGAATTGTTTGCTTCGTGATTGTGCACGTGCGACACAAACTATTATATCATATGACACGATATGGATGTATGTTTGACATGCTATGTTATTTTATCATCATGCAAGTCTCCCTTTAGATTAGAAAAAAAAAACACTACAGGTTGAAATGATACATACCCGACCCCCTTATGTATTCGAATCGAATTGGGATGCGGGTTGAAATGATACATACCTGGGATTTCGAATATTTTAAAGAACGATTTAAATGATAAATATCCGTATCACTTGACCATAAGATAGAAAATTTTATATGGACACCGTGGTCAATAAAATTATTTTTAAATAATTTATCGATTTTGGCAAGTTGAAGATTTAAGGAAATTTTCTATATATCATAAAGAAAGTTAAAAGAAGTTTTGTGCAAATTTTTCTTGAATGTTTATAAAGGGATTCAATTTGTATGAAAATAAGTTGTAAAGAGGGTTTCAAGTTAACACTTAAACTTTTATCTATCTAGATGAATTTATCATAACTTTATGTTTATGATATGATAAATTTTGAATGGAATAATTTAATGTAAAGATTTGCAAAGACTTGGGAAATGTTTCAAAGATTATTTCGAATATATGATTTGTCAAATGAATTTTGCCACGTGAATGTAAGACGAATTTTGTCGGAATGAAAGTGTTTTCAGGTATGAAAGAATATGAATCTAAATCAAGGTGAATACGGGTTTAGTCAACAAGTTAGAATTTAATGGATCATATTTTGATTTACAACAAATGTTAAAGTTGTTTGGATTTATTATATATATATAAAAAAAGGGATATGTAAATCCAAGGCAAACAATGATTGGAAAATCGTTAATCGTGAAGCATTTAATTTGAACTAAACAAAAAGGGAATTTGATCTAAAGGTGAAATTTTGATGAGGAAAGAATTTGTGAAACTTGGATTTAGGTTGAATTGGATTAATATTTTTAATAGTACTATAAATTTTATAAAGGCAATTTTTCTGCATTACTTGATTTTGTAAGTATTCTTTTATAAAATAATTTTGATTACATTAACTATATACACTTTATAATAGTTTTCTACTATATATATATTTGCATATGCATCATTTTCAAATTTAATATATCTATACTATTTTTCAAAACTTAAATTTTCCAAATTATTTTTATAATCCGAATAAAAACTATGTCCAATCTAGTCTAGTAATCCAAAGGGTGAAATAAAGGAATTCAAGCAATAGCGATATTTCGAGGAAGTTGAAACTTTGAAAATCGATGGTCGACAAAGAAATTTTGAATAGTAGATTTGCAACCTAAATCGAACCAACTATTGAGGAATTGATTTTGGGCAATATTTGAAATAAATTGATTTGCGGTACTCGAAATATAATTTCAAAGCTAATGGCCACGGTGCGAAAAATGTAAACATTTGGTTGTTAAGGAGACCGGAGTCGGTAAGTGGCATACTCTCTATCAGTGTCGATACCACTTTAACAATTGTGTACGTGATGACGTATCCAAAACGAAGCATGATGATTTGGAGGCGAGTACTGGATTGAAGAAGGCAACCGAGAACGAAATGGCCTTGACCTTCGGGTCATAATTGAAATGACTAAAACAGGAGCTATACCGTGACTAATTGAGTTAGCACCTTTGATCGGATGCACTTCTTCGATACCATTTCTATGACTATGTTGATGATTTGGGTGCCCTATTTGATTATAGGAGTGTGTTCTGAGGTGGGCGGTAGTGGCTGCTATGCGTTACCACCGGTCCGGGAGTGCAATTGGTAGAATCCTACCCTGGTATTGCCTCGAGTGCCTTGTCATTTACCCTAGCGAGCCCCATACGATTTTGATTTGTATCGTACCTATGGAGTGCCCTCTGATGCCATCCGTGTTAGGTTGGGTTTACGGTACTGTATAGAATACAGTATTATAAACGGTGTAAGGGTAAAAATGTTATCCCGCTTACGCTATTTTCATTACATTTACTTTACTGAATAAACATTACAATAAAAGCGTACTATTATATAGATATTAGTTTCGCAGATCCTTAGAGGATGGAAATCCCAAACATCCTTTAAGTTATTGTACATTTCAGTGGACACTTCATTTGAGTTAATTCACTTATATGAGACTGTTAGTCCTGACTCGAGTATTTTGTTTGTTTTATTTCTTGCAAATTGCCCGGGTCAGACCAAGTATTGCAGATTGACGATCTATCTATTAGAGCTTGAGTTTTGTTGGAGATCCAGTCAACCATCTTCTATGTCATGCAGTTATGCTCATCTTGGCTTATTGCCAAATATTAGTATGGTTCTATATTCCTTCTTCCGCTGTATCCATATTTATTCTATTCTCTGATATTCTGTAAAGTTAAAGTTATGTAATATTTTATAAATTTTTACTTCCGCTATGAGATATTATGTGTTCTGTGTATATGATTCTGTGATGATTTATATTTCAACTTCATAAGCAATAACAATCTGTCGTTTTGACCGGTTCGAGTTGGTTTAGTTACCGATTTGGAGCGGTCAAAAAGCCAGGTCATTACAACATGGTATCAGAGCTTTGGTTATACAAAGCTTAGCTTATGGGGTTGAAACACTCGTTAGAGATAAAGTAGAAATACTCTAGGATGAGTGAAATCATCTTGGAATCCTACCAAGAGAGCGTATTTTGGAAAATAGAAAAATATTTTAAATGATTTAAAAAGGATTTTTTAAAAGGATTTTTCTATAAGAATAATTTGAAAATTTAGCCTTGTTTTATATATATATCCTTGTATAAATCCCATTCCTTTGAACTCGTCCTTGTGCGGGATCCTTCCTAAGTTAGAATTTTCCGAATCCGAGTCTCGATCGTGTTTGTCCCATCTTAGGAATCTGGAGTCGGTTGTTCCTAGATCTTGAAACTTCATTAATATTTCTAATCGATCCTGGACAAATCCTATTGATTGGATTCGTCCGTTTGTGCATCTCCTAACTTATAATCTAACTTGGTCGAAGCGAATTAGATTACGGCTTGAGAATATAAATAAACTGGGATAAACAACTAAGTTTTAATTTCTTAGTTGAATTGGAAATACAATGCATTGTGTTATATGTGAATTTATACCCCTATATTAATGAAATTTCCTTGATCAAAACATATGTGAACCCATGAAGCTATATTAAGGAAAATTTTATACATGTGGGATTTGTGAATTGAAAAAAATGATGACTTGGTTAAATTCTAAAATGACCATGAAAATAATAAAGTCATAGTGAAAATCCTAAATTTTGTTCTAAATTGGAAAGCAGCAATTTGATATTATAAGAACAGAGGATAGCGACTTGTGTAAATTATATAGGGTCACGTAAGAATAAAACAAACACTGAACTTTAAGGCTTTGGAAATAATGTGTATTTGAAACCTAAAATGCTAATAGAAACTGTAATCAAAATATGACAAAACAAATAAGTGAGAAAATAAATAAATTCCCTGCTTGTAATTGATATAACAAGATATGTTTGAAATATACCATTTCGGCGTATAACTAGAAAATTTTAAATAGGAATTCCAATATGCCTTTACTTTAAGGAGAAGTGGTTCAAATATGCAGTGATGCCAAAAATCGGACTGTTGAGTACGTGAAGAATTTTGGGATATACGCCTAGCTAACCTATATACAAAGTCCTATATGTACTAGATAGGTATAAAATTTCACTCTAGATTCTTGGGAATAAATCTTGTGATGACTGCAGCATCATTTGAATTTATTTTCCAGTTTCGAAAGTGGGATGAATAAATAATTTCAGTTAAGACGTCGAATTTATACTTGAAACATTATTTTGAAATAATGTGAAATTTTAGTTAGAAATAAAAATTTGGATTTGAGTAAATAAAATAAATTAGCATCTGCATAAAAGTTTATATATTCCAAAACCTATGAGATATATGGGATTTTATAACTATAATTAAAGCAACCTATGCCTCCTATATTTTGTAGAAGTAATTGAATCTTAGAAGTGATACGAATTAGATTTATAAGATGATAGAATTAAAATGTACTTTACAAGTAGGTTGGGTGCTAAGAGCGAATAAAATTATTTTGCCGAAACGAAAGAGAAATAGAAATTTTGTATAAATTTGACATGGATTTAGGAAGAGAAATATTTCAATTTTGGGATGTTAACTCAAGTGGTGAACTTACTTTAAGACAAACATATATGTTCTGAATTTAATTTTTGCTATCTGAAAGAATTTAAATAAAATTTGTACAAATGAATTCATTGAATTCATAGGTATTACAAAATGAAATTCCGCCAGTAACCAAGTTATTTCAAGAATGACAATGTTAAAATTAACATTATTGTAATACTTAGTAATATGAAGAAGGAGATTACTGCATTATTGTTTTGCAAAAGCAAACAGGGATTTGGGAATAATAAATGATGTTTAATTTTGAAATGACTGCCAACTTCAAGTAGCAGGCAAACCTTCTTATAACTTTAGCATTTAAAAGTTTTTCCCTTACATATGATGGTGTACTTTTATTCTCTATTCTGAAGTCTCAATTACACATCTTAAAACATACCACTCATAATGTACATCACACATCTAATTCCCTCCCACAAATTAACACTACCAGATGACAGGTTAATCTCTCCATGTAAACAAATAAAGGAAGAATAACAGGCACACTTTATTGCCAGCTTTTATTTTTGGGTGAAGCTCAAATAAATATATTTTTTACTTGAAAAAAGAGAGAGAGAGTGGCAGCAGATGCTGCTGCCACAGACACTGCTAGAGAGGGGGCTGCTGCCGTAAGGCAGCAGCAATGAACATATTGGCTGCCGCAGTGCAGTAGTGGGAAAAAAAACTGAAATGACAAGAAGAAAAAACTGAAATTAAAGAAAAAAAAACTGAAAAAAAAACTAACTAAACATTTATTGAATATTTTACTATGTTATTTACAGCATGAAATGGTAAATGTTGCAATACAAAGATATGTAATGCCTCAGTCTCTTACTTTCTTTTAAATATAAAAGTTTGTGAATATCATGCTGTATCATGAAGTTTCGAATGAAAAGTTATTAAGAGATTGCTACATGAAAGTTTTAATAATTTTATAAGAACTATGAGCATGTGTGAATACATTGGATCTCGGTCATACTGATGATTTCAGACCCATGAAGTTGAGTATATGGATTTTGTAAAGCAAGTAAAGAATGTCTGGTCAAGGGCGGGAGGCACAACGACTGAAGAATTAACATGATAATAAATCGGAATGAATTCATCATATGGAAAAGAAAAGAAAAAAACTGATAAATGTATATGCTTCCTCAGGGCAGCAGCAGCAATTAAAATCTGCACTAAAAAAAAAAAATTACAGGTGCTGTCATTAAGGGAAATATGCAGCTGACATTAGAAAAAAGGGGCAATAAAGAAAATATAAGCGGTGCAAATTCAAAAAAAATGAAAGCATGGAAAAAAAAGGCATCATTAAGGGGAATATGCAGTTGACTACAGGTTCATGCTGTGTATTATTTGATGTTTTATTCCTTTTGATAAGATATGCTTCTGCTCATTCTTGTATTCGCTAACATGATGTTCTTTTTCTTTCACATAATACTTGTAAATATTTTGATAGTGCATGAGAGAACTCTACCTGTATTGGTTTTGTGAGATGTTAGCAAAATGATGGACTCCCATTCAAAATGGTTATCGCTAAACCAATTATGTAAGTTGAACCGTCTTAAAGTGTTTGCCCAAATGTCATACACATAACGACATCCAAGGATGAAATGCTCGATGGTTTCATTTCGCTGGTCATAGAAATGACATTTGATTGCATAATTAAACAAATGAATAAATGAAGGTTTAGCAAATTAAAAATCTAAACAACTAGAATGATAAATAAATATGTAATTAAATGTTAAAGTTCAAACAACATAAATGACAGACAAATTAGACGTAAAAAGTTGGAAAAAAAAGTGATTAACATGCATTTGGATGTTAACAATAGATTTGTGAATTGAAATGAGAATAAAACTAGTAAACATAATATAAATAACGTAAATAACAAGGAATGAAATGCAAATAGAATGCAAAAGTTTATGTATGAGAATGTAGTGAATTGGTATGGTAACCGATTTGTTTCATTTTCATTGTTATTGCCATGTCATGTAAATTTATATTATATGTTGCCTATGGTTATGTATATTATATATTTTCATGTTTCTCATTTGTTTGTTGAGATTTTTAGTAGGTTGCAATGGCGTGCTTTGTCTGTGGAGTCCGCTTTTGCGCCAAAATGCTAATAAAAATATGCAAATACGCTTTAAAATGCCAAATAAGGTACGCATTTCTGTTTACATATCACATTTGTGTTTCTTTTATTTTGTTTCCCCTATATTGGGATGCCTCATCGTGTGGATGAGATGTATATTGACATATATTAAATTTTTAAGGTTTTCCGGGCACTCCGTACAAAGGAGGTGCTGCCGAAATTTTCCGTAAATCCGAGTGTTAGAAAAATTTTGAGTTTTAAATTTCTATAACTTAATTTTCTTTCTAAATACGTTTTGAACTAGGTATATGTATAGCTATATATGTTATATATGTAAACCCATACGACGTTCCTTTTCGAGGACGAAAAGCGCTAAGTGGGGGAGAATGTAACGAACCGATAATTTCGACGTCTTTAATTTCGAAGTTAATTAGAATTTGAATTAGAAAACTTGAAATAAGTGGAAAGATATGAATTTGATTCCTAAATGTAAACTTAAATGTATATGTTGTTTTAAAGTATACAATTTAAAATAATAATGAATCCTATTTTGAAACGCCCTACCCCGCTCGCTTTATTCAGTTTGTTTTATACAATGGGTTTCGGTAGCGGTGACCGATATACCGTTAATAATATTAAAATCTCAAGATGTAAATATAATTAGAAAATTTTATATGTGAGATGCGCCTAGATGGAGCAAATCAGAGGAATTGAGCTTATGGAGAAATTTATTCAAGTTGTTCGGTTCCCATCAACTTAATTTGACTTAATAAATAGCTGCAAATTGAAATGTCTTTGGAATCCAGGCGAACCCCGTCTAAAAATATTAAATAGGATTCCAAGTGAACGCCACTTTTAGTTTCGGAAATTCGGTCATATAACGATCCGAATCTTTAATTTTATTGCCAAAACGTGCAAAAAAAAGAGGTAACAACAAAATTTTGCAAATGTTGTTCGTATATCATATATTCTTCAAATGGATAGATATATAGGAGTTCCTTATATCATAAAAAGTAAATTAAATTAATTTCAGTTTAATTTATATTTGAAATAACACTTGTTATTTTACAAGGTCCTAATGGACACTTGGTTCCAAATTAGGCTATTGAATCAACAGGTGTCTGTTCTTTCCTGAATACATATCCACGTTGTTGCCTCCTTTTTCCTATATGCGTCTCCATCTTTCTTTTGCTCAGTAAATCAAAAACAAAAAAATAAAAATGGGAAAATCAAATCCCTAAAAAAATCGAAAATTCCCAAATTGCAAATGACGTTAGGTGCCATCGGCTTCCTCTTCAACCGCCGTGATCTCCGTCCGCCGCCTCCTCATCGTGCTGCTCGTCCTCTTCTCTCACCTGCACGCGCAGGATTCTCGGAAGGAAAAAAGGGCATCGAGATGATTGTCGGAGCCACCACATGCAGCGGTCATCGAAGACCTCCGTTCCCCCTCTGGCTCCCGCCTCCGACTGACATCCCTGATTCCCTTCCTCGGTTTTTTTTAACCGTAGTTGAAGAAAAGGGGCGAGCCCCAGTCTGTGTTAGAGATCCTCGTCGGCGCCTCCACCTGTTCCAGCACACACCTCGCACCACCTTCTTTCGCTGGTTCTCCTTCCTTTGACATGAGCAGCACCATACAAGTGCCACTTCTGTATCCGAACTTTGGATTTTCAAAAGGGGGTCACTTCGTTTTTAAATAAATCCTGGTATAGTTCTTAAGCTGAGACGACCCCAAATCCCGTTCAGACGTAGACAAGGGTTATCTTTGGAATATAACAAAGAAACAGATAATAGCAGAACAGAAATAAATAAATACATCAAATAATGAACAATAGAATATACTGGATAAAAGTAATCATCAGAGTTACACAGTATACAGGATCTTACTTAGTACAAGTACAGTTCAACTATACATAAATGCCTACAGCGGAAAACAAACAAAATATGTAAAATAGGAGCTGAACAGCATAAAAAGAGATAAATGATAGAATCCATCTTCAGCTCTAGCTATCCAGAAAGAACCAGCTAAACCTGAATACAAGGCTGCCCATGTAGAGAAAGGGGCACCCGAGTTTGAAAGTGAAACAAACTACGAGTCAGTCATGGGACTGGTATGAGAAATCTACTCAACACATATATAATTTGGCTAATTACAGGACCACGCCACTTTCGTGGAACGGGTTTACTCCATTGGATTGCCAGTGCTTTAAAACAAATCTTTCTTTTGAACAACGCAATGCATTTTATAAAAATGAAGCCATTATAAGACTCAGTTCCCATCACACAATGCAACGCAAACCGGAGGATAGAGTTTTTACCTTATAACGGCCAAGATATGCTTGAGACGAATAAAACAAAAGCATTTGATATTATTGCTAGTGTTTATATGTTTTGAAAACAATTTCAAATCATAGCTATCAATCATAGACGGCATTAATGCCCCATACCACTATGTCGTCATATATAGGTATACAATCAAAACCGCACAGTCACGTATTTGGAAATTGGATTTCCGTCATGAACCAAGGCAAAAGATAGTCCTTACCGAATTCGAGACAATCTAGCCCATGTCTCAGGCAAGTACTCAGTCAAGCCTTTGGAGCGACAGGGTCGGTCCACCGATGTGGATTAAAATGCCTGAACAATGCGTTCCCCCGCCCTTTGGGGCGTAAACGAGCCAACGAATGACTCCATGGGACCCGGATCGTCCGATCAAACCGAGGCGCCTCGCAACAGCAACAACCACATAGGTGAAAAGTATATATAAATGTCAGGGCTGGTAGGTCACTGACACCCCCCTAGCTAGAAAGAAACACATGCCCTCCCTGTGATCCTTCTCCCGTTTCTGGTTCATACCGGTGTGTGAGGCTCGCGAATTCACGTCATACTCAAAGCTACGCCACACAGGCGGTGCTTTGATCATCACCACAAGGCTTTGCTTTTCAACAGAAGCCCTGATCACTACGTCTTAGCATGCCACACAGGCAATTCATACCGTGCGACTGGTGTCCATCGATATACAACCTCTGAGCTCGTGCGTTTCAGAGAAGGGCGTTAAGTAAAAGAATAAATTCTCCGCCGCTAAACAGATGTATATTTAATAGGGATCAATCAACACAGAATAAAATCCAATGTCAGACACACAGTCCATTTACAAGTCCGTTCTTGGTCTGAACGAAACCGGAGGCACTAAATACCTCGCAAACCCATCGATCACCACGTATGTCTGGACGATCACCACTCATTATCCATATTTCGGGATGCCTCCCAATCAGGACCTCGATTACCATCCAGACGAGGTGAAGATCTCCGGTCTTCGACCATTGTCTTCATCTTTGACTTTCAATCGTCGGTCAATTATTCGAAATGAGAATTAACTCGGTCTTTTCAAATAATTCACGGATATTTAGAATTTCAAATCAATTTACTTCAATAGTTAAATCATTCGACAACACCAATTTTGTTCTTTAATGTAATTTTTCACACCAAACACATTCAACCATTAAATACCACATAAATCGAGCAAATTCAGTTTATTTCCATTCCATATCGTTTATGATATTTTATAACGATTTATCGCTATTTTTATTTATTTAAAAATAGCCAATTTATTCAAAACGACGCTTCGGGCCATAGCGCGGCCGTGGCGCTGTTTTTCTTCAGATTTGATTTACACATATCTGAAAATCTAACCGTTGGATCTTCATAAAATTTACATCAATAGAAAGGTCTTTTCAAAACGAATGCAACGGTTCCAGTTTTGGGAAAATCAGACGGTCGGATCTCCCGATACAATCGTTTGAAGTTTCGAATTCAAAATACGAACTGCAGCGTCGTTATTCGATTTAATATAATTATATTTATAAATATAAATAAATATAATCGTTTCTGGCGTTGTTTTTCTTCAGGTTTGAATTAAACATTCCAGACAATCCAACCGTTGGATTTTTACAAAATTGGTGCCGTTGGAAAGATTTTTCCAAGGCGAACCCGACGGTTGCGGTTTCAGGAAAATCCGATGGTCGAATCTCCTGGTATAGTCGTTTGAAATCACGGTTTCAAAATACGAACTGCACGGCTTCGTTTCATTTTAATTTTATTTATATTTATATATTTATATAAATATAGTTCATTCAACAATTTCAATATCGTTTTCACTTCAAATATTTCACTAACGCCTTAAAATTTTGGAAAATTTCGCCATAAACCCCTTTGTACGGGAGGGGCTGGGAAAATTCCCAAATAGCCACACGGGCGTCTCATGTCAACAAGAAAAAGAAAAAGCCAAGCGGCTAGCCAACAGGCTCATAAAATCATCACCCAAACAAAACAGTAAATGTGTACCTATTTGTCGGGCACAAAATTTTATTCCTCTTCTCTAGCCCCTTTGCTATAACCTGTTCAATAGATATGCATGTACATATATACAGTTCTTATCATTTATCATTTTCTATTCAACTTCATATTTGATTCCATTTGGTTTAAAAACACCATTCATTCTAATGTTGCATGTATAGGCAAAAATCATGTCTTTAGCTAATTAATGAATATTTCAACTCATATATATTTATTTGAACGAGTGGCTATTTTTAACACTTCACATTTCAACAATTCATGTATCTAATAAAAATGTGATTTTTATTGTAAAACAAATTATTTCAAAACACTATTATTTTATATAGTTTATATAGGGGATAAAAATAGGATTTTTATTATAAAATAATTTCTTTTAAAACGAGATTATTTTACATAGCCCATATAGTTGATAAAAGGTGATTTTTATTATGAAACAATTTATTTCAAAATATGAATAACATTCAACACATGAATTTCAATTCAACGAATGAATATCGATTCAACACATGAAGACTTTCTATAGTTTCTATATATAGATAAAAATGTGATTTTTATATTTAAAACACGAATACCATTCAACACATGAATTTCTACTCAACGAATGAATATCAATTCAACACATGAAGGTTTTCTATTAATGAATAAATATAGTTTCAGCAAATGAAAATAATTCAAACACATGAATATTATTCAAAATTTCGACAGCATAACGACAGGGTAGTTAAAACCGGGACCGTCCCTAGTACGGCTCCTCGCTCTACCTTAAAACCTCGCGGTTTTTGACAGCGGGGATCGTGCATCTAGTTCGCACGCAGGCGGCATGTATATATTTATTTCATTTCCACAAACTAATCCTATGTGGTTTCAACCAAATATTTTTCATCCACAAACGGGTATTTTTCAACCACAATCAATCAATATCAACCACAAACAATCCCAAACAATCATTCGCTATCAATCAATTTTCATATCACATCAATCAAACAAACAAGCATACAAGTCGTTCATGGTCTGTGGACGACGGGTGTCGGGTGCTACTAAACACCGTCTGCATCCTAGTATATATATATATATATATATATATATATATATAACTAGAAAAAGAGAATTTAGAGTGAGGAGTTCTCACCAAAGCTATCCCAAACACCGCGACTCTTCTTATGTAGGAAATCTTCACCTTTTCGTCTTTTGTCACATTCGTTGCTCGCATTCACTATATGTATAAAAATCACATTTTTATATTCTCTTTACTTCACGATAAAATAAAGTTCAGATTTTTATTTCACTTCATATATATTTCGATTTTCTCTATAATATAAAAATCATATTTTTATTTGTTCTCATTCAATATAAAAATCACATTTTTGATACACCGCTATATATATATATATATATATATATATATATATATATATATACACACTTCAAAATCATATTTTTATAGAAACAAAAATCATGTTTTTGATAAAAACAAAGACCGCATTTCTATTCTATCAAAGATCGTATTTTTATGCGCCATAATATATAGAAATCTTATTTTTATATAGCTATACTGTCTACATAAAAAAAATCTCATTTTTATATTTTCAAAAATCATCTTTTTATAATTTCAAAAATTATCTCTTTACATTTTCAAAAATGATCTCTTTACATTTTCAAAAATTATCTCTTTACATTTTCAAAAATTATATCTTTACATTTTCTAAACAACATATATTTATATTTTCTAAAAAAAATGCAAATTTTATTTACAAAACAAATGCTGATTTTATTTATTGAAACAAATGCTGATTTTATTTACTAAAACAAATGCTTTAAACATCAATGGTATAAATTTAAAATAAAATGATTAATCAAATTAACTAAGGGGATTACCCATTTCATCATCATTAACAGCGCTGAAACCTTGCTTCTCCACTCTCCCTCTTCACTGCAACCACCACGGGCGACCTGAAGATGATCGGAACCCAGCGCCGCCTAGCCCCCAACGTCCTCCACCATCGCCAGCGAGCATGACGAACTCGCAACACCGTATCCCCCTGAAATAACCCACGAACGACCGCCCTTTGTGGCTTAAATTCGAATGAGAAACCCAACGATAACTGATGAGGGTGGCAAGGATCGAAAGATGATGATCCGCTCTTTCATTTTCACATTGAACGATTTGCAAATCGGAGGAGAGATTGAACGAAATTAGTAAAAGAACGAGGAGATATATCCGTCATTCAAAGGGTTAAAGGCGGCTGGACCATTTTGACCTAGAACGGGGTTGACTAGGGCTTTATAAAAGAAAATATATATTTATATATTATTTTTATATGATTTAATTTGGAAACTAGGTTTTTTTTCATTTGGATGCAAAATCAATCCCAATGACTGTCGCCCCTAGCCAAATACCCTCATTCCGGACACAATGGAATATGTCTGATAAGTCAACTCTATCGTTACGATCAGTTTTCATTAAATTTAAAATATACATCCTTATATTTTAAATTCAAACGCACATTTTAATTTACCGGGGCCACACACTAACTCGAAAAATTCTAGAAAAATATTTTCTAGCTTCGTATTGACGATACGGTCCTAACAAAACTAGTTTCGTCGAATTCTGAGACCGTTGGAAAAATGGCCATTTTCCAGTCGATTAAAATCAACTGAAACTGGTCAAACGCGTTTTCCTTTGCCACGCTCACATATTGATTCGAAAAATTATGAAATTTGAAAGCTAGCAATAACTTTACATCCCGGATCCAACAAAAGTGGTTTCGTCGAAATCCGAGGTCGTTTGCAAAATGGCTATTTTTAAGGGCCGAAATTCCATAGCGACTATTCAGAATTTTCAACTGGACATACCTTTTGACCCCCGCTATGAAATTTTGATTTTTCGGATTCGTTGGAAAGATATTCCCAAATAGATCCTATTATTTTTGGTTTCACTAAAATCCGGTTTATTTTGCACCCGGTACATTCATTTGAATTTTGAAATCGAATTATCGAACTACCCCACCATTTTCAATTCCTTTTATAATTATAATTAATTATATTCGTTTTCAATTGTCGATTCATACTCACTTTTCATTGCCATTATTTAAAATATTTATTTTAAATATTTAAAATCCATTATTTTTAGCCAATTTAAAAAAATTAAATTGGTTCAAATTTTTTGGGTCGTTACAATCTCCCCCACTTAAAACTTTTCATCCCCGAAAAGGAACAAAGTCGAAAGTGGTTTGATAAATCTACAATCACACAACACAACCAACAATTAAATCGTTTTAACCTTTCAAAAATATACTGATCAGCTTCTATTCTCTTTTTAAAATCATTCAGACCATAGAATTTAAAAGTTCACATCCATGGAAAGAAAATAACAACAGAGTAGAGAATCAAATGGTAATGCAAAGTAGGATAAATGTACCTTGCACCAGAGTCAATCAGAGATATCCACTCGGCATCTAGGATAAGCTTTCTGAATGCTCTCCTCTGTTTCCCAAGTACAATCTCACAGATCTCCACTCCATTGCACTTTGACTAAGTGAACCTTCTTGTTCCTCAGCTCTTTGGTTTCTTTGCCGGTAATCTTGAGCGGCTCTCGTCTCACAGCTAATTTTGGGGTAATTTCAATATCCTGTTGAGCTGCTTCTTCCACGATCAAGTCTGGATCATGAACGTGCTTTCGAAGTTGAGATATATGAAATACATCATGAACTCCAGGCAACCAATCAGGCAATTTAACTTTATATGCGAGAGTTCCGATCCGTTCCAGAATAGGAAACGGACCTATGAATTTGGGCGCCAACTTTCCAGTTTTACCGAACCGGATAACTCCTCTCATCGGCGATACTTTCAAATATACATAATCGCCAACAGCAAAGGATATATCTCTTCTTCTTCTATCGGCATAGCTCTTTTGTCGGCTTTGAGCGGCGAGTAATCGTTTCTTAATAAAATCGACTTTGTCGGCGGCTTCTCGAATCATATCTAGACCCAACACAAGTCTATTTCCAGGTTCGACCCAACAAGCAGGAGATCGGCACGGTCTATCATACAATGCTTCGAATGGCGACATTGTTAGACTCGCCTGGTAGCTGTTGTTATAAGAGAATTCAGCCAAATGCAGATTGTCTTCCCAGGATCCACTGAAATCTATAACACAAGCCCGCAATAGATCTTCTAAAATACGATTCACCCTCTCAGTCTGACCATCTGTCTGAGGATGATAAGCGGTGCTCAAGTTTAACTTCGTTCCCAGTTCGACTTGAAATGCTTCCCAGAATTTGCTAGTGAATATTGTATCCCTATCACTGACTATACTGAGCGGCACTCCATGTAGTCTAACTATTTCCCTGAAGTATATCTGCGCCAGACTCTGAGCAGTTCTGTTTGATCTGACAGGTATAAAATGGGCGGTCTTCGTGAAGCGATCTACGATCACCCAAATACTATCATTCCCTTTTCTGGTTCTGGGCAGACCATCAATGAAATCCATGGAAATATGCTCCCACTTCCAACCAGGAACTTTTATCGGTTGTAACAATGCAGCCAATTCCTGTTGGTCGCTTTTGACTAGCTGGCAAGTAGGGCATCGGCTAACATATATTGAAAAGTCTCTTTTTATAGCCTTCCACCAGAATGTTCGTTTGAGATCGTTATACATTTTGGGCACACCAGGATGGATACTCAACTTGGACTTGTGACACTCGTCTAACACTTCCCTTTTTAACTCTGGGATATCAGGAACACAAATCCTTTCTTTCAACCTCAAAGTCTCGTCGTTATCTATTTGAAAACACGAGGGTTCGCCTTTCTGAATCCTTTTGATCATATCCTTAATAAAGTTATCCTCCTTCTGAAGAACAGATATTTTGTCAATCAAGGACGTCGTGATAATAAAGCTGGCGATCATTACATTCTTTCTGCTCAGCGCATCGGCCACGACATTGGCTTTCCCCAGAGTATATATAATTTCAAAGTCATATGCTGCAAGAAACTCCAGCCAACGTTGTTGCCTCAAATTCAAGTCTTTCTGGGTGAACAGATACTTTAACGACTGGTGATCTGTAAACAGTTCCAATCTGTCACCCAGAAGATAGTGTCTCCAGATTTTCAAAGCGAATACTATCGCCAATAACTCAAGATCATGAGTGACGTAGTTCTTTTCATGTGGCTTCAACTGATGGCTAGCATAAGCAATCACTTGGCCCCTCTGCATTAACACTGCGCCAAGGCCTTCTTTAGAAGCATCAGTCCAGACTTTCAAATCCCGGTTGCTATCGATGATGGTTAACACTGGAGCAGTTGTTAATCTCAACTTTAGCTCTTCAAAAGCCTCCTCACTTTCTGGAGTCCATTTTAATTTAGAATGCTTCTTTGTAAGCTTTGTTAAATGAACAGATATCTTCGAAAAGTTTTTAATGAACTTCCGGTAATAGCTAGCCAATCCGAGAAAACTACGGACTTCTGTGGGGGTACTGGGCTGTTTCCAATTCTTAATAGCTGTGATTTTGCTTGGATCCACAGCAATTCCTTCTTTTGATACGACGTGGCCTAAAAATTTCACTTCATCTTGCCAGAATATACATTTGGAAAACTTGGCTTTCAATACATTTCTTCTGAGGATCTCTAACACTTGTTCCAAATGTTTTTCATGTTCGGCTTTTGACTTAGAGAAGATTAGAATATCATCAATAAAAACCAGAACAAATTTATTCAATACTCCTCTGAATACTCTGTTCATCAGATCGACGAAATAGGCTGGAGCGTTACATAAGCCAAATGGCATTACTAACCACTCGTAGAATAAGTCGGGACCTCTGAATGCTGTCATTGGAACACACTCTTCGGCAATTCGAAGTTGATGGAAACCTGTAGCTAGGTCCATTCTTGAAAATACTTGTGCTCCATTCAATCGATCTAACAAATCATCAATCCGCGGCAATGGATATTTGTTCTTTATGGTCTGTTTGTTCAGATCACGATAATCCACACATAGCCGTAGAGTACCGTCAGATTTTGGGACAAAAACCACTGTTGCTCCCCAATCAGAGAAACTAGGTTTGATCAGACCTTTCCATACTAGCTATCGTGTTTGATTGTCTAATTCCTCTTTCTCTTTCAAGGACATTCATCGAATAGCATGAACTATCGGCCTTGCATTCGGAATCAAAGCAATCTTGAAATATATTTCTCTCTGCGGAGGTAAGCGAAAAACTTCTTCGAACACATCCGCATAGTTTTTGACGACAGGAAAATCTTTGATGAGGTCAGGAATATTTTCTGTGACTTCTGGGGTATTTTCTATTTGAGCTGGAGAAACATCGAGAGCTGACCAGAAATCTTTTCTATTTGAAGTCGGGCCTTCATATGGTATGGTTATAGAATTCCCCGATTGTGCCTTTGCCTTAACAACTCTCTCGGCGCATCTAACCTCCGCCTCATATCTGGTTAGCCAATCCAATCCCAGAATAAGATCGAATTCATTAAAATTCATGACGATAGAGATAATAGGGAATTTATAGAAAGAAAAAGAGACCGGTACTGCACAGATCCAACTGAGATTGATGGAACCCCCAACTGGATTTTGGACCGTCATTGGTTCTTTGAGCTTTTTCAACCTCAAATCCAACTTCTTGACTGCACTCTTTGCGATAAAGCTTCGTGACGCGCTTGTGTCAAATAGTACTTTAACTGGGATGTTTTTGACATTGAGCGTGCCTTCTAAAACATCAGACCTCCCTTGCTTATCTGAGGGCTCAGAAGTTTCTGCTACTTCATTTATATGTACTGCCTCAGATTTCTTTGAGAGTTGACACTCCCGTGCAATATGACCTGCTTCACAACACTTATGGCATTTCCTTTCGCCATGTGTGTTATTTTGCCTCTTCGTAGGTTTGGATCCGCTCTTTCCTTTCTTCTTTAAAGATCTGCAATTTCCTTGCAAATGCCCTTGCTTATGGCAGTTATTGCATATGGCGGCCGTTACCGGTTGTTTTCCTGATCTGGCCCTTTTTTGATTGGTTCTAGGCTCCTTACTGACCTCAGACATCATACTGGCCTCAGGACGTTCAGTTTCTGATTCAACCTTATCGCTAGAACTGACTTCTTCTTCATCTCGCAACATGCCTTTCCTATGGAGATCTTCATACTGATAAGCCATATAAATCATTTCTGAGAAAGGAAGCTTCACGTTCCTCATTACACTATTCTGATATTTTCTTTGAAGCCCGTGAATAAATCTAAGATTCTTCCTCTTTGGGTCTTTAATCAGATGAGGAGCAAAGTGAGAAAGTTCGTTGAATTTCTTATGATATTCTGGGATGGTCATATCACCTTGTATCAGATAAGAAAATTCGTCGCATAATCGCTCAGTCGCTTCTGGAGGAGTAAATCTTTCTAGGAAAGTCAATTTGAATCTGTCCCAGGTGATATCACCTTCCAGATTATTCTCAATAACTGAATCCCACCAAAACAAAGCTTCATCTTTGAGTGCCCAGGATGCCAGTAATCTTTTCTGGTCATCCCTCAGCTTTAAACCATCAAAGATCTTTTCAGCCGAACGAATCCAAGCATGTGTCTTCATAATAGATTCTTCACCAGAGAACGGTATTCCACCCATATTTCGATATTTGATTAATAGGGCCTCAATATCTGGTTCTGCATTCCTTCTGTTTCTGACACTCATTTCTAGTACTTCTGCAAACAGCAGATCAAGTGTCAGGTCATAGAAAAGATAATTTTAAAATATAGAAACATATACTTCAATGTAAATGTGTCTATCGAGGTGTTATTTCATTCTGCTACTCATACTAGGATATTACTGATCCTATATGTATAGAGTTACCCATCCTAGAACACTACTGGTTCTATTTCTGACGAGTTCGTTCAAATGTTATATTCCAGAACTAAGCTTAACCAAAGCTCTTATACCACGTGAGACGACCCCAAATCCCGTTCAGACGTAGACAAGGGTTATCTTTGGAATATAACACAGAAACAGATAATAGCAGAACAGAAATAAATAAATACATCAAATAATCAACAATAGAATATACTGGATAAAAGTAATCATCAGAGTTACACAGTATACAGGATCTTACTTAGTACAAGTACAGTTCAGCTATACATAAATGCCTACAGCGGAAAACAAACAAAATATGTACAATAGGAGTTGAACAACATAAAAAGAGATAAATGATAGAATCCATCTTCAGCTCCATCTATCCAGAAAGAACCAGCTAAACCTGAATACAAGGCTACCCGTGTAGAAAAAGGGGCACCCGAGTTTGAAAGTGAAACAAACTACGAGTCATTCATGGGACTGGTATGAGAAATCTACTCAACACATATATAATTTGGCTAATCACAGGACCACGCCACTTTTGTGGAATGGGTTTACTCCATTGGATTGCCAGTGCTTTAAAACAAATCTTTCTTTTAAACAACGCAATGCATTTTATAAAAATGAAGCCATTATAAGACTCAGTTCCCATCACACAACGCAACGCAAACCGGAGGATAGAGTTTTTAACTTATAACGGCCAAGATATGCTTGATACGAATAAAACAAAAGCATTTGATATTATTGCTAGTGTTTATATGTTTTGAAAACAATTTCAAATCATAACTATCAATCATAGACGGCATTAATGCCCCATACCACTATGTCGTCATATATAGGTATACAATCAAAACCGCACAGTCACGTATTTGGAAATTGGATTTCCGTCATGAACCAAGGCAAAAGATAGTCCTTACCGAATTCGAGACAATCTAGCCTATGTCTCAGGCAAGTACTCAGTCAAGCCTTTGGAGCGACAGGGCCGGTCCACCGATGTGGATTAAAATGCTTGAACAATGTGTTTCCCCACCCTTGGGGCGTAAACGAGCCAATGAATGACTCCATCGGACCCGGATCGTCCGATCAAACCGAGGCGCCTCACAACAGCAACAACCACATAGGTGAAAAGTATATATAAATGTCAGGGCTGGTAGGTCACTAACACCACCCTAGCTAGAAAGAAACGCATGCCCTCCCTGAGGTCCTTCTCCCGTTTCTGGTTCATACCGGTGTGTGAGGCTCGCGAATTCACATTATACTCAAATCTACGCCACACAGGAGGTGCTTTGATCATCACCACAAGGCTTTGCTTTTCAACAGAAGCCCTGATCACTGCGTCTTAGCATGCCACACAGGCAATTCATACCATGCGACTGATGTCCATCGATATACAACCTCTGAGCTCGTGCGTTTCAGAGAAGAGCGTTAAGCAAAAGAATAAATTCTCCGCCGCCAAACAGATGTATATTTAATAGGGATCAATCAACACAGAATAAAATCCAATGTCAGACACACAGTCCATTTACAAGTCCGTTCTTGGTCTGAACGAAACCGGAGGCACTAAATACCTCGCAAACCCATCGATCACCACGTACGTCTGGATGATCATCACTCATTATCCATATTTCGGGATGCCTCCCAATCAGGACCTCGGTTACCATCCAAACGAGATGAAGATCTCCGGTCTTCGACCATCGTCTTCATCTTCGACTTTCAATCGTCGGTCAATTATTCGAAATGAGAATTAACTCGGCCTTTTCAAATAATTCACGGATATTTAGAATTTCAAATCAATTTACTTCAATGGTTAAATCATTCGACAACACCAATTTTGTTCTTTAATGTAATTTTTCACACCAAACACATTCAACCATTAAATACCACATAAATCGAGCAAATTCAGTTTATTTCCATTCCATATCGTTTGTGATATTTTATAACGATTTATTTCTATTTTTATTTATTTAAAAATAGCCAATTTATTCAAAACGACGCTTCGGGCCATAGCGCGGCCGTGGCGCTGTTTTTCTTCAGATTTGATTTACACATATCTGAAAATCTATCCGTTGGATCTTCATAAAATTTACATCATTAGAACGGTCTTTTCAAAACGAATCCAACGGTTCCAGTTTCGGGAAAATCCGACGGTCGGATCTCCCGGTACAATCGTTTGAAGTTTCGAATTCAAAATATGAACTGCAGCGTCGTTATTCGATTTAATATAATTATATTTATAAATATAAATAAATATAATTGTTTTTGGCGTTGTGTAACAACCCGTATTTTCAATAACCTGTTATAACGTAAATCGAGGCAGAATTTAATTCAAAATTCTGAATCAAGGGAAACGGGCTATGCCATTGCGTTCGTCTCGGAAAAATACGCGAAATAGAGTCCGAGTTTTCGAAAATCGGAGTCCGTATGACCCGATTAAGGCCCAACGAAGTTTTCAGAAAAATTCAAAGTAAAAACAGATTTCAAATTCAAGTTTGAATTTGGAAAATTGGGCCAGTTTGGGCCAGGCTGGAAAATTCCCGCCAGAGTACCCAAGTCGACAGCCCTGTCGACTTGGGAATCGACTTGGTTGGACCCAAGTCGACAGCCCTGTCGACTTGGCTGTCGACTTGGTCCAGCCGGGCAGTTCTGCCTGTTGCACCATTTTGGGTTTGTGTTGAGCTTGGGGGCCAGATTCGATTTTGAGGGCTGAGATTGGAACTAGGGTTTAATCCTAGGGTTGAAACTAGTCCTAATCTCTATAAATAAGGCCCTAACCTAACCCTAAATCATCATTAATCAATCCTACAACTAAACTATGGCAAAATCAATCCTCTCATGGCCTCCACTCTCTTCATAAAATTCCTAAATAAATTTTTATGAGATTTTCCATGTATACAAGTGTTTTCAAGCTTGTATGAGCATCATTAGCTTGCATTCAAGTCAAGCTTCTATATTTGCAACATAAAGCAAGGGTTTTGATCACTTTGGCTTAAGGGTTTTTCTATTAAAGCTTGCATTTTGGGGTTTAATTGATTGCATAAGGGCTTTCTTATATTTGCTATACTCATTTGAGTCCTCATAAGCCCTATTCTACTTTCATATTTAAACTCTAAAGTTAATGATGCAAGTTGTGTTTGATCATTATGATATGATATGCAAGTTTATCATGTTATGCAAGGTTGTTATGTTATGATATGCAAGTTTATCATGTTATGCAAGTTTGCCATGTTATGATATGCAAGTTCATCATGTCATGTTATGCAAGTTTACCATGTTATGCTATGCAAGTATGCCATGTTATGATATGCAAGTATGTTATGCAAGTTTGGGATGATCATTTTGTTCATGTTATCATGTTATGCAAGCTTATCTTGAGTATGTGAACATAAAGCTTCAAGCTTTAGGCTAAAGGTTGCATTTTGGCAACATGTAAGTTATCATATCCCTTATGATAACTTGCATGTGAGGCTAAATGCGAACTTATGGCCATTTCTATATGTCATTTAGCACCATGTATCACCAATATGCCAAGTTTGGTTTTATGCATGCTTTTGAGGCCTAAAAATGTAATATGCAAGTGTATGAACATTTCATATGCCACCATGTTAAACTTGTGGCTTCAATACCTTTATGTCACGATTATGCCAAGTTCCCTCTTTCTATCCTTTATGCGCTATTGCGATATGTAAGCGATGGGATTGCGTTTGGGGTTGGGTAAACTTAAAAGACATAAAAACATAAGCTTGGGAATTTACCTATTAAGTTAGGTCTACCCATTGGGAATTTACCTATTAAGTTAGGTCTACCCAATTGCTTGAAAACTTGAAATGTGTTTTGGAAACATGATGGACATGACACTTAGAAAAGATAAGTGTGACCAACTCGAGGTTGGGTTGAGTTTGTAGCGTAAACCTACCCGGAACCGACCGGCTTAACTAGTATGTTGTTATCCTTATGATCATACCTGCTTCTCATGCCAGTTAACTTTATCAGTTTACATTGATTGTAGTAGGGCTTACTCAGTCTTTTTGACTGACCTGTTTTCTTTCGCCTCTTTTCTTCCGTTTCCCCCCCCCCCCAGGTTCTCAGGGAGGGAATATTGGAGCTTAGCTGGATTTCTGATCGCTTGCTTATGGGATTTTAGCTCATGTACGGTCTTGACATGAAGCTAGCTATGGTTATCACTTATTTTGGGGATAGTACTTATGTATTTCAGTTTTTCAGCAATGTTGTTTTTATCTAGACTTGTGTATTTGGAAAGTTGACATTATGTTGTACCAGACTTGTTTTGAAATGGTTTGAAATCTTCCACTGTTTTATCTATGTTATTTACTCTGTTTACATATATACATATGTTCTTGTTCTGCTTTGATATATCATTATGCATGTTTACCTGATTCAAACGCCCCTCCAAAGTCAGAGTGCTCGCAAGAGACTCCCTGGCGGAGGTGGGGTGTTACACGTTGTTTTTCTTCAGGTTTGAATTAAACATTCCAGACAATCGAACCGTTGGATTTTTACAAAATTGGTGCCGTTGGAAAGATTTTTCCAAGGCGAACCCGACGGTTGCGGTTTCAGGAAAATCCGATGGTCGGATCTCCTGGTATAGTCATTTGAAATCACGGTTTCAAAATACGAACTGCACGGCTTCGTTTCATTTTAATTTATTTATATTTATATATTTATATAAATATAGTTCATTCAACAATTTCAATATCGTTTTCACTTCAAATATTTCGCTAACGCCTTAAAATTTTGGAAAATTTCGCCATAACCTCCTTTGTACGGGAGGGGCTGGGAAAATTCCCAAATAGCCACACGGGCGTCTCATGTCAAAAAGAAAAAGAAAAAGCCAAGCGGCTAGCCAACAGGCTCATAAAATCATCACCCAAACAAAATAGTAAATGTGTACCTATTTGTCGGGCACAAAAATTTATTCCTCTTCTCTAGCCCCTTTGCTATAACCTGTTCAATAGATATGCATGTACATATATACAGTTCTTATCATTTATCATTTTCTATTCAACTTCATATTTGATTCCATTTGGTTTAAAAACACCATTCATTCTAATGTTGCATGTATAGGCAAAAATCATGTCGTTAGCTAATTAATGAATATTTCAACTCATATATATTTATTTGAACGAGTGGCTATTTTTAACACTTCACATTTCAACAATTCATGTATCTAATAAAAATGTGATTTTTATTGTAAAACAAATTATTTCAAAACACTATTATTTTATATAGTTTATATAGGGGATAAAAATAGGATTTTTATTATAAAACAATTTCTTTTAAAACGAGATTATTTTACATAGCCCGTATAGTTGATAAAAGGTGATTTTCATTATGAAACAATTTATTTCAAAATATGAATACCATTCAACACATGAATTTCAATTCAACGAATGAATATCGATTCAACACATGAAGACTTTCTATAGTTTCTATATATAGATAAAAATGTGATTTTTATATTTAAAACACGAATACCATTCAACACATGAATTTCTAATCAACGAATGAATATCAATTCAACACATGAAGGTTTTCTATTAATGAATAAATATAGTTTCAGCAAATGAAAATAATTCAAACACATGAATATTATTCAAAATTTCGGCAGCATAATGGCAGGGTAGTTAAAACCGGGACCGTCCCTAGTACGGCTCCTCGCTCTACCTTAAAACCTCGCGGTTTTTGACAGTGGGGATCATGCATCTAGTTCGCACGCAGGCGGCATGTATATATTTATTTCATTTCCACAAACTAATCCTATGTGGTTTCAACCAAATATTTTTCAACCACAAACGGGTATTTTTCAACCACAATCAATCAATATCAACCACAAACAATCCCAAACAATCATTCGCTATCAATCAATTTTCATATCACATCAATCAAACAAACAAGCATACAAGTCGTCCATGGTCTGTGGACGACGGGTGTCGGGTGCTACTAAACACTGTCTGCATCCTAGTATATATATATATATATATAACTAGAAAAAGAGAATTTAGAGTGAGGAGTTCTCACCAAAGCTATCCCAAACACCGCGACTCTTCTTATGTAGGAAATCTTCACCTTTTCGTCTTTTGTCACATTCGTTGCTCGCATTCACTATATGTATAAAAATCAAATTTTTATATTCTCTTTACTTCACGATAAAATAAAGTTCATATTTTTTTTTTCACTTCATATATTTTGATTTTCTCTATAATATAAAAATCATATTTTTATTTGTTCTCATTCAATATAAAAATAACATTTTTGATACACCGCTATATATATATATACACTTCAAAATCATATTTTTATAGAAACAAAAATCATGTTTTAAATAAAAACAAAGAACGCATTTCTTTTTTATCAAAGTTCTTATTTTTATGCGCCATAATATATAGAAATCTTATTTTTATATAGCTATACTATCTACATAAAAAAATCTCATTTTTATATTTTCAAAAATCATCTTTTTATAATTTCAAAAATTATCTCTTTACATTTTCAAAAATTATCTCTTTACATTTTCAAAAATTATCTCTTTACATTTTCAAAAATTATCTCTTTACATTTTCTAAACAACATATATTTATATTTTCTAAAAAAAATGCAAATTTTATTTACAAAACAAATGCTGATTTTATTTACTAAAACAAATGCTGATTTTATTTACTAAAACAAATGCTTTAAACATCAATGGTATAAATTTAAAATAAAATTATTAATCAAATTATATATGGGGATTACCCATTTCATCATCATTAACAGCGCTGAAACCTTGCTTCTCCACTCTCCCTCTTCACCGCAACCACCACGGGCAACCTGATGATGATCGGAACCCAGCGTCGCCTAGCCCCCAACGTCCTCCACCATCGCCAGCGAGCATGGCGAACTCGCAACACCGTATCCCCCTGAAACAACCCACGAACGACCGCCCTTTGTGGCTTAAATTCGAATGAGAAACCCAACGATAACTGATGAGGGTGGCAAGGATCGAAAGATGGTGATCCGCTCTTTCATTTTCACATTGAACGATTTGCAAATCGGAAGAGAGATTGAACGAAATTAGTAAAAGAACGAGGAGATATATCCGTCGTTCAAAGGGTTAAAGGCGGCTGGACCATTTTGACCTAGAACGGGGTTGACTTGGGCTTTATAAAAGAAAATATATATTTATATATTATTTTTATATGATTTAATTTGGAAACTAGGTTTTTTTTTCATTTGGATGCAAAATCAATCCCAACGACTTTCGCCCCGAGCCAAATACCCCCATTCCGGACACAATGAAATATGTATGATAAGTCAACTCTATCGTTACGATCAGTTTTCATTAAATTTAAAATATACATCCTTATATTTTAAATTCAAACGCACATTTTAATTTACCGGGGCCACATACTAACTCGAAAAATTCCAGAAAAATATTTTCTAGCTTCGTATTGACGATACGGTCCTAACAAAACTAGTATCGTCGAATTCTGAGACCGTAGGAAAAATGGCCATTTTCCAGTCGATTAAAATCAACTGAAACTGGTCAAACGCGTTTTCCTTTGCCACGCTCACATATTGATTCGTAAAATTATGAAATTTGAAAGCTAGCAATAACTTTACATCCCGGATCCAACAAAAGTGGTTTCGTCGAAATCCGAGGTCATTTGCAAAATGGCTATTTTTAAGGGCCGAAATTCCATAGCGACTATTCAGAATTTTCAACTGGACATACATGTTGACCCCCGCTATGAAATTTTGATTTTTCGGATTCGTTGGAAAGATATTCCCAAATAGATCCTATTATTTTTGGTTTCACTAAAATCCGGTTTATTTTGCACCCGGTACATTCATTTGAATTTTGAAATCGAATTATCGAACTACCCCGCCATTTTCAATTCCTTTTATAATTATAATTAATTATATTCGTTTTCAATTGTCGATTCATACTCACTTTTCATTGCCATTATTTAAAATATTTATTTTAAATATTTAAAATCCATTATTTTTAGCCAATTTAAAATTTTTAAATTGGTTCAGATTTTCTGGGTCGTTACATAAGCTCAATTTTTTTTTGATAATTAAATTATCTAAAAGGGAAGATAAAATATAATATAGCAGTATTGGTTTGGTATTCGTCGAAATTAGGATTCGCAGTCAAGATTGGGCTTCTTCGTGCTTGTAATTTTGTTCGCATGTCAAGTTCTGCTGCCCTCAATTTCATCTTGCATATAAGGTGAGTTTCTACTCACTCACAGACTAATATTTTTATTAAGTGAATTAAAGATTTGAAATGTTGAATGAAATGTTAGTTGCTCTAGAATTGTTTGCTTCGTGATTGTGCACGTGCGACATACACTATTATATCATATGACACGATATGGATGTATGTTTGACATGCTATGTTATTTTATCATCATGCAAATCTCCCTTAAGATTAGAAAAAAAAACACTACAGGTTGAAATGATACATACCCGACCCCCTTATGTATTCGAATCGAATTGGGATGCGGGTTGAAATGATACATACTTGGGATTTCGAATATTTTAAAGAACGGATTTAAATGATAAATATCTGTATCACTTGACCATAAGATAGAAAATTTTATACGGACACCGTGGTCAATAAAATTATTTTTAAATAGTTTATCGATTTTGGCAAGTTGAAGATTTAAGGAAATTTTCTATATATCATAAAGAAAGTTAAAAGAAGTTTTGTGCAAATTTTTCTTGAATGTTTATAAAGGGATTCAATTTGTATGAAAATAAGTTGTAAAGAGGGTTTCAAGTTAACACTTAAACTTTTATCAATCTAGATGAATTTATCATAACTTTATGTTTTTGATATGATAAATTTTGAATGGAATAATTTAATGTAAAGATTTGCAAAGATTTGGGAAATGTTTCAAAGCTTATTTTAATATAAGATTTGGCAAATGAATTTCGCCACGTGAATGTAAGATGAATTTTGTCGGAATGAAAGTGTTTTCAAGTATGAAAGAATATGAATCTAAATCATGGTGAATACGGGTTTATTCAACAAGTTAGAATTTAATGGATCATATTTTGATTTACAACAAATGTTAAAGTTGTTTGGATTTATTATATATATATAAAAAAAGGGATATGTAAATCCAAGGCAAACAATGATTGGAAAATTGTTAATCGTGAAGCATTGAATTTGAACTAAACAAAAAGGGAATTTGATCTAAAGGTGAAATTTTGATGAGGAAAGAAATTTTGAAACTTGGATTTAGGTTGAATTAGATTAATATTTTTAATAGTGCTATAAATTTTATAAAGGCAATTTTTCTGCATTACTTGATTTTGTAAGTATTCTTTTATAAAATAAATTTGATTACTTCAACTATATACACTTTATAATAGTTTTCTACTATATATATATATATATTTGCATATGCATCATTTTCAAATTTAATATATCTATATTATTTTTCAAAACTTAAATTTTCCAAATTATTTTTATAATTCGAATAAAAACTATGTCCAATCCAGTCTAGTAATCCAAAGGGTGAAATAAAGGAATTCAAGCAATAGCGGTATTTCGAGGAAGTTGAAACTTTAAAAATCGATGGTTGACAAAGAAATTTTGAATAGTAGATTTGCAACCTAAATCAAACCAACTATTGAGGAATTGATTTTGGGCAATATTTGAAATAAATTGATTTGCGGTACTCAAAATATAATTTCAAAGCTAATGGCCACGGTGCGAAAAATGTAAAGGTTTGGTTGTTAAGGAGACCGGAGTCGGTAAGTGGCATACTCTCTGTCAGTGTCGATACTACTTTAACAACTGTGTACGTGATGACGTATCCAGAACGAAGCATGATGATTTGGAGGCGAGTACTGGATTGAAGAAGGCAAACGAAAACGAAATGGCCTTGACCTTCGGGTCATAATTGAAATGACTAAAACAGGAGCTATACCGTGACTAATTGAGGTAGCACCTTTGATCGGATGCACTTCTTCGATACCATTTCTATGACTATGTTGATGATTTGGGCGCCCTTTTTGATTATGGGAGTGTGTTCCGAGGTGGGCGGTAGTGGTTGTTATGCGTTACCACCGGTCCGGGAGTGCAATTGGTAGAATCCTACCCTGGTATTGCCTCGAGTGCCTTATCATTTACCCTAGCGAGCCCCATACGATTTTGATTTGTATCGTACCTATGGAGTGCCCTCTGATGCCATCCGTGTTAGGTTGGGTTTACGGTACTGTATAGAATACGGTATTATAAACGGTGTAAGGGTAAAAATGTAATCCCGCTTACGCTATTTTCATTACATTTACTTAACTGAATAAACATTACAATAATAGCGTACTATTATATAGATATTAGTTTCGCGGATCCTTAGAGGATGGAAATCCCAAACATCCTTTAAGTTATTGTACATTTCAGTGGACACTTCATTTGAGTTAATTCACTTATATGAGACTGCTAGTCCTGACTCGAGTATTTTGTTTGTTTTATTTCTTGCAAAATGCCCGGGTCAGACCAAGTACTGCAGATTGACAATCTATCTATTAGAGCTTGAGTTTTGTTGGAGATCCAGTCAACCATCTTCTATGTCATGCAGTTATGCTCATCTTGGATTATTGCCAAATATTAGTATGGTTTTACGTTCCTTCTTCCGTTGTATCCATATTTATTCTATACTCTTATATTCTGTAAAGTTAAAGTTATGTAATATTTTATAAATTTTTACTTTCGCTGTGAGATATTATGTGTTCTGTGTATATGATTCTGTGATGATTTATATTTCAACTTCATAAGCAATAACAATCTGTCGTTTTGAACGGTTCGAGTTGGTTTAGTTACCGATTTGGTGCAGTCAAAAAGCCAGGTCGTTACAAGTTTCGTCACATTCTGAGACTGTTCCCCCAGTAGGCTACTTTTACGTGCACCGCAATACCCTTCTGAACACCAAATTTGCCGGTCTCTAAAAATAACAAACTATATACTTATCCTGACTCTAATCGATGATATGAACTTAACAGAACTGATTTCGAGGCTTAATTCGATCGTCTGCTCAAGTTATACCCAAATATCTTTTTGTTAATTTAAATACGCGCTATAGAAAATGAACGGACGTTTACAGCTGTCGCGGCCAAATACAACATTAGTTTGCCACGCCATTCAACACGGTACCATAATTTAACGATATGGTTCCAATGAAACTGGTTTCATCAAAATCTTAGTCCATTTGCAAAATAGCCATTTTAAAGGTCGATATTTAAATAACGATTTTTCACAACAACTATTTTAAAAATTTTATTTGGCCATAAATAACAAATTATAACACGAAATCTGGATTTTTCTCTTTCATATGAAAATTATAATCGATACGGTTCCAACGTTTCTCGTTTCACAGAAATCCGACTTATATCGAATCCTGTATATCAAATTGAAGTTCAAAACTCCATTTTATGAACTGCACGCCATTTTCAAGCTCGGTTTATAATTATATAAAAATTTAACGTTCTAACTTCGTTTTGATAACGAATTCAATATTTAAAATTCACTAATATTTCAAATATAATATTTAAATTAATAAATTAAATTAAATATTTGACTGCCAAAAACACAGGTCGTTACATTCTTCCCCCCTTAAAATAATTTTGTCCTCGAAATTGCTAAGGTAAGAAAGAACGTTACTAACCCATTAATTTCCAAATCCAATTAATTTAAAAATCGAAAACCAATTCAATACCGTATGTAAATATTTTCAAAAATATCAAAAAAAAATTAACACATTAAATTCCCAGAAAAATTCGGCAGAGTCTCCACTGCACGGAGTGACATCTACGATATCGCAGGAACCAATAATATATATACATCGACCAACGGTCAGAAAACAAAAATCAAAAACCCAAAATTTTATATTTTCGCGTAGGCGTACCTTTCACGAGCGCTATTGGGCACATTTGCTCAGCGTATATGTGATTTACTCAATCAATACCAGTCTGCCTATTCCTATGGCACCTGTACTTAACTCAATTCACATATCAGTAATAAATATGTGAAATTTTGAGATAATATTTCACTAATCAACTGGTATAACTACACCAATTGCAATGTCAAACACACAGCATCAATTCATTACAAAATACAAGGTTAAATCATAAATTCAAATTTATATGCAGTTTCATTCCAGTTTAAGTATACCGGAAATTATTCTTCAGTTTATAATTCATTTGGCTTCATTAAATTGTTGATTATTCCCATTTAAACAAATATCACCCAACAACAATCACAAACAACAACCAATACATGACAATCAATCAAATTAATTGAATTCACATTCAATATCCATATTTCATTTTGGTTTCTCATTTTTGAACATCAATCGACTTATGTCTGATTGATTTTCTTTTGATTATTATTTATTCAAAATTCCAATTTCCATATATGTTTTATTTAATTTCGATATCGTTCTTAGTTTGATTATACTTAACAAAGTTAAGTTTCAATTCAAATTTCAATCCGATTTGAATAACATTCAAATCGATCAAAAACACTAGTATCTCAGAAAATTATTTCTTTTCTATAAAAAAATATAATTCGGGTAAAATTATTTCATTTACCCTCTTTTCAAAACAATACTGTATCCTTGGTCAGTTCTATGCTTCTCAACACTTGAACCGATCAACAAACACAATACAAAACATTTGTATATAAAATTTACAAATACGCTCTCATGTATATACACTCAATCTCGATCTAGGGTCATACTAACCCAATCTCTATCGAGTTATAGCACAGAGCCAAGGTTATTACTAAACCAATAGCTCTGATACCACTGTAACGACCCAGGGATTTTCGGCCTCGAAAATCGACATAAATACCTTTACCGTAACTCATGCCAACCTTCCAAACGCCGAAAACACTGGAACGTTATTAGAAAGAATTTAGAGGGTGAGATAAGAAAGAAAGAAATATTAGAATAGAAGAAGAAGAAGAAACAACATAACATAGAGTCTCACATCGCAGCGGAACAAAATATAATACAGAAATAAAACTTTATTGAGAGCTTTCAAAATACTTATAATATCAGAGTACATCACATAATGGGGCAGTTATAATAACCTGTTCCCATATACAACACACAGCGGAATAGTAGCAATATAATATCATACGTCTGAACATCTCCAGCTCGTCTCTTCACAGCATTCGATAACCTAAACCTGTACCCCGGGCTAACCCGAGCATTTACAAAACACTAGGTCAGTCTGGTGAACCAGAGTGAGAAAACTCCCACAGTATTAAGGGTATCACACAACTTGATTTTAAAGTCAAAATCTTTTCGAAAGAAAAGGATAATCGTAAGACCGAATCCACACATAAACATGGATGGTTTTTACCTTATGATAACCCAAATCATTTTTGAAATCAATACCATTCCTGATATTATAATAATGTCTAAATACAAGTAAATAACAATCTAGTGGAACGCTTTCATCTCATGCTCCACATATATAGTATACAATAAAAAACCGCGGTCACTTATTGGAGATTGGATTCTGACCTTGACAAGGTATGGGACCACCTGCCGCTAGTGTATCTCTAGAGGCGAATACACTGGGTTCAACAAGAACGTCTTGCAACCCGGCCCTCACATGACCGACCACTCATGTCGCTTGAGTGTATCAAATGTATATCACCAACGGTTGGGCTCAAACCACCATTTCCCGAAAAGGGACAGCATCGATAGATTAAAGAAGCAAAAGGAATTTCTCTAGATAGGTGATTATACACCCTAATGGGAGCGACCCACATAGCCATGCTGCCTACCCGATTTTTGTCATTTCCCGGCTGTGAGGCTTGAGGTTTTAATTTCCTTTACAACATCTGGCCACCATTCACTTTGAATGCCACATCGTCAGATCCGCCAGATATCACTTATTGACATCCACAAAAATACTCTAGTGGTTAAGCTAAGAGAACTGTCGTTCTCCGTCACTAACTGTAATACGTTTGAAGAAATCAACGTACATAATTCCTTTGGAAATACTCTGTCAGACATTCGTCCATACAAGTCATCCAGGAACAGGATGAACCGAAGGTACTCTCCTACTGCATCTAATATAGGAATCACCCCACGGATCAGTAGCGAGAAGTCCTTGCAACCCGTGGATTCCGACCACGACAGAATCACAATTTATCTCAGGCCGCTAAGCCAGAGATTATAAGTAATCCTTCCGCTTATGAAGATACACGGTCTTCAATGCTCCATCTCGACCATCTTCTGACATCTTCACGTATTTGTTGGTCGGAATTGTTTTCGAATATAAATTCGATCCCGGTTTTTCCATACAACAATCATATTGGACATATTTGATAGTCGGTGATTTAACTATAAAAATAATCAATGTTTCAATCATGACAATCCAATGGGTTTACTGGTTCAGTATTCAGCACCACTTAGCCTTTTAATTAAATACAAATGTAAATTCAAACTCTTAAATACTTCGATATTATAAATATAGTTTTTCTCGTTTCTTATTCTGTAAATAAATCCATTTTAACACTTAGGAAAATCCTATATCGTATTTTCACTTTCAAACATTAGCCACGTTATTATCATATTGGGAAACCATTTTAACTTATTTCTCATCAAACGATGTTACGAAATCTCATTTTATTTCATTACTTGAAACAATACCAATGCTTATTCTAATAGAATAAAACCCATCCTTTACATTTCCTTCTAATTCGAAAATATCGTTATATTTTCGGCAACTCCTTTCATTTCCCTTTTACTTTGAAATCCTCAAATCTTCATCACAAATGCTACGTTATTATTTCTCTAATGAAATGATAACTCTACAAATCACTTTTACCATTACGACTTATACCATCCTCAGATAATTTTGAAGTTGTTCAAGTTGGAGTATTTTAATTACCTCTTAGACCTTGATCAACAACGTTCATATTTAAGGATAGATACGAGTTATAATAAAAAAAAACCAATATCTCATTCTAATCTCAGCACAAATCCCATTTAACTATTTTATTTAAAAATACGGTTTCATAAACCTTCTTCACTTTTTGAAAATCCCTCTCTCGGGTATAACTCTTTATTTGTTAATTTAATAATTAAGTAATATCTGATAAAACATCACTTTTAAAATTCCATTTTTATAAATTCTGAACAAGCCAAATATCCAATTTAAATTGTTAGGTTAATCTCTAATCACATGTTTATAACTCTGGTTAATATCAGAATTTACTTTATTAAACTAATTAATAATTTATTTATAATAAATAATAAATATTTATTTCCCTTTTTGAAAACTTGTTTCCAAAATAATATATTTCAAAATCTATCTTCAGTTATAAAATATGTATTGTAACTTCAGTCCTATCAATTTACCTGACAGTAAATCGATATCATTTCTTTTAGGCCATTTACTGTCGATTACTCAACCAATATAGCCCATTGGTTAAAAAATAACACAGGTTGACTTTTCAGTCAATGATCACTACCAAAATCAATTACCCAATCATGACAGTTCATATGATAATATGAAATTAAATATTATATTGAGGAATCCGGTTGGATCCCTCCAACCTGTTTTCTCTGTAATCAAATGGTTATCTCAAACAGATCAAACAATTCAAACCAAGAAACACGTTTATTTTATAAACGTGACCAACCAAGGTCGGTTACCTTTATTGGAATCAATCGTTAAAAATAACGATTTGGTATTTCACTGAAATTAAACAACGGTTTAATTTTATTAGTTAAATCAGCAAATAAATTATAATTAGCAAACAACCAACCATTGGCAAGTAGAGCACACAAAATAAAAACCCAATTTATATAAAATATAAATGGGGGAAATACTGAGTGAGTTTAACTCTCATCAGGTTTCCATTTGTAGTATAAACGGTTCATTTCATCAGTTTCTGCTACATTTACTCCGTCCGTTCCATCCAAAACTATTCGTCCGTTGGTATGGGTCCAGCATTCCTTATTTGATCATTTCTGTGTACGTGTGACACAACTATAATTAAATCGTTATTTACTAATTAAATAACTTAATATAAATTTATTAACCAAACTTTTTATTTATTTATTTATTTATTTAATGTTACATATAAGATTCCGGTTAAGCTTGAAATGGGTTAAGCTTGTTAATATTGGACTAGGCATGTTAACTAACTTAATTAAACTAGACATATTGAATAATATCAGTCACGTACACATACCCTGTTCATTACGTTGCTGATCATTTCTTCTAAGCAACTCTCCATATTTCAAACTAAAAACTTGATCCAACTTTGATTGTCGTAGCCACCAGTCCTAGCACCTGAAACCACCTGTCATCCGGTTTGCCATCGCTGCCTTTCCCCACCATTAGCGATCAATTCTGGTCCCCTCTTGTATCCTTTTCTTTTCCATTTCTTGTTTCATTCCGCACCATCCTATGCAATGGTATCCTTTTTTTTTCTCTTTTTTTCCTTTTTTTTGTACTGAAATCATCCCATTTAGACCCCAAGTCCTTACTTCCCTTCCTCGAACGTTTGAACAATTCCCACACAACATACCAGTACCACGTCATAACTCCATGCACCAAAAGCCCTGCATCAGCCTTCCTCTCTCCGGCGTTCTTCACCTGAGCCTTGCTGTCGAGACTACCAACTTTCCACTACTCTTCTTGTTCTCGTATCCTTCTCCCTTGAACCCATGTTTTGATTTGTTTACAGAAGACGCGTCCTTCCTGTTCCTATCCACCAACAGACATCACAAAAGCACGACACTCTTTATCACTCCATCGCCCTGAACCCATGCAACACGTCTCCTGTTTGAACTCAGCTGCCACCTTCTTTTTCTTGTCTTTTTAACGTCCGTCACATTTTTTTTATATCATTTGGCTGAAGCCCAACACTTAAACCTACTAACCCGTGCAGATGCTCCCCTTCCTCTTCATACATTCGTTCTCACCTTGCACAGTCTCCCTCTCCCCTTAGATAATGCGACCTCCCCTTGCTCCCACTTAGATCGGGACCTCACCGTGCCCTCTCCCCTTTTGTCTATTTTGCTTTAACACTTTGTTTGAATACATTGCCGAACAGGATAGTTGGATTTTACTCCATTTTGTTTGCCAAGAGATGAAACGAGAGCAGAGTATTTATAGGTGTAAATGGATTAGGGGTCACGGTATTGCTTAGGTAGGCTAGCATAACTGCTTTGTTTTATCATTTCCATCTACAGTTTGATGGATTTGGACAGGGCCGAGCTTTCATGTAGGAAATAGCTGTGTATAATAAGGCTGAAAGATTTTCTCAAATTTTCTTGTAGCTACGGATGAGTTGTCATAGCCCTTTGGCGTGTTTTCTTTTCAGAAATAAGGCTAGGCGCATTAAAAATGGCCATCTTGTCTAAACATTGGCTGTACACCTATTAAAGTAGGCTCGTGCATAGAACTTGACTTAGAGGTGAAAGTTATACGTTTTATATATTTATACACTTTGATTTTTATAGGGATATTAGATTTTAATATTATATTATCAAACGAAACTTCATTGCGAAGTAGTTGGTAAGAACCCCTACAAACGATTTCTGTTTTCTGATAAAAAGGCCAATCTTAGTGTAAAAAGGTATTCCGGACCCAATGGGACAAGTTTCATCGAAATCCGAGGTCATATGAAAAAAAATCCCTTAGAAAACCAGAAATAAATACGCGTTTAATTTTTCCACGATCACCAGATAGATCAAATCAACTTGAAACTTTGAAATCCTGTAGTAATAATTCTTCAATACGAACCCAACGGCACCAGTTTCGTCACATTTTGTGACTGTTCCCCCGGTAGGCTACTTTTACGTGCACCGCAATGCCCTTCTGAACACCAAATTTGCCGGTCTCTAAAAATAACAAACTATATACCTATCCTGACTCTAATCGATGATATGAACTTAACGGAACTGATTTCGAGGCTTAATACGATCGTCTTCTCAAGTTATACCCAATTATCTGTTTGTTAATTTAAATACGCGCTATAGAAAATGAACAAACGTTTATGGCTGCCGCGGCCACATACGACATTAGTTAGGTACCATAATTTAACGATACGGTTCCAATGAGACTGGTTTCGTCAAAATCTGTGTTCGTTTGCAAAATGGCCATTTTAAAGCTCGATATTTAAATAACGATTTTTCACAGCAACTATTTTAAAATTTTGATTTGGCCATAAATAACAAATTATAACATGAAATCTGGATTTTTCACTTTCATATGAAAATTATAACCGATACGGTTCCAACGTTTCTCGTTTCACAGAAATCCGACTTATATCGAATCCTGTATATCAAATTGAAGTTCAAAACTCCATTTTACGAACTGCACGCCATTTTCAAGCTCGGTTTATAATTATATAAAAATTTAACGTTCTAACTTCGTTTTGATAACGAATTCAATATTTAAAATTCACTAATATTTCAAATATAATATTTAAATTAATAAATTAAATTAAATATTTGACTGCCAAAAACACAGGTCGTTACATTTGTAAAAATCAATGTACGTGATTCTTAATAAATATTCTGTCAAACATTCATCCATACGAGTCATCCAGAAACATGATGAATCGAACGCACCCTCCTACCACATCCTAGGTGCACACTATAGATTAGTAGCAAGTAGTTCTTGCATTCCATAGATTCCAATCACGATAGAATCACTATCGAAATATCTCTGGACGCTAAACCAGAGAAATTCAACAAGTGTTTCTTCTGCTCCTGAAGATCAACGGTCTTCAATTTCTCCATCTTCAATATTTATCTTTTACGTATTTTCTGGTTCGGAATGGTTTTCGAATATAAATTCGATCCCGGTCTTTCCGTACCAACAATCGTATAGGTCGGAATTGATAGTCGGTTATTTAACAATCAAATAAAACAACAATTCAATAATACAATAAAAATAGATTTACTAGTTTACTACTCAACATCACTTGGCTTCTTTAATTAAAATTAATTAAACAAATGGTTAATTTAAAACTTAAAACTCTTTTTAATATTTCAATATAACATTTCACCTCTTATTAAACCATAAGATTTTCTTCAAAACTATTTACCATGTCATTACTCGTTATCGACAATCGGGAAATCACTTCAACTCCCCACTCGTACAACATCGTTACAAATCTTTTTTATTTCATTATATATATATACACACTCGAGTCCTTTTATTTTCGTTACTTTGAAAATTCCGATTTATATTCTCAAATCTTTTATTTCAAACATTTTTCACTTATTCATGCCTTTCTATACTTCAACATTTCATTAGTCCCTGACCGTAAACTGGTAAGTGAATAATTCCCTAAGTATCAACCCCGAAGACCGAAATCAACATAAGATTAATATTCATAAAATCACTTAACGCAATCAATCTCCAGTTAGGTTCAAATTCTTATCTTAACTCGTTATCAACCCATAATATTCCATTTCAAATTCATTCGACCATTTTCCACTTGAAAATATCATTTCAATTCCATTTCTAATTCATTCGACCATTTTCCACTTCGATTTCACATTTCCTCTATAAACCTTGTTTATAAAATCTCAAGTTTTAATATAAACTCCATATCTCGACTTCTTTTACTTAATTTAAATATTAAGTAAACCTTTATTTTAAGCTCTCATATTTTCTTAAAATTTATTTTATAACTTACTTATAAAAATTGGGTTTTAATATAAACCCATTCATTATCTTATTTCAAAACTTACTGATATTCCATTTCGAAGCTGATTACTTATTTAAATAGATTTCATTTAAATAAAAATCACTTAAATCCTTATTAACACAAATAATGATTTTTCTTCATTAGTAACTACTGTAGAAGTAGTTAAATTCTTTACTAACAAAATAAATAATAAATTCCCTTTTTAAAGTCCTATTAAAATTAAATAACCATTCGTTAAACTATTCTATTTCATTAATTAAAAGTAAATTAATCAAATAACCAATTTCAATTAAAATATTTGAATTAGTCAACTCATCCCATGATTTATCTTGTTAATCAATCCAAATAAATCCTCTTTTTAAATTAATTAATAATATAATTAATTTAAATAACTTCATTTAATTGTTTTGTAGAACAATTAAATCCAATTCTTAAATGTTACCTTAAATTCTGCTCAACTGCTTGTAAATCTTATTTACATAAGAATTTGCATTATAAAATCATTATATAATTATTTATAAACTTAAATAATTAGAAATAAATATTAAATTTCTTTTCATCAATTTTAAATTCAAAATAGTAGATTTCAAAATCTATTCTCAATTATAAATTAAATTTTATAACTTCATTTCTGTTGATTCACCTGATGGTATATCCATATTCATCAAATGATTGATTTATAGGCCATGTGATGCCAATTACCCAAACAATGTTGTCCATTGGTTAATATCATAACAAATGTTGAAATACGATACAACAAAACAATAAACAAATCAATCATCTAATCAGGTTGGTCATACAGTTCATATAATTGTAATATGAAAATAACAATAAATTTGAGGAATCCCGTTGGATCCCTCCAACCTGTTTTCCCTACATCCAAATACGTTACCACATTTCAGTTCAATAAACAGAGATAATATTCAACAATAAATAAAGCACAGTAATCTAAACACGCATATTTAAATTTAATACGTTTATATTATTAATAACGTAACCAACGAGGTAAGTTACCTCATTTGGAAATAATCGTTAAAAATAACGATTTGTTCAGATTAAATTAAACGACCGTTTAATTTAATCACTTCAGTTCAACACATATAAATATATATGGCATCCATCGAACAATTAACAAACATAGCACACAAATAATAAACGTGACTTATATAAATATAAGTGGGTAAACTGAGTGAGTTAAACTCATTTTGATTTGATCAGTTCGGTTACAGTTAAATTAAACAGTCGTTTAATTTGATTGTAGATTCCAGCTAAATCTTCATCTCTGCCAAAACGGTTCCAGACTGTTCTGTCCGTCACCACGATCCCATGGCCATTTGTTTCGTCAAATTCTATCGACATATGCATACGTTATAACATTTACAACATTGGATTATATTAATATTAATTAATTCTTAATTAAACGATTAATTAAGTTAATCATGTTTTAACAAAAATAATAGTCCTTAATTAATAATACTTAAGTCATGCTAAATTACTTTTGTATTGTTATACCAAGTAGATTCCTTTGAATTCTTTAATTGATTCCAGAAGCCCATGTTCTATTTTCCCAAACCAACTGCTTCCATTTGATCACATACCAACAATATCTGCTTCGTTATGACCAACTCTCTTCCAGAAAAACTAACCACCTTTCACAAGACAACCTCCCAATTTCTCATTGCCAAATGATTATAACACGTTCAAGATCCAACTATTTTACCGTCAAGTGGTAATAGTGGTGTAAAACTTCTTTATTTCTATTCGAGTTAAACTGCTCAACTCCAAGCTTTGCTTCTTCATGGTTTCTTGTTGAAAGGAAAACTACACAAATGTTTAACGGTTTGCCCAAACTTTCTTCTTTGCCTTATCTGTTAAATGCCGAAGCCAACCATACTGCTTCACATAAAATGCCCAAGGTTTATCAGCAAGCCCAAAATTTCTTCACATCACTTGTTACTGCACAAGTCATTTGTTTCCATCCACATTGTACCACGTAAACATGGGCTTAAGCAGCCTGATAATTTTTCTTCTTCCTTCACGTTAAAATGAAACATCACTCCTCTTTAAAACTTCTATTTGTTCCAAAATAAAATGAACCCAATACCTTTTGATTTTTTTCTGTCCCATACACGTGTTGACCAAAACGTGGCTTTTGATACAAATGAAACCGCCCTGCTTTCATTCTAGCCAATCCACATCATCGCCCCAATACATATTCCTCACATGATACTTAATATTAGAACACTTCAGCTTTCATTCCTTAAACTTGATCCTCATTTGTTGCTTGTTCAAACTATTTTTCCACCTTCCATTCCCGCTAGTGCTTCATTTCTCCTTTGTTTCTGCTGAAAATACCCACTTCCTTCTTTGAAGAAAAACTAGTGCACCACTTCGTTTTTGAACTACTGCTTCCAGTTTACAAAACACATAAACAAGCTTCCTCTTCTGTTTTTAGTTCACCTGCAAGCTTCAGTTCCTTCCATTATTGGACTTCACTGCTTTGTTCCATTTTGCCATCCTTCATTTAAAAACGTACGGTGTAGTAACCCGTAACTTCACCGTGAAGGAAAGAGCGGATACTTTGAGAACAACACAAAAAAGAACGCAGATAGAAGAACATTTCATTGTTAATTACAACAATTCCATCAGAATAACAGAATATACAGAGTATGAATAAATATTACACAGAAAATATCAGAGATTTAATTTACATTTAAATACATCGCAGCGGAAAATGATACAATACACAACCAGAAGATACAGAGCTTTCCGGATATCATTCCAGCTGTAAACCAGGTTCCTGTGAATATAAATCTGCAAAACCAAAACTGCTAGTTGCTCGTGTTAAAATAAGGGCACCCAGAGTTTAGGTCAAAACAATAAACTCCAAGTCAGTCATGGGACTCGTGTGAGAAACTTTACAGTTAAAATTAACTTATATAAAATGATAAGGCAAATCATAGGACCACGCCGCTAATGCGAAACGGGTTTACCCCCATGAATGCCAGTGTATAAACAACAATCAATATAGATATATGGATCTACTATGCATCAATGAACATGCGATATCCCAATCTACCCATTTAGATTAATCACCACACATTGATTTTCTAAATCCAATTCAATTTACAGAAATTATTCCTTTTGGACTTTATTTCCTGATTTCTATTTCAAATCATTTGAAATACATATCTAACTTTCCATACCAAAGTAGATTTCAGTTCGGGATCTCAAATCAAATCGTTTGGAAATATGAATTCCAAATCATAACAATGCATACAAAGAAGTATGCAACCAAATATCGGGCTCCCCCTAGACAAGGCAAAGGGTACGCACCTAGCAACTCGATATATAAATGTGCACCTACTCCACATAGGAGCAGGCTACACAGACGATGCACCTCCCACACATGGAAGCATACACCTCCCGTCTCACCCATACTTTTAGTCGTCCGGCTCACCCGAATCTCTAGCCACATACCAAATCATTTCATATCCCGAAGTACGGAAAATCATTTCACAACATAATAATCACACGTACTTTCAAAATATAGTACTTCACATCAGCAGTTCACACATATGATTAGTCACTATTAATAACATAACCTTTGAGCTCGTACGTCTCAAAGAAGGGTGTTAAGCAAGAGAATAAATTCTCCGCCACCAAACAGATATATCATTAATAGCAACTAATCAAATATGTGATGAACCACAATGTAACACATAATACATTTTAAAATCTCTTCGATAATATCAGGTTTAGGCCTCGAAATCCTTTCTGTTTTATAAAACATTTTTATAAAACATTCCCAGTCCAAAATCGGGAATACATTTCTTTTCACTTAAGAAAATATATCATTTCACATTCATTCATTAAATTTGAAATGAACACAACATTTCTAAACACCTTATCGTCAAATTGTGAAGTGTTTCACAAGGTGTTAGCACACGGATTTCTTTACCCAACCCAATGCTAAATGTAAAGGCAAATTCTGCTCATAAACTTGTCGATCACCATCCAAACCATCAATCAATATCAACAACTAAGTAAATTTTTTTTAATCACATCACGTGTTTTGGTAAATTTAATCACCATTCATTCATCCAAATCTAATTAAAGATTTATTCAAATCCCAATTGGTTTCATCTACAAAATCATTTCATATTGATTGTTCTACTTTTTGGAAATTAATCCTGCTTTTACGTGGGTTAAAGAACTAATGTCATTTAAACACAGTTCACAACAAACCCCAAATCCAATTTGATATTAAACACAAGGCTCTGAATAGAAAATAGTACCGGCTTATATTCAACATCATATTCTGAAACCAACAAATATCGTATTGGAAATAACGATATTAATATATCTTTCAAATTTCCACAACCATATCTATATAATCACGAAATCCAACGTTGAAATATTCCGAAGATAATTTCGATTCAAATCCATTCCAATTCATATATTGGAAATTCTGGTTATTTTTAAAACCATTTCAAATCCAATTTATTTATTCGAAAATAATCGATTATATTTCTAGTTCAAAACTAGTTCATTTCAATAAAAATCTATTTTTATCTTTTCAAATATGGAATTTTTCATCCCAATTATTTCCAAATCATTTCTTTTGATTTTACACAAATTAGTAATGTTTTTAATAATTTTATCAAGGCATGTACATTCGATTTCCATCAACGGCCATCGAACTACACTTACAGCGACCTTTTCCAAATTTGATTTGGACATAATTCCAAATCTAAGCATTAGATTTCTAATTTCTTGTATTCGTTAGAAAGCTCTTTTCGATACGAACCCAATGGTTCTGATTTTAGGAGAATCCAACTGTCGGATCTCCTGAAATGTCAATTCGAAGCCAATGGTCGAAATTCGCGAACTGCCGCAGCGCGGTGCGTTCTATTCAGGCCATTATATTATATATATAATATATATAATATATATTTCGTCGATTTTCATTTAAAACGAATTTTATAAATCGTTTTAAATTCGTTTTAAAAACGATTTCCACTTCATTTCAATTTTCATGTCAAAATTGAATATTCCATATACACGACAATTTTATACAGTGTATATATATGTTAAAAACAATATTTTTAAGCAATCAATATTTATTTCATTCACACTTCATATGTATATATTATTTTCTTTTCATATATATATTATTCACATTCTATATATTTATATATATAATTTACACATCGTATATATATAATTTAACACATCATATCTATATATTTTACACATCGAATATATGTATTTTACACATCGTATATATATTTTACACATCGTATATACATAATTTACCATTCGCATATATATATATATATATATATATATATATATATATATATATATATAATTTTCACTTTTCATATATATAATTCATTACACAACATTTCATATATATATATTATTCACTTCATATATATATTATTTTCATTTCATATATATAACATTTTCACTTCTTAAATATATAATGTTTTCACTTTTCATATATACAATATTTTCACTTTACATATATACATTTCACATTCCATATATACATTTTACACATCATATATATATATATAATTTACCATTGCATTTCATATATATACATTCACTTTTCATATATATTTACCATTCGCATTTCATATATATACATTCATACATCGTATATATATGATTTCATACCTCATATATACATAATTTCAAACATCGTATAAATATAATTTCAAACATCGTATATATATAATTTGAAACATCGTAAATATATAATTTCAAACATCGTATACATTTGATTTCATTCCTCATATATATATATATTTCAAACAGCGTATATATATAATTTCAAACATCGTATATATATGATTTCATTCCTCGTATATATATATATTTCAACTCATATATATATTTTTGTTTCAGTTCACACACACACACACACACACACACATATATATATATATATATATATATATTTCAACTCATATATATATATATATATATATATATATTTCAACTCATATATATTTTCATTTCAACTCATAATGTAACGACCGGGAATTTCGCTCGATCCGAATCAGTCGCTAAACCGACAAGCACCGTTGGAAACGCCTGATTGTTTTGAGAACATGACAAACTAGAACGCAGACAGAAGAACATTTCATTGTATATTACAACAATTCCATCAGAATACAAGAATATCCAGAGTATGATTAAATATTATACAACAGAAAAATATCAGAGATTACAATATATTACATAGCAGCGGAAAATAATACAAAACACAACTAGAAGTAATACAAGGATACAGAGCTTTCAGAGTATCGTTCCAGCTGTAAATCAGGATCCTGTGAATATAAATCTGCAAAACCAAAACTACTAGCTGCCCGTGTCAAAATAAGGGCACCCAGAGTTTAGGTTAAAACAATAAACTCCAGGTCAATCATGGGACTTGTATGAGAACTAAAACAGTTATTAATCTTTATTTTAAGGTTAGGTAAATCAAGGGACCACGCCGTATAACACGGAACGGGTTTCCTCCCAAGAATACCATTGCATCAAACTACAACGCAATGCTAAAATAAAGAACAATGAAGCTATTATAAGACCCAGGTCCCATCACACAATGCAACACAAACCAGAGGATAGGGTTTTTAACTTATAATAGCCAAAGAATGCTTGATACGCTAAATTTCATCATTTAATTCTTAATCAGACTCCAACCGTATATTAGTAAGAGAACGATTCCCTAAGTATTAACCCCGAAGGCCGAAACTAACATCAGACTTATACCTAGGAAACCACCCATCTTAGCTCGTTCCCAATTAGTTTCTGACTTTATATGCAATCATAAATATCAATCATAGGAGGCATAAGTGCCACATACCACTATGTCGCCATATATAGGTTATACAATCAAAACCGCAAAGTCACATATTGGAAGTTGGATTTCCATCTGCGAACCGAGGAAAAAGACAGTCCTCTACCGAATTCGAGACTCTCTAGCCCGAGCCTCAGGCTACAGCCGCAACTGCACGTAGGAGCCACAGGGCCGGTCCACCGATGTGGATTAAAATGCCTGAACACTGTGTTTCCCCACCCTTTGGGGCGTAAATGAGCCAACGAATGACTCCATCGGCTTCTCAAAGTCACCGATATATCTGAGGCGCATTGCAACAGCAACAACCACATGGGTGGAAAGTATATAAATGTCAGCCAGTTTAAGCGCTGACACCACCACTAACTAGAAAGAAACACATGCCCTCCCTAGATCCTTCTCTCGTTTCAGGTTCACAAACGGGGTGTGAGGCTCACGAATCCATGCTACACAAAGCTATGCCACACAAGCTATGCTTTGATCATCAACCACAAGACTCTGCTTTTCAACAAAAGCCTTGATTATTTACCACTTAGGCATGCCACACAGCCAATTCACTCCATGCGATTGATATCCATCAATATATAACCCCTGAGCTCGTACGTCTCAAAGAAGGGAGTTAAGCAAGAGAATAAATTCTCCGCCGCCAAACAGATGTATATTTAATAGAAGTCAATCACACAGACTAAAATCCAATGTCATACGCACAGTCCATTTACAAGTTCGCTCTGGGTCTGAACGAAACCGGAGGCACCTTGTACCTCGCATATCCATCGATCTCCAAGTACGTCTGGACAATCACTAACTAATTCCCTCCTCTTGGGTGTACAGCCCAATCAAGATCATCAGTAATCACTCAAACGACGTGAAGACCTCCGGTCTTCAACCACCGTCTTCATCTTCCACTAATCGTCGAATCAGTTATTCAGAATGGGGTAAACCCGGTCTTTCTGAATAAATCGCGTATATAATAAACAAGTGTTACACAAACACAACATACGCCTCATTCCAATTCATCAGTCACTAACCGTAAATTAGCTAGAGAATAATTCTCCAAACAATAACCCCGAAGGCCAAACCCAACATCAGATCAATACCCAGGAAACCATTCTACTTAGCTAACCTACAATTATTTTCTAAATTTCACATTCTTAGGGAAAGGTTCCCATTAATTTTATCAAAGATAAATTCTTTTAAATTTATTCTTTAATCTTCTTTTGAATATCAATTCAAACCAAATTATGGTTTGTCCAAACTAGCCGGGATTAACGAACCTTACCGAAGTAATCATTTGTTTTAATTGCCAATCCCAACCTATTCATCCCATGAAGTAAAACTAGTAATACTTCATATCTAACACCACGGTGCTATCGGTAAATTCAATTACCATTTCACGTTCAAATCAAATTAAAGATTTAACTATGGCCTGGAGCAAAACTGGTGATACTCCATTCTCGATCTTTTCAATCTAATTAAAGATTCATTAAAACTCCACTTAGTTTTAATCTTTAACTGGATTAAAGAATCAGTGTCATTTAAAATACGGTTCACGATAAACCCAAAATAACATTCCATTCTTAAGGGCTAGATTCCATAGCGACTATTCTGAATTTTCAACTGGACATATCTTTTGATTCCCGTTATGAAATTTCAATTTTTCGGCTTCGCTGGAAAGATATTCTCAATTAGATTCAAATATTTTTTGTTTCACTAAAATCCGGTTTATTTTGAATCTTGTACATTCATTTGAATTTTGAAATCGAATTTTCGAACTACCGCGCCATTTTCAATTCCTTTTTATAATTAAAATAAAATATTTATAATTTAACGATGATCTATATAAATATATACGTTCTAATTCTATTCAAAATAAATTTCTCGTCGTTATTATTTAAAATAATTCAATTTAAATAATCAAAATCCAATAAAATTGCCAAAATAAAAATTTTAAACTAGCTCAGATTTTCTGAGTTATTACAATCTCCTCCACTTAAAACTTTTCGTCCCCAAAAAGGAACGAAGTTGAAAGTTGTTTTACTAATCAACTCAACTTTCACTATTTTCACTACGACTTAAGTTCTTCAACTTTTCAGTTTCTAAGAACTTTTCAAATTTTTCAAAAAATTTGGCTAACACCCTAAATTTTCGAAAAATTTCGCCATAACCTCCCCTGCACTAGGGACTTCGGGATATTTCATATAGCCTCCCATGGCCTTCTTCAATCCAAAAGAAAAAGAAAAAACCAAGCGGCTAGCCAATCGGCTCATAAAATCATCCTCACCCAAACAAAACAGTAAATTATGGTAAACATTTACCTATTTGTCAGGCAAACAATTTTATTCTTCTGCTCTAGCCTCCTTGCTATGACCTGTTCAATGTATACACATGTACATATATGCAAATGCAACCAATTTTCAATATAACTCAATATTCGGTTCAATTTGGCCTAAATGGTTCAAAATATCAAACAAATAAACAAACAACACAACCATCAATCAATTAGTGAATTATCATTTCAAATTCATAATTTTGATACATATATAGAAAATCATGTTTTTGATGCCAAATCACAACAATAAACCTATCTAGTTTTGGTTCTCACACCAGTCTAATCGAAATCATATAGAAATCTCACCTTCGAAACCCGAACATAAATATTGATGATGCCATGGTCATTATCAACATCATCCCCGGGCGACTAGAGTGTGATTCTATATCTAACCAGTATATTAAAACTTCGAATATACGTTCATGACGCGTACATACAAAATCTTTATATACTCGATTGTCCAAATTCAATATAATTTAATAATCAAATATGTACAATATGGTTTAAATTTTCAAAACAAAACTTGTTTCAATTTAATTTTAAAAATATACTCTTCACACTCGTTCTAGGATACTACTGATCCCATCTCTAACGAGTCATTCTAATTGGATATTATTAATCCAATATCTGATGAATTCTTTCATATGGTTCTAATGTGTCTTGTTCTCTGAGCTTTGTAAACCAAAGCTCTTATACCCGATGTAACGACCGGGAATTTCGCTTGATTCGAATCAGTCGCTAAACCGACCAGGACCGTTCGAAATGCTTGATTGTTTTGAGAACATGACAAACCAGAACGCAGACAGAAGAACATTTCATTGTATATTACAACAATTCCATCAGAATACAAGAATATCCAGAGTATGATTAAATATTACACAACAGAAAAATATCAGAGATTACAATATATTACACAGCAGCAAAAAATAGTACAAAACACAACTAGAAGTAATACACGGATACAGAGCTTTTCGAGTATCGTTCTAGCTGTAAATCAGGATCCTGTGAATATAAATCTGCAAAACCAAAACTACTAGCTGCCCATGTCAAAATAAGGGCACCCAAAGTTTAGGTTAAAACAATAAACTCCAGGTCAGTCATGGGACTGGCGTGAGAACTAAAACAGTTATTAATCTTTATTTTAAGGTTAGGTAAATCAAGGGACCACGCCGTATAACACGGAACGGGTTTCCTCCCAAGAATACCAGCATCAAACTATAGTGCAATGCTAAAATAAAGAACAATGAAGCTATTATAAGACTCATGTCCCATCACACAATTTAACACAAACCAGAGGATAGGGTTTTTTACCTTATAATAGCCAAAGAATGCTTGATAGGCTAAATTTCATCTTTTAATTCTTAATCAGACTCCAACCGTAAATTAGTAAGAGAACGATTCCCTAGGTATTAACCCCGAAGGCCGAAACCAACATCAGACTAATACCTAGGAAACCACCCGTCTTAGCTCGTTTCCAGTTAGTTTTTGAATTTATATGCAATCATAAATATCAATCATAGGCGGTATAGGTGCCCCATACCACTATGTCGCCATATATAGGTTATACAATCAAAACTGCAAAGTCACGTATTGTAAATTGGATTTCCATCTGCGAACCAAGGAAAAAGATAGTCCTCTATCGAATTTGAGACTCTCTAGCCCGACCCTTAGGCTACATCCGCAACTGCACCTAGAAGCCACAGGGTCGGTCCACCGATGTGGATTAAAATGCCTGAACATTGTGTTTCCCCGCCCTTTGGGGTGTAAATGAGCCAACGAATGACTCCATCGGCTTCACATAGTCACCGATATATCCGAGGCGCCTCGCAACAGCAACAACCACACAGGTAAAAAGTATATAAATGTCAGTAAGTTTAAGCACTAACACCACCACTAACTAAAAAGAATCACATGCCCTCCCTGGATCCTTCTCTCGTTTTTGGTTCACAACCGGGGTGTGAGGCTCGCAAATCCACGCTACGCAAAGCTATGCCACACAAGCCGTGCTTTGATCATCAACCACAAGACTCTGCTTTTCAACAAAAGCCTTGATCATTTGCCACTTAGGCATGCCATACAGGCAATTCACTCCATGCGATTGATATCCATCAATATATAACCCTTGAGCTCGTACGTCTCAGAGAAGGGCATTAAGAAAGAGAATAAATTCTCCGCCGCCAAACAGATGTATATTTAATAGATATCAATCACACAGACTAAAATCCAATGTCAGACACGCAGTCCATTTACAAGTTCGTTCTGGGTCTGAACAAAACCGGAGGCACCTTGTACCTCGCATATCCATCGATCTCCAAGTACGTCTGGACAATCACTAACTAATTCCCTCCTCTTGGGTGTACAGCCCAATCAAGATCATCAGTAATCACCCAAACGACGTGAAGATCTCCGGTCTTCAACCACCGTCTACATCTTCGACTAGTCGTCGAATCAGATATTCAGAATGGGATAAACACGGTCTTTCTGAATAACTCGCGTATATAATAAACAATTGTTACACAAACACAACATACACCTAATTCCAATTCATCAGTCACTAACCATAAATTAGCCAGAGGATAATTCCCCAAACATTAACCCCGAAGGCCAAAACCAACATCATATCAATACCCAGGACATTCTACTTAGCTAACCTACAGTTACTTTCTAAATTTCACATTCTTAGGGAAAGGTTCCCATTAATTTTATCAAAGATAAATTCTTTTAAATTTATTCTTTAATCTTCTTTTGAATATCAGTTCAAACCAAATTATGGTTTATCCAAACTAGCCGGGATTAACGAACCTTACCGAAGTAATCATTTGTTTTTAATTTCCCAATTCCAACCTATTCATCCCATGAAGTAAAACTGGTAATACTTCATATCAAACACCACGGTGTTATTGTAAATTCAATTACCATTTCATGTTCAAATCTAATTAAAGATTTAACTATCGCCTGGAGCAAAACTGGTGATACTCCATTCTCGATCTTTTCAATCTAATTAAAGATTCATTAAAACTCCACTTAATTTTAATCCTTAACTGGGTTAAAGAATCAGTGTCATTTAAAACACGGTTCAAGATAAACCCAAAATCACATTCCATTCTATCAGCTTTTAAAGTGAGCAATTCCCTAAGTACTAACCCCAAAGGCCGAAACCAACATCAGATCAATACCCAAGAAACTATTCAACTTAACTAATCTCTAGTTAGTTTCTGATTTTCTTAACTCTGTTGGGTCCAAGAATAGTATTATTGAAGATACCGTTCATGACAACACAAAATCACATTTGATATTAAATACAAGGCTCTGAATAGAAAATATATTGGCTTATATTCAATATCAAATTCTACGACCAACAAATATCGTATAACGACCCGAACTCCCCCGGTAAGGAAAGCCCAGATTGAGATTAGAACAACACACATTGAAACGCAGATGGAAGAACATTTCATTGTTATTACAACAATTCCATCAGATACAAGAATATACAGATTATAAATGAATAAATTACATTCAACAAATATCAGAGATTATAATAAATTACATAGCAGCCGAAAAATATACAAAACACAACTAGAAGTGATACACGGATACAGAGCTTTCCGAGCATCGTTCCAGCTGCAAATCAGGGCCCTGTGAATATAAATCTACAAAACCAAAACTACTAGCTGCCCGTGTCGAAAATAAGGGCACCCAGAGTTTAGGTTAAAACAATAAACTTCAGGTCAGTCATGGACTGGTGTGAGAACTAAAACAGTTATTTAAAACTTTACCTAATAGAGAGTAATTCAAGGGACCACGCCGTATAACACGGAACGGGTTTCCTCCCAAGAATACTAGTGCATGTAACAAAACAGCGCAATGCTTTTTGAAAAAATGAAGCTATTATAAGACCCAGGTCCCATCACACAATGCAACGCAAGCCGGAGGATAGGGTTTTCCCTTATAATAGCCAAACATGCTTGGTACGTTTAAAACAAATCATTTGATACTATTTATAGTGTCAAAACAATTTTCAATCATAAATATCAATCATAGGCGGCATGGGTACCATATATCATGTCGCCATACTACTTCTACAATTAAAACCGCAATATCACGTATTGGAAATTGGATTTTCGTCATGAGCCGAGGCAAGGGGCAAGCTCCTCTCCGATTCGAGACACTCTAGCAAATATCTCAGGACCCCACTATGATCCTAGGATCTTCAGGGCCGGTCCTCTCTTACTTTTGAGGATTGGCAATTCTTGAGCACACGTTTCCCGGTCCTTACAGACCTATATCCGAGGCGCCTCGCATTCCAACAACCACACAGGTGAAAATATATAAATGTCAGGGCTGGTAGGTCATTGACACCACCCTAGCTAGAAAGAAACGTCGTGCTCTCCCTGTAGTCGCTATCCCGTTTTTGACTCATACCGAGGTGTGAGGCTCGCGAATTCATGTTATACACAAAGATGCACCACACAGGCCGTGCTTTGATCATCAACCACAAGACTTTGCTTTTCAACAGAAGCCCTGATCAATTGCCACTTACGCGTGCCACACTGGCAATTCACTCCATGCGACTGATGTCCACCGATATACAACCTCTGAGCTCGTATGTCTCAGAGAAGGGCGTTAAGAAAGAGAATAAATTCTCCGCCGCCAAACAGATGTATATTTAATAGAGATCAATCAACGTAGAATAAAATCCAATGTCAGACACACAATCCATTTACAAGTTCGTTCTGGGTCTGAACGAAACCGGAGGCACTTTCCTCGCATATCCATCCATCTCCAAGTACGTCTGGACGATCACCAACTGTTTCCCTCATCTTGGGTGTACAACCCAATCGAGATCATCATTAATCACCCAAACGATGTGAAGACTTCCGGTCTTCAACCACCGTCTTCATCTTCGACATCTCGTCGAATCGGTTATTCAGAATGGGTATAACCCCGGCCTTTCTGAACAACCCACGTATATGATAAACAAATGTTATACAAACACAACAAACGCCTCATTCCAATTCAGAATATTCTTTTATTCACAAAATCACATTCTTAGGGAAAGGTTCCCATTAATTTTATCCAAGATAAATTCTTCTAAATTTATTCTTTAATCCTCCTTTGGATATCATTTCAAACTAGTCGGTATTAGCGAACCACACCGAAGTAATTATTTGTTTTATTTCCGAATCCCAACCTATTCATCCCATGGAGCAACACTGGTAATACTCCTTATCTAACACCACAGTATTATCGGTAAAATTAATTACCATTTCACGTTCAAATCTAATTAAAGATTTAACTATCGCTTTGGAGCAAAACTGGTGGTACTCCATTCTCGATCACCTTTCAGATTTGATAATTTAAATTATCACTTCACTTTTCAATCTAATTAAAGATTCACTAAAACTCCATTTAGTTCTAATCTTCTCAAAAATCAATATTCTGCCTTTAACGGGGTTAAAGAACCAATGTCATCTAAAACACGATCCACGATAAACCCAAATCATATTTGATATTAAATACAAGGCTCTGAATAGAAAATATACCGGCTTATATTCAATATCAAATTCTTAAACCAACAAATATCTTATAGGAAATAACGATATAAAATATATCTTTCAAACTCCCATAACAATATCTGTATAGTCACGAAATCTAACATCGAAATATTCCAAAGATAATTTCGATTCAACTCCAGTCCAATCCACGTATTGGGAATATTTATTATTTTTAAAATCACTTTCAAATTCAATTTATTTATTTCAAAAATAAATTGATTTTAATCCTAGTTCAAAACTAGTTCATTTCGATAAAAATCTACTTTTATCTTTTCAAATATGGAATTTTTCAGCCCAATTTTTCCCAAATCATTTCTTATGATTTTTCACAAATTATAGATATTTTTAATAATTTTATCAAGGCCCGTACAGTCGATTTCCATCAAAGGCCATCGAACTACACTTACAACGACCTTTTTTAAATTTGATTTGGACATAATTCCAAATCCAACCGTTAGATTTCAAATTTCTAATATTCATTGGAAAGCTCTTTTCGATACGAACCCAATGGTTCTGGTTTTAGGAGAATCCGACGGTCGGATCTCCCGCAACGTCAATTTGAAGTCAATGGCCGAAATTTACGAACTGCCGCGGCGCGGCGCGTTCTATTCAGGCCATTATATAATATATTTATATATATTTATATATATATATATATTTCATCGATTTCCTTTTTAAAAAGAATTTTATAAATCGTTTTAAATTCGTTTTCAAAACCATTTCAACTTCATCTTCAATTTCAAATCGATTTGTTTTCAATTCGATTCGAATTCATTTCAATTCAATTTAATTCGAATTCAAATTCCTTTCAATTCAATTCTAATTCTAATTCGTTTCAATTCAATTCAATTTGAATTTATCTTCTATTTTCTTCAATTCGAACTCATTTCAAATTGATTTCAATTCAATTTCAATTCGTTTTAAATTTCATTCAAAACGATTTCAATTCGTTTTTAATTCAATTTCAATTTAATTCAATTTGAATTCATTTCTATTCAATTCGAATTCAAATTCACTTTCTATTAAATTCGAATCGAATTCATTTTCTATTCGATTCAAATCGAATTCATTTCAAATTGATTCAATAAAATTTCAATTTGAATTTTAATCTAAATTAATTTGAATTTTATTTCAAAATATTAAATTTTGAAATCCCTTTTCAATATTCATTTTAAAACGAATAAAATCGATATAAATATCGTTCACGTCAAAATAACGCATCTCTAATCAACACGGCTTTATATTTTTCAAAAACTTCGTTATTCTATTCAACAAATGAATATTTATTCTATTCAACACATGAATCTATATTTCTTTCAACACACGACTAATCTCAACACATGAGTACTGTCAACACATCACTATTTTTGTTATGTAAAATATTTTATAAAACTATGGTATCTATCGTTTGATTTTTAATTAGACTACACCGTGAAGTAGTTCTAATTTTAAATATGATGAAGATGTAAATTTTATTGTTAAAATATTTTACTCAACACAAGAACATCGTCAACACATGACTTTTTTTATATTCAACACATGAATTTCCTTTTATAATATTCATTGTTTTCCCGATTGGAATGAGATCCAATCAATCACCATATAATGTTAATTATATGGATTCCATACAACACATGTATATAATAGCAACGATAAACAATCAACCATCATCCAAAGTGCACCACACAACTGCATAAGCATCAAATATAAATAATTAACGCTTACACAGCCTGTCGACCAATCGATCGACATACAATTAAATAATTGGGATTAGTGTACGCCAAATATCATCCCAACACCCGTGTGGGGTTTCAAATCAACAAAAACAGATTTTTATTTATGCAGTTGGGCGATGCGTAAAATTTATCGACCCAATCAATTTCAGTCAAATCAGTGTATATAAACAAATCGGCCGATTTGTTTATAACTATTTATTTACTCACATTCACGTTAAAAATTATATTTTTAATGATAAAATATTTTTAACTATATAAATGTTTTATTTCCTTTCAACACATGAATATATTTCATTATCTATTTCACATCAATTTCACAAACAAATTTCACAACACATCAATCAAACAAACAAGCCATCCATGGTCTGTGGATGACGGGTGTAGGGTGCTGCTAAGCACCGTCTGCATCCTAGTATATATATAACTAGAAAAAGAAATTTAGAGTGAGAAGTTCTCACCAATAGCTATCCCAACTCAACGACCCTTCTAATATAGGAAATCATCACTGTTCTCGCCTTTTTGTCACTTTCGATGCCCGTAGCCACTACATATATAAAAATCGAATTTTACTTCGCTATTCAATATATAAAAATCGAATTTTTATAATCACTCCATATGGATAAAATTCTATTTTTACCTCGCAACTATATAGATGAAAATTCTATTTTTACATCGCTACTGTATAGATAAAAATTCTATTTTTACATCGCTACTATATAGATAAAAATTCTATTTTTACATCGTTACTATATGGATAAAAATTCTATTTTTACACCGCTACTATATAGATAAAAATTCTATTTTTACACCGCTACTGTATGGACAAAAATTCTATTTTTACATCGTTACTATATAGATAAAAATTCTATTTTTATCATGCTATTCTCTATATAAGGATTTCGCCTTTTCATATATAAAGATAATAATTTTATATTCTCTATTATATAGAAATTTTATTTTCAATACACTATTATACAAAAATAATATTTTTATATTCTCTATTATATAAAGATCATATTTTTAATATTTCTACCTTATAAAAATCATATCTTTATATCTCCTACATAATAAAGATCGAATTTTTATTGTCTATATTACATAAAAATTATAGTTTTATTATTCCTACCATATAAAGATTATATTTTTAATCTTCTACTATAATAAAAATTATATTTTTAACTAATTAAAAAGTCCCGTCTTTACTATATTAAAAATTTCGTCTTTCATCTATATAAAAATTTGGTCTTTAATTCAAATCATATACTAAAAGATCCAATTTTTCTATCATGGTAATTTATATAAAACTGATTTTTTTTATTTTATTAAACCAAAATTTATAGAACCTAAATAAATAAATAAAATAGAAGGGAGCTTACAGTGTTTTGCAGAGGAGAGTGGGGGCTGATGCGCTTCAGGAAGAGGAGGGCGGTGCACTTCGGAGTCGAGGTGGCGGCTGTGGGTCCTCGCGAGAAGGGGTGGGCGTCGGGTGTCTCGCGCGACAGGGGAGAGGAGGGAAAAGAAGAAGCGGAGGAGCAGGAAGAGGACGGGAGAGCGGCGCGGTGGCCTACGGCGAAGGGGGGCGTCGTTCGGTCTTGGGGCAAGAAGAGGAGGGAGAGTGGAGAGGGGCGGTGGCGCCCGCCACCTGGAGGAAGCCGCGATGGGGCGGCGGCGGGAGGAGCGGCGGCTCCTCCCCCTTCCTTCTCCGTCGCCTCTTTTTATTTTATTTTATTTCTCTGTTGAATCGATTTTGAATGGGGGGGCAGAGAAGTTAAAAGGGAGAGGGTTTTATTATTTATTTATTTATTTAATTATTTAATTTAAAAAAAGTTGACTTTTTCATACGACCTCTAAACAAGGCCCACAGCCTGTCCTCCATAGCTAATTACCCCCATTCCGAACACAATGGGATATGTATCGTAGGCTGATTCGATCATTACAATCAGTTTTCGTCAAAATCAACATATAACTCTATATATTGAATTTGAACGCGCATTTCAATTTACCGGGGTCACATACTAACTCTATAAATCCTAGAAAAATATTTTTTAGCATCGTATCGACGATACGGTCCTAATAAAACTAGTTTCGTCGAATTCTGAGATCGTTTGAAAAATGGCCAATTTCTGGTTAATTAAAATCAACTAAAACTGGTCAAACGCGTTTTCCTTTGCCATGCTCACATATTGATTCGAAAAATTATGAAAATTGGAATCTAGCAATAAATTGACATCATGTACCCAACAAAAGTGGTTTCGTCAAAATCCGAGGTCGTTTGCAAAATTCCCATTTTTAAGGGCCTGAATTCCATAGCGACTATTTAGAATTTTCAACTGGACATATCTTTTGATTGCCGCTATGAAATCTTGATTTGTCGGATTTGTTGGAAAGATATTCTCAATTAGATCCTATTATTTTTGGTTTTGCTAAAATCCGGTTTGTTTTGCGCCCGGTACATTCAATTGAAGTTTGAAATCGAATTATCGAACTACCGCGCCATTTTCAATTCTATTTATAATTATATATAATTATTTATATTCTAACGACGACGTATATAATATATACGTTCAAATTATATTCAAAATAAATTTCTCGTCGATATTATTTAAAATAATTCAATTTAAATATTCTAAATTCGTTAAAATTGCCAAAATAAAAATTTTAAACTGGCCCGCATTTTCGGGTTGTTACAATCTCCCCCACTTAAAACTTTTCGTCCCCGAAAAGGAACAAAGTCGAAAGTGGTTTGGTTAATCAACTCTACATTCGATCTGGCTTCCATTCTCCAACTTTTCAATTTCTGAGAATTTTCAAATTCTTCAAAAATTTGGCTAACACGCGGAATTTTCGAAAAATTTCGCCATAACCTCCCCTGCACCGGGAGCCACGGGAAAATCCCAAAATTGCCATATAGGCCTTCTGATCTCAAAAAGAAAAAGAAAAAGCCAATAGGCTCATAAAATCATCATCACCCAAACAAAACAGTAAATTATGATAAACATGTACCTATTTGTTGGGCAAACAAATTTTATTCTCTGCTCTAGCCTCCTTGCTATGACCTGTTCAATGTAAGTACATGTATATGCAAGCAAATGCGACCAATTTCAGTACAATTCAATATTTGATGCAATTAGCCATAATGGTTCAAAATTATCAAACAAATAAACAAACAACACAAACATCAATCAATTAGTGAATTAGAGTTTCAAATTCATAATTTTGATACATATATTCAGAAAATCATGTTTTTGATGTCAATTCACAACAATGTGTTCTAGCTATATAAGTTTTGGTTCTCACACCACTCTAATGGAAATATATAGATATCACACCTTCGAAACACGAACATAAATATTGGTGATGGAGCTCCATCATCAAAATCATCTCCGAGCGACTAGATTGTGATTATATATCTATCCAGTATATTAAAACTTCGAATATACGTTCATGACGCGTATATGCAAAACCTTTATATACTAGATTGTCCATATTCAAAATAAATAAATATTCAAATACGAATAAAATGATTTAAATTTTCAAAACAAAATTGTTTTCATTTGAAAAATATACTCTTCACACTCGTTCTAGGATAATACAGATCCTATCTCTAACAAGTCATTCTAATTGGATATTACCAATCCAATATCTGATGAATTCTTTCGTATGGTTCTAATGTGTCTTGTTCTCGAGCTCTGTAAACCAATGCTCTGATACCACTCTATAACGACCCGAACTCCCTCGGTAAGGAAAGCCCGGATTGAGATGAGAACAACACACATCGGAACGCAGATGGAAGAACATTTCATTGTTATTACAACAATTCCATCAGATACAAGAATATACAGAGTATAAATTAATAAATTACATTCAACAAATATCAGAGATTACAATAAATTACATAGCAGCGGAAAAATATACAAAACACAACTAGAAGTGATACACGGATACAGAGCTTTCCGAGCATTGTTCCAGCTGCAAATCAGGACCCTGTGAATATAAATCTGCAAGACCAAAACTACTAGCTGCTCGTGTCGAAAATAAGGGCACCCGGAGTTTAGGTTAAATCAATATACTCCAGGTCAGTCATGGGACTGGTGTGAGAACTAAAACAGTTATTTAAAACTTTACCTAATAGATAGTAATTCAAGGGACCACGCCGTATAACACGGAACGGGTTTCCTCCCAAGAATACTAGTGCATATAACTAAACAGCGCAATGCTTTTTTGGAAAAATGAAGCTATTATAAGACCCAGGTCCCATCACACAATGCAACGCAAGCCGGAGGATACGGCTTTCCCTTATAATAGCCAAACATGCTTGGTACGTTTAAAACAAATCATTTGATACTATTATAAGTGTACAGTGTCAAAACAATTTTCAATCATAAATATCAATCATAGGCGGCATGGGTACCATATATCATGTCGCCATACTAGTTCTACAAATAAAACCACAATATCACGTATTGGAAATTGGATTTCCGTCATGAGCCGAGGCAAGGGGCAAGCTCCTCTCCGATTCGAGACACTCTAGCAAATGTCTCAGGACCCCACTATGATCCTTGGATCTTCAGGGCCGGTCCTCTCTTACTTTTGAAGATTGGCAATTCCTGAGCACACATTTCCCAGTCCTTACAAACCTATATCTGAGGCGCCTCACATTCCAACAACCACACAGGTGAAAAGTATATAAATGTCAGGACTGGTAGGTCACTGACACCACCCTAGCTAGAAAGAAATATCGTGCTCTCCCTGTAGTCACTATCCCGTTTTTGACTCATACCGAGGTGTGAGGCTCACGAATTCACATTATACACAAAGATGCGCCACACAGGCCGTGCTTTGATCATCAACCACAAGACTTTGCTTTTCAACAGAAGCCCTGATCAATTGCCACTTACGCGTGCCACACTGGCAATTCACTCCATGCGACTGATGTCCACCGATATACAACCTCTGAGCTCGTACGTATCAGAGAAGGGCATTAAGCAAGAGAATAAATTCTCCGCCGCCAAACAAATGTATATTTAATAGAGATCAATCAACAAAGAATAAAATCCAATGTCAGACACACAATCCATTTACAAGTTCATTCTGGGTCTGAACAAAACCGGAGGCACTTTCCTCGCATATCCATCCATCTCCAAGTACGTCTGGACGATCACCAACTGTTTCCCTCATCTTGGGTGCACAACCCAATCGAGATCATCAGTAATCACCCAAACGATGTGAAGACTTCCGGTCTTCAACCACCGTCTTCATCTTCGACATCTCGTCGAATCGGTTATTCAGAATGGGTATAACCCCGGCCTTTCTGAACAACCCACGTATATGATAAACAAATGTTATACAAACACAACAAACGCCTCATTCCAATTCAGAATATTCTTTTATTCACAAAATCACATTCTTAGGGAAAGGTTCCCATTAATTTTATCCAAGATAAATTCTTCTAAATTTATTCTTTAATCCTCCTTTAGATATCATTTCAAACTAGTCGGGATTAGCGAACCACACCGAAGTAATTATTTGTTTTATTTCCCAATCCCAACCTATTCATCCCATGGAGCAAAACTGGTAATACTCCTTATCTAACACCACAGTATTATCGGTAAAATTAATTACCATTTCACGTTCAAATCTAATTAAAGATTTAACTATCGCTTTGGAGCAAAACTGGTGGTACTCCATTCTCGATCACCTTTCAGATTTGATAATTTAAATTATCACTTCACTTTTCAATCTAATTAAAGATTCACTAAAACTCCATTTAGTTCTAATCTTCTCAAAAATCAATATTCTGCCTTTAACTGGGTTAAAGAACCAATGTCATCTAAAACACGATCCACGCTAAACCCAAATCACATTTGATATTAAATACAAGGCTCTGAATAGAAAATATACCGGCTTATATTCAATATCAAATTCTGAAACCAACAAATATCGTATTGGAAATAACGATATAAAATATATCTTTCAAACTCCCATAACAATATCTGTATAGTCACGAAATCCAACATCGAAATACTCCGAAGATAATTTCCATTCAACTCCAGTCCAATCCACGTATTGGGAATATTGATTATTTTTAAAATCACTTTCAAATTCAATTTATTTATTTCAAAAATAAATTGATTTTAATTCTAGTTCAAAACTAGTTCATTTCGATAAAAATCTACTTTTATCTTATCAAATATGGAATTTTTCAGCCCAATTTTTCCCATATCATTTCTGATGATTTTTTTACAAATTATAAATAATTTTAATAATTTTATCAAGGCCCGTACAGTCGATTTCCATCAAAGGCCATCAAACTGCACTTACAACGACCTTTTTTAAATTTGATTTGGACATAATTCCAAATCCAACCGTTAGATTTCAAATTTCTAATATTCATTGGAAAGCCCTTTTCGATACGAACCCAACGGTTCTGGTTTTAGGAGAATCCGACGGTCGGATCTCACGCAACGTCAATTTGAAGTCAATGGCCGAAATTTACGAACTGCCGCGGCGCGGCGCGTTCTATTCAGGCCATTATATATAATATATATATATATATTATATGATTCGTCGATTTCCTTTTCAAAACGAATTTTGTAAATCGTTTTAAATTCGTTTTCAAAACCATTTCATCTTCATCTTCTATTTCAAATCGATTTGTTTTCAATTCGATTTGAATTCATTTCAATTCAATTTAATTCGAATTCAAATTCGTTTCAATTCAATTCAAATTCTAATTCAATTTGAATTTATCTTCTATTTTCTTCAATTCGAACTCTTTTCAAATTGATTTCAATTCAATTTCAGTTCGTTTTAAATTTCATTCAAAACGATTTCAATTCGTTTTTAATTCAATTTCTATTTAATTCAATTTGAATTCATTTCTATTCAATTCGAATTCAAATTCACTTTCTATTCAATTCGAATCGAATTCATTTTCTATTCGATTCGAATTCATTTCAAATTGATTCAAAAAAAATTCAATTTGAATTTTAATTTAATTTAATTTGAATTATATTTCAAAATATTAAATTTTGAAATCACTTTTCAATATTCATTTTAAAACGAATAAAATCGATATAAATATTGTTCGCGTCAAAATAACGCATCTCTAATCAACACGGCTTTATATTTTCAAAAACTTCGTTATTCTATTCAACAAATGAATATTTATTCTATTCAACACATGAATCTATATTTCTTTCAACACACGACTAATCTCAACACATGAGTACTGTCAACACATCACTATTTTTGTTATGTAAAATATTTTATAAAACTATGGTATCTATCGTTTGATTTTTAATTAGACTCCACCGTGAAGTAGTTCTAATTTTAAATATGATGAAGATGTAAATTTTATTGTTAAAATATTTTACTCAACACAAGAACATCGTCAACACATGACTATATTTATATTCAACACATGAATTTCCTTTTATAATATTCATTGTTTTCCCGATTGGAAAGAGACCCAATCAATCACCATATAATGTTAATTATATGGATTTCATACAACACATGTATATAATAACAACAATAAACAATCAACATCATCCAAAGTGCACCACACCACTGCATAAGCATCAAATATAAATAATTAACGCTTACACAGCCTGTCGACCAATCGATCGACATACAATTAAATAATTGGAATTAGTGTATGCCAAATATCATCCCAACAACCGTGTGGGGTTTCAAATCAACAAACACAGATTTTTATTTGTGCAGTTGGGCGATGTGTAAAATTTATCGACCCAATCAATATCAGTCAAATCAGTGTATATAAACAAATCGGCCGATTTGTTTATAACTATTTATTTACTCACATTCACGTTAAAAATTATATTTTTAATGATAAAATATTTATAACTATATAAATATTTTATTTCCTTTCAACACATGAATATATTTCATTATCTATTTCACATCAATTTCACAAACAAATTTCACAAAACATCAATCAAACAAACAAGCCATCCATGGTCTGTGGATGACGGGTGTCGGGTGCTGCTAAGCACCGTTTGCATCCTAGTATATATATATATATATATATATATATATATATATATATATATAACTAGAAAAAGAAATTTAGAGTGAGAAGTTCTCACCAATAGCTATCCCAACTCCACGACACTTCTAATGTAGGAAATCATCACTGTTCTCGCCTTTTTGTCACTTTGTTTGCCCATAGCCACTACATATATAAAAATCGAATTTTTACTTCGCTATTCAATATATAAAAATCGAATTTTTACTTCGCTATTCAATATATAAAAATCGAATTTTTATAATCACTCCGTATGGATAAAATTCTATTTTTACCTCGCCACTATATAGATGAAAATTCTATTTTTACATCGCTACTATATAGATAAAAATTCTATTTTTACATCGCTACTATATAGATAAAAATTCTATTTTTACATCGTTACTATATAGATTAAAATTCTATTTTTACATCGCTACGATATAGATAAAAATTCTATTTTTACACCGCTACTATATTGATAAAAATTCTATTTTTACATCGTTACTATATAGATAAAAATTCTATTTTTATCACGCTATTCTCTATATAAGGATTTCGCCTTTTAATATATAAAGATAATATTTTTTATATTCTCTATTATATAGAAATTTTATTTTCAATACACTACTTATATAAAAATAATATTTTTATATTCTCTATTATATAAAGATCATATTTTTAATACTTCTACCTTATAAAAATCATACCTTTATATCTCTTACACAATAAAGATCGAATTTTTATTGTCTATATTATGTAAAAATTATATTTTTATTATTCCTACCATATAAAGATTATATTTTTAATCTTCTACTATAATAAAAATTATATTTTTAACTAATTAAAAAGTCTCGTCTTTACTATATTAAAAATTTCGTCTTCCGTCTAAATAAAAATTTGGTCTTTAATTCAAATCATATACTAAAAGATCCAATTTTTCTATCATGGTAATTTATATAAAACTGATTTTTTTATTTTATTAAACCAAAATTTATAGAACCTAAATAAATAAATAAAATAGAAGGGAGCTTATAGTGTTTTGCAGAGGAGAGTGGGGGCTGATGCGCTTCAGGAAGAGGAGGGCGGTGCGCTTCGGAGTCGAGGTGGCGGCTATGGGTCCTCTCGAGAAGGGGTGGGCGTCGGGTGTCTCGTGCGACAGGGGAGAGGAGGGAAAAGAAGAAGCGGAGGAGCAGGAAGAGGACGGGAGAGCGGCGCGGTGGCCTACGGCGAAGGGGGGCGTCATTCAGTCTTGCGGCAAGAAGAGGAGGGAGAGTGGAGAGGGGCGGTGGCGCCCGCCACCTGGAGGAAGCCGCGATGGGGCGGCGGCGGGAGGAGCGGTGGCTCCTCCCCCTTCCTTCTCCGTCGCCTCTTTTTATTTTTATTTTTTTCTCTGTTGAATCGATTTTGAACGGGGGGGGGGGGGCCAGAGAAGTTAAAAGGGAGAGGTTTTTTTTTAATTATTTAATTATTTAATTTACAAAAAGTTGACTTTTTCATACGACCTCTAAACAAGGCCCACCGCCTGTCCTCCATAGCTAATTACCCCCATTCCGAACACAATGGGATATGTATCGTAGGCTGATTCGATCATTACAATCAGTTTTCATCAAAATCAACATATAACTCTATATATTCAATTTACCGGGGTCACATACTAACTCTATAAATCCTAGAAAAATATTTTTTAGCATCGTATCGACGAAACGGTCCTAATAAAACTAGTTTCGTCGAATTCTGAGATCGTTTGAAAAATGGCCAATTTCTGGTTGATTAAAATCAACTAAAACTGGTCAAACGCGTTTTCCATTGCCATGCTCACATATTAAAACTTCGAATATACGTTCATGACGCGTATATGCAAAACCTTTATATACTAGATTGTCCATATTCAAAATAAATAAATATTCAAATACGAATAAAATGATTTAAATTTTCAAAACAAAATTGTTTTCATTTGAAAAATATACTCTTCACACTCGTTCTAGGATAATACAGATCCTATCTCTAACAAGTCATTCTAATTGGATATTACCAATCCAATATCTGATGAATTCTTTCGTATGGTTCTAATGTGTCTTGTTCTCGAGCTCTGTAAACCAATGCTCTGATACCACTCTATAACGACCCGAACTCCCTCGGTAAGGAAAGCCCGGATTGAGATGAGAACAACACATATCGGAACGCAGATGGAAGAACATTTCATTGTTATTACAACAATTCCATCAGATACAAGAATATACAGAGTATAAATTAATAAATTACATTCAACAAATATCAGAGATTACAATAAATTACATAGCAGCGGAAAAATATACAAAACACAACTAGAAGTGATACACGGATACAGAGCTTTCCGAGCATTGTTCCAGCTGCAAATCAGGACCCTGTGAATATAAATCTGCAAGACCAAAACTACTAGCTGCTCGTGTCGAAAATAAGGGCACCCGGAGTTTAGGTTAAATCAATATACTCCAGGTCAGTCATGGGACTGGTGTGAGAACTAAAACAGTTATTTAAAACTTTACCTAATAGATAGTAATTCAAGGGACCACGCCATATAACACGGAACGGGTTTCCTCCCAAGAATACTAGTGCATATAACTAAACAGCGCAATGCTTTTTTGGAAAAATGAAGCTATTATAAGACCCAGGTCCCATCACACAATGCAACGCAAGCCGGAGGATACGGCTTTCCCTTATAATAGCCAAACATGCTTGGTACGTTTAAAACAAATCATTTGATACTATTATAAGTGTATAGTGTCAAAACAATTTTCAATCATAAATATCAATCATAGGCGGCATGGGTACCATATATCATGTCGCCATACTAGTTCTACAATTAAAACCGCAATATCACGTATTGGAAATTGGATTTCCGTCATGAGCCGAGGCAAGGGGCAAGCTCCTCTCCGATTCGAGACACTCTAGCAAATGTCTCAGGACCCCACTATGATCCTTGGATCTTCAGGGCCGGTCCTCTCTTACTTTTGAAGATTGGCAATTCCTGAGCACACGTTTCCCAGTCCTTACAAACCTATATCTGAGGCGCCTCACATTCCAACAACCACACAGGTGAAAAGTATATAAATGTCAGGACTGGTAGGTCACTGACACCACCCTAGCTAGAAAGAAATATCGTGCTCTCCCTGTAGTCACTATCCCGTTTTTGACTCATACCGAGGTGTGAGGCTCGCGAATTCACATTATACACAAAGATGCGCCACACAGGCCGTGCTTTGATCATCAACCACAAGGCTTTGCTTTTCAACAGAAGCCCTGATCAATTGCCACTTACGCGTGCCACACTGGCAATTCACTCCATGCGACTGATGTCCACCGATATACAACCTCTGAGCTCGTACGTATCAGAGAAGGGCATTAAGCAAGAGAATAAATTCTCCGCCGCCAAACAAATGTATATTTAATAGAGATCAATCAACAAAGAATAAAATCCAATGTCAGACACACAATCCATTTACAAGTTCATTCTGGGTCTGAACAAAACCGGAGGCACTTTCCTCGCATATCCATCCATCTCCAAGTACGTCTGGACGATCACCAACTGTTTCCCTCATCTTGGGTGTACAACCCAATCGAGATCATCAGTAATCACCCAAACGATGTGAAGACTTCCGGTCTTCAACCACCGTCTTCATCTTCGACATCTCGTCGAATCGGTTATTCAGAATGGGTATAACCCCGGCCTTTCTGAACAACCCACGTATATGATAAACAAATGTTATACAAACACAACAAACGCCTCATTCCAATTCAGAATATTCTTTTATTCAAAAAATCACATTCTTAGGGAAAGGTTCCCATTAATTTTATCCAAGATAAATTCTTCTAAATTTATTCTTTAATCCTCCTTTAGATATCATTTCAAACTAGTCGGGATTAGCGAACCACACCGAAGTAATTATTTGTTTTATTTCCCAATCCCAACCTATTCATCCCATGGAGCAAAACTGGTAATACTCCTTATCTAACACCACAGTATTATCGGTAAAATTAATTACCATTTCACGTTCAAATCTAATTAAAGATTTAACTATCGCTTTGGAGCAAAACTGGTGGTACTACATTCTCGATCACCTTTCAGATTTGATAATTTAAATTATCACTTCACTTTTCAATCTAATTAAAGATTCACTAAAACTCCATTTAGTTCTAATCTTCTCAAAAATCAATATTCTGCCTTTAACTGGGTTAAAGAACCAATGTCATCTAAAACACGATCCACGCTAAACCCAAATCACATTTGATATTAAATACAAGGCTCTGAATAGAAAATATACCGGCTTATATTCAATATCAAATTCTGAAACCAACAAATATCGTATTGGAAATAACGATATAAAATATATCTTTCAAACTCCCATAACAATATCTGTATAGTCACGAAATCCAACATCGAAATACTCCGAAGATAATTTCCATTCAACTCCAGTCCAATCCACGTATTGGGAATATTGATTATTTTTAAAATCACTTTCAAATTCAATTTATTTATTTCAAAAATAAATTGATTTTAATTCTAGTTCAAAACTAGTTCATTTCGATAAAAATCTACTTTTATCTTATCAAATATGGAATTTTTCAGCCCAATTTTTCCCATATCATTTCTGATGATTTTTTTACAAATTATAAATAATTTTAATAATTTTATCAAGGCCCGTACAGTCGATTTCCATCAAAGGCCATCAAACTGCACTTACAACGACCTTTTTTAAATTTGATTTGGACATAATTCCAAATCCAACCGTTAGATTTCAAATTTCTAATATTCATTGGAAAGCCCTTTTCGATACGAACCCAACGGTTCTGGTTTTAGGAGAATCCGACGGTCGGATCTCACGCAACGTCAATTTGAAGTCAATGGCCGAAATTTACGAACTGTCGCGGCGCGGCGCGGCGCGTTCTATTCAGGCCGTTATATATAATATATATATATATATATATATTATATGATTCGTCGATTTCCTTTTCAAAACGAATTTTGTAAATCGTTTTAAATTCGTTTTCAAAACCATTTCATCTTCATCTTCTATTTCAAATCGATTTGTTTTCAATTCGATTCGAATTCATTTCAATTCAATTTAATTCGAATTCAAATTCGTTTCAATTCAATTCAAATTCTAATTCAATTTGAATTTATCTTCTATTTTCTTCAATTCGAACTCATTTCAAATTGATTTCAATTCAATTTCAGTTCGTTTTAAATTTCATTTAAAACGATTTCAATTCGTTTTTAATTCAATTTCTATTTAATTCAATTTGAATTCATTTCTATTCAATTCGAATTCAAATTCACTTTCTATTCAATTCGAATCGAATTCATTTTCTATTCGATTCGAATTCATTTCAAATTGATTCAAAAAAAATTCAATTTGAATTTTAATTTAATTTAATTTGAATTATATTTCAAAATATTAAATTTTGAAATCACTTTTCAATATTCATTTTAAAACGAATAAAATCGATATAAATATTGTTCGCGTCAAAATAACGCATCTCTAATCAACACGGCTTTATATTTTCAAAAACTTCGTTATTCTATTCAACAAATGAATATTTATTCTATTCAACACATGAATCTATATTTCTTTCAACACACGACTAATCTCAACACATGAGTACTGTCAACACATCACTATTTTTGTTATGTAAAATATTTTATAAAACTATGGTATCTATCGTTTGATTTTTAATTAGACTCCACCGTGAAGTAGTTCTAATTTTAAATATGATGAAGATGTAAATTTTATTGTTAAAATATTTTACTCAACACAAGAACATCGTCAACACATGACTATATTTATATTCAACACATGAATTTCCTTTTATAATATTCATTGTTTTCCCGATTGGAAAGAGACCCAATCAATCACCATATAATGTTAATTATATGGATTCCATACAACACATGTATATAATAACAACAATAAACAATCAACATCATCCAAAGTGCACCACACAACTGCATAAGCATCAAATATAAATAATTAACGCTTACACAGCCTGTCGACCAATCGATCGACATACAATTAAATAATTGGAATTAGTGTATGCCAAATATCATCCCAACAACCGTGTGGGGTTTCAAATCAACAAACACAGATTTTTATTTGTGCAGTTGGGCGATGTGTAAAATTTATCGACCCAATCAATATTAGTGAAATCAGTGTATATAAACAAATCGGCCGATTTGTTTATAACTATTTATTTACTCACATTCACGTTAAAAATTATATTTTTAATGATAAAATATTTATAACTATATAAATATTTTATTTCCTTTCAACACATGAATATATTTCATTATCTATTTCACATCAATTTCACAAACAAATTTCACAAAACATCAATCAAACAAACAAGCCATCCATGGTCTGTGGATGACGGGTGTCGGGTGCTGCTAAGCACCGTTTGCATCCTAGTATATATATATATATATATATATATATATATAACTAGAAAAAGAAATTTAGAGTGAGAAGTTCTCACCAATAGCTATCCCAACTCCACGACACTTCTAATGTAGGAAATCATCACTGTTCTCGCCTTTTTGTCACTTTGTTTGCCCATAGCCACTACATATATAAAAATCGAATTTTTACTTCGCTATTCAATATATAAAAATCGAATTTTTACTTCGCTATTCAATATATAAAAATCGAATTTTTATAATCACTCCGTATGGATAAAATTCTATTTTTACCTCGCCACTATATAGATGAAAATTCTATTTTTACATCGCTACTATATAGATAAAAATTCTATTTTTACATCGCTACTATATAGATAAAAATTCTATTTTTACATCGTTACTATATAGATTAAAATTCTATTTTTACATCGCTACGATATAGATAAAAATTCTATTTTTACACCGCTACTATATTGATAAAAATTCTATTTTTACATCGTTACTATATAGATAAAAATTCTATTTTTATCACGCTATTCTCTATATAAGGATTTCGCCTTTTAATATATAAAGATAATATTTTTTATCTTCTCTATTATATAGAAATTTTATTTTCAATACACTACTTATATAAAAATAATATTTTTATATTCTCTATTATATAAAGATCATATTTTTAATACTTCTACCTTATAAAAATCATACCTTTATATCTCTTACACAATAAAGATCGAATTTTTATTGTCTATATTATGTAAAAATTATATTTTTATTATTCCTACCATATAAAGATTATATTTTTAATCTTCTACTATAATAAAAATTATATTTTTAACTAATTAAAAAGTCTCGTCTTTACTATATTAAAAATTTCGTCTTCCGTCTAAATAAAAATTTGGTCTTTAATTCAAATCATATACTAAAAGATCCAATTTTTCTATCATGGTAATTTATATAAAACTGATTTTTTTATTTTATTAAACCAAAATTTATAGAACCTAAATAAATAAATAAAATAGAAGGGAGCTTATAGTGTTTTGCAGAGGAGAGTGGGGGCTGATGCGCTTCAGGAAGAGGAGGGCGGTGCGCTTCGGAGTCGAGGTGGCGGCTATGGGTCCTCTCGAGAAGGGGTGGGCGTCGGGTGTCTCGTGCGACAGGGGAGAGGAGGGAAAAGAAGAAGCGGAGGAGCAGGAAGAGGACGGGAGAGCGGCGCGGTGGCCTACGGCGAAGGGGGGCGTCATTCAGTCTTGGGGCAAGAAGAGGAGGGAGAGTGGAGAGGGGCGGTGGCGCCCGCCACCTGGAGGAAGCCGCGATGGGGCGGCGGCGGGAGGAGCGGCGGCTCCTCCCCCTTCCTTCTCCGTCGCCTCTTTTTATTTTATTTTTTTTCTCTGTTGAATCGATTTTGAACGGGGGGGGAGGGGGGGGGCAGAGAAGTTAAAAGGGAGAGGGTTTTTTTTTTAATTATTTAATTATTTAATTTACAAAAAGTTGACTTTTTCATACGACCTCTAAACAAGGCCCACCGCCTGTCCTCCATAGCTAATTACCCCCATTCCGAACACAATGGGATATGTATCGTAGGCTGATTCGATCATTACAATCAGTTTTCATCAAAATCAACATATAACTCTATATATTCAATTTACCGGGGTCACATACTAACTCTATAAATCCTAGAAAAATATTTTTTAGCATCGTATCGACGATACGGTCCTAATAAAACTAGTTTCGTCGAATTCTGAGATCGTTTGAAAAATGGCCAATTTCTGGTTGATTAAAATCAACTAAAACTGGTCAAACGCGTTTTCCATTGCCATGCTCACATATTGATTCGAAAAATTATGAAAATTGGAATCTAGCAATAAATTGACATCATGGACCCAACAAAAGTGGTTTCGTCGAAATCCGAGGTCGTTTGCAAAATTCCCATTTTTAAGGGCCTGAATTCCATAGCGACTATTTAGAATTTTCAACTGGACATATCTTTTGATTGCCGCTATGAAATCTTGATTTGTCGGATTTGTTGGAAAGATATTCTCAATTAGATCCCATTGTTTTTGGTTTTGCTAAAATCCGGTTTGTTTTGCGCCCGGTACATTCAATTGAAGTTTGAAATCGAATTATCGGACTACCGCGCCATTTTCAATTCTATTTATAATTATATATAATTATTTATATTCTAACGACGACGTATATAATATATACGTTCAAATTATATTCAAAATAAATTTCTCGTCGATATTATTTAAAATAATTCAATTTAAATATTCTAAATTCGTTAAAATTGCCAAAATAAAAATTTTAAACTGGCCCGCATTTTCGGGTTGTTACAATCTCCCCCACTTAAAACTTTTCGTCCCCGAAAAGGAACAAAGTCGAAAGTGGTTCGGTTAATCAACTCTACATTCGATCTGGCTTCCATTCTCCAACTTTTTAGTTTCTGAGAATTTTCAAATTCTTCAAAAATTTGGCTAACACGCGGAATTTTCGAAAAATTTCGCCATAACCTCCCCTGCACCGGGAGCCACGGGAAAATCCCAAAATTGCCATATAGGCCTTCTGATCTCAAAAAGAAAAAGAAAAAGCCAATAGGCTCATAAAATCATCATCACCCAAACAAAACAGTAAATTATGATAAACATGTACCTATTTTTCGGGCAAACAAATTTTATTCTCTGCTCTAGCCTCCTTGCTATGACCTGTTCAATGTAAGTACATGTATATGCTAGCAAATGCGACCAATTTCAGTACAATTCAATATTTGATGCAATTAGGCATAATGGTTCAAAATTATCAAACAAATAAACAAACAACACAAACATCAATCAATTAGCGAATTAGAGTTTCAAATTCATAATTTTGATACATATATTCAGAAAATCATGTTTTTGATGCAAATTCACAACAATGTGTTCTAGCTATATAAGTTTTGGTTCTCACACCACTCTAATGGAAATATATAGATATCACACCTTCGAAACACGAACATAAATATTGGTGATGGAGCTCCATCATCAAAATCATCTCCGAGCGACTAGATTGTGATTATATATCTATCCAGTATATTAAAACTTCGAATATACGTTCATGACGCGTATATGCAAAACCTTTATATACTAGATTGTCCATATTCAAAATAAATAAATATTCAAATACGAATAAAATGATTTAAATTTTCAAAACAAAATTGTTTTCATTTGAAAAATATACTCTTCACACTCGTTCTAGGATAATACAGATCCTATCTCTAACAAGTCATTCTAATTGGATATTACCAATCCAATATCTGATGAATTCTTTCGTATGGTTCTAATGTGTCTTGTTCTCGAGCTCTGTAAACCAAAGCTCTGATACCACTCTATAACGACCCGAACTCCCCCGGTAAGGAAAGCCCGGATTGAGATGAGAACAACACACATCGGAACGCAGATGGAAGAACATTTCATTGTTATTACAACAATTCCATCAGATACAAGAATATACAGAGTATAAATTAATAAATTACATTCAACAAATATCAGAGATTACAATAAATTACATAGCAGCTGAAAAATATACAAAACACAACTAGAAGTGATACACGGATACAGAGCTTTCCGAGCATTGTTCCAGCTGCAAATCAGGACCCTGTGAATATAAATCTGCAAGACCAAAACTACTAGCTGCCCGTGTCGAAAATAAGGGCACCCGGAGTTTAGGTGAAAACAATAAACTCCAGGTCAGTCATGGGACTGGTGTGAGAAACTCTACAGTTAAAATTAACTTATATAAAATGATAAGGCAAATCACAGGACCACGCCGCTAACACGGAACGGGTTTACCCCCATGAATGCCAGTGTATAAACAACAATCAATATAGATATATGGATCTACTATGCATTAATCAACATGCAATATCCCAATCTACCCATTTAGATTAATCACCACACGTAGATTTTCTAAATCCAATTCAATTTACAGAAATTATTCCTTTGGACTTTATTTCCTGATTTCTATTTCAAATCATTTGAAATACATATATAACTTTCTATAACAAAGTAGATTTCACTTCGGGATCTCAAATCAAATCTTTTGGAAATATGAATTCCAAATCATAACAATGCATACAAACAAGTATGTAACCAAATATCAGGCTTCCCCTAGACAAGGCAAAGGGTACGCACCTAGCAACTAGATATATAAATGTGCACCTACCCTACATAGGAGCAGGCTACACCGATGATGCACCTCCCACACATGGAAGCATACACCACCCATCTCAACCATACTTTTAGTCGTCCGGTTCACCCGAATCTCTAGCCACATACCAAATCATTTCATATCCTGAAGTATGGAAAATCATTTCACAACATAATAATCACACGTACTTTCAAAATATAGTACTTCACATCAGCAGTTCACACATATGATTAGTCACTATTAATCACATAATCTTTGAGCTCGTACGTCTCAAAGAAGGGTGTTAAGCAAGAGAATAAATTCTCCACCACCAAACAGACACATCATTAATAGCAACTAATCAAAACCACAATGTAACACATAATATATTTCAAAATCTCTTCGATAATATCGGGTTTAGGCCTCAAAATCCTTTCTGTTTTATAAAACATTTTTATAAAACATTCCCTGTCCAAAATCGGGAATACATTTCTTTTCACTTAAGAAAAATATATCATTTCACAATCATTCATTAAATTTGAAATGAACAAAAAATCGCTAAACACCTTATCGTCAAATCGTGAAGTGTTTCACAAGGTGTTAGCACACATATATCTTTACCCAACCCAATGCTAAATGTAAGGGCATATTCTGCTCATAAACTGGTCGAGCACCATCCAAACAATCAATCAACCACAATCAATATCAACAACTAACTAAATTTGGTTTAATCACATCACGTGTTTTGGTAAATTTAATCACCATTCATTCATCCAAATCTAATTAAAGATTTATTCAAACCCCAATTGGTTTCATCTCTAAAATCATTTCATATTGATTGTTCTACTTTTTGGAAATAAATCCTGCTTTAAGCGTGTTAAAGAACTAATGTCATTTAAATATAGTTCACGACAAACCCCAAATCCAATTTGAAATTAAACACAAGGCTCTGAATAGAAAATAGTATCGGCTTATATTCAACATCAAATTCTGAAACCAACAAATATCGTATTGGAATAACGATATTAATATATCTTTCAAATTTCCACAACCATATCTGTATTATCACGAAATCCAACATCGAAATATTCCGAAGATAATTTTGATTCAAATCCATTCCAATTCATATTCTGGAAATTCTGGTTATTTTTAAACCATATCAAATCCAATTTATTTATTCGAAAATAATGGATTATATTTCAAGTTCAAAACTAGTTCATTTCGATAAAAATCTATTTTTATCTTTTCAAATATGGAATTTTCATCCCAATTCTTTCCAAATCATTTCTTTTGATTTTACACAAATTATTAATATTTTTAATAATTTTATCAAGTCCCGTACAGTCGATTCCCATCAACGGCCATCGAACTACACTTACAACGACCTTTTCCTAATTTGATTTGGACATAATTCTAAATCCAACCGTTAGATTTCTAATTTCTTGTATTTGTTAGAAAGCCCTTTTTGGTACGAATCCAATGGTTCTGATTTTAGGATAATCCGACGGTCGGATCTCCCGAAATGTCAATTCGAAGCCATTGGTCGAAATTCGCGAACTACCGTAGCGCGGCGCGCTCTATTCAGGCCATTATATTATATAAACAATATATGTAATATATATTTCATCGATTTCCATTTAAAACGAATTTTATAAATCATTTTAAATTCGTTTTAAAAACGATTTCCACTTCATTTCAATTTTCATTTCAAAGTTGAATATTCCATGTACACGATAATTTTATACAGTGTATATATATATGTTAAAAATAATATTTTTAACCAATCAATATTTATTTCATTCACACTTCATATACATATTATTTTCTTTTTATATATATTATTCACAAGCTATATATATATATAATTTACACATCGTATATATATATATATATATATAATTTAACACATCATATCTATATATTTTACACATCGAATATATGTATTTTACACATTGTATATATATTTTACACATCATATATATATATATATATATATATATATAATTTACCATTTGCATATATATATATATAATTTTCACTTTTCATATATATAATTCATTACACAACATTTCATATGTATATATATATTATTCACTTCATATATATATTATTTTCATTTCATATATATAACATTTTCACTTCTTAAATATATAATGTTTTCACTTTTCATATATACAATATTTTCACTTTTCATATATACATTTCATATTACATATATACATTTTACACATCGTATATATATATATATATATATATATATATATAATTTACCATTGCATTTCATATATATACATTCATACATCGTATATATATGATTTCATACCTCGTATATATATATATAATTTCAAACATCGTATATATATAATTTCAAACATCGTATATATATAATTTCAAACATCGTATATATTTGATTTCATTCCTTGTATATATATATATTTCAAACATCGTATATATATAATTTCAAACATCGTATATATATGATTTCATTCCTCGTATATATATATATTTCAACTCATATATATATTTTTGTTTCAACTCACATATATATATATATTTTTCAAGTCATATAAATATATATATATTTCAACTCATATATATTTTCATTTCAAGTCATATATATATCAACTCACATATATTTATTTCTAATTTTTATATCACATATATATTTCTAATTTTTTTACATCACATTCACAACGCAATACAATCAAACAAGTCGTCCATGGTCTGTGGACGACGGGGAGCAGTTCATATATGCAATTACAAAATAATTTAAATAACTATACAAAAAATCTAGTGAGAAATTCTCACATCGATCGGTTTCTGCTCTGGTCATTTCTAAAATGTAGTGTTCGTCTCCACGATTATAGCGGCTCTGAAATCGTTAAATTCCGATACAGTATGAGAAAGATATTAATTTTTAAACATCGTACATTATTTAAAATAAACCAACTTTATTAATTAACACTAATTACTTCATTAAGGAATTTAATCCTTCTTCCCCTTCTACAGACTGACATCGCAAGGAGCTCTCCACCTTCCTTCTTGACTTGCGGGCCACTGGAGGGGCCGTACCCCCGTCAGACCCGCCAACGACAAAGACCTCCGCACCACATCCCTGTGCCCACGACTGGGGCCCACTCACGCCACCCAGATGGTTATAAAACGGCCTTGTATGCCGCCACATTGGCGAGCGATTCCTCCTCGAACACACAACTAAAATCCATCACACCTGTCTAGAAGCGAAGTACTCGAAAATCTCCATCAGATTCACTTTGAATGATGATTAAATTATTGAATGAATTAGGAGAAAAATAGGGAGGAAGAATCAAGCTATTTTAGCCGTCGATGTTAAACTGATGGCGGCTCCCAAAGATGGGCTAGTGTTTGTGAAAACGGCCCTTTTATAATAGATAATATTATTATTTTATTTCAATTTAATTCCAGTATAACTCGTTTATTCATATGAACTCCAAATCGAACCCAATAACTATCACCCCTGGCTAAATACACCTATTCCGAACACAATGGGATATGTTTCGTAAGCTAATTCGACTGTTACGATTAGTTTTCATTTAAATTAAAATATAAGTCATTCAATATTCAATTTGAATGCACATTTTAATTTACCGGGGTCACATACGAGCTTTAAAAATTCCAGAAAAATAAATCCGTCTATGTTTTGATGATACGGTCCCGACAAAACTAATTTCGTCAAATTCTGAGACCGTTTGAAAAATGGCCATTTTCTGGTCGATCTAAATTGACTGAAATTGTCAAAACACATTTTCTTTTGCCACGCTCACGTATTGATTCAGAAAATTATGAATTTTGGGAGCTAGCAATAACTTGACATCACGGATCCAACAAAAGTGGTTTCGTCAAAAACCGACGTCGTTTGCAAAATTTCCATTTTTAAGGGCCTTTATATATATTAAAATATATATAAATTCCATAGCGAATTTTCTGAATTTTCAACTGGACGAAACTTTTGACTCCCGCTATGAAATTTCAATTTTTCGGATTCGTTAGAAAGATATTATCAATAAGATTCTAATATTTTTGGTTTCGCGAAAATCCGGTTTATTTTGATTCCTATACATTCATTTGAACTTTGAAATCGAATTTTCAAACTACCGTGCCATTTTCAGTTCCTTTTATAATTAAAAATAAAATATTTATATTCTAACGGTGATCTATATAAATATATACGTTCTAATTCTATTCAAAATAAAGTTCTCGTCGTTATTATTTAAAATAAATCATTTTAAATGTTCAAAATTCATCAAAATTGCCAAAATAAAAATTTTAAATTGGATAAGATTTTCGGGTTATTACATACGGGCCTTATATTGAAATCCTTCTATAACAAACCGTATTTCCCACGATATAATAATTAATTTATTTACTTATTTAGTGATTAAGAAAATTAAGTGGTCGTTAAATTAAATAATATTGAACATTTAATTAATATAAAAAATAGAATAATATATTTAATTCTGAAATAGACGGAAATAGGAAATTGACTATATTGTGTGAATTGGGCAATTCAAAATATATAATTCAGTTTAGAATTGAATTTTGTTAAATAGAAACGGGGAGTTCGTGAGTTAAGAAAGCATTGGGTTAGTGTTTGGCAGATTTGATTGAGTAGGAAGAGAAGTGTTGGCATGTTGATTTGGAAGGGGATGCAGGTACTTGTCGGACTCTGGTTGCATGAAGGAAGAAGTCCAGTTCTTTAATTTGGGGTATTAGAATATCAGTGCGAAGTCTGAAATTTGAATTCGATATGTTGGAAGAGTTTAGCTGCAAGTAGGGTATTCGGTGATCACATGTATGAGGGGGGGGGGGGCAAGACTGGAAGATGCTGTTCATTCCCATATGCGAGCTAGGATGAAGTAGTTCTTTGGGGAAGATTGAGCGTGAATGGCCATAGATAGTATTCTGAAGTCGAGATTTTTGATTGTGGAAAAAGATCTAAATGGAGCAGATGGCTTTTGATGGTTGGGACGACATTTAAAATAGGTTAAGCCCGTTTAAATAAATTAGCCTAGTTTTAATTTAAAATCCATTTAAATATTTGTATAAACATTTAATAACAATAACTTGCTCTTATATTATCGGAATCCAACAAAACAAGATCCGACAGGATCGTATGGACGAGGGCACCAACATGGAATTAGTTAGGAATGATTCGGAGCTTGATGGAAATTATGATGAAATAAAACATCTGAATAAGATCAACGACCGTAATCGTTATTTAATGATTAAGGGACAAGGTGAGTTAATCTCACTAACTCTATACAGTTTATATTTTTATAAATTTCATCTAGTATTGATAAATGATGATTGATTGCTGTGTGTTGATTGTTTGGTTGAATTGCTGATGTATTGGTTGAAATTATAAATAACGATATATATATATATATATATATATATATATATAAATCGTTAATCAAATGTTGATTCCGTTTATCAGAATATTTCATATTGGAATGAAATCGATGTTATTTATATTGTTTAACATCTATGATGCACGGAAACAGGTTGGAGGGATCCAACTGGATTCCTTAAATATTTATAATACTATTTGTTTTCATATATTGTGATATATGATGTGATATATTATCTGTGATTGATTATTATGACACTGGTCTGGTGAATTGGTATTTTAAATACCGTATGAAATAACGTAATGTAAAAGGAAATTTTCAAAGTGAATATTGAAAATGAAATATTTATATATGAAATAAGTAGTAAAAGGTAAAATTTGGAAAACAAATATTGGAAAATATATTTATAAAAGGAAATATTTATTTGGAAAATAAATAGAATTATTAGTTTAGAAAGTTAATAGAATTATATAAAAGGATTTATATAAAATGAATAGAATTGTATAAAAAGGGAATTTTACACTCGGAAGATTTAGACCCGTGCTTCGCACACGGGCATAACATGATATGAATTTAAAGTCAATATTGAATAGAAAACTGTTTTAACAGATAAAGTAACAATATTAATTTATAAATAATGGTTTATAAATTAAGTAAAATATTTATCATTGGATAAATTGGATATATAAAATCTGAATTTATATAGAGAAGTAAAATAGGTTTCAACACCGATATTTGAAATGGAATTTGAATTGGTATTTAAAAAGGGAATTTGAATAAGATTTAAGAGTTGAAAAAAAAGGATATTTATATTAATAATTGTACAAATAAAAATATAAATAGAATTTTGGTTTGAGATATTGTTTTTGAATACGGAATCAAACTATTTTGATTATATAAAGAAATATCATTCACATTCTACGTGAAAAATATATTAAGGTAAATATTTTGCAAATAAAATATTTATAAAGGAAATAGGGTTTGAAATAGGAATTAAAATGGAGTTAAAGGAATTAGAAAATGAGTGGAGATTGGTTAAGTTGAACAGTTGTCTGGGTATTGATCTGATGTTGGTTTCGGCCTTTAGGATTAATACGTAGGGGTTTTTTCTCTTACTAGTTTATAGTTAGAGACTTATATATGTGAAAAGATAGTGATGCGTGAATCAGAAATGGAAACGTTTTCCAAAGTAAATAACGTATATTTTCTATAATTATAAAATAAGGATTTGATGAATATATGGAAACGAGAAATGGGGAAATAAATGTTGATTGATGATTGATCGATAGAATTTCCATCTGGGGAAATAAGGATTTGATGAACACATGTTTTTCTTTGATGGTTAAATCACCGACTATCAAAGTTTTTGACCATTTCCGTTGTCAATACGGAGAGACCGGGATCAGATATATTATCTGAAAACCACTCTGTATGGGCGTTAGCGGTGCGATCAAATATGATGAAGATAATTGGAGATGGACTTATGCAAGGGCTTTCCGGTTTATGGAATAGTGCCTTCGGGTTGGCCAGTCCCAGAACAACTTGAATGTACGAATGTGTGACAGAGTATATCTGGTAGATCGCGTAAGTTGATCGTTTCAAATGCATTTATGTTGGTGGCGAAGGAACTCGTTTCTCTTAGCTTATACCCGTCGTATTTTTGGGGAAATCAATTTGTGATTTGATGGGTATGACGATGTGGCATTCAAAGTGAATGAATGAGTGATCTGTTAAAAGATATGTTATGACCTCAAGCCTCATCAACCGAGAAATGACAGCAATTGGGCAGGCAGCATGGCTAAGTGGGCAGCACCCAATTAGGGTATATTGTCACCATCTAGAGAATATTCATATTTGTTACTTCTTTCGCTTCTATATCTCCCGGGAACGGCTATGTTGGTATACCAACCATAAGGTGACATTATATTTGGAACATTCAAGCGAAATGAATGGCCGGTCATGTGTGGCCGAGTTACAAGATGTTCTTGTTCAACTCCAGTGTATCACTTCTAGAGTACACTGATCGGAATGTGGTTCCATACCTTGTCAGAGTTGGAAATCCATTACCCAATAAGAGCCCGTGGTTTTGATTGTATATTATATATGTAGGACGTGAGATGAAAGCTTTCTACTAGATTTCTATTTACTTGGTCTAGACATTATTATAATATCAGACAAGTATTGTTTTAGAAAAATATTTTTGGATATCATAAGGTAAAAATCATCTGTGTTTATGTGTGGATCGGTCTTACGATTATCCTTTGTTTCAATAGGATTTTTGAAAAGTTAAACAAATGATTTGAGTTTACTCACACCAGTCACATGACTGACCTAGAGTTTATTTTGTTTTGTTTTCCCTAAATTCTTGGGTGCCCAATTTTGTACGGGTAGTCAAGTAGTCGGGATTTACAGATACTTGAAGAGCTAGAGCAGGAGGCTTCAGGATTATATAAATTGGTATTTCCACTGTGTTGTAAGTGTTATACTCTAATAATGGTATTGTATACAGATACTGTTTTATTTCAAAGTTATGTTATGAAATATATTTATTCCTTCCGCTATGAGATTCGTGCTTACTCTGATGTTGTATGTTCTTCTTCTTCTATTCTAAGTTTCTATCTTATCTATTATCACCCTCTAATTTCTTTCATGGACTATCTGGTATTTCTGATGCTTGAATAGTCGACATTGAGTTTATGTCGGTTACTCAGGATCGTGAATTCCCCGGGTCATTATAGTGGTATCAGAGCTGAATGTTAAGTTATTACCTTGGCTCTGTGGCGTGACTCAGTGGAGATGGGGTTAGTAATACCGTAGATTGAGTTTTAGTGTACATATATGAGTGCGTATTTGTTGTTCAATATAAAATGATTTTATATTGTGGAGATTTATTGATTGAGTTGTTTATGGGTTCTAGTCGATCAGTTTGATCTACTATGATAGGGGTATATAAACACTCGAGTACGATGAACCGACATAGTATGTTTGAAAGGAGGGTAAATGAAATAGTTTTATCCAAATTATATTTTTATATAAAATAATGATTAGGATTTGAATTATTATAGTATAATTGGATGTGTTGGTTGTTATTATAATCGAATGAGATTATATAAGGTAAAATGGTTATAGATAACCAATTAGAATTCATATAATTATAATATATGAGAATTTTAAAATCCTGGGAGATATTAAATTGTTTTACAAATGTTATGGATGGTATTTTGAAATGATTTCAAAATGGAGGTGTTTATAAAAGTAAGTTTTGAAAGTTATATATTATTGAACTCACTTCGATCGCTGGAAAATATATTCCGATGATGACAGCTGCATCATCGGTGTTCATTTTCGAGTTACTAAGTGACGGATTACTACCAAAGATTTTGTTTTTGAATTATTTTGAGAAAAAAAGTTATTCAAAAATTCAAAGGTTTTGAATTAATATTATGATTTCAACCTGATTTGAAATAGAAACCCAGGAATTTAATTTCTAGAATTTAAATTTAACTTATGAAGTTAAATAGAATGAGATGGAAAAAGAAAATAAATAAACTAGAATTTAACTTGAACTAAGTTAAGAAAAGCTGGAATTGATTAGAGAATAATTTGGAATGTAATTGAGTTGATAAGTTAATAATTTGGAATTTGAGATTGAAGTTTAAACGGAATTTGACTTTGGTTTGAACAAATAATTGTGTTGAGGATGAACTAATTGCAGTTTGATTAGGATGATATTGGTATATGCAGAATTGGTAATAGATGCAAAGGATGTAATGATATGCCCGACAAAAAGGTACAAGTTTATTTTTATATGGGTTTGAGATTTATGAGCCGATATGGCAAGCCGCTTGGTTGTTTGATTTTCTTTCGGGTTGAAGAAGGCCTAAAGAGGCGAGTTTGAGTTTGAGCTATTGATCAGTAAAAAGGAGGTGCTGGCGAAATTTTCCATAAAATTAAGGTGTTAGAAAATTTTCAAAATTTTTGAAAATTTTTGTTAGTAGGAATGAATAAATATTTAATTGAAATTAAATTGGTTCAGTTGAAACTAAAGTTAAGAAGTGTACAAATAATTTTTAGCTGGTCAATAGGGTTTGTTTTCTACCCTAGTAATTTCGAGGACGAAATTATTTTGAGGGGGGAAGAATGTAACGACCCGTATTTCCAGCGATATAATAATTAATTAATTTAATTATTTAAATAGTGATTAAGAGAATTAAGTGGTAGTTAAATTAAATAATATTTAATATTTAATTAATATAAATAATAGAATAATATATTTAATTCTGAAATAGTCGGAAATAGGGAATTGACCGTATTGTGTGAATTGGGCAATTCAAAATATATAGTTCAGTTTAGAAATGAATTATAATTACGAATATATTATATAAATGACAGCTGAACGTATAAATTATATTATAATTATAATCGAGCTCGAAATGGAGCTGTAGGTCGTATTTTGGCGATTCGAACTTTAAATGAATATACAGAATCCGTTATAAGCAAGATTTCTGTGAAACAAGAAACACTCGGAGCTGGGGAAGTATATTTTTCTAATGGAAAAGAAAACCCGGGATTTCGTCATGTAAATTTTGATTTATGCCCAAATAAAATTTAAAATAGACGCTATGGAATTCGTTTATAATGTATAACGATTTATAAAAGGATTTCTATTTTTAATTGAATATCGATTTGACTCGGATTTGAAATATCTAATTATAACTCCATATATATTTATTTTGGAGCTGTATGATATTCTGTTGTGAATATGTACGATAATATTTATTTATAAATACTTAATTTAATCATTTTTAAATATATTTATATATTTAAATGGGTTTATTTAGAGCTTTAAAAATAGTCAGTTTTGCAAGCGACCTCCGAATTCGACGAAACCAATTTTATAAAATCCATAATATTAAATTATTGTTAGATTTCAAATTACGTGATTTTTGGAGTCAGTATGTGGTCGTACGGAATTTTAAGGTGAGAAACAATTGATAATTTGACCTTTAAAAATACGCTATGTGAGGAAACGGATTCGGAATTCGACGAAACAAGTTTCGTTGGGTCCGTAATGTTAAACTCTAGTTGTATGTCCATTTTCATGACTTTTGGATATCGTGCATGATCAAGCGGATTTTTATAAACGAAATACAAGCAAAAATACAATATAAATGAATATTAAAATGCGTAGTTTAAGTTATAAGCTAACATCTATCCTATAAATAAGTAAATCTAAGCAAACCCTAAGTCCAACAAATATCCGTGGTCAAGCTTATTACTATGCCTCCACCAGCAAGAATGGACGACCAAATTCTCCAATTAAAATCTTCCAATCGTAAATCTTTTGTTTGGAATTTCTAATGGCAAAATCAAAGTAGAGATCGAGCTCTAGAACATGAGCGGTGGAGATGGACTTTACTGCAGCTAATCGCTAGAAATTAAGGGCCAAAGAAGCTGACTTCGATTATATTTTTCTGGAGCCTGAGGGTTTTCACGTTGCAATGGGTTCTTAGGTGGGTCATGGCGAGGCTGAGACGCATCATGTTGGATTTCTGATCATGTTCAGGTGGACCGAAAGCTTGTTGAACGGTCGTTGTGGACGATGGTGGGGTTTGAAACATAAAGTTGCCGTACTCCTATAGTCTTTGTCAGCGAGGACGAGTTGATGATAGGGGTGCTGAAGAAGGTGCTCTCGAGTGGAGGAGCACGATGGTGAGGTTAATATTGGGTATCGGTGATAGAAGAGAGAGATTGGGTGCAGAGGGGGTTACAGTGCTTTGAGTTTTGCTACAGAGAAAGGGGGAGTTTGTGAGTTAAGAAAGAATTGGGTTAGTGTTGGGCAGATTTGATTGAGTAGGAGGAGAAGCGTTGGCGTGTTGAGTTGGAAGGGGATGCAGGTAGTTGTTGGACTATAGTTGCGTGAAGGAAGAAGTCCAGTTCTTCAATTTGGGGTTTTGGAGAATCAATGTGAAGTCTGAAATTTGAATTCGATACGTTGGAAGAGTTTAGCTGCAAGTAGGGTATTCGGTGATCACCTGTATGAGGTGGGGCAAGACTGGAAGATGCTGTTCATTCCCACGTGCGAGCTAGGATGAAGTAGTTCTTTAGGGAAGATTGAGCGTGAATGGCCATAGATAGTATTATGAAGTCAGGATTTTGATCATGGAAGAAGATCTAAATGGAGAGGATGGCTTGTGATGGTTGGTCCAACATTTAATAAAGGTTAAGCCCGTTTAAATAAATTAGCCTTGTTTTAATTTAAAATCTATTTAAATATTTGTATAAACTTGTAATAACAATAACTTGCTCTTATACTGTCAGAATCCGACAAAACAAGATCCGACAGGATTGTATGGACGAGGGCAACAACATGAAATTGGTTGGGAATGATTCGGAGCTTGATGGAAGTTAGGAAGAAATAAAACGTCTGAATCAGATCAACGACCGTAACCATTATTTAACGATTAACGGACAAGGTGAGTAAATCTCACTAACTCTGTACAGTTTATATTTTTATAAATATAATCTAGTATTGATAAACAATGACTGATTGCAGTGTGTTGATGTTTGGTTGAATTGCTAATGTGTTGGTTGAATTATAGATAACGATATATATATATATATATATCTTTAATCAAATATTGATTCTGTTTATCAGAATATTTCATATTGAAATGAAATCGATGTTATTTATATTGTTTAACATCTGTGATGCAGGGAAACAGGTTGGAGGGATCCAACTGGATTCCTCAAATATTTATAATACTGTTTGTTTTCATATATTGTGATATATGATGTGATATATAATCTGTGATTGATTATGATGACACTGGTCTGGTGAATTGGGATTTTAAATACCGGGTGAAATACTGTAATGTTAAAGGAAATTTTCGAAGTGAATATTGAAAATGAAATATTTATATATTAAATAAATAGGATATTATAAAAGGTAATATTTGGGAAACAAATATTAGAAAATATAATTATAAAAGGAAATATTTATTCAGAAAATAAGTAGAATTATTAGTTTAGAAAGTAAGAAGAATTATATAAAAGGATTTATATAAAATGAATAGAATTGTATAAAGAGAGAATTTTACACTAGGAAGGTTTAGACACGTGCTACGCACACCGGTATAACATGATATGAATTTAAAGTGAGTATTTAATAGAAATATGTTTTAACAGATAAAGTAAGAAGATTAATTTATAAATAAAGTTTTATAAATTAAGTAAAATATTTATCATTGGATAAATTGGATATATAAAATCTGAATTTATATAGAGAAGTCGGTTTCAACACCGATATTTAAAATGGAATTTGAACTTGGTATTTAAAAGGGAATTTGAATGAGATTTAAGTGTTGGAAATAAAAAAAGGATATTTATATGAATAATTGTACAAATAAAAACATAAATAGAATTTGGGTTTGAGATATTGTTTTTAAACATGGAATTAAACAGTTTTGATTATATAAAGAAATATCGTTCACATTCTATGAGAAAAATAGATCAAAGTAAATATTTTGCAAATAAATATGTATAAAGGAAATAGGTTTGAAATAGGAATTAAAATTGAGTTAAAAGAATTAGAAACTGACTAGAGATAAGTTAAGTTGAACAGCTGTCTGGTTATTGATCTGATGTTGGTTTCGACCTTCAGGGTTAATACGTAGGGTGTTGTTCTCTTACTAGTTTACAGTTAGAGACTGATATATGTGAAAAGATAGAGATGCGTGAATCAGAAATGGAAACGTTTTCCAAAATAAGTAACGTATATTTTCTAAAATTATAAAATAAGGATTTGATGAATATATGGAAACGAGAAATGGGGAAATGAATAAATGTTAATTGATGATTGATTGATAGAATTTCCATTTGGAAATAATATCATTGTTTGCAAAAATGTTTTTCTTTGATAGTTAAATCACCGACTGTTAAATTTTTTGACCATTTCCATTGTCAATATGGAGAGACCGGGATCAGAAATATTATCTGAAAACCACTCTGTATGGGCGTTAGAGGTGCGATCAAATATGATGAAGATAATTGGAGATAGACTTATGCAAGGGCTGTCCTGTTTACAGAATAGTGCCTTCGGGTTGTCCAGCCCTAGGACAAATTGAATGGACGAATGTCTGACAGACTATATATGGTAGATCGCGTAAATTGATCGTTTCAAACGTATTTACGTTGGTGGTTGAGGAATTCATTTCTCCTAGCTTATACCCGTGGTATTTTTGGGGAAATCAATTTTTTATTTGATGGGTATGACGATGTGGCATTCAAAGTGAATGAAGGAGTGATCTGTTAAAAGATACGTTACGACCTCAAGCCTCATCAATCGAGAAATGACAGAAATCGGTCAGGCAGCATGGCTAAGTGGGCTCCACCCAATTAGGGTATATTGTCACCATCTAAAGAATATTCATATTTGTTACTTCTTTTGCTTCTGTATCTCCCAGGAATGGTTATGTTGGTATACCAACCATAAGGTGACAATATATTCGGAACATTCAAGCGAAATGAATGGTCGGTCATGTGTGCCCGAGTTACAAGATGTTCTTGTTGAACTCTAGTGTATCGCTTCTAGAGTACACTGATCAGAAGGTGGTTCCATGCCTTGTCAGAATTGGAAATCCATTACCCTATAAGAGTACGCGGTTTTGATTGTATATTATATATGTACGACGTGAGATGAAAGCGTTCTACTAGATTTCTATTTACTTGGTCTAGACATTATTATAATATCAGACAAGTATTATTTTAGAAAAATATTTTTGGTTATTATAAGGTAAAAACCATCCGTATTTATGTGTGGATCGGTCTTACGATTATCCTTTGTTTCAAAAGGATTTTTGAAAAGTTAAACAAATGATTTGAGTTTACTCACGCCAGTCACATGACTGACCCAGAGTTTATTTTGTTTTGTTTTCCTTAAACCCTTGGGTGCCCAATTTTGTACGGGCAGTCAAGTAGTCGGGATTTGCAAATACTTGAAGAGTTGGAGCAGGAGGTTAGGATTATACAGAATGTTATTTCCGCTGTGTTGTAAGTGTTATACTCTAATAATGGTATTGTATACATATGCTGTTTTATTTTAAAGTTATGTTATGAAATATATTTATTCGTTCCGCTGTGAGATTCGGGTTTACTCTGATGTTGTATGTTCTTCTTCTTCTATTCTAAGTTTCTATCTTATCTTTTCTCACCATCTAATTTCTTTCATGGACTATCTGGTATTTCTAATGCTTGAATTGTCGACATTGAGTTTATGTCGGTTACTCAGGATCATGAATTCCCCGGGTCGTTACACCTTCCGTTTTCTTTTGTTTGCCTTCCTTCGTTCATTCCTAGTTTGGAAACCATTGTTTCACTTCAGTTCAACTCCCCAGTATGCCCATTACTCCTTCTTGCGATGATTGTTTCCATTTAATTACTCACACAAAACATGCTGACTTTAATTTCAATATTACACTCTTTCCCAGAGTGATCCAAAACCCACGCATCTACTAAAATAAATTCCAATGTTGTAACTTCTACTGCAAAATAAAACATGTCCAACTGTTTAACTTTGTTTATTTCCCTTTAAAAACATTCTCTAAACTTTTCTTCTTTGAAATGTAAAATAAACTCCAGCATAATCCCATTGACGCAACAACTTTCACAGACCAATTTGGTTTCTTCATTTCCGGTTCACACAGTACTGTTGCTTCTCAAAACATACCCACTATTCTTTATTTATGAACTAACTACTTAACAATATGGCCGAGTGTATATTCTTTTGTCTGGTATAACATTGTTTGTTTTCCCAGAATGCTGCACCATCACGTAAAGATCACCTTGGCCCAATATTATACTTCCAGTTTAAACCTTCCCATTTTTCACTTGTTTTTGGTTCCAGATGCTTTCGAATGAGGCCGACTCATCATCTGCGGTTTGAGATCGCCACGACGCTGCTACGCCGGAGCACCATCGGACTCTGCCACCTCGAAGGTTGAGCCCCCTAATTCCTCTACCCAAAGTAGCTCACCGTCCTTGTCAAGCGTAGTTGAAAGTTTGGTGATTTGAACATTAGATTTTTCAATTTTAAGGGAGAGAAGTTTTGAAGAATTATGGCTGGTCATTTTTTTGTGTGGCGGCACTAACTCATTGACCTTGAACGAATGATTTCCAGGGTTAAAAAGCGAACTATATATATAGGAAGGATTGTTAGAAGATAGACACAACTTCCCTACAATTAGCAAGTAGGGTAGCTGATAGGATCTCACTTCATTGCAGTAGCCAAAGAAAAATAAGCAGTACCTTAGCCTTTGCCTTATGCATGAAGTATCCCTTTATTTTATATTTTAATACATATAGTCTTCTTTTTGTTTGTTGTTGTGCTAAGCAAATGGACATCATTAGCTTTTAGGTTCTCTCCAATTGCTATGCTACATACCACCATGAATAGATACCAAATAATTGATGCACTTGTTGTTTTTCATTATGTTTATAACTAACCTATACACAGATGCAAACTTATACCGCTGGTTAAATCAAAATACTGCCAAGTTAATTCCACCACTAATGCTCAACGTGTTTCAGTTTGATAGTCGGCCGTGTGCGAAGCACAGTTCTTATCCTGGTTTCTTCATATGAAAGGAAATTAATATTTATTTAGTTTTGATTTATACGTTGTTTTTTATATGATATTTAATATATAATTTAAATCCATTTAAATTTTCAAACCAATATTTAATGTAATTAAATACATTAAATTTCTGACCATTGAAAATACGGGACATTACATTCTTCCCCCCTTAAAAGAATTTCATCCTCGAAATTACTAAGGTAGGAAAAATGTTACGAACCCATTAACTTTATCCAATTTATTTTAAATCGAAAGCCAATTCACTATTGTAAATAAAACTGTTCAAATATATTGAAAATTTTCTAACACTTTAAATTTCAAGAAAAATTCAGTAGAGTCTCCCGTGTATGAATGGACTTATGCGATACCGCAGGATCAAATAATATATATACATCGACTCACTCGGTTGGAAAACAAAATTCAAACCCAGAAATTATATTTTCGCGTAAGCGTACCTTATGTGAGCGCTATTGAGCTTACTTCCCCAATTTATTACGATATACTCAACCAAAACCAACCTCAAAGCTTCTAGCACCTGTACTCAAATTAACTCATCATGTTAGTAACCAATACATGTAATTCTAGATAATATTCTTCTATCAACAAGTATACTTCACAAATATCAAAACTAAACAAGGATCAAATTATCCAACTTTAATTTATATATAATTTAATTCTAATTTGTAATACTAGAATTCTTTTCTTTTGCTTACATTTCATTCAATTTCTTATTAAATCATTTATAAATTCTATATGCATAAATCTAACAAACAACCAGCAAACAGTGCACACCCAATATAACCAATCATTCAACTTTGATTAACTTTAATTAATATTCAATTTTAATATTTACTTAGGTTTTACAAACTATAATTATCAATCTATTTATATCCAATTGATTTCCATTTCATTATTACTAATTCAATTCCAAAATTATCTAGTTTTATTCCAACTCAGCATCCATTCTTAAATTAATTCTTACTTAACCAAGTCAAGTTTCAAATCCCAATATTCAGTTTGACTAATTTATTTTCAAATTAGTTTATTTCCATTTTAAAAATCAATTTTAAAAATCCAAATTCTGATTTTTATTCCAAATATCATCCAATCTATTGTTATCTTACTTAACTCCGAGTTAATCTCCAACTCATTCAATTCTATATTGGATTCTTATTCACAAGTTCCACATGTGAAATTCTATTCGGTTTTTATTAAACCATTTCAAATTCAAAATCCAATTTGAATTCCATCTAATCAAATAAACAATTCAATATCTTAATAATAATTTAATAAAATTATTTATTTTTTTATACAAAAATATATTTTGGGAAAAATTATTCCATTTACCCCTTTTACAAAACAATATTTTATCCTTAGCCAGTTCAATGCTTCTCAACACTTGAACTGATCAAACACAATACAAAACATTTTTATATGAAATTTAAAAATACGCACTCTGATATATATACACGTCAACTCAATCTGGGCTATTACTAACCCCATCTCTATCGAGTAACGCCACCGAGCCAAGATTATTACTAAACCTGTGACGACCCCAAGCTTCCGTAGTTCGAAAGAAAGGATAATCATAGGAGTATAACATAATTACAACAATAGAAGATCTCAGATAATAGCATAACACATAAATCATTGCAGCGGAAATGAGAATGTCATCAACATAATAACACATCAAAGACATCAGAGTGCACAGTTACAGGATACACTTAGCAAATAGAAGTCTCAACAAAAAGAAATAATTCTCAACTCCACCAAATACATCATAGATCAATAATGTCTAAATGTCCAAAAGGCAATAAAAAGATAAAAAGATAAAAAGAAAAATGTTCTTTAACTTCTTTCCTTAAGCAAGCTCCAATCCAGAATGCATCCATACCTAAAGCTGTCACTTGGCTGCCAGTATGAAAAGAGGGCACCCGAGTTTGCAAAGTGAAACAAACTACGAGTCAGTCATGGGACTGGTATGAGAAATCTTTCCTAACTAACAATATGGAAAATCACAGGACCACGCCGTTAATGCGGAACGGGCTTACTCTATTGGATTACCAGTGCATAAGTTTAATAAATTTTTATTCAAAAAACAACGTAGTGTTTTTTAGAAAATGTAATCATTATAAGACTTAAGTCCCATCACACAATGCAACGCAAACCAGAGGATAGTTTTAACTTATAATGATCAAACATGCTTGATACTTAGAAAATAATATTTTAATATTATTACTAGTGTCTAATCAGTTTTAAAAATACTTCAAAGTAAATGTATCAATCCTAGACGGCATAGCTTCCATATACTACGTCGCCATACATAGGTTTACAATCAAAACCATAATGTCGTATTGGAAATTGGGTTTCCATCATGAGTCAAGGCTAGGGACGATCTCCTTACCGATTCGAGACACTCTAGCACTGTCTTAGGACTCAGACGCTGGCGAGCCCTTGGATCCTCCAAGGCCGGTCCACAAATACTTTAGTGGATTAGTTATGCCTGAACACACGTTTCCCTGTCCTATTGAACCTAAAATTTGGTCACTATCGACCAATATACCCGAGGCGCCTCATTCCATCATCCACATAAGTAAAATGTCAGGGCTTGCCAAACTCTGATACCACTTCTAGGTAGAAAGAATCGCATGCAATCCTTGGGTCCCTTGTCCCGTTTCTGACTCTTACCGGGGTGTGAGGCTCGCGAGGTAATGTTATACACAAAGCTATGATGAAATACGCTATGCTTTGATCATCATCAACAAGGCTTTGCTTTTCAACAACAGCCTTGATCAATTGCATCCTGGCATGCCACTTTGACAATTCACGCCATATGATCGATAACTACCAATACATAACCTCTGAGCTCATGCGTCTTAGAGAAGGGTGTTAAGCAAGAGAATAAATTCACCACCACCAACAGATATATATTAAATAGAAATTAATTTACATGGAATGAAATTCATTGTCGGACACACATTCATTTAAAGTCCGTTCTGGGTCCGAACGAAACCGGAGACACCTTATTCCTCGTCCCGTATGTCTAACACGGAAGAGAGGTGTTAACCCATAAAAATGTGCATTCAATATATGGGCAAAACCATGACATTATTCGATATGTCATGGGGCCTGATACAAAAATACCAGATCGTTCTAAAGCCATGTCGTAGAGATAGGAAGGAACCATGTTCTCTTCAACTGTTGCGTATCAGTCAGGTCGTCATACTGCGTATCAAGTCATAAAGCTAAAGCATGCGCCTCCGTGTCGCAACCAAGACTCTTCTAAATCGTATTGCAACTCGTTAAGTCGTCCCCAAAGTCAAGGCGAAATATCGTAAAATAGGGCTTAACTTCAGGTCGGGCAGCGAAATGAAGCTATATCATTGTTATCCATGTCGTTTGGCGGCATGATCTACGAGTAACTCGTATCGTCCTAAAACCATGATAAGTGAGCCAAGTCGGATTCAGGAAACATACCATGTCGCCCCGAGGAAACTAGGTTGTCCCCAAGTCGTGCCGATTTCATTCATGGCGATAGAGTAAAGTAAAAGCATTTGGCAATCACGCCGTCCATCCATGATGTCGTTCAGCGACTTAAGGAGCAAGTGGACGACATAAAGAGCAAGTTGCTACTCAAGATCTCAACACAAACCATGTCGTGACCTACCTATGCCGCGAGATATGAAAGCCAAGCCGCTAGAGTCATGTCGCAAAGGAGGAGTGTCATCCATACCACATCGGGTCGCTTGCAATCATATCGCACCCTTCCATGTCGTGCACCACTCATAGCATTGAGGCTATGTTGTCATGCAACATGGAACCATGGCGTGCTATAAGCCTAAAGCACAAAGAACTATAAAGTTATGCACCATAAATCATGCCGTTCAGCCTTCATGTCGTTTAACGACATAAAGGACCAATTACCATTCAAAGTCCAAAGCTAAAAAACGCTGCGTCTTATTCATGTCGCCTCCAACTAATGTCGAATCACACCAACAATACGATCCATGATAGGGAAGTCATGTCGTGTCGAGAGTTCAAGACGCCAGGAGCTAAACCCGCCATACGACATACGTCATGTCACTGACGACATGAGTGAGAGTCCAAGTCGTGTCGGGAGGCAACATGAATCAAGTGACTTTCTGCATAATTACAAAACTGCCACCTGGTCTAGAAAACTCCTATAAATACACCCCTCATTTCTTCATTTAGGGGGATCGAATCTTGAGAGTGTTGTCGGAAATATTCCACAACATTTATAACACTTATCCAACACAAATCCAACATGATAAGGGGAAGATAAATTCATGGATCGTGATCCCTATCAAGCACATCCAAATGATTCAAGAGTTGAAGATTGATTGGGCAAGCCCACATTGAAGAGGGATTCCTTTTAGTTCTACCACATCTACATCAAATCTCTGTTGAATAATTCTCTTCTCAGTCATCTTAAGTAGATTAAGTGTGATTCATGAGTAAGGGAGTGATCAAATTGATGTAAGAGAGAAGTTGATCTTGTAATTTGCATATTGGCAATGAAATTTCTTATGAAAGTGGATGTAAACCCTTATTGGGTTGAACCACTATAAAACATGGTGTCTTTTTCTATTTATTTCAATTTTTGTAAGGCTCCACTTTTCAATTTTGTGAGACATTTCTTCACATTTTTGGTGTTTTGCCCAATTTTGGGGTAAACATTTTGGCGCCCACTGTGGGGCCCGAATTGCCAATCCATTTCTCGCTTTTTCTCAAGGTAGAAGGCCTTGCATTGAAATTCGGAATCCACTCTGATCGTCTAAGTTCTCCAAGTTGCAGTACTTATCTCAAAAGCCATGGGAAAACCAGGTAGACCATCGAAGAAAGTTACAAGTAAAAGCCTTGAGGATGTCCATAGCGCCACTAACACAGAAGATACCTTGCCTACTAGTCAGTTTGAAGTCAGTGAAAGTTATAAAGCCGGAACTGCCGTAACAAGGAAGGAGTTGGATGAAGTGGTAGCAGGATTAATAAGTCGAATGGATATTGCGAATGAAGCCATGATGAAGAAGCTTGACATCATGTTCGCTCGCCATGCAAGCCGCAACGGCCAAAGTTACCATGAGTGCAAGCCATCTCAAGACTGCTAAAACCACTGGAATGGAAGATACTGGGTCTTCTTTCTCGAGTCCAAATAGAGGAAATTCTATCCAGGTGATTGCAAACTCTAGTCATAAGCAAGTGAACCCACCTACTCATAACCACTCTGGAAAAGAAAATCCTCGACAAGCGTTTGGTTCCACCAAAGGGGCACTTCCCCATGCGGGAGGTCCAAGACCCCGGAATCTAAACCGTGACCGCTTGCATAGGCAAGCATCTGGTAAAGAGGAAGGCATCCGCCCCGTGGACCAACCCAGTGAGGAGGAGCGAATATTCGGAATGGTATGTAAAATCACGAATGAGAGCCATAAAAAGGTGGACGATGAAAAGGAATGGGGATTTTCTCCTACAAAGACCCTACTTATAGAAAGAATAAAGATAGCGCCGTATCCAAATAAATTCAAACCCCCAGTTGTACAAGCCTACAATGGAACCGGCGATCCAAACGTGTTCTTATTCAGATACCATCAGCACATGGATGGGGCACGCGCCACTGATGAGCTCAAGTGTTTATACTTCCCTACCTACTTGGAGGGAGTAGCCTCACTCTGGTTCACAAAACTCCCGCCGAAATCTGTGGATGACTTTACTACCTTGGCCAAACTATTCAAACAGCAATTTAGGCTCCAAGCAACCAAGGTGCGTGATGTGATGGAATTGAACGAACTGGAACAAGGGCCAAGGGAGTCGATAAAAGCCTTCCTTTCTCGCTTTAATGCAGCCGCCGCCGAAGTCGGGAACTATGAGCCACGTTTGGCTTTGATGGCTCTAAAGGGAGGCATAAGTAAAAAGACCAAACTTGGGCAATGGATCAAGAAGAAGAAGCCTTCCACACTCGAAGAGCTATTCGACAAGGCAGAGGAGTATATAGGCCTGGATGAGGATCCAGCCTACACAATGGAAGCTACAGAAAATAAGGAGCCATCAGAAAAGAGAGATGTAAACATGCAAGGAGGACAAAGAAACACCGGAGGAAATCAAAAAAGGGGGAATGAAGGGAAGGATGGCCGAAACAACAAAAAGTTTCGTTTCTTCAAGAATTCCGAAATGACTCCTCTTAATGATACCATAGAGAACATTTATATGGCAACCAAAGATACTGAAGAGTACCCAAAACCCGGGAAACTCAGAGTCACTGATAACGCAATAAAATCCGGCAGGTTCTGCCAATTTCACAACCTACCGGGCCATAACACGAACGAATGTAGACATTTAAAAAGCTTAATCGAAGAACTGATAAGGAAAAACAGGCTTCAACAGTACATAAAGAACTCCCAGAATGCACAGGGAACTCAAGACCAAGGAGCCTTTGTAGGACAGCCTAAATAGAATGAAAACGCCACAATTGCTGCTATACCAAGGATGATCATAAACACCATTTCAGGAGGCCCCTACCCAGATGGGAAAAGCTGGGGGGATATGGTGAAGTATGCTCAGGAGGTGAAGGTCTTTTCGAAACAAGCTGAACTGATGACCATAGAAGAAGTTTTATTGACAAAAGTATCAAGAATCCTGTGAGACGACATCACATTTAAAGATGAAGATCCGGCTGGGATCATAACACCTACAGAGGATCCAATGGTGATAACCGTTGGTCTGGGCCCAGCCATAGTAAGTAGGGTGTTAGTCGATAGCGGAGCCTCAGTTAATATCCTTTTCTTTAGCGCATTGCATAGGATGAAGCTTTCCATGGGTGATGTAAAAGCATGCCAGAACAAGGTCCATGGATTCGCCGGTCAAGCTGTTCAACCAATTGGTGTCATCAGTCTGCAGGTGGAGCTTGGAGAAGGAGAGCAGAAGCCACACGAATACATGGCTTTGTTATAATCGATGAACACTCTTCTTACAACGCCTTCTTGGGAAGACCTACCCTTGCAGCATTCAGAGTAACCATGGCTTCGTGGTGCCTTACAATGAAATTCCCAACAGAAAACGGAGTTGGTATAATCATAGGTGATCAACAAGCAGCAAGGGAGTGTTATTTGATGGAGCTGGCAGAGGCAAGAAGGAAGGAATTGAAGAGGGGTGTAGAGCCGCCGCTCTGCACCCAAAAACCCTTCTTATAGCATGTAACAACCCGCAAATTCTGAACCAAGTTAAAAAAAATTAGAAAATTTTAATGAATTTTGAGGATATAATATAATTTATTATCAATAATAATGGCTAGAATTTATTTTAATCGAAGTTAAAATGAATAAATTTAATTTAAATATATAAAGGAGTTAGAAATGGCGTGGTAGTTTTAAAATTTGATTTCCAATTTTAACTGGATGTACAGGATTCAAAATAAATCAGAATTGAGTGAAACTAGAAATATTTAAATCTGTTTAACAATATCTTTCTAACGAATCTGAAAAATTGAAATTTCATAGCGGTAATCAAAAGTTATGGCCAATTCAATTTTTAGAAAGGTCGCTGTAGAATTTATATATATAATATATATGGCCCGAAAGGCTACTTTTCACATATGAAGAAATTTGGACTCGAAACCACTTCCATTGAGTCCGGAATGATGTTTCTGCATTGGAAAATAGTAAACACTTGTATATTTTGAGTTTCGGGAATTATTTGTTTAAAAATGTATTTTTAATATTAAATATATTGGCCTTAAAAATAGTCATTTTTCAAACGACCTCCGTTTTCGACGAAACCACTTTTGTTGGAACCGGAATGTCAAATTATTGCTAGGTTTCAATTTTCAGAATTTTTCGAATTATTATGTGAGCGTGGCGAAATAAAATGTGTTTTGACTATTTCAGTTAAATTTAAGGGTCCGTTTGTCACAAGTCCCTATTAAGTTTCGAAATTAGGCTCACATCCGGTCCAACTTTTCATGTAAATTAGGTCCCTATTTTTTGAAAATTCATTAAAAAAACATTAAAAAATATAAAAAAATCACGTAAATTCATAATTAAATAAAACATGTTAACGCCAAAAAAAATCAGGTGGAAAATCAATCAACAAACACGTCAAAATCAAAAAATACACAAAACAGCGAAAAATGCATGAAAACATGCACATATTTCAAATAGTTACATACATGTATGCATCTATTTCAATTCCGCATCATACAGCAGCATATATGCATACATGTATGCATATTTTCCGAAATACATGCATGATTTCATGCATATATTCGATTTCTGCATGGAAAGCACGCATGCTTACATATGTGCATACGAGTATGTAGTTATGCAGAAAATATGCATTCAAGTATGCACATATTGTCAAGCCTTCGGCATTCAACACATTACTGCATACAAGTATGCAGCTATTTTGAATAACAGCATACTTGTATGCAATTATTCAGCAGGCTTGCGGATCTTTTTTGCATGTGTATTTAAAAAGTTGCATACATGTATGCAACTATCAGTAATAGTTGCATACATGTATGCAACTTTTTTTTTTCAGTTTGCGTGGGCTCCTGGGATTATTTCCAGAATTTAGAATTTTTTTTTTATGCATGAGCGCTTTTTTTTTTTTTTGCCAGAAATTGAAAAAGGCGAAGGGGACTTGAGAAGCAGGCGAATGGACCAAATTTTTTGGGCGGCATCTAATTTTAGGGATCGGAAACATATAAAAAAAGCGGGGGGACGTAGCGTGAATTAACTTTGGTTTTAGGGACGTGTCCCTAATTTTCACTAAATTTAAACGCCTATAAAAATAGCCATTTTTCAAACAGTCTCAGAATTCGACGAAAATAATTTTGTTGGATTCGTATCGTCATAAGAAAACTAAAAATATTTTTTTTTGAAATTTTCTGAGGTCGTATGTAGTTAATTAATTATTTTTTAATGGAATTTTAAATAAAATTTCTACATATTTTGTAATTGGACCCCGAGACCCATCCCATTGCGTTCAGAAGGCCTCAAAACGTTAAGATCGACAGTAAGCAAGCCCAATTCGGAGACAGCCCGCATTTTCACCTTTTTAACACATTTTTTAATAATAAAATAATTAAAAAATCAGAAAATTCAAACCCTAACCCTAATTTTTTTCAGCCGCCACCTATTAAAACAATGGCCAGAAACATCACAACTTCAAACATCAATTTCTCTCAATCCGTTCAGTGAAAATCTACAAACTATATATCAAATCGAAGAGAATTCAAAGAGCTTCGAATCAATACGGTAAGAAAGGGTTTCAATGCACGGATTTCACGAATTCTGGCGAGGAAGTGGGGGCATTCGGGTTCGATTTTCGAGAGGAGGAGGAGGCCGAGTTCGGAGCTATTGGGGGCGGTGGTGGCTCGCAGGCGAGGCTTCGGAGTGGCGGTGTCTGATCGGCGCCTGTGGGGCCAAAGAGGGGTGCGACATGGAGGGTTGCACGATGGATATTGGGTGCGGTGAATACGTGAGAACGGGAAGAAGAAGTATTATTTTATTTATTTAGTATTTAATTTATGCAATCTTTAAAAATCAATAACTCTCTCTTACGAGGTCCGATTGATGAACCGTAAGTTGCGTTGGACTCGTCTTTCCGAGAGCTTCGCGATGACACAGACCAGAACTGATTCTGAGACAGTCAAATTTTTAGCAAAAATCTAGGTGAGAATTCAAAATTTATTATTTAATTAATTAAATTATTTTTCTTGCTTTAAAAATAATTTTATAATAATGTAAATTCAGATCTGAAATGATCCGTGATTGATGAATGGTTGATTGTTGTTGGTGGTTTGTTTTCTTGTTCAAGATAGGTTGGATCTTCATTGAATTGAATATATTGTCGAATGTATTTGTGGTTAGAGAATTAGATCTAAAATTAGATCTAAATCATATTGTATTCAGATTTAAATCGTAATATAGTTGCTCTAATTTATTTAAAGTATTAAATTATTTATTCTATCATTTTAATGAATAATGAAATTTGAACGACAAATAATATTTTTTTTATCTGTTTATTTACAATAGAATATGAACAGAAAATATATAAATCAAAAGAGATTACATTTTCATTGTAATTAGAAATAAATCAAAAAGATTACATTTTTTATGTAATTAGAAATAAATAAAAATATTACATTTTTCAATGTAATTGAAATAAAATGATTACATTTTTCAATGTAATTAAAATTGAAGTAAAATGGTTATATTTTCAATATAATTAAAATTGAAATGAAAATAACATTTTGATTAAAACTTAAGTATTGAAATAGAAATAACATTTTTGTTAAAGCATAAGTATTGAAATAAGAAATCACATTTTTGGCCAAAACTTTATTAGTGAACATTTTTGGTCAAAGCTTTATTAGGGAAATGAAAATGTCACTTTTATCAAAACTTGATTATTGAAAGTATCATTTTCTGTCAAAACTTGATTACTGAAATGAAAGTAACAATTTTGTTTACATTTTATTTGTAAATAAGAAATTATTTTCAGAAGTTACATTGAAATTGAATTGCTTCTTTTATTTGTGTACTCAACACAAATATTAACATAGAAATTGAAATGTTTCTTTTTATTTGTGTTCTTAACACAAATATACACTTAGCAAATGAAGTATCTTTTTATTTGTGTTTTTCAACACAAGTGTAACATAGAAAATGAAGTATCTTTTTATTTGTGTCTTTCAACACAAATATAACTTAGAGAATGAATTATCTTTATATATGTATTTTTCAATACGAATATAACATAGAAATTAAGTTCATCTTTTTATTTGTATTTTTTCCAAACAAATATGACATAGAAATAATGTCCATCTTTTTATATACATGCTACAACACAAATATATACTTAGAATTTGTTGCACAAATAAAATTTACTTTTTTATTTGTCATTTGAAACTCATATTTTATTAGACGAATAAAATCTTCTTTTTATTTGTCATTTAAAAATTAGAATTTATTATACAAATAAAATTCACTTTTATTTGACATTAGAATACATAGAAAAATGTTTACATAAAATATTCTTTTATATGTTATTAGAATGTATAGAAAAGTGTAAACAAATAAAAGGATACTTTTATTTGTTATTAGAACACATAGAAAAGTGTAAAACAATGAAATACCTTTTTATGTTATCCTAGAACTGAAATTTTGAGTTCAATCTTTTATTAGCATTCACTAATGCAAACATACATTGAAATAAAATTTACCCTTTTTATTTGCATCCACCAATACAAATATATGTTGAAACTAAAATCCATTCTTCTATTTACATTCACTAATGCAAATATAACATGGAAAAATAAGTTAACTTTTTTATTTGCATTTTTCAATGCAAATATACATTGAAGATAAAGTTTATTCTTTTATTTGCATTCTCTAATGCGAATATACGTTAAAATATAAATTGTTCTTTTATCTGCATTCCCTAATGCAAATATATTTTGGAAATAGAGCTTGCCCTTTTATTTGCATTCAGAAATGCAAATATATTCTGAAAATGAAATTTGTTCTTTTATTTGCATTCTTCAATGCAAATATGCATTGTAAATAAAATTATTTCTTTTATTTGTATTCACAAATGTAAATATATATTGAAAATAAAATTTTCTCTTTTTACATTCACAAATGTAAATATACTTTGAAAATCAAGTTTGTTCTTTTATTTGCATTCCACAATGCAATATAACTTCAAAAATAAAAGTTACATTTTTATTTGGAAACATTAAAATGAAATAAACGTCTTTGTCAAATTTGTTTTAGTTAAAATGAAATAAACATTTTTGCCAAACTTGATTAGTTAAAATAATTACTTTGGCAATTTATACTAGTTGAAATGAAATAATCATTTTTATCAATTTATACTAGTGGAAACAAAATATGCATTTTTGTCAAATTGGTTAGTTAAAACGAAATAAACACTTTTGTCAACTTATACTAGTTAATAACAAAATATTCACTTTTATCAATTTACATTTGTTGAAAACAATTATTCATTTTAGCCAATTTATATTAGTTAAACCAAATAGACATTTTGTCAAAAATATTCATTTTTGTCAAAATGAATTAGTTAAAGCAATTTACATATAGATATTTATATATATCTCTTGTGTTTGGCAAGATATATACTTGTCAAGATAGGTTAGGTAAATCTAAATATTTATTTTGTCGAAACAAATATTTATCATTTTTGTCTCATTAGAATTGCCAAACGAAATAATCATTCCGTTTGAGTTTAAACTAGTAAAATAGAAATGGTTAATAGAGGAAAAATTATTATTCTTATCCATTCATTGCAATAGAGATATTTTCTTGTCATTATTATATATTGTGTTTTACACTTCCATTCACAAGTTACCCGACTTGTGTATGTGATTGGGTTGATTATTTTCACGCATCGCCCAAGTGCACAAATTAGTTTATTATTTGTTTGATGGTTGAAACCCCATACGGGTGTTGGGATGAAAATTTACATACACTAATCCCAATATTTAGTTGTATGTTGATCGTTAGATCGACAGGCTGCGATGAGCGTTATTATTTAATTTTAACGCTTACAAAGTGGAAATTACACTTTGGATGTAGATGGATGATTTGATGATTATACTATTATTATCATATATATGATGTGTGTGAAATCCATATAATCCAAATTATATGGTAAATGATTGAGTCGCATTTCGATCCAGGTGTTCTTTTAAATAAGAATGTTTTTACATTAGAGATCCTTTTTATATAAAGAATATATTTTCATAAGAAATATATATTGTTAATCAAGTATATGTTGAAACAAAGAATATTTGTAAAGGATAAAAATTTGTAATACGAACAATACTCCCATTTAGAATCTTTTATATAAAGTATATTTTCAATGATTACTTTAAATTATAAGAGAAATCTTTTACTAAAGATTATAAGGATTTGCATTATATTTTGTAATATAAATAAATTGAAATGTGAAGTGGATTTATCATGGGCGGTGTTTTAAACGACATTGTCTTTAATCCAATTTACATTGAAATTATTTTTATAGATTTAAAATAAATGATCTTGTAATAATGATTTTTGATATCAAATCAAACCGGAGTTTTAATAAATCTTTTAAGGACGATTTAAGATTTTATTTTCAGAGTTTATCTTTGATAAAATTAATGAGAATCTTTAAACACGAATATCTTATTAAAAGAATATTCTGAGTTGGAATGTGGCGAAATGTGTGATTTTCCAATATTTTCTTTTTAATCACAAAATACGTGAGTTATTCGGAAAGATCGGGTTTAACCCATTCTGAATAATCATCACGACGATCAAGAGTCGAAGATGTAGACAGTGATTGAAGACCGAAGGTTTTCACATCGTTGGGATGATGATGACTCGCATCTTGAATTGGGATTGGCCTTCCAAGGCAAGGTATTTAGTAATGATCGTCCAAACGTATTTGGAGATCGACGGACACGTTGTTTCGCTCAGACCCAGAGCGAACTTGTAAATGGATTGCGTGTCTGACATTATATTCCTTCCTGTTGTATTTGTCGAATGCTACTGATTATATATTTCTGTTTGGTGGTGAAGAATTCATTCTTTACTTATCACCCTTCTCTAAGATGTATGAGCTTAGAGGTTATATATATATATATATATATATATATATATATATATATATTGGTAGATGATCAATAATATGGTAGGGTCTGACAAGGTGACATGCTAAGATGCAAATGATCAAGGCTTTGTTGAAAAGCAAGCCTTGTGGTTTATGATCAAAGCACTGTCTATTTAGGCATAGCTTTGTGTATATCATGACTTCGCGAGCCTCACACACCGGTTGAGTCTAAAATGGGAGAAGGGAACGCAGGGAGTGCACACGTTTCTTTCTAGCTAGAAGTGGTGTTGGGCTTTAACACGGCCCGACATTTGCTTATGTGGTTGATGGAATTTTTGCGAGGCCTCGGTTTATTCTTATCGGTCACCCTCTGCTGATTTGTAGATCCAATAGGATCGGGGAGCGTGCGTTCAGGCATAACTAATCTGCTAAAGTATTTGTGGACTGGCCCTGCTGTATCCAAGGGTTTGCCAGCGTCCGAATCCTGAGGCATTGCTAGAGTGTCTCGAATCAGTCAGGAGCTCCTCCCTAGCCTGGACTCCTGATGGAAACCCAATTTCCAATACGCCCTTGCGGTTTTGATTGTATAACTAGTATGGCGACATAGTAGATGGTATCTATGCCGTCTAGGATTGATATTATATTTGAAATGTTTTAAATATATATATACACACAATAATATCATTTTTACGTATCAAGCATATTTTGACCATTACAAGGTAAAACCTTATCCTCTGGTGTGCGTTGCATTGTGTGATGGGACCTAGATCTTATAATGGTTTCATTTTTCTGAAAAGCATTACGTTATTTGACGATTTACTTTAATTATGCACTGGCAATCCAATGGAGTAAACCCGTTCCGCGTTAGCGGCGTGGTCCTGTGATTAGCCTACTTATTAGGTAAGTTAAGAATAGAATTCTCACACCAGTCCCACGACTGACCTGTAGTTTGTTTCACTTTGCAAACTCGGGTGCCCTCTTTTCACACGGGCAGTCGGGTAGCTTTTTGCAGATATATTTTAAGCAGGATCCTGGATTGAAGCCTGAAGCTAGGTCCAGAATATTGATGGCCTTCCGTTGAGATTTGTTCCGCTGCAATGTATTTAATTTATTTTAAATGTATCTTCCGCTGTATTATTTATCGATGTACTCTGATATATTCTATACTCTGATGTAACATTTATTATTGATGTTATAAAAGTATGTGTTGTTGTTATGATGTTTTGTATGCCCAAAGTTAACGTACGCGGGTTTCGAACGGTCTTGAATCTATCTTGCGATCGATTGGGGTCGGGCGAAATCGGGGTCGTTACAGCTGGTATCGGAGCTCAGGTTAGCTCAAATCTTTGGGATACAACTCGTTAGAACTGAACAAAAGACTCATCAGAGGTTGGAATGATGTTTCTGCATTGAAAAACAGTAAACACTTGTATATTTTGAGTTTCGAGAATTATTTGTTTAATAATGTATTTTTAATATTAAATATATTGGCCTTAAAATAGTCATTTTTCAAACGACCTCCGTTTTCGACGAAACCACTTTTGTTGGAACCGGAATGTCAAATTATTGCTAGGTTTCAATTTTCAGAATTTTTCGAATTAATATGTGAGCGTGGCAAAATAAAATGTGTTTTGACTATTTCAGTTAAATTTAAACGCCTTAAAAATAGTCATTTTTCAAACAGTCTCCGAATTCAACGAAAATAATTTTGCTGGATTCGTATCGTCATAAGAAAGCTAAAAATATATTTTTTTTTGAAATTTTCTGAGGTCGTATCTGGCCCCGGCATATTTAAATGTATGGTCAATATTTAATTAATTAATTTTTAATGGAATTTTAAATAAAATTTCTACTAATTTCAGAATTGGACCCCGAGACCCATCCCATTGCGTTCAGAAGGCCTCAAAACGTTAAGATCGACAGTAAGCAAGCCCAATTCGGTGACAGCCCGCATTTTCACCTTTTTAACACATTTTTTAATATTAAAATAATAAAAAAATCCGAAAATTCAAACCCTAACCCTAATTTTTTTCAGCCGCCACCTATTAAAACAATGGCCAGAAACATCCCAACTTCAAACATCAATTTCTCTCAATCCGTTCAGTGAAAATCCACAAACTATATATCAAATCGAAGAGAAATCAGAGAGCTTCGAATCTATATGGTTAAGATCGGGTTTCAGTGCATGGATTTCACGAATTCTGGCGAGGAAGTGGGGGCGTTCGGGTTCGATTTTCGAGAGGAGGAGGAGGCCGAGTTCGGAGCTATTGGGGGCGGTGGTGGCTCGCAAGCGAGGCTTCGGAGTGGCGGTGTCTGATTGGCGCCTGAGGGGCCAAAGGGGGGTGTGACGTGGAGGGTTGCACGATGGATATTGGGTGCGGAGAATACGTGAGAACGGGAAGCAGAAGTATTATTTTATTATATTATTATTTTATTTATTTAATATTTAATTTATGTAATCTTTAAAAATCAATAACTCTCTCATAAGAGGTCCGATTGACGAACCGTAAGTTGCGTTGGACTCGTCTTTCCGAGAGCTTCGCGATGACACAGACCAAAACTGATTCTGAGACAGTCAAATTTTCAGCAAAAATCTAGGTGAGAATTCTGAATTTATTATTTAATTAATTAAATTATTTTTCTTGCGTTAAAAATAATTGTATAATGATGTAAATTCAGATCTGAAATGTTCTGTGATTGATGAATGGTTGATTGTTGTTGGTGGTTTGTTTGGTTGTTCATGATAGGTTGGATCTTCATTGAATTGAATATATTGTTGAATGTATTTGTGGTTAGAGAATTAGATCTAAAATTAGATCTAAATCATATTGTATTCAGATTTAAATCGTAATATAGTTGCTCTAATTTATTTAAAGTATTAAATTATTTATTCTATCATTTTATTGAACAATGAAATTTGAACGACAAATAATATATTATTTTTATTTGTTTATTTACAATAGAATATGAACAGAAAATATATAAATCAAAAGAGATTACATTTTCATTGTAATTAGTAATAAATCAAAAAGATTACTTTCTTAATGTAATTAGAAATAAATAAAAAGATTACATTTTTCAATGTAATTGAAATAAAATGATTACATTTATCAATGTAATAAAATTGAAGTAAAATGATTTTATTTTCAATATAATTAAAATTGAAATGAAAATAACATTTTGATTAAAACTTAGGTATTGAAATAGAAATAACATTTTTGTTAAGGCATAAGTATTGAAATAAGAAATCACATTTTTGGCCAAAACTTTATTAGTGAACATTTTTTGTCAAAACTTTATTAGGGAAATGAAAATATCACTTTTATCAAAACTTGATTATTGAATTGAAAATATCATTTTTTGTCAAAACTTGATTTGAGACGACCCGAACTTCCCCATGAAGGAAAGCCCGGATAGAATTGAGTACAAGATGAATCAGAACGCAGACGGAAGAACATTTCATTGTTTATTACAACAATTCCATCAGAATACAAGAATACATAGAGTATAAATGAATAAAATACATTCGATAAATATCAGAGATTTAAATTACATTTAAATACATCGCAACGAAAAATAATACAAAAGCACAACTAGAAGTAATACACGGATACAGAGCTTTCCGAGTATCGTTCTAGCTGTAAATCAGGATCCTGTGAATATAAATCTGCAAAACCAAAACTACTAGCTTCCCGTGTCGAAAATAGGGGCACCCAGAGTTTAGGTTAAAACAATAAACTCCAGGTCAGTCATGGGACTGGTGTGAGAACTAAAACAGTTATTAATCTTTATTTTTAAAGTTAGGTAAATCAAGGGACCATGCCGTATAACACGGAACGAGTTTCCGCCCAAGAATACTAGTGCATAGAATAAACAACGCAATGCTTTTTGAAAAAATGAAGCTATTATATGACCCAGGTCCCATCACACAAACGCAAGCCGGAGGATAGGGTTTTCCCTTATAATAGCCAAACATGCTTGGTACGTTTAAAACAAATCATTTGACACTATTATAAGTGTATAGTGTCAAAACAATTCAAATCATAAATATCAATCATAGGCGGCATGTGTACCATCTATCATGTCGCCATACTAGTCTCTACAAATAAAACCGTGATATCACGTATTGGAAATTGGTTTTCCGTCATGAGCCGAGGCAAGGGGCAAGCTCCTCTCCGATTCGAGACACTCTAGCAAATGTCTCAGGACCCCACTATGATCCTTGGATCTTCTGGGCCGGTCCTCTCTTACTTTTGAAGATTGGCAATTCCTGAACACATATTTCCTGGTCCTTACAAACCTATATCTGAGGCGCCTCGTATCCAACAACCACACAAGTAAAAAGTATATAAATGTCTGGGCTGGTAGGTCACTGACACCACCTTAGCTAGAAAGAAACGTCGTGCTCTCCCTGCAGTCACTATCCCGTTTTTGACTCATACCGAGGTGTGAGGCTCGCGAATTCACGTTATACACAAAGCTGCGCCACACAGGCCGTGCTTTGATCATCAACCACAAGACTTTGCTTTTCAATAGAAGCCTTGATCAATTTCCACTTACGCGTGCCACACTGGCAATTCACTCCATGCGACTGATGTCCATCGATATACAACCTCTGAGCTCGTACATCTCAGAGAAGGGCGTTAAGCAAGAGAATAAATTCTCTACCGCCAAATAGATGTATATTTAATAGAGATCAATCAACACAGAATAAAATCCAATGTCAGACACATAATCCATATACAAGTTCGTTCTGGGTCTGAACGAAACCGGAGGCACTTTCCTCGCATATCCATCGATCTCCAAGTACGTCTGGACGATCACCAACTGTTTCCCTCATCTTGGGTGTACAGCCCAATCGAGATCATCAGTAATCACCCAAATGATGTGAAGACTTCCGGTCTTCAACCACCGACTTCATCTTCGACATCTCGTCGAATCGGTTATTCAGAATGGGTATAAACCCGACCTTTCTGAATAACCCATGTATATGATAAACAAATGTTACACAAACACAACATACGCCTCATTCCAATTCAGAATATTCTTTTATTCACACAATCACATTCTTAGGGAAAGGTTCCCATTAATTTTATCCAAGATAAATTCTTCTAAACTTATTCTTTAATCTTCCTTTGGATATCATTTCAAACTAGTCGGGATTAGCGAACCACACCGAAGTAATTAATTATTTTATTTCCCAATCCCAACCTATTCATCCCCTCGAGCAAAACTGGTAGTACTCCATATCTAACACCACGGTATTATCGGTAAAATTAATTACCATTTCACGTTCAAATTTAATTAAAGATTTAACTATCGCTTTGGAGCAAAACTGGTGGTACTCCATTCTCGATCACCTTTCAGATTTGATAATTTAAATTATGAATTCCCATTTCAATCTAATTAAAGATTCATTAAAACTCCACTTAGTTTTCTTTAAATGGGTTAAAGAACCAATGTCATCTAAAACACGATTCACGATAAACCCAAATCACACTCTATTGTTAATCGGGTTAAAGAACAGGTGTTGTTCAAAACATCGCTCACGATAAACCCAAAAACCAATTCAAATTCAATTCCAATTAAATATTATTTAATTGATACACTTCATTAAATCTAAATAGAAAGATTTAATCTTTTCTCTATTGGGCTTAAGAACAGTGTTAATGAAGACACCATTCACGACAAACCCAAATCACATTTGATATTAAATACAAGGCTCTGAATAGAAAATATACCGGCTTATATTCAATATCAAATCCTGAAACCAACAAATATCGTATTGGAAATAACGATATAAAATATCTTTTAAATTCCCATAACCATATCTGTATAATCCCGGATTCCAATATCGAAACATTCCGAAGATAATTTCGATTCAACTCCAGTCCAATTCACGTATTGGGAATATTGATTATTTTTAAAATCACTTTCAAATTCAATTTATTTATTTCAAAAATAAATTGATTTTAATTCTAGTTCAAAACTAGTTCATTTCGACAAAAATATATTTCTATCCTTTCAAATGTGGAATTTTTCATCCCAGTTCTTTCCAATTCACATGTTATGATTTTACACAAATTATTAATATTTTTAATAATTTTATCAAGGCCCGTACAGTCGATTTCCATCAACGGCCATCGAACTGCACTTACAGCGACCTTTTCCAAATTTGATTTGGACATAATTCCAAATCCAACCATTAGATTTCATATTTCTAATATTCATTGGAAAGCTCTTTTCGATACGAACCCAACGGTTCCGGTTTCAGGAGAATACGACGGTCGGATCTCCCGTAATGTTCATTCGAAGTCAATGGTCGAAATTCACGAACTAGCGCGGCGCGGCGCGTTCTATTCAGGCCATTATATATAATATATATATTATATATTTCGTCGATTTCCTTTTAAAACGTATTTTATAAATCGATTTAAATACATTTTCAAAACCATTTCAACACTATATTCAATTTCTAATCAAAATTAAATATTTCATATCATTACTATAGAAATGATAATATTTCCAAAACGTTATATTTTGAAATCACTACCTTTTCTATATTCATTATAAAAATGAATATAATCGATATAAATATCGTTCATGTCAAAATAGCGCAACTCTAATCAAAAAGGCTTTATATATTTCAATAAATTCGTTATTCTATTCAACAAATGAATATTTATCCCATTCAACACATGAATCTATATGTAACGACCTGAATTTTTCGAGCATTTGAATTCAAATATTAAAATCAAGATTTCACTGCATGGATTTCAAGTTACGTCCAAATCAAAATTCGAAATAGTCGCTGTAAAATCGATTATGGACTGTAACGGTAATTTAATTATAATTAAATAACGGCTTTGAATTGGGAGAAGATTCCAGAGACGTAGGTATAATTTAATTTTTAGAATTTTACTGTAATTTTTAATTCGCAAAATAAGCAACTTTTTATTTGAAGTATTTTGCACCCCATATCAGTATTTTGTGGTTAACCTACCGATGTTAATATATTTTTGAAGTCATGGGACACTGCTCGACACAACGGTGTCTTTATTTCCGTCTGTAGCGGCGTGTCTAGTTCCGATATGTTTGCAATTGATGTGTGATGGTTCGCACATTTAATGTGTAATATTAATAACTAGATAGAAAAATAAATATAAGACGATAAAACAAAACATGGGAAGAGAGAAAATATGGACATACTATTAAGTGAAAATAAGAAGAAAAAGAAAGGAAAAAAGAAATCACATCACAATGCAGGCCTACATCCAGCTACACTACAAACCTACGCCAATTCCTTGCATCCCAAACTTTTGATGCCGTGATACCCAAATTTCCAAATAGCGTGATTTCCAAACCACGGATGCCGTGCTACCCAATCCACCATACGTGAAGGCCAAGGCGTCGCATGCTATAAAAGCCCATCTGCTGTCCATCTCGACCCCAAATCAAAGCAACACAATAAGAAAAAAAATTCAATTCAAAACATCGGTGATTTTTTTTTTAAATCAAACGCTCCATCTAAAATCATGGAATCAGTTCCGAAAACCTCGTAAAAATCCCCTCTACGCGCACGTCATTTCAGATTTTGGAATGGTGTTGGTACATTGCAAAAGTCGGGTCCTAGGTCAGAGTTTTTCGCGAGTTGTGGTGAGCAATACACGAATTTGGGTGCGCAGCGATGATCAGCGAAGAGAGGGGCACACGCTCAAATTTTTCCGCAGATTTTGGCGATAATAAATGTCGCACATGGAGGGGGCTTCGAGAGTTCGGTCACCAATAAAGACCGCCGGATTTGGGAAGCAGGGCGCCAGCAAGTTCAGCATTCGAAGAGGGATCGGTTGGTGATTTTAAATTTGGAGGTTGGTGAGTATTTGTGTGGTGTCGATAGTGGGTGTACACGCGGGAATGAGGAGCAAAACGAGAAAAGCTTCATTGGGGAAGACGGGTTACTGTAGGGACGGGTAAAGGTTTAGGCGGGCCAAAGTTGGTTTGAAGGCCCAATGGGTTTTAAGGTAAAATTTAAATGTTTATTTTATTTAAATTATTTTACAACCTTATAATGATCGTATCTCGACCATACGTGATCAGATCTTCGAACGGTTGGGTTCGTTGAAACCGTGAAGACGAGCACTACGTGATGGAGCTGGTCCGGACGAGATTGGGAGAGACCGGGATTTTTGATTAAATTAAACAGCTGTTTAATTTGATTAAAACGTAGCGTTTAATCGACAAATCGGAAAACCAGGTGAGTTAACCTCACTCAGTACCCTTTTATATTTTATATAAATTGGGTTTGACTTATTTTGTGTGCTTTGGTTGTTAAAATCGACTGTTGGCTAGTTTATATGCTTGTGTTTGTTGATTGGATCGATAAAATTTAACCGTAGTCGAACTTTAGTAAAATACCAAATCGTTTTTAACGATTTGACTCGGTGGAGGCAATTTACCTCGCCGATCTCGTTTATGAAATAAACGCTTGACATCGTTTGAATTGTTTGAGCCAATTGCTGCGTTAATCGATGGATCAGTAGTTGTTGTTTACTGATATCAGAATTTTCGGTTAAAAAGAATTTAATCGTTCAAAACAAATGAAAATTTATTTAATTATTATTTATTCAAGATGGGTCGAGTGAGAGTATTTGAAATAAATTAGATTCGTGATTATTTTTAAGGGGAAGCTGAATTGGGGTTGATATAGCGAATTACTTATAAGTTGACTAAGTCAACTGTGTTAACGGGAAGGGATTTATTAAAACATAGATAATTAATGGTTGAATAAATATTTGATTTATCATTTATTTAAATATAATCAAAGTTATTAGGATTATTTTAATTGATTATATTCTTTATGGAAAGCGCTAAGAGGAAGTGATTAATGAATATACAATCAAAATTAGATTGTATTGAATTATTTATTAAAGGTTATTTAAATTAATTAAATTGGTAATTAATTTAAATAAAAAGAAGGATCGAGATTTCGATCAATGGGTTAATCATATTTAGATGCTATGTTAATTGAATTATTAAATTAATTTATAAATAACTAATGATTAAATAAACATTTTTATAAATGTTTATACCTGATTTCCATCTATTTATAGAAATAAATCATAGTAACGGGATGGAAGGGCTAATTAAAGTGATTAACAAATCAATTAGATATGAAGTGAACAAGCCAATGGTGTTAACTTGAATGGATTATTTAATTGGTTTGGAGATAGCTGATGGGAATTACAAACGTGATTATAATCGAAGTGTTATTATTGGAATTTGAAATGCATCGATGAAGTTTAAAAAGTGTTTTAAAGTACTGTTAAAATGAATATTCAAGCAAATTAAATGTTAAGGTGAATTCTAATTAATGGATTTTAAAATCCAAGAAGTTGATGAGAGCATAAACCCAAGAGTAATCAAAAGACTATCAAAGCCAATTATTAGAAATGAACCTAAAGTGCAAATGGAAACCAAGATATAAGATTTAGGAATTTGGATATAACTGGAGTTGGTTAAGCGAATTTCAGAATATTGAGTTAATATTGGTTTTGACCTTCGGGTCGATATTTAGGAAATGTTTACTAAATTATGATTAGGGACCAATACAGTTTTGAAATGAAATCCAAAACTGAAACATAAGTTGAATAAAATAGTGAATGGACGGGTAAGAGGCCATATGGATTCACAAGATTTAAGAGAAGATGTCACATCAAAGATATAACTGAAAAGGAGATTTGTTTTGATATTGAAATGAAATATCAAGTTTGGATTACACCTGATACCTATCTTCAGATAATGACATTGATGATCAAGGTCTGAGAGGTAATCAAATACCCCAACTTGAATGACTTCAGAATTATCAAAGATTGACATCAGTTGTAACCATTAGGGATGTTTTTGTGAAATGTTAAGGTAACGTTGCTCGAAGAAGTCGAGAATATATAATGAATTCCATATAAAGAGGAATTAGGAAAGGGCTTGAGATTGTAAAGGAATATTCCGAAATAAAGGAAAGGAGATTTGCGAAAACATGGATATATTTTCAAAGTATGAAAATAGGATTTGAAATGGGATTTATACTCAAAAAGGAAAGTGACGTTATGATCACAAAAACAGGAGGGAGATTTTTCAATAATTGTTTTATGAAAATAAGTAGGATAGATTGCGCGAGAATAGATAATAAGAGGTGATTAAAGGCAAATATTTGGAAATAGAAGCCAATGGTATATTGAATATAAATTCAAGGTATTCTTCTATAGAAATAGAAATGATTTGAGGTTTCTAGTATAGTAAAAATCGATATATTATTTTGGTATTTCAAATTGATTTATATAAAGGCCAAATGACACAGTATGTTATGCCAATGGATTCATTTTATTTTATGGATGTTTATTTTGATAGTTAGATAACCGACTATCAAAATCTTGCCTAAACCGCTGTTGGTACGGAAAGACCGGGATCGAATCTATATTCGAAAACCATTCCGACCAGCAAATACGTAACGTTGAAAATGGAAGACAGAGCAGTTGAAGACCGCGATCTTCATAAGCGGAAGAACTACTCGTTGAATTTCTCTAGCTGATCCCTGGAGATATTTCGACTTGTGATTCTGTCGTGATTGAAATCTACGGATTGCAAGGACTACTCGCTACTGATCTATGGGGTGATTCCTATATTGGATGCAGTAGGAGGGTGCCTTCGGTTCATCCTGTTCCTGGATGACGTATATAGAGAAGGTGAATGGTGGCCAGATGTTTCAAAAGTTGATTCTAACCTCAAGCCTCATCAACCGGGAAATGACAAAAATCGGGCAGGCAGCATGGCTATGTGGGTCGCTCCCATTAGGGTGTATAATCACCTATCTAGAGAAATTCCTTTTGCTTCTTTAATCTATCGATTCTGCCCATTCGGGAACGGTGGTTTGAGTCCAACCGTTGGTGATATACATTCGATACACTCAAGCGAAATGAGTAGTCGGTCATGTGAGGGCCGGGTTGCAAGACGTTCTTGTTGAACCCAGTGTATTCGTCTCTAGAGATACACTATCGGCAGGTGGTCCCATACCTTGTCAAGGTCGGAATCCAATCTCCAATAAGCACTCTCGGTTTTTGTTTGTATATATATACCTGGAGCGTGAGATGCAAGCGTTCCACTAGATTGTTATTTACTTGTATCTAGACATTATTATAATATCAGAAAGGATATTGATTCCAAAGCTGGTTTGGGTTATCGTAAGGTAAAAACCGTCCGTATTTATGTGTGGGCTGGTCTTACGATTATCCTTTTCTTTCGAAAAGATTTTTGAACTTTAAAATCAAGTTGGATGATTCACCCTTAATACTGTGCGAGTTTATCTCACTCTGGTTCACCAGACTGACCCGGTGTTTTGTAAATGCTCGGGTTAGACCGGGTTGTACAGGTCCAGGTTATCAGATGCAGTGAAGTCCAAAAGACGAGTTGAAGGAGTTCAGACGTACGATGTATACCATTATTATTCCGTTGTGTGTTATATATATGAGGACAGTCTATTATAACTGCCCAGATGTGTTGACTGTAAGTTGTACTCTGATTGTAAGTTTTATTTCAAGCTCTCAATAATGATATATTTCTATATTATATTTTGTTCCGCTGCGATGTGAGACTCTGTGTTGTGTTAGTTCTCCTTCTTCTTCTATTCTAACTTTCTTTCTTTCTTATCTCACCCTCTAACTTCTTTCTCCTAGCTTTCTGGGGTTTTCGGTACTTGAGTTTTGGACACGAGTGGTGTTAGTGTCAAGATTCAAGTGTCGAAATTCCCGGGTCGCTACAGTTGGTATCAGAGCAATGGTTTAGGAATAACCTTGGCTCTGTGGTATAACTCGATAGAGATTGGGTTAGTAGTACCCTAGGTCGAGATTGAGTGTATATATATGAGAGCGTATTTGTAAATTTTATATACAAATGATTTTGTATTGTTTGATCGGTTCAAGTTGAACTGACGAATTGATACCATATAGTTTTGTAAAGCGGGTAAATGAAATAATTTTACCCAAATATATTTTTCATATATAAAAAAAAGGAAATATTTCTTCTCAATTATTGAGATATTAGTAATGATTAAATTTGAATTTGATTCAAATTGGGTTTGAATCGTTTAGTTTAACCAGAATGGGAACTAAAACTTGATTTTGAATTTGAAAAGATTCAATATAACCAGTAGAATTTATATATAAGAATTTAAACAAGAAATCAGATAAATCAGAATTTAACTTAAGTTAAATATGGATGATTTGCTTGCATTGATTGTTGCTTGTTTGTTTATTGAATTGGTTGAATGTAAAATTCATCAACAAATGGAATCAAACTGAAATTCGAGTTTGAATGAAATGGTTAAGTGGGTTGTCATATAAAGGGTCGATATGAATTTAAATAAAGGATGATGGATTAGTTAAATAATAAGAGTCATCAATAATTAAATAAATTGGAAACTAAGAGGATATATTTTAATATAACGAATTTAAATAGAATCAAGTATGAAATAAAACCCGAAAGGGATTTAAATTATGGAACTTTTTTGTTTTAATATGGGATTAAGTGAATCGGGGTTTAACTTAAGACAAGTTAAATAAAATGTAATGGTTTGGACGAATTGGTTGCCCATTGTTGCTGATTGAATGGTAAATGGGTTGAATAATTAAAATTCATCATTTATTGAATTAATTGGAAAATAATGAAAGTAAATATCAATATAATGAACCTAGGAATAAATCACTTATGGAATAAAACTGAAACGGTTTAACTCTATATCCGTTATTGGTATTATATATTGAGTTAGTGCAGGATGGAAAACGATGAACAATTAGTAGTTATGCTTCGTGATTAGAGTTTGATTACCCATCAAATACGTAAGCCTTAATACATTAATTGGGTGATTGATTTTTATAACCAGGATGTTGGTAGCCGCTTGGCTTTATTTGATCGATGAGAAGCCCAAAGTGGCGAGTAGTAGTGTTTGGATTGAACGGTATAGAGGAAGCGCTGGCGAATGTTCGTAAATGTTATTTTTGATAATATTTTAAATAATTATTTTCAAATAATTGGCTATGGTGCATTCTTCTTACTTAACAATTTCGAGGACGAAATTATTTTAAGGGGGGAAGAATGTAACGACCTGAATTTTTCGAGCATTTGAATTCAAATATTAAAATCAAGATTTCACTGCATGGATTTCAAGTTACGTCCAAATCAAAATTCGAAATAGTCACTGTAAAATCGATTATGGACTGTAACGGTAATTTAATTATAATTAAATAACGGCTTTGAATTGGGAGAAGATTCCAGAGACGTAGGTATAATTTAATTTTTAGAATTTTACTGTAATTTTTAATTCGCAAAATAAGCAACTTTTTATTTGAAGTATTTTGCACCCCATATCAGTATTTTGTGGTTAACCTACCGATGTTAATATATTTTTGAAGTCATGGGACACTGCTCGACACAACGGTGTCTTTATTTCCGTCTGTAGCGGCGTGTCTAGTTCCGATATGTTTGAAATTGATGTGTGATGGTTCGCACATTTAATGTGTAATATTAATAACTAGATAGAAAAATAAATATAAGACGATAAAACAAAACATGGGAAGAGAGAAAATATGGACATACTATTAAGTGAAAATAAGAAGAAAAAGAAAGGAAAAAAGAAATCACATCACAATGCAGGCCTACATCCAGCTACACTACAAACCTACGCCAATTCCTTGCATCCCAAACTTTTGATGTCGTGATACCCAAATTTCCAAATAGCGTGATTTCCAAACCACGGATGCCGTGCTACCCAATCCACCATACGTGAAGGCCAAGGCGTCGCATGCTATAAAAGCCCATCTGCTGTCCATCTCGACCCCAAATCAAAGCAACACAATAAGAAAAAAATTTCAATTCAAAACTTCGGTGATTTTTTTTTAAAATCAAACGCTCCATCTAAAATCATGAAATCAGTTCCGAAAACCTCGTAAAAATCCCCTCTATGCGCACGTCATTTCAGATTTTGGAATGGTGTTGGTACATTGCAAAAGTCGGGTCCTAGGTCAGAGTTTTTCGCGAGTTGTGGTGAGCAATACACGAATTCAGGTGCGCAGCGATGATCAGCGAAGAGAGGGACACACGCTCAAATTTTTCCGCAGATTTTGGCGACAATAAATGTCGCACCTGAAGGGGGCTTCGAGAGTTCGGTCACCAATAAAGACCGCCGGAGTTGGGAAGCAGGGCGCCAGCAAGTTCAGCATTCGAAGAGGGATCGGTTGGTGATTTTAAATTTGGAGGTTGGTGAGTATTTGTGTGGTGTCGATGGTGGGTGTACACGCGGGAATGAGGAGCAAAACGAGAAAAGCTTCATTGGGGAAGATGGGTTACTGTAGGGACGGGTAAAGGTTTAGGCGGGCCAAATTGGATTGAAGGCCCAATGGGTTTTAAGGTAAAATTTAAATGTTTATTTTATTTAAATTATTTTACAACCTTATAATGATCGTATCTCGACCATACGTGATCAGATCTTCGAACGGTTGGGTTCGTTGAAACCGTGAAGACGAGCACTACGTGATGGAGCTGGTCCGGACGAGATTGGGAGAGACCGGGATTTTTGATTAAATTAAACAACTGTTTAATTTGATCAAAACGTAGCGTTTAATCGACAAATCGGAAAACCAGGTGAGTTAACCTCACTCAGTAACCTTTTATATTTTATATAAATTGGGTTTGACTTATTTTGTGTGCTTCGGTTGTTAAAATCGACTGTTGGCTAGTTTATATGCTTGTGTTTGTTGATTGGATCGATAAAATTTAACCGTAGTCGAACTGTAGTAAAATACCAAATCGTTTTTAACGATTTGACTCGGTGGAGGCAATTTACCTCGCCGATCTCGTTTATGAAATAAACGCTTGACATCGTTTGAATTGTTTGAGCCAATTGCTGTGTTAATCGATGGATCAGTAGTTGTTGTTTACTGATATCAGAATTTTCGGTTAAAAAGAATTTAATCGTTCAAAACAAATGAAAATTTATTTAATTATTATTTATTCAAGATGGGTCGAGTGAGATTATTTGAAATAAATTAGATTCGTGATTATTTTTAAGGGGAAGCTGAATTGGGGTTGATATAGCGAATTACTTATAAGTTGACTAAGTCAACTGTGTTAACGGGAAGGGATTTATTAAAACATAGATAATTAATGGTTGAATAAATATTTGATTTATCATTTATTTAAATATAATCAAAGTTATTAGGATTATTTTAATTGATTATATTCTTTATGGAAAGCGCTAAGTGGAAGTGATTAATGAATATACAATCAAAATTAGATTGTATTGAATTATTTATTAAAGGTTATTTAAATTAATTAAATTGGTAATTAATTTAAATAAAAAGAAGGATCGAGATTTCGATCAACGGGTTAATCATATTTAGATGCTATGTTAATTGAATTATTAAATTAATTTATAAATAACTAATGATTAAATATACATTTTTATAAATGTTTATACCTGATTTCCATCTATTTATAGAAATAAATCATAGTAACGGGATGGAAGGGCTAATTAAAGTGATTAACAAATCAATTAGATATGAAGTGAACAAGCCAATGGTGTTAACTTGAATGGATTATTTAATTGGTTTGGAGATAGCTGATGGGAATTACAAACGTAATTATAATCGAAGTGTTATTATTGGAATTTGAAATGTATCGATGAAGTTTAAAAAGTGTTTTAAAGTACTGTTAAAATGAATATTCAAGCAAATTAAATGTTAAGGTGAATTCTAATTAATGGATTTTAAAATCCAAGAAGTTGATGAGAGCATAAACCCAAGAGTAATCAAAAGACTATCAAAGCCAATTATTAGAAATGAACTTAAAGTGCAAATGGAAACCAAGATATAAGATTTAGGATTTGGATATAACTGGAGTTGGTTAAGCGAATTTCAGAATATTGAGTTGATATTGATTTTGACCTTTGAGTCGATATTTAGGAAATGTTTACTAAATTATGATTAGGGACCAATACAGTTTTGAAATGAAATCCAAAACTGAAACATAAGTTGAATAAAATAGTGAATGGACGGGATAGAGGCCATATGGATTCACAAGATTTAAGAGAAGATGTCACATCAAAGATATAACTGAAAAGGAGATTTGTTTTGATATTGAAATGAAATATCAAGTTTGGATTACACCTGATACCTATCTTCAGATAATGACATTGATGATCAAGGTCTGAGAGGTAATCAAATACCCCAACTTGAATGACTTCAGAATTATCAAAGATTGACATCAGTTGTAACCATTAGGGATGTTTTTGTGAAATGTTAAGGTAACGTTGCTCGAAGAAGTCGAGAATATATAATGAATTCCATATAAAGAGGAATTAGGAAAGGGCTTGAGATTATAAAGGAATATTCCGAAATAAAGGAAAGGAGATTTGCGAAAACATGGATATATTTTCAAAGTATGAAAATGGGATTTGAAATGGGATTTATACTCAAAAAGGAAAGTGACGTTATGATCACAAAAACAGGAGGGAGATTTTTCAATAATTGTTTTATGAAAATAAGTAGGATAGATTGCGCGAGAATAGATAATAAGAGGTGATTAAAGGCAAATATTTGGAAATAGAAGCCAATGGTATATTGAATATAAATTCAAGGTATTCTTCTATAGAAATAGAAATGATTTGAGGTTTCTAGTATAGTAAAAATCGATATATTATTTTGGTATTTCAAATTGATTTATATAAAGGCCAAATGACACAGTATGTTATGCCAATGGATTCATTTTATTTTATGGATGTTTATTTTGATAGTTAGATAACCGACTATCAAAATCTTGCCTAAACCGCTGTTGGTACGGAAAGACCGGGATCGAATCTATATTCGAAAACCATTCCGACCAGCAAATACGTAACGTTGAAAATGGAAGACAGAGCAGTTGAAGACCGTGATCTTCATAAGCGGAAGAACTACTCGTTGAATTTCTCTAGCTGATCCCTGGAGATATTTCGACTTGTGATTCTGTCGTGATTGAAATCTACGGATTGCAAGGACTACTCGCTACTGATCTATGGGGTGATTCCTATATTGGATGCAGTAGGAGGGTGCCTTCGGTTCATCCTGTTCCTGGATGACGTATATAGAGAAGGTGAATGGTGGCCAGATGTTTCAAAAGTTGATTCTAACCTCAAGCCTCATCAACCGGGAAATGACAAAAATCGGGCAGGCAGCATGGCTATGTGGGTCGCTCCCATTAGGGTGTATAATCACCTATCTAGAGAAATTCCTTTTGCTTCTTTAATCTATCGATTCTGCCCATTCGGGAACGGTGGTTTGAGTCCAACCGTTGGTGATATACATTCGATACACTCTAGCGAAATGAGTGGTCGGTCATGTGAGGGCCGGGTTGCAAGACGTTCTTGTTGAACCCAGTGTATTCGTCTCTAGAGATACACTATCGGCAGGTGGTCCCATACCTTATCAAGGTCGGAATCCAATCTCCAATAAGCACTCGCGGTTTTTGTTTGTATATATATACCTGGAGCGTGAGATGCAAGCGTTCCACTAGATTGTTATTTACTTGTATCTAGACATTATTATAATATCAGAAAGGATATTGATTCCAAAGCTGGTTTGGGTTATCGTAAGGTAAAAACCGTCCGTATTTATGTGTGGGCTGGTCTTACGATTATCCTTTTCTTTCGAAAAGATTTTTGAACTTTAAAATCAAGTTGGATGATTCACCCTTAATACTGTGCGAGTTTATCTCACTCTGGTTCACCAGACTGACCCGGTGTTTTGTAAATGCTCGGGTTAGACCGGGTTGTACAGGTCCAGGTTATCAGATGCAGTGAAGTCCAAAAGACGAGTTGAAGGAGTTCAGATGTACGATGTATACCATTATTATTCCGCTGTGTGTTATATATATGAGGACAGTCTATTATAACTGCCCAGATGTGTTGACTGTAAGTTGTACTCTGATTGTAAGTTTTATTTCAAGCTCTCAATAATGATATATTTCTATATTATATTTTGTTCCGCTGCGATGTGAGACTCTGTGTTGTGTTAGTTCTCCTTCTTCTTCTATTCTAACTTTCTTTCTTATCTCACCCTCTAACTTATTTCTCCTAGCTTTCTGGGGTTTTCGGTACTTGAGTTTTGGACACGAGTGGTGTTAGTGTCAAGATTCAAGTGTCGAAATTCCCGGGTCGCTACACTATATTTCTTTCAACACACGACCAATCTCAACACATGAGTACTGTCAACACACGACTATTTTTGTTATGTAAAATATTTTATAAAATTATGGTATCTATCGTTTGATTTCTAATCAGACTCCAACTGTAACGACCTGAGTTTTCAAATCGGAAAAAAAATTAACGATAAATTCCTAAAAACAAACCAACAAATAAAATAAAACGATTAAATTTAATTATTAGAATGAATATATTCAATGTTATTGAATTTAACATAGAAATAAATATTTGTATGAAAGGAATTTGAAATCAAATTTGTAATCAAAACATTATATGTTCGTTCCGTATAATTCTAATAAATTTAAACTGAATAAATTTGAATGACCGTTCATTAAACTCGGTGAAATTAAAAATAAAAACAGAGTTTTTATAAAATGTTCAAAGCACTGATAACTGTGTGCCATTGTGTTCGTCTCGGCGTCCTGATTCCAATGGTATATTTATACTGATATTTCGGTGTCTGTAAAGACAAAGGGATAGATAGTTATTTTCATACATGTGACCCTGTAAAGAAGTGCAACATAAACAATTGGACCGAAATAAATTTATATAACCTACGGCAGACAAACAAAAAAAATGTCTCCGCAAATCCAATAATATCTAAGACAGTGCTGAGCATTAATGAGGAGGGATGCAGACCACGTTATTTTTCTTTGTTGCATTAATGAAGTGATGCAGCACATCATTTGCTGCCACATTTTTCCTTCATTGCATTTAATGAAGAGTGATGCGCCACATTTTTCTTCGGAGCATTGATGAGGAGTGGTGCAGCAATTCACCTACCACCATACTAATGTATATCAGCCCAAAATTTGCTTTGCTCTTGCTCCATCTTCATTTTCTCTTCTCCATTCATTTTTCTTGCTTTTGGAAAATTTTGGTTCGTATAAAAAAGAAAAAAAAAGGAAAACAACATAATAGCCCACGTATGAATTATTTTCTTTCTTGCGCCCTCTCCCTTTCCTCTCTCCTCTCAGCCCAAACTTCTCCACCCACTTGCTCCGCCCTCTCTCAAGCTCCGACAACCACTCACCGCAACGAGTCCGACAGTTCCGACAACATTCGTATCAAACTCCGATGGCCTCGACAACAACCGCGGTAGTAGCTCACGTTGTCCGTTTTCCCTAGTCGTCCGTTCATCCATCGCGTTCTTCTCGTCGTCGTGCAGCTCTCGGACCCGAAAGTGAGTTGTTACTCACGTCTAAATTTTTCTTTAATGTGTTTTACTATGTGTTGTGTGTGTTTTGTTGAAAAACTAATCAATTTTTAACAATCAAAATGATCAGAGTATAATGGATAGACTTCCACTTTAGCGAATTCATATATGTATCTGCAACAACCGCTCAATAATATCCATTAAATATAAGTATAAACAAATCAGCATGCTTTAAGATTATAGAAATAAACAATATCACTGCGTTAAGATTTTAGAAATAAACAATATCACTATAGAACAACTAGTGCATGCATTTGCAATGCCCCTTTGTTCTTTAATGTAGCAATTATACTTAAATCACATAGAGGCACCTTTGCAAGCTCTATTTATATGGATCTATGCACAACATTAAAGTATACAACACGTACGTATATGTAACAAGTACTTAGTTAATATAATCTAAAAGGTTTTGATGCTTAATGTTCTCTTAAACCGTGTTCCTCGAGGGAAATTTGCTGTAACTACTCGATTCAATCCACAGTGATCACACGTGGAATCCATATTAATGGTCGACGATAAAAAAAGAAGTTATGTACTTCCTTGGTGTATTCATTGCATTGCCACATGCTGTGTTGCATAATTATATATGTTTGGGGATGCTCACACTTTGTACAATAACCTTTTTGATATATGTTTACATTAACATTGATGACTTGTTAGTGCTAAAAATGGAGGAAACAATGCAAGGACACACAATATTTCAAAGTGCCACGTTATTTTTATTCATTCTTCATACATGGGTAAAGAAAAGGTTCATGTCTTCAATATTGTTCTTGGGCTTACAGAAAACAAATTATTCATTTTTATTTTGAAAGCATGAATCTACTCACCCATGAAAACAAATTACCAAGCAAGTTGCATTTTCTCCCGAGCAACATATTTTCTTTCTTTCCTCTTTTATTTTTACTTCTTCCTCTCCTCTTTTCAATTCTCTACTTTATATATATAACCAGCTGCGCATGGAAAAAGAGGAATAGCAATTTTGTACGGTGTAAAAAAAGCCCAAAACGCATGGAAGAAGGGGGGAGGACACATGCAGGCGTGCGTGTAATGCATGCAAGTGTGAGTGTATACACGTATACACTTGTGTGTGGTGTGTGTATATAGATTTACGTTAATGTATGGTGTGTGCGTGCATATTTCTTTATATGTGTTGGTGTATGCATGGCTTTAAAAATGAATGTGTTCCATTCACTATATTGAAAAAAAAACAAAAAAAATATATTTAGGTAGTTTAGTAAAATAAAAAGACATCTTTTGCAGACCCAAAATATTTAGAAAGATATGTAAGATCGTAAAAGGGACACATCGAACTCAAATGGCTCTGTTTCAAATATGAACTATGCAAGCTTTTTCACAGTTTCAGCGCAAACCGAACACCGAAACTGACAAATGAATATATTTCCGTAATCAGCGCGACGAGACGGACACAACGGTATATAATTTGCAGTGTTTGCATGCTCCGTTCAAAAACGCGTTACGGACCCCTTTGACGTAAAAATGTGGACGTGAAACGAAGGTCAAAACGTCCGATTTTCGCGAAAAGAATTCTGCCGTTGGATTACTGTCAACGAATAGAATATTTTTCATGTTTATCCGAACTTGTTTTGAAGAGATTTTAAAATCGCTAAAAATTGAACTGTTATGCGCACCTTTGCACTGAAAATTGCACGACCGACGATATTCAAATTTTTCGATGAAATTTTCATACCTTCTACATTTCATTATACGTATTTCAAATTTTAAATTGCCATTTTTAAAAATCATAGAATATTTTCAAATTTCGATGATTAAACTTTGGTTTAAATTATATACATAAAAAATTGATTTAAATTGATGAATAGAATATTAAGTGATTTAAATTTTATTTGAACTTATTGAAATAACCATTGTTGAACCTCTTATTAAAAAAAACGTTAGCCTAAATATTTAAGGAAATAAATCTCAAAATTGTAAATTTAGATACAAATTTAGTTGAGGAAAACAATTTAGTTAAATGAAGTATAATTTTGAAATTTGAGTGAAGTATTCAGTAGTTGGAAATTGTAAATTTTATAAAAGAAAAATACAACCTTGATTTATTGATTTGGAACTTTGGAATTAGACACAAAGTTAAGTTTACAAGTGCAAAGGATAAAAATGTTGTTAATATTTCAAATTGGAATATTTGATAGTTCAAGTTTAAATAAGAAGTTGAAATACAAATTATGCTTTGATCTATTCGAAATTAATCAATGAAAATTAAATTGTATGACGTTAGTTGTCAAAGAGACTGGAGCCAGTTATGGACACATTCTCTGTCGATACCGGAACCACTTTGTTAACTACGTTCGTGAAGTGATTGTTCTTGGTGTACGTTTATTGGATTGAAGAAAGTGAATGATAATGGATGACCGACACTTTTGTCAAATTTGAAATGACTAAAATAGGAGCCGTGCCGGGCCATTGAGGCTAGCTACCTCTAGCAGACACACTTCTTTGTGTATTACATTTGTGTTATTTGGTGATCACCCTTGATTTTGGAAGTGTTGTGTTGCGGTGGGCCGTTAAGGGTTACCACCAGTCCGGATCAGGCAAATTGGTAGTATCCTACCTTGGGCATTGCCTCACGTGCCTTGTCATACGTTTATCCTTATGCGCGACCACTACGAGTTTCTATTTAACATGTGCCTATAGGGGACTCACTGGCTACCGACGTTCTACTGGTTGTGTTACAGGACCTGCATAGACCACACTGTTTAAAAACGTGTTAAGGGGGATCAATGTAAAGCCTTAACACTATTTTTAATATTTTATATTACTGATAGACACTACATATAATAGCGTATCATACTATATATAGATAGTTTAACGGATCCTTAAGAGATGGAAAATACCGTAACATCTCTTGAGTTATTTGCATTTGACTTTAAATCTAATCACATTAGAATGTTTAGACCTGACTCGAGTGTTTTGTGTTTTTCTCATTTCGCTCGGGTCAGACTGAGTATTGCAGTGTTCTCGAGGAGCACTTTATCTGGAGCCGAAGACCTAGTCAAAGACTCCATCCTATCCAGTATTAGTTCCTATTTCCGTTTGGCTTGTATTTGCGAACTTTATGAGTCGCTATATTGTATAATTAAATTGTAACTATTTAAGTAGCTTCATGAAATACTTATGTATATTATTTCATTTCCGCTGCGAGATTCTGTGTTATTCTGTATATGTGATTCCATGTTTAGATTCTATTATACACCCCAAATTGATTATCTGTCAGTTTTGAATAGTTCGAATTGGACATGTGTGGTTTTATTGTCAACTTGGATTATTCAGAAAAGGCGGGTTGTCACAGTTGGTATCAGAGCTAAGGTTTAGAAACACCTTAGCTTGGGGGTAAAACTCATTATAGATAGGGTTAGAAATACCCTAGAATGAGTAGAATCATTCCCGAGAGAGCGTATTTTGAAAGTATAAAATGTTTTAAAATCAAACATATTTTCAATCTCTTTTTAAACTTTAGCCTATTTTCCTTAAATAGGGTTCTCTTCAGTTTAAATTTCTCAAATTTTGTCCTTATCTCTAGCACGAACTGTCTCTTTACGTTGTGACAAAGTTAAACCCTTGAAGATCGAATGTCAATTGCTCAAGATATTGCAGGAAGTTTCATTTTCTCTCTCGATTCACATCTTAGCGATCTTAGCAGTACTCCTGTTGTTTAGTATTTTTCTGATGTTTTTGGAGAAGTAACTTCCTTAACACCTCATCGCGAAATCGAATTCTGTATTGATCTCATTCAAGGAGATTGACCCATTGTACTTGCTCCAAGAAGAATGGCACCTAGGGAGAAGATTGAATTAAAGGTGCAAATCGAAGATCTGTCCTCTAAAGATCTAATTCGCCGAAGTCATTCAGAATGGGGAGCTGCAGTTGTATTTGTTACTAAGTCAGACGGTTCTCTGAGAATGTGCATAGACTATCGGGAACTGAATAAGCTTACTCACAAGAACCGATATCTGATCCCTTGCATTAATGACCTATTTGATCAATTGCACGGAGCCAAGATATTTTCTCAGCTCGACCTTGCCACAGGTTTTCACCAACTTCGAATTTCTGAAGATAGTATTCCCAAAGCAGCTTTCCGAACAGAAGACGGTTTCTATGAATGGTTAGTTATGCCATTTGGTTTAACTAATGCCCCAGCTTACTTTGTTGACCTCATGAACAGAGTATTTCCGGATGTTCTGAATAGGTTTGTCCTTGTCTTTATTGATGATATTCTAGTCTTTTCTAAGACTAAAGAAGAACATGAGGAGCATCTCAAGTTTGTTCTTAAAACTTTGAGAGATCATCAACTGAAGGCCAAGTTTTCTAAGTGTCATTTCTGGAGAGATGAAGTTAGGTTTCTTGGACATATTGTTTCGGAGAATGGAATTTCGGTCGAGCCAGCTAAGATTGCTGTAATCAAAGTAAGCCCTTTATTTAAAACATCCATTCATTCTTATTCGATTTATCTTATCTCTCTTATATAGGTATTCATAATTCTTTAACTTTTAGGATTGGAAGACTCCTGAAACTCCAACCGATATTCGTAGTTTCCTCGGCTTAGCTGGTTATTATAGGAGATTCATCAAAAATTTTGCTCGAATTTCTTCACCACTCATAACTTTGACTGGAAAGAATGTTAAGTTCGATTGGAGCGATAAGTGTATAAAAGCATTTAATGAACTTAAACGCAAGTTAACTTCTGCTCATGTTCTTACTGTTCTGGATGGAAGTGAAGTTTTTACTGTTTATACCGATGCTTGCGGAGAAGGTTTGGGAGCTGTTCTTTTGTAGCATGGTAAAGTTATTGCTTATCCTGGCAGACAACTCAGAGTCCATGAGGCTAATTATGCAGCGCATGACTTAGAACTACTTGCTGTAGTTTTTGCTCTTAAGTTGTGGAGACACCATCTTTTGGGAATTAAATTTGAACTCTTCACTGACCACAAATCATTGAAGTATATCTTTTCTCAGAAGGATCTGAAACAGAGGCAAGTCAGATGGCTCGAGTTCTTAGCATCCTATGACCTCGACATCAACTATACCCCCGGAAAGGCTAATGTGGTAGCCGACGCTTTGAGTAGAAACAAAGCAATGTTATTCCAAATTACTGCTTCTCCAGCTCTTATGGATCGCATTATTGCTAAGCAAGAAGAAGATGAAATGCTTAGACAAATAGAGGAAAGCGTTCTCAATAAAGAAGTTGTTAATGTGCAGAAGGGATGGGGCATTGAAATTGGTACCAATGGAATTTTGAGGATCAACAATCATATTTGTGTTCCAAATGTGGATGGTCTAAGACAGCAGGTGCTTTGGGAGAATCATTAGTCCAAACTTTCTATTCATCCTGGGATCACCAAGATATATCAGAATATGAAGAAGCTTTATTGGTGGAGTGGAATGAAGAGAGACATTTCTATCCATATCAGTAGATGCGCCACTTGCCAGCAAGTAAAAGCCGACCATCAGAAGATTGCAGGGTTGTTACTGCCTTTAGAGATTCCTAACTGGAAATGGGATCAAATTTCTATGGATTTCATAGATGGATTACCAAGGACCAGGAGATGAAATGAGAGCATCTGGGCTATTGTTGATAGACTAACCAAATCATCCCACTTTATTCCTGTAAAGACAACTCGAGCTGCTTCAAGTTTAGCCGAGCTCTATATGAAGGATATAGTCCGACTTCATGGTGTTCCGTCTAGCATAGTATGTGATAGAGACCCTATTTTTACTAGCAAATTCTGGAAAGCTTTCCAGATAACCTTGGGAACTCAATTGAATCTGAGCACCGCCTATCATCCTCAGACAGACGGTCAGACCGAAAGAGTAAATCAGATTCTGGAGGATTTGCTTCGTGCTTGTGCTTTAGATTTTGGGGGATCTTGGGAGGATCATCTCCATCTCGTTGAATTCACCTATAATAATAACTATCAGATAATTTAATTCAAATTAAAATTCATATTTAAATAAATGTAAATGTTGAATAAATCTTTGAAATTCAGGCGAGCATTAAAATGGCACCGTTCGACGCTCTGTATGGATGACCATGTAAATCTCCATCTTGTTGGATTGAACCTGGAAATCGACTTGTTCTGGGGCCCAAAATGATTTTGGAAGCTTTTGAAAAGGTTGGAGAAATCAGAAGGAGGATGAAGATTGCTCAGGATAGGCAAAAGAAGTATGCTGATGGAAAGAGGAGACATTTTGTGACGGCCCGCCTCGCACCAGCCTGCATTTCCTTCAAAAGTGCGCTGTACACATGCCCGACTAGCACAAGACGGTCGTCAGAAGAAAGGAAAGGAAAGAATGAACTAATCAAAGAACCTGTAGAATGTCTCACAGCGCATGGGATAAAATATAATAATAACATACTTGACATAAAACAGGCGAGACAGTGCATAAGCTGATAACTAATAATCAATGTCAACATCAAAGCAGCGGAAATACATATACAGCTTATTACAACTTTCCAAATTTACTGTCTCTAACCAAAAGAAAACTAAAATAGAAGATACACCAACAATGCCCAAGCAGTGATCTTCAACAACACAGGGAGAATATTATGTATATAGTACGTGGAAGCCTCCTGCTCGTCTCCGGACCATCTACCCGTGCATCACCAGCTAACCTGTCTCTAGTCTGCTCGTGTGAGCACCCAGAGTAATAAGAAGAGACATAAAACTCTGGGTCAGACATAAAGCCTGGTATGAGCGATAAGCATCTAAACAGGGAAATAACGGGTATACTAAACCATACCTGAACCTGGACCTGCAACCAAAGAGTTAGTACCACATACCGTACAATACTCCAAGGTGCCATAATAAATAGTGTAAGAATACGGGGGTGGGGTGTGCATGTCACAATGATAGCAAACAAATCATCCATAGCAACCATTCTCGCATCTCTCACTCAGTGCGTAAAGCGTACGGCATCTACCACTTTGAAACACTAGACAAACTGAGGCAACGACGAATCCCGACTTGTAGAAACCCTGCTATGACCAAGCCAAACACTTGGAGTCATGACCAAACATTTCAATGACCCACTTCATTGGTCGTAGCCCTTGGTTCTACCAATGCCATAATGGCCCTGAATCCGCCTTCGTACCTCCTACCATAGTGGTCCAAAGCTATAGGTGTCGACAACTCCTTAGCACGCGTCCCGCAGCAAAGCCCAACCATGAAGTGAACTCGTTGATTCCCATCTGAATCTTAAGCTCGAACTTCTCATTTGGACTTCCTTTGCATCTCGGGTTTGGTTGAATTGGAGTGGGTCTTCAGAAGAGTTGTCACGCAGTAACAGTCCTAGAATTCGGTTCGGTTCGGTGATCATTGCCCTCGTCTGTTCGGTTCGGGTTTCTTCACTCCGGTCGGGTCGGTGTCCTTCTCCGGGTCGGGTCGGGTTGCTGCTTCCCTCCGAGTTCATGCTCCTCCTTCGACCAGCTTCCTCGTTCCCCATCTACTCTGATCCGATCCGATCCGATCCCTTTGTCTTGCTCCAGTCGTAGCCTCCCATTCGTGAGTCGATCCGATCTGGCCTCTATTATGCTTCCGATCCGATCCGCTCCATAGTTCCGATCCGATCCGCTCCATCACTCCGATCCTGATCTTCTGTCCAACTCCAACTCTAAGCAATGGCCTTCCTTCCTGCCAAACTTCTTCCAGTGGCGAGTCCCCATCCAGTTCGGGTTCCCTTGGTCAGTTCCCTAGTCCGATCCGACCCCTTTTCTCCGATCCGAACCGGTTCGGAACCTGCACACTTCTGCAACTTTCCAGCGAGCTTTCTACGCCATTCGACGACGTTTTTGAGCAATTTAACTATTCTAATCAATCATGAATCATACCATAGAGTCATAGCAACATGTAATAGCAACCACAAACAGCAAACAACAATTTAAATGAATCAAAATGAATCAAAAGTGGCTAAAACCTCACATTTGCCTATAACCCCTCTTAATCATGTTTAAGCATACGATTAGCAAAACACATCGAAATTAACCCAAATTTCTAACAGAGCCTTAAAACATTATTTTAGAATTTTAAGAATTTTTCCAGAATTTATTTACGTATAAATTCGCTAATCTTCACTAATTACCCCTAATCACCGTAATTAGTGCAAAAACTATGCAAATCACTCACCTTGGCCACAAATGAAATTCTCAGAACTGAAACTTCTCTGATTTGGGGCGAATACTGATGTCTAACAGCGGCTCCAACCTTGCTTTGGTGCTTTTTCTCCTTAATTTGGTGTTGCTAAGCCTAATCTTCAATTAGAGAGTGATTTGGGGTGTTTTAGATGTAGGAAGCCATTACTAAGGTCTTCAAGGAGGTTTGTGGCGGCTCAAAACTGAAATGAAAGTGATAACCTAACCCTAATCAGACCTCCTAAACCTCTAAACCCGAAATTCCCCTTGGGCCTAGCTGCTAATCACCCGTTTAAGCCCAACTAAGCTGTCTTTCACCATCTGAAACTTGTTTCAGCCATATCTCCCAAACGGTGAGTCCGTTTGGCTAATGTGACCACTCTACGGAAAGAGAAACCATCATTCAAAGCCAATGGAAGTGGTTTCAGGTCAAAATTCATTCCCAGTCAAAAGTTATGGCCAAAACAGTGATAACTAGGGGTAAAATGGTCATTTAAAAATCGGGAAAAATCATGAACATGGGAAATGGCCCCAATAGTCGTCTCCCAAAGTTACATGACCATACGACTTCGTATGTGAAAGAAATAAATATTCTACGATCCTATGATGCGTAGAATGCGGGTCGTTACACTCTCCCCCCCTTAAGAAATTTCGTCCCCGAAATTCCTTAACCCAAAACATACAAAGGATCCCGCATGCCTAACAACCACATATAACAAAAATCAAACATGCAAAACAAGCAAACAAGCCTATCCTAGCATGCGGAAAAACTAAATCGAAGTCAAAATCTTACCAGGCAAAGAGTTCCGGATAAGTCTTCCTAATGTTCTCCTCTGTCTCCCAAGTACAATCATTCTCGTCCTCGCCCCACTGAACCTTGACTAGTTTCACCGCCTTCCTTCGAAGTTGCTTCATGTCGTGCTCGACAATACGGGCCGGCTTGCGGTTCCCAACCGCCTCGGGTTCTACTTCGAAGTCCTCCAACTGATCAGGTGAAATAGTCATATCTGAGTCGTGAACGAACTTCCTTAGTTGGGAAACATGAAATACGTTATGAACTCCCGCCATCTTCTTCGGTAAGTCAATTCTATATGCCAAATTCCCGACTAATTCAAGAACATGGAATGGGCCAACAAACCTTGGTGCCAACTTGCCTCTCCTGCCAAATCGTATTACGCTCTTCAACGGAGAAATCTTGACAAACACCAAGTCGCCAACGGAGAATTTTAAGTCTCTTCTCCTCTTATCAGCATAACTCTTCTGCCTATCCTGGGCAGCCTTCATTCGTTGTTGAATGACCTTGATCTTATCCGACGTTTCTCTCACCACCTCTGGTCCAAGCACAAACTTCTCGCCAGTCTCTATCCAACATGATGGTGAGTTGCATGGCCTTCCATACAAAGCTTCAAACGGAGCCATACCGATACTGGATTGGTAACTATTATTATATGCAAACTCTACTAGATGCAAATGGTCATCCCACGATCCACCAAAGTCCAACATACATGCTCTCAAGAGATCTTCCAAAATACGATTCACCCTTTCCGTCTGACCGTCGGTCTGAGGATGATATGCGGTACTGAGATGTAACTCTGACCCTAGCGCCTCTTGCAAGCTCTTCCAAAACCCACTAGTGAACAACGGGTCTCGGTCGCTCACAATGCTTTTAGGTACTCCATGAAATCTCACTACCCACTTCATATACAATTCTGCTAACTTAGCTGCCGTTCTGGTCGATTTGACTGGTATAAACCTTGCACTTTTAGTCAGTCGATCTACAATCACCCAAATGCTATCATGTCCCGATCTAGTCCTTGGTAAACCATCGATGAAATCCATCGAGACTTGCTCCCATTTCCATTCGGGAATTTCTAAGGGCTGTAATAACCCACTAGGCTTCTTTTGCTCTGCTTTAACTAGCTGGCAATTCATGCATTTGGATATAAACTTCCCAACGTCTCTTTTCATTCCTTCCCAGTAGTAAGTCTGCTTCATATCCCGATACATCTTGTTACCACCGGGGTGTATAGTTAGCTTTGAGTGATGACATTCCCTAAGCACTTCATCCCTCAATCCATTGACATTGGGTACAACAAGCTTTCCATTCTTTCTAAGCCATCTATCTCGATCAAGCCCATACTTGTTCATCTCCTCATCGATACCCATCTCTAACTTGGAGATGATTTCCAATAGGTTAGGATCGTCCCTTTGACTAGAGCCGATCCGCTCAATCAAAGTGGGTCTGATCGTCAAACTTGCTAACATTTCTGGATCCAATTCGCACTTTGGTCTGAAATCAAACCCCGCGATAAACTCCAGTTGCTTCCATTCAAGGAACATAGCCCCTAAGCTGGCATGTCTTCTACTCAATGCATCAGCCACCGCATTGCCCTTTCCTGGTGTATATGCGATGTCAAAATCATAGGAAGCTAAGAACTCTAACCATCTCTGCTGACGGAGATTTAAATCCTTCTGGGAGAACAGATACTTCAACGACTTATGATCTGTAAACAGCTCAAATCTTTCTCCCAAGAGATAGTGTCTCCACATCTTTAACGCGAACACGATCGCTGCCAATTCTAAATCATGGGTAGGGTATTTCCTCTCGTGCGGTTTCAATTGCCGACTTGCATAAGCTACAACCCAACCGCCTTGCATCAATACAGCACCCAGTCCGGTACCACAGGCATCCGTGTATATCGTCATCTCTTCATCCCCCTTAGGAATGACTAACACTGGTGCGCTTGTCAACTTGTCCTTTAGACTTCTGAATGCATTCTCGCACCTTTCATCCCAGACAAAAGCTTGATTTTTCTTGGTCAACTGGGTCAATGATGCTGCTATCTTGGAGAAACCTTGGATAAACTTACGATAATATCCCGCTAATCCCAAGAAACTTCTTACATCCGTTGCGTTCTTGGGCGTGGGCCAATCTTGTACCGTAGCCACCTTTGCTGGGTCCACGGCAATACCATTCTCTGATACAACGTGGCCCAAGAACCTCACTTCCCTCTTCCAGAAGTGACACTTAGAAAACTTTGCTTTCAATCGGTGTTTTCTCAACACCTCCATCGCTACCCTTAAATGTTCCTTGTGTTCTTCCTCTGTCCTCGAATAGACCAAAATATCATCAACGAACACAAGGACAAACTTATTCAGCTGATCTCTGAATACCCTATTCATAAGGTCCACAAAATATGCCGGGGCGTTAGTCAGCCCAAATGGCATAACCAACCATTCATAAAATCCAGACGGCGTTCGAAATGCCGTTTTAGCTATACTCTCAGCTTCCACTCTAAGCTGATGAAAACCTGTCGCGAGATCCAACTGAGAAAATACTCTCGCGCCACTCAACTGATCAAACAAATCATCTATCCGAGGTAGAGGATACTTGTTCTTCCTCGTCACTTTATTCAACTCGCGGTAGTCTACACACAAACGAAGGGAACCATCCGCCTTGGTAGCAAACACAACTGGTGCTCCCCATTCAGAAACACTCCTTCTGATAAATCCCTTCTTCAAAAGATCGCTGACTTGCACTTCGAGCTCCCGCTGCTCCCTTGGTGCCATACGACGAAGTGGCATCACTATAGGCCTGGCATCTTTTACCAAATCAATACGGAACTCAATCTCTCGGTGTGGTGGGAGTCCGGTCACTTCTTCGAAAACATCCGGATACTGGCCAACCACGGGCAAACCTGACAACTCACTATGCGGAATGTCGAGGGAGTTTAGAAAACTAGCCAATACCCCCTTACTGGGTAGACCACCAAACACTATCCTCCGCCCATCATCCGCTCTAGCTGTCACCAACAAGCCCTCACAGTCTACCACCACCCCGTATCTTTGGAGCCAATCTACTCCCAAAATAATGCCAAACCCAGTAAAGCCCAAAACAAAGCAATCACAAACAAACATGCATCCATGACTCGATAAGACCACATTACGACAAATCATGCTAAGGCTAGTCGAACCACCAATCGGGTTCGTCACTACTAAAGGTCTATCGACAATCTCGGGCTCCAATCCCAACCTATCTACCAGGTCACTAGATATGAAAGAACTGGAAGCTCCGGTATCAAACAAAACTCTAACAGGAACATCATAAACAGAAAGCATACCTTGAATGACGACATTCTTTCCCTTCTCCGCCGCAGTTGGGGCATTCGACGAAGAAGGAATAGCATTAAGAGCATATGCTTTCACCATTTGCTTTTCTTTAGGGGGCTGCGGACACTTGTCCTTGTGATGTCCCAATTGACCACAATTGAAGCACTTCCTATCCGCTGGCTTGGCCCGACAATTACTAGCATAATGGCCCTTCTTACCACAGCTGAAGCACTCCACATCTTGCTTATTCTTTTTCTTCTGGCCCTCCTTAGCCTGATTCTGCTTTCTCTTATTCTGAGAACCACCTTTGCCTCCACCACTAGCTTGTGGCTTTGGCTCTTCTGCGGATGCAACTTCAGTCTTCGGCTTAGGGTAGAGACTTTCTGATCTTAATGCTTTCCCCACAATCGATTCAAACGTCTCATCGATGTGGTTAATAAGTTTTTCCCCCAAGTACTGATCCAAACCAGTTATAAATTTCTCATTCTTTTTCTCGGCAGTATCAATAAGAGATAACCCATATTTTGACAAAGTGTCAAATTCAGCAATATATTCTGAGACAGCTCTGCCATTCTGCTTGAGCTCCAAGAATTTCTTAAACAACATTGACTTCTGAGCAGCTGGAATGAACTTCTCACTAAAGCGAGCCTTAAACTGCTCCCAAGTAATCTGGTCTTCGGGAGTAGCTGCCTTTATAGCATTCCACCAATTCATTGCCCGCCCTTGCAGCTGACGGGACGCTAGCTTTCTCTTCATCGCATCCTCGATCCCCAAATCCTCGAAGATACGTTCGCAACTATCCAACCAATCTTGAACATCCGTAGCCGACTCCGTTCCGTGGAACGGCTTCCCACCAAGGCTAGTATAATCCTTATTCAGCTTGGCGAAGTCGACTCTTGGTGCCTGCACTATTGGACCACCACCATTTCCACCATTGGGAGCTGCCCTCTGCACATCTCTAAGCATCTCTCTCATGAGGTCAGTAAACATCGTCCTCATGTCAGCAGCAATCCCATTATTGGTTCCCCTACCAGCACCCCTAGTATCTCGGCTCATCGTCAATCTGAAAAAGGAAATGATTAACGACTCCATAGTGGTGCTAGTGCAGTACGACTTCATCCTTATACTACTAATAGTATATATATATATAGCTTTTAAAAACCAAAGTAATCACAAATACGCTCTCTCGTATACGTATATTATCTCTCCCTGATAACTTCCCTAGGTTAACTACGCAACCTAGAGCTCTGATACCAAGTGTGACGGCCCGCCTCGCACCAGCCTGCATTTCCTTCAAAAGTGCGCTGTACACATGCCCGACTAGCACAAGACGGTCGTCAGAAGAAAGGAAAGGAAAGAATGAACTAATCAAAGAACCTGTAGAATGTCTCACAGCGCATGGGATAAAATATAATAATAACATACTTGACATAAAACAGGCGAGACAGTGCATAAGCTGATAACTAATAATCAATGTCAACATCAAAGCAGCGGAAATACATATACAGCTTATTACAACTTTCCAAATTTACTGTCTCTAACCAAAAGAAAACTAAAATAGAAGATACACCAACAATGCCCAAGCAGTGATCTTCAACAACACAGGGAGAATATTATGTATATAGTACGTGGAAGCCTCCTGCTCGTCTCCGGACCATCTACCCGTGCATCACCAGCTAACCTGTCTCTAGTCTGCTCGTGTGAGCACCCAGAGTAATAAGAAGAGACATAAAACTCTGGGTCAGACATAAAGCCTGGTATGAGCGATAAGCATCTAAACAGGGAAATAACGGGTATACTAAACCATACCTGAACCTGGACCTGCAACCAAAGAGTTAGTACCACATACCGTACAATACTCCAAGGTGCCATAATAAATAGTGTAAGAATACGGGGGTGGGGTGTGCATGTCACAATGATAGCAAACAAATCATCCATAGCAACCATTCTCGCATCTCTCACTCAGTGCGTAAAGCGTACGGCATCTACCACTTTGAAACACTAGACAAACTGAGGCAACGACGAATCCCGACTTGTAGAAACCCTGCTATGACCAAGCCAAACACTTGGAGTCATGACCAAACATTTCAATGACCCACTTCATTGGTCGTAGCCCTTGGTTCTACCAATGCCATAATGGCCCTGAATCCGCCTTCGTACCTCCTACCATAGTGGTCCAAAGCTATAGGTGTCGACAACTCCTTAGCACGCGTCCCGCAGCAAAGCCCAACCATGAAGTGAACTCGTTGATTCCCATCTGAATCTTAAGCTCGAACTTCTCATTTGGACTTCCTTTGCATCTCGGGTTTGGTTGAATTGGAGTGGGTCTTCAGAAGAGTTGTCACGCAGTAACAGTCCTAGAATTCGGTTCGGTTCGGTGATCATTGCCCTCGTCTGTTCGGTTCGGGTTTCTTCACTCCGGTCGGGTCGGTGTCCTTCTCCGGGTCGGGTCGGGTTGCTGCTTCCCTCCGAGTTCATGCTCCTCCTTCGACCAGCTTCCTCGTTCCCCATCTACTCTGATCCGATCCGATCCGATCCCTTTGTCTTGCTCCAGTCGTAGCCTCCCATTCGTGAGTCGATCCGATCTGGCCTCTATTATGCTTCCGATCCGATCCGCTCCATAGTTCCGATCCGATCCGCTCCATCACTCCGATCCGATCTTCTGTCCAACTCCAACTCTAAGCAATGGCCTTCCTTCCTGCCAAACTTCTTCCAGTGGAAAGTCCCCATCCAGTTCGGGTTCCCTTGGTCAGTTCCCTAGTCCGATCCGACCCCTTTTCTCCGATCCGAACCGGTTCGGAACCTGCACACTTCTGCAACTTTCCAGCGAGCTTTCTACGCCATTCGACGACGTTTTTGAGCAATTTAACTATTCTAATCAATCATGAATCATACCATAGAGTCATAGCAACATGTAATAGCAACCACAAACAGCAAACAACAATTTAAATGAATCAAAATGAATCAAAAGTGGCTAAAACCTCACATTTGCCTATAACCCCTCTTAATCATGTTTAAGCATACGATTAGCAAAACACATCGAAATTAACCCAAATTTCTAACAGAGCCTTAAAACATTATTTTAGAATTTTAAGAATTTTTCCAGAATTTATTTACGTATAAATTCGCTAATCTTCACTAATTACCCCTAATCACCGTAATTAGTGCAAAAACTATGCAAATCACTCACCTTGGCCACAAATGAAATTCTCAGAACTGAAACTTCTCTGATTTGGGGCGAATACTGATGTCTAACAGCGGCTCCAACCTTGCTTTGGTGCTTTTTCTCCTTAATTTGGTGTTGCTAAGCCTAATCTTCAATTAGAGAGTGATTTGGGGTGTTTTAGATGTAGGAAGCCATTACTAAGGTCTTCAAGGAGGTTTGTGGCGGCTCAAAACTGAAATGAAAGTGATAACCTAACCCTAATCAGACCTCCTAAACCTCTAAACCCGAAATTCCCCTTGGGCCTAGCTGCTAATCACCCGTTTAAGCCCAACTAAGCTGTCTTTCACCATCTGAAACTTGTTTCAGCCATATCTCCCAAACGGTGAGTCCGTTTGGCTAATGTGACCACTCTACGGAAAGAGAAACCATCATTCAAAGCCAATGGAAGTGGTTTCAGGTCAAAATTCATTCCCAGTCAAAAGTTATGGCCAAAACAGTGATAACTAGGGGTAAAATGGTCATTTAAAAATCGGGAAAAATCATGAACATGGGAAATGGCCCCAATAGTCGTCTCCCAAAGTTACATGACCATACGACTTCGTATGTGAAAGAAATAAATATTCTACGATCCTATGATGCGTAGAATGCGGGTCGTTACACATTTGGAATTTATGATTGGTGATCTTGTATTTCTGAAAATTTCACCTTTGAAGAACGTGATTCGTTTTGGAAAGATAGGGAAGCTTGCTCCGAGATTTGTTGGTCCTTTTCCTATCTTAGAAAAGATTGGCAGTTTAGCTTATAGAGTTGATTTACCGGAGAAACTATCGGGTGTGCATAATGTATTCCATGTTTCACATATTCGCAAACATGTACATGACCCGTTAGCTATAGTCCAACCTGCTTTATTTGAAGATATGGATGTTGAGCCAAATCTTACTATCGAAAGAAGACCACTTCGTATAGTCGATAAAGATACGAAGCAGCTTAGAAGGAAAATAGTTAATCTCGTCAAAGTTCAGTGGAGTAGAGATGACCGAGATTGCACTTGGGAAACTGAGGAGAGTATCCGTGCCTCAAATCCTGAATTGTTTGCATAATGTACCAAATTCATCTTTAATCATTCTTACGTTCCTGCTTATTCTTTATTTTTCCTTGTTCCGTTCTTTTCGAGGGCGAAAAGACTAGAGTAGGGGACAATGTAACAACCTGAGTTTTAAAATCGGAAAAAAATATATTTAACGATAAATTCCTAAAAACAAACCAGCAAATAAAATAAAACGATTAAATTTAGTTATTAGAATGAATATATTCAATGTTATTGAATTTAACATAGAAATAAATATTTGTATGAAAGGAATTTGAAATCAAATTTGTAATCAAAACATTATTTGTTCGTTCCGTATAATTCTAATAAATTTAAACTGAATAAATTTGAATGACCGTTCATTAAACTCAGTGAAATTAAAAATAAAAATAGAGTTTTTATAAAATGTTCAAAGCACTGATAACTGTGTGCCATTGTGTTCGTCTCAGCGTCCTGATTCCAATGGTATATTTATACTGATATTTCGGTGTTTGTAAAGACAAAGGGATAGACAGTTATTTTCATACATGTGACCTTGTAAAGAAGTGCAACATAAACAATTGGACCGAAATAAATTTTTATAACCTACAGCAGACAAAAGAAAAAAATGTCTCCGCAAATCCAATAATATCTAAGACAGTGCTGAGCATTAATGAGGGATGCAGACCACGTTATTTTTCTTTGTTGCATTAATGAAGTGATGCAGCACTTCATTTGCTGCCACATTTTTCTTTCGTTGCATTTAATGAAGAGTGATGCGCCACATTTTCTTCGGAGCATTGATGAGGAGTGGTGCAGCAATTCACCTACCACCATACTAATGTATATCAGCCCGAAATTTGCTTTGCTCTTGCTCCATCTTCATTTTCTCTTCTCCATTCATTTTTCTTGCTTCTGGAAAATTTTGGTTCGTATAAAAAAGAAAGAAAAAAAGAAAGAAAAAAAGAAAGAAAAAAAAAGGAAAACAACATAATAGCCCACGCATGAATTATTTTCTTGCTTGCGCCCTCTCCCTTTCCTCTCTCCTCTCAGCCCAAACTTCTCCACCCACTTGCTCCGCCCTCTCTCAAGCTCCGACAACCACTCACCGCAACGAGTCCGATAGTTCCGACAACATTCGTATCAAACTCCGGCGGCCTCGACAACAACCGCGGCAGCAGCTCACGTTGTCTGTTTTCCGTAGTCGTCCGTTCATCCGTCGTGTTCTTCTCGTCGTCGTGCAGCTCTCGGACCCGAAAGTGAGTTGTTACTCACGTCTAAATTTTTCTTTAATGTGTTTTACTGTGTGTTCTGTGTGTTCTGTTGAAAAACTAATCAATTTTTAACAATCAAAATGATCAGAGTATAATGGATAGACTTCCACTTTAGCGAATTCATATATGTATCTGCAACAGCCGCTCAATAATATCCATTAAATATAAGTATAAACAAATCACCATGCTTTAAGATTATAGAAATAAACAATATCACTGCTTTAAGATTTTAGAAATAAACAATATCACTATAGAACAACTAGTGCATGCATTTGCAATGCCCCTTTGTTCTTTAATGTAGCAATTATACTTAAATCACATAGAGGCACCTTTGCAAGTTCTATTTATATGGATCTATGCACAACATTAAACTATAAAACACGTACATATATGTATCAAGTACTTAGTTAATATAATCTAAAAGGTTTTGATGCTTAATGTTCTCTTAAATCGTGTTCCTTGAGGGAAATTTGCTGTAACTACTCGATTCAATCCCCAATGATCACACGTGGAATCCATATTAATGGCCGACGATAAAAAAAAGTTATGTACTTCCTTGGGGTATTCATTGCATTGCCACATGCTGTGTTGAATAATTATATATGTTTGGGGATGCTCACACTTTGTACAATAACCTTTTTGATATATGTTTACATTAACATTGATGACTTGTCAGTTCTAAAAATGGATGAAACAATGCAAGGACACACAATATTTCAAAGTGCCACGTTATTTTTATTCATTCTTCATACATGGGTAAAGAAAAGGATCATGTCTTCAATATTGTTCTTGGGCTTACAGAAAACACATTATTCATTTTTATTTTGAAAGCATGAATCTACTCACCCATGAAAACAAATTAACAAGCAAGTTGCGTTTTCTCCCAAGCAACATATTTTCTTTCTTTTCTCTTTTATTTTTACTTCTTCCTCTCCTCTTTTCAATTCTCTACTTTATATATATAACCAGCTGCGCATGGAAAAAGAGGAATAGCAAGTTTGTACGGTGTAAAAAAAAGCCCAAAACGCATGGAAGAAGGGGGGTGGACACATGCAGGCTTGCGTGTAATGCATGCAGGTGTGAGTGTATACATGTATACACTTGTGTCTGGTGTGTGTATTTAGATTTACGTTAATGTATGGTGTGTGCGTGCATATTTCTTTATATGTGTTGGTGTATGCATGGCTTTAAAAATGAATATGTTCCATTCACTATATTGAAAACAAAAAACAAAAAAAAAAAAAAATTAGGTAGTTTAGTAAAATAAAAAGACATCTTTTGCAGACCCAAAATATTTAGAAAGATATGTAAGATTGTAAAAGGGACACATCGAACTCAAATGGCTCTGTTTCAAAAATGAATTGTGCAAGCTTTTTCACAGTTTTAGCGCAAACCGAACACCGAAACTGACCAATGAATATATTTCGGTAATCAGCGCGACAAGACGGACACAACGATATATAATTTGCATTGTCTGCATGCTCCGTTCAAAAACGCGTTACGGACCCCTTTGACGTAAAAATGCGGACGTGAAACGAAGGTCAAAACGTCCGATTTTCGCGAAACGAATTCCGTCGTTGGATTACTGTCAACGAATAGAATATTTTTCATGTTTATCCGAACTTGTTTTGACGAGATTTTTAAATCGCTAAAAATTGAACTGTTATGCGCACCTTTGCACTGAAAATTGCACGACTGACGACATTCAAATTTTTCGATGAAATTTTCACAGCTTCTACATTTCATTATACGTGTTTCAAATTTTAAATTCCCATTTTTAAAAATCATAGAATATTTTCAAATTTCGATGATTAATCTTTGGTTTAAATTATATACATAAAAAATTGATTTAAATTGATGAATAGAATATTAAGTGATTTAAATTTTATTTGAACTTATTGAAATAACCATTGTTGAACCTCTTATTAAAAAAAACGTTAGCCTAAATATTTAAGGAAATAAATCTCAAAATTGTAAATTTAGATACAAATTAGTTGAGGAAAACAATTTAGTTAAATGAAGTATAATTTTGAAATTTGAGTGAAGTATTCAGTAGTTGGAAATTGTAAATTTTATAAAAGAAAAATACAACCTTGATTTATTGATTTGGAACTTTGGAATTAGACACAAAGTTAAGTTTACAAGTGCAAAGGATAAAAATGTTGTTAATATTTCAAATTGGAATATTTGATAGTTCAAGTTTAAATAAGAAGTTGAAATACAAATTATGCTTTGATCTATTCGAAATTAATCAATGAAAAATAAATTGAATGACGTTAGTTGTCAAAGAGACCGGAGCCAGTTATGGACCCATTCTCTGTCGATACTGGAACCACTTTGTTAACTACGTTCTTGAAGTGATTGTTCTTGGTGTATGTTTATTGGATTGAAGAAAGTGAACGATAATGGATGACCGACACTTTTGTCAAATTTGAAATGACTAAAACAGGAGCCGTGTCGGGCCATTGAGGCTAGCTACCTCTAGCAGACACACTTCTTCGTGTATTATATTTTTGTTATTTGGTGATCACCCTTGATTTTGGAAGTGTTGTGTTGCGGTGGGCCGTTAGGGATTACCACCAGTCCGGATCAGGCAAATTGTTAGTATCCTACCTTAGGCATTGCCTCACGTGCCTTGTCATACGTTTATCCTTATGCGCGACCACTACGAGTTTCTATTTAACATGTGCCTATAGGGGACTCACTGGCTACCGACGTTCTACTGGTTGTGTTACAGGACCTGGATAGACCACACTGTTTAAAAACGTGTTAAGGGGGATCAATGTAAAGCCTTAACGTTATTTTTAATATTTTATATTACTGATAGACATTACATATAATAGCGTATCATACTATATATAGATAGTTTAACGGATCCTTAAGAGATGGAAAATACCGTAACATCTCTTGAGTTATTTGCATTTGACTTTAAATCTAATCACATTAGAATGTTTAGACCTGACTCGAGTGTTTTGTGTTTTTCTCATTTCGCTCGGGTCAGACTGAATATTGCAGTGTTCTCGAGGAGCACTTTATTTGGAGCCGAAGACTTAGTCAAAGACTCCATCCTATCCAGTATTAGTTCCTATTTCCGTTTGGCTTGTATTTGCGAACTTTATGAGTCGCTATATTGTATAATTAAATTGTAACTGTTTAAGTAGCTTCATGAACTACTTATGTATATTATTTCATTTCCGCTATGAGATTTTGTATGTGATTCCATGTTCAGATTCTATTATACACCCCAAATTGATTATCTGTCAGTTTTGAATAGTTCGAGTTGGACATGTGTGGTTTTATTGTCAACTTGGATTATTCAGAAAAGGCGGGTTGTCACAGTCGTAAAGTAGTGTCTAATCTTAAATATGATAAACATGTAAATTTTATTATTAAAATATTTTACTCAACACATAAATAGTTTCAACACATGAACATGTAATAACCCGGAAATCTGGGCCAGTTTAAAAATTTTATTTTGGCAATTTTAGCGAATTTTGATTATTTAAAATGAATTATTTTAAATAATATCGATGAGAAATTTATTTTAGATATAATTCGAACGTATATATTTGTTTGGATCGTCGTTAGAATATAAATATTTATCTATATTTATAAAAGGAATTGAAAATGGCGCGGTAGTTTGATAATTCGATTTCAAACTTCAAATGAATGTTCCGGGTGCAAAATAAACCGGATTTTAGTGAAACCAAAAATATTTGAATCAAATTGATAATATCTTTCCAACGAATCCGAAAATCAAAATTTCATAGCGGGAATCAAAAGATATGTCCAAATGAAAATTCAGAATAGTCGCTATGGAATTCTAGCCCTTAAGAATGGAAATTTTGCAAACGACCTCGGATTTCGATGAAACCACTTTTGTTGGATCCAGGATGTAAGGTTATTTCTAGATTCCAAATTTCATAATTTTTCGAATCAATATGTGAGCGTGGCAAAGGAAAACGCGTTTGACCAGTTTCAATTGATTTTAATCGACTGGAAATTGGCCATTTTTCAAACGGTCTCGGAATTCGACGAAATTAGATTTGTTAGGACCGTATCGTCAATACGAAGCTAGAAAATATTTTTTGGGAATTTTTCGAGTTAGTATGTGACCTCGGTAAATAGAAATGCGCGTTCAAAATCAATATACAGAGTTATATGTTGATTTTGACGAAAAATGATCGAAACGATCGAATCAGCCTACGAAACATATCCCATTGTGTTCGGAATGGGGGTATAACGCTAGGGACGACAGTCAGTGGATTTGATTTTGAGTTCGTTGTAAAAAGTTACTTTATAGTATTTAAAAATAATATAATTATTTATAACCCCCTATACCCTCCTCTTTGAAGTCAACCCCCTCCCTTTCATTATCCCGTTCAAAACAGAAACGAAAAAAAACCCTATAGCTAGAATCGCGACCCCCCTTCTTCGACCAGTTCCCCCCCCCCCCCAAGGCGCCAGCGGCGCCGCAACCCCCCTTCTTCTCCACGCCGCGCGACACACACCCCCTGCCTCTCCGCGCCGCGCGATACACCCCTCCCCCCCGTTTCTCTCTCCTCCCTCCGAGGAAGACTGCCGCGCTACCAAGACCACCTACTTCGCCTCCGATCCCCCATTCACCAACGATTAAAGGTATGTTTTTATGACTTTATTTATTTATTTACTTAGTTATAAAAACTGATTTTTTTTCATGTATGATTAGCTTTGAAAATAAAGGCGAAATTTTTATAATATAGAAAAGTTAAAAATATAATTTTTATACTAGTGGCATAGTAAAAATATGATTTTTATTCATGGAGAGTAATAAAAATATAATCTTTATTAAGCGAAGAGAAATATAAAAATATAATTTTTATAACGAAGTGAAAGTAAAAATTTGATTTTTATATATTGAATAGCAAAGTAAAAATTCGATTTTTATATATCGAATAGCAAAGTAAAAATTCGATTTTTATATGTTGAATAGCGAAGTAAAAAATCGATTTTTATATATTGAATAGCAAAGTAAAAAATTCGATTTTTATATATTGAGTAGCGGTATAAAAATATGATTTTTATATATGTAGTGACTACGGGCAGTGAAAAGTGACAAGAGGCAAAAACGGCGAAGATTTCTGCATAAGAAGAGTCGTGGGGTTGGATTAGCAATTCTGTGAGAACCTCTCACCTTTAATTTATTTCTAGTTGAAATATATACTAGGATGCAGACGGTGTTTAGTAGCACCCGACACCCGTCGTCCACAGACCATGGACGGCTTGTATGCTTGTTTGTTTGATTTTACTGTGAAGTTGATTGTGTGTTGTGATGTGAAATGAAATAAAATACTTTATAGTGGAAAATATTTTATAGTTAAAAATAGAATTTTAACGTGTATATGAAATAAAATAAATATTTATAAACAAATCGGAGATTTGTTTATATACACTGATTTGATTGATATTAATTGGGACGATAAATTTTACACATCACCCAACTGCACAAATAAAATCTGTGTTTGATTGTTTGAAAACCCCACACGGGTAATTGGGATGATATATGACATACACTAATCCCAATAGTTAGTTGGTTGTCGATCGATTGATTGACGAACTGTTATAAGCGTTGAATATTTATATTTGATGCTTATACAGTGTAGAATGCACTTTGGATGATGGTTGATTATTTATCGTTGTTATTGTATACATGTGGTGTAGAAAATCCATATAATTAACATTGTATGGTAATTGATTGTGTTTCATTCCAGTTTTGAATAGAAATATTTGAAAAAGAAATATTTGAATAGAAATATTTGAAAAAGAAATATTTCTATAGAAATATTTGAAAAAGAAATATTTGAATAGAAATATTTGAAAAAGAAATATTGGAAATAGAATATTTGAAAATATGAATATATGAAACAGTGTTGATTAGATTGATGCCATTTTTGACGTGAACGATATTTATATCGATTTCATTCATTTTATAATGAATATCGAAAGTGATTTCAAAATCTGATATTTTGAAAAGAATTGAAATTCGAACTGAAACTGAATAGAAATGAATTTGAATTTGAATTTGAATTGAATTGAAAACGAATTGAAATTGAATAGAAATGAATTCGAATTTAAATTTAAAATAAATGAATTCGAATTGAAATTGAATTGAATTGAAAACGAACTGAAATTGAATTAGAAATCAATTTGAATTGAAATCAATTTGAAATGAATTTAAAACGAATTTATATTGGAATATTCAATTTTGATTTGAAATTGAATATGAAGTTGAAACCGTTTTGAAAATGAATTTAAAATGATTTATAAAGCACGTTTTGAATTGAAATGGACGAAGTATATATTATATATATTATATATATATATAATATAATGGCCTGAATAGAACGCGCCGCGCCGCGGCAGTTCGCGAATTTCGACAATTGACTTCGAATGGATATTGCGGGAGATCCGACCTTCGGATTCTCCTAAAACCGAAACCGTTGGGTTCGTATCGAAAAGAGCTTTCTAACGAATGTGAGAAATTAGAAATCTAACGGTTGGATTTGGAATTATGTCCAAATCAAATTTGAAAAAGGTCGCTATAAGTGCAGTTCGATGGCCGTTGATGGAAATCGACTTTACGGGCCTTGATAAAATTATTAAAAATAGTAGTAATTTGTGTAAAATCATAAGAAATGATTTAGAAAGAATTGGGATGAAAAACTCCGTATTTGAAAAGATAAAAATTGATTTTTATCGAAATGAACTAGTTTTGAACTAGAATTATAATTCTATTTATTTTTAAATAAATAAATTGGATTTGAAATGGTTTTGAAAATAACCAGAATTTCTGATAATTAATGGAATGAGATTTTCGGTTTATTGTGAACCGTGTTTTGAATGACACTGATTCTTTAACCCAGTTAAAGATTTAAACTAAGTGGAGTTTTAATGAATCTTTAATTAGATTGAAAAGGTGTTAGATATGAAGTATAACCAGTTTTACTTCATGGGATGAATAGGTTGGGATTGGGAAATTAAAATAAATGATTACTTCGGTGTGGTTCGGAATCCCGACTAGTTTGAATTGATATTCAAAGGAGATTAAAGAATAAATTTAAACAATTTATCTTGGATAAAACAAATGGGAACTTTTCCCAAAGTATAGGAATATTTGAATAAAAGAATATTCTGGATTGGAATGAGGCATATGTTGTGTTTGTGTAACACGTGTTTATTTTATATATATATATATATATATATATATATATATATATATGCGAGTTATTCAGAAAGACCGGGTTTATCCCATTCTGAATAACTGATTCAACATGGTGTCGAAGATGAAGACGGTGGTTGAAGACCGGAGGTCTTCACGTCGTTTGGGTGATTACTGATGATCTTGAGTGGGCTGTACACCCAAGAAGATGGAAACAGTTGGTCATCGTCCAGATGTGCTTGGAGATCGATGGATATGCGAGGAAAGTGCCTCCGGTTTCGTTCAGACCCAGAACGAACTTGTAAATGGACTGCGTGTCTGACATTGGATTTTAGTCTGTGTGATTGATTTCTATTAAATATATATCTGTTTGGCGGCGGAGAATTTATTCTCTTGCTTAACGCCCTTCTCTGAGACGTACAAGCTCAGGGGTTATATACTGATGGATATCAAACGCATAGAGTGAATTGCCTGTGTGGCATGCCTAAGTGGCAAATGATCAAGGCTTCTGTTGAAAAGCAAAGTCTTGTGGTTGATGATCAAAGCACCTCCTGTGTGGCATAGCTTTGTGTAACGTGAATTCGCGAGCCTCACACCCCGGTTGTGAACCAGAAACGGGAGAGGACCTCAGGGAGGGCATGCGTTTCCTTCTAGCTAGGGTGGTGTCAGTGACCTACCAGCCCTGACATTTATATACTTTTCACCTGTGTGGTTGTTGCTGTTGCGAGGCGCCTCAGTTTGATCGGACGATCCGGGTCCGATAGAGTCATTCGTTGGCTCATTTACGCCCCAAAGGGCGGGGAAACATAGTGTTCAGGCATAATAATCCACATCGGTAGACCGGCCCTGACGATCCATGGGGCAGTTGCGGCTGTTCCTGAGACATGGGCTAGATTGGCTCGAATCAGTAGAGGACTATCTTTTGCCTCGGTTCATAGATGCAAATCCAATTTCCAAATACGTGACACTTGCGGTTTTGATTGCAGAGCCTAGTATGGCGACATGATATATGGTACCCATGCCGTCTATGATTGATACTTACGATTTGAAGTTGTTTTATACACTATGCACTTAAAATAGTATCAAAAGATTTGTTTTAAACGTACTAAGCATGTTTGGCTATTATAAGGGAAAACCCTATCCCTCGGCTTGCGTTGCATTGTGTGATAGGACCTGGGTCTTATAATAGCTTCATTTTTCTTTATTTAGCATTGCGTTGTTTGTTTTATGCACTGGTGTTCTTGGGAGAAAACCCGTTCCGTGTTATACAGCGTGGTCCCTTGATTTACTTAACTTTAAAAATAAAGATTAATAGCTGTTTTAGTTCTCACACCAGTCCCATGACTGACCTGGAGTTTATTGTTTTAATCTAAACTCTGGGTGCCCTTATTTTGACACGGGCAGCTGGTAGTTTTGGTTTTGCAGATTTATATTCACAGGATCCTGGTTTACAGCTGGAACAATATCCAGAAAGCATTGTATACGTATATCTTCTTCTAGTTGTGTTTTCTATTATTACCGCTGCGATGTATTTAAATGTAATTTAAATCTCTGATATTTCTGTGTAATATTTATTCATACTCTGTATATTCTTGTATTCTGATGGAATTGTTGTAATAACAATGAAATGTTCTTCTGTCTGCGTTCTATTTTGTGGCTTGTTCTCAAAACAATCAGGCGTTTCGAACGGTCTAGATCGGTTTAGCGACTGATTCGGATTGAGCATGATTCTCGGTCGTCACAGTTGGTATCAGAGCTTTGGTTTACAGAGCTCAAAGAACAAAGCACATTAGAACCATACGAAAGAATTCATCAGATATTGGATTAGTAATATCCAACGAGAATGACTCGTTAGAGATAGGATCAGTAGTATCCTAGAACGAGTGTGAAGAGTATATTTTTAAAATGAAAACAATCTTTGTTTTGAAAATTTATATCAATTATTCGTATTTGATTATTAATTTATATTGAATCTGGACAATTCGATATATAAAGATTTTGCATATATGTCTTGCAAACGTGTATTCAAAGTTTTAATATACTGGATAGTTATAGAATCATACTCTAGTTGCCCGGGGATAATTCTGGTGACGGGGCTCCATCGCCAGTATTTATTTTCAAGTTACGAAAGTGAGATTTCTATATATTTCCAATTGACTGGTGTGAGAACCGAAACTAGATAGGGCTTATTGTTGTGATTTAGCATCAAAAATCTGATCTTTTACTATGTATCAAAGTTATGCATTTGAAATGCTAATCAACTAATTGATTGATGGTTGTGTTGTTTGATTACTGTTTTGATTAGTTGAAATTTTAACCATATAGCCAATTGATCAAATAGTGAATTGTATTGAAAATTGGTCGCATTTGCTTGCATATACTTGTACTTGCATTGAACAGGTCGTAGCAAGGAGGCTAGAGCAGAGAATAAAATTTGTTTGCCCGACAAATAGGTACATGTTTACTATAGTTTACAGTTTTGTTTGGGTGATGATGATTTTATGAGCCGATTGGCTAGCCGCTTGGCCTTTTCTTTTTCTTTTTGAGATCAGAAGGCCTATATGGCAATTTTGGGATTTTCCCGTGGCTCCCGGTGCAGGGGAGGTTATGGCGAAATTTTTCGAAAATTTAGGGTGTTAGCCAAATTTCTGAAAAATTTATAAAGTTAGAAACTGAAAAGTTGAAGAACTTAAGCCGTAATCAAAATATTGAAAGTTGAGTTGATTTGTGAAACAACTTTCGGCTTTGTTCCTTTTCGGGGATGAAAAGTTTTAAGTGGGGGAGATTGTAATAACCCGAAAATCTGGGCAAGTTTAAAAATTTTATTTTGGCAATTAGCGAATTTTGATTATTTAAAATGAATTATTTTAAATAATATCGACGAGAAATTTATTTTAGATATAATTCGAACGTATATATTCGTTTGGATCGTCGTTAGAATATAAATATTTATATGTATTTATAAAAGGAATTGAAAATGGCGCGGTAGTTTGATAATTCGATTTCAAACTTCAAATGAATGTACCGGGTGCAAAATAAACCTGATTTTAGTGAAATCAAAAATATTTGAATCAAATTGATAATATCTTTCCAACGAATCCGAAAAAACAAAATTTCATAGCGGGAATCAAAAGATATGTCCAAATGAAAATTCAGAATAGTCGCTATGGAATTCTAGCCCATAAAAATGGAAATTTTGCAAACGACCTCGGATTTTGATGAAACCTCTTTTGTTGGATCTGGGATGTAAGGTTATTGCTAGATTCCAAATTTCATAATTTTTCGAATCAATATGTGGGCGTGGCAAAGGAAAACGCGTTTGACCAGTTTTAGTTGATTTTAATCGACTGGAAATTGGCCATTTTTCAAACGGTCTCGGAGTTCGACGAAATTAGTTTTGTTAGGACCGTATCGTCAATACGAAGCTAGAAAATATATTTTGGGAATTTTTCTAGTTAGTATGTGACCTCGGTAAATTGAAATGCGTGTTCAAAATCAATATATAGAGTTATATGTTGATTTTGACGAAAACTGATCGAAACGATCGAATCAGCCTACGAAACATATCCCATTGTGTTCGGAATGGGGGTATAACGCTAGGGACGACAGTCAGCGGGTTTGATTTTGAGTTCATTGTAAAAAGTTACTTTATAGTATTTAAACATAATATAATTATTTATAACCCCCTATACCCTCCTCTTTGAAGTCAACCCCCTCCCTTTCGTTATCTCGTTCAAAACAGAAAAAAAAAAACCACAGCTAGAATCGCGACCCCCTCCCCTTCTTCGACCAGTTCGTCGCGACCCCCGCCAGGCGTCGGCGGCGCCGCAACCCCCCCACTGCTTCTCCGCGCCGCGCGACACCCCCCCTACCTCTCCGCGCTGCGCGATACAACCCCCCTCGTTTCTCACTCCTCCCTCCGAGGAAGACTGTCGCGCCACCAAGACCACCTGCTTCGCCTCCGATCCCCCATTCACCAACGATTAAAGGTATGTTTTTATGATTTTATTTATTTACTTAGTTATAAAAACTGATTTTTTTTCATGTATGATTAGCTTTGAAAATAAAGGCGAAATTTTTATAATATAGAAAAGTTAAAAATATAATTTTTATACTAGTGGCATAGTAAAAATATGATTTTTATTCATGGAGAGTAATAAAAATATAATATTTATTAAGCGAAGAGAAATACAAAAATATAATTTTTATAACGAAGTAAAAGTAAAAATTCGATTTTTATATATTGAACAAAATTCGATTTTTACATATCGAATAGCAAAGTAAAAATTCGATTTTTATATGTTGAATAGCGAAGTAAAAACTCAATTTTTATATATTGAATAGCGAAGTAAAAAATTTGATTTTTATATATTGAGTAGCGGTATAAAAATATGATTTTTATATATGTAGTGACTACGGGCAGGGAAAAGTGACAAGAGGCAAGAACGGCGAAGATTTCTACATAAGTAGAGTCGTGGGGTTGGATTAGCAATTCTATGAGAACTTCTCACCTTTAATTTATTTCTAGTTGAAATATATAATAGGATGCAGACGGTGTTTAATAGCACCCGACACCCGTCGTCCACAGACCATGGACGGCTTGTATGCTTGTTTGTTTGATTTTACTGTGAAGTTGATTGTGTGTTGTGATGTGGAATGAAATAAAATACTTTATAGTGGAAAATATTTTATAGTTAAAAATAGAATTTTAACGTGTATATGAAATAAAATAAATATTTATAAACAAATCGGAGATTTGTTTATATACACTAATTTGATTGATATTGATTGGGAGGATAAATTTTTCACATCACCCAACTACACAAATAAAATCTGTGTTTGATTGTTTGAAAACCCCACACGGGTATTGGGATGATATATGACATACACTAATCCCAATAGTTAGTTGTTTGTCGATCGATTGATTGACGGACTGTTATAAGCGTTGAATATTTATATTTGATGCTTATACAGTGTAGAATGCACTTTGGATGATGGTTGATTATTCATCGTTGTTATTGTATACATGTGGTGTAGAAAATCCATATAATTAACATTGTATGGTAATTGATTGGGCTTCATTCCAGTTTTGAATAGAAATATTTGAAAAAGAAATATTTGAATAGAAATATTTGAAAAAGAAATATTTGAAATAGAATATTTGAAAATATGAATATATGAAGCCGTGTTGATTAGATTGACGCCATTTTTGACGTGGACGATATTTATATCGATTCCATTAATTTTATAATGAATATCGAAAGTGATTTCAAAATCTGATATTTTGAAAAGAATTAAAATTCGAACTGAAACTGAATAGAAATGAATTCGAATTTGAAATTGAATTGAAAACGAATTGAAATTGAATAGAAATGAATTTGAATTGAAATTTAAAATAAATGAATTCGAATTGAAATTGAATTGAATTGAAAACGAACTGAAATTGAATTAGAAATCAATTTGAATTGAAATCAATTTGAAATGAATTTAAAACGAATTTATATTGGAATATTCAATTTTGATTTGAAATTGAATATGAAGTTGAAACCGTTTTGAAAATGAATTTAAAACGATTTATAAAGCACGTTTTGAATTGAAATCGACGAAGTATATATTATATATATTATATATATATAATATAATGGCCTGAATAGAATGCGCCGCGGCAGTTCGCGAATTTCGACCATTGAATTCAAATGGATATTGCGGGAGATCCGACCGTCGGATTCTCCTAAAACCAGAACCGTTGGGTTCGTATCGAAAAGAGCTTTCTAATGTATATGAGAAATTAGAAATCTAACGGTTGGATTTGGAATTATGTCCAAATCAAATTTGAAAAAGGTCGCTATAAGTGCAGTTCGATGGCCGTTGATGGAAATCACTGTACATGCCTTGATAAAAATATTAAAAATAGTAGTAATTTGTGTAAAATCATAAGAAATGATTTAGAAAGAATTGGGATGAAAAACTCCGTATTTGAAAAGATAAAAATAATTTTTTAACGAAATGAACTAGTTTTGAACTAGAATTATAATTCTATTTATTTTTAAATAAATAAATTGGATTTGAAATGGTTTTGAAAATAACCAGAATTTCTGTTAATTAATGGAATGTGATTTTGGGTTTATCGTGAACCGTGTTTTGAATGACACTGATTCTTTAACCCAGTTAAAGATTTAAACTAAGTGGAGTTTTAATGAATCTTTAATTAGATTGAAAAGGTGTTAGATATGAAGTATAACAAGTTTTACTTTATGGGATGAATAGGTTGGGATTGGGAAATTAAAATAAATGATTACTTCGGTGTGGTTCGGAATCCCGACTAGTTTGAATTGATATTCAAAGGAGATTAAAGAATAAATTTAAAGAATTTATCTTGGATAAAATTAATGGGAACTTTTCCCAAATATAGGAATATTTGAACAAACGAATATTCTGGATTAGAATGAGGCGTATGTTGTGTTTGTGTAACATGTGTTTATTATATATATACGCAAGTTATTCAGAAAGACCGGGTTTATCCCATTCTGAATAACTGATTCGACGTGGTGTCGAAGATGAAGACGGTGGTTGAAGACCGGACGTCTTCACGTCGTTTGGGTGATTACTGATGATCTTGATTGGGCTGTACACCCAAGTAGATGGAAACAGTTGGTGATCGTCCAGATGTGCTTGGAGATCGATGGATATGCGAGGAAAGTGCCTCCGGTTTCGTTCAGACCCAGAACGGACTTGTAAATGGAGTGTGTGTCTGACATTGGATTTTAGTCTGTGTGATTGATTTCTAATAAATCTATATCTATTTGGCGGCGGAGAATTTATTCTCTTGCTTAACGCCCTTCTCTGAGACGTACGAGCTCAGGGGTTATATACTGATGGATATCAAACGCATGGAGTGAATTGCCTGTGTGGCATGCCTAAGTGGCAAATGATCAAGGCTTCTGTTGAAAAGCAAAGTCTTGTGGTTGATGATCAAAGCACCGCCTGTGTGGCATAGCTTTGTGTAACGTGAATTCGCGAGCATCACACCCCCGGTTGTGAACCAGAAACGGGAGAGGATCTCAGGGAGGGCATGCGTTTCCTTCTAGCTAGTGTGGTGTCAGTGACCTACCAGCCCTGACATTTATATACTTTCCACCTGTGTGGTTGTTGCTGTTGCGAGGCGCCTCGGTTTGATCGGACGATCTGGGTCCGATGGATTCATTCGTTGGCTCATTTACGCCCCAAAGGGCGGGGAAACGTAGTGCTCAGGCATAATAATCCACATCGGTGGACCGGCCCTGACGATCCATGGGGCAGTTGCGGCTGTTCCTGAGACATGGGCTAGATTGTCTCGAATTGGTAGGACTATCTTTTGCCTCGGTTCATAGATGCAAATCAAATTTCCAAATACGTGACACTTGCGGTTTTGATTGTAGAGCCTAGTATGGCGATATGATATATGGTACCCATGCCGTCTATGATTGATACTTACGATTTGAAGTTGTTTTATACACTATGCACTTAAAATAGTATCAAAAGATTTGTTTTAAACGTACTAAGCATGTTTGGCTATTATAAGGGAAAACCCTATCCCTCGGCTTGCGTTGCATTGTGTGATAGGACTTGGGTCTTATAATAGCTTCATTTTTCTTTATTTAGCATTGCGTTGTTTGTTTTATGCACTGGTGTTCTTGGGAGGAAACCCGTTCCGTGTTATATGGCGTGGTCCCTTGATTTACTTAACTTTAAAAATAAAGATTAATGGATGTTTTAGTTCTCACGCCAGTCCCATGACTGACCTGGAGTTTATTGTTTTAACCTAAACTCTGGGTGCCCTTATTTTGACACGGGCAGCTGGTAGTTTTGGTTTTGCAGATTTATATTAATAGAATCCTGGTTTACAGCTGGAACGATATCCGGAAAGCTTTGTATCCGTATATCTTCTTCTAGTTGTGTTTTGTATTATTTCCGCTGCGATGTATTTAAATGTAATTTAAATCTCTGATATTTCTGTGTAATATTTATTCATACTCTGTATATTCTTGTATTCTGATGGAATTGTTGTAATAACAATGAAATGTTCTTTCGTCTGCGTTCTATTTTGTGGCTTGTTCTCAAAACAATCAGGCGTTTCGAACGGTCTAGATCGGTTTAGCGACTGATTCAGATCGAGCGAGATTCCCGGTCGTCACAGAACATCATCAACACATGACTATTTTTATATTCAACACATGAATTTTCTTTTATAATATTTATTATTTTGCCGATTGGAATAAGGCCCAATCAATCACCATATAATGTTAATTATATGGATTCCATACAACACATGTATATAATAGCAACGATAAACAATCAACCATCATTCAAAGTGCACCACGCAACTGCATAAGCATTAAATATAAATAATTAACGCTTACACAGTCTGTCGACCAAACGATCGACATACAATTAAATAATTGGGATTAGTGTATGCCAAATTTCATCCCAACACCCGTGTGGGGTTTCAAATCAACAAACACAGATTTTTATTTTGCAGTTGGGCGATGTGTAAAATTTGTCGTCCCAATCAATATCAGTCAAATCAATGTATATAAACAAATCATCCGATTTGTTTATAATTATTTATTTATTAACATTCACGTTAAAAATTATATTTTTAATGATAAAATATTTTTAACTATATAAATATTTTATTTCCTTTCAACACAAGAATATTTCATTATTCAATCATTCCACAACACAATCAATTTTCACAACAAATCAATCAAACAAACAAGCCGTCCATGGTCTGTGGACGACGGGTGTCGGGTGCTGCTAAGCACCATCTGCATCCTAGTATATATATAACTAGAAAAAGAAATTTAGAGTGAGAAGTTGTAACACCCCGTATGTTGAATAACTTGCTATAATATAAAACAGGGCAGAATTAAATTTTAAAATCTAAATCAGGGGAAACAGGCTATGCTATTGCGTTCGTCTCGGAAAAATACGCAAAATAGAGTCCGAGTTTTCGAAAATCGGAGTCCGTATGACCCAGTTAAGGCCCGAAGAAGTTTTCAGAAATTCAAAACAGATTTAAATACGAAAATTTCACATTTCAGAAGTGGCGGGAAAATTCCCGCCAGACTGAGGGAGTCGACCTGGGGATCGACCTGGGTGTCGACCTGCCCACCAGGTCGACTAGGGTGTCGACCCTAGTGTCGACCTGGGGGTCGACCCCCCTGGTCGAGCCCAGGTGACCTGGGTGCACTGGTTTGGCTTTTGGGCTGTGCTTGGTGGCTAGGACGAGATCTGACAGCTCTAATCTGATTTAGGGTTAATCTAATGGCCTAAAACACCTAACTAATCTATAAATACACCCTAAGACTACCCTAATTCATACTAAAAATAGATGCAACACCGTTATGCCGTCAAAATGCAACTTGAAGGAGCCTCCATCAAATTAAAGAGGAAGATAGCTTCTCAAATCAACTACTAATCAACTCTAGCAACTTAATCTTCTTCTTAGGAGTGCTAATCAACAAGTTGTGAGTTTCTATAGCCTTAATGACCAATTGTTGAAATGATTATGATAGGATATAATGAGGTTATGGCTATGAATGTGGATCAATGCAAGTTATGTTATCATATGCTATGTGTTAATGATGTTATGCAAGTTATGCAAGTTATATGCTATGTGTTCATGATGTTATGCAAGTCATATGCTATGTGATCATGATGTTATGCAAGTTATGCAAGTCATATGCTATGTGATCATGATGTTATGTAAGTTATGCAAGTTTTAGGCTATGTGTGCATGATGCTAGTTATGCAAATCACTATGATAAACATTGATCCATTATGACACCATGTTATGCAAGTTTGGTGTACGATTATATGCAAGTTCATACATGATATGTTATGCAAGTTTGGTGTATGATTATATGCAAGTTCATACATGATATGTTATGCAAGTTTGGTGTATGATTATATGCAAGTTCATATATGACATGTTATGCAAGTTTGGTGTTTGATTATATGCAAGTAACATGTGCAAGTTAACCCCTTTGTATGTCATACATACATATGCAAGTTTACCCCTTTGTATGACATAAGAAACTTATGCAAGTTAACCTCTTTATGAAATATGTGATACATGCAAGTTTGGGTTGATTATTTATGCTAGTTGGGTTTGATGCTATATGCATGTTGACACCTTTAAACCCATGTTGATGCTAATGTTATGCAAGTTGAACCCATTGTATTTGTGATAAATCTTCCCTTTTATGTCATGTTAGCGAATTACATGGGGAACGATGGGGTTAATATACATGTTAATGAAATGGTGTGAAGTTGGTATGATTATGCATACCATAAAGTGGATGGACATAATTGAGTCAATTATGTACATCGTTAAAATTGGAATTAATTAGGGAAAATTAATTCAAAATATGGGGGTGATTAATTAGGTGTAATTAATCGACTAAGACACGAGGTTGGACCCTTTTATAGCGTAAGACTGCCCGGAATCGACCGGCAAATCTTGCGGCTACAAATGATTGGCCCAATGTGAGAGGTCTTAGGCACAAACTAAATACGTGACAAGTGTATAGACACGAGGTTAGACTCGGTTATGGTGTAAGGCTGCCCTGACCCAACCGGAAAATCCAGCTGCCATAAAAGATAGTCTAATGTGAGAGGTCTTTACAACGGTTACGTTCTTAATCAATTAAGAAACACTTAACCAGATAAGCATGTAGTGGGCATGAGGGGTTAAGTGGGTGCCTTGGGTGGCATGTGGAAATCAAGTAAGTGCCTTGGGTGGCATGTGGAAATCTAGTGGGTTGCCTTGGGTGGCAATAGAAAATACGATTAGAATACTTAACCTAGTGGAAACATGTAATTAAACATGATTAAAGGGTTAAGTGGGATGCACTAGATAAAAGAGACAAGCTTAGGTGGGTAGCTTATGGGGGCCCATTTCAACCAGTAACCCATATGTATCTTATTGGGCTCGACCCATGTCGAGGACGGGACACGCGCACTGGGCTTGACTATAAGAGGCCAAAATGGGTTAGTGGTGGCAACGCAAGTCCAACGGGTTTTATATGCGTGTGTGGACCCGGGCTGGTAGGTAAGACGTTGTTGCATCGTGTAGGTATAAGCCGTGCACCGTTGATTGTATCGGGTTGCCACTTTGGGGACTGATACACCCCACTGTGGGGCCAGCACGGGTATCTACGGTAGGGAGCCGATCGCTTGGGGAGTAGTGGGTACACCAAGTGGAGATAGGGGCAGACGTCACCTATGTAGTCAGCTAGGGGTACACGAAACTACTGGGTAAATTTTCTAAGTCCTTGGGTAGGATCAACCTTTAAGTAGGAATGACTGGTGTGGTGCAGTTAGTAATTACCCTTGGGTGGGTAGATGCGTCTTTACCGTTATCTTAGTTCATCCTATGTCTAGTCGGCTACTTAGTGTAGTCATTTATCCCCAGTCATCCCGTACCAAGTTTATATCATACCCTAATTACTTTAATGATTGTGTTGTTAAAGTTATAGGGCTCACTCAGACTTATGTCTGACCCCGTTGTTTTTATCTTTTTCCCCCTCAGGTCCTCAGGTTGGGCCTAGCACTAGTGGGCTTTGATCAGATTTCTTTATCTATCTTCTGGAGCTTGGACCGTGATGTAAAGCCCAGCTTATCTTTTCCTTTATGGCTATTAGTTATGTAGATGGATTATGTACTTATGTTTTATCAGGATGGATATTTAGTACTTGACTCTTGTTTTACTTGGTTTTGATATGTAACCAAACATGTTTATCTTCTGCTGCAATGAAATGATGTTTAAAATTTCAAGTATTATTTATATCTGTCTTGTTGTAATTTTTCTGTTCTATATTCACTTAAAATACTCCACCGAAGTTAAGGCATTCCCTTAGTGAGTGACCTTAGCGGGTGTGGGGTGTTACACGTGGTATCAGAGCGAAGGTTACCAGAACAGATAAAATTTTTAGAAAACTATTTTTCTAAAAACATTTTTGGAAGAAGTATTTTCAAAAACATGTCTTTTAAGAGAAAAGTTTTTGAAAGAAAAGCATAATCCCCAATAGCCATATCTTTATCTTTCGAATTCTCCGTTTTGAATCTTTCCTTTTTCATTTCAGCATGGCTGAAGATCTTAACTTTCCGGAGGGAGTGACGATACCAGTATGGTATAGGAGATTGATGGAGGCTAGGGCCACCACTGCGGGTCCAGCAAATGTCCCTCCACCAACAGTAGCACCCGATCTTCCTCCTCCCCCTCCTCCTCCTTGCACGGATACTTTTGCTAAGACTTGCAAGGAATTTAAGGCTATGGGAGGGAAACCTTTTCAAGGATCAGAAACTTTCGTGGAAGCTAGAGATTGGCTTAAGGAGGTGGAAGAGTTGATAGATATCTTTGAGATGGAAGAAGGAAAGAAAGTCAAGTTAGCTGCTTGGTTAATGAAGGGAGATGCCTCATTTTGGTGGGAGGTCATTAATGGAGAATGCCCTGTTGACTCTTGGGCGGACTTCAGGCAAAGATTTGTGGCAAAGTTTCTCTCAAGGGCGGAGGAAAACTTTTATATGGAAAGGTTCTTGACTCTAAAGCAAGGAAACCTCTCGGTGAAGGAATATGTCAACAAGTTTAATCAATTGGCAAGGTTTGGCATAGACATGGTGAATACACCGGAGAAGAAGGCTTTGAGGTTCGTTAAAGGCTTGAATGAACCGATGCATAGATTGGCTATGACTCACATCCCTATGGGGTCACCTTTGAGAAGCTAGTACACATGGCACTCATGCATGAGGTAGAGAAGGGTCCCAATGCTAATAAGGCACCCGAGAAGAAAGGAGATCAAAAGAGACCTCAACAGCAACAAAACAAAGGTGGGAAAGGAAACGGTGGCAAGGGGAAGAAGAAGTGCTTCAATTGTGGGATACCAGGCCACCTAAGCAAAGATTGTCGTAAGAAGAAGAAGACAGGTTGCTTCCACTGTGGCGAAGCAGGGCATCTAGTGAAGGACTGCCCTAAGAAGGGGCAAAGGACGGGGTCTACCTCACGAGGATAGGTGCAAGCTCTTATGGCACCGGGTCAGGCAAGGGGGCAAGTTCAGGCTCTCGCGGTTCTACCGATTCAGGAAAGAGGTAGAACTATTTCCGTTGAAAGTCTGGTTTTTCTATTTGATCATCCTGTCCGTACATTGTTTGACTTTGGCGCATCGCCTTCGTTTATCTCATCATCATTAGTTGAGTCACTGCACTTAGACACCAGTCTAGTAGATGATCCCTTGGTTGTTTCAAACCCAATTGGGGGCTCCACTTATTTGTCTATGATATGTTTGGGTTTGAAGGTTTCTATACTTAGCATTGAGTTTTGATGTGATGCTTTGGTTTTGGGCTTCACGAGCTATGGGTTGATTTTGGGCTTGGACTGGTTATCCAGTAATGGTGCCGTTCTTGATTGTGAAAGGAGAGTTGTTAGGCTCATGACCCGCTTGGGTAACACTCTCGAGATCTCTTGTAATCCCATGGATTCTGTTATGCTAAGTTATCTTGAATCGCTTGACGCTTCGGTCGAGAGTTTGCGATCTGTTAGAGTGGTCCGGGAATACTCGGATGTGTTTGAGGAGTTGAAGGGCTTACCTCCGAAGCGGGAGATAGACTTCCGAATATATCTGGTGGACAATGCTAAACCAGTATCTTTACCAGTGCGCCACATGGCTCCTCGTGAGAGGAGGGAACTCCATAAGCAAGTAGGGGAGTTGCTTGAGAAGGGGTTCATAAGACGATGTATATCGGAGTGGGGTGCTCCAGTAGTTTTTGCCACGAAGGCGGATGGGTCCCTCAGACTTTGTGTAGACTATAGAGAACTCAACAAGCTCACAAAGAAGAATAGACACCCATTGCCGAGGATTGATGATCTCTTTGATCAGTTGGTTGGCGCCTCAGTATTTTCACAGTTGGACTTGGCCACGGGGTTTCATCAGTTGAGAGTGGCTGAGGATAGCATAGACAAGACTGCCTTTAGGACTCCGGATTGTTTCTATGAGTGGCTGGTGATGTCATTTGGTTTGACGAACGCCCCTGCATACTTTGTTGATTTGATGAGTAGGGTGTTCAGGGAGTTCCTTAATAAGTTCGTGGTGGTCTTTGTGGATGACATCTTAGTATTTTCTAAGAGTGAAGAAGAGCATGCCCTACATCTTAGGGAAGTGTTGGAGACTCTTCGAGCGCATAGCCTTAAGGAAAAATTCTCTAAATGTCACTTCTGGAGGAAGGAAGTGTGGTTCTTGGGGCACGTGGTCTCCAAGGAAGGGATAGCTGTGGATCCCGCGAAGGTAGTATCCATCCAAGATTGGAAGGTTCCAAAGAATGCTACCGAGGTGAGGAGTTTCTTGGGGTTGGCTGGCTACTATAGGAAGTTTATCAAGGACTTCGCGAAGATATCAGCCCCATTAACTCGCTTGACGAAGAAGAATCTAGTCTTCGTATGGGACGTAGATTGTGATGATGCGTTCCGACGGTTAAAGAGAGCTTTAACCACAGCTCCAGTCTTAGTGTTGCCAGATGGGAGTAAGCCATTTGTTGTCTATACCGATGCTTGTGGGACTGGATTGGGCGCAGTCTTAATGCAAGAGGGAAGGGTAATAGCCTATAGTGGAAGGCAGTTGAGAGCGCATGAGAAAAATTACCCTACCCATGATTTAGAGTTGGCCGCTATTGTTTTTCTGCTTAGGATTTGGTGCCATTATCTTCTTGGTGAGAGATTTGAATTGTTCACTGACCACAAATCATTGAAGTACTTGTTTTCTCAGAAGGAAGACAGCAAAGGTGGATGGAGTTCTTAGCATCCTATGATTTCGAGATAGCGTATACCCCTGGCAAGGGTAACGTGGTGGCGGACGCCTTAAGCAGAAAAACGTTGTCCTTGAGTCCATTGCTCGTGGAACGACGAAGCTTGGGATTTATCTCGATGTTTGATTTCAGACCTTCTGTTGACTATATACCCGGTTTGCTAGCATCCTTGGAAGTCAGACCTACTCTTTTGGGACGGATTGGCGAGGCACAGAGGGACGACCCATAGTTGGTTGAGTTGGTAGAGAGGCTCATAAGGGGGGAGTCGTCCAGCCATTTGAGTAGGTACACCCTAGACGATAGGGGGTGCTTGCGTAGAGACGGTAGACTTTGTGTACCGCAAGACGAGGGTTTGAGGAAGGCTATTCTTGATGATGCACACCGTTCTAGGATGACCATTCATCCCGGTGGGGACAAGATGTACCAAGACATGAAGCGAGTTTTCTTTTGGGCCGGTATGAAGAAAAATGTGGCCGAATATGTCGCTAGATGCTTGGTGTGCCAATAAGTGAAAGCGAAGCAAAAGAAACCAGGTGGGTTGCTTCACCCATTGGAAGTTCCGCAATGGAAGTGGGATAGCGTCTCGATGGATTTTATTGATGGGTTACCCAGATCGAGGAAGGGTAATACGGGAATTTGGGTTGTAGTAGACAGACTTACTAAGAGTGCCCATTTCATACCCGTGAAGAGCAAGAGGACTGCTCCATGGCTAGCTTCAGTTTATCTTCGAGAGATAGTTCGATTGCATGGGGTACCCTCTAGCATAGTGGGCGATCGAGATCCCATCTTCACTAGCGAGTTTTGGAAGAGTTTGCAAGAAGCAGTGGGGACTCAGTTATGTTTGAGCACCGCATATCATCCTCAGACGGACGGCCAGACCGAGAGGGTGAATCGTGTTCTGGAAGACCTTTTGAGGCTTTGTATCTTAGATTTTGGAGGTACTTGGGAAGAGCATCTTCCATTGGTGGAGTTTGCGTATAATAATAGCTTTCAATCCAGTATTGGTATGGCTCCTTTCGAAGCTCTTTATGGAAGGCCTTGTCGATCACCTACATGTTGGTGGGAATCTACGGATAAGATCTTGCTTGGGCCTGATATGGTTAGATAGACTTCGGAGAAGATTGATTTGATTCGAAGAAGGATGAAAGCAGCGCAAGATAGGCAGAAATCTTACGCGGATAAGAGGAGGACGGATCTTGAGTTTGATGTTGGGACATGGTCTTTGTCAAAGTATCTCCATTACGGAATGTAGTTCGCTTTGGGTCCGTTGGGAAGTTAGCTCCAAGATTTGTAGGACCGTTTCCTATTAAGGAAAGGATTGGACGGATGGCATATAGGATGGATTTACCCGAGAGACTTAGTGGGGTACATGACGTATTCCATGTGTCACATTTGAGGAAGTGCCTACATGAGACCGCAAAGGTGGTAGAGTCGAGCTTGCTTAGAGAAGTGGAGGTAGAGCGTGATGTGACTATTCGACGAGCTCCTACCCGCATCCTTGGGTCAGAGATTAGGAAGTTGAGGAACAGAGAGGTGCGACTAGTCAAAGTGCAATGGGGAGAGGATGAGAGCAATGCTACTTGGGAGACAGAAGCGAAGATGCGTTCACTATACCCATTCCTTTTTGAGGGTATGTCTTTTAACTTCTCCTTTACCGTTTGTCTAGTACTTATCTTATCTTTAGTATGTCCTCTCATTGGTATCTTTGACCTTTAGATAGGGTAAACCTATGGTTGAAACATGTGTTTGAGACATGTTATGTTTGATGGATGCGTGTGGATGCAAGTGGTTGCTAGTGGTTGCTCGTGGATGCATATACACACACTCTAGGCACTAGATCGGCTCAATCACTTCATATTTCATATTGCATATAATTGTGTGTAGGTAGCTATATTAATGGATGTATAATGGTTGTGCTATCATATGGATGATGCATTTTGGTGAATGATTGTGCACTCATGTAGAAATAGTATGTGTCGATAAGGTTCTTTCGCATACATATTGGATGCATGGCACTATCATGGTTTGCATTAAGGTGGTCAACTGAATCAGTAGACCGCTTGATTTTGCATTAGACAGGGAACATATACACACACTCTTTGCATATGTTCATACAGCATTAGAAACTTTAAGGACAATGGATGCTAGTGTTTGATGGTTTAGTAGATGGTTGTTTGGATGGTAGGATACGTTCTTCTTGACTTAGAGATTTCGGGAACGAAATCCTTTAAGTAGGGGAGAATGTAACACCCCGTATGTTGAATAACTTGCTATAATATAAAACAGGGCAGAATTAAATTTTAAAATCTGAATCAGGGGAAATGGGCTATGCCATTGCGTTCGTCTCGGAAAAATACGCGAAATAGAGTCCGAGTTTTCGAAAATCGGAGTCCGTATGACCCAGTTAAGGCCCGAAGAAGTTTTCAGAAATTCAATACAGATTTAAATACGAAAATTTCACATTTCAGAAGTGGCGGGAAAATTCCCGCCAGACTGAGGGAGTCGACCTGGGGGTCGACATGGGTGTCGACCTGCCCTCCAGGTCGACTAGGGTGTCGACCCTAGTGTCGACCTGGGGGTCGACCCCCCTGGTCGAGCCCAGGTGACCTGGGTGCACTGGTTTGGCTTTTGGGCTGTGCTTGGTGGCTAGGACGAGATCTGACGGCTCTAATCTGATTTAGGGTTAATGTAATGGCCTAAAACACCTAACTAATCTATAAATACACCCTAAGACTACCCTAATTCATACTAAAAATAGATGCAACACCGTTATGCCGTCAAAATGCAACTTGAAGGAGCCTCCATCAAATTAAAGAGGAAGATAGCTTCTCAAATCAACTACTAATCAACTCTAGCAACTTAATCTTCTTCTTAGGAGTGCTAATCAACAAGTTGTGAGTTTCTATAGCCTTAATGACCAATTGTTGAAATGATTATGATAGGATATAATGAGGTTATGGCTATGAATGTAGATCAATGCAAGTTATGTTATCATATGCTATGTGTTAATGATGTTATGCAAGTTATGCAAGTTATATGCTATGTGTTCATGATGTTATGCAAGTCATATGCTATGTGATCATGATGTTATGCAAGTTATGCAAGTCATATGCTATGTGATCATGATGTTATGCAAGTTATGCAAGTTTTAGGCTATGTGTGCATGATGCTAGTTATGCAAATCACTATGATAAACATTGATCCATTATGACACCATGTTATGCAAGTTTGGTGTATGATTATATGCAAGTTCATACATGATATGTTATGCAAGTTTGGTGTATGATTATATGCAAGTTCATACATGATATGTTATGCAAGTTTGGTGTATGATTATATGCAAGTTCATATATGACATGTTATGCAAGTTTGGTGTTTGATTATATGCAAGTAACATGTGCAAGTTAACCCCTTTGTATGTCATACATACATATGCAAGTTTACCCCTTTGTATGACATAAGAAACTTATGCAAGTTAACCTCTTTATGACATATGTGATTCATGCAAGTTTGGGTTGATTATTTATGCTAGTTGGGTTTGATGCTATATGCATGTTGACACCTTTAAACCCATGTTGATGCTAATGTTATGCAAGTTGAACCCATTGTATTTGTGATAAATCTTCCCTTTTATGTCATGTTAGCGAATTACGTGGGGAACGATGGGGTTAATATACATGTTAATGAAATGGTGTGAAGTTGGTATGATTATGCATACCATAAAGTGGATGGACATAATTGAGTCAATTATGTACATCGTTAAAATTGGAATTATTTAGGGAAAATTAATTCGAAATGTGGGGGTGATTAATTAGGTGTAATTAATCGACTAAGACACGAGGTTGGACCCTTTTGTAGCGTAAGACTGCCCGGAACCGACCGGCAAATCCAGCGGCTACAAATGATTGGCCCAATGTGAGAGGTCTTAGGCACAAACTAAATACATGACAAGTGTATAGACACGAGGTTAGACTCGGTTATGGCGTAAGGCTGCCCGGACCCAACCGGCAAATCCAGCTGCCATAAAAGATAGTCTAATGTGAAAGGTCTTTACAACGGTTACGTTCTTAATCAATTAAGAAACACTTAACCAGATAAGCATGTAGTGGGCATGAGTGGTTAAGTGGGTGCCTTTGGTGGCATGTGGAAATCAAGTAAGTGCCTTGGGTGGCATGTGGAAATCTAGTGGGTTGCCTTGGGTGGCAATAGAAAATACGATTAGAATACTTAACCAAATGGAAACATGTAATTAAACATGATTAAAGGGTTAAGTGGGATGCACTAGATAAAAGAGGCAAGCTTAGGTGGGTAGCTTGTGGGGGCCCATTTCAACCAGTAACCCATATGTATCTTATTGGGCTCGACCCATGTCGAGGACAGGACACGCGTACTGGGCTTGACTATAAGAGGCCAAAACGGGTTAGCGGTGGCAATGCAAGTCCAACGGGTTTCATATGCGTGTGTGGACCCGGGCTGGTAGGTAAGACGTTGTTGCATCGTGTAGGTATAAGCCGTGCACCGTTGATTGTATCGGGTTGCCACTTTGGGGAGTGATACACCCCACTGTGGGGCTAGCACGGGTATCTACGGTAGGGAGCCGATCGGTTGGGGAGTAGTGGGTACACCTAGTGGAGATAGGGGCAGACGGCACCTATGTAGTCAGCTAGGGGTACACGAAACTACTGGGTAAATTTTCTAAGTCCTTGGGTGGGATCAACCTTTAAGTAGGAATGACTGGTGTGGTGCAGTTAGTAATTACCCTTGGGTGGGTAGATGTGTCTTTACCGTTATCTTAGTTCATCCTATGTCTAGTCGGCTACTTAGTGTAGTCATTTATCCCCAGTCATCCCGTACCAAGTTTATATCATACCCTAATTACTTTAATGATTGTGTTGTTAAAGTTATAGGGCTCACTCAGACTTATGTCTGACCCCGTTGTTTTTATCTTTTCCCCCCTCAGGTCCTCAGGTTGGGCCTAGCACTAGTGGGCTTTGATCAGATTTCTTTATCTATCTTTTGGAGCTTGGACCGTGATGTAAAGTCCAGCTTATCTTTTCCTTTATGGCTATTAGTTATGTAGAGGGATTATGTACTTATGTTTTATCAGGATGGATATTTAGTACTTGACTCTTGTTTTAGTTGGTTTTGATATGTAACCAAACATGTTTATCTTCTGCTGCAATGAAATGATGTTTTAAATTTAAAGTATTATTTATATCTGTCTTGTTGTAATTTTCCTGTTTTATATTCACTTAAAATACTCCACCGAAGTTAAGGCATTCCCTTAGTGAGTGACCTTAGCGGGTGTGGGGTGTTACAAAAGTTCTCACCAACTAGCTAATCCAATCATCTCGACTCTTCTAATGTAGGGAATCATCACTGCTCTCGCCTTTTGTCACATTCGTTGCCCGTAGCCACTACATATATAAAAATCACATTTTTATATTGTTGCTATGTATATAAAAATTATATTTTTATACTACTACTACATAGATAAAAATTCTAATTTTACATCGATACTATATAGATAAAAATTCCATTTTTACAGGGCTACTATATAGATATAAATTCCATTTTTACACCACTACTATATAGATAAAAATTCTATTTTTATAGCGCTACTATATAGATAAAAATTCTATTTTTACACCGCTACTATATAGATAAAAATTCTATTTTTACACCGCTACTATATTGATAAAAATTCTATTTTTACATCGTTACCATATAGATAAAAATTCTATTTTTACACTGCTACTATATAGATAAAAATTCTATTTTTACACCGCTACTATATAGATAAAAATTCAATTTTTGCACCGGTGCTCACATAATAAAGATTATATTTTTATAACGCTCCTCTCTATATAAAAATCGAATTTTTACTTTGCTATTCAATATATAAAAATCGAATTTTTACTTTGATATTCAATATATAAAAATCGAATTTTTACTTTGCTATTCAATATATAAAAATCGAATTTTTACTTTGCTATTCAGTATATAAAAATCGAATTTTTACTTTGCTATTCAATATATAAAAATTGTATTTTTACTTTGCTATTCAATATATAAAAATTGAATTTTTATATCATTGCTATAAAAATCACTTTTCCACTTCAACGTATATTTATAATAAAAATCACAACTTCTCTTAACTAAAAATCAAATTTTTACCGCATAGAAATCCAAGCCTTTATCATATAAAAAATCTAAGCTTTATCTAATAAAAATTCTAAGATTTTATATAAATAAAATTCTAAAAACTTACAGCCAAATCAGAAGAGGAAGGGTGAGTCTGAGGGGCGCGTTAGAGGTGGAGGGGGAGGGGTTTGGTTTCGCAGAAGGGAGGAGGAAGGGAACGGAGGAGGTGGCGGCGCGGTGCGGTGGGGCTTTGCTGGTGGTGCGGCTGCGTCTGGAGTGGAGGCGGAGGGTTTGGGGTTGCGCGATGGGTTTGGGTGGCTCGGGGACCGCGTGGAGGTCAAACGAAGAAGGAGGAGAAGAAGAGGGGGGAAATCCCATGGATGGCGGCGCCGGAGGCGCGCCGCCCCTGGTGGCCGTGGCGGCGGCCTTCCTCCCCGCAGTCCACCCTTTTCAGTTTTTTTCTTTTTTTTTCTTTTTGATTTTGAAATGAATTTTAACGGGGGGAGGAGATAAGGGGAGAGAGGAATATTTTTAATTTTAATTTATTTAATTTCAGAAAGTTGACTTTTTTTATTTGACCTCTAAACGAGTCCCGCCGCCTGTCGTCCATTGCTAATTACCACCATTCCGAATACAATGGGACATGTGTCATAAGCTAATTCGATCATTCCGACCAGCTTTCGTCAAAATCAACATATAACTCTATATATTGAATTTGAATGCGCATTTCAATTTACTGGGGTCACATACTAACTCGAAAAATTCCAAAAAAATATTTTCTAGCTTCGTATTGATGATACAGTCCTAACAAAACTAGTTTCGTCGAATTCAGAGACCATTTGAAAAATGGCCATTTTCCAGTCGATTAAAATCAACTAAAACTGGTCAAACGCGTTTTCCTTTGCCACGCTTACATATTGATTCGAAAAATTATGAAATTTGGAATCTAGCAATAATTTGACATCACGGATCCAACAAAAGTGGTTTCGTCGAAATCCGAGGTCGTTTGCAAAATTTCCATTTTTAAGGGCCTGAATTCCATAGCGACTATTCAGAATTTTCAACTGGACATATCTTTTGACTCCCGCTATGAAATCTCAATTTTTCGGATTTGTTGGAAAGATATTCTCAATTAGATTAAAATATTTTTGGTTTCACTAAAATCCGGTTTGTTTTGCACCCGGTACATTCATTCGAAGTTTGAAATCGAATTATCGAACTACCACGCCATTTTCAATTTATTTATAATTATATATAATTATTTATATTCTAACGATAACGTATATAATATATATGTTCGATTTTTATTCAAAATAAATTTCTCGTTGATATTTTTCAAAATAATCTATTTTAAATGTTCAAAATTCACTAAAATTGCCAAAATAAAAATTTTAAACCGGGTTGCATTTCCGGGTTGTTACAATCTCCCCCACTTAAAACTTTTCGTCCCCGAAAAGGAACGAAGCCAAATGTTGTTTTACCAATCAACTCAACTTCCATTATTTTGATTACAGCTTAAGTTCTTCAACTTTTTAGTTTCTAAGAACTTTTCAGATTTTTCAAAAATTTGGCTAACACCCTAAATTTTCGAAATTTTTTTCCACAAAGTCGCCTGCACCGGAAGTAACGGGAAAATCCCGAAATTGCCATACAGGCCCTCTGATCTCAAAAAGAAAAAGAAAAAGCCAAGCGGCTAGCCAATCGGCTTATAAAATAATCATCACCCAAATAAAACAGTAAAATATGGTAAACATGTACCTATTTTTCGGGCAAACAAATTTTATTCTTCTGCTCTAGCCTCCTCGCTATGACCTGTTCAATGTAAGTACTTGTATATGCATGCAATTGTAATCATTTTTCAGTACAATTCAATATTCGGTTCAATTTGGCTAAATGGTTCAAAATTATCAAACAAACAACACAAACAATAATCAATTAGTGGATTAACGCTTCAAATTCATAATTTTGATATATATACAGAAAATCATGTTTTTGATGCCAAATCACAACAATGAATCCTAGCTGTATTTTGGTTCTCACACCTGTCTGATGGAATTATATAGAAACCACACCTTCGAAACACGAACATAAATATTGATGATGCCATGGTCATTATCAACATCATCTCCGGGCGACTGGAGTGTGAATCTATATCTATCCAGTATATTAAAACTTCGAATATACGTTCATGACGCGTATATGTGAAATCTTTATATACTCGATTGTCCGAATTCAAAATAAATAAATAATCAAATACATATAAAATGGTTTAAATTTTAAAACAAAATTGTTTTCATTTGAAAAATATACTCTTCACACTCGTTCTAGGATACTACCGATCCGATCTCTAATGAGTCATCCTAATTGGATATTACTAATCCAATATCTGATGAATTCTTTTGTATGGTTCTAATGTGTCTTGTTCTTGAGCTCTGTAAACCAAAGTTCTGATACCACTCTGAGACGACCCGAACTTCCCCGTGACGGAAAGCCCAGATAGAATTGAGTACAAGATGAATCAGAACGCAGACGGAAGAACATTTCATTGTTTATTACAACAATTCCATCAGAATACAAGAATATACAGAGCATAAATGAATAAAATACATTCGATAAATATCAGAGATTTAAATTACATTTAAATACATCGCAACGGAAAATAATACAAAAGCACAACTAGAAGTAATACACGGATACAAAGCTTTCCGAGTATCGTTCCAGTTGTAAATCAGGATCCTGTGAATATAAATCTGCAAAACCAAAACTACTAGCTGCCCATGTCGAAAATAGGGGCACCCAGAGTTTAGGTTAAAACAATAAACTCCAGGTCAATTATAGGACTGGTGTGAGAACTAAAACAGTTATTAATCTTCATTTTTAAAGTTAGGTAAATCAAGGGACCACGCCGTATAACACGGAACGGGTTTCCTCCCAAGAATACTAGTGCATAGAATAAACAACGCAATGCTTTTTAGAAAAATGAAGCTATTATAAGACCCAGGTCCCATCACACAATGCAACGCAAGCCGGAGGATAGGGTTTTCCTTTAAAATAGCCAAACATGCTTGGTACGTTTAAAACAAATCATTTGATACTATTATAAGTGTATAGTGTCAAAACAATTCAAATCATAAATATCAATCATAGGCGGCATGGGTACCATCTACCATGTCCCCATCCTAGTATCTACAAATAAAACCGCAATATCACGTATTGGAAATTGGATTTCCGTCATGAGCCGAGGCAAGGGGCAAGCTCCTCTCCAATTCAAGACACTCTAACAAATGTCTCAGGACCCCACTATGATCCTTGTATCTTCAGGGCCGGTCCTCTCTTACTTTTGAGGATTGACAATTCCTGAACACACGTTTCCCGGTCCTTACAGACCTATATCTGAGGCGCCTTGTATCCAACAACCACACAGGTGAAAAGTATATAAATGTCAGGGCTGGTAGGTCACTGACACCACCTTAGCTAGAAAGAAACGTCGTGCTCTCCCTGCAGTCACTATCCCGTTTTTGACTCATACCGAGGTGTGAGGCTCGCGAATTCACGTTATACACAAAGCTGCGCCACACAGGCCGTGCTTTGATCGTCAACCACAAGACTTTGCTTTTCAAAAGTAGCCTTGATCAATTGCCACTTACGCGTGCCACACTGGCAATTCACTCCATGCGACTGATGTCCATCGATATACAATCTCTGAGCTCATACGTCTCAGAGAAGGGCGATAAGCAAGAGAATAAATTCTCTGCCGCCAAACAGATGTATATTTAATAGAGATCAATCAACATAGAATAAAATCCAATGTCATACACACAATCCATTTACAAGTTCGTTCTAGGTCTGAACGAAACCGTAGGCACTTTCCTCGCATATCCATCCATCTCCAAGTACGTCTGGATGATCACCAACTGTTTCCCACATCTTGGGTGTACAGCCCAATCGAGATCATCAGTAATCACCCAAATGATGTGAAGACTTCCGGTCTTAAACCACCATCTTCATCTTCGACATCTCGTCGAATCGGTTATTCAGAATGGGTATAAACCCGACCTTTCTGAATAACCCACGTATATGATAAACAAATGTTACACAAACACAACATACGCCTCATTCCAATTCAGAATATGCTTTTATTCACAAAATCACATTCTTAAGGAAAGGTTCCCATTAATTTTATCTAAGATAAATTCTTCTAAACTTGTTCTTTAATCTTCCTTTGGATATCATTTCAAACTAGTCGGGATTAGCGAACCACACCGAAGTAATTATTTATTTTATTTCCCAATCCGAACCTATTCATCCCCTGGAGAAAAACTAGTAGTACTCCATATCTAACACCATGGTACTATCGGTAAAATTAATTACCATTTCACGTTCAAATATAATTAAAGATTTAACTATCGCTTTGGAGCAAAACTGGTGGTACTCCATTCTCGATCACCTTTCAGATTTGATAATTTAAATTATCAATTCCCATTTCAATCTAATTAAAGATTCATTAAAACTCCATTTAGTTTTCTTTAACTGGGTTAAAGAACCAATGTCATCTAAAACACGATTCACGATAAACCCAAATCACACTCTATTGTTAATCGGGTTAAAGAACAGGTGTTGTTCAAAACACCGCTCACGATAAACCCAAAAACCAATTCAAATTCAATTCCAATTAAATATTATTTAATTGTTACACTTCATTAAATCTAAATAGAAAGATTTAATCTTTTTCTCTATTGGGCTTAAGAACAGTGTTAATGAAGACACCATTCACGACAAACCCAAATCACATTTGATATTAAATACAAGGCTCTGAATAGAAAATATACCAGCTTATATTCAATATCAAATCCTGAAATCAACAAATATCGTATTGGAAATAACGATATAAAATATCTTTCAAATTCCCATAACCATATCTGTATAATCCCGGAATCCAATATCGAAACATTCCGAAGATAATTTCGATTCAACTCCAGTCCAATTCACGTTTTGGGAATATTGATTATTTTTAAAATCACTTTCAAATTCAATTTATTTATTTCAAAAATAAATTGATTTTAATTCTAGTTCAAAACTAGTTCATTTCGACAAAAATATATTTCTATCCTTTCAAATGTGGAATTTTTCATCCCAGTTCTTTCCAATTCACATATTATGATTTTACACAAATTATTAATATTTTTAATAATTTTATCCAGGCCCCTACAATTGATTTCCATCAACGGCCATCGAACTGCACTTACAGCGACCTTTTCCAAATTTGATTTGGACATAATTCCAAATCTAACCGTTAGATTTCAAATTTATAATATTCATTGGAAAGCTCTTTTCGATACGAACCCAACGGTTCCGGTTTTAGGAGAATCCGACGGTCGGATCTCCCGTAATTTTCATTCGAAGTCAATGGTCGAAATTCACGAACTACCGCGGCGCGGCGCGTTCTATTCAGGCCATTATATATATAATATATATATTATATATGTTTCGTCAATTTCCTTTTAAAACGTATTTTATAAATCGTTTTAAATACTTTTTCAATACCATTTCAACACTATATTCAATTTCTAATCAAAATTGAATATTTCATATCATTACTATATAAATGATAATATTTCCAAAACGTTATATTTTGAAATCACTACCTTTACTATTTTCATTATAAAAACGAATATAATCGATATAAATATCGTTCACGTCAAAATAGCGCAACTCTAATCAAAACGGTTTTATATATTTCAATAAATTCGTTATTCTATTCAACAAATGAATATTTATCCCATTCAACACATGAATCTATATTTCTTTCAACACATGACCAATCTCAACACATGAGTACTGTCGACACATGACTATTTTTGTTATGTAAAATATTTTATAAAATTATGGTATCTATCGTTTGATTTCTAATCAGACTCCAACCGTAAAGTAGTGTCTAATCTTAAATATGATAAAGATGTAAATTTTATTATTAAAATATTTTACTCAACACATAAATAGTTTCAACACATGAACATCGTCAACACATGACTGTTTTTATATTCAACACATGAATATTATTTTATAATATTTATTATTTTCCCGATTAGAATGAGGTCCAATCAATCACCATATAATGTTAATTATATGGATTCCATACAACACATGTATATAATAGCAACGATAAACAATCAACCATCATTCAAAGTGCACCACGCAACTGCATAAGCATTAAATATAAATAATTAACGCTTACATAGCCTGTCGACCAATCGATCGGCATACAATTAAATAATTGGGATTAGTGTACGCCAAATTTCATCCCAACACCCGTGTGGGGTTTCAAATCAACAAACACAGATTTTTATTTGTGCAATTGGGCGATGTGTAAAATTTATCGTCTCAATCAATATCAGTCAAATCAGTGTATATAAACAAATCGTCCGATTTGTTTATAATTATTTATTTATTCACATTCACGTTAAAAATTATATTTTTAACGATAAAATATTTTTAACTATATAAATATTTTATTTCCTTTCAACACAAGAATATTTTATTATTCAATCATTCCACAACACAATCAATTTTCACAACACATCAAACAAACAAGCCGTCCATGGTCTGTGGACGACGGGTGTCGGGTGCTGCTAAGCACCGTCTGCATCCTAGTATATATATATATATAACTAGAAAAAGAAATTTAGAGTGAGAAGTTCTCACCAACTAGCTAATCCAATCATCTCGACTCTTCTAATGTAGAGAATCATCACTGCTCTCGCCTTTTGTCACTTTCGTTGCCCGTAGCCACTACATATATAAAAATCACATTTGTATATTATTGCTATGTATATAAAAATTATATTTTTATACTACTACAACATAGATAAAAATTCTATTTTTATATCGATGCTATATAGATAAAAATTCCATTTTTACACCGCTACTATATAGATATAAATTCCATTTTTACACCGCTACTATATAGATAAAAATTCTATTCTTACACTGCTACTATATAGATAAAAATTCTATTTTTACACCGCTACTATATAGATAAAAATTCTATTTTTACACCACTACTATATAGATAAAAATTCTATTTTTACACAGCTACTATATAGATAAAAATTCTATTTTTGCACCGCTACTATATAGATAAAATTTCTATTTTTACACCGGTGTTCACATAATAAAGATTATATTTTTATAATCCTCCTCTCTATATAAAAATCGAATTTTTACTTTGCTATTCAATATATAAAAATCGAATTTTTACTTTGCTATTCAATATATAAAAATCGAATTTTTACTTTGCTGTTCAATATATAAAAATCGAATTTTTACTTTGTTATTCAATATATAAAAATCGAATTTTTACTTTGCTATTCAATATATAAAAATCGAATTTTTATATCATCGCTATAAAAATCATTTTTCCACTTCAACGTATATATATAATAAAAATCACAATTTCTCTTAACTAAAAATCAAATTTTTACCGCATAGAAATCCAAGCTTTTGTCGTATAAAAAATCTAAGCTTTATCTAATAAAAATTCTAAGATTTTATATAAACAAAATTCTAAAAACTTACAGTAAAATCAGAAGAGGAAGGGTGAGGCTGTGGGGTGCGTTAGAGGTGGAGGGAGGGGGTTTGGTTTCGCAGAAGGGAGGAGGAAGGGAACGGAGGAGGTGGCGGCGCGGTGCAGTGGGGCTTTGCTGGTGGTGCGGCTGCGTCTGGAGTGGAGGCGGAGGGTTTGGGGTTGCGCGATGGGTTTGGGTGGCTCGGGGATTGCGTGGAGGCCAAACGAAGGAGGAGAAGAAGATGGGGGGAAATCCCATGGATGGCGGCGCCGGAGGCGCGCCGCCCTTGGTGGCCGCGGAGGCGGCCTTCCTCCCCGCCGTCCACCCTTTTCCTTTTTTTTCTTTTTGATTTTGAAATGAATTTTAACCGGGGGGGGGGGGGGGGGCTGAGGAGATAAGGGGAGAGAGGAATAATTTTAATTTTAATTTATTTAATTTCAGAAAGTTGAATTTTTTATTTGACCTCTAAACGAGGCCCGCCGTCTGTCGTCCATAGCTAATTACCCCCATTCCGAATACAATGGGACATGTATCGTAAGCTAGTTCGATCGTTTCGACCAGCTTTCGTCAAAATCAACATATAACTCTACATATTGAATTTGAATGCGCATTTCAATTTACTGGGGTCACATACTAACTCGAAAAATTCCAGAAAAATATTTTCTAGCTTCGTATTGACGATATGGTCCTAACAAAACTAGTTTCGTCGAATTCTGAGGCCGTTTGAAAAATGACCATTTTCCAGTCGATTAAAATCAACTGAAACTGGTCAAACCGTTTTCCTTTGCCACGCTCACATATTGATTCGAAAAATTATGAAATTTGGAATCTAGCAATAATTTGACATCACAGATCCAACAAAAGTGGTTTCGTCGAAATCCGAGGTCATTTGCAAAATTTCCATTTTTAAGGGCCTGAATTCCATAGCGACTATTCAGAATTTTCAATTGGACATATCTTTTGATTCCCGCTATGAAATATCAATTTTTCGGATTTGTTGGAAAGATATTCTCAATTAGATTCAAATATTTTTGGTTTCACTAAAGTCCGGTTTGTTTTGCACCCGGTACATTCATTTGATGTTTGAAAACGAATTATCGAACTACCGCGCCATTTTCAATTCTATTTATAATTATATATAATTATTTATATTCTAACGACGATGTATATAATATATACGTTCTATTTCTATTCAAAATAAATTTCTCGTCGATATTTTTCAAAATAATCTATTTTAAATGTTCAAAATTCACTAAAATTACCAAAATAAATTTTTTAAACTGGCTCGCATTTCCGGGTTGTTGCATGATTACTGAAATGAAAGTAACAATTTTGTTTACATTTTATATGTAAATAAGAAATTATTTTTAGAAGTTACATTGAAATTGAATTGCTTCTTTTATTTGTGTACTCAACACAAATATTAACATAGAAATTGAATTGTTTCTTTTTATTTGTGTTCTTAACACAAATATACGCTTAGTAAATGAAGTATCTTTTTATTTGTGTTTTTCAACACAAGTGTAACATAGAAAATGAAGTATCTTTTTATTTGTGTCTTTCAACACAAATATAACTTAGAGAATGAATTATCTTTATATATGTATTTTTCAACACGAATATAACATAGAAATTAAGTTCATCTTTTTATTTGTAATTTTTCCATACAAATATGACATAGAAATAAAGTCCATCTTTTTATATACATGCTACAACACAAATATATACTTAGAATTTGTTGCACAAATAAAATTTACTTTTTTATTTGTCATTTGAAACTCATATTTTATTAGACGAATAAAATCTACTTTTTATTTGTCATTTAAAAATTAGAATTTATTATACAAATAAAATTCACTTTTATTTGACATTAGAATACATAGAAAAATGTTTACATAAAATATTCTTTTATAGGTTATTAGAATGTATAGAAAAGTGTAAACAAATAAAAGGATACTTTTATTTGTTATTAGAACACATAGAAAAGTGTAAAACAATGAAATACCTTTTTATGTTATCCTAGAACTGAAATTTTGAGTTCAATCTTTTGTTTGCATTCACTAATGCAAACATACATTGAAATAAAATTTACCCTTTTTATTTGCATCCATCAATACAAATATATGTTGAAACTAAAATTCATTCTTCTATTTACATTCACTAATGCAAATATAACATGGAAAAATAAGTTAACTTTTTTTATTTGCAATTTTCAATGCAAATATACATTGAAGATAAAGTTTATTCTTTTATTTGCATTCTCTAATGCGAATATATGTTAAAATATAAATTGTTCTTTTATCTGCATTCCCTAATGCAAATATATTTTGGAAATAGAGCTTTCCCTTTTATTTGCATTCACAAATGCAAATATATTCTGAAAATGAAATTGGTTCTTTTATTTGCATTCTTCAATGCAAATATGCATTGTAAATAAAATTATTTCTTTTATTTGCATTCACAAATGTAAATATATATTGAAAATAAAATTTGCTCTTTTTACATTAACAAATGTAAATATACTTTGAAAATCAAGTTTGTTCTTTTATTTGCATTCCACAATGCAATATAACATCAAAAATAAAAGTTACATTTTTATTTGGAAACATTAAAATGAAATAAACAACTTTTTCAAATTTGTTTTATTTAAAATGAAATAAACATTTTTGCCAAACTTGATTAGTTAAAATAATTACTTTGGCAATTTATACTAGTTGAAATGAAATAATCACTTTTATCAATTTATACTAGTGGAAACAAAATATGCATTTTTGTCAAATTGGTTAGTTAAAATGAATTAAACACTTTTGTCAACTTATACTAGTTAATAACAAAATATTCACTTTTATCAATTTACATTTGTTGAAAACAATTATTCATTTTAGTCAATTTATATTAGTTAAACCAAATAGACATTTTGTCAAAAATATTCATTTTTGTCAAAATGAATTAGTTAAAGCAATTTACATATATATATATATATATATATATATATATCTTGTGTTTGGCAAGATATATACTTTTCAAGATAAGTTAGGTAAATCTAAATATTTATTTTGTCGAAACAAATATTTATCATTTTTGTCTCATTAGAATTGCCAAACGAAATAACCATTCCATTTGAGTTTAAACTAGTAAAATAGAAATGGTTAATAGAGGCAAAATTATTATTCTTATCCATTCATTGCAATAGAGATATTTTCTTGTCATGATTATATATTGTGTATTACACTTCCATTCACAAGTTACCCGACTTGTGTATGTGATTGGGTTGATTATTTTCACGCATCGCCCAAGTGCACAAATTAGTTTATTATTTGTTTGATGGTTGAAACCCCACATGGGTGTTAGGATGAAAATTTACATACACTAATCCCAATATTTAGTTGTATGTTGATCGTTAGATCGACGGGCTGCGATGAGCGTTATTATTTAATTTTAACGCTTACATAGTGGAAATTACACTTTGGATGTAGATGGATGATTTGATGATTATACTGTTATTATCATATATATGATGTGTGTGAAATCCATATAATCCAAATTATACGGTAAATGATTGAGTCGCATTACGATCCAGGTGTTCTTTTAAATAAGAATATTTTTACATTAGAAATCCTTTTTATATAAAGAATATATTTTCATAAGAAATATATATTGTTAATCAAGTATATGTTGAAACAAAGAATATTTGTAAAGGATAAAAATTTGTAATATGAAGAATACTCCCATTTAGAATCTTTTATATAAAGTATATTTTCAATGATTACTTTAAATTATAAGAGAAATCTTTTACTAAAGATTATAAGGATTTGCAATTATATTTTGTAATATAAATAAATTGAAATGTGAAGTGGATTTATCGTGGGCGGTGTTTTAAGCGTCATTGTCCTTTAATCCAATTTACATTGAAATTATTTTTATAGATTTAAAATAAATGATCTTGTAATAATGATTTTTGATATCATATCAAACTGGAGTTTTAATAAATCTTTTAAGGAAGATTTAAGATTTTATTTTCAGAGTTTATCTTTGATAAAATTAATGAGAATCTTTAAACACGAATATCTTATTAAAAGAATATTCTGAGTTGGAATGTGGCGAAATGTGTGATTTTCCAATATTTGCTTTTTAATCACAAAATACGCGAGTTATTCAGAAAGACCGGGTTTAACCCATTCTGAATAATCATCACGACGATCAAGAGTCGAAAATGAAGATGGTGATTGAAGACCGAAGGTTTTCACATCATTGGGATGATGATGACTTGTATCTTGAATTGGGATTGGCCTTCCAAGGCAAGGTATTTAGTAATGATCGTCCAAACGCATTTGGAGATCGACAGACACGTTGTTTCGCTCAGACCCAGAGCGGACTTGTAAATGGATTGCGTGTCTGACATTGTATTCCTTCCTGCTGTATTTGTTGAACACTACTGATTATATATTTCTATTTGGTGGTGAAGAATTCATTCTTTACTTATCACCCTTCTCTAATACGTATGAGCTTAGAGGTTATATATATTGGTAGATGATCAATAATATGGTAGGGCTGACAAGGTGACATGCTAAGATGCAAATGATCAAGGCTTTGTTGAAAAGTAGGCCTTGTGGTTGATGATCAAAGCACAGTCTACTTAGGCATAGCTTTGTGTATATCGTGACTTGCGAGCCTCACACACCGGTTGAGTCTAAAACGGGAGAAGGGAACACAGGGAGTGCACACGTTTCTTTCTAGCTAGAAGTGGTGTTGGGCTTTAACATGGCCCGACATTTGCTTATGTGGTTGATGGAATTTTTGCGAGGCCTCGATTTATTTTTATCGGTCGCCCTCGGCTGATTTGTAGATCCAATAGGATCGGGGAGCGTGTGTTCAGGCATAACTAATCCACTAAAGTATTAGTGGACCAGCCCTGCTGTATCCAAGGGTTCGCCAGCGTTCGAATCCTGAGGCATTGCTAGAGTGTCTCGAATCGGTCAAGAGCTCCTCCCTAGCCTTGACTCCTGATGGAAACCCAATTTCCAATACGCCCTTGCGGTTTTGATTGTATAACTAGTATGGCTACATAGTAGATGGTATCTATGCCGTCTAGGATTGATATTATATTTGAAATGTTTTAAATATATATATGTACACACAATATATCATTTTTACGTATCAAGCATCTTTTGACCATTATAAGGTAAAACCCTATCCTCTGGTGTGCGTTGCGTTGCGTGATGGGACCTGGGTCTTATAATGGTTTCATTTTTCTAAAAAGCATTACGTTATTTGACGATTTTCTTTAATTATGCATTGGCAATCCAATGGAGTAAACCCGTTTCGCAATAGCGGCGTGGTCCTGTGATTAGCCTACTTATTAGGTAAGTTAAGTATAGAATTCTCACACCAGTCCCGCGACTGACCTGTAGTTTGTTTAACTTTGCAAACTCGGGTGCCCTCTTTTCACATGGGCAGTCGAGTAGCTTTTTGCAGATATATTTTAAGCAAGATCCTGGATTGAAGCCTGAAGCTAGGTCCAGAATATTGATGGCCTTCCGCTAAGATTTGTTCCGCTGCAATGTATTTAATTTATTGTAAATGTATCTTCCGCTGTATTATTTATCGATGTACTCTGATATATTCTATACACTGATGTAACATTTATTATTGATGTTATAAAAGTCTGTGTTGTTGTTCTTATGTTTTGTATGCCAAAAGTTAACGTACGCTGGTTTCGAACGGTCTTGATTCGATCTTGCGATCGATTGGGGTCGGGCGAAATCGGGGTCGTTACATAGCACTAAAGCAAAAACCCCATACTGGTGAGCATAGTGGCGCTCAAAAAGCAATTGATCCACTGAAGAATAGTATGGGGAAAATAGAGCAGCGCCGACTGAAGATACTATCCCCGTCCCAGTGTTTGATAAAGATCCTAATCGAGTCTTGAAGATAGGATCCCAGCTGGGCATGAAGCTACGAAAGGAATTAATTTTGTTCTTGAAAGCAAACCTAGATGTATTTGCTTGGGAACACTCAGATATGTATGGGATCCCATCAGATGTAATTGTTCACAAGTTAAATATAAATCAAAATTTGACTCCTGTAAAACAAAAAAGATGAATGCAGAGATTTGAGAGATCTGAGGCTTTAAAAGAAGAAGTAGATAGACTACTCAAGAATAATTTCATATGGGAAGCTACATATCCAGATTGGGTTTCTAACCCAGTTCTTGTTAAAAAGTCCAATGGAAAATGGAGAGTGTACATAGACTACTCAGACCTTAATAAAGCATGCCCGAAAGAAAGCTTTCCTTTGCCTTGAATCGACCAACTAGTAGATGCTACAACAGGTCATGGGTTACTATCTTTTATGGATGCATATTCCGTATATAATCAAATTATGATGCACAAACCAGACGAGGAGAATACTAGTTTTATAACGGACAGAGGACTATACTGCTATAGGGTCATGCCGTTTGGGCAAAAAAATGCAGGGGCAACCAACCAACGTCTTGTAAACTCCATGTTTAAATCTCAAACAGGGAGTACGATGGAAGTATATATAGACAAATAAGCTAGTCAAATCAAAGAAGGCCGAAAATTATCTCGAAGATTTGGCGGAAATTTTTCACATACTCAGGAAACATGGGATGAAATTAAACCCGTTAAAATGTTCATTCGGAGTCTCTTCGGGGAAGTTTCTCGGTTTTATCGTCAATGCTAGGGGCATCGAAGCGAATCCCTCTCAAATTGCGGCTTTAAGGGAAATGAGGGCCCCAAGGATGAGAAAGGAGCTACAAAGCTTAAATGGAAAGGTAGCAGCAATTAACCCGTTCGTTTCCAAAGCAACAGATCGGTGCATTCCGCTTTTCGATGCTTTGAAAAAAGGAAAGAAGGACTTCCAATGGACCTCAGAGTGCCAGGAAGCTTTCGAGGAGTTGATAAGACATATGGAATCACCACCAATGTTATCGAAACCTAGGGATGGGGAGGATTTATTTTTATATCTAGTTGTTTCATCACATGCATTGAGTGCAGCACTAATCCGAGAATAGGCAGGAGTACAATTGCTAGTATATTACATTAGTAAGAGGCTTGCCGGGGAAGAATTAAATTACCCTAGGCTGGAGAAGCTCGCATATTGCCTGCTTGTTGCATCAAAGAAGTTGAGACCGTATTTCCAATCTCACTGTATCAAGGTCCTTACCGATCAACCATTAATACAAGTCCTCTTTCGCCCAGAGACTTCTGGAAGGTTATTAAAATGGAACATTGAGTTAAGCCAATACGACATTACCTACCTTCCTCGAAGAGCTATTAATGGCCAGGCCTTAGCAGATTTTATCGTTGAGTTCACCAACAGAGGGGAAGAGGTTAAGGAACCAGCGGAAACAGAAGCTACTTGGAAGCTATACTTTAACGGATCCAGAAACGGTTGTTGCTCAGGGGCTGGAATTGTCTTGGAAACCCCAGAGGGTCATTATTTATGCTACGCATTGAGATTAGAATTTCCATCAAATAATAATGAGGCCGAATATGAAGCATTAATAACAGGATTAAAATTGGCAAAAGAACTAAACCTAAAAACTTTGCAGATTCTTAGCGACTCTCAGTTGGTAGTGGGTCAAGTGCACGAAGAGTTCCAAACCAAAACTGGGAATCTCCCCTCTTATCTAATCAAATCTATGGAAATTCTAAACAACCTCGCTCACTATGTTATATCTCACATCCCAAGGGAATAGAATGCAAAAGCGGATTCTCTTGCCAAGTATGCCAGTTCATCAGATGCTCAGCTGTTAGGTTTAATCCCCGTCGAGGTCCTTTTTGCCCCTACCATTAAGGCAGCAAGTGTTGACTAGATAATGGAAACCACTGAGGAACCTACGTCATGGATGACTCCGATCAAAGAATATATCCTCAATGGGACACTTCCTGAAGAACAGAAAAGCAAAAGGAGGGTATTGCGCAAAGCCCCTTTGTACCTCATTCAAGACAGAAGGTTATACCGGCAAGGATTCTCCATGCCACTGCTGCGATGTGTGACCAAGAAGGAATCTAAAGCAATTTCGGCAGAATTGCACGAGGGAGAATGCGGAGGGCACACCGATGGTCAAACATTAGCCAAGAAAGTCCTGCGATATGGCTATTTCTGGCCTGATGTAAACCTATATTCCATGACTTATGTAAAGAAGTGCGACAGGTGCCAAAGATTCTCTAAGATACCAAGGGCACCTCCCACGGAACTAACTCAAATGGTCAGTCCATGGCCATTCGCCATCTGAGACATAGATCTGATTAGGATGTTACCAACCGCAAAAGCAAATATGAGATACGCCATAATAGTTGTCGACTACTTTACCAAATGGGCTGAAGTAGAACCTTTAGCTACTATCACATCAAAGAAATTGTTTAATTTTGTCTTAAAAAACATCATTTGCAGGTTTGGAGTACCGCAGAAGATCATTACTGATAATGGAACCCAGTTCGAAAACGATGAATTCTTGGACTTCTGCGCTAAATATAAGATCAAAATGAGTTTTGCAGCTGTGGCCCATCCACAAGCAAACGGGCAAGTGGAAGCCATCAACAAAATACTAAAGTCAACCATCAAGAAGCGTCTTGAGAAAGCCAAAGGCAATTGGGTTGATGAACTTCCCTTTTCATTATGGTCATATCGGACAACCCATAAAACTGCCATGGGCCACACCCCATTCTCACTTGCATTCGGGTCAGAAGCTATGATCCCAGTAGAATTAGAAGTGCCAACTCACCGCAGAATCCACTTTAATCAGGAGAAGAATGAAAAGCTGCAGTTGGAGGCGCTTGATTTACTAGGGGAAAAGCAAAAAGAAGCAGAACTTAAAATAGCGGCTCACCAACGGAAAATAGCTAGATATTTCAGTACAAAAGTCAAGCAAAGAACTTTCCAAATCGGAGACCTCGTCCTGAAGAGAATTATGACACGAACCGGGGTATCTGGACCCAATTGGGAGGGATCATACATGATCAGCCAGAAGTTCACATTTGGCACTTTCGAGCTAAAAACGATAGATGGAATCGCACTCCCTCGAGCATGGAATACCATTCACATTCGTTGTTATTTTGTTTGAAATTTATTTCACATATTTCGCATTATAAATACATCATGAATTGTAAATACATCATGGGTTGTGATTATCATGCAAAGTTTGTACAAATTAATGAAAGAAACTACTTTACCTGTCTAGAATCGTACATTTGCAAGCTTTTATATCAAGCTGGCAACGTTGATCTTGATTACAGGCCTTTTTTAATTTGATAAAAGCACACTTTAAGCCAGACAAGGCTCGATTAATGCTACAGCGCACCTTCTATATAGGGAGCACAAATATCCTTGCATCTCATGTCACACAGGGTATAAAATATGAGGCTATAAATGAGAGGTATCAAAAACCTTGAACCTAAACGACGTGACATCCAGGCTACGGTCCAAGTTCTGAATTTCACCATGGGGGCATGCTCTTAATAACAAAGCTCGAAGTTCCAATTCTGACCAGCCACAATAAGAACTCAGCAAGTAAACTAAAAATCATCCCTCAAGAACAATGTAATAATGAACCCAAGACCTCCCCGAGGGGCACCCGGTTCATCGTCGACGCCATTATGATATGGCTGGATAGCGATATAAATACCGGGCTATGAACCCAAGACCTCCCCGAGGGGCAACCGGTTCATCGCCGACGCCATTATGATATGGTCGGATAGCGATATAAACACCGGGCTATGAACCCAAGACCTCCCCGAGGGGCACCCGGTTCATCGCCGACGCCATTAAGATATGGCCAGATAGCGATATAAACACCGGGCTATGAACCCAAGACCTCCCCGAGGGGCACCTGGTTCATCGCCGATGCCATTTACACATGGCTGGATAGCGATATAAACACAGGGTTTTTAGAGACCTCTTCGGAGGCATCCGTTCAGATGTTGGATCTTCCAAATCTAGTTATTGATTATAGGTCCTCCAAACCCAGTCACTGACGGACCCAAAGACCTCTTCAGAGGCGTCCGATAAGTTCAGCAAGTGTTTGAGTTTTTCAGATTCAACGAACAACGGATCCAAGACCCATTCGAGGGCATCCGATCATAAGCCGAATCTTCCAAATTCGGTTAATGATGGAACTAAAGACTTTCCTCAAAGCAATCTGATAAATCCTACAAGTAACTAACCCGCTCAGTTACCAGGAATAACCTATTTCTCTAATTTGACTATAAATATCATGCTTAATTTTCAAAATATTAAAACCAATTGTGGTATGAGGGCATTACCATCACATTTACAAAATTTAATGATGCTCCCTTAAACATACTACAATCCGGTCATAATTTCATGAATACCCGGCATTAGGTCACTCCGAATAACAAGACTGGATTTCCCGAAATAACTAAGATAAAATTAAAAGATCCTAATAAAATGGTTATCCACATGAAATGGTTGTGAGCATCGTCTTAGTCAAGATCAGGAAAATCCAATAAAGTTGGCCTGTCATAACAAATAACTTATAATGCAGAATTTGTATTGCAAATATGAATCAAGCATGAAATGTAAAAATATAAAAGCACAGCGAAACCTATGTGGAAAAACTTAAAGCATAAAAGTGGGGTACGATTTCCTGACAAGCAAAATAGGAGGATACTGCAAGTGAAAGCTTAAGTGCAAGAGCAGAGAACAACTTCATTCTAACATCGTTAGATAACATAACATATACACAGCCAAAATTACATCATCCACCAGGCAGGTCTAACGCAGGATTAAACATATAAGTCAAAGTCATAAGCGAGGACTGGCACTCGCATTAAACCATCCAGTCTAATAATTTACATACATAAGATGGCACCTCAAAAAGCAGAACAGGAAATTCATAAAAGTCACAATTCCTTCCCATCAGGAAATCACCCCCTAACCAGAAGGAGAAGGGGGCGGATCAACCTTTCCCTCCTGGCCCAGAAACTCGGCAATGACCCTATATCTAGACTTCAAGGCTCAGATAAGCACTACTTTGTCATCCTCCAGAACAGAAATTCGCTTAAGATTTTCTCTGTTCAATCTCTGGAGGTCACAGGCAAGCATGTTCCAACCAATCATCTTCTTTGCAGTATAATTCTCAAGGAGATTGGTATGCTTCTCAAACCAGTATCTGGTATTATCAAGCTGTGCAAGCGCACTACGTTGTATGACATCTATGTCATCAGGAACATCTTGTTTATCGGATGGGTATATGTCCACCTCCACACGCACACCTTGTAAGCACCATCCTTTGAATCGACTAGCGAGTTTAGGATGACATGGTTCAGAGAGATAGCGAGGTTTATCCATGATGACTCGCAGGTCTTCAAGATACGGAGCATTATAGGCAGTGGGATCTGAGGAAGAAAAACATTTGTTTCAAGCGGCTCACTCGATTTGCGACGTTTCCGAAAATCATCCGTCAAAGGACCCTTTATCTTGTTATGGCAAGAAGACATTCTGCATAAGCAATTGCGCTTTTAAATAATAATAAAAATAGAAAAGAGAAGAGGAAGGGGGATGACGGACATCGGGGTCAAGTCATAATGGCGTGGTCATTCATGCCGTAGCAGCGGCATGATGACCTGCTCACGTTACCTCCATGACTTGGAGCTCATGTCGGAGCCATGACCTGAGTCCCATATCGGTTAGCAGCAGGAGGACCACGCCAATTCACGACATAAAAATTTAAATCGTGTATACTACATAAAATTGAGGTTCAAAGAAAATCGATAGATTCCTAAGCCTTTATGCAACATTATACCCGATCAAATCCAACTCTTTTTCAATTCATAACACAAAATATTCAAATGCAGCTCGTAAAATCATCACTTCATCAAAAGTAAGTGAGAATCCTAGAAGTTCTGCACAAGTCTTCAGCATTCAGAAAAATAAAGAAGGGAATTTAGAATCACACCTGATTTGTGAGGATCAAAAGCTTTAAATCTAATTATTAAACCGAGGGATTACTTGGGCTTGAATTGCTATGATAATATTGATGATCGGAGGGTTACTTGAAGACGGCCGCCATTAATGAGGCTTCTAGCTTAAAAGAGGATGGTATAGAAGTGATGATTTAATTAGAAAATAATAGAAAGGAAGATTAAAAAAAATAAACCAAATTTACTGGGCCCCCAATGACCCAATATCAAGGGAAAGCTAATAGGCTTTAGTCAAGCCGCAGCCAAGATGTCACAATGACTCCGGTTCAGTACACGACCTAGGAAGCTGGACGACCTAAAGCCCACTGATAATTCAGAGGCGCACGACTCACAACATGATAATGAAGAGGGATTGATTTTTCAAAAGCTTCGGACAATTTAATTAAAGTGCACGAAAAAGGTATTGGGAATATCATGGTTCGAAGCCCATGTCATTTTCAATAACACAAACTTCGAGGGGCAAATGTTAACCCATAAAAATGCGCGTTCAATATGTGGGAAAAACCATGACGTTATTCGATATGTCGTGGGGCCTGATACCAAAATACCAGATCGTTCTAAAGCCATGTCGTGGAGATAGGAAGGAACCATGTCATCTTCAACTGTGGCATATCAGTCAGGTCGTCATACTGCCTATCAAGTCATAAAGCTAAGGCATGCGCCTCTGTGTCGCAACCAAGACTCTTTTAAATCGTATCGCAACTCGTTAAGTCGTCCCCAAAATCAAGGCGAAATATCATAAAATAGGGCTGAACTTCATGTCGGGCAGCGACATGAAGCTATATCACTGTTATCCATGTCATTCGGCGGCATGATCTACGAGTAACTTGTATCGGCCTAAAACCATGATAAGTGAGCCAAGTCGGATTCAGGAAACATACCATGTCGCCCCGAGGAAACCAGGTTGTCCCCAAATCATGCCGCATTTCATTCATGGTGACAGAGTAAAGTAAAAGCATTTGGCAATCACGTCGTCCATCCATCGTGTCGTTCAGCAACTTAAGGAGCAAGTGGACGACATAAAGATCAAGCTGCTACTCAAGATCTCAACACAAACCATGTCGTGACCTACCTATTCCTCGAGATATGAAAGCCAAGTCGCTAGAGTCATGTCGCAAAGGAGGAGGGTCATTCATACCACATCGGGTCGCTTGCAATCATATCACACCCTTCCATGTCGTGCACCACTCATAACATTATGGCTAAGTTGTCATGCAACATGGCACCATTGCATGCTATAAGCCTAAAGCACAAAGAACCATAAAGTTACGCAACATAAATCATGTCGTTCAGCCTTCATACCGTTTAACGACATAAAGGGCCAATTTCCCTTCAAAGTCCGAAGCTAAACATTGTCGTGTCTTATTCATGTCACCTCCAACTAATGTCGAATTACACCAACAATACGAGCCATGATAGGGAAGTCATGTCGTGTCGAGAGTTCAAGACGCCAGGAGCTTAACCCGCCATACGACATACGTCATGTCACTGATGACATGAGTGAGAGTCCAAGTCATGTCGGGAGGCAACATGAATCAAGTGACTTTCTGCATAATTACAAAACTACCACCTGGTCTAGAAAACTCCTATATATATACCCCTCATTTCTTCATTTAGGGGGATCGAATCTTGAGACCACGAAGTGCTGTCGGAAATATTCCACAACATTTCTAACACTTATCCAACACAAATCCAACATGATAAGGGGAAGATTAATTCATGGATCGTGATCCCTATCAAGCACATACAAATGATTCAAGAGTTGAAGATTGATTGAGCAAGCCCACATTGAACTGGGATTCCTTTCAGTTCTACTACATCTACATCAAATCTCCGCTGAATAATTCTCTTCTCAGTCATCTTAAGTAGATTAAGTGTGATTCATGAGTAAGGGAGTGATCAAATTGATGTAAGAGAGAAGTTGATCTTGTAATTTCGATATTGGCAATGAAATTTCTTATGAAAGTGGATGTAAACCCTTATTGGGTTGAACCACTATAAAACTTGGTGTCTTTTTCTTATATTTCAATTGTTGTAAGGCTCCACTTTTCATTTTTGTGAGACATTTCTTCACTTTTTTGCTGTTTTTCCCAATTTTGGGGTAAACAAGAGGTGCCCACTTATCCGAACAATCAACAAGTGCATCCGAATAACTACCACTTTAGCCCTTTACTGGGAGCTAACCAATGTCGGGCATTAGTAGTTAACCATTCGATGTGAAGATAGCCAGGCTTCAATCGCCATCTTCAATATCTTCGATTTAAATCGTCGTATAATCATTTGAAATGAGATTGAACTCGGTCTTTTCAAATGATTCTCGCATATATATATATAGTTTAAAACCATTTCACACCGTTAATGATATTTAATGACGATTTATCGCTATTTTTATTTATATAAAAATAGCTAAATTAATTAAAGGACGCTTCGGGTCAATAGGCGGCCCTGTCACTATTTTTATTAAAATTTGATTTACACCTATCTCGAAATCTAACCGTTGGATTTTAACAAAATTATATCGTTGGAAAGATCTTCCCAAAGCGGTCCTAACGGTTCCAGTTTTGGAAAAATCCGATGGTCGGATCTTTTGGTATAATCGTTTAAAGTTACAATTCCGAAACGCGAACTACCATGCGTGATTCGTTTAATTTTAATTTATATATAAATTGTTCGACGATTCCTCTAACGCGTTTAACATGCCAAAGAAAGAAACTTTGTATTGGCATATCATACCCACATATTCACAATGTCAAACCAATATATTTCCTTTACATGACAATTGAACCAATGATAAGTAAAAACTAATTTTATTTGTATTTCTATTTATAACTTTAACAAATACAAAGGGAATGGTTTATTTATATAAAGTTTCCAGTGAATGTTTTTACAATAAAAATAATTCATACAGATTCTAGTGTACATATTGTCATTTAAATGATATTTTAACTTTGCATATAAATTCTAATATATGCATTATAAATAAAAATGTTATCTTAACTATGCATATAATTTCTAATATATGCATTGCAAATAAAAATGTAAGTTTAACAATGCATATAAATTCTAATATATGCATTGCAAATAAAAATGTAATTTTACTATGCATATAAAAATATAATTTTACTATGCATATATATTATAATATATGCATTGCAAATAAAAATGTAATTTTACTATGCATATAAATTCTAATATATGCATTGTAAATATAAATGTAATTTTACTATGCATATAAATTCTAATATATGCATTGCAAATAAAAATATAATTTTACTATGCATATAAATTCTAATATATGCATTGTAAATAGAAATGTAATTTTACTATGCATATAAATTCTAATATATGCATTGTGAATAAAAATGTAATTTTACTTTGCATATAAATTATAATATATGCATTGCAAATAAAAATGTAATTTTAACAATGCATATAAATTCTAATATATGCATTGTAAATAAAAATGTAATTTTACTATGCATATAAATTCTAATATATGCATTGCAAGTAAAAATGTATTTTATACAATGCATATAAATTCTAATATATGCATTGTAAATAAAAATGCCCCTTAGTTTTATACACAAATTCTAATGCATATTTTGATGTTTCAATTTGTTAACAATTTATTTAAACAAAATGTATGAGAGCGATGTTTTCATTTTCCTTCTTCCTAGCATGTTAAAAATAATGTCTTAACATACAAATATTTTCTAAACATATGTTTTCTAGTGAATCACTTTACATTAAAAATGGAATTTTTAATGTTGCAACATTTTTATTTAGACAGTCATAATTCCCATGAATCAAATTTTACATAAAAAATTATGATTTTAATGTTTCAACACATTTATTCAAATATGAACAATTTTCATATGAATCATTCTTTTTATAAAAATTAGAATTTTAATGTTAACATTTTTATTTTTAAAACATGAATATTTTCTAGTGATTCGTTCATTTCATTAAAAACAAATTTTTCAATGTAAACATGTTTTTATTTTAAAACATGCATATTTGTCTAATTCCTATCATTGCATAAAAAAAATGAATCTTTAATGTAAAACATGTTTTCATTTTAAAAACATGATTATTTATCTAACTTCTATTATTACATTAAAAAGTGAATTTTTAATGTAAAACATGTTTTCATTTTAAAACATGGATCTTTTCCTATATTTTATTCTAGACATTAAAAATGTGAGCTTCTAATGTAACCATGTTTTTTTTCTAAAACATGAAAATGTCCTTAATTCCTATTTTAATTCAACAAAATGTACAAAAGTTGATATTTCATTTTTGGTGACACTTCTTGTTCAACAAATGATAAAATTTGATATTTCATCTTTGTTGAAAACTCTAGTTCAACAAAATGACAAAACCGATAATTTTTTTTGTTGAAAACTCTAGTTCAACAAAATAACAAAAATTGATGTTTTCTATTTGTTGAAAATTATAATTCAAAAAATAGACAAAATTTGATGTTTCTTACTTGTTGAAAATTCTAATTCAACAAATAGACAAAAATTGATGTTTTCATATTTGTTGAAAATTCTAATCCAACAAATAAACAAAAAATTGGTGTTTTTATATTTATTCAAAATTCTAATTCAACAAATAGATAAAAATTGATGTTTTCTTATTTGTTGAAAATTGTAATTCAACAAATAGACAAAATTGGTGTTTTCATATTTGTTGAAAATTCTAATTTAACAAATAGATAAAAATTGATGTTTTCATATTTATTGAAAATTCTAATTCAAGAAATAGACAAAATTGGTGTTTTCATATTTGTTGGAAATTCTAATTCAACAAATGGATAAAAATTGATGTTTTCATATTTGCTGAAAATTCTAATTCAACAAATAGACAAAATTGGTGTTTTCATATTTGTTGAAAATTCTAATTCAACAAATAGAAAAGTTGGTGTTTTCATATTTGTCGAAAATTCTAATTTAACAAATAGATAAAAAATGATGTTTTCATATTTTTTGAAAATTCTAATTCAACAAATAGATAAAAATTGATGTTTTCATATTTGTTGAAAATTCTAATTCAACAAATAGACAAAATTGGTATTTCGTATTTTTGTTTTATAACAAATTGATTTAAACAAAATTTTCATTTTTGTTTTGACCGATTTTATTTAAAAAAATGACAATTCCAATGCAACTAATCTAATTAACCCAAAAAGGATAATTCTTGGTTTTACTATTTTAACCAACAAAATGATGAATTTTGTCCAATGATTCTAATTTGATCATTTTATCTAAACAAAAATTATGTATTTTTGTTTCACTCACTTTATTGCAACAAATTGATCTATATGTTTTAACAGTTTGATAACCACAGATCATAATTTTATCACCACACAATATCACAAAACAAACAGATCTACATACTACATCCAACACAGATCAAATAATGAATAATAACAAGTAGGAATTAACTATAAATTGGTGAAAATAAAATCAGAATTATTTCTAGTTATTTAAAAACAAGAAATAAATAGATTTCTCACAGTCGTTTAAATCTGAATGATTCTGATCTAAAATTTGACCAAAATTCGATCTGCTCAGAATTTGTTCTAGTCAGTCTAGAAACGCAGATCACGTGCTCACGATCGCAACGCTTCAGAAATCGTTCAATTCTGATTTAGTATGAATAATTTGTGATTTTATTTTTGATGATAATAATTTAAATTTAAATAAATAAATAATTTAATTACATCAATACCCTTCTTCCTCTTCCATCAAAACACGGCCGCTATCAACCTAAATGGTTCGATCCGAGGGTTCCTTTTTATGTTCAAATCACGAGGCTTCAGGATGATCGGGGTGTACTGCATCGAGGAGGGAGGTGGCACGCTTCAAGGGGGACCCATGGTGTGGGGTGAGATCCACCCTAACGGAGACGGCGACGGTTGTAACACGTGGACTTTGGGGTGCTGGAACGACGTGAATGCTTCACTGTTTCCGGTAAACTCCGTATGGAAACAAAGCTTGTAAGATTCTCTACAATAAACCCCAAAGGGGCAGGAAATTTTGTTATGAGGATTGGAGGGAATTAGTGGGGGAAGTAAAGATCATTTCTGGCCATGGAATACATAGATGGCGGTGGCTACTGTAGTAGATTAGGGTTTGTAATGAGACAAATGGATTTTTATAATATTTAATTTCTAATTTTTACAAATATACCCGTTATATCTTAGTAGTTCCAATTCCAATCCAACAGAAATTGTTTATACCCAATTGCCCCCGTTCTGGATCTAATGGGCTAGGTCCCGCCAGCCCAAACTGTAACGTCCCGTATTTTGATCGCTTCAGTTTCGAATATTTAAATTAGTTTAAATATTGAATTAGTAATATAAATGAATTTTTATATTAATTAAACAAAGTTTGAAAACGTATAAATATATATATAATTAAAATGAGTTCAAAATGGCGCGGTAGTTCGTAATATTCAGTTTTGAACTTCAGTTGAGTGTACATGATCCGTTATAAGTTAGAATTTGCCGAAACAAGAAACGTTCAAATCTGTTGAACTATAATTTTGTGATAAAAGAGGAAAATCGAGATTTCGTATTTTATATTGATAGTTATGGCCAAATAAAATTTTGAAATAGTCGCTGTGAAATCATTTATAAACCATAGCAATTTATTTAATTAAATAAATCAATTTAATATTGATTTAACTGGACAATGGGATATCGAGTTTAGAATTTAAGTCAATGTAATATAAATTCAATTGTGTGTATTTTAAATAATAAATTAGTGGATTTGTTTATTTTTATTTTTTTAGTTTATATTAAATCGAATCAAATGCTAAATTATCCATTTAATTTAATATTTTCTGTATATGGTCAAATTAAACCGTGAAAACTGTTCCATTGTGTTCAGAATGGGGGTAAGACCCTAGGAATGCCTTTTGTCGCGTTCAAATAGGGGTTCGATATCGCTGGCTATTTTAATATAAGGTACATCAGTTAAATAAATAAAAATTAAAATGAAATGAAATAAATATAGTTATAGGAGACGACCTATAACCCCAACACATGCTATTCTGCAAGCTACCCCGTCCTCTCTTTTCACCTTTACGTCAAAATTTCATCCTTCTTTACACAGTTTCAGTACGCGGCGAACCTCTCTACAATGCAAGCCTAAACCTACTCGTACCATGGTGAGGTCGACGTTGTTCTTATACCTACCTCTGCTCTCTATATAAACATCCACTTCCTTCGCTCCATTCTCAAGCCAACCCACTTCTACTCTTTCGTTTCAATTCTGTTTGTAAATCACGAAATCCTTCCGTTATTAAAAAAAGGAGATCAAAATTCGAAATCGAAAGGGGAATTGTGGGTTCCATTCAACGAGATTTGAAATCACAGCAGATCATGGAGCTCGCCAACAATCTGGAGCCACTTGTGATTGGGGAATGATGATGGGGATTTTCAGCGATTCCTGGTAAGGACTAATGTTGGGGGTTTTGTTATCGCAATGGTATGGGTTTCGAAGGGGAGGTGGTGGTGCGATGACTCTGGTTGTGTGAACTAGAGTTGCGACTTGAAGTGGGAGGATACAGTGAGTTCGATTCGTTTTTCTGGAAGGCCAGCGTGTGTTTCTGGGTTCAAATAAAGGGATGCTATGATAGTGGAAGAGTTCGAATTGGAGTTAATGAAGAAGTTCGATCCCTTGTTTTTGGAGAATGCGTTGGAGTTCGGCACTGATGGGAATGAGTTAGGATCTAATAATTTTAGGGACTAGGATGCGGACTGTTAATGTGGAGTAGTGTAATGGGTTGGAGGAGTTGCGTTTTGGGTTGAACTGGAGGGATGAGACACTTTTATGGACTGGATTGTTGCTTGCATTGATGAAGGAACTGGGAAGTTAGGGGAGTTGTTCTATGATGTTGAGGATTTTTGATATGTAGTGTGTAACGACCCGTGTTTTTGACCGTCAAATATTTAATTTAAATTATTTATTTTAAATATTATATTTGGAATATCGATGGAATTTAATATTCATTTCGTTATTTAAACGAAGTTCGAACGTTATATATTTATATAATTATAAATCGAGCTTGAAAATGGCGTGCAGTTCGTAAATTCGAGTTTTGAACTTCAAATGGATATACAGGATTCGATATAGGTCGGATTTTTGTGATACAAGAAACGTTGGAACCGTATTGATTATAATTTTCATATGAAAGAGAAAAATCCAGATTTCGTGTTATAGTTTCATAATTATGGCCAAATCAAAATTTAGAATAGTCGCTATGGAAATTCGCTATTTAATTATAGGCCGTTAAAATAGCCGTTTCGCAAACAGACACCGTTTTCGACGAAATCAGTTTCATTAGAACCGTAACGTTAAATTATTGTACGCTGTTAAATGGCGTGGCAAACCGATGTCGTATGTGACCACGGTAGCCAAAAACGCCCGTTCAAATTCTATAGCGTGCATTCAAATAAATATAAGGAGCATTTGGGCGTAACTTGAGCAGACGATCGAATTAGGCCCCGGAACCAGTTCCGTTGAGTTGGTATCGTCGATTAGAGTCAGGATAGGTATATAGTTTGTTATTTTTAGAGATCAAGAAATTTGGCGTTAAAAAGGGTAAGGCGGTTCGGGGTAAAAACAGCCTACCGGGCAAACGGTCTCAGAATGCGACGAAACTAGTGCCATTGGGTTCGTATCAACAAATTATTGTAGGATTGCAAAGTTTCAAGTTGATTTGATTTATCTGGTGATCGTGGAAAAATTAAACGCGTGTTTATTTCTGGTTTCATAAAGGAAACTTTTTCATATGACCTCGGATTTCGACGAAACTTGTCCCATTGGATCCGGAATACCTTTTTACATTAAGAATAGCTTTGCTATCAGTTAACAGAGATCGTTTGTAGGGGTTTTAATCAATTACTTCACGGTGAAGTTTCATTGATAATAATAATATAATATTAAATTATACTATATACACAGCTACACTACCTTTTTTCTTCTGTCCTATAGATTGGAACGATACAATATAGGCACATGCACTCTGCTACGCTCAAGCTAAAACGTCACAGCTAGTCCCTATTCTTTCAGCTAATACACATCCCTCTTCTTAACACTGGATGTGATTTCTTTTCGTCTCAGCGTTACATCTAGTATGGGATTTCTTTTCAGTACTAAGTATATATTTTCTTGTCTGCCAAAACTCTTACACCGTGCCGACCAAGGTGAAAATGGCAGCATTGTAATATGTGAACCGTGGTGATCAAGGTACTGAATAAAATACATTTTCCACTTGCGTGCGTGCCACACCTCCTTCATCTATAAATAACGCCCATCTTCTTTTTGTTCAAAAAAGAAAATTCTCCAATTTGAAACAAGATTCAGGCTCTTCATTTTCAGTTCTTTTCGCTGACATCACCGAAAACAAAACCTCTCCTCTACAAAAAAAAAACGAATGAAGAAACAATGGGATGAATTGGCGCTGTGCGGCTCCAGCAAGTGAAGCTTTGGGAAAGAAGATGAAGAGAGGAGTGGAGCGTTGTGTTCTGGTGGGTGGTTCGGACGTTGAGAAATGCAATGCAGTAGGAAGGAATTGGACCCCGGGAGCTCGACGCGGTGTACATGGCAAACGAGATAATCAAAGCAGGCTTGGGATGGTGGTTCGAACAAATGGACAAGGGTAATAATTGGTATACCACAGATTCAAAGTAATTAATGTTACTAAAATTGACTATCTTTTTAACCTAGGAACCAACGAATAGAAGATCAACCGATTACCAGAAATTGGTTAGATCAGTTTGGACACAACGAAAGGGATTAAGAGATAATCATAAATTAGCGTGTATTAACTTAAATTTTAATTTGTTGCAGGCATAATCATGAATAAGCGTCAGTAGAAAGACCAAATAAGGGAGCCGGATAGAAAGAGAGTGGACGACCAGATTATGTGATAATGGAAGTAGTAAAAGGTTAACGTTAATTGATACATATAAGGGATTTATTTTTACTTAATCATATAACCATAATACTATTATTTGTGCAGTCCACACAAGATGTGTGATTTTGAGAGACCGAGTATTACAGCATGACTCTGAGTTAAACAAAGATGTTGACCGGCTTAATTCCCCCTCATCTAAGTAATTATATAAATAGTTATAATTAATTCAGTTATGAATCAACTTAAAATTTAAAAGCGTAACTTATAATTTATATGGCGCACTCATATGTTGACAGAACCGGACAAACCCGGAGACGATAGAATCGTCGCAACGAGCATTGCATTTTCGAGTTCATTTGAATAATAGATGGAAATAGCCAGAATTTACAGTTACATTGAACGACTGTTCAATTTAGCTGTGACCGAACCATTTCAACGGAAGCAAATCAAGGTGAGTTAAACTCACTCAGTTACCCTTTTTATATTTTATATAAATTGGGTATTTTTATTTTTGTGTGCTCTGCTTGCAAATGGTTGACTGTTTTGCTAGTTGTCTGTTTATCGGTTGATTTAACAGATGAAATTAAACCGTGTTTAATTTCAGTGAAATACCAAATCGTTGTTTCAACGATTGGATCCAACGGAGGTAGCTTACCCTGTTGGTCACGTTTATTTATAAACATGTTTAATTGTTTGAATTGTTCTGTTATTTGGTTGAGGTTAAATGGTTGTTATTTATCATCAGTTAAATGTGATTGATTTGGTTGTTGTTTATTGACTGGGTATTCAACATCTGTTTGGTTTAAACCAGTGGGCGGTGTTGGTTAAGTGTTTAGCAGAGTACGGCCTATAAAATCAATCGAGTTAAGAATAGTGTTTCACCGTCAGGTGGATCGATAGAATTAAAGTTATAAAATTTATTTTATAACTGAAGTTAGATTTGAAATATATTATTTTAAATAAATGTTATTAAAAAGAAATAAGTATTTTATTCAAGACTTTGATTTGTTAGTAAATTATTTTGGTAAAGTAAATGCTGATGTAAATCAGATTTACAAGCAGAGGTATGCGAGTGGTTAAACTTAGTTGATTGTTTTGTAAAGAAAACAATTAATGGAATCTATTTAAATTAATTATATTTTTATTTAAATTAAAGTGGAAATTAGTTGGAATCGGTTAGTGGAATAACCGCGTTGAAGTAAATTTAATCGACCGTTTTGAATTGGAAGTGATTATCAAATTTATGTGTTTGATGAATATTGTTAAATTTAGATAAAGGGTTTAAAGGGGTTTACTATTTAATTTAGTTAATAAAGGGTTAACTACTAAAGTAGTGGATAATCGAAGTAAAGTATATTCTAAATAATTTAGAAGTTTCTTTCCAAAGTAATCGAAGTAAAATTTAAATCAAGTGAACAGGGAAGAATGGAAATAAGATTTGCAAAGCGGTGAAAGGTCGAATAGTTTTGGAAGGAGAAGAGAGATAAGTAAATCTAGTTCAGAAAGCTGGTTATAGGGTTGTATAACCAAATCAGAGTTAAATGGAAATGGTTTTGAGACCGGAGTGGAATTTTGGTGTTTGGGTTACAACTGATATTTATCTGAGGATAAGAACGTGTTTGATCAAGGTCTGAGAGGTAATTAAAATACCCCAACTTGAACAGCATCGGGATTATCTGAAGATAGTATTAGTTGATAATCGTAAGAGACGTTAGTGAATATGTTTTGAAAATCTAAACAGCGATTTTAGCGCTGTTGTTATAATATATGTTTTGTGAATCTAATAGCAATTTTAGCGTTGTTGCTATAGTAAATGTTTGTAAACCTAAACAGCGATTATAGAGCTGTTGTTTTGTAAATCTAAATAGAAATTATAACGCTATGGTTATAACATACGTGCTATAAATCTAAACAACGTTATATCATATGTGCTATAAATTTTCTTATTAAACTAATGGATTCCCCGAATTTAAAAAATAAAGGATGGTGTGACAAGTTTATTCGAAAGGAAAATTAAGGGTAAATTGGTTATAAGTTATTTTACTAAGTATTGTAACGTATTAGTTCTAAGGACATTAATATATAAGAATATAGTTATTCGAGCTAGAGTTAGTCAAACATAGTTATTCAGGAAGTGTGCCATTTCGTACGACTGTTAACGTAATTCACAGGGCTGCTGATAGCCTACGGCGGTCGGATGTTTCCTGAGGAAATGAGGCGTAACCATTGTGATCGCTGTGATCTAGAGTCAAGCGAATGGAGTTAAGTCGAATATTAGTTAATTGATAGGAGTTAAATAAGTCAAGTTAATCAATTAGAGTTAAATCGAATTAGAGTTATTCAAAAATCGTATTTTTGAATATTAAAAGAAATAAGAAGTTCTTAATTTAACAAAAGTAAATCTGTTTGTTAATGGCCAAGTGATGCTGAATACTGAACCAGTGAACTCATTGGAGTGTCATGTTTGCAACACTGAATATTTTGATAGTTAAATCACCGACTATCAAACCCGCCCAATACGATTGTTGGTACGGAAAGACCGGGATCGAATTTATATTCGAAAACCATTCTGACCAACAAATACGTGAAGATATCAGAAGATAATCGTGATGGAGCATTGAAGACCGTGGATTTTCATAAATGGAAGAACCACTATAATTCTATGCTTGGCAAACAGAGATAAGCTATGATTCTATCGTGATTGGAATCGACGGGTGGCAAGGACTTCTCGCTACTGATCCATGGGGTGATTCCTATATTGGATGCAGTAGGAGAGTGCCTTCGGTTCATCCTGTTCCTGGATGACTTGTATGGACGGATGTCTGACAGAGTATTTCCAAAGGGTCACGTACGTTGATTTCTTCAAACGTGCGATAGTTGTTGGCGGAGATTTGCCGTTCTCTTAGCTTCCAGCTAGAGCTAGAGTATTTTTGTGGACGTCAATTAGTGATATCTGATGGATTTGACGATGTGGCATTCAAAGTGAATGACGACCAAATGTTCAAGAGTTAATTCTGGCCTCAAGCCTCATCAACCGGGAAATGACAAAAATCGGGCAGGCAGCATGGCTATGTGGGTCGCTCCCATTAAGGTGTATAATCACCTATCTAGAGGAAGTCCTATTTGTTTCTTAAATCTATGTTTCGATGCTGTCCCTTATCGGGAGATGGTTGCTGATCCCAACCGTCGGTGATATACATTCGATACACTCAAGCGAAATGAGTGGTCGGTCATGTGAGGGCCAGGTTGCAAGATGTTCTTGCTGAACCCAGTGTATTCGTCTCTAGAGATACATTATCGGCAGGTGGTCCCATACCTTGTCATAGTTGGAATCCAATCTCCATTAAGCGCCGCGGTTTTTGTTTGTATACTATATATGTGGAGCGTGAGATGCAAGCGTTCCACTAGATTGTTATTTACTTGTACTTAGACATGATTATAATATCAGACAAGATATTGGTTTCAAAACTGTTTTGGGTTATCGTAAGGTAAAAACCGTCCGTGTTTATGTGTGGATTTGGTCTTACGATTATCCTTTTCTTTTGAAAAGATTTTGAACTTTAAAATCATGATTTGATTATTTCCCCTTATTACTGTGCGAGTTTATCTCACTCTGGTCCACCAAACTGACCCGGTGTTTTGTAAATGCTCGGGTTAGCCCGGCGTGTACAGGTTCAGGTTATCGAATGCTGTGAAGTCCAGAGACGAGCTGGAGATGTTCAGGCGTATGATACTATATAGCTACTATTCCGCTGTGTGTTGTATATGGCAACAGGCTATTATAACTGTCCCATTGTATGATGTACTCTGATACTGTAAGTATTTTCAAAGCTCTCAATAAAGATTTATTTCTGTATTATATTTTGTTCCGCTGCGATGTGAGACTCTGTGTGGTGTTTCTTCTTCTTCTTCTATTCTAATATTTCTTTCTTTCTTATCTCACCCTCTAACTTCTTTCTATTAATGATCTGGAATGTTCGATGTCTGAATGGTCAACACGGTAGTTTGATGTTGATTTTCGGAGTCGAAAATCTCAGTTCGTTACATAGTGGAAGAAAGGTGAGTCCGTTCTCTTGGTTTTTGGGGGATGATAGATGATGAAAATGGCTGCAGGACATGGGTTGAGGTGGATAAATAGAAATAGTGAATTAAGCGTAAGATGTTCAAAGAAATTCTTGAGTGGAAAATTGCAATTTTTAGGCTGATGTTATTTTGCTTTGTGGATTAGGCAAGTGGGTGGCAGTTAATAAGGTAAACGTTTTCACCAAATTTAAATTTCCATAGAACTAATTTATATATTCGTTAGTATTTAATTTTAAATAAAAATATTTAATCGTTAAATAAAATAATACTATCATAAGGATAAATTCAATTAAGACGAGTCAAATAGACGGATAGCCGCGAGGTACGGGATTAAACTGGATATTTGGCAAATGAAAATCAAAGTGAGTTAAACTCACTCGGTAAATTATTTGAACTGTTTTTTAATAGTTCAAAATTTATATTATTGCTTGCTGGCTGCTAAATTGATTAATATAAAGTTATAATATATTATAATAATAATATATAAAAATAATATTGGTGATTGTTGATTAGATAATTCCCGCGGTACCATTAGCGGATGCCCGCAGTACCATTAGCGGATGATTTCCCTATGCGCCCCACAATATATATATATAGTGGATGGCCTTCTATAACATGATATCCTGCCTCGAAGCAGGATGGGTATTATTATTGTTGACTAACATCTGTGGATGTAGGAAAAATAGGTTGGAGGGATCCAACTGGATTCCTCAACATTTAAATTATTAGTTTTCATATATATGCTTATATATGATGTGTTTTAGAACCTGTGACAGTTTATAGTATACTTGGATGTGTTAGTGACATAGATTATTGATTTTGGATATTCTAAATATCCTAAATAATAATATTTGGATTTAAAATAGAAATTGAAACATAAAAAAAAGTTTAAAGGAAATATCTACTTTTAAATAGGAATATTCATTTGAAATCCAAATTATTATATAATTTAAAATTAAAGGTTTGTTTAAACAAATGTGTTAGTGAGGCAATTTTATAAACGATGTTTATAAAGAAATGACTACCATTTGAGAATTTGGAAATATGGATTTCAAACTAGAATTGAAATATGAAAAGAACTTAAAAGAATATAATTATTTTCAAAAAGAAATGTTTATTTGGAAACCAAATAAAATAGAATTTTAAAATAAAAATATTTGTTTTAAACAATGAGATAAAAGGACGATTTTATAAGTGACATTACAATAAGTGGAATTATTACGATTATTTGGGAAATTGGGGAAGTGCAAATTGTCGGAAATTCAAAAGGGAATGGAAATCGAATAATAAGCCAATATTTTTTTCCAATTTTAAGGAAAATCATAAAAGAGGTTATATGAAGTAAATTTATAATTTGAATTTGTAAATAGATTGAAACTTGAAGTTTCATGTAAAATCGAATTTGACTAAATGTGTCAATTATGGATTTGCATTGGGAAACGTCATTCTGAGGAAAGGTGAATAGGTGTAAAAGTAAATGAGTTTATAAAAAGAGCTTAAAGGAAATATTTATTTCCAAACAGAAAGGGTTATTCAAAATCCAAATAGAATTTAAGAGTAAATATTTTGAAAAATGTGACTTTAAAAGGGACATGATAAAAGAGGTAAAGTTATTGTTATTGGAAAATGTTGAAGAAATATATTTTGAGTGAGAATTTGGAAATAAAATAGAAATCAGATTTGAAACACGTATTTGAATTAAATGGAAATTTTCCAAACACAAAGGGAATATAAGATAACTCCATAATTAGAAGTTATAACTGAAACTTAAATTTTGTAAGTATGAAATATAATTGACTAATAAGTCAAATATGATTTTCATCTCACAATTGAAATGAAAAAGGGGTAAAGCAAATATATCGCCAAATGAAGGCAGGTTAGGAAAAGTTGTTCTTATATTATAAAATCTAATTGAACTTAAGGCAACTAATTTAATATATATTACATTAGAGAATTTTATATAAGATTTATTGATAATAATTATCAATTGGGAAATTATACGAATATTTTTATGGAATGAAGTTGTTGAAATTAACTGAGATAAGTTGAAATAAACTATAAAGGAGTTAAAAAGAATATTTATGGAATGGTCTATGATGGTTTGGAACCATACTTTAAAAGTAAAATGTTTGGAATAATGATAAATTGGAGATAAATATCTCGGTTAAAGTAATAGTGAATAACCGGAAATTTTATTCATTTAGAAGTTAAGGGAATTAGAAACTTACTAGGAATTAGTGAGTTGAATGATTTTCTGAGTGTCGATCTGATGTTGGTTTCAGCCTTCGGGGTCGATACTTAGGGAATTATTTTCTTACTAGTTTAAGGTTAGAGACTGATGACTGAGATGAGAAGTGCGTTCTTAAATGTATTTTAAAATGAAAGAGTTTTGAATATTCTTATATATTTATAGAGGAAGAGAAAATGATTATTTCATTTATTGGAAAATAGAGAAGTCTTAAACAAATGATTGGTTAATCACAAAGAGGCTAAAATGATAATAGATATCAAATCAGTGAATTCAGTTTTCTTTTATGGATGAATGGTTGTTTATTTGATAGTTAAATAACCGACTATTAAATCTGGCCTATACGATGGTTAATACGGAAAGACCGGGATCGAATTTATTCGAAAACCATTCCGAACTAACTAATACATAAACGTAGAATATACGAATTTAGGATGGAGCAGTGAAAACTGTAGATCTTCATAAGCGAAAGGACTATTGGTCGAATTCTCTGTAGTCGCACCTGGAGATATTTTGATAGTGATCCTGTCATGGTTGAAATCGACGGATAGCAAGGACTACTCGCTACTGATCCATAGGGCGATTCCTAAGATGCAGTAGGAGAATGCCTTTGGTTTGTCCAGTCCCAGGACAACTTATATGGATGAATGTCTGACAGAGTATTTCCAAAGGAACTACATACGTTTACTTCTCCAAACGTACGAAGTTGGTGGCAAAGAAGGGAAACTTCTTTAGGCTAACAATCTGAGTATTTATGGGGAAATCAACTAGTGATTTTCCGATGGATCTGACGATGTGGCATTCAAAGTGAATGGTGGCCTGATGATCTATAAATACGATTATAACCTCAAGCCTCACAACCGGGAAATGATAGAAATCGGGCAGGCAGCATGGCTATGTGGGTCTCCTCCATTTGGGTGTATTGTCACCAGCTAGAGAATATTCATTTTGTTACTTCTTTTCGCTTCTGTATCTCCCGGGAACGGTTATGTTGCTAGCAACCGTAGGTGACAATATATTCGATACACTCAAGAGAAATGAGTAGTCGGTCATGTGTGGGCCGGGTCGCAAGACTTTCTTGTTGAACCCAGTGTATTCCCCTCTAGAGATACACTATCGGAAGGTGGTCCCATACCTTGTCATAGTTGAAAATCCAATTCCCAGTAAGCACCCACGGTTTTGATTGTATACTATATATGTAGAGATGAGATGCAAGCATTCTGCTAGATTGATATTTATTTGTATTTAGACACTATCATAATATCAGGTAAATTATGATTTCAAAAACGGTTTGGGTTATCGTAAGGTAAAAACCGTCCGTATTTATGTGTGTGCTGGTTTCTTTCGAAAATAATTTTTAACTTTAAAATCAAGATGGATGATACCAATAATTTAGTGGGTTTTTCTCACGTTGGTTCACCAGACTGACCTGTGACGTTTGTAATGCTCGGGTCAAAACCAGTTGGGTCCGACCGAGTTGTACAGGTTCAGAATAAGATGATATGGATTTCAGAAGGCAAGTTAGAGGAGTTCATACGAATGATACATATCTAGATATTTTTCCGCTGTGTGTTGAAAATGAGGACAGACTGTTATAACTGTCCAGATGATTTGAATGACCACTGTACTCTAATGAATTATAAGTATTATTTCAAGTTTTCAATAAGGTATCATTTCTGTATTATATTTTATTCTACTGCGATGTGAGTTGTTCTTCTTCTTTCTCTTCTATTCTAATCTTTCTTTCTTATCTTTTTCTCACCCTCTAACTTCTTTCTTAAATGATCTGGATTTTTGGTACTCGAGTTTGGACACATGGTATATTTGTGTCGAAAATTCGAGCGTCGAATTTTCGATTCGTTACAGTGGTATCAGAGCAATGATTTAGGAATAATCTTGGCTCTGTGGCATAACTCAATAGAGATAGGGTTAGTAACACATTAGATTGAGTTGAGTGTATATATAGCGTATTTGTAGATTTCACATACAAATGTTTTGTATTGTGTTGGTTGATCAGTTCAAGTATTGAAAAGCATTGAACTGGAAATTGATACAATATTATTTTGTAAAGTGGGTAAATGAAATAATTTTACCTAAATTTATTTTTGTATATAAAGGAAACAGTTTTCCTAAATATTGTTGGCATTTGATTGTTTGAATATAATTCAAATAGTATTATGGGATGAAAATGGTTAAGTATCACCAAAAGGTAAAAGTAAATGATGTTTGAAATGAAAAAAAGAATCCGAAAATATAAAATGGAAAGCTAAGGAAACAAATACCAAATTGAATTGAATAAAGTGAAACTTAATTGAAGATAAGTTAAAACGGATTTGGATTGAAACTGAAACCATATTAAACTAAAATGGATTATTGAATCGATATGGAATGAAATTGCTTGAATTCAAGTTCAAATACAAATAAATTAAATATGGATGATCTAAATATAACTCGACTCATATAATTGGAATGTGTCGAGTGAAATAAGATGTGAATTGCAATAAATCCAATTTGAGTAGTAATAATTGAATATGACTTGAAATGCTATTCAATTGAGTTTGGGCTAAGGAGTTCAATCTTGAAATAAAAGTGAATGTATATTGAATAGTGAATATAAACTTGGATTGTATAAACTTGAGTTAAATAGAAATTGAATACAGAATAAATCAAATTTAGTTTGATTGAGATTGAAATTCGAACTCAAAACCAATATGGATTCGTAAATAAAAAAAATAAACTTGGGACTCAAGTGAAAAATTAAATGAACTTGTAAATCGAAAAGAAGGCCTGTAACTTGGGATATATTTGAAACTTGACTCGTTATAAGCAAATGTGTACATATTTGGACATGTTGGTTTCAAACTATCTCAAGTGAAGCAAGGAAATGAATTAATGAATAAATTGGAAAAGTGGAAGAAAATGTTGGATTAATTGTGACTGAATAGGAATGGACATGCATGTGGTTATACAGGTTTATTGGATAAAAGCAAGTGTGAAGAATAAATATGTGATGCCTAACAAAAAGGTACATGTTTAATTCAATATGCACTTTTATGCACCGAATCGGCAAGCCACCTGGCTTTTTGATTTTCTTTTTGAATGAGAAGGGCCTAGAGAGGTGAATTGAGCTTTGAACTATTGACCCATACAAGGGAGGTGTTAGCAAAAAAATTGAAAAATTTAGGGAGTTAGAAAAATTTTCAACAATTTTGAAAAATTTTGTTAACAAAAAGTTAATCGATGTTAAGGATTTTTGCAGTGAAATTGGAACTAGTGAATTGGTTGAATAGTAACAATGTTGAAGTGAGTGTTGAGTTGCATGAGTAGATTGGGAAAAGTGAATAAGGTTTAGCTACATTTCCTACTTAGTAATTTCGGGGACGAAATTATTTTAAGGGGGAAGGAATGTAACGTCCCGTATTTTGATCGCTTCAGTTTTGAATATTTAAATTAGTTTAAATATTTAATTCATAATATAAATGAAATTTTATATTAATTAAACTAAGTTTGAAAACGTATAAATATATATATAATTTAAACGAGTTCAAAATGGCGCGGTAGTTCGTAATATTCAGTTTTGAACTTTAGTTGAGCGTACATGATCCATTATAAGTTGGAATTTTCCGAAACAAGAAACGTTCAAATCTGTTGAACTATAACTTTGTGATAAAAGAGGAAAATCGAGATTTCGTATTTTATATTGATAGTTATGGCCAAATCAATTTTGGAAATAGTCGCTGTGAAATCATTTATAAACCATAGCGATTTATTTAATTAATTAAATCAATTTCGTAATAACCCGGAAATCCGAGCTAATTTAAAATTTTTATTTTGGCGATTTTAGTGAATTTTGAATATTTAAAATGAATTATTTTAAATAATAACGACGAGAAATTTATTTTGAATAGAATTCGAACGTATATATTTATATAGATCGTCGTTAGAATATAAATATTTATTTATATATATAAAAGGAATTGAAAATGGCGTGGTAGTTCAATAATTCGATTTCAAATTTCAAATGAGTGTACAGGATCCAAAATAAACTGGATTTTAGTGAAACCAAAAATATTTGAATCTAATTGAGAATATCTTTCCAACGGATCCGGGAAATCAAAATTTCATAGTGGGAATCAAAAGTTACGTCCAGTTGAAATTTCAGAATAGTCGTTATGGAATTTCGGCCCTTGAAAATGGCCATTTTGCAAACGACCTCGGATTTCGACGAAACCACTTTTGTTGGATCCGCGATGTCAATTTATTGCTAGATTTTAAATTTCATACTTTTTCGATTCAATATGTGAGTTTGGCAAAGGAAAACGTGTTTGACTAGTTTCAGTTGATTTTAATCGACTGGAAAATGGCCATTTTTTCAAACGGTCTCGGAATTAGACGAAGTTAGTTTTGTTAGGACCGTATCGTCAATACGAAGCGAGAAAATATTTTTCTGGAATTTTTCGAGTTAGTATGCGGCCCCGGTAAATTGAAATGTGCGTTCAAATTCAATAAATAGAGTTATATTTTGATTTTGACGAAAACTGATCGAAACGATCGAATCAGCCTACGATACATATCCCATTGTGTTCGGAATGGGGTAATTAGCTATGGATGACAATCGGTGGGCTCAATTTTGAGTTCGAATTAAAAGTCAACTTTTATTTGGGAAAATAAATTAAATAAAAATATATTTATATTTAAGCCCTTAACCCCCTATTCTCTTCCCCGTTATTTTTCAACTCAGAAGAAAAAAAACGATCGAACGCACTGCTCCTACCCCCTCCGTCCACCGTGCCTGGCGGCGATCCCACCCTTCTCCGACCTTCAATGGTGGCGCGCCCCTCTAGTCGCTCCTCCCTCCTATCGCATCCCCTCTCCTCTAAAGCTCCCCCCCTAAAATCGAACGTGAATCCAAGCCCTAACTGTTGGATTCCTAGCCGTCGCAACCAGTAGCCGTGGCCTTCACCTCCGCCTGCTCCCCGCGCCAGTGTCGACGCCCGCGAGCCCCTCCCTCCGTTCATGTGACAATCCCAAAATCCGAGGGGCGGTATTAAGGATAATCATTGGGAAATAACACATTAATCATCAAAGCAGAGTACAGATAATAGCAGAAACAATAAATAAAATAATTTTTACATGGATATGACAGCGGAATCACAACATGTAGGAATATCAGAATAGCATAACGTGGGATATACTTAGTAAAAGAAAGGGAAGTGATCAGTCATCATCGCCAGAGGCGGAATACATACATGCAGTGACATAATAAGAGTATCAGTCTACATCGCCGAAGGCAGAATACATATACATATAGTGAGAAATACGGAAAGTAAATCAGTCTGCATCGCCAGTGGCGGAATCATAATATAAATACAGTAATGGCGGAAAATATCTAAGTCATCTCTATGAAGTCAGCCTCGCCATGAGCCAAAAGTGCATGCTGCGCAGCAGTGCAGAACCAAAAACCACCTGTCACCTGTGTACTAGGCTGCCCGTGTGAAAATAAGGGCACCCGCGTTTGCAAAGTGAAACAAACAACGAGTCAGTCATGGGGACTGGTATGAGGAATCTACTTAACAGTTAAACAACAGTAATAGCAAATCATAGGACCACGCCACTTTCGCGGAACGGGTTTACTCCAGTGATTGCTAGTGTATTTAAAATAAAGTAAATTCTTTTAAAACAATCGCAATGCTTTTAGAAAGAATGAAGCCAGTATAAGACTCAGGTCCCATCATACAATGCAACGCAAGCCGGTGGATAGAGTTTTACCTTATAAGGGCCAAATATGCTTGATACGTATAAAGCAAAGTCATTTGATATTATTACTGGTGCATATATGTTTCAAAAGCGAATAGCATCTTAAATATCAATCATAGGCGGCATAGCTACCATCTACTATGTCTCCATACTAGTTCTACAATCAAATCCGTTATCTCGTATTGGAAATTGGATTTCCGTCATGAGTCGAGGCAAGGGGCAAGCTCCTCTCCGCTTCGAGACCCTCTAGCAAATGCCTCAGGACTACGCACACTGGGTAACCCCTGGATGCTTCAGAGCCGGTCCTCACTTACGTTAGAGGATTGGCAATTCCTGAACACACGTTTCCCGGTCCTTACAGACCTATAATCGAGGCGCCACGCATTCCAACAACCACAAAGGTGAAAAGTAGATAAATATGTCAGGGCTGGTAAGTCACTGACACCACCATAGCTAGAAAGAAACGTCGTGCTCTCCCTGCAGTCCGTATCCCGTTTTTAACTCATACCGGGGTGTGAGGTTCGCGAATCTACGAAATACACAAAGCTAGGCCACGTAGACCTTGCTTTGATCATCATCCACAAGACTTTGCTTTTCAACAGAAGCCTTGATCACAGCATCTTGGCATGCCACATAGGAAGTCCACTCCATATGATTGATTTCCATCGATATATAACCTCTAAGCTCGTACGTCTCAGAGAAGGGCGTTAAGCAAGAGAATAAATTCTCCGCCGCCAAACAGATATATATTTAACAGAGATAAATCAGTATAGAACAAAATCCAATGTCAGACACACAGTCCATTTACAAGTCCGTCCTGGGTCTGAACGAAACCGGAGGCGTCAAATTCCTCGTATATCCGTCCAATCAACATATACGTTCAGACGGCTACTACTTCCGTCCCTCTCCGGTAGCTACTCCGGTTAGGAACCTCAGTAGCGCCCATCCAACCGATACGAAGATCGTCGGTCTTGAATCGTCTTTGCATTTTCCAATTCGAATCGCTCGATGAATTATTTGAAATGAGGGTTAGCTCGGCCTTTTCAAATAATTCACGTCATTAGAATTTAAATCGATTCTTTATATGGTTATATTATTCGACATCCATCTTTTAGTTATTTAGTGTTATTTTCATGTCATACACATACAACCATCAAATATCAAACAATTCAAGCCCAATTGGTTTATTTGCAACCTATGTTGCTTATAATATTTTATAACGATTTTTCGCCATTCTAATTTATTTAAAAATGGCCATATTTAATTAAACGACGTTTTAGGTCGTTTCGTGTCACTGGCGCTGTTTTTCCCTTAATTTGTTTTACTCATATCGGAAAATCTAACCGTTGGATTTCTACAAAGTCTATATCAGTGCGAAGATATTCCCAAAGCGAACCCAACGGTTCCAGTTTCGTGAGAATCTGACGGTCGGATCTTCCACACTAGTCGTTTGAAGTTACGGTTTCAAAATTCGAACTGTAGCGTCGTTATTCGATTTAATTTAATTATATTTATATTTATATATAAATATAAACGATTCTGGCGCTGTTTTTCTTCAGAATTGAATTAGACATTCCGGACAATCCAACCGTTGGATTTTTACAAGGTTGGTGCCGTTGGAAAGATATTTCCAAGGCGAACCCGGCGATTGCGGTTTCAGGAAAATCCGATGGTCGGATTTCTGGTACTAATCGTTTCAAATTTCGATTCCGAAACGCGAACTGCACGGCCTCTATTCCTTTTAATTATATTTATATTTATATATATATATATAAATATAGTTCAATCTATAGTTTCAACTATAGTTTCTTTTATATTTTCAACTTCGTTTTCACTTCAAATATTTCACTAACGCCTTAATATTTCGAAAAATTTCGCCATAACCTCCTTTGTACGGGGAGGGGTTTGGCAATTTATTGGGCCGTATTAGGTACCCAATAAATCCTAAAAAGCATTCACATATTTTTAGTGATATATTCTGGTGTTTACGGGGGAGCATGTACTGATAATCACTCCAGAGAATAAATTCCCGTTACCCCGTTTCCGTTTGGAAATAAATAGTCCATGTGCCGTATCTAATAACTAGAGCGACGTGATTATTGTCAACTCTAGACCCGTGTGGGGTTTTTTATTAATCTGGCATTTTATCGTTATAATTTATATAGTCCATATCAGTCATCAGTTCAACCTGTAGTACATAGTCATCGCCATACAAGCCTCTTGCTTATATGGTAAATCTTCCACCTCGTCACACAAGCTCCAATTGCTTATGTGGAATATGATGAAGTATGCCTATCGTCAAGAAGTATGCCATGTAGTGTAGTTCAAAATTAATTGTTACTATCCTATGGCGTTGTTTATTATTTCACACAGAAAAACCAGCACTCCGCATCCAATGGCATTCACAGGAGTTGATATATAAATAAAATTGCGCAGCCAACTCATCAAGGTTTACCTATTTGTCGGGCACGCAAATAATTTCTTTACTCAACAGCTAATCCATTTTTCCGGTTCAACACATGTATATATATGCATAACAAAGCTAAAAATAATATTCCTAGCAAACTATTATTTATTTTAACACGTGTGTATTTTTAACTAAGCGTATACATGATAAAAGGAATATTTTTATCATCAAAAATATTTATTCGACACATGTGTATTTTTAACTAAGCGTATACATGATAAAAGGAATATTTTTATCACCAAAAATATTTATTCGACACATGTGTATTTTTAACTAAGCGTATACATGATAAAAGGAATATTTTTATCATCAATAATATTTATTCGACACACGTGTATTTTTAACCAAGCATATACATGATAAAAGGAATATTTTTATCATCAAAAATATTTATTCGACACATGTGTATTTTTAACTAAGCGTATACATGATAAAAGGAATATTTTTATCACCAAAAATATTTATTCGACACAAGTGTATTTTTAACACTTCATAATTATCATAAAAATATAGTTTTCAATGTCGATTCATTTTATTTTTAAAAGATGATAACATTCAACACATGAACTTCAACTTAACGAATGAATTGGAATTCAACACATGAATATTCTATATAGTTTGTATATATATAAAAAATGTGATTTTTATTACTAAAGCCATTTGTTTAAATTCGAATAATATTCAACACATGAATTTCAACTCAACGAATGAATTGGCAACTCAACACATGAATATTCGATATCGTTTGTATATATATAAAAAATGTGATTTTTTTTACTAAAGCCATTTGTTTAAATTCGAATAATATTCAACACATGAATTTCAACTCAACGAATGAATTGGCAACTCAACACATGAATATTCGATATCGTTTGTATATATATAAAAATGTGATTTTTATTACTAAAGCCATTTGTTTAAATTCGAATAATATTCAACACATGAATTTCAACTCAACGAATGAATTGGCAACTCAACACATGAATATTCGATATCGTTTGTATATATATAAAAAATGTGATTTTTATTACTAAAGCCATTTGTTTAAATTCGAATAATATTCAACACATGAATTTCAACTCAACGAATGAATTGGCAACTCAACACATGAATATTCGATATCGTTTGTATATATATAAAAAATGTGATTTTTATTACTAAAGCCATTTGTTTAAATTCAAATAATATTCAACACATGAATTTCAACTCAACGAATGAATTGGCAACTCAACACATGAATATTCGATATCATTATGTAAATAATTTCAATGAAGGAAAATTATTCTAACACATAAATATTTCAGAAAATTTCGGCAGCATAACGGCAGGGTAGTTAAAACCGGGACCGTCCCTAGTACGGCTCCTCGCTCTACCTTAAAACCTCGCGGTTTTTGACAATGGGGATCATGCATCTAGTTCGCATGCAGGCGGCATGTTTTATTTTCAATTCCACAATCCTATTCTATTTTGTTTCAACCACAAAGGTATTTTTCAACCACAAATGTATTTTTCAACCATAAAGGTATTTTTCAACCACAATATCAACCACAAACAATTATTTCCAACCATTCGTCATACCATATAATATCACGTCAAACACAAGCAATAAATATCGTCCATGGTCTGTGGACGAGGGGAGTATATATATATATATATATAATATAATAATTCACTTGCATTTCATCACAATTCAAAGCATATATGTTTCAAACAACGCTTGTATAATTTATACATCGCTAATATAACTTATACAACACATGTACATGAGGTATACAATGCGTATATAATTTACACTTCGCTTATATAATTTATACAACGCGATTTCATTCACACAAATAGTTTAGATTCCTCACATTGGTTCTTGCGGTGCTAAAAATCGTAGGAAGGCCAGAAAAATCCGCGGCTTCTTCTAGAATGTAGAGAGCCTCCTTGCTGTCACGGTGTCTCCTGTTTCATCGAATTTCGTTGAAGAACGAAAAAGATATTATTTTTCAAAGTTTTGCAACGCTTTAAAGTGTTAAAACAGTTTAAAATTAAATAACCCGATAGTTTCCAAACCTGTTCAATTCTAGGTTTTGATTTTTCTTTTGATTCGTAGCTCTATAGGACGATCAGGCTGTTGGACGTCGTCGAGGGAGGAAAGAGCTTCCTAACGGTGGTTGTCTGAGGCGATGCGATGGCGAATCCAGGCGGCGGCGGCTCCAGGAAGGCGGTGACTTTGAAGAGCTCGAACTCGTCGACGGCAGCTCTGTTGGTGACAAGGCTAGGTCAGATGTGGAGAGGGGAGTACGGCGAGCAAAAGCCTCAACAGTGGTCGGCGGCGAAGCGGCCTCTGGCGATCGGAAAAAGAAGGGGAAGCGGCGAGCTACGGGGATCGTTCTTTTCGACTGGTGGCTAGGGTTTTCAGGTTTTTATTTTATTTTTATTTTTTTTAAAGAAAATTTCTCATTGGTCTATACTTATAGAAAATTTTTAAATAGTGTTTTTGCAAACGGACTCCTTTTTAAACCCAACGACTGTCGCCCCTAGCTAAATACCCCCATTCCGGACACAATGGGATATGTTTCGTTGGCCATTTCGACTGTTACAGTCAGTTATTTTTCAATTTAAAATATAAAACATTCGATATTTAATTTAAACGTATATTTCAATTTGCCAGGGCCACAAACTGAATCGAAAAATTCCAGAAAAATAAATCTAGCTTTGTTTTGACGATACGGTCCTAACAAAACCAGTTTCGTCGAATTCTGAGCTCGTTTGAAAAACGGCCATTTTTAGGTCGACCCATTTTAACAGAATTTGACCAAACACGTTATCTTTTGCCCCGCTCACATACTAGCTTCAAAAATTACGAAATTTGAAACTTAGCAATAATTTGACATCCCGGACCCAACAAAAGTGGTTTCGTCGAATTCCGAGGTCGTATGCAAAATCTCAATTTTCAAGGGCTATATATATTATATAGCGACCTTTCTGAAAATTCATTTGGCCATAACTTTTGATTTCCGTTATGAAATTTCGATTTTTCAGATTCGTTAGAAAGGTATTGATAAACAGATTTAAATATTTTCAGTTTCGTTAAAATCCGTTATATTTCCTACCCGGTATAGTCAGACTAAGTTTGTGTTCAAAATTTCAAACTGCCATATCATACCAAATTCTATATTTTATTGAAATAGGCTATTTTAATCATTCAAATTTCTTATTAATAACCTAATTTAAAAATTTTAAACTGGTTCACATTTTCCGGGTTATTACAATCTCCCTCACTTAAAACTTTTCGTCCTCGAAAAGGAAATAACAGTTAAGCAGGAAATAAAATGTAAATGTAAAGTATTGTAAAGGTACCTTGCACCGGAGTTAGTCAGAGATGTCCACTCTGCATTTGGGATAGGCTTGTTTAATGCTTTCCTCAGTTTCCCAAGTACAGTCTCTAGGATCACTACTCCACTGCACCTTGACTAAATGGATCTTTTTCCTCCTTAGCTCTCTAGTTTCTTTGCCAACTATCTTTAATGGCTCCCTGCTGAGTGCTAATTCTGGAGTTATGTCAATATCATGTTGTGCTGCTTCTTCCACAATAAGGTCGGGATCATGAACATGTTTTCTGAGTTGAGATACGTGGAACACATCATGTATACCAGGCAACCAATTAGGTAATGAAACCCTGTATGCAAGAGTTCCAATCCGTTCAAGTATAGGAAAGGGACCAATAAATCTCGGTGCCAACTTCCCAGTCTTGCCAAATCTGATTACCCCTCGCATTGGAGAAACTCTTAAATAAACATAATCGCCAACGGCAAACGATATATCCCTTCTTCTCGCATCAGCATAACTTTTCTGTCGGCTCTGAGCGGTTTTCAACCTCTTCTTAATGAAATCGACTTTATCCGATGCTTCTCGAATCATATCGGGCCCTAACACAAGTCTGTTGCCAGGTTCTACCCAACATGCGGGAGATCTACACGGTCTATCGTATAGTGCTTCAAATGGGGACATTCCCAAACTTGCTTGATAGCTATTGTTGTAAGAGAATTCTGCTAAGTGTAAATGATCTTCCCATGAGCCTCCAAAATCAATAACGCAAGCCCGCAGTAAATCTTCTAAAATTCTATTCACCCGCTCTGTTTGGCCGTCTGTCTGAGGGTGATAAGCGGTGCTTAGATTTAATTTGGTTCCCAATTCTTCCTGGAATGCTTCCCAGAATTTGCTAGTGAACAGGGGATCTCTATCGCTGACTATACTGAGCGGTACTCCATGAAGTTTAACTATTTCTTTGAAGTAAATCTGTGCTAGACTTTGAGCCGTTTTGTTGGATCGGACAGGGATAAAATGGGCAGTCTTCGTGAAGCGATCTACGATTACCCATATACTGTCGTTCCCTTTCCTAGTTCTAGGCAGGCCATCGATGAAATCCATCGAGATTTGTTCCCACTTCCATCCAGGAATTTCTAATGGTTGCAATAATCCTGCAAATTTCTGCTGATTACTCTTAACTAGCTGACAAGTGGGGCATCTGCTAACATATAATGAGATACTCTTTTCATAGCTCTCCACCAGAATGTGCGTTTGATATCGTTATACATCTTGCTCACACCGGGATGGATACTTAACTTGGATTTGTGGCACTCATCTAGTATTTCTCTTCTGAGCTCGGGAAGGTTTGGGATGCAGATTCTACCCTTTAATCTTAGAACCCCTTTGTCATCAAGTCGAAAACTTATGGATTCACCTCCTTTGATTCTTTGACTGATTCTTTGAATAAATTCATCGTCTTTCTGAAGAGTCGAGATCCTGTCTATTAATGAAGACGTGATGACAAAACTGGCGATGATTTCATTCTTTCTGCTGAGCGCATCTGCTACAACATTGGCTTTCCCTGGAGTGTATATAATTTCAAAATCATATGCTGCAAGGAATTCTAACCAACGCTGTTGTCTCAAGTTTAGATCTTTCTGTGTGAACAGGTATTTCAAGGATTGATGATTGGTGTATAGTTCGAATTTCTCGCCCAATAAATAATGCCTCCATATTCTTAAAGCAAACACGATGGCTAATAACTCAAGATCATGAGTAGCATAGTTTCTTTCATGCGGCTTTAGTTGACGGCTGGCATATGCGATCACTTGGCCTTTTTGCATTAACACTGCTCCTAGCCCTCTAATAGAAGCATCTGTCCATATGGTCAAGTCTTGGTTACCCTCTATTATTGTCAATACCGAAGCGGTTGTCAATTTCAGTTTCAGCTCCTGGAAAGCTTCTTCACATTCGGGGGTCCATTTGAATTTTTCATGCTTCTTTGTAAGCTTTGTCGATACTCCTGATATCTTTGAAAAATCCTGAACGAATTTCCGATAGTAACTAGCTAATCCAAGGAAACTTCGAACTTCAGTGGGTGTAGTAGGTTGTTTCCAGTTCTGAATCGCTGTAATTTTGCTTGGGTCTACAGCAATTCCTTCTTTTGATACGACGTGGCCAAGGAATTTAACTTCATTCTGCCAGAAGACACACTTAGAAAATTTAGCTTTCAAGACATTTCTTCTTAGAATTTTCAACACTTGTTCTAAATGTTTTGCATGCTCTTCTTCCGACTTAGAGTAGATTAGAATGTCATCGATGAAGACTAGAACAAATTTATTCAACACACCACGGAACACTCTGTTCATAAGATCTACGAAGTATGCCGGAGCATTGCACAAGCCGAACGGCATTACTAACCATTCGTAGAATAAATCGGGACCCCTGAAGGCTGTCAAAGGAACACAGTCTTCGGCTATACGCAATTGGTGGAAACCTGTAGCTAGGTCCATTCTGGAGAATACGGTTGCTCCATTTAATTGATCTAACAGATCGTCTATTCGGGGCAAAGGATATTTGTTCTTCAGTGTTTGTTTATTGAGATCTCGGTAATCAACGCAAAGTCTTAGAGTACCGTCCGATTTCGGGACAAATACCAATGCGGCTCCCCATGCTGAAAAGCTTGGTCTGATCAGACCTTTCCAAAGTAATTCTCGGGTTTGACCACTTAGCTCTTCTTTTTCTTTCGGGGCCATTCTTCTTATCGGATGTACTACTGGTCGGGCATTCGGAATTAGATCAATTCTAAATTCAATTTCTCTTTGCGGTGGTAAGTTTTCTACTTCTTCAAACACATCCGCATAATTTTTCACGACCGGTATCTTTTCTATTGAAGGGGGAGTAACTCCTAAAGAAGACCAAAATTCGGTTCTATTTATTTCTGAGCCATGGCATGGTATATATATAGGTCCAAGCTTCGTTTCGACTTTAACGATTCTTTCGGCACATCTAACTTCAGCCTTATATTTTGTCAACCAGTCAAATCCCAGTATAACATCAAATTCGGAAAGGTCCATAACAATCGAATCAAAGGAGAACTTATAGCAAGAATAAGTGACAGGCACCCTACTGTATGAACTGAGACTAATGGAACCTCCTATCGGGTTTTGTACTTTAATTGGTTCCTTAAGTTTTCTTCGTTTCAATTTTAGTTTGTGAACAAGGATACCAGATATGTAGCTACGTGATGCACCGGTATCAAAAAGTACAGAAACAGGAATATGTTTGATGGTAAGGGTACCTCCCAAGACATTGGGTTTACCTGATCCATCGGTGGTAGCTGGCGGGGTCTTCCCGTCATAGACATGGGCCACTTGTGCGCTCTTCTTCAAAGGGCAATTCTTGCTATAGTGCCCCTTCTTGTGGCAGTTGTAGCATTCAGCTGAGTCACTGGCCCTTGGCTTCTTTGGGGCTTTGTACACGTTAGAGAAATGACCGGGCTTCCCGCAATTGTAGCAGTTTCCTTTCAGGATCTTTGCGGGTTTTTGAGTAGCGGCCGCGGTGATGCTAGATTCGGGTTGGTCTGTTGAAGTCTTGCGCTTATTCCCTGCTTGGCTCTTAGCGCGGTCTTGGCTAGCATGCCTCTCATCCATGTCTTCGTAGTTGCAAGCCGTCTCTACTAGTTCTGTAAAAGGGAGTTTGATGTTGCTCATAGCTCTATCATGGTATTTGCGCTTCAGCCCAAAAATGAATCTCTTATTTTTCGCTTTGTCGGTCAAAACCAGCTCTGGAGCATAGCGCGATAGCCGAGTGAACTTATTCAGATAGTCTTGAATAGAGAGGTCTCCCTGCTGGAGATTAGCAAATTGCTCCCGCATCCTCTCAAGAGCATGTTCCGGCACAAACTTCTCATTGAATAAAGTCTTGAACTGCTCCCAAGTCCGGATGGTACCAGCTACATCCCCGGAAGTAATGGTATCCCACCACAGCTCTGCCTCTTCCTGAAGAAGCCAAATGCCAAGTCGGGCTTTATTGTTAGTTCCCATGCCCATACCTTCGAAGATTTTCTCACAGGTTTTCAGCCAAGCGATAGCTTCGGTCACTGTGCCAGTGCCAGTAAAAGGTTTCCCTCCAAGATTTCTGTACCTCCTTGCCACTTTATCTAACTCAAAGTCTTCTGGTGCTGGTGGCTGAATAATAGGGATCTCCACAGCTACGGGGATATTCCCCCGTCCTCCTGCTGCATCTCCTCGGCCTCCACGGCCTCCTCTAGCTGCTGCTCCACGCGTAGCCATCTAAGAGTACTGTATAAGCAAGAAAAGAGTCAAGCTCACAGATTTGATAATTTTCATACATAATAAAGCAAGGGAATACAAGGAAAGATAATGATGATGTACTGATCAAATTGTCTTGCTAATCCGTTTAGCTCATTCTAGGACATTGCTAATCCTATCTCTAATGAGCTACTCGCATTAGAACACTACTGATTCTATTCTGACGAGGTGTTTAATGTGTTAGATCCCGGAACTAAGGTTAACCAAAGCTCTGATACCAACTGTGACAATCCCAAAATCCGAGGGGCGGTATTAAGGATAATCATTGGGAAATAACACATTAATCATCAAAGCAGAGTACAGATAATAGCAGAAACAATAAATAAAATAATTTTTACATGGATATGACAGCGGAATCACAACATGTAGGAATATCAGAATTGCATAACGTGGGATATACTTAGTAAAAGAAAGGGAAGTGATCAGTCATCATCGCCAGAGGCGGAATACATACATGTAGTGACATAATAAGAGTATCAGTCTACATCGCCGAAGGCGGAATACATATACATATAGTGAGAAATACGGAAAGTAAATCAGTCTGCATCGCCAGTGGCGGAATCATAATATAAATACAGTAATGGAGGAAAATATCTAAGTCATCTCTATGAAGTCAGCCTCGCCATGAGCCAAAAGTGCATGCTGCACAGCAGTGCAGAACCAAAAACCACCTGTCACCTGTGTACTAGGCTGCCCGTGTGAAAATAAGGGCACCCGCGTTTGCAAAGTGAAACAAACAACGAGTCAGTCATGGGGACTGGTATGAGGAATCTACTTAACAGTTAAACAACAGTATTAGCAAATCATAGGACCACGCCACTTTCGCGGAACGGGTTTACTCCAGTGATTGCTAGTGTATTTAAAATAAAGTAAATTCTTTTAAAACAATCGCAATGCTTTTAGAAAGAATGAAGCCAGTATAAGACTCAGGTCCCATCATACAATGCAACGCAAGCCGGAGGATAGAGTTTTACCTTATAAGGGCCAAATATGCTTGATACGTATAAAGCAAAGTCATTTGATATTATTACTAGTGCATATATGTTTCAAAAGCGAATAGCATCATAAATATCAATCATAGGCCGCATAGCTACCATTTACTATGTCTCCATACTAGTTCTACAATCAAATCCGTTATCTCGTATTGGAAATTGGATTTCCGTCATGAGTCGAGGCAAGGGGCAAGCTCCTCTCCGCTTCGAGACACTCTAGCAAATGCCTCAGGACTACGCACACTGGGTAACCCCTGGATGCTTCAGGGTCGGTCTTCACTTACGTTAGAGGATTGGCAATTCCTGAACACACGTTTCCCGGTCCTTACAGACCTATAATCGAGGCGCCTCGCATTCCAACAACCACAAAGGTGAAAAGTAGATAAATATGTCAGGGCTGGTAAGTCACTGACACCACCATAGCTAGAAAGAAACGTCGTGCTCTCCCTGCAGTCTGTATCCCGTTTTTAACTCATACCGGGGTGTGAGGTTCGCGAATCTACGAAATACACAAAGTTAGGCCACGTAGACCTTGCTTTGATCATCATCCACAAGACTTTGCTTTTCAACAGAAGCCTTGATCACAGCATCTTGGCATGCCACATAGGCAGTCCACTCCATACGATTGATTTCCATCGATATATAACCTTTAAGCTCGTACGTCTCAGAGAAGGGCGTTAAGCAAGAGAATAAATTCTCCGCTGCCAAACAGATATATATTTAACAGAGATCAATCAGTATAGAACAAAATCCAATGTTAGACACACAGTCCATTTACAAGTCCGTCCTGGGTCTGAACGAAACCGGAGGCGTCAAATTCCTCGTATATCCGTCCAATCAACATATACGTTCAGACGGCTACTACTTCCGTCCCTCTCCGGTCGCTACTCCGGTTAGGAACCTCAGTAGCGCCCATCCAACCGATACGAAGATCGTCGGTCTTGAATCGTCTTTGCATTTTCCAATTCGAATCGCTCGATGAATTATTTGAAATGAGGGTTAGCTCGGCCTTTTCAAATAATTCACGTCATTAGAATTTAAATCGATTCTTTATATGGTTATATTATTCGACATCCATCTTTCAGTTATTTAGTGTTATTTTCATGTCATACACATACAACCATCAAATATCAAACAATTCAAGCCCAATTGGTTTATTTACAACCTATGTTGCTTATAATATTTTATAACGATTTTTCGCCATTCTTATTTATTTAAAAATGGCATATTTAATTAAACGACGTTTTAGGTCGTTTCGTGTCACTGGCGCTGTTTTTCCCTTAATTTGTTTTACTCATATCGGAAAATCTAACCGTTGGATTTCTACAAAGTCTATATCAATGGGAAGATATTCCCAAAGCGAACCCAACGGTTCCAGTTTCGTGAGAATCTGACGGTCGGATCTTCCACACTAGTCGTTTGAAGTTACGGTTTCAAAATTCGAACTGCAGCGTCGTTATTCAATTTAATTTAATTATATTTATATTTATATATAAATATAAACGATTCTGGCGCTGTTTTTCTTCAGATTTGAATTAGACATTCCGGACAATCCAACCGTTGGATTTTTACAAGGTTGGTGCCGTTGGAAAGATATTTCCAAGGCGAACCCGGCGGTTGCGGTTTCAGGAAAATCCGATGGTCGGATTTCTCGTACTAATCGTTTCAAATTTCGATTCCGAAACGCGAACTGCACGGCCTCTATTCCTTTTAATTATATTTATATTTATATATATATATATATAAATATAGTTCAATCTATAGTTTCAACTATAGTTTCTTTTATATTTTCAACTTCGTTTTCACATCAAATATTTCACTAACTCCTTAATATTTCGAAAAATTTCGCCATAACCTCCTTTGTACGGGGAGGGGTTTGGAAATTTATTGGGCCGTATTAGGTACCCAATAAATCCTAAAAAGCATTCACATATTTTTAGTGATATATTCTGGTGTTTACGGGGGAGCATGTACTGATAATCACTCCAGAGAATAAATTCCCGTCACCCCGTTTCCGTGTGGAAATAAATAGTCCATGTGCCGTATCTAATAACTAGAGCGACGTGATTATTGTCAACTCTAGACCCGTGTGGGGTTTTTATTAATCTGGCATTTTATCGTTATAATTTATATAGTCCATATCAGTCATCAGTTCAACCTGTAGTACATAGTCATCGCCATACAAGCCTCTTGCTTATATGGTAAATCTTCCACCTCGTCACACAAGCTCCAATTGCTTATGTGGAATATGATGAAGTATGCCTATCGTCAAGAAGTATGCCATGTAGTGTAGTTCAAAATTAATTGTTACTATCCTATGGCGTTGTTTATTATTTCACACAGAAAAACCAGCACTCCGCATCCAATGGCATTCACAGGAGTTGATATATAAATAAAATTGCGCAGCCAACTCATCAAGGTTTACCTATTTGTCGGGCACGCAAATAATTTCTTTACTCAACAGCTAATCCATTTTTCCTGTTCAACACATGTATATATATGCAGAACAAAGCTAAAAATAATATTCCTAGCAAACTATTATTTATTTTAACACGTGTGTATTTTTAACTAAGCGTATACATGATAAAAGGAATATTTTTATCATCAAAAATATTTATTCGACACATGTGTATTTTTAACTAAGCGTATACATGATAAAAGGAATATTTTTATCACCAAAAATATTTATTCGACACATGTGTATTTTTAACTAAGCGTATACATGATAAAAGGAATATTTTTATCATCAATAATATTTATTCGACACACGTGTATTTTTAACCAAGCATATACATGATAAAAGGAATATTTTTATCATCAAAAATATTTATTCGACACATGTGTATTTTTAACTAAGCGTATACATGATAAAAGGAATATTTTTATCACCAAAAATATTTATTCGACACATGTGTATTTTTAACACTTCATAATTATCATAAAAATATAGTTTTCAATGTCGATTCATTTTATTTTTAAAAGATGATAACATTCAACACATGAACTTCAACTCAACGAATGAATTGGAATTCAACACATGAATATTCTATATAGTTTGTATATATATAAAAAATGTGAATTTTATTACTAAAGCCATTTGTTTAAATTCGAATAATATTCAACACATGAATTTCAACTCAACGAATGAATTGGCAACTCAACACATGAATATTCGATATCGTTTGTATATATATAAAAAATGTGATTTTTATTACTAAAGCCATTTGTTTAAATTCGAATAATATTCAACACATGAATTTCAACTCAACGAATGAATTGGCAACTCAACACATGAATATTCGATATCGTTTGTATATATATAAAAATGTGATTTTTATTACTAAAGCCATTTGTTTAAATTCGAATAATATTCAACACATGAATTTCAACTCAACGAATGAATTGGCAACTCAGCACATGAATATTCGATATCGTTTGTATATATATAAAAAATGTGATTTTTATTACTAAAGCCATTTGTTTAAATTCGAATAATATTCAACACATGAATTTCAACTCAACGAATGAATTGGCAACTCAACACATGAATATTCGATATCGTTTGTATATATATAAAAAATGTGATTTTTATTACTAAAGCCATTTGTTTAAATTCGAATAATATTCAACACATGAATTTCAACTCAACGAATGAATTGGCAACTCAACACATGAATATTCGATATCATTATGTAAATAATTTCAATGAAGGAAAATTATTCTAACACATAAATATTTCAGAAAATTTCGGCAGCATAACGGCAGGGTAGTTAAAACCGGGACCGTCCCTAGTACGGCTCCTCGCTCTACCTTAAAACCTCGCGGTTTTTGACAATGGGGATCATGCATCTAGTTCGCACGCAGGCGGCATGTTTTATTTTCAATTCCACAATCCTATTCTATTTTGTTTCAACCACAAAGGTATTTTTCAACCACAAAGGTATTTTTCAACCATAAAGGTATTTTTCAACCACAATATCAACCACAAACAATTATTTCCAACCATTCGTCATACCATATAATATCACGTCAAACACAAGCAATAAATATCGTCCATGGTCTATGGACGAGGGGAGTATATATATATATATATAATATAATATAATAATTCACTTGCATTTCATCACAATTCAAAGCATATATGTTTCAAACAACGCTTGTATAATTTATACATCGCTAATATAACTTATACAACACATGTACATGAGGTATACAATGCGTATATAATTTACACTTCGCTTATATAATTTATACAACGCGATTTCATTCACACAAATAGTTTAGATTCCTCACATTGGTTCTTGCGGTGCTAAAAATCGTAGGAAGGCCAGAAAAATCCGCGGCTTCTTCTAGAATGTAGAGAGCCTCCTTGCGGTCACGGTGTCTCCTGTTTCATCGAATTTCGTTGAAGAACGAAAAAGATATTATTTTTCAAAGTTTTGCAACGCTTTAAAGTGTTAAAACAGTTTAAAATTAAATAACCCGATAGTTTCCAAACCTGTTCAATTCTAGGTTTTGATTTTTCTTTTGATTCGTAGCTCTATAGGACGATCAGGCTGTTGGACGTCGTCGAGGGAGGAAAGAGCTTCCTAACGGTGGTTGTTTGAGGCGATGCGATGGCGAATCCAGGCGGCGGCGGCTCCAGGAAGGCGGCGACTTTGAAGAGCTCGAACTCGTCGACGGCAGCTCTGTTGGTGACGAGGCTAGGTCGGATGTGGAGAGGGGAGTACGGCGAGCAAAAGCCTCAACAGTGGTCGGCGGCGAAGCGGCCTCTGGCGATCAGAAAAAGAAGGGGAAGCGGCGAGCTACGGGGATCGTTCTTTTCGACTGGCGGCTAGGGTTTTCAGGTTTTTATTTTATTTTTATTTTTTTTAAAGAAAATTTCTCATTGGTCTATACTTATAGAAAATTTTTAAATAGTGTTTTTGCAAACGGACTCCTTTTTAAACCCAACGACTGTCGCCCCTAGCTAAATACCCCCATTCCGGACACAATGGGATATGTTTCGTTGGCCATTTCGACTGTTACAGTCAGTTATTTTTCAATTTAAAATATAAAACATTCGATATTTAATTTAAACGTACATTTCAATTTGCCAGGGCCACAAACTGAATCGAAAAATTCCAGAAAAATAAATCTAGCTTTGTTTTGACGATACGGTCCTAACAAAACCAGTTTCGTCGAATTCTGAGCTCGTTTGAAAAACGGCCATTTTTAGGTCGACCCATTTTAACAGAATTTGACCAAACACGTTATCTTTTGCCCCGCTCACATACTAGCTTCAAAAATTACGAAATTTGAAACTTAGCAATAATTTGATATCCCGGACCCAACAAAAGTGGTTTCGTCGAATTCCGAGGTCGTATGCAAAATCTCAATTTTCAAGGGCTATATATACTATATAGCGACCTTTCTGAAAATTCATTTGGCCATAACTTTTGATTTCCGTTATGAAATTTCGACTTTTTAGATTCGTTAGAAAGGTATTGATAAACAGATTTAAATATTTTCAGTTTCGTTAAAATCCGTTATATTTCCCACCCAGTATAGTCAGACTAAGTTTGTATTCAAAATTTCAAACTGCCATATCATACCAAATTCTATATTTTATTGAAATAGGCTATTTTAATCATTCAAATTTCTTGTTAATAACCTAATTTAAAAATTTTAAACTGGTTTACATTTTTCGGGTTATTACAGTTCAAACCAGTAGACATAGGTGTTGAGCGGTAAGACTTTGTCTATTTATATATTTTTTATGTTGTTAGGTTATGTAAATTAAATCCGATTTTTTTATATATATTAAGGTTTTGAAATCTGAAGTTTTAAATATATTACATTGTTTTAAAATGAAATTGTTTTAAAATGAAATTGTTTTAAAATATACATTGATTTACAAATAAAAATATGAGTTTGTATAGAAAGAAAAGAAATGATTTTTAATAATATTAAAGGCGAAATCTTTATAATGTTAAAGGTGAAATTTTTATAATGTAGAGATAATAAAAATATGATTTTTATATAGTATAGATAGTAAAAATATGATTTTTATATAGTATAGATAGTAAAAATACGATTTTTATATAGTATAGATAATAAAAATATGATTTTTATATAGTATAGATAATAAAAATATGATTTTTATAGCGATGGAATAAATAAAAATTCGATCTTTATATATGAAGTAGAAATATAAAAATATGATTTTTATATAGAAAGAAGCGTTGTTAAAATATATGAAGTAGAAATAAAAATAGAATTTTCATTTATTGAAATGAAATAATATAATTTTTATATATGAACAGCGTGAAAAGAACTGCATAGGAATTTAAAGCCAATTCAGACAGTTCAGCAGTTCAAAAGTAAAGCACGGCGGAGTGGAACCCTCGGTGAGAACTTCTCACTTTTAATTTAATTTTCTAGTTAAAATATATACTAGGATGCAGACGGTGTTTAGTAGCACCCGACACCCGTCGTCCACAGACCATGGACGGCTTGCATGCTTGTTTGTTTGATTTTGATGTGTAGTTGATTGTGTGATGTGATGTGAAATGAAATAAAATATTTATATAGTTGAAATAAAATATTTAATAGTGGAAAATATTTTATGGTTGAAAATAGAATTTTTAACGTATATATGAAATGAAATAAAAATAAACAAATCGGACGATTTGTTTATACACACATTTGACTGATATTGATTGGGACGATAAATTTTACACATCGCCCAACTGCACAAATAAAATCTGTGTTTGATTGTTTGAAACCCCACACGGGTATTGGGATGCTATATGACGTACACTAATCCCAATAATTAGTTGTAAGTCGATTGATTGATTGACAGACTGTTATAAGCGTTGAATATTTATATTTGATGCTTATACAGTGTCGAATGCACTTTGGATGATGATTGATTATTTGTCGTCGTTGATATATACATTCGTTGTATGGAAGTCCATAGAAATAAAATTTATGGTAATTGATTGGGCCTCATTCCAGTTCTGAAATAGAATATTTGAAGAGAACTATTTGAATAAAATATTTGAATAGAAATATTTGAAAAAGAAATATTTGAAATAGAATATTTTAAAATAGTAATATATGAAGCCGTGTTGATTAGATTGACGCCATTTTGATGTGAACGATATTTATATCGATTTATTCATTTTATAATGAATATCGAAAGTGATTTCAAAACCTAATATTTTGAATAGAATTGAAATTCGAGTTGAAATTGAATAGAATTGAAATTCGAATAGAAATTGAATAGAAATGAATTCGAATTGAAATTGAATTTAAATTGAATAGAAATGAATTCGAATTGAAATTGAATTGAAATTGAATAGAAATAAATTCGAATTGAAATTGAATTGAATTGAAAACGAACTGAAATTGAATTAAAAATCGATTTGAATTGAAATCAATTTGAAATTAATTTAAATCGAATTTATATTGGAATATTCCATTTTGATTTGAAATTGAATATGAAGTTGAAATCGTTTTGAAAACGAATTTAAAACGGTTTATAAAATTCGTTTTAAATAGAAATCGACGAAATATATATTATATATATAATATAATGGCCTGAATAGAACGCGCGCGCCGCGGCAGTTCGCGAATTTCGACCATTGACTTCGAACAGATATTACGGGAGATCTGACCGTCAGATTCTCCTAAAACCGGAACCGTTGGGTTCGTATCGAAAAGAGCTTTCTAACGAATATTAGAAATTTGAAATCTAACGGTTGGATTTGGGATTATGTCCAAATCAAATTTGGAAAAGGTCGATGTAAGTGTTGTTCGATTGCCGTTGATGGAAATCGACTGTACGGGCCTTGGTAAAATTATTAAAAATATCAATAACTTGTTTAAAATCATAAGAAATGATTTGGGAAGAATCGGGATGAAAAACTCCATATTTGAAAAGATAAAAATAGATTTTTATCGAAATGAACTAGTTTTGAACTAGAATAATAATTCATTTATTTTTAAAATAAATTTAATTTGAGAAGGGTTTTAAAATTAACCAGAATTTCCAATAATTGAATTGGAATGGATTTGAATCGAAATTGTCTTTGGAATATTTCGATGTTGGATTTCGTGATTATACAGATGTTGTTATGGAAATTTGAAAGATATATATTCATATTGTTATTTCCAATACGATATTTGTTGTTCGTAGAATTTGATATTGAATATAAGCCGATATATTTTCTATTCAGAGCCTTGTATTAAATATCAAATGTGATTTGGGTTTGTCGTGAATGGTGTCTTTATTAACACTGTTCTTGAACCCAGTTGAGAAAAAGATTAAATATTTTATTTAGATTTAATGAAGTGTACCAATTAAATAATATTTAATTGGAATTGAATTGGTACTGATTTTTGGGTTTATCGTGAAGAGTCTTTTAAACAACACTTGTTCTTTAACCCGATAATTAATGAAATGTGATTTTGGGTTGTCATGAACGGTATCTTCAATAATACTATTCTTAGACCCAAAGGAGTTAAGAAAATCAGAAACTAACTGGAGATTAGCTAAGCAGAACGGTTTCCTGGGTATTGATCTGATGTTGGTTTCGGCCTTCGGGGTTACTACTTAGGGAATTGCTAACTTGCTAATTTACGGTTAGGGACTGATTGAAACGTGATGTGATTTTGGGTTTATCGTGAACCGTGTTTTAAATGACACTGATTCTTTAACCCAGTTAAAGATTAAAACTAAGTGGAGTTTTAGTGGATCTTTAATTAGATTGAAAAGATCGAGAATGTAGTATCACCAGTTTTGCTCCAGACGATAGTTAAATCTTTAATTAGATTTGAATGTGAAATGGTAATTGAATTTACCGATAACACCGTGGTGTTAGATATGAAGTATTACCAGTTTTACTTCATGGGATGAATAGGTTGGGATTGGGAAATAAAATAAATGATTACTTCAGTGTGGTTCGCTAATCGCGACTAGTTGAATCGATATTCAAAAGGAGATTAAAGAATAAATTTAAAGAATTTATCTTTGATAAAATTAATGGGAACCTTTCCCTAATAATGTGAAATTTAGAAACTAACTGTAGGTTAGCTAAGCAGAACAGTTTCTTGTGTATTGATCTGATGTTGGTTTCGGCCTTCGGGGTTAATATTTGGGGAATTATTCTCTTGTTGATTTACGGTAAGTGACTGATGAATTGGAATGAGGCGTATGTTGTGTTTGTGTAACACTTGTTTGTTATATACGCGAGTTATTCAGAAAGACCAGGTTTATCCCATTCTGAATAACTGATACGACGATAAGTCAAAGATGAAGACGGTGGTCGAAAACCAGAGGTCTTCACGTCGTTTTGATAATTACTGATGATCTTGATTTGGCCGTACACCTAAGAGGAGGGAATCAGTTGGTGGTCGTCCATACGTACTTGGAGATCGATGGATATGCAGGATACTAGGTGCCTCCGGTTTCGTTCAGACCCAGAACGAACTTGCAAATGGACTGTGTGTCTGACATTGGATTTTATTCTGTGTGATTGATTTATATTAAATATATATCTGTTTGGCGGCGGAGTATTTATTCTCTTTCTTAACGCCCTTCTCTGAGACGTACGAGCTCAGGGGTTATATATTGATGGATATCCAACGCATGGGGTGAATTGCCTGTGTGGCATGCCTAAGCGGCAATTGATCGAGGCTTCTGTTGAAAAGCAAAGTCTTGTGGTTGATGATCAAAGCACCGCCTGTGTGGCATAGCTTTGTGTAACATGAATTCGCGAGCCTCACACCCCGGTGGTGAACCAAAAACGGGATAGGACCTCAAGGAGGACATGCGTTTCTTTCTAGCTAGAAGTGGCGTCAGTGGTTTTACACGCCCTGACGAGTTTGACTTATGTGGATGTTGATGTTGCGAGGCGCCTCGGTTTGATTGGACGATCCGGGTCCGATGGATTCATTCGTTGGCTCATTTACGCCCCCAAAGGGTGGGGAAACGCGGTGTTCAGGCATTTTAATCCACATCGGTGGACCGGCCCTGTCGCTCCAAGGGCTCATCTATGTCTGGGTCCTGAGACTCGGGCTAGACAGTCACGAATCAGTGAGGACTATCTTTTGCCTCGGTTCACAGAAGAAAATCCAATTTCCAAATACGTGACATTTGCGGTTTTGATTATAGACCTAGTATGGCGACATGATATATGGTACCCATGCCATCTATGATTGATATTTATGATTTGAAGTTGTTTTATACACTATACACTTATAGTAATAAGCAATGATTTGTTTTAAACGTACTAAGCATGTTTGGCTATTATAAGGGAAAACCCTATCCCCCGGCTTGCGTTGCATTGTGTGATAGGACCTGGGTCTTATAATCGCTTCATTTTTCCAAAAAGCATTACGCTGTTTTGTTATATGCACTGGTATTCTTAGGAGGAAACCCGTTCCGTGTTATACGGCGAGGTCCCTTGATTTACCTAATTTTAAAATAAAGATTTATGACTGTTTTAGTTCTCACACCAGTCCCATGACTGACCTGGAGTTTATTGTTTTAACCTATACTCTGGGTGCCCTTATTTTGACACGGGCAGCTAGTAGTTTTGGTTTTGCAGATTTATATTCATAGGATCCTGATTTACAGCTGGAACGATACTCGGAAAGCTTTGTATCCGTATATCTCCTTCAGTTGTGTATTGTATTATTTCCCACTGCTATGTAGTTTATTGTAATCTCTGATATTTGGTAAATGTGTAATATTGATTTATACTCTGTATATTCTTGTATTCTGATGGAATTGTTGTAATATATAATGAAATGTTCTTCCGTCTGCGTTCTATTCTATCATGTTCTCAAGGTAATCCGGGTTTTCCTTACCGGGGAAGTTACGAGCTACTACAGTGGTATCAGAGCTTTGGTTTACAAAGCTCAGAGAAAAAGACACAATAGAACCATACGAAAGGATTCATCAGAAATTGGATTAGTAATATCCAATGGGAATGACTCGTTAGAGATAGGATCAGTAGTATCCTAGAATGAGTGTGAAGAGTATATTTTTGAAATATAAAAAGAAAAACAAAGTTTGTTTTGAAATTTAAATCATATTATACGTATTTGAATAATTTATTTTAAATTGATTTGGACAATCTAGTATATGAAGATTTTGCATATACGCCTAGCTAGCGTATATACGAAGTCCCAAATATACTAGATAGATACAGAATTACACTCTAGTCGCCCAGGGGTGGTTCTGATGATTGATATATCATCATCAGAATTTATATTAGAGCGACGAAGGTGTGATATTTATATATTTCCTATTGACTGGTGTGAGAACCAAAGCTAGATAGGGCTTATTGTTGTGCTTTGGCATCAAAAATCTGGTTTTTGACTATTAATCAAAGTTATGAATTTCAAAAGCTAATCAACTAATTGATTGATGGTTGTGTTATTGATTATTGGTTGATTAATTAAAATTTGTACCATATAGCCAATTTGAACCAAATAGTAAATTTTATTGAAAATTTGTCGCATTTGCTTGCATATACATGTACTTACATTGAACAGGTCATAGCAAAAAGGCTAGAGCAGAAGAATAAAATTGTTTGCCCGACAAATAGGTACATATTTATCATAATTTATTGTTTTGTTTGGGTGATGATGATTTTATGAGCCGATTGGTTAGCCGCTTGGCTTTTTCTTTTTCTTTTGGATTGAAGAAGGCCATGGGAGGCTATATGAAATATCCCGAAGTCCCCAGTGCAGGGGAGGTTATGTCGAAATTTTTCGGAAATTTAGGGTGTTGGCCAAATTTTAGAAAAATTTGAAAAGTTCTTAGAAACTGAAAAGTTGAAGAACTTAAGCCGTAAAGAAAATAGTGAAAGTTGAGTTTGTTTGTAAAACAACTTTCGGCTTTGTTCCTTTTCGGGGACGAAAAGTTTTAAGTGGGGAAGATTGTAATAACCCGGAAATCCGAGCCAATTTAAAATTTTTATTTTGGAGATTTTAGTGAATTTTGAATATTTAAAAAGAATTATTTTAAATAATAACGATGAGAAATTTATTTTGAATAGAATTCGAACGTATATATTTATATAGATCGTCATTAGAATATAAATATTTATTTATATATATAAAAGGAATTGAAAATGGCGCGATAGTTCGATAATTCGATTTCAAATTTCAAATGAATGTACAGGATTCAAAATAAACCGGATTTTAGTGAAACCAAAAATATTTGAATCTAATTGAGAATATCTTTCCAATGGATCCGGGAAATCAAAATTTCATAGCGGGAATCAAAAGTTACGTCCAGTTGAAATTTCAGAATAGTCGCTATGGAATTTCGGCCCTTGAAAATGGCCATTTTGCAAATGACCCCGGATTTCAACGAAACCACTTTTTTTGGATCTGCGATGTCAAATTATTGCTAGGTTTTAAATTTCATAATTTTTTGAATCAATATGTGAGTGTGGCAAAGGAAAACGTGTTTGGCTAGTTTCAGTTGATTTTAATCGACTAGAAAATGGTCATTTTTTCAAACGGTCTTAGAATTAGACGAAATTAGTTTTGTTAGGACCGTATCGTCAATACGAAGTGAGAAAATATTTTTCTGGAATTTTTCGAGTTAGTATGTGGCCCCAGTAAATTGAAATGCACATTCAAATTCAATAAATAGAGTTATATTTTGATTTTGACGAAAACTAATCGAAACGATTAAATCAGCCTACGATACATATCCCTTTGTGTTCGGAATGGGGGTAATTAGCTATGGATGACAGTCGCTGGGCTCAATTTTGAGTTCGAATTAAAAGTCAACTTTTATTTGGGAAAATAAATTAAATAAAAATATATTTATATTTAAGCCCTTAACCCCCTATTTTCTTCCCCGTTAGTTTTCAACTCAGAAGAAAAAAAAAACGATCGAACGCGCTGCTCCAACCCACTCCCTCCGCGCCTGGCGGCGATCCCACCCCTCCTCCGACTTTCAATGGTGGTGCGCCCCTCTAGCCCCTCCTCCCTCCTCTCGCATCCTCTCTCCTCTAAAGCTCCCTCCAAAATCGAACGTGAATCCAAGCCCTAGCTGTCGGATCCCCAGCCGCCGCAACCAGTAGCTGTGGCCCTCACCTCGGCCTGCTCCCCGCGCCAGTGTCGACGCCCGCGAGCCCCTCCCTCCGTACAAACCAGTAGACATCGGTGTTGAGCAGTAAGACTTTGTCTATTTATATTTTTTTATGCTGTTAGGTTATGTAAATTGAATCTGAATTTTTTTATATATATTAAGGTTTTAAAATCTGAAATTTTAAATATATTACATTTTTTTAAAATGAAATTGTTTTAAAATATACATTGATTTATGTGTTTGTATAGAAAGAAAAGAAATGATTTTTAATAATGTTAAAGGCGAAATCTTTATAATGTTAAAGGTGAAATTTTTATAATGTAGAGATAATAAAAATATGATTTTTATATAGTATAGATAGTAAAAATATGATTTTTATATAGTGTAGGTAGTAAAAATATAATTTTATATAGTATAGATAATAAAAATATGATTTTTATATAGTATAGGTAATAAAAATATGATTTTTATAGCGATGGAATAAATAAAAATTTGATCTTTATATATGAAGTAGAAATATAAAAATATGATTTTTATATAGAAAGAAGCGTTGTAAAAATATATGAAGTAGAAATAAAAATAGAATTTTCATTTATTGAAATGAAATAATATAATTTTTATATATGAACTGTGTGAAAAGAATTGCATAGGAATTTCAAGCTAATTCAGACAGTTCAGCAGTTGAAAAGTAAAGCACGGCGGAGTGGAACCCTCGGTGAGAACTTCTCACTTTTATTTTAATTTTCTAGTTAAAATATATACTAGGAAGCAGACGGTGTTTAGTAGCACCCGACACCCATCGTCCACAGACCATGGACGGCTTGTATGCTTGTTTGTTTGATTTTGATGTGTAGTTGATTGTGTGATGTGATGTGAAATGAAATAAAATATTTATATAGTTGAAATAAAATATTTTATAGTGGAAAATATTTTATGGTTGAAAATAGAATTTTTAACATATATATGAAATGAAATAAAAATAAACAAATTGGACGATTTGTTTATACACACATTTGACTGATATTGATTGGGACGATAAATTTTACACATCGCCCAACTGCACAAATAAAATCTGTGTTTGATTGTTTGAAACCCCACACGGGTATTGGGATGATATATGACGTTCACTAATCCCAATAATTAGTTGTATGTCGATCGATTGATTGACAGACTATTATAAGCATTGAATATTTATATTTGATGCTTATACAGTGTCGAATGCACTTTGGATGATGGTTGATTATTTGTCGTTGTTGATATATACATTCGTTGCATGGAAGTCCATAGAAATATAATCTATGGTAATTGATTGGACCTCATTCCAGTTCTGAAATAGAATATTTGAAGAGAACTATTTGAATAAAATATTTGAATAGAAATATTTGAAAAACAAATATTTGAAATAGAATATTTGGAAATAGAAATATATGAAGCCGTGTTGATTAGATTGACGCCATTTTGACGTGAACGATATTTATATTGATTTTGTTCATTTTATAATGAATATCGAAAGTGATTTCAAAATCTGATATTTTGAATAGAATTGAGATTCGAGTTGAAATTGAATAGAATTGAAATTCGAATAGAAATTGAATAGAAATGAATTCGAATTGAAATTGAGTTGAAATTGAATAGAAATGAATTCGAATTGAAATTGAATTGAAATTGAATAGAAATAAATTCGAATTGAATTGAAAACGAACTGAAATTGAATTAAAAATCGATTTGAATTGAAATCAATTTGAAATGAATTTAAAACGAATTTATATTGGAATATTCCATTTTGATTTGAAATTGAATATGAAGTTGAAATCGTTTTGGAAACGAATTTAAAACGATTTATGAAATTCGTTTTAAATAGAAATCGACGAAATATATATTATATATATTATATAATGGCCTGAATAGAACGCGCCGCACCGCGGCAGTTCGCGAATTTCGACCATTGACTTCGAACGGATATTACGGGAGATCCGACCGTCGGATTCTCCTAAACCCAGAACCATTGGGTTCGTATCGAAAAGAGCTTTCTAACGAATAATAGAAATTGGAAGTCTAACGGTTGGATTTGGGATTATGTCCATATCAAATTTGGAAAAGGTCGCTGTAAGTGCAGTTCGATGGCCGTTGATGGAAATCGACTGTACGGGCCTTGATAAAATTATTAAAAATATCAATAACTTGTTTAAAATCATAAGAAATGATTTAGGAAGAAACGGGATGAAAAACTCCATATTTGAAAAGATAAAAATAGATTTTTATCGAAATGAACTAGTTTTGAACTAGAATAATAATTCGTTTATTTTTAAAATAAATAAATTGAATTTGAGAAGGGTTTTAAAAGTAACCAGAATTTCCAATAATTGAATTGGAATGGATTTGAATCGAAATTGTCTTTGGAATATTTCGATGTTGGATTTCGTGATTATATAGATGTTGTTATGGAAATTTGAAAGATATATATTCATATTTTTATTTCCAATACAATATTTTTTGGTCGTAGAATTTGATATTGAATATAAGCCGATATATTTTCTATTCAGAGCCTTGTATTGAATATCAAATGTGATTTGGGTTTGTCGTGAATGGTGTCTTTATTAACACTGTTCTTGAACCCAGTTGAGAAAAAGATTAAATCTTTTATTTAGATTTAATGAAGTGTACAAATTAAATAATATTTAATTGGAATTGAATTGGAATTGATTTTTGGGTTTATCGTGAACAGTGTTTTAAATAACACTTGTTCTTTAACCCGATAATTAATGGAATGTGATTTTGGGTTTTCGTGAACGGTATCTTCAATAATACTTTTCTTAGACCCAAAGGAGTTAAGAAAATCAGAAACTAACTGGAGATTAGCTAAGCATAACGGTTTCCTGGGTATTGATCTGATGTTGGTTTCGGCCTTCGGGGTTAATACTTAGGGAATTGCGCACTTGCTAATTTACGGTTAGGGACTGATTGAAATGTGATTTTGGGTTTATCGTGAACCGTGTTTTAAATGACACTGATTCTTTAACCCGGTTAAATATTAAAACTAAGTGGAGTTTTGATGGATCTTTAATTAGATTGAAAAGATCAAGAATGGAGTATCACCAGTTTTGCTCCAGACGATAGATAAATCTTTAATTAGATTTGAACGTGAAATGGTAATTGAATTTACCGATAACACCGTGGTGTTAGATATGAAGTATTACCAGTTTTACTTCATGGGATGAATAGTGTAATAACCCGGAAATTCTGAACCAGTTTAAATTTTTTTATTTTGGCAATTTTAGCGAATTTTGAATATTTAAAATGAATTATTTTAAATAATATCGACGAGGAAATTTATTTTGAATATAATTAGAACGTATATATTATATACGTCGTCAATAGAATATAAATAATTATATATAATTATAAATAGAATTGAAAATGGCGCGGTAGTTCGATAATTCGATTTCAAAATTCAATTGAATGTACCGGATGCAAAAAATTCCGGATTTTAGTGAAACCAAAAACATTAGGATCTAATTGATGATATCTTTCCAACGAATCTGAAAAATCGAAATTTCATAGCGGGAATCAAAAGATATGTCCAGTTGAAAATTCTGAATAGTCGCTATGGAATTCAGGCCCTTAAAAATAGACATTTTGCAAACGATCTCGGATTTCGATGAAACCACTTTTGTTGGATCCGTGATGTCAAATTATTGCTAGATTCCAAATTTCATAATTTTTCTAATCAATATGTGAGCGTGGCAAAGGAAAACGCGTTTGACCAGTTTTATTTGATTTTAATCGACTGGAAAATGGCCATTTTTCCAACGATCTCAGAATTCGACGAAACTAGTTTTGTTAGGACCGTATCGTCAATACGAAGCTAGAAAATATTTTTCTAGAATTTTTCGGGTTCGTATGTGACCCCGGTAAATTGAAATGCGCGTTCAAATTCAATATATAGAGTTATATGTTGATTTTGACGAAAACTGATTGTAACGATCGAACCAGCCTACGATACATATCCTATTGTGTTCGGAATGGGGGTAATTAGCTATGGACGACAGGCGGTGGGTTTCGTTTGGTGTTTGAATTTAAAAGTTACCTTTTTGAATTAATTAAAGAATAAATAAATAAATAAATAAATAAAATTTAAAACCCCCTTTCTCCCCTTAACTCAGTCAAACTGCCCCCCCCCCCCATTTCAAAACCGTAATCGAAGCAGAGAAAAAAAAAAGAGCGAACGGCGGGGGGAAGGATCCGCCGTCGGCACCGCTCAGGGTGGCGCAGCCCACCGCGCCACCTCCCATCGCACCCCCTCCTCCCTCCTCGCGACACCCCAATCCCCAGCAACCGCCGCCTCCCTCTTTGAACCCCCAAGCCGCCAGTCCCCCTTCCGCCACCGCAACCGACGTCCTCCCCCCCAAAACCCGATTCGAGCCCCTACCCTCCGACCACTCCAGCCCCAAGCCGCACCCCTCCCCGAGCCCTTCTCCGACCGCCTCAGCTAGCTGTGGACCCCCCTCCCCTCGTTAAACCCCCTGTAAGTTTTTTTTTTGTTTTTTTTTGTTTTTTTTAATTAATTTATTTAGTTTAAAGCAAAATAAGTTTTTTATTTATTTTCATGAATAGTATTAGTAAAAGTGCGATTTTTATAGTTCTAGTTTATTAAGAATATGATTTTTATATATTGAATAGCATAGTAAAAATTCGATTTTTATATATTGAATAACGAAGTAAAAATTCGATTTTTTTATATTGAATAACGAAGTAAAAATTCGATTTTTATATATTGAATAACGAAGTAAAAATTTGATTTTTTATATATTGAATAACGAAGTAAAAAATTCGATTTTTATATATTGAATAACGAAGTAAAAATTCGATTTTTATATATTGAATAGCATAGTAAAAATTCGATTTTTATATATTGAATAACGAAGTAAAAATTCGATTTTTATATATTGAATAGCGAAGTAAAAATTCGGTTTTTATATATGTAGTGGCTACGGGCAACGAAGATGACAAAAATGCGATAACGACGGAGATTTCTATAACTGAAGAGTCGTGGTATTGGATGGCTATTGGTGAGAATTTCTCACCTTTCAATATCATTTTCTAGTTATATATATATATATACTAGGATGCAGACGGTGTTTAGTAGCACCCGACACCCGTCAGACCATGGATGGCTTGTTTGTTTAATTGTTTGGATATGTAGTTGGTTAGTTTATTTGGTTAGAATTGAATTGTTTGGTGAAATAAAATTGATTTGATTGATGTGTGAATGGCGTGGGCCTTCACTAGACCGGGGATAAGGCTAGGCCTCGTCCCGTTTCTAGTATCGTGCCGTTATGCCGCCGAAATTTTCTAAAATATGTTAGAAAAATAAAAATATCATTTTTATTGTGTAAATGAACTGAATAGAAATTCATGTGTTGAAATAAAATATTTTATCGTTAAAAATATAATTTTTAACGTGAATGTGAATAAATAAATATTCATTTACAAACCGGACTGTTTGTTTATGTACACCTATTTGAATGACATTGATTAGGACGATAAATTTTACACATCGCCCAACTGCACAAATAAAATCTGTGTTTGATTGTTTGAAACCCCACACGGGTATTGGGATAAAACACGACATACACTAATCCCAATAATTAGTTATATGTCGATCGATTGATTGACAGGCTGTTGTAAGCGTTAGATATCTATATTTGATGCTTATACAGTGTAGTGCACTTTGGATGATGGTTGATTATTTATCGTTGCTATTATATACATGTGTTGTGTGGAATCCATATAATTAACTTTATATGGTAATTGATTGGGCCTCATTCCAATTTAGAAGATAAAGAATTTTATAGAATAAATGTTCATGTGTTGACAGTACTCATCCGTTGAGATTAGTCTTGTGTTGAACGAAGTATTTTAATAATAAAATTTACATCTTTATCTTTATAGAATAAAGGTTCATGTGTTGACAGTACTCATCCGTTGAGATTAGTCATGTGTTGAACAAAGTATTTTAATAATAAAATTTACATCTTTATCTTTATAGAATAAAGGTTCATGTGTTGACCGTACTCATCCGTTGAGATTACTCGTGTGTTGACAAAAATATAGATTCACATATTGAATAGAATAATTATTTATTTATTGAATAGAATAACGAATTTATTGAAATATATGAAGCCGTGTTGATTAGAGTTGCGCTATTTTGACGTGAACGATGTTTATATCGATTATATTCGTTTTTATAATGAATATCGAAAAGGAAGTGATTTCAAAATATAACGTTTTGAAAATATTATCATTTATATAGTAATGATAGGGAATATTCAATTTTGATTTGAAATTGAATATAGAATTGAAATGTTTTGAAAACGAATTTAAAACGATTGATAAAATACGTTTTAAATAGTAATCGATGAAATATATATTATATATATATAATATAATGGCCTGAATAGAACGCGCCTCGCCGCGTCAGTTCGTGAATTTCGACCATTTATTTCAAACGGACATTACGGGAGATCCGACCGTCGGATTCTCCTAAAACTGGAACTGTTGGGTTCGTGTCGAAAAGAGCTTTCTAACGAATATTAGAAAATTGAAATCTAATGGTTGGATTTGGAGATACGTCCAAATCAAATTTGGAAAAGGTCATTGTAAGTGCAGTTTGATGGCCGTTGATGGAAATCGACTGTACGGGCCTTGATAAAATTATTAAAAATCGTAATAATTTGTGTAAAATCATAAGAAATGATTTGGGGAAAATTGGGATGAAAAACACCATATTTGAAAAGATAAAAATAGATTTTTATCGAAATGAACTAGTTTTGAACTAAAATTAGAACCCATTTATTTTTAAATAAATAAATTGGATTTGAAATCGGTTTTAAATAGAATGTGATTTGGTTTATCGTGAACTGTATTTTAAATGACATTAGTTCTTTAACCCAGTAAAGGAGTTTTAATGAATTTGCAATTAAATTGAAATGTGAATTGATAATTTAAATTACCATATTTAGAAATTGAGCGAGAATGGAGTATCACCAGTTTTGCTCCAAAGCGATAGTTAAATCTTTAATTAGATTTGAACGTGAAATGGTAATTAATTTTACCGATAACACCGTGGTGTTAGATATGGAGTATTACCAGTTTTGCTTCATAGGATGAATAGGTTGGGATTGGGAAATAAAATAAATAATTACTTCGGTGTGGTTCGCTAATCTCGACTAGTTGGAAAAACCATAATTTGGTTTGATATGACATCCAAAGGAAGATTAAAGAATAAATTTTAAAGAATTTATCTTGGATAAAATTAATGGGAACCTTTCCCAAAAGATGTTAATATTTAAATAACAGAATATTCAGAATTGGAATGAGGCGTATGTTGTGTTTTCTAGCACTGTTTTAATATACGCGGGTTGTTCGGAAAGGTCGGGTTTATACCCATTCTGAATAATCGATTCGACGATAAGTCGAAGATGAAGACGGTGGTCGAAGACCGGAAGTCTTCACATCGTTTGGGTAATTACTGACGATCCTGATTGGGCTGTACACCCAAGAGGATGGAAATAGTTGGTGGTCGTCCAGACGTACTTGGAGATGGATGGATATGCGAGGAAAGTGCCTCCGGTTTCGTTCAGACCCAAAACGAACTTGAAAATGGATTGTGTGTCTGACATTGGATTTTATTCTATGTTGATTGATTTCTGTTAAATATATATCTGTTTGGCGGCAGAGAATTTATTCTCTTGCTTAACGCCCTTCTCTGAGACGTATGAGCTTAGAGGTTATATATCGATAGATATCAATCGCATGGCATGAATTGCCTGTGTGGCATGCTAAGTTGCATAGATCAAGGCTTCTGTTGAAAAGCAAAGTCTTGTGGTTGATGATAAAAGCACGGCCTACATGGCAGCTTTTTGTATAACGTGAATTCGCGAGCCTCACACCTCGGTATGAGTTAAAAACGGGATACGGACCGCTGGGAGAGCACGACGTTTCTTTCTAGCTTTGGTGGTGTCAGTGACTTACCAACCCTGACATTTATATACTTTTCACCTTTCTGGTTGTTGGAATGAGGCGCCTCGATTATAGGTCTGTAAGGACCAGGAAACGTGTGTTCAGGCATAATTAATCCTCTAACGTAAGTGAGGACCGGCCCAGCCGCATCCGGGGTTGCCCAGAGTGTGTATTCCCGAGGCATTTGCTAGAGTGTCTCGAACACGGAGAGGAGCTTGCCCCTTGCCTCGACTCATGACGGAATTCCAATTTCCAATACGAGATATTGCGGTTTTAATTGTAGAACTAGTATGGCGACATAGTAGACGGTAGCTATGCCGCCTATGATTGATATTTATGATTGAAATGTTTTGACACTATACACTTATTATAGTATCAAATGATTTGTTTTAAACGTATCAAGCATGCTTTGGCTGTTGTAAGGGAAAACCCTATCCTCCGGCTTGCGTTGCATTGTGTGATGGGACCTGGGTCTTATAACAGCTTCATTTTTCTTTATTTAGCATTGCGTTGTTTGTTCTATGCACTGGTATTCTTGGGAGGAAACCCGTTCCGTGTTATACGGCGTGGTCCCTTGATTTGCCAAACTTTAAAACCAATATTAATAACTGTTTTAGTTCTCACACCAGTCACATGACTGACCTGGAGTTTATTGTTTTAACCTAAACTCTGGGTGCCCCTATTTTCCGCACGGGCAGCTAGTAGTTTTGGTTTTTGCAGATTTATATTCACTGGATCCTGGTTTACAGCTGGAATGATATCCGGAAAGCTCTGTATCCGTATATCACCTTCAGTTGTGCTTTGTATTATTTTCCGCTGCTATGTAATTTATTGTAATCTCTGATATTTATCGAATGTAATTTATTCATTATACTCTGTATATTCTTGTATCTGATGGAATTGTTGTAATAGCAATGAAATGTTCTTCCGTCTGCGTTCTATTTTGTCCTGTTCTCAAAACGATCAGGGGTTTCGAACGGTCTAGATCGGTTTAACGACTGATTCAGATCGAGCGAAATTTCTGGGCCGTCACATTTGGTATCAGAGCTTTGGTTTACAGAGCTCAAGAACAAGACACATTAGAACCATACGAAAGAATTCATCAGATATTGGATTAGCATATCCAATTAGAATGACTCATTAGAGATAGGATCAGTAGTATCCTAGAACGAGTGTGAAGAGTATATTTTTCAAATGAAAACAATTTTGTTTTGAAAATTTAAACCATTTTATACGTATTTGAATATTTATTTATTTTGAATTTGGACAATCCAGTATATAAAGGTTTTGCATATATGCGTCATGAACGTATATTCGAAGTTTTAATATATTAGATAGATATAGAGTCACACTCTAGTCGCCCGGAGATGATTCCACTGATGACTATATAGCATTAGTAGTGTGTGTTCGAGTTTCGAAGGTGTGATTTTCTATATATTTCCATTAGACTGGTGTGAGAACCAAAACTTATATAGCTAGATTTATTTGTTGTGAATTGGCATCAAAAACAAGATTTTCAGTATATATATCAAAAATTAAGAATTTGAAACGTTAATCCACTAATTGATTGATGTTTGTGTTGTTTGTTTATTTGTTTGATAATTTTGAACCATTTAGCCTAGTTGAATCAAATATTGAATTGTATTGAAAATTGGTCGCATATGCATGCATATATATATGTACTTACATTGAACAGGTCATAGCAAGGAGGCTAGAGCAGAGAATAAAATTTGGTTGCCCAACAAATAGGTACATATTTACTATGATTTACTGTTTTGTTTGGGTGATGATGATTTTATGAGCCGATTGGCTAGCCGCTTGGCTTTTTCTTTTTATTTTTGAGATTAGAAGGCCTGTATGGCAATTTCGGGATTTTCCCGTGGCTCCCGGTGCAGGGGAGGTTATGGCGAAATTTTTCGAAAATTTAGGGTGTTAGCCAAATTTTTTGGAAAATTTGAAAATTCTCAGAAACTGAAATGTTGGAGAATGGAAGCCAAATCGAACGTAGAGTAGAATAATCAAACCACTTTCGACTTTGTTCCTTTTCGGGGACGAAAAGTTTTAAGTGGGGGAGATTGTAATAACCCGGAAATTCTGAGCCAGTTTAAATTTTTTTTTATTTTGGCAATTTTAGCGAATTTTGAATATTTAAAATGAATTATTTCAAATAATATCGACGAGGAAATTTATTTTGAATATAATTAGAACGTATATATTATATACGTCGTCAATAGAATATAAATAATTATATATAATGATAAATAGAATTGAAAATGGCGCGGTAGTTCGATAATTCGATTTCGAACTTCAATTGAATGTACCGGGTGCAAAACAATCCGGATTTTAGTGAAACCAAAAACATTAGGATCTAATTGATGATATCTTTCCAACGAATCTGAAAAATCGAAATTTCATAGCGGGAATCAAAAGATATGTCCAGTTGAATATTCTGAATAGTCGCTATGGAATTCAGGCCCTTAAAAATAGACATTTTGCAAACGACCTCGGATTTCGACGAAACCACTTTTGTTGGATCCGTGATGTCAAATTATTGCTAGATTCCAAATTTCATAATTTTTCTAATCAATATGTGAGCGTGGCAAAGGAAAACGCGTTTGACTAGTTTAAGTTGATTTTAATCGACTGGAAAATGGCCATTTTCCAACGATATCAGAATTCAACGAAACTAGTTTTGTTAGGACCGTATCATCAATACGAAGCTAGAAAATATTTTTCTAGAATTTTTCGGGTTCGTATGTGACCCCGGTAAATTGAAATGCGCGTTCAAATTCAATATATAGAGTTATATGTTGATTTTGACGAAAACTGATTGTAACGATCGAACCAGCCTATGATACATATCCCATTGTGTTCGGAATAGGGGTAATTAGCTATGGACGACAGGCGGTGGGTTTCGTTTGGGGTTTGAATTTAAAAGTTACCTTTTTGAATTAATTAAAGAATAAATAAATAAATAAAATTTAAAACCCCCTTTCTCCCCTTAACTCAGTCAAACTGCCCCCCCCCCCATTTCAAAACCGTAATCGAAGCAGAGAAAAAAAAAAGAGCGAACGGCGGGGGGAAGGATCCGCCGTCGCCACCGCCCAGGGTGGCGCAGCCCACCGCGCCGCCTCCCATCGCACCTCCTCCTCCCTCCTCGCGACACCCCAATCCCCAGCAACCGCCGCCTCCCTCTTCGAACCCCCAAGCCGCCAGTCCCCCTTCCGCCACCGCAACCGACGTCCTCCCCCGCAAAACCCGATTCGAGCCCCTCCCCTCCAACCACTCCAGCCCCAAGCCGCACCCCTCCCCGAGCCCTTCTCCGACCGCCTCAGCTAGCTGTGGACCCTCCTCCCCTCGTTAAACCCCTTGTAAGTTTTTTTTTTGTTTTTTTATTTGTTTTATTTAATTAATTTATTTAGTTTAAAGCAAAATCAGTTTTTTTATTTTCATGAATAGCATTAGTAAAAGTGAGATTTTTATAGTTCTAGTTTATTAAGAATATGATTTTTATATATTGAATAACATAGTAAAAATTCGATTTTTATATATTGAATAATGAAGTAAAAATTCGATTTTTTTATATTGAATAACGAAGTAAAAAATCGATTTTCATATATTGAATAACGAAGTAAAAATTCGATTTTTTATATATTGAATAACGAAGTAAAAATTCGATTTTTATATATTGAATAACGAAGTAAAAATTCGATTTTTATATATTGAATAGCATAGTAAAAATTCGATTTTTATATATTGAATAACGAAGTAAAATTTTGATTTTTATATATTGAATAGCGAAGTAAAAATTCGGTTTTTATATATGTAGTGGCTACGGGCAACGAAGATGACAAAATGCGATAACGATGGAGATTTCAATAAATGAAGAGTCATGGTATTGGATGGCTATTGGTGAGAATTTCTCACCTTTCAATTTCATTTTCTAGTTATATATATATATATATATACTAGGATGCAGATGGTGTTTAGTAGCACCCGACACCCGTCATCCACAGACCATGGATGGCTTGTTTGTTTAATTGTTTGGATGTGTAGTTGGTTAGTTTATTTGGTTAGAATTGAATTGTTTGGTGAAATAAAATTGATTTGATTGATGTGTGAATGACGCGGGCCTTCACTAGACCGGGGATAAGGCTAGGCCTCGTCCCGTTTCAAGTATCGTGATGTTATGCCGCCGAAATTTTCTAAAATATGTTAGAAAAATAAAAATATCATTTTTATTGTGTAAATGAACTGAATAGAAATTCATGTGTTGAAATAAAATATTTTATCGTTAAAAATATAATTTTTAACGTGAATGTGAATAAATAAATATTCATTTACAAACCGGACTGTTTGTTTATGTACACCTATTTGAATGACATTGATTGGGACGATAAATTTTACACATCGCCCAACTGCACAAATAAAATCTGTGTTTGATTGTTTGAAACCCCACACGGGTATTGGGATAAAACACGGCATACACTAATCCCAATAATTAGTTATATGTCGATCGATTGATTGACAGGCTGTTGTAAGCGTTAGATATCTATATTTGATGCTTATACAGTGTAGTGCACTTTGGATGATGGTTGATTATTTATCGTTGCTATTATATACATGTGTTGTGTGGAATCCATATAATTAACTTTATATGGTAATTGATTGGGCCTTATTCCAATTTAGAAGATAAAGAATTTTATAGAATAAATGTTCATGTGTTGACAGTACTCATCCGTTGAGATTAGTCATGTGTTGAACGAAGTATTTTAATAATAAAATTTACATCTTTATCTTTATAGAATAAAGGTTCATGTGTTGACAGTACTCATCCATTGAGATTAGTCATGTGTTGAACGAAGTATTTTAATAATAAAATTTACATCTTTATCTTTATAGAATAAAGGTTCATGTGTTGACCGTACTCATCCGTTGAGATTAGTCGTGTGTTGACAAAAATATAGATTCACATATTGAATAGAATAATTATTTATTTTTTGAATAGAATAACGAATTTATTGAAATATATTAAGCCGTGTTGATTAGAGTTGCGCTATTTTGACGTGAACGATGTTTATATCGATTATATTCGTTTTTATAATGAATATCTAAAAGGAAGTGATTTCAAAATATAACGTTTTGAAAATATTATCATTTATATAGTGATGATAGGGAATATTCAATTTTGATTTGAAATTGAATATAGAATTGAAATGTTTTGAAAACGAATTTAAAACGATTCATAAAATACGTTTTAAATAGTAATCGATGAAATATATATTATATATATTATATATATAATATAATGGCATGAATAGAACGAGCCGCGCCGCGGCAGTTCGTGATTTTCGACAATTTATTTCAAACGGACATTACGGGAGATCCGACAGTCGGATTCTCCTAAAACCGGAACTGTTGGGTTCGTGTCGAAAAGAGCTTTCTAACGAATATTAGAAATTTGAAATCTAACGGTTGGATTTGGAGATACGTCCAAATCAAGTTTGGAAAAGGTCGCTGTAAGTGCAGTTCGATGGCCGTTGATTGAAATCGACTGTACGGGCCTTGATAAAATTATTAAAAATCGTAATAATTTGTGTAAAATCATAAGAAATGATTTGGGGAAAATTGGGATGAAAAACTCCATATTTGAAAAGATAAAAATAGATTTCTATCAAAATGAACTAGTTTTGAACTAAAATTAGAACCCATTTATTTTTAAATAAATAAATTGGATTTGAAATGGGTTTTAAATAGAATGTGATTTGGTTTATCATGAACTGTGTTTTAAATGACATTAGTTCTTTAACCTAGTAAAGGAGTTTTAATGAATCTGCAATTAAATTGAAATGTGAATTGATAATTTAAATTATCAAATTTAGAAATTGAGCGAGAATGGAGTATCACCAGTTTTGCTCCAAAGCGATAGTTAAATCTTTAATTAGATTTGAACGTGAAATGGTAATTAATTTTACCGATAACTCCATGGTGTTAGATATGGAGTATTACCAGTTTTGCTTCATGGGATGAATAGGTTGGGATTGGGAAATAAAATAAATAATTACTTCGGTGTGGTTCGCTGATCTCGACTAGTTGGAGAAACCATAATTTGGTTTGATATGACATCCAAAGGAAGATTAAAGAATAAATTTTAAAGAATTTATCTTGGATAAAATTAATGGGAACCTTTCCCAAAAGATGTGAATATTTAAATAACAGAATATTCAGAATTGGAATGAGGCGTAAGTTGTGTTTTCTAGCACTGTTTTAATATACGCGGGTTGTTCGGAAAGGCCGGGTTTATACCCATTCTGAATAACCGATTCGACGATAATTCGAAGATGAAGACGGTGGTCGAAGACCGGAAGTCTTCACATCGTTTGGGTAATTACGGACGATCTTGATTGGGCTGTACACCCAAGAGGATGGAAATAGTTGGTGGTCGTCCAGACGTACTTGGAGATGGATGGATATGCGAGGAAAGTGCCTCCGGTTTCGTTCAGACCCAGAACGAACTTGAAAATGGATTGTGTGTCTGACATTGGATTTTATTCTATGTTGATTGATTTCTGTTAAATATATATCTGTTTAGCGGCGGAGAATTTATTCTCTTGCTTAACGCCCTTCTCTGAGACGTATGAGCTTAGAGGTTATATATCGATAGATATCAATCGCATGGCATGAATTGCCTGTGTGGCACGCTAAGTTGCATAGATCAAGGCTTCTGTTGAAAAGCAAAGTCTTGTGGTTGATGATCAAAGCACAGCCTACGTGGCAGCTTTGTTTATAACGTGAATTCGCGAGCCTCACACCACGGTATGAGTTGATACGGACCGCTGGGAGAGCACGACGTTTCTTTCTAGCTTTGGTGGTGTCAGTGACTTACCAACCCTGACATTTATATACTTTTCAACTTTCTGGTTGTTGGAATGAGGCGCCTTGATTATAGGTCTGTAAGGACCGGGAAATGTGTGTTCAGGCATAATTAATCCTCTAACGTAAGTGAGGACCGGCCCAGCCGCATCCGGGGTTGCCCAGAGTGTGGAGTCCCGAGGCATTTGCTAGAGTGTCTCGAACGCGGAGAGGAGCTTGCGCCTTGCCTTGACTCATGACGGAAATCCAATTTCCAATACGAGATATTGCGGTTTTAATTGTAGAACTAGTATGTCGACATAGTAGATGGTAGCTATGCCGCCTATGATTGATATTTATGATTGAAATGTTTTGACACTATACATTTATTATAGTATCAAATGATTTTTTTTAAACGTATCAAGCATGCTTTGGCTGTTATAAGGGAAAACCCTATCCTCCGGCTTGCGTTGCATTGTGTGATGGGACCTGGGTCTTATAACAGCTTCATTTTCCTTTATTTAGCATTGCGCTGTTTGTTCTATGCACTGGTATTCTTGGGAGGAAACCCGTTCCGTATTATACGGCGTGGTCCCTTGATTTGCCAAACTTTAAAGCCAATATTAATAACTGTTTTATTTCTCACACCAGTCACATGACTGACCTGGAGTTTATTGTTTTAACCTAAACGCTGGGTGCCCCTATTTTCCGCACGAGCAGCTAGTAGTTTTGGTTTTTGCAGATTTATATTCACAGGATCCTGGTTTACAGCTGGAATGATATCCGGAAAGCTCTGTATCCGTATATCACCTTCAGTTGTGCTTTGTATTATTTTTCGCTGCTATATAATTTATTGTAATCTCTGATATTTATCGAATGTAATTTATTCATTATACTCTGTATATTTTTGTATCTGATGGAATTGTTGTAATAGCAACGAAATGTTCTTCCGTCTGCGTTCTATTTTGTCCTGTTCTCAAAACGATCAGGGGTTTCGAACGGTCTAGATCGGTTTAACGACTGATTCAGATCGAGCGAAATTTCCGGGCCGTCACAAATAGGTTGGGATTGGGAAATAAAATAAATGATTACTTCGGTGTGGTTCGCTAATCCCGACTAGTTGAATCGATATTCAAAAGGAGATTAAAGAATAAATTTAAAGAATTTATCTTTGATAAAATTAATGGGAACCTTTCCCTAAGAATGTGAAATTTAGAAACTAACTGTAGGTTAGCTAAGCAGAACGGTTTCCTGTGTATTGATCTGATGTTGGTTTCGGCCTTCGGGGTTAATATTTGGGGAATTATTCTCTTGTTGATTTACGGTTAGTGACTGATGAATTGGAATGAGACATATGTTGTGTTTGTGTAACACTTGTTTATTATATATGCAAGTTATTTAGAAAGACCGGGTTTATCCCATTCTGAATAACTGATACGACGATAAGTCGAAGATGAAGACGGTGGTCGAAGCCCGAAGGTCTTCACGTCGTTTGGATAATTACTGATGATCTTGATTGGACCGTACACCCGAGAGGAGGGAATCAGTTGGTGGTTGTCCAGACGTACTTGGAGATCGATGGATATGTGGGGTACTAGGTGCCTCCGGTTTCGTTCAGACCCAAAACAAACTTGTAAATGGACTGTGTGTCTAACATTGGATTTTATTCTGTGTGATTGATTTCTATTAAATATATATCTGTTTGGCGACGGAGAATTTATTCTCTTGCTTAACGCCCTTCTCTGAGACATACAAGCTCAGGAGGTATATATTGATGGATATCAAACGCATGGAGTGAATTGCCTACGTGGCATGCCTAAGTGGCAATTGATCGAGGCTTCTGTTGAAAAGCAAAGTCTTGTGGTTGATGATCAAAGCACCGCCTGTGTGGAATAGCTTTGTGTAACATGAATTCCCCAGCCTCACACCCCGGTGGTGAACTAAAAACGGGATAGGACCTTAGGGAGGACATGCGTTTCTTTCTAGCTAGAAGTGGCGTCAGTGGTTTTACACGCCCTGACGAGTTTGAGTTATGCGGATATTGCTGTTGCGAGGCGCTTCAGTTTGATCGGACAATCCGGGTCCGATGGAGTCATTCGTTGGCTCATTTACGCCCCCAAAGGGTGGGGAAACGTAGTGTTCTGGCATTTTAATCCACATCGGTGGACCGGCCCTGTCGCTCTAAGGGCTCACCTGTGTCTGGGTCCTGAGACTCGGGCTAGACAGTCTCGAATCGGTGAGGACTATCTTTTGCCTCGGTTCGCAGGAGGAAATCCAATTTCCAAATACGTGACATTTGCGGTTTTGATTGTAGAGCCTAGTATGGCGACATGATATATGGTACCCATGCCATCTATGATTGATATTTATGATTTGAAGTTGTTTTATACACTATACACTTATAGTAATAAGCAATGATTTGTTTTAAACGTACTAAGTATGTTTGGCTATTATAAGGGAAACACCTATCCTCCAGCTTGCGTTGCATTGTGTGATAGGACCTGGGTCTTATAATAGCTTCATTTTTTCAAAATGCATTGCAATGTTTTTTTATATGCACTGGTATTCTTAGGAGGAAACCTGTTCCGTGTTATATGGCGAGGTCCCTTGATTTACCTAATTTTAAAATAAAGATTTATATCTATTTTAGTTCTCACACCAGTCCCATGACTAACATGGAGTTTATTGTTTTAACCTAAACTCTGGGTGCCCTTATTTTGACACGGGCCGCTAGTAGTTTTGGTTTTGCAGATTTATATTCACAGGATCCTGATTTACAGCTGGAACGATACTCGGAAAGCTTTGTATCCGTATATCTCCTTCAGTTGTATATTGTATTATTTCCCGCTGCTATGTAGTTTATTGTAATATCTAATATTTGGTAAATGTGTAATATTGATTTATACTCTGTATATTCTTGTATTCAGATGGAATTGTCGTAATATACAATGAAATGTTCTTCCGTCTGCGTTCTATTCTGTCGTGTTCTCAAGGTAATCCGGGTTTTCCTTACCGGGGAAGTTATGGGCTACTACAAATTTTAAATCAATTTAATAATTATTTAACTGGACAATGGGATATCGAGTTCAGAATTTAAGTTAGTGTAATATAAATTCAGTTGTGTGTATTTTAAATAATAAATCAGTAGATTTGTTTATTTTTATTTTTTTAGTATATATTAAATCGAATCAAATGTTAAATTATCCATTTAATTTAATATTTTCTGTATATGGTCAAATTAAACCATGGAAACTGTTCCAGTGTGTTCAGAATAGGGGTAGGACCCTAGGAATGTCTTTTGTCGCGTTCAAATAGGGGTTCAATATCGTAGGATATTTTAATGTAAGGTACATCAGTTAAATAAATAAAAATTAAAATGAAATGAAGTAAATATAATTATAGGAGACGACCTATAACCCCAACACATGCTATTCTACAAGTTACCCATCCTCTCTTTTCACCTTTACGTCAAAATTTCTTCCTTCTTCACAAAGTTTCAGTACGCTGCGAACCTCTCTACACTGCAAGCCTAAACCTACTTGTAACATGGTGAGGTCGACATCGTTCTTATCCCTACCTCTGCTCTCTATATAAACAACCACTTCATTCACTCCATTCTCAAGCCAACCCACTTCTACTCTTTCGTTTCAATTCTGTTTGTAAATCACGGAATCCTTCCGTTATTAAAAAAAGGAGTTCGAAATTCGAAATCAAAAGGGGAGTTGTGGGTTCCATTCAACGAGATTTGAAATCACAGCGGATCATGGAGCTGGCTGAGACGACCCGATTTCCCGTTCTCACGGAAACAAGGTTATCTTTGGAATATAACACAGAAACATATAATAGCAGAACAGAATTAAATAAATACACCAGAATGAACAACAAAATATACTGGATAAAAGTAATCATCAGAGTTACACAGTATACAGGATCTTACTTAGTACAAATACAGTTCAGCTATACATAAATGTCTACAGCGGAAATAAACAAAATATGTACAATAGGAGCTGAACAGCATAAAAAGAAATAAATGATAGAATCCATCTTCAGCTCCAGCTATCCAGAAAGAACCAGCTAAACCTGAATACAAGGCTGCCCGTGTAGAAAAAGGGGCACCCGAGTTTGAAAGTGAAACAAACTACGAGTCAGTCATGGGACTGGTATGAGAAATCTACTCAACACATATATAATATGGCTAATCACAGGACCACGCCACTTTCGTGGAACGGGTTTACTCCATTGGATTGCCAGTGCTTTAAAACAAATCTTTCTTTTAAACATCGCTATGCTTTTAACAAAAATGAAGCCGTTATAAGACTCAGTTCCCATCACACAATGCAACGCAAACCGGAGGATAGAGTTTTTACCTTATAACGGCCAAGATATGCTTGATACGAATAAAACAAAGGCATTTGATATTATTGCTAGTGTTTATATGTTTTGAAAACAATTTCAAATCATAACTATCAATCATAGACGACATGAGCGTCCCATGCCACTATGTCGCCAAATGTATATATACAATCGAAACCGCATCGTCACGTATTTGGAAATTGGATTTCCGTCATGAACCAAGGCAAAAGATAGTCCTTACCGCATTCGAGACAATCTAGCCCATGTCTCAGGCAAGCGCGCAGGCAAGCCTTGGAGCGACAGGGCCGGTCCACCGATGTGGATTATTATGCCTGAACAATACGTCTCCCCGCCCTTTGGGGCGTAAACGAGCCAACGAATGACTCCATCGGACCCGGATCGTCCGATCAAACCGAGGCGCCTCGCAACAGCAACAACCACATAGGTGAAAAGTATATAAATGTCAGGGCTGGTAGGTCACTGACACCACCCTAGCTAGAAGGAAGCGCATGCCCTCTCTGAGGTCCTTCTCCCGTTTTAGGTTCATACCGGGGTGTGAGGCTCGCGAATTTACGTTATACACAAAGCTACGCCACACAGGCGATGCTTTGATCATCACCACAAGACTTTGCTTTTCAACAGAAGCCCTGATCACTGCATCTTAGCATGCCACACAGGCAATTCATACCGTGCAACTGATGGCTATCAATCACACAGAACAAATTCCAATGTCGGACACACAGTCCATTTACAAGTCCGTTCTGGGTCTGAATGAAACCGGAGGCACTAAATACCTCGCAAACCCTTCGATCAACACGTACGTCTGGACGATCACCACTCATTATCCATATTTCGGGATGCCTCCCAATCAGGACCTCGGTTACCATCCAAACGAGGTGAAGATCTCCGGTCTTCGACCATCGTCTTCATCTTCGACTTTCAATCGTCGATCAATTATTTGAAATGAGAATTAACTCGGCTTTTTCAAATAATTCACGTATATTTAGAATTTCAAATCAATTTATTTCAATGGTTAAATTATTCGACAACACCAATTTCGTTCTTTAATGTAATTTTCACACCAAACACATTCAACCATCAAAAGCCACATAAATCAAGCAAATTCAGTTTATTTCCATTCCATATCGCTTACGATATTTTATAACTATTTATCGCTATTTTTATTTATTTTAAAATAGCCATTTTATTCAAAACGACGCTTCGGGCCATAAGACGGCCGTGGCGCTGTTTTTCTTCAGATTTGATTTACACATATCTGAAAATCTAACCGTTGGATCTTCACAAAATTTAAATCATTAGAAAGGTCTTTTCAAAACGAATCCAACGGTTCCAGTTTCGGGAAAATCCGACGGTCGGATCTCCCGGTACAATCGTTTGAAGTTTCAATTTCAAAATACGAACTGCAGCGTCGTTATTCGATTAAATATATAATTATATTTATATATATATAAATATAATCGTTTCTGGCGCTGTTTTTCTTCAGAATTGAATTAAACATTCCAGACAATCCAACCGTTGGATTTTAACAAGGTTGGTGCCGTTGGAAAGATTATTCCAAGGCGAACCCGACGGTTGAGGTTTCGGGAAAATCCAATGGTCGGATTTCCCGCACTAGTCGTTTGAAATCACGGTTTCAAAATACGAACTGCACGGCTTCGTTTCGTTTTAATTTTATTTATATTTATATATTTATATAAATATAGTTCATTCAATGCTTTCTATATCGTTTTCACTTCAAAAATTTTCTAACGCCTTAAATTTTGGAAAAATTTCGCCATAACCTCCCCTGCACCGGGAGCGTCGGGAAATCGCAAGTAGCGTCCCGGTCCTTCTAATATCAAAAAGAAAAAGAAAAAGCCAAGCGGCTAGCCAACAGGCTCAAAATCATCACCCAAACAAATCAGTAAATGTGTACCTATTTGTCGGGCACAAATTTTATTCCTCTTCTCTAGCCCCTTTGCTATAACCTGTTCAATGAATATGCATGTACATATATATACAGTCCATATCATTTTTCATTTTCTATTCAACTTCATATTTAATTTCTATTTGGTTTAAAAACACCATTCATTCTAACGTTACATAAATAGGTGCAAATCATTTCATTAGCTAATTAATGAATATTTCAACTCATATATGTTTATTTTGAGCAAGTGGCTATTTTTAACACTTCACATTTCAACGATTTATGCATACAATAAAAATGTGATTTTTATTTTAAAACAATTCATTTCAAAATATGAATACCATTCAACACATGAATTTCTAATCAACGAATGAATATCAATTCAACACATGAATGTTTTCTATAGTTTCTATATATAGATAAAAATGTGATTTTTATTATCGAACAATTTATTTCAAAATATGAATACCATTCAACACATGAATTTCTAAACAACGAATGAATATCAATTCAACACATGAATGTTTTATATAGTTTTTATATATAGATAAAAATGTGATTTTTATTAACGAACAATTTATTTCAAAATATGAATACCATTCAACACATGAATTTCTAAACAACGAATGAATATCAATTCAACACATGAATGTTTTCTATAGTTTTTATATATAGATAAAAATGTGATTTTTATTATCGAACAATTTATTTCAAAATATGAATACCATTCAACACATGAATTTCTAAACAACGAATGAATATCAATTCGACACATGAATGTTTTCTATAGTTTTTATATATACGTAAAAATGTGATTTTTATTATCGAACAATTTATTTCAAAATATGAATACCATTCAACACATGAATTTCTAAACAACGAATGAATATCAATTCAACACATGAATGTTTTCTATAGTTTTTATATATAGATAAAAATGTGATTTTTATTATCGAACAATTTATTTCAAAATATGAATACCATTCAACACATGAATGTTTTCTATGCAATGAATAAATATAGTTTAAGCATATGAAAATAATTCAAACGCACAAATATTATTCAAAATTTCGGCAGCATAACGGCAGGGTAGTTACACCGGCACCGTCCCTAGTACGGCTCCTCGCTCTACCTTAAAACCTCGCGGTTTTTGACAATGGGGATCATGCATCTAGTTCGCACGCAGGCGGCATGTATATATTTATTTCATTTCCACAAACTAATCCTATGTGGTTTCAACCAAATATTTCACAACCACAAATGGGTATTTTTCAACCACAATCAACCAATATCCATCACAAACAATCCCAAACAACCATTCGCTATCAATCAATTTTCACAACAATTTCAACCAATAAATATCGTCCATGGTTTGTGGACGAGGGGCGTATATATATATATATATAGATATTTATATATAGCAATTCACTTTCATTTTCACACATATATAATTTTTAAAATCAGAAATCTCACCAATAGCTATCCAACTGCACGATACTTCCTTTATAGAAATCCTCGCCTTTTGTCGCTTTCGCCCGTATTCTCTACATATGTAAAAATCGAATTTTTACGATGCTATTCAATATATAAAAATATGATTTTTACTTCGACTTTCAATATCTAAAAATCTGATTTTTACTTCTTAAAGTTCAAATCCATTTTCTCTTTAAAGATTAAACCTTTTTTCTATTTCAAACCCTTAAAATAAAATCAGTTTTTATTTTCTACTTCTAAACTCAGTTTTTATCATCTTTTAAAATCCAGTTTTTCTCTTTTTTTTTCTTCTTTTAAAAAAAAACAGTTTTAACTTCTATATAAAATCAGTTTTAACTTCTATAAAAAAAAACAGTTTCTAATTGCTTTTAAAACAGTTTTTCTTCTTATTAAAAATCAGTTTTTAATTTCTTTTCAAATCAGTTTTCAATTCTTTCATAAAATTCAGTTTTTATCTTTTTATAAAATCTGTTTTAAAATTCAGTTTTTAAACCTTTTAAAAAAAACTGTTTTAAAATTCAGTTTTTAAACCTTTTAAAAAAAACTGTTTTTAATCCTTTTAAAAATCAATTTAGTTTTAAACCTAATTAAATTTTCAGTTTAAACCTAATTAAATTTTCAGTTTTTATAACTTTATAAATTCAGTTTTTAAATTATGTTTTTATAAAATAAAAATAAAATAATAAAAATAAAAAGAAATACTTACAGGGGGGGAGAATTTCGCAGATCGTCGGAGGCAGGTCTCGAACTGGGCGGTGGTGGCGTCGAGGCTTCAGGGGGCTCGCGGATTCACGTCGCGATGGTTCGGGGCTCGGTCTTCGTCGCGCTCGTGCGACCTGGGGAGGAGGGGTCTTCGATCAATGCAGGGGGAGGCGAGGTCTTCGTGGTGGTGGTCCTCGTCGGCGTCGAGGTCAGGGGGCGGCGGCTCGATAGTTCTAGGTTTTTTTTTTTTCGTTCTGTTTAAATGAATTCGGGGGGGGGGGGGGGGGCAGAAGGAGATAAAGGAGGGAAGGGGGAATTAAAATATATTTTTTATTAATTATTTAATTTTGGTAAAAAGGGTTGACTTTTACATACGCCCTCGATACGAGGCCCACCGCCTGTCGCCCATAGCGTTTCACCCCCATTCTGAACACAATGGGATATGTATCGTAAGCTGATTTGATCGTTACGATCAGTTCCCGTTTGAATTTTCATTTAAATCACTATATTGAATTTTAAACGCACATTTCAAATTACCGGGGTCACATACTAACTAGAAAAATTCCAGAAAAATGTTTTCTAGCTTCGTATTGACGATACGGTCCTAACAAAACTAGTTTCGTCGAATTCTGAGACCGTTTGAAAAATGGCCAATTTCCAGTCGATTAAAATCAACTGAAACTGGTCAAACGCGTTTTCCTTTGCCACGCTCACATATTGATTCGAAAAATTATGAAATTTGAAACCTAGCAATAATTTGACATCACGGATCCAACAAATGTGGTTTCGTCGAAATCCGAGGTCATTTGCAAAATGTCCATTTTTAAGGGCCTGAATTCCATAGCGACTATTCAGAATTTTCAACTGGACATATCTTTTGATTCCCGCTATCAAATTTCGATTGGTCGGATTCATTAGAAAGATATTCTCAATTAGATTCCATTATTTTTGGTTTCACTAAAATCCGGATTGTTTTGCACCCGGTATATTCAATTGAAGTTTGAAATCGAATTATCGAACTACCGCGCCATTTTCAATTCTATATATAATTATACTTAATTATATTGGTTTTCAAATGTCGATTTCAACTCAGTTTTCATCGCCATTATTTAAAATATTTATTTTAAATATTTAAAATCCATTATTTTAGCCAATTTAAAAATTTTAAATTGGTTCAGATTTTCTGGGTCGTTACAATCTCCCCCACTTAAAACTTTTCGTCCCCGAAAAGGAATAAAGTCGAAAGTGGTTTGATAAATCTACAATCCCACAATACAACAACCAATTTGTTCTTTATATTCAGAGTATAGAATAAACAATGCACATCCATGGGAAGAAAATAGCAACAGAATAGAGAATTAAACGGTAATGCAAAGTAGGGTAAATGTACCTTGCACCGGAGTCATTCAGAGATATCTACTCGGCATCTAGGATAAGCTTTCTGAATGCTCTCCTCAGTTTCCCAAGTACAATCTCGCGGATCTCCACTCCATTGCACTTTGACTAAGTGAACCTTCTTGTTCCTCAGCTCTTTGGTTTCTTTGCCGATAATCTTTAGCGGCTCACGCCTCACAGCTAATTCTGGAGTAATTTCAATGTCCTGCTGAGCTGCTTCTTCCACGATCAAGTCTGGATCATGAACGTGCTTTCGAAGTTGAGATATATGAAATACATCATGCACTCCAGGCAACCAGTCAGGCAGTTTGACCCTATAAGCGAGAGTTCCAATCCGTTCCAGAATAGGAAACAGACCAATAAATTTAGGCGCTAACTTTCCAGTTTTACCGAACCTGATAACTCCTCTCATCGGCGATACTTTCAAATATACATAGTCGCCAACTTCAAAGGATATGTCTCTTCTTCTTCTATCGGCATAGCTCTTTTGTCGGCTTTGAGCGGCGAGTAATCGCTTCTTAATAAAATCGACTTTGTCAGCAGCTTCGCGAATCATATCAGGACCCAACACAAGTCTATTTCCTGGCTCGACCCAACAAGCAGGAGATCGGCACGGTCTACCATACAATGCTTCGAATGGCGACATTGTCAGACTCGCCTGGTAGCTGTTGTTATAAGGGAATTCAGCCAAATGCAGATGGTCTTCCCATGATCCACCGAAATCTAGAATACAAGCCCGCAATAGGTCTTCTAAAATGCGATTCACCCTCTCAGTCTGACCGTCTGTCTGAGGATGATAAGCGGTGCTCATGTTTAACTTCGTTCCCAGTTCGACTTGAAATGCCTCCCAGAATTTACTAGTGAATATCGTATCTCTATCACTTACTATGCTGAGCGGCACTCCATGCAGTCTAACTATTTCCCTGAAGTAAATCTGCGCCAGACTCTGAGCAGTTCTGTTTGATTTGACAGGTATAAAATGGGCGGTCTTCGTGAAGCGATCTACGATCACCCAAATACTGTCATTCCCTTTTCTGGTTCTGGGCAGACCATCAATAAAATCCATAGAAATATGCTCCCACTTCCAACCAGGAACTTCCAGCGGTTGTAATAATCCAGCCAGTTTCTGCTGGTCGCTTTTGACTAGCTGGCAAGTAGGGCATCGACTCACATATATCGAGATGTCTCTTTTTAGCGACTTCCACCAGAATGTGCGTTTGATATCGTTATACATTTTATTCACACCTGGATGGATACTGAGCTTAGATTTGTGACATTCATCAAGCACATCTCTTCTGAGTTCGGGAATATCTGGAACGCAAATTCGCCCTTCTAACCTCAGAGTCCCTTCGCTGTCTAACTGGAAATCCGAAGCATTGCCTTCACGAATTCGCTGACTTATTCCTTTGATAAATTGGTCGTCTTCTTGGAGAGCCGATATCTTATCAATCAACGAAGTCGCAATGATGAAACTGGCGATCATCTCATTTTTTCGGCTTAACGCATCAGCCACGACATTGGCTTTCCCTGGCGTATATATAATTTCAAAGTCATATGCTGCAAGAAACTCCAGCCAACGCTGCTGCCTCAAATTTAAGTCCTTCTGAGTAAACAGATACTTTAACGACTGGTGATCTGTAAACAGTTCAAATCCCTCGTCCAGAAGATAGTGTCTCCAGATTTTCAAAGAGAATATGATAGCCAATAACTCAAGATCATGAGTTACATAGTTTTTCTCATGCGGCTTCAGTTGACGGCTAGCATAAGCAATCACTTGACCTCTTTGCATTAACACTGCGCCAAGGCCTTCTCTAGAAGCATCAGTCCATACTTTTAAATCTTGGTTGCCATCGATGATGGTTAACACTGGAGCAGTCGTTAATCTCAACTTTAGCTCTTCGAAAGCCTCCTCACTCTCTTGAGTCCATTTGAATTTAGAATGCTTCTTTGTAAGCTTCGTCAAGTGACCAGATATCTTCGAAAAGTCTTTAACGAACTTTCGGTAATAGCTAGCCAATCCGAGAAAACTGCGGACTTCAGTGGGAGTACTGGGTTGTTTCCAATTCTGAATAGCTGTGATTTTGCTTGGATCCACAGCGATTCCATCTTTCGATACGACATGGCCCAGAAATTTCACTTCATCTTGCCAGAAGATACATTTGGAAAACTTGGCTTTCAATACATTCCTTCTGAGAATTTCTAACACTTGTTCCAGATGCTTTTCATGTTCGGCCTTTGATTTAGAGAAGATTAGAATATCATCAATAAAAACCAAAACAAATTTATTCAATACTCCTCTGAATACTCTATTCATCAGATCGACGAAGTAAGCTGGAGCGTTACATAAGCCGAATGGCATTACTAACCACTCGTAGAATAGGTCGGGGCCTCTGAACGCTGTCATTGGAACACACTCTTCGGCAATTCGAAGTTGATGGAATCCTGTAGCTAGGTCCATTCGTGAGAATACTTGTGCTCCATTTAATCGATCCAACAAATCATCTATTCGCGGCAATGGATATTTGTTCTTTATTGTTTGTTTGTTCAAATCTCGATAATCCACACATAGACGTAGAGTACCGTCAGATTTCGGGACAAACACCACTGCTGCACCCCAATCAGAGAAACTAGGCCTGATCAGACCTTTCCATACTAGCTGTCGTGTTTGATTGTCTAATTCCTCCTTCTCTTTCAAGGACATTCTTCGAATAGCGTGAACTACCGGCCTTGCATTGGGAATTAAAGCAATCTTGAAATCTATTTCTCTCTGCGGAGGTAAGCGAACGACTTCCTCAAACACATCCGCATAATCCTTGACGACAGGAATATCTTTAATGAGGTCAGGAATATTCTCAGTGATTTCAGGGATATTTTCTATTTGGGCTGGAGGAACATCGAGAGCTGACCAGAAATCTTTTCTATTTGAAGTCGGGCCTTCACATGGTATGGTTATATAATTCCCCGATTGGGCCTTTGCTTTAACCACTCTCTCGGCGCATTTAACTTCAGCTTCATATTTGGTTAGCCAATCCAATCCCAGAATAAGATCGAATTCATTAAAATTCATGATGATAGAGACAATGGGGAATTTATAGCAAGAAAAAGAGACGGGCACTGCAAAAATCCAACTGAGATTGATGGAACCTCCAACTGGATTCTGAACAGTCATGGGCTCTTTGAGCTTTTTCAAATTCAAATCCAACTTCTTGACTGCACTCTTTGCAATAAAGCTTCGCGACGCGCCAGTGTCAAACAGTACTTTAACTGGAATATTTTTGACATTAAGCGTGCCTTCTAAAACATCAGACCTCCCCTGACTATCTGAGGGTGCTGAGGTTTCTGCTACTTCATTTACCTGAGCCTCTTTGGCCCTTTTTAACAGCCAGCAATCTCTCTTTATATGACCGGACTGATGACAAAGATTGCACTCCCGAGTCACAGGAGACTTGTTCTTGGTTTTAGATTCACTCCCCCTTCGCTTTTTCGAGGGTTTGCAATTCCCCTGGAAATGCCCTGGCTTATGGCAGTTGTTGCATATGGCAGTCGTTGCTGGTTCTTTTTCGGATCTGGCCCTTTTCTGATTGGTCCTAGGCTCCTTACTGACCTCAGACATCATACTGGCTTCAGGAATATCCGTTTCCGAATCTTCTTTGCCACTACTACAAACTTCTTCTTCGTCGCGCAACATTCCTTTCTTGTCTAGATCTTCGTATTGATAAGCCATATAAATCATTTCTGAGAAAGGAAGCTTCACATGCCCCAATACTTTATTCCGGTATTTCCTTTGAAGCCCGTGAATAAATCTCAGATTTTTCCTCTTTGGGTTTTGAATCAGATGAGGAGCAAAGTGAGCAAGTTCGTTGAATTTCTTATGATATTCTGGGATTGTCATGTCACCTTGTATCAGATAAGAAAATTCATCACATAATCTCTCGGTTGCTTCGGGAGGAGTAAATCTTTCTAAGAAAATCACTTTGAATCTGTCCCAGGTGATATCACCTTCTGGGTTATTCTCTATAACTGAATCCCACCAGAACAAAGCTTCATCTTTGAGTGCCCAGGAGGCCAGTAATCTTTTCTGGTCATCCCTAAGCTTTAGTGCTTCGAAGATTTTCTCAGCCGAACGAATCCAAGCTTGCGTCTTCATAATAGATTCTTCACCAGAGAACGGTATTCCACCCATATTTCGATATTTGATTAATAGGGCCTCAATATCCGGTTCTGCATTCCTTCTGTTTCTGACACTCATTTTCTAGTACTTCTGCAAATGGCAGCTCAAGTGTCAGGTCACAGAAAAGGTAATTTTTTTTAAAATATAGAAACACATACTTCTAATGTAAATGTGTCTATCAAGGTGTAATTTCATTCTGCTTTACTCATACTAGGATATTACTGATCCTATCTGTATAGAGTTACCTGTCCTAGAACACTACTGGTTCTATTTCTGACGAGTTCGTTCAAATGTTATATTCCAGAACTAAGCTTAACCAAAGCTCTGATACCACGATGAGACGACCCGATTTCCCGTTCTCACGGAAACAAGGTTATCTTTGGAATATAACACAGAAACATATAATAGCAGAACAGAATTAAACAAATACACCAGAATGAACAACAAAATATACTGGATAAAAGTAATCATCAGAGTTACACAGTATACAGGATCTTACTTAGTACAAATACAGTTCAGCTATACATAAATGTCTACAGCGGAAATAAACAAAATATGTACAATAGGAGCTGAACAGCATAAAAGAAATAAATGATAGAATCCATCTTCAGCTCCAGCTATCCAGAAAGAACCAGCTAAACCTGAATACAAGGCTGCCCGTGTAGAAAAAGGGGCACCCGAGTTTGAAAGTGAAACAAACTACGAGTCAGTCATGGGACTAGTATGAGAAATCTACTCAACACATATATAATATGGCTAATCACAGGACCACGCCACTTTCGTGGAACGGGTTTACTCCATTGTATTGCCAGTGCTTTAAAACAAATCTTTCTTTTAAACATCGCTATGCTTTTAACAAAAATGAAGCCGTTATAAGACTCAGTTCCCATCACACAATGCAACGCAAACCGGAGGATAGAGTTATTACCTTATAACGGCCAAGATATGCTTGATACGAATAAAACAAAGGCATTTGTTATTATTGCTAGTGTTTATATGTTTTGAAAACAATTTCAAATCATAACTATCAATCATAGATGACATGAGCGTCCCATGCCACTATGTCGCCAAATGTATATATACAATCGAAACCGCATCGTCACGTATTTGGAAATTGGATTTCCGTCATGAACCAAGGCAAAAGATAGTCCTTACCGCATTCGAGACAATCTAGCCCATGTCTCAGGCAAGCGCGCAGGCAAGCCTTGGAGCGACAGGGCCGGTCCACCGATGTGGATTATTATGCCTGAACAATACGTCTCCCCGCCCTTTGGGCGTAAACGAGCCAACGAATGACTCCATCGGACCCGGATCGTCCGACCAAACCGAGGCGCCTCGCAACAGCAACAACCACATAGGTGAAAAGTATATAAATGTCAGGGCTGGTAGGTCACTGACACCACCCTAGCTAGAAGGAAACGCATGCTCTCCCTGAGGTCCTTCTCCCGTTTTAGGTTCATACCGGGGTGTGAGGCTCGCGAATTTACGTTATACACAAAGTTACGCCACACAGGCGATGCTTTGATCATCACCACAAGACTTTGCTTTTCAACAGAAGCCCTGATCACTGCATCTTAGCATGCCACACAGGCAATTCATACCGTGCAACTGATGGCTATCAATCACACAGAGCAAATTCCAATGTCGGACACACAGTCCATTTACAAGTCCGTTCTGGGTCTGAACGAAACCGGAGGCACTAAATACCTCGCAAACCCTTCGATCAACACGTACGTCTGGACGATCACCACTCATTATCCATATTTCGGGATGCCTCCCAATCAGGACCTCGGTTACCATCCAAACGAGGTGAAGATCTCCGGTCTTCGACCATCGTCTTCATCTTCGACTTTCAATCGTCGATCAATTATTTGAAATGAGAATTAACTCGGCTTTTTCAAATAATTCACGTATATTTAGAATTTCAAATCAATTTATTTCAATGGTTAAATTATTCGACAACACCAATTTCGTTCTTTAATGTAATTTTCACACCAAACACATTCAACCATCAAAAGCCACATAAATCAAGCAAATTCAGTTTATTTCCATTCCATATCGCTTACGATATTTTATAACTATTTATTGCTATTTTTATTTATTTTAAAATAGCCATTTTATTCAAAACGACGCTTCGGGCCATAAGACGGCCGTGGCGCTGTTTTTCTTCAGATTTGATTTACACATATCTGAAAATATAACCGTTGGATCTTCACAAAATTTACATCATTAGAAAGGTCTTTTCAAAACAAATCCAACGGTTCCAGTTTCGGGGAAATCCGACGGTCGGATCTCCCGGTACAATCGTTTGAAGTTTCAATTTCAAAATACGAACTGCAGCGTCGTTATTCGATTAAATATATAATTATATATATATATATATATATATATATATATATATAAATATAATCGCTTCTGGCGCTGTTTTTCTTCAGAATTGAATTAAACATTCCAGACAATCCAACCGTTGGATTTTAACAAGGTTGGTGCCGTTGGAAAGATTATTCCAAGGCGAACCCGACGGTTGAGGTTTCGGGAAAATCCAATGGTCGGATTTCCCGCACTAGTCGTTTGAAATCACGGTTTCAAAATACGAACTGTACGGCTTCGTTTCATTTTAATTTTATTTATATTTATATATTTATATAAATATAGTTCATTCAATGCTTTCTATATCGTTTTCACTTCAAAAAAATTTCTAACGCCTTAAATTTTGGAAAAATTTCGCCATAACCTCCCCTGCACCGGGAGCGTCGGGAAATCGCAAATAGCGTCCCGGTCCTTCTAATATCAAAAAGAAAAAGAAAAAGCCAAGCGACTAGCCAACAGGCTCAAAATCATCACCCAAACAAATCAGTAAATGTGTACCTATTTGTCGGGCAAAAATTTTATTCCTCTTCTCTAGCCCCTTTGCTATAACCTGTTCAATGAATATGCATGTACATATATATACAGTCCATATCATTTTTCATTTTCTATTCAACTTCATATTTGATTTCTATTTGGTTTAAAAACACCATTCATTCTAACGTTACATAAATAGGTGCAAATCATTTCATTAGCTAATTAATGAATATTTCAACTCATATATGTTTATTTTGAGCAAGTGGCTATTTTTAACACTTCACATTTCAACGATTTATGCATACAATAAAAATGTGATTTTTATTGTAAAACAATTCATTTCAAAATATGAATACCATTCAACACATGAATTTATAATCAACGAATGAATATCAATTCAACAAATGAATGTTTTCTATAGTTTCTATATATAGATAAAAATGTGATTTTTATTATCGAACAATTTATTTCAAAATATGAATACCATTCAACACATGAATTTCTAAACAACGAATGAATATCAATTCAACACATGAATGTTTTCTATAGTTTTTATATATAGATAAAAATGTGATTTTTATTATCGAACAATTTATTTCAAAATATGAATACCATTCAACACATGAATTTCTAAACAACGAATGAATATCAATTCAACACATGAATGTTTTCTATAGTTTTTATATATAGATAAAAATGTGATTTTTATTATCGAACAATTTATTTCAAAATATGAATACCATTCAACACATGAATTTCTAAACAACGAATGAATATCAATTCAACACATGAATGTTTTCTATAGTTTTTATATATAGATAAAAATGTGATTTTTATTATCGAACAATTTATTTCAAAATATGAATACCATTCAAAACATGAATTTCTAAACAACGAATGAATATCAATTCGACACATGAATGTTTTCTATAGTTTTTATATATAGATAAAAATGTGATTTTTATTATCGAACAATTTATTTCAAAATATGAATACCATTCAACACATGAATTTCTATACAACGAATGAATATCAATTCAACACATGAATGTTTTCTATAGTTTTTATATATAGATAAAAATGTGATTTTTATTATCGAACAATTTATTTCAAAATATGAATACCATTCAACACATGAATGTTTTCTATGCAATGAATAAATATAGTTTAAGCATATGAAAATAATTCAAACGCACAAATATTATTCAAAATTTCGGCAGCATAACGGCAGGGTAGTTACACCGGCACCGTCCCTAGTACGGCTCCTCGCTCTACCTTAAAACCTCGCGGTTTTTGACAATGGGGATCATGCATCTAGTTCGCACGCAGGCGGCATGTATATATTTATTTCATTTCCACAAACTAATCCTATGTGGTTTCAACCAAATATTTCACAACCACAAATGGGTATTTTTCAACCACAATCAACCAATATCCATCACAAACAATCCCAAACAACCATTCGCTATCAATCAATTTTCACAACAATTTCAACCAATAAATATCGTCCATGGTTTGAGGACGAGGGGCGTATATATATATATATAGATATTTATATATAGCAATTCACTTTCATTTTCACACATATATAATTTTTAAAATCAGAAATCTCACCAATAGCTATCCAACTGCACGATACTTCCTTTATAGAAATCCTCGCCTTTTGTCGCTTTCGCCCGTATTCTCTACATATGTAAAAATCGAATTTTTATGATGCTATTCAATATATAAAAATATGATTTTTACTTCGACTTTCAATATCTAAAAATCTGATTTTTACTTCTTAAAGTTCAAATCCTTTTTCTCTTTAAAGATTAAACCTTTTTTCTATTTTAAACCCTTAAAATAAAATCAGTTTTTATTTTCTACTTCTAAACTCAGTTTTTATCATCTTTTAAAATCCAGTTTTTCTCTTTTTTTTTTCTTCTTTTAAAAAAAACAGTTTTAACTTCTATATAAAATCAGTTTTAACTTCTATAAAAAAAACAGTTTCTAATTGCTTTTAAAACAGTTTTTCTTCTTATTAAAAATCAGTTTTTAATTTCTTTTCAAATCAGTTTTCAATTCTTTCATAAAATTCAGTTTTTATCTTTTTATAAAATCTGTTTTAAAATTCAGTTTTTAAACCTTTTAAAAAAACTATTTTAAAATTCAGTTTTTAAACCTTTTAAAAAAAACTGTTTTTAATCCTTTTAAAAATCAATTTAGTTTTAAACCTAATTAAATTTTCAGTTTAAACCTAATTAAATTTTCAGTTTTTATAACTTTATAAATTCAGTTTTTAAATTATGTTTTTATAAAATAAAAATAAAATAATAAAAATAAAAAGAAATACTTACAGGGGGGGAGAATTTCGCAGATCGTCGGAGGCAGGTCTCGAACTGGGCGGTGGTGGCGTCGAGGCTTCAGGGGGCTCGCGGATTCACGTCGCGATGGTTCGGGGCTCGGTCTTCGTCGCGCTCGTGCGACCTGGGGAGGAGGGGTCTTCGATCGATGCAGGGGGAGGCGAGGTCTTCGTGGTGGTGGTCCTCGTCGGCGTCGAGGTCAGGGGGCGGCGGCTCGATAGTTCTAGGTTTTCTTTTTTTTTTCGTTCTGTTTAAATGAATTCGGGGGGGGGGGGGGCAGAAGGAGATAAAGGAGGGAAGGGGGAATTAATTTTTTTTTTATTAATTATTTAATTTTGGTAAAAAGGGTTGACTTTTACATACGCCCTCGATACGAGGCCCACCGCCTGTCGCCCATAGCGTTTCACCCCCATTCTGAACACAATGGGATATGTATCGTAAGCTGATTTGATCGTTACGATCAGTTCCCGTTTGAATTTTCATTTAAATCACTATATTGAATTTTAAATGCACATTTCAAATTACCGGGGTCACATACTAACTAGAAAAATTCCAGAAAAATATTTTCTAGCTTCGTATTGACGATACGGTCCTAACAAAAATAGTTTCGTCGAATTCTGAGACCGTTTGAAAAATGGCCAATTTCCAGTCGATTAAAATCAACTGAAACTGGTCAAACGCGTTTTCCTTTGCCACGCTCACATATTGATTCGAAAAATTATGAAATTTGAAACCTAGCAATAATTTGACATCACGGATCCAACAAAAGTGGTTTCGTCGAAATCCGAGGTCATTTGCAAAATGTCCATTTTTAAGGGCCTGAATTCCATAGCGACTATTCAGAATTTTCAACTGGACATATCTTTTGATTCCCGCTATCAAATTTCGATTGGTCGGATTCGTTAGAAAGATATTCTCAATTAGATTCCATTATTTTTGGTTTCACTAAAATCCGGATTGTTTTGCACCCGGTATATTCAATTGAAGTTTGAAATCGAATTATCGAACTACCGCGCCATTTTCAATTCTATATATAATTATAATTAATTATATTGGTTTTCAAATGTCGACTTCAACTCAGTTTTCATCGCCATTATTTAAAATATTTATTTTAAATATTTAAAATCTATTATTTTAGCCAATTTAAAATTTTTAAATTGGTTCAGATTTTCTGGGTCGTTACACTGGCCAACAATCTGGAGCCACTTGCGATTGAGGAATGATGACGGGGATTTTCAGCGATTCCTGGTAAGGACTAAAGTTGGGGGTTTTGTTATCGCGATGGTATAGGTTTCGAAGGGGAGATGGTGGTGCAATGACTCTGGTTGTGTGAACTGGAGTTGCAACTTGAAGTGGGAGGATACAATGAGTTCGATTCGTTGTTCTGGAAGGCAACGTGTGTTTCTGGTTTCAAATAAAGGGGTGCTATGATACTAGAAGAGTTGGAATTAGAGTTAATGAAGAAGTTCGATCTCTTGTTTTTGGAGAATGCGTTGGAGTTCGGTACTGATGGGAATGAGTTAGGATCTAAGAATTTTGGGGACTGGGATGTGGACTGTTAATGTGGAGTAGTGTAATGGGTTGGAGGAGTTGCATTTTGGGTTGAACTGGAGGGATGCGACACTTGTATGGACTGGAGTGTTGCGTGCATTGATGAAGGAACTGGGAAGTTAGGGGAGTTGTTCTGTGATTTTGAGGATTTTTGATATGCAGTGGAAGAAAGGTGAGTCTGTTCTCTTGGTTTTTGGGGGATGATAGATGCTGAAAATGGCTGCAGGACATGGGTTGAATTGGTGAAATCGAAATGGTGAATTAAGCATAAGATGTTCGAAGAAATGCCTAAGTGGAAAATTGCAATTTTTGGGCTGATGTTGTTTTGCTTTGGGGATTAGGCAAGTGGGTGGTAGTTAAAAAGGTAAACGGTTTCACCAAATTTAAATTTCCATAGAGCTAATTTATTTATTTGTTAGTATTTAATTTTAAATAAAAAAATATTTAATCGTTAATTAAAATAAAACTATCACAGGGATAAATTCAATTAAGATGAGTCAAATAGGCGGATAGCCGCGAGATATAGGATTAAACTGGATATTTGGCAAAAGAAAATCAAAGTGAGTTAAACTCACTCAGTTAATTATTTGAACTATTTTTAATAATTCAAAATTTATTTTATTGCTTGCTGGCTGCTAAATTGATTAATATAAAGTGATAATATATTATAATAATATAAAAAAATAATATTGGTGATTGTTGATTAGATAATTCCCGCAGTATCATTAACGGATGCCCGCAGTACCATTAGCGGATGATTTCCCTATGCGCCCCACAATATATATATATATATAGTGGATGACCTTCTATACCACGATATCCTGCCTCGAAGCAGGATGGGTATTATTATTGTTGACTAGCATCTGTGGATGCAGGAAAAATAGGTTGGAGCGATCCAACTGGATACCTCAACATTTAAATTATTAGTTTTCAGATATATGCTTATATATGATGTGTTTTAGAACATGTGACAGTTTATAGTATACTTGGATGTGTTAGTGACACAGATTGTTGATTTTGGATATTTTAAATATCCTAAATAATAATATTTGGATTTAAAATAGAAATTGAAACATAAAAAAAAGTTTAAAGGAAATATCTACTTTTAAATAAGAATATTCATTTGAAATCAAAATTATTATATAATTTAAAAGTAAAGGTTTGTTTAAACAAATGCGTTAGTGAGGCAACTTTATAAACGATGTTTATAAAGAAATGACTACCATTTGAGAATTGGAAATATGGATTTCAAACTAGAATTGAAATATGAAAAGAACTTAAAAGAAAATAATTATTTTCAAAATGAAATGTTTATTTGGAAAACAAATAAAATAGAATTTTAAAATAAAAATATTTGTTTTAAACAATGAAATAAAAGGGCGATTTTATAAGTGACATTACAAGAAGTGGAATTATTACGATTATTTGGGAAATTGGGGAAAGTGCAAATTGTCGGAAATTGGAAAGGGAATGGAAATCGAATAATAAGCCAATTTTTTTCCAATTTTAAGGAAAATCATAAAAGAGGTTATATGAAGTAAATTTATAATTTGAATTTATAAATAGATTGAAACTTGAAGTTTCAAGTAAAATCGAATTTGACTAAATGAGTCAATTATGGATTTGCGTTGGGAAATGTCATTCACAAGAAAGGTGAATAATTGTTAAAGTAAATGAGTTTATAAAAAAAGTTTAAAGGAAATATTTATTTCCAAACAAAAATGGTTTTTCAGAATCCAAATAGAATTTGAGAGTAAATATTTTGAAAAGGGCGATTTTATAAGGGACGTGATAAAAGATGTAAAGTTATTGTTATTGTAAAATTTTGAAGAAATATATTTTGAGTGAGAATTTGGAAATAAAATAGAAATCGGATTTGAAACACGTATTTGAATTAGACTGAAATTTTCCAAATACAAAGGGAATATAAGATAACTCCATAATTAGAAGTTATAACTGAAACTTGAATTTTGTAAGTATGAAATATAATTGACTAATAAGTCAAATATGATTTTCATCTCACAATTGAAATGAAAAAGGGGTAAAGCAAATATTTTTCCAAATGAAGGCAGGTTTGGAAAAGTTGTTCGTATATTATAAAATCTAATAGAACTTAATGCAACTAATTTAATATATATTATATTAAAGAATTTTATATAAGATTTATGGATAACAATTATGAATTGGGAAATTATATGAATATTTTTATGGAATGAAGTTGTTGAAATTAACTGAGATAAGTTGAAATAAAATTATAAAGGAGTTATAAAGAATATTTATGGAATGGTCTATGATGGTTTGGAAACTATACTTTAAAAGTAAAATGTTTGGAATAATGATAAATTGGAGATAAATATCTTGGTTAAAGTAATAGTGAATAACTGGAAATTTTATTTGTTTAGAAGTTAAGGGAATTAGAAACTAACTGGGAATTTGTGAGTTGAATGATTTTCTGAGTGTCGATCTGATGTTGATTTCGGCCTTTGGGGTTGATACTTAGGGAATTATTTTCTTACTAGTTTAAGGTTAGAGACTGGTGACCGAGATGAGAAGTGCATTCTTAAATGTATTTTAAAATGAAAGAGTTTTGAATATTCTTATATATTTAAATAAGAAGAGAAAATGAATATTTGATTTATTGGAACATGGAGAAGTATTAAACAACTGATTGGTTAATCATAAAGAGGCTAAAATGATAATAGATATCAAATCAGTGAATTTAGTTTTCTTTTATGGATGAACGATTGTTTATTTGATAGTTAAATAACCAACTATCAAAACTGGCCTATACAATGGTTAGTACGGAAAGACCAGGATCAAATTTATTCGAAAACCATTCCGATCTAACTAATACGTAAACGTAGAATATACAGATTTAGGATGGAGCAGTGAAGACCGTAGATCTTCATAAGAGAAAGGACTACTGGTCGAATTCTCTGGAGTCTCACCCGGAGATATTTTGATAGTGATCCTATCGTGGTTGAAATCGACGGATGGCAAGGACTACTCGCTACTGATCCATAGGGCGATTCCTAGGATGCAGTAGGAGAGTGCCTTCGGTTTGTCCAGTCCCAGGACAACTTGTATGGATGAATGTCTGACAGAGTATTTCCAAAGGAATTATGTACGTTGACTTCTTCAAACGTTCAAAGTTGATGGCAAAGAAGGGATACTTCTTTAGCCTAACAATCTGATTATTTTTGTGGAAATCAACTAGTGATTTTTCGATGGATCTGATGATGTGGCATTCAAAGTGAATGGTGGCCAGATGATCCAGAAATCCGATTATAACCTCAAGCCTCACAACCGAGAAATGACAGAAATTGGGCAGGCAGCAGGACTATGTGGGTCGCCCCCATTAGGGTGTATTGTCACCAGCTAGAGAATATTCATTTTGTTACTTTTTTCCCTTCTGTATCTCCCGGGAACGGTTATGCTGCTAGCAACCGTAGGTGACAATATATTTGATACACTCAAGAGAAATGAGTGATCGGTCATGCATGGGCCGGGTTGCAAGATGTTCTTGTTGAACCCAGTGTATTCCCCTCTAGAGATACACTATCGGAAGGTGGTCCCATACCTTTTCATAGTTAGAAATCCAATTCCCAGTAAGCACCCACGGTTTTGATTGTATACTATATATGTAGAGCGTGAGATGCAAGCATTCTGCTAGATTGTTATTTATTTGTATTTAGACACTATTATAATATCAGATAAATTATGATTTCAAAAATGGTTTGGGTTACCATAAGGTAAAAACCGTCCGTGTTTATGTGTGGGATGGTCTTACGATTATCTTTTTTTTTTGAAAATGATTTTTAACTTTAAAATCAAGATGGATGTTACCAAAAATTTAGTCGGTTTTTCTCACGCTGGTCCACCAGACTGACCTGTGGCGTTTGTAATGCTCGGGTCAGACCCAATTGTGTCCGACCGAGTTGTATAGGTTCAGAATAAGATGATACGGGTTTTAGAAGGCAAGCTGGAGGAGTTCAAACGTATGATATATATCTCGATATTTTTCCGCTGTGTGTTGAAAATGAGGACAGATTGTTATAACTGTCCAGATTATTTGAATGACCGTTGTACTCTGATGAATTGTAAGTATTATTTCAAGTTTTCAATAAGGTGTCATTTCTGTATTATATTTTATTCTGCTGCGATGTGAATTGTTCTTCTTCTTTCTCTTCTATTCTAATCTTTCTTTCTTATCTTTTTCTCACCCTCTAACTTCTTTCTTAAATGTTCTGGATTTTCCGTACTCAGGTTTGGACACATGGTATATTTGTGTCGAAAATTCGAGCGTCGAATTTTCCGGTTCGTTACACAAACGATTATTTTCATCCTGTTTTCTTTAATTTAAAATTTAAATCAGTTATTTAATTAATTCGATCATACATTTAAATTCACCGGGACCACATACGGACTCCGAAAATTCCCGTAAAATAAATCTAGCTATGTTTTGATGACACAGTCCTAACAAAATTAATTTCATCGAATTTGGAGACCGTTTGAAAAAATGCCCTTTTAAGGTCGATTAAATTCAACAGAAATTATCGAATCATAGTTTAATTTACCATGCTCACAAATAAATTCCAAAAATTATGGAAAATTAAACTTAGCAATAATTTGACATTCCGAGTCCGACAAAAATGGTTTTGTCGAAAACGGAGGTCGTTTGTATAATGGCCATTTATACGGGCTATAAATTATACTATATTCCATAGCGACTATTCTGAATATTCAATTGGCCATAACTTTTTATTCCTGCTATGAAATTTCAATTTTTTGGATTCGTTGGAAAGTTATTTTTAAAATTTTTAGATATTTTTGGTTTCACTAAAATCCATTTTATTTTGAATCATGTACATTCAGTCAAAGTTCAGATTCAACTTTTCAAACTACCGTGTTATTTCTAATTCCTTTCAGAATTAAAATAAATATATTCATTCTAACTTTGATTTAAATAAATTTTTAATTGTCATTATTTAAAATAAATTATTTTAACTATTCAAAATTCATTGAAATCACTACAAGAAAAATATCCTATTGCAACTAGCTATAGGCGACACATGACAGTTGCAGTAAATGTTATTTAGCAACAGACCTGTTATAGCAGTTGTAATAGATGAGATTTAGCAACAGGCCTTTCCTTACTGTTGCAAAAAGCATACTTTTAGCAACTGCCCTTCCCTTCCTGTTGCAAAAACCTACTTTTAGCAACTGTGCTTCTGTAGCAGTTGCAAAAAACATATTATTTGCAATTGTGCTTCCAAGCCAGTTGCGAATATATATCTTTAGCAACTGTTTACGCCACTTGCAATAACTGTATTTACTTACAACTGGTAAAGCCAGTTGCGAAAAACATACTATTAAACATAAGTATCAGCTTCTAATGATTAACTTTTAATAATTAATTTAGCTACTAGTAATTATACAATAATTAAAATTAATATTTAATAACTATTAATTAATAACAAAATTTAAGTATTATAAAGTGATATTCATGAATGATAATTAAATATTAATAATTAATAATTAACAAATAATAATTAACATTTTAAAAATAATAAAATAATAAAATAAATATTAAATAATAATAAATAAGAAATAGCTTTTAATGATTAACTTTTTGATAATTACTATTAAATAATTAGTTGTTATTAATTAATAAATAATTTGAAATATGATACGTATTAATTTAGTCAAGTGTAATAGAGATGCAAAACAGACGACTAATTTCAAGTGCTGTAAATATTTAATAATTATAAATGACAACCAAATGTTTCTTCTTGAAATTGGGTAGTTTGACGGTAGTATATATTTGTACAACATGTCTTTGGTAGAATACATCATTTTAATAGTAATATTTAACAATTAATAAGTATTATTTATTATTCAGTATCTAACAATAATTAAAATTAACTGTTATACTTAATATTCTTAAAAGGATTGAAAATAGTTTTAAATTATTGATAAAATATTGATATTTCATGAATTTCTAAAAAATATTGTAAAAAAAGTTAATAAAATATTCAAAATTCAGAAAAATTAAAGATGTTAAAAAAGTTCAAAATCCAACAGTAAAAACTTTACATTTCAAATATCAATACTCGCTATGGTTTGTTTTTGCTTGTTCATATTATAAAATTCAAAATTTCTTTTTAATGCAAAATATTCGGTGTTTTTCAGGTAATTCCAATAAAATTAGCCAAGCAACATTTCCCGTTTGAACCAAATATTTCATTCAGGCAGTCAAAAAAAATTGGAATGGCGGGCTCCCAAATTTTTCACTCCGCTTCTTTTTATTTATTTCCCGTTTGAACGAGTCTTTGAAACCCTAAATCGCACTTTACCAAATAACAGTTCCCTTCCGTAGCCAGTAATCTTAGAACGAGCTCACTTCATCTTCGCCATCGTCCCCCTACTTCAATTATTTTGTAACAAACCCATCCTTTTGAAACCCGTCCGCTGCGGAAAAGTATCTGCCTTCGCCCATCAGCTGTCAGTCAGACACGACTCCTGCCAGAATGACCACTGTCTCCACCTCAAAGCTTGCTGCACCAGCGTCATAGGTCCTACTACTGCTGCCGCACACCAACAAGCGCTAATGCAGCGCCGTCATCTTCGCCTACTGCGACCAGCCATGGCCGAGTTCCGGTCCCCGTCGATTTAAGGTAAGTTATTTGACGATTAGATTTGATTTCAAGTTTTTAACTTTGATTTACACTTGGTGTCCAATTCTTTATGCGTTACCTGATGCGGTTATCTTTTGGTGTAGACCCACGATACTCATCTTGCATGATAGGTGCTATATATGTTAAATTTATGTAATGATTTCATAGTTCTTTTCACCATTTGGATTGCGCCCCTCCTATGGTTGCGTTAAAGAAAGATAGGACAGTATACTAGTTTGTTTTTCACACATATATATATTTGACATATATATGATGTTAAGTCCTTGTTGTGTTTTCCCCACACCTGTTTTTCATATTGTTACCATGCTGTAATGGTATGATTTTGAACCTTGTACACTCCTGTTTGTTGAGGTGAACCTGTTCATGTCCCATGGCCACTAATGTTGGGTATATTAATGTTGCATACATGTCCATACTTTGGTCATAACAGCACATTGAAATTTAAGTTTTTGTACCTATATTTTTATGCTTTTGCACCATATTTTATGCATATCTTGACATTCTAATGTTCCATACATTTACCTGCTCAATGCTTCCATGTTTGGGTTTCGGAGAAACTTCCCTGCATATTCTAATTTAGTTATCATATATGTATTTGTGGTAACATTTGGGCATATGCAGTAGCACAAGTTAATTTGGCATATTGTAGTTGTTAATATAGGCACATATGTTCTGAATTAGAGTATCTATATTTGTATTATTTTCCTTTGGGCACCACTTGAAATGTTATTGTCACTTGACCATATGGAAGACTAGTTGTTAATATAGGCACATATGTTCTTGCATGCTTTGATTTACGCTATGAACATATGCTTGTGTATGATAATGGATGTATGATTTACATCATATACTCTATTGAATAAATTAGACTTTTAAATATGTTTTTCTCTGGTCTCAACAGAATATGGCATTAGAGAAATATAAACAAATTACTCCTGAAGCACCAATGGAGGATGAAGAGCATGCAATGTATGGCGGTGAAATCCCCGAAGAAACTTACATACATGGGCACTGATGTAGACATGGCGAACCATCCTGACAATGACGTCACCACGATGTAGGAGCTCGATGAGATGAAAAAGAGACTGAAGGAGATTAGCATGGTTCTAGATGTTGCTAATGCAGCAGCACAAGCTACTAAGGAGGAGCATGATTCTTGATTGGTGTACGTAGGATTATAGCTTGCTTTGCCATCCATCACAACAAAAAAATTATCAGGTTTGCACCTTTGTTCGAATATTGAGGCATGTTTAAGTACCAGGCCGAATCAAAGCAACAACTGTTAAGTACCATGATGTTCATGATCGACAACAAACTTGGAGCACGAACTGCAGATTTGTTCTAGTGAGCTGATGATATTTGTTCTCTTGTTATAGTATATATATGATAGAGTAGAAATACGATTAGAAAATACTCTATTCGAAAAAATGTGTTGTGTGAGAGAAGAAATTGTTATACATGAATGGTGTATGAAAATTGTATAAATTTTTGTTTTAATTGTTTGTACTATTAAAACTTTGTTAAAATAAAAATTTTATTTGTTTATTTCATTTTGTGATATACACTATTACTAAAACGGATACATTTAATATGTAATATCTATAAACTATATTTTTTTTTATAGATTTATGGATCTATTGCAACAGGCATATACTGTTGCAAAATGATCTGCTGCAACAGCAAAAGCCAGGTGCAAAAAAGTATACCGCAACATCTTATTACAACAGGCAGAAAATGTTACGGACTTTTTGCAACTTGGGCTATACCAACAGGCTCAGGCCTGCTGCAATAGGTCTACTGCAACAGATATCGCCTGTGGCGAAAAATGTTTTTTGTTATAATGAATAACCAAAATAAATATTTTAAATTGGTTCCGATTTTCTGGGTTGTTACGAAACCAATAACACTGATACCACTGTAACGACCCGGGAAATTCGAAGCCCGAATTCTGAAAATAATACATAAAACTCGTATCACTTGCCAGAACTCAAGTATCGAAAACACCAGATTGTTAATCAAAGAATATAGAGGGTGAGATAAGAAAGAAAGATATATTAGAATAGAAGAAGAAGAAGAAGAAGAAGAACATAACAACATTAGAGTCTCATATCGCAGCGGAATAAAATAAAACAGAAACAAAACATTTGTTAAGAGCTTTGAAATAAAAACTTACTATCTGTAACGACCCGGGTTTTTGGCGACCTTGATTATCCGATATACAACACATATCGAACATCAAGAGTCGAAAATACCGAATGATTAATGAAAGAAATTAGAGGGTGAGGAAAGATAAGATAGAAACTTAGAATAGAAGAAGAAGAAGAACACAACATCAGAGTAACACGAATCTCACAGCGGAACGAATAACATATAATAGATAACATATCCTTGAAATAAAAGATTTTACTTGAATATACATATAATTATCAAGTACAGCACTTACAACACAGCGGAAATAAACAATAGCTACATGATCCTGAAGCCTCCTGCTCCAGCTCTTCAAGTATCTGTAAATCCCGACTACTTGACTGCCCGTACAAAATTGGGCACCCAAGAGTTTAGGGAAAACAAAACAAAATAAACTCCGAGTCAGTCATCGGACTGGTATGAGTAAAACAGTTTAAAACAGTTTGAACAAGTAAACGATATCTCATAAGACCACGCCGTATAACGGAGCGGGTTTTTCCCTTATGAGAATCCAAAATATCTTTATATCAAAACCTTTAGATATTATAATAATGTCTATCAACCACAATATAATAATCATCTAGCAGAAACGCTTTCATCTCACGTGCTACATATATAGTATACAATCAAAACCGCAAGCACGTATTGGGTAATGGATTTCCAACTATGACAAGGTATGGAACCACCTTTCGCTAGTGTACCTCTAGAAAGGAATACACTTGGTTCAACAAGAACATCTTGCAACCCGACCACACATGACCGACCACTCATTTTGCTTGAGTGTATCGAATGTATATCACCAACGGTTGGAATCAGCAACCGTTTCCCGAATGGGACAGCATCAACAATAGATTTTTAGATGTAAATGAAACTCTAGATCAGGTGATTATACACCCCAATAGGTGCGACCTACATAGCCATGCTACCTGCCCGATTTCTGTCATTTACCGGATGTGAGGCTAGAAGCTACGCTTTATCTTCACAACAGATTCACTTCGAATGCCACATTGTCAAATCCATCAAAAATCACTAATTTGACGTCTACAACCATACATTACGTGTCAGCTAAAAGAAGTTTACTTCTCCACCTCCACTCTTGGTACGGTTGAAGAAAACAATGTACGTGATCTTTTTGGAAATACTCTGTCAGACATTCATCCATACAAGTCATCCACAAACAGGATGAACCGAAGGTACTGTAACACCCCGAAAATTCTATAACTGTGAAATTAACAAATTAAAGTATAATTAATTTCAAATCAAAGAACCACGGGAAACGGGATACGCCATTGCGTTCGTCTCGGAAAAATACGCGAAATAGAGTCCGAGTTTTCGAAAAACGGAGTCCGTATGAAGAAGATATGGCCTTCGGAAGTTTGAGAATTAAATTTAAAATTGAAACAGAATAAAATAATTAAAAATCGGGCCCAATGGGCCAGGGCGGATAAACACCCGCCTAGGCCACCCAGGTCGACTGGGCTGTCGACCTGGGCTACCCATGTCGACAGGGCTGTCGACAGCCCTGTCGACAGGGGTGTCGACCTGGTCGAGCCCAGTCAACCTGGCTGGCCAGGTCTGTGGTTGGTCGAATTTCTGTGGTCTGCTTTGTCACTAGGGCTAGGTGGCAAGTTCTAATTGGTCTCTCTATCTAATGAATGGCTATGATCAATCCAAGCAACATCAAGGGTCCTAATCAATTCCTAACCTCTATATAAACAACCCTAGACTAAACCCTAATCTATTCATTCAAAATAAGAACATAGCCGCCATGTTGCTGAGGAACGACTAAGAGTAGCCGCCAACTAGAGAGAGGATTAGGAGGGAAATTCTAAAGCTTAAAGAGACCTAAATCAAATCAATTCAACAAAGGAATTTTCGTCTTCAATCCCTAAACTAGAGAATTCATCAAACCATTGTAAGTAGAGTATTACTTTGGTATGAATAAACAATTGTGTTGGTTTGTATGCTTGAATTGTGGCAATAAAGTTATTCATATTTGTGCGTTCTTATCAATTTGAAATATTATATACGTTTGGATATTCTTGAATTATGTTATTCATGTTATAAAGAACTACATGCGGTAGTTCTATGCAAGTATACGTGTGGAATATTTCGCAAATTATGTAATCCATGTTGAAGCTACATGTATGTAGTTGATTTAAATTTATGCAAGTTTGGGGTTTTGCTACTATGCCATCATGATGTATATTTTTGTGCATAAATCATTTTGTAAGTAATTAGAACAAGTTTGGTTATTATAATCCATAGGAAATTATGTTGAGAATTTGGCATCATGTATTAAGCCATGCTTTTGTACTAGAAAACCTATTTGCAAACTTATAAATATGGCTAGGCTATGAATGATATTTGGCATAATTGAAATCCATGATTAAGTCTATCTTGTTTACAAGAATTATATGATGACATATGTGGTACATGGCTAGGTTAGGTTCAAAAAAGTCCCTTTTGTAAGTTTACATGACTAAAGTAAGAATCATGATTTCATGTTAGAAATATTTATGCCATGAACAAATTTAACTATATTTATGCCATGCTTATGTTTGACATTATGCCATGTTTATGCCAGAAGTATTTATGCCATGCTTATGTTTGACATTATGCTATGCTTATGCTAGAAATATTTATGCCATGCTTATGTTTGACATTATGCCTAAATAAAAATATAGGTTCATGTGTCAATAATGATATCTCAATTACAAGTTCACATGCTTTGATACATGTCACCTATGTTTTATGACCAAAGTATATGTCACTACTATGCAAGTACACCAGTTTCTATTTTGTATTCCCAACGTCATATTGCAAGTTCATACGCTCACCTTCCCCTTTTTGTGTATGTGATCACGCCATAAGCCTCCCCTTTTCGCATGGCTAAATTGGGCTTTAAAAGGCTAAGCCCAATATATATATAAACGGACGTGTAAAACGGGGGAAAATAACGTTGGGTTAAAATTAATTAATGAATGAAAATATAAAATAGAAGGGCCCAAGTTCAAGTATGGATTGGGCCCATGATTGGTGTAACCTTTACACCATTAATTTAATAATGGGCCGCAAATATTTACATATAAGAAATAAAGAAGAATGACAAAATATGTAAATGTAGAACATACGATGTGTTTAACCCGAGGTTGGATTGAGTTGTGATGTAAACCTGCCCGGAACCTCCCGGCTGTCCAGTAGTCACAGCAATACCTATCCAATGTGGGAGGTTAAACATGGAGCCCAGCAAGGACCCGAGGTTAGACTGAGTTGTGGCGTAAGACTGCCCGGAACCAACCGGCAACAGGCAGCCACAACAATACCTGTCTAATGTGAGAGGTCAGGGCCTTAATAAGACAATTAAGGCTGAGTCAGGATTGTTAGGATTAAGTGAACTAAAGACTTAATCAAAATGGAACATGCTAAACTAAACGGACTGGTGGGGGTTAGGTTAGAAAACACTTAACCAACTTAGCATGTTGGCTAGAGATAGAAAACCTAGTAACGGGGGACCCTTTTCAGCAGTAACCCTAGAAGGTGTATCATGATACCCTGAAACTAGGTAGGGTGGGGCACGATTACTGGGCTGATTGTAAGAGGTCAAATCGACGGCGGTGGTGTAGCAGTGTAGGTTCTAACGGAGTGCGGGCGTGCACACACTCCGGCGCAGAAAAATAAGGCACTGGACACCAGTAGCATACCTGTGCACTCTAAGGTTGTGTCGGGTTGCCACTATGGGACTTGATACACCCCATGGTGGGACCAGCATAGGTAACTACAACATCGGGGGTCGTAAGACACATGTAACTATGCGAGTAGGAGCCGATCATCATAGAATGGATCACATCACCCTGATTATGGGTGCCAGTTGGAAACTAGTTTATATGGGTTCAGAGATTAACATGGGGTACGATAGTATATTCGACCCTAGACAACTTAACCAAGTTATAATGCATGCCCACTTCTTGTTTATATTTATCACACCCAGTTCTTTATTCATAGACAAAATAGTACTAGACTTACTCAGGCTTTATGTCTGACTCTACTTTTCTTTCGTCTTCTTTCTTCCGTTCCCCCCCCCCCTAGGTCCTTAGGGAGGGAACACAGCAGCTTGACCTACCTCAACATCCAGCTTGAAGAAGAGAAATGTATTGCTTGGACTTTCCTGTTTTGAACTATGGCTTTGGACAATCCACTATGGGGCTTTTGCAGTTTATCCATGTTTTATTTATGCTTCTTTAAATAATGTACTCAAGACAGATTATGAAAGTGTTATGTTATGTTTTTGGAAAGGATGTTGTTGTAACACGTATTTGACTTTATGAAATAAAGTTTGTTGTTCTTCCGCTGTTTACAAATATGTGTTCTTATATCTGTCTTGTATATCTGTGACTTGTACTTATAAACCTCCACCAAAATTAGGGCATTCCCTTTGAGAGTGACCCTAATGGAGGTGGGGTGTTTCACTTGGTATCAGAGCATAGGTTTACCAGATAAGATAAAAAAAGTTTTGAAAAAAAAAATATTTTCAAAAAGGAAATTTAAAGAAGCATTTTTAAAAGAAAAATATTATTTTATTTTTAAAAGGCAAAGTCCACTCCCCAAAGCCGTAGGTACTATCTCTTATCCTTCGTTTTGAATCTATCCTTTTTGTTTCAGCATGTCCCAAGAACTTAACTTGCCTGAAGGGGTGCCAATACCTGGTTGGTTTAGACGGTTCTTAGAAGCAAGGGCCACTCAGCCAGGTCCTACCATTCCTCCTCCCCCAGCTGAAGGAAATCATCCAGCCGCAGCGGCACCTTTTCCTCCACCTCCTCCTCGGGGAAACACGTTTGCTAAGATATGTAAAGATTTTAAAGCTATGGGAGGAAGGGATTTCCATGGAACTGAGTCCTTCGTAGCAGCTAGAAATTGGCTGAAAGAAACTGAGGACCTATTCATCATCTTTGAGGTAGAAGATAGACAAAAAGTACAGTTGGCAGTGTGGCTATTGAAGGGTGAGGCTTCCTACTGGTGGGAAGTCACTAATGCTGAAAGACCAGTGGAGACATGGGAGGACTTTAGGGCAAGGTTTGAGACTAAATTTCTCTCAGATGCAGAAAGAAGTTTGCAGTTGGAAAAATTCTTATTTCTTAAGCAAGGAGACAAGACTCTCAGAGAGTATGTGAATCAGTTCGATGAGCTGGCTAGGTTTGGGCTTGACCTAGTCAACACCCCGCACAAGAAGGCTCTCCGTTTTGTCGAAGGGTTAAATGAGCCATTACACAGTTTGGCCATGACCCATATACCCATGGGAGCCACGTATGAAAGATTGGTGCAAATGGCATTGCTGAATGAAGAGGATAAGGGCAAGAAGAAAGAAGGTTTGCAACCTAAGAAGACAGACTTTAAGAAAGGCGGGAAAGGCAACAAAGAGAAGAGGAAGTGCAATTTCTGTGGCAAAGTGGGGCACTTAGTAAAGGACTGCCGGAAAAAGAAGGCCAAGGAAAATGGTGGGTGCTTTTCTTGCGGTGAGACAGGCCATAGGGCTAAGGACTGCCCAAAGAAACGAGGACAGGGGCAGAGGGCTGGATCCACCCCAGGGGCACAGGTTCATGTGCTGGAAGCGCCACCTCTGCAACAGCGAGGTATCAATACTTCTGTAGAAAGTGTAGTTTATCTTTATGATCATCCCGTTCGCACTTTATTTGATTCTGGCGCATCACACTCCTTTATCTCGTCTGCTTTAGTAGAATCTCTGCACCTAAAAACTAGTATGGTAGAGGACCCCTTAATTGTTTCAAACCCAATTGGGGGCCTTGCTCATTTGTCTATGATCTGTGTGGGATTGAAAATTTCTATTCTAAGTGTAGAATTTCAATGTAGTGCCTTTGTTTTGGGCTTTTCGGGGTATGGTTTGATTTTGGGTATGGATTGGCTATCCAGTAATGGGGCCGTCCTTGATTGTGAGAAAAGGGTTGTTAGGCTCCTAACCCAGCTCGGTAATACTTTGGAAATTTCTTGTAATCCCTCGTATGCGGTTATGCTTAGTTATCTTGAATCGCTAGATGCCTCTGTTGAAAATTTGCAATCAGTTAGAGTGGTCCGGGAATATCCGGATGTCTTCGAAGAGGTGAAGGGCTTGCCTCCGAAGCGGGAAATAGACTTCCGCATATATCTTGTAGATAATGCAAAGCCCGTTGCGTTGCCCGTTAGACACATGGCTCCACGAGAAAGGAAAGAGCTCAGTAAACAGATTAAAGAGCTTCTAGAAAAGGGGTTCATTAGGAGGAGCATTTCAGAATGGGGCGCTCCGGTGGTGTTCGCTACAAAGGCGGATGGTTCACTCCGTCTATGTGTTGACTATAGGGAGCTCAACAAGCTAATGAAAAAGAATAGGCACCCTCTCCCTAGAATTGACGATTTGTTTGACCAGCTTGTAGGAGCGTCTGTTTTCTCCCAACTCGATTTAGCAACCGGTTTTCATCAGCTAAGGGTGGCTGAAGATAGCATCGATAAAACGGCGTTCAGAACCCCAGACGGCTTCTTTGAATGGCTTGTCATGCCTTTCGGCTTGACAAATGCACCTGCGTACTTCGTGGACCTGATGAGTAGGGTATTTAGAGATTTCCTCAACAAATTCGTAGTGGTCTTCGTAGATGATATCCTTATCTTCTCAAAGAGTGAAGAGGAACATGCTCAGCACCTAAGGGCAATCATGGAAACTTTGCGAGTCCATCAACTAAAAGCCAAATTCTCCAAATGCCACTTTTGGAGAGAAGAGGTGAGGTTCCTTGGGCACATAGTATCCAAACAAGGGTTAGCGGTGGACCCCGCTAAGGTAGTGGCGGTACAAGATTGGAAGACACCAAGGAATGCAACTGAGGTCCGAAGCTTTCTAGGACTAGCAGGTTTCTATTGAAAATTCATAAGGGATTTTGCGAAAATCTCAGCTCCGCTCACGAAATTGACTAAGAAGAAACTAGTGTTCAATTGGGACATGGATTGCGAGTTTGCTTTCCAACGACTAAAAAGGGCTCTCACAACAGCCCCAGTTTTGACGCTGCCGGATGGGAGCAAGATGTTCACTGTTTATACGGATGCATGTGGGACAGGGCTAGGCGTCGTCTTAATGCAAGAAGGAAGGGTAGTAGCTTATGGCGGGAGGCAATTGAAGGTGCACGAAAAGAACTACCCAACCCACGATCTTGAGTTAGCCGCCATCGTCTTTGCACTCAAGTCTTGGCGACACTATCTCCTAGGTGAGAAGTTCGAACTTTACACTGACCATAAATCGTTGAAATATCTTTTCTCGCAGAAAGATCTTAACTTGAGGCAACAAAGATGGATGGAGTTTCTTGCCTCGTACGATTTCGAAATCTCCTATACTCCGGGCAAAGGCAACGTAGTGGCAGACGCGTTGAGCCGAAAGAAATTGACCCTAAGCCCATTGTTTGTTGAAAGACAAAGCCTAGAGTTTATAGCCAGCTTCGACTTTAGGCCTTCCTCCGATTTCGTACCGGGCTTGCTTGCATCTCTCGAAGTGCGCCCGACTTTAGTGGATTCAGTAGGGGCAGCACAACGCGAAGACCCTCAGCTTGTGGAAATAATTGATAGGCTAATTAGGGGTAAGACTTCAAGTCACCTCAACAGATACTCCATCGACGATAAGGGTTTGCTAAGGCGAGACGGAAGACTATGCGTCCCACAGACAAAAGATTTAGTAAAGAGGGTTCTCGAGGAAGCGCATCACTCCAAGATGACGATACACCCAGGCAGAGATAAAATGTACAAAGACATAAAAAGGACTTTCTTCTGGAACGGCATGAAAAAGGACGTGGCAGAGTTCGTTTCTAAGTGTATGGTGTGCCAACAGGTTAAGGCAGAACAGAAAAAGCCTGGCGGACTGCTGCATCCTCTGGAGGTCCCGCAATGGAAGTGGGATAGCATCTCAATGGACTTCATCGATGGGCTGCCTAGGTCTAGGAGAGGCAACACTAGCATTTGGGTAATAGTGGATAGGCTTACTAAAAGCGCCCACTTTTTACCTGTCAAAAGTAAAAGAACTGCCTCATCCCTAGCATCACTTTACCTTAAGGAAATCGTTCGACTCCATGGAATACCATCTAACATTGTTAGTGACCGAGACCCCATCTTCACCAGTGAATTTTGGCGGAGTCTGCAAGAAGCAGTAGGAACGCAATTATGCTTAAGAACAACCTATCATCCCCAAACCGACGGCCAAACAGAGAGAGTGAACAGAGTTTTGGAAGACCTTTTAAGGCTATGCGTCCTTGACTTCGGAGGGACATGGGAAGACCACCTTCCTTTGGTGGAATTTGCCTACAACAACAGCTATCAAGCAACCATCGGAATGGCGCCCTTCGAAGCTTTATATGGAAGACCGTGCCGATCACCCACTTGTTGGTGGGAGTCTACGGATAAGCTCGTACTTGGACCAGATATGATCCGAGAGACTACAGAGAAAGTAGACTTAATACGAAGAAGGATGAAGACGGCCCAAGACAGACAAAAGTCCTACGCCGACAAGAGGAGGACCGACCTTGAATTCGAAGTTGGAGACAGAGTTTTTCTCAAGGTATCACCACTAAGAAACGTTGTTCGTTTTGGAACCACGGGAAAACTAGCGCCAAGGTTCGTAGGGCCATTCCCTATCATCGAGAAAATTGGGAAAATGGCTTATAGATTAGAGCTACCCGAGAAGTTGGCTGGAGTCCACAACGTTTTTCACGTTTCTCATCTCCGAAAATGTCTTCATGAGTCCGCTGAAGTGGTAGAGCCAAATATCCTCGAAGAGGCCGAAGTGGAACGCGAAGCAACCATAAGGAAGGTTCCAACCCGCATATTAGGAACGGAAGTGAAGAAGCTACGCAACCGCGAAGTCAAGCTCGTCAAAGTTCAGTGGAGCGACGCCGAGGGAGACGCGACTTGGGAAACTGAAGCTAGAATCCGTACAGCCTACCCTTTTCTGTTCGAGGGTACATCCTTGATCTTTCATTTTCCTTAAGTTGCGCTTTTATCTATCTTTTTAGGTATATTTCCTCGACCTTATCTTTTAGGTAGAATCCTTTGGATGGAAACATGTAGTTGAAACATGTTATGGATGATGGTTGCAAGTGGTTGCAAGTGATTGCTAGTGGTTGCTCGTGGTTGCATATACACACACAATCTAGGGTTTTAGATCGGCTCAGTCACTTCATATTGCATATGCATATATGTTTGCATTCGTATGTGGTTGAACTTTAATGTGTTGTCATGTGGATGATGCATTTGTATTAAATGATTGTGCACTCATGTAGAATCATGAACAGGAAAATTTGCATACATAATGGATTCATGGCACTTACATAATTCGCATTAAGGAGGTCAACTGAATCAGTAGACCGCCTGATTTTGCATTAGATAAGTACATGTACACACACACTTCGCATATGATCATGAAGCATTAGAAGTCTTTTAAGGACAATGGATGCTCGTGTTTGATGGATGAGTAGATGGATGATTGGATGTTAGGATATACATTCCTCCTAACTTGAAGATTTCGGGGACGAAATCCTTTTAAGTGGGGGAGAATGTAACACCCCGAAAATTCTATAACTGTGAAATTAACAAATTAAAGTATAATTAATTTCAAATCAAAGAACCAAGGGAAACGGGATACGCCATTGCGTTCGTCTCGGAAAAATACGCGAAATAGAGTCCGAGTTTTCGAAAAACGGAGTCCGTATGAAGAAGATATGGCCTTCGGAAGTTTGAGAATTAAATTTAAAATTCAAACAGAATAAAATAATTAAAAATCGGGCCCAATGGGCCAGGGCGGATAAACACCCGCCTAGGCCACCCAGGTCGACTGGGCTGTCGACCTGGGCTACCCATGTCGACAGGGCTGTCGACAGCCCTGTCGACAGGGGTGTCGACCTGGTCGAGCCCAGTCAACCTGGCTGGCCAGGTCTGTGGTTGGTCGAATTTCTGTGGTCTGCTTTGTCACTAGGGCTAGGTGGCAAGTTCTAATTGGTCTCTCTATCTAATGAATGGCTATGATCAATCCAAGCAACATCAAGGGTCCTAATCAATTCCTAACCTCTATATAAACAACCCTAGACTAAACCCTAATCTATTCATTCAAAATAAGAACATAGCCGCCATGTTGCTGAGGAACGACTAAGAGTAGCCGCCAACTAGAGAGAGGATTAGGAGGGAAATTCTAAAGCTTAAAGAGACCTAAATCAAATCAATTCAACAAAGGAATTTGCGTCTTCAATCCCTAAACTAGAGAATTCATCAAACCATTGTAAGTAGAGTATTACTTTGGTATGAATAAACAATTGTGTTGGTTTGTATGCTTGAATTGTGGCAATAAAGTTATTCATATTTGTGCGTTCTTATCAATTTGAAATATTATATACATTTGGATATTCTTGAATTATGTTATTCATGTTATAAAGAACTACATGCGGTAGTTCTATGCAAGTATACGTTTGGAATATTTCGCAAATTATTTAATCCATGTTGAAGCTACATGTATGTAGTTGATTTAAATTTATGCAAGTTTGGGGTTTTGCTACTATGCCATCATGATGTATATTTTTGTGCATAAATCATTTTGTAAGTAATTAGAACAAGTTTGGTTATTATAATTCATAGGAAATTATGTTGAGAATTTGGCATCATGTATTAAGCCATGCTTTTGTACTAGAAAACCTATTTGCAAACTTATAAATATGGCTAGGCTATGAATGATATTTGGCATAATTGAAATCCATGATTAAGTCTATCTTGTTTACAAGAATTATATGATGACATATGTGGTACATGGCTAGGTTAGGTTCAAAAAAGTCCCTTTTGTAAGTTTACATGACTAAAGTAAGAATCATGATTTCATGTTAGAAATATTTATGCCATGAACAAATTTAACTATACTTATGCCATGCTTATGTTTGACATTATGCCATGTTTATGCTAGAAGTATTTATGCCATGCTTATGTTTGACATTATGCTATGCTTATGCTAGAAATATTTATGCCATGCTTATGTTTGACATTATGCCTAAATAAAAATATAGGTTCATGTGTCAATAATGATATCTCAATTACAAGTTCACATGCTTTGATACATGTCACCTATGTTTTATGACCAAAGTATATGTCACTACTATGCAAGTACACCAGTTTCTATTTTGTATTCCCAACGTCATATTGCAAGTTCATACGCTCACCTTCCCCTTTTTGTGTATGTGATCACGCCATAAGCCTCCCCTTTTCGCATGGCTAAATTGGGCTTTAAAAGGCTAAGCCCAATATATATATAAACGGACGTGTAAAACGGGGGAAAATAACGTTGGGTTAAAATTAATTAATGAATGAAAATATAAAAAAGAAGGTCCCAAGTTCAAGTATGGATTGGGCCCATGATTGGTGTAACCTTTACACCATTAATTTAATAATGGGCCGCAAATATTTACATATAAGAAATAAAGAAGAATGACAAAATATGTAAATGTAGAATATACGATGTGTTTAACCCGAGGTTGGATTGAGTTGTGATGTAAACCTGCCCGGAACCGTCCGGCTGTCCAGTAGTCACAGCAATACCTATCCAATGTGGGAGGTTAAACATGGAGCCCAGCAAGGACCCGAGGTTAGACTGAGTTGTGGCGTAAGACTGCCCGGAACCAACCGGCAACAGGCAGCCACAACAATACCTGTCTAATGTGAGAGGTCAGGGCCTTAATAAGACAATTAAGGCTAAGTCAGGATTGTTAGGATTAAGTGAACTAAAGACTTAATCAAAATGGAACATGCTAAACTAAACGGACTGGTGGGGGTTAGGTTAGAAAACACTTAACCAACTTAGCATGTTGGCTAGAGATAGAAAACCTAGTAACGGGGGACCCTTTTCAGCAGTAACCCTAGAAGGTGTATCAGGATACCCTGAAACTAGGCAGGGTGGGGCACGATTACTGGGCTGATTGTAAGAGGTCAAATCGACGGAGGTGGTGTAGCAGTGTAGGTTCTAACGGAGTGCGGGCGTGCACACACTCCGGCGCAGAAAAATAAGGCACTGGACACCAGTAGCATACCTGTGCACTCTAAGGTTGTGTCGGGTTGCCACTATGGGACTTGATACACCCCATGGTGGGACCAGCATAGGTAACTACAACATCGGGGGCCGTAAGACACATGTAACTATGCGAGTAGGAGCCGATCATCATAGAATGGATCACATCACCCTGATTATGGGTGCCAGTTGGAAACTAGTTTATATGGGTTCAGAGATTAACATGGGGTACGATAGTATATTCGACCCTAGACAACTTAACCAAGTTATAATGCATGCCCACTTCTTGTTTATATTTATCACACCCAGTTCTTTATTCATAGACAAAATAGTACTAGACTTACTCAGGCTTTATGTCTGACTCTACTTTTCTTTCGTCTTCTTTCTTCCGTTCCCCCCCCCCCCCAGGTCCTCAGGGAGGGAACACAGCAGCTTGACCTACCTCAACATCCAGCTTGAAGAAGAGAAATGTATTGCTTGGACTTTCCTGTTTTGAACTATGGCTTTGGACAATCCACTATGGGGCTTTTGCAGTTTATCCATGTTTTATTTATGCTTCTTTAAATAATGTACTCAAGACAGATTATGAAAGTGTTATGTTATGTTTTTGGAAAGGATGTTGTTGTAACACGTATTTGACTTTATGAAATAAAGTTTGTTGTTCTTCCGCTGTTTACAAATATGTGTTCTTATATCTGTCTTGTATATCTGTGACTTGTACTTATAAACCTCCACCAAAATTAGGGCATTCCCTTTGAGAGTGACCCTAACGGAGGTGGGGTGTTTCAGGTACTATTCAGTATATCCATTTTAGGCACTGTTATCTAAGACTTATATGATATCCCTTGCACCTTACTCTGTCTTCAATTATCTTTGGCATATATGATTCGCAATGCTTATACCAATACAGAGTTGTTCTTTGGGTAATAATCCAACTGGTCTCTCCATATTAACAACGTTAAAATGGTCAAAACTGTGATGACCCCAAACTCCCGTGGACCGAAAGTAAGGATAATCATTTTGGAATACAACATATTTAAAACAAAAACAGATCTTAGATAATTATCATAACACATAAACCATTGCAGCGGAAAAAAATGTCATCAGCATCATAATATCCAATACATCAGAGTACGTAGTACAGGATACAACTTAGCCAGATAAGGAGTTTCAACAAAAAGGGAAATAAGTTTCAAATGGAAAGAAACAAGTCTCAAACTCCACATACATCAAAACTACAAAAGGTAAAATGTCTCAAAGCAGGAGTAAAAACTATAGAAAGGTCTACTTCTTCCGTCCAAGCAAGCTCCAATCAGAATGTATCACCTGAACCTGTCAATTGGCTGCCCGTGTGGATAGAGGGCACCCGAGTTTGCATAAGTGAAACAAACTACGAGTTAGTCATGGGACTGGTGTGAGAATTCTTAACTAAATTAACTATCAATATGGCGAATCACAGGACCACGCCGCTAATGCGGAACGGGTTTACTCCATTGGATTGCCAGTGCATAATTTTATAAAGTTTATATAAAACAATGAAATGAATTTTGAAAAAATGAAATCATCATAAGACTCAAGTCCAATCACACAATGCAACGCACACAGGAGGATAGAGTTTTCCCTTATGATGATCAAACATGCTTAATACGTGAAAAGTAATATTTTAACATTATCATTAGTGTCTAAGCAGTATTAAAATACTTCAATATAAATATATCAATCTTAGACGACATAGTACCCCATCCTACTATGTCGCCGTATATAAGTTTACAATCAAAACCAATATGTTGTCGTATTGGGAATTGGTTTTCTGTCATGAAATCGAGGCTAGGGATCGTCCTCTTCCGATTCGAGACACTCTAGCAAATACCTCAGGATCCCCCGCAGTGAACCCTTGGATCTTCAGGGCCGGTCCCCACCTAACGGTAGTGGATTGGCAATTCCTGAACACACGCTTCCCAGTTCCTTTGAACCTATAGTATGACCACTTCCAGCCTATAAAAACCTGAGGTACCTCAGTCCAAAATCCACATAAGTAAAATGCCAGGCCGTGTTAAAGCCCAAACACCACTAGCTTGAAAGAAACGTGTGCACTCCCTGTAGTCCTAATCCCGTTTTTGACTCATACCAGGGTGTGAGGCTCGCGAAGTCACGTTATACACAAAGCTATGCCTAAACAGGCTATGCTTTGATAATCAGCCGCAAGGCCTGCTTTTCAACAAAGCCTTGATCATTGCATCTTGGCGTGCCACATTGACAATTCAATGTCATGTTATCGATAACTATTACTACGTATCAGGGTGTTAAGTAGAGAATAAATTCTCTACCACCAAATAGACATATATTAATAGAAATCGATTTAATTACATGAAGTGAATTTCAACGTCAGACACGCAACATTTACAAGTCCGTCCTGGGTCTGAACGAAACCGGAGACACCAAAAAGGCGCTCGCTTATCTGCATGACCATCACACACGTCCAGACAATTACTGCTTCAACCCTATCCTGTGAGCAAGTCAGTCCAAGGTATCAGAAGTCATCGTCCATTCGATGTGAAGACCGTCGGTCTTTAACCATCGTCTTCTTACATCTTTGATTTAATCGCCGTGCAATTATTTGAAATGAGTTAAACTCGGCCTTTTCAAATAATTGTCGCATAATTATAATTTAAAACATTTCATATTTATTTATAACTATTTATTGCTATTTTTATTTATTAAAAATAGCTCGAAATAAATAAACGACTTTTCGGGTCAATAGGCGACCCTGGCGCTGCTTTTACCAAAATTTGATTTACACATATCTTAAAATCTAACCATCGGATTTTGGTGAAGTTTATATTGTTAGAAAGCTCTTCCCAAAGCGGTCCTAACGGTTCCAGTTTTGGGAAAATCCAACGGTCAGATCTTTCTATATAATCGTTTGAAGTTACGATTGTCGATACACGAACTACCGCGCTCGTTTCGTTTAATTTTATATTTTATTTTTATATATATAAACCATTTGGCGATCTCCCATATCCTAAAATCCATTCCTTTTTATTCTATAAAAACAATATTTTTGTCCATCAATTCTAATGTGACAAAAATGATGGTTTCAACGATGTATATTTCATACTCAATAAAAATGACATTTTTGTTCGCGAACTCTAATGCAACAAAAATGATGTTTCAACGATGTATATTTCATTTTCAATAAAAATGACATTTTTGTTTGCCAACTCTAATGCGACAAAAATGATGTTTCAACGATGTATATTTCATTTTCAATAAAAATGACATTTTTGTTCACCAACTCTAATGCGACAAAAATGATGTTTCAACGATGTATATTTCATTTTCAATAAAAATGACATTTTGGTTCGCCAACTCTAATGCGACAAAAATGATGTTTCAACGATGTATATTTCATTTTCAATAAAAATGACATTTTTGTTCGCCAACTCTAATGCGACAAAAATGATGTTTCAACGATGTATATTTCATTTTCAATAAAAATGACATTTTTTTTCGCCAACTCTAATGCGACAAAAATGATGTTTCAACTGTACTCTTTCTTTAATTATATAAAAATGTTCTTTTATCCTATTTGTTTTAAAGACATGAAAATGAACTTTTTATTCTATTTGTTTTAAAGACATAAAAATGAACTTTTTATTCTATTTGTTTTAAAGACATAAAAATGAATTTTTTATCCTATTTCATTTTAATAACATACAAATGAACTTTTTATCCTATTTCATACATACGAACTTTTTATGTTATTTCATTTTAAAAACATACAAATGAACTTTTTATGTTATTATAAAATGTATATATTTTATCTCCTTTTCTTTTACAATGAAAAACGTAAATTCTTTTATCTTTACATTGGAAAATGTAAACCTTTCATTGTTACAAAGAAAAATAGTAAATCTTTCATCTTCACCTAGAAAAAGGAAAACCTTATATTTTAGATAGAAAAAAAATGTAAATTTTCTATCACTCTTCATTACAATAGAAAGATGTAAATTTCCGATTACTCTTTATTATAATAGAAAAATGTTAATTTTCTATTTCTCTTTATTATAATAGAAAAATGTAAATTTTCTATTTCTCTTTATTATAATAGAAAAATGTAAATTTTCTATTTCTCTTTATTATAATAGAAAAATGTAAATTTCCTATTACTCTTTATTATAATAGAAAAATGTAAATTTTCTTTTACTCTTTATTATAATAGAAAAATGTAAATTTTCTATTACTCTTCTTCTTAATGCACATTTTCCCTATAGGGACTCAACTCAATTTGGTGTCAAAATATGATAACCAAAAATAATGGTTTTTGTCTAATCGTTTCTATTTACCGAACATCGTTATTTCAATGTCTACACATACAACACAATATATGATTTGGTATATAAATTCGATGAATCACAATAAAAGGTCTCATCTTTGTTTTATTTGTAAATCAAATAAAACATCTAGTCTTTATTTAAAAAAATAAAATATCTAATCCTTATTTATCCTTTAATTAAAATTTAAAAGATTTAAACTTTCTTTATATTATAAATCATAAACAAAAATAAAGATTTAATCTTTGTTCATTTTATGTAAATCAAAATAAAGATTCCACCTTTGTTATTATTTTGCAAATCAAAAATAAAGATTAAATTTTTGCTTTATTTTGCAAATCAAAAATTGAAATTGAACTTTTTGTTTTATTTTGTAAATCAAAAGTAAAGACCAAACCTTTGTTTTAATTTGCAAATCAGAATAGAAATTTACCTTATGTTATTATTTTACAAATCAAAATAAAATCTACCTTTCATTTATTTTGTTAATCAAAACAAAAACTCAACTTTTCATTTTATGTGTTGAACCAAAAATAAAGATTTAACTTTCCATGTTTGTTGTAAAACAAACAAAGATTCAATTTTTCATTTACTTTGTAAAAACAAAATAAAGATTCAAAATTTCATCTTTGTTTGTAAAGCAACAAAGATTCAATTTTTCATTTTACTTTGTAAAAACAAAATAAAGATTCAAAATTTCATCTTTGTTTGTAAAGAAACAAAGATTCAATTTTTCATTTCTATAAAGGAATAAAAATAAAAATAGAGTAAAAATAAAAACAATAAAGATGAGAATTTTATTGAAATTACATCAGAATTTCACAGATCTAAACTGACCTGCTATATCATAATATCATGTCGAATATTAACAACCATACAACAATCACCAATCATAGATCAGAAATAAAATACAACGATTCACATAACAAATCAAATTAAATTATTTAATTATTAAAATCTAGAAATCTCACAGTCATTGCAGATTTTGGCCAAAATTCAAACTGTCCAGAATTGTCCCGTTTTAGTTCAGAGTCGTAGATCTTGTCAATAGGATCACAACGCCGCTGAAATCATCGAATTTCGAGTTGAAACGAGTTAGATATGATTAATTTAACTATGAAACAATTTATATTAATTCGTTGAATATTTAATTAAGCAAAACCTTTCTTCCTCTTGCTTGTAACATGGCTATTACTTATCCCCTTTGTTCAAACTTAGGGTTGCAATTATCGGCCACTTCGTCGCATTTCAGTGTAATCAAATATCACCACTTTGTAGAGCCACCAGAGAAGCACAAGGGGACCCTGCTATGGCGCAGCTCGATGGGACCCAATGGGAGGCCGACGAGGCTTTTGGCGGCGGTTTTGGGTGTGTGTGGTTCGGTGATGGTGGCACCAGAGAGCGATCAAATGGTATGGAATCGTAAAGGAGATCAAGAGCTTCGAAATGATGTAAAGTATATGGTCTAATTCTTGGAGGAGAGGGAGAACTTAGTAGAAGAAGGGGGAACAAATTCGGCCATTGAGATGAGTGGGTGGCGGCTACGAAGAAGGAAGTGAATAGTGATTTAGGGTTTTAAAAATCCAATATTTATAATATTATTTAATGTATTTTTGCAATTAAATCCATATCTCACAAACAGGCTCAATTTCAGTCCAGCAAAAGGTGCCCCTAGCCAATAGCCCATATTCCGGATCCAATGGGATAGGTCCCGTCAGCCCAAACGGCTGTCTATGGCCTGTATTATTTAATTTAATATTTAATTCCTTTATTCATTTAATTCGTCTGCATAAATAAATTCACCGAGGCCACAAACGGACTCAAAAAAATCCAGAAAAAAATATATTTGTCTATGTTATGACGATACGGTCCTAACAAAATTAATTTCATCGAATTCTGACACTGTTTGAAAAATGGCTATTTTTCAGTCGATTAAATTTGACTGTAATCGAACAAACACATTTTCCTTCGCCACACTCACATATTAATTCGAAAAATTCTAAAAATTGAAACCTAGCAATAATTCAACATTCCGGTTCCAACAAAAGTGGTTTCGTCGAAAACAGAGATCGTTTGAAAATTGACTATTTTCACTGGCTTTAATATTATTTAAAAATGAAATTTTTAATTTCTGCCACATTTTCCACCAAATAATTTAAAATAAAAATTCTAAATTGGTTCGGATTTTCCAGGTCGTTACAATTTCCCCCACTTAAGAAATTTCGTCCTCGAAAAGGAAACAAAGAAAAGTAGGAACCAAGATGGAAAATGTAAATTGATATACACGTACCTCAGTACAAGAGTTACTCGGAGATATCCACTCTGCACTTGGGGTAAGCCTTTTTGATGCTATCCTCTGTCTCCCAAGTACAGTCTCTAGGATCCCCACTCCATTAAACCTTGACTAGGTTGATCCTCTTGTTCCTCAAAATTTTGGTTTCTTTGCCAATGATCTTAATCGGGTCCTTCCTCACTGTCAAATTTGGAGCAATATCTAGGACCTGTTGATTTAATTCATCCTCTATCAGATCTGGATCATGAACATGCCTACGGAGTTGAGACACATGAAATACATCATACACCCCTGGCAACCAGTCGGGCAGCTGCACTCTATAAGCGAGAGTACCAATCCTTTCTAGGATAGGGAATGGACCAATGAATTTCGGTGCCAACTTTCCTGTCTTCCCAAAACGAATCACGCCTCTCAAAGGAGAAACCTTCAAGTATACTCAATCACCCACAGAGAATTCTAGATTTCTTCTTCGTTGTTCTGCATAGCTCTTCTGTCGGCTCTGAGCAGTCAACAAGCGTTTCTTAGTCAAGTCAACCTTATCCGATGCTTCACGAATCATGTCGGGGCCCAAGACTAGTCGATTGCCTGACTCCACCCAACATGCCGGAGATCTGCACGGCCTGGCATAAAGTAATTCAAACGGTGACATCCCCAAGCTGGCTTGGTAGCTATTATTATAGGAAAACTCCACCAAGTGCAAGTGGTCCTTGCATGAACCGCCATAATCAAGGATGCAAGCACACAGTAAGTCTTCCAAAACACGATTCACCCTCTCAGTCTGGCCATCTGTCTGAGGGTGATAGGCAGAGCTTAGATTCAACTTGGTCCCAAGCTCTTCTTGAAAAGCTTCCCTGAATTTGCTGGTAAACAATGGATCCCGATCACTAACAATGCTTTTGGGAACCCCATGCAGTCTGACTATCTCTTTAAGATAGAGTTGTGCTAAACTTCGAGCTGTTCTGTTGGACCGAACAGGGATGAAATGGGCAGACTTTGTTAAGCAATCCACAATCACCCATATGCTATCGTTGCCTTTTCTGCTTCGGGGCAAGCCATCTATAAAGTCCATAGAAATTTCATCTCACTTCCAACCTAGAACTCCCAATGGTTTAAACAAACATGCCAGTTTCTGTTGATCACTTTTAACTTGCTGACAAGTGGAACATCTAGCAACATAAATAGAAATATCTCTCTTCATCGATTTCCACCAAAAGGTGCGCTTGAGATCATGGTACATTTTGTTTACACCTGGATGGACGCCGATTTTAGATTTGTGGCACTCATCCATCACTTCTCTTTTTAGCTCAGCAATGTCTGGCACACAAATTCACCCTTGCAATCTAAGGGTCCCATTATCGTCAATCTGGAAACTTGAGGCCTCGCCTTTATGAACTCGCTCACAAAGCTTCTGAATAAATTTATCATTCTTCTGAAGAGCAAAAACTTTATCAATCAGAGTAGGAGTGATAATGAGATTGGCGATAATGAGATTGTTGCATTCTGCATTCTTTCTACTGAGTGCATCGGCTACAACGTTGGCCTTTCCCAGAGTATATAGGATATCCAGGTCATATGATGCAAGAAATTCAACCCAGCGTTGCTGCCTCATATTCAAATATTTTTGGGTAAAAAGGTGTTTCAAGGATTTTTGATCCATGTAAGTTTTAAACTTCTCACCCAAAAGATAATGCCTCCATATTTTAAGAGCAAACACAATGGCATTAGTTCAAGATCATGCGTGACGTAGTTCTTCTCATGTGGTTTCAGTTGGCAGCTAGCATATGCGACTACTCTGCCTCTTTGCATCAGCACCGCACCAATACCTTATAAATAAGGGATAACATGTTAAAATGAGATTTGACATCAAAGGAAAAATGTTATCTCTGACATGTTAATTTATAAAAGAAACAACCTTGCTTAGAGGCGTCGGTCCAGACCTTTAAATCCTGATTGCCATCTATGATGGTCAACACAGGAGCATTGGTCAACCTCTTCTTTAGCTCTTGGAAAGCTATCTCGCATTCCGGTGTCCACTTGAATTTTGTATGTTTCTTGGTCAGGTTTGTCAATGGGCAAGCTACCTTCGAAAAATCTTTGATAAATTTCCGATAATAGCCAGCCAGTCCTAAGAAACTTCTGACCTCTGTGGGAGTTCTAGGCCGCTTCCACTCTTTGATGGCTGAGATCTTTCCTGGATCTACGGAGATGCCTTCCTTTGATACAACATGGCCGAGGAATTTCACCTCTTCTTACCAGAATATGCATTTAGAAAATTTTGTTTTCAGCACATTTCTTCACAAAATCTCTAAGACTTCTCTCAGATGTTATTCGTGCTCAGCAGTGGATTTAGAAAAGATGAGAATGTCATCGATGAACACGAGCACAAATTTATTTAAAACATCTCTGAACACTCTATTCATCAGATCAACAAAATATGTTGGAGCATTACATAGATCGAAAGGCATTACTAGCCATTCATAAAAGATGTCCGGGCCTCTGAAAGCAGTTAAAGGCACACACTCTTCTGCAATGCGATGTTGATGGAAGCCTGTAGCTAGGTTCATCCTAGAGAATACTCGTTCTCCATCCAATCGGTCAAGTAAGTCATCTATACGAGGCAGTGGGTACTTGTTTTTCAGAGTTTGTTTGTTGAGATCATGGTAGTCTACACATAGCCTGAGAGTACCGTCTGATTTTCGGACGAACACCACTACTGCTTCCCATTCTGAGAAGCTGGGCCTGATCAGACCCTTTCACAAAAGCTGCTTGGTTTGATTTTTCAGCTCCTCTCTTTCTTTTGGCGACATTCTCCGAATGGGATGTACGACAGGACTTGCATTCGGAGCTAAATCAATTCGGAAGCTGATTTCTCTATGCGTAGGTAAGCCCTCAACTTCTTTGAATACATCAGCGTAATCCTTGACGACAGGGATATCCTCAATAGAAGTAGGGGTAACTTCTAGAGAAGACCAGAATGTTTTCCTGTCGGTGGCTGAGCCATGGCACGGGATAGTAATATTTCCAAGCTTAGTTTTAGCTTTGATGATCCTCTCTGCACAAATTAACTCAGCCTCATACTTTGTTAGCCAATCAATACCCAGTATGACATCATAACCGGAGAAATTTATAACGATCAAGTCAAAGGGGAACTGGTAGCAAGAGTAAGAAACAGGTACTCTACAATACTGATCAAGGATAAGAGAACCTCCTATCGGACTATTAGCTCTAATCAAATTTTTGAGTTTTCTCGGTTTCAATTTCAACTTTTTAATTGTATCATTAGAAATAAAGCTTCGCGTAGCACCAGTATCAAATAAGACAGTAATAGGGATGTTCTTAATATTAAGCGTACCTCCTAAGACATCGGGTTTATTAGGCCCCTCAGTCGAAGCTGGTGTATCTGCTCCCTCATAAACGTGTGCCACCTGAGCATTCCTTAGCAGTGGGTAGTTCGCCTTAATGTGCCCCTTTTGATGACAATTGTAGCATTCCCTTTTGTCCTGCGAACTCTGGCCACGATTCTGAGGATTTTAACCACGGCTCTGGGAACTCTGACCACGGTTCTGACTAGGGCCTGAATCATTTCTCTTGACCTTTTTAGGTGCTCTACACTCGTAATCGAAATGTCCAATCTTGCCGCAGTTGTAGCAGGTCACCTTGCTCTTATCCCTCTTCTTCCCTTGGGGTTTAGCTGTAGAAGAACTGCTCGCCTCCTGTTTCTTGTTAGCCAGTTCCTTCTGATGGTTGCTTTGACTTTTCCCTCTATCCTGCGGTCCAGACTCGTCATTTTCCTCGTAGCGGCATGCCATCTCTACTACTTCATTGAAAGGAAACTTGATATGGATAGTGACTCAGTTCAAATATTTCTTGGACAGCCCCTTGATAAATTTCTTATTCTTCTCTACCGGATCTTGTATCGAACTAGGAGCATATCGTGAAAGCTCATCAAACTTCCTCACATACTCAGAAATGGTCATATTCCCTTGCTGTAGGTTAATGAACTGCTCGCGCAGGCGCTCTCTAGCTTGTGGGGGTATATACTTCTCATTGAAAAGTTCCTTAAATCTGGCCCAAGACATATTGGCTACGTCATTGCAGATTTGGTTCGTATCCCACCAATGCCCTGCTTCCTCTTTTAGTTGCCAAACTGCCAGGTAACGCTTTCGCTGATCTTCCAGTTCCAAGCCCTCTAGGATCTTTTCGCAATCTTTAAGCCATGCTTCTGCCTGAATCGCAGACTCTCGCCCCGTAAAAGGTACACCTCCAAGGTTTTTGAATTTCTTTGACATTCTCTCCAAATCGAAAGGCTATGGAGGTGGAGGTGGTTCGGCTACGACCTCTGAATTATGTTGTTCCTCAGTGATGGGGGTCTCATCTCTGACTTGCTCTCCAGCTCCTACTCGAGCTCCTCCTCTAGCCCCGCCTCGAGCTCCACCTCGGACTCCGCCTCGGGCTGTTCTTGCTCTAGTATCCATTTAAATCAGTCTGTACCATCAAAGAAAGAGTCAGACCAACAAAAATGAGAATTTTCAAGAAAAGATAAGATAAGGACGAGATGAAAAGATGATGATGTAATGACTTAGAAATATGTGTTATTCTGCTGTGCTCACTCTAGGACATTACTAGTCCTATCTCTCATGAGCTACTCGTCTTAGAATAATGTGGATTCTATATGCACGAATTGTTCTAAATATGTTGTATTCCGAAGCTAAGGTTAACCTGGCTCTGATACCAACAGTGATGACCCCAAACTCCCGTGGACCGAAAGTAAGGATAATCATTTTGGAATACAACATATTTACAACAAAAACAGATCTTAGATAATTATCATAACACATAAACCATTGCAGCGAAAATAAATGACATCATCATCATAATATCCAATACATCAGAGTACGCAGTACATGATACAACTTAGGCAAATAAGGAGTTTCAACAAAAAGGGAAATAAGTTTCAAATGGAAAGAAACAAGTCTCAAGCTCCACATACATCAAAACTACAAAAGGTAAAATGTCTCAAAGCAGGAGTAAAAACTATAGAAAGGTCTTCTTCTTCCGTCCAAGCAAGCTCCAATCAGAATGTTTCACTTGAACCTGTCAATTGGCTTCCCATGTGGAAAGAGGGCACCCGAGTTTGCAAAAGTGAAACAAACTACGAGTCAGTCATGGGACTGGTGTGAGAATTCTTAACTAAATTAACTATCAATATGGCGAATCACAGGACCACGCCGCTAATGCGGAACGGGTTTACTCCATTGGATTGCCAGTGCATAATTTTATAAAGTTTATATAAAACAACGAAATGAATTTTGAAAAAATGAAATCATTATAAGACTCAAGTCCTATCACACAATGCAACGCACACAGGAGGATAGAGTTTTCCTTTATGATGATCAAACATGCTTAATACGTGAAAAGTAATATTTTAATATTATCATTAGTGTCTAAGCAGTATTAAAATACTTCAATATAAATATACCAATCCTAGACGGCAGAGTACCCCATCCTACTATGTCGCCATATATAAGTTTACAATCAAAACCGATATGTTGTCGTATTTGGAATTGGTTTTCTATCACGAAATCGAGGCTAGGGATCGTCTACTTCCGATTCGAGACACTCTAGCAAATGCCTCAGGATCACCCGCAGTGAACCCTTGGATCTTCAGGGCCGGTCCCCACCTAACGGTAGTGGATTGGCAATTCCTGAACACACGCTTCCCGGTTCCTTTGAACCTATAGTATGACCACTTCCGGCCTATAAAAACCCGAGGTACCTCAATCCAAAATCCACATAAGTAAAATGTCGGGCCGTGTTAAAGCCCAAACACCACTAGCTAGAAAGAAACGTGTGCACTCCCTGCAGTCCTAATCCGTTTTTGACTCATACCGGGGTATGAGGCTCGCGAAGTCACGTTATACACAAAGCTATGCCTAAACAGGCTATGCTTTGATCATCAGCCACAAGGCCTACTTTTCAACAAAGCCTTGATCATTGCATCTTGGCGTGCCACATTGACAATTCAATGCCATGCTATCGACAACTATTACTACGTATCAGGGTGTTAAGTAGAGAATAAATTCTCTACCACCAAATATACATATATTAATAGAAATCGATTTAATTACATGAAGTGAATTTCAACGTCAGACACGCAACCATTTACAAGTCCGTCCTGGGTCTGAACAAAACCGGAGACACCAAAAAGGCGCTCGCTTATCCGCACGACCAACACACACGTTCGGACAATTACTGCTTCAACCTTGTCCTGGGAGCAAGTCAGTCCAAGGTATCAGAAGTCATCGTCCATTCGATGTGAAGACCGCCGGTCTTCAACCATCGTCTTCTTACATCTTTGATTTAATCGCCATGCAATTATTTGAAATGAGTTAAACTCGACCTTTTCAAATAATTGTCGCATAATTATAATTTAAAACATTTCATATATATTTATAACTGTTTATCGCTATTTTTATTTATTAAAAATAGCTCGAAATAAATAAACGACGTTTCGGGTCAATGGGCGACCCTGGCGCTGCTTTTACCAAAATTTGATTTACACATATCATAAAATCTAACCATCGGATTTTTATGAAATTCATATCTTTGGAAAGCTCTTCCCAAAGCGGTCCTAACGTTGCCAGTTTTGGGAAAATCCAACGGTCGGATCTTTCTATATAATCGTTTGAAGTTACGATTGTCGATACGCGAACTACCGTGCTCGTTTCGTTTAATTTTATATTTTATTATATATATATCAACCATTTGGCGATCTCCCCTATCCTAAAATCCATTCCTTTTTATTCTATAAAAAAAATATTTTTGTCCGCCAATTCTAATGCGACAAAAATGACGGTTTCAACGATGTATATTTCATACTAAATAAAAATGACATTTTGGTTCGCCAACTCTAATGCGACAAAAATGATGTTTCAACGATGTATATTTCATTTTCAATAAAAATGACATTTTTGTTCGCCAACTCTAATGCGACAAAAATGATGTTTCAACGATGTATATTTCATTTTCAATAAAAATGACATGTTTGTTCGCCAACTCTAATGCGACAAAAATGATGTTTCAACGATGTATATTTCATTTTCAATAAAAATGACATTTTTGTTCGCCAACTCTAATGCGACAAAAATGATGTTTCAACTATACTCTTTCTTTAATTATATAAAAATGTTCTTTTATCCTATTTGTTTTAAAGACATAAAAATGAACTTTTTATTCTATTTGTTTTAAAGACATAAAAATGAACTTTTTATTCTATTTGTTTTAAAGACATAAAAATGAATTTTTTATCCTATTTCATTTGAATAACATACAAATGAACTTTTTATCCTATTTCATACAAATGAACTTTTTATGTTGTTTCATTTTAATAACATAGAAATGAACTTTTTAAGTTATTATAAAATGTATATATTTTATCTCCTTTTCTTTTACAATGAAAAATGTAAATTCTTTTATCTTTACATTGGAAAATGTTAACCTTTCATTATTACTTAGAAAAATAGTAAATCTTTCATCTTCACCTAGAAAAAGGTAAACCTTATATTTCACATAGGAAAAAAATGTAAATTTTCTATCTCTCTTCATTACAAAAGAAAGATGTAAATTTCCTATTACTCTTTATTATAATAGAAAAATGTAAATTTTCTATTTCTCTTTATTATAATAGAAAAATGTAAATTTTCTATTGCTCTTTATTATAATAGAAAAATGTAAATTATCTATTTCTCTTTATTACAATAGAAAAATGTAAATTTCCTATTACTCTTTATTATAATAGAAAAATGTAAATTTTCTATTACTCTTTATTATAATAGAAAAATGTAAATTTTTTATTACTCTTTATTATACTAGAAAAATGTAAATTTTCTATTACTCTTCTTCTTAATGCACATTTTCCCTATAGGGACTCAACTTAATTTGGTGTCAAAATATGATAACAAAAAATAATGGTTTTTGTCTAACCGTTTCTATTTACCCAACATCGTCATTTCAATGTCTACGCATACAACACAATATATGATTTGGTGTATAAATTCGATGAATCACAATAAAAGGTCTCATCTTTGTTTTATTTGTAAATCAAATAAAACATCTAATCTTTATTTTAAAAAAATAAAATATCTAATCCTTATGTTCCCTTTAATTAAAATTTAAAAGATTTAAACTTTCTTTATATTATAAATCATAAACAAAAATAAAGATTTAACCTTTGTTCATTTTATGTAAATCAAAATAAAGATTCCACCTTTGTTATTATTTTGCAAATCAAAAATAAAGATTAAATTTTTGCTTTATTTTGCAAATCAAAAATAGAAATTGAACTTTTTGTTTTATTTTGTAAATCAAAAGTAAAGATCAAACCTTTGTTTTAATTTGCAAATCAAAATAGAAATTTACCTTATATTATTATTTTACAAATCAAAATAAAATCTACCTTTCATTTATTTTGTTAATCAAAACAAAAACTCAACTTTTCATTTTATGTGTTGAACCAAAAATAAAGATTTAACTTTCCATGTTTGTTGTAAAACAAACAAAGATTCAATTTTTCATTTATTTTGTAAAAACAAAATAAAGATTCAAAATTTCATCTTTGTTTGTAAAGCAACAAAGATTCAATTTTTCATTTTACTTTGTAAAAACAAAATAAAGATTCAAAATTTCATCTTTGTTTGTAAAGCAACAAAGATTCAATTTTTCATTTCTTTAAAGGAATAAAAATAAAAATAAAAATAGAATAAAAATAAAAATAATAAAGGTGAGAATTTTATTGAGATTACATCAGAATTTCACATATCTAAACTTACATACTATATCATGATATCACATCGAATATTAACAACCATACAACAATCACCAATCACATATCAGTAATAATATACAATGATTCACATAACAAATAAAATTAAATTATTTAATTATTGAAATCTAGAAATCTCACAGTCGTTGCAGATTTTGGCCAAAATTCAAACTGATCAGAATTGTCCCGTTTCAGTTCAGAGTCGTAGATCTTGTCAATAGGATCACAATGCCATTGAAATCATCGAATTTCGAGTTGGAACGAGTTAAATATGATTAATTTAAGCTATGAAACAATTTATATTAATTAATTGAATATTTAATTAAGAAAAACCTTTCTTCCTCTTGCCTGTAACACAGCCGTTACTTATCCCCATTGTTCAAACTTAGGGTTGCAATTATCGGCCACTTCGTCGCGTTTCAGTGTAATCAGATATCACCACTTTGTAGAGCCACCAGAGGAGAACAAGGGGACCCTGCTATGGCCCAGCTTGGTGGGACCCTAGGGGAGGCCGACGAGGCTTTTGGCGGCAGTTTTGGGTGTGTGTGGTTCTGTGATGGTGGCACCAGAGAGCGATCAAATGGTATGGAATCGTAAAGGAGATCAAGAGCTTCGAAATGATGTAAAGTATGTGGTATAATTCTTGAAGGAGAGGGAGAACTTAGTAGAAGAAGGGGAAACAAATTCGGCCATTGAGATGAGTGGGTGGCGGCTACGAAGAAGGCAGTGAATAGTGATTTAGTGTTTTAAAAATCCAATATTTATAATATTATTTAATGTATTTTTGCAATTAAATCCATATCTCACAAACTGGCTCAATTTCAGTCCAGCAGAAGGTGCCCCTAGCTAATAGCCCATATTCCGGATCCAATGGGACAGGTCCCGCCAGCCCAAACGGCTGTTTGTGGCCTGTATTATTTAATTTAATATTTAATTCCTTTATTCATTTAATTCGTCTGCATAAATAAATTCACCGAGGCCACAAATGGACTAAGAAAAATCCATAAAAAATATATTTGTCTATGATATGCGATACGGTCCTAACAAAATTAATTTCGTCGAATTCTGACACTGTTTGAAAAATGGCTATTTTTCAGTCGATTAAATTTGAATATAATCGACCAAACACGTTTTCCTTTGCCATGCTCACATATTAATTCGAAAAATTCTAAAAATTGAAACCTAGCAATAATTCAACATTCCGGTTCCAACAAAAGTGGTTTTGTTGAGAACAGAGATCGTTTGAAAATTGACTATTTTCACTGGCTTTAATATTATTTAAAATGAAAATTTTAATTTCTGCCACATTTTCCACCAAATAATTTAAAATAAAATTTTTAAATTGGTTCGGATTTTCTTGGTCGTTACAAAAACTTTGATAGTCTGTGATTCAACTAACAAAGAAAAACAGGTGTGCAAACAACGATATTATTTCCAAATGGAAATTATAATGATCAAACATCATTTAACATTTATCTCCTTAGTTCATTTTTCATCTCCTGTTTCCCTATATTCTAAATTTTTATTTTCTATTATCAGAAAACATTTCTGATTCTCGTTTGGAAAACATTTCCAAATCTTCTTAATTGGGATTTAAACAGATGTTTAAAACTATATTGTGATGACGACTTAAACCAGTATACTAAATTACTAAATCCACATAACCACTTCACACTCGAACCGTAACCATTTCTTAATTAAAAACGCAGTCAATCAAGTTGGGGTATAGCTACCTCTCAGACCTTAACTGAACCACCTTTCAAATCTCGAAATAGATAAGATTCGCCCTTTTAACTCTTTAACACTTCCTTACGAACCCTTGGATTCTATTTACGAACCCCCTTCTTTTACAAGTTTACGTGATTATAACAATGGTGTTATAATCTCCTGCATCCGAAATATATTATCTTTAATATGACTTTTATTTCCTAACTCGAATAATATAACAACAACTAATTTATTTACTCCTATTCGGTTAACTCTAATCTATAAATCTTATTTGATTAACTCCAACCTAATAACTCTTACTGGATTAACTCTTATTCGAATAACTCATTCGAATAACTTATATTCGATTTGCTTACTTTCGAATACTTATATTCGATAATCTCTTTCTTCGAATAAAACTTATTCGATTTAACTCCTGTCGAATAACTAGATTCGATCATCTCACTTCGGATATTTCTGATTCGATTATCTTACTTCGAATATCTACTATTCGATTATCTCACTTCGAATATCTCTGGTTCGATTATCTAACTTTGAATAACTAAATTCGATTAACTCATTTCAACTCTATTCGAATAAACAAAATTCGATTAACTACATTTGATTAAACTAGCATCGATTAACTCCTTTCGATTAAACTAACATCGATTAGCTCCTTCTAACTTGATTCGAATAACTAATATTCGATAACTCCTTATTCGACTAACTCTAATCGATTTATTCTAATTCGATTAACTCTATTTAATTTCTCTATTGGTTGACCCTACTTTAACTGGTTAACTCTAACTGATAACTCTAACTGATAAGCTCTAACTGATCAACTCTAATTGATTAACTCTAACTGGTTAACTCTAACTGATCACTTTAACTGGTCAACCCTAATTGATTAACTCTAACTGGTTAACTCTAACTCATACTCTATTCGATTAACTCCTATGAATTAAATCCTTTTCTATTTGTTTATTTAACAAATAACTATTCCCTTTTCAATTCTATTTATTTAACAACTAAATATTTCTTTTATCTTTCCTATTTATTCTAACCAATAATATTTCCTTTTATATCTATTCTATTTATTTAACAAATAAATATTTCCTTTTATTCTATTCTATTTATTCTAACAAATAAATATTTCCTTTTATTCTAACTTATCCTTCAATTTTATAATTATTTTCTTTTATAAAAATCCTTTTCCTTTTCTATATAAAATCCATCGATTTTATGTAAATAATTCATTTTCAAAATACACTTTGAAAATCCCCTTTCCCACATCCAGTATTTCTTATGGTATTTAATATACCATATAACAACGATAAATATCGTCCAAACACACATAATCAACAACAGATTATATATCACATCATATATCACAATATATGAATCACAGTAAAATAAATGTTGAGGAATCCAGTTGGATTCCTCCAACCTGTTTCCCTGCATCACAGATGTTAAACAATATAGATAACATCACTTTCAGTTCCATATGATATATTCTGTTAAACAGAATCAATATAGAAATTCAGCTAACTGACTAGCAGTTCAATCAAATAGTCAACACACACTCAATCAGCCAATATTTAATAGTTCTAAAAATACAACATGAAATTACAAACTGTTCAGAGTTTGTGAGATTTACTCACTTTGGCGCGTTAACCGTTAAATAACGGTTTGCGTTATTTGATTCAATTGGACAATTTATTTCTCCATAAATTGTAACGAGCTCGATTTCATGTCCAGTCAGTTCTATGACATTGCCCTCGTCCATACGATTCCAACGGATCTTGTTTCGCTGAGTTTCGATCACGTATGAATAAGTTATGATGATTCAAAGTTAACGTACATTTAATTAAATTAAAACTTGAAATTTTAATTAAAGCCTTAGGCTTTACCATAACCCAACCCGTTTATCACTCCCCCAAGCCCACGTTTTATCTCCTCCTTCCCAAAACAACAGACCGCTCCGAAATTCCTCCACCATCCATTACCGCTCCCTTCAAACCACCATATCTCCTCCAACACTCGACCGAATCACAAATTGATTCCACCATTGTTCTTCTCACTCAAATCTCACCCTCCCTAGGTCAACACAGTAACGTCCGCATCTTCCTTCCAGGATGCGACACCCAGGCCAACGCGAGCTATACCGTGTTTCGAGCGACACTTTTCTGCTCCAAAATTCACACAAAAACCCCAACCGATCCCTCTTCATACCACCAACACTGATCTCCACCATATTGGCCATTCGATCAATTAAAAGCCTGAAACCCCCAGCCCTAGCCCTTGCTCTTGAAAACCACTTCGACGAAAATCAAGGCCGAACTCTTCCCAATTGGTATAAAATCGACGAGAATGTGATGAGGATCGAAACTATATACATTTGGGGATTTATAGATTTATACTCGGTTTTCTTTTTATTTTTGAAGGATCGGATACTTTCCTGGAAGAACAAAACCAACAGCGGGTTTTTGTTTGACCAACCAAATGAATTTAGTTTTAGGAATTTTAGTTTGAGGTATTTATAGGGTGTTTAGATATTTTAGATATTTTGTAGGATGGAATATTCCCGGTATATTCTCATTTCTATATTCATTTTGCTTTTCTAAAAATTATCGTGATTACATACGATGCCCAAAAGTCATGAAAATTGGCATGCTGCTACAGTTCGACATTACGGTCCCAACGAAACTGGTTTCACCGAATTCCGAGTATGTTTGATCACACAACGTATTTTTAACCGTCAAAATACTCACTGTTTTCCATATTAAAAATCCGTACGACAACATACTGACTTCAAAAATCACAAAAATTGAAATCCAGCAATAATTTAATATTGCGGATCCAACAAAATTAGTTCTGTCGAATTCCGACTTCGTTTGCAAAAGTGGCTATTTTTAAAGCCTTAAATAACACATTTAAATATATAAATATATTTAAATTAATTAAATTTAATATTTAAAAATAAATATTATCGTATATATTCACAACAGAATATCGTGCAGCTCTAGAAAATTCCTCTATGAATTTCTAACTTGATATTTCAATCTGATTAAATCGATACTCGATTTAAAATGAAATTCCTTTTTAAAATATAAATAATTCCTTTATAAATTATAAAGGAATTCCACAGCGACTTTTCTGAAATTTGATTTGGACATAAATCAAAATCTACACGACGAAATCCCGATTTTTCTCTTCCACTAGAAAGATATACTCCACCAGCTCCTAACGTTTTCTTGTTTCACAGAAATCCAATTTAAAATGGCTTCTATATATTTAGTTGAAGTTCGAATCACCAATTTACCAACTACAGCGCCATTTCGAGATCGATTATAATTATAATATAATTATACGTTCAAACTGTCGTTCAAATAATATATTCGTTATTCTAATCCATTTCTAAACTGAATTAAATACCACAGATGATCCAGTTTACACCATATCGCCATTTCAGCCAATTATGATTATTTCAGAATTAAATATATTATTTAATTTATTATTTTAATTAAATATTCCTAGCTATTTAATTCCATGACCATTAAATTCACTATATCACTATTTATATAAATAAATAAATAAATTATAATACCTCTGCAAATGCGGGTCATTACACAATCATCAGAGTACATCAATACATATGGAAAGTTATTATAGTCTATCCTCATATACAACACACAACAGAAAAATACTAGATATCCTACGTCTGAACACGTTCAGCTCATCTCCGGACTTCACAGTATCCGATAACCTGAAACTGAACAACCCGGTCTGACCCGAGCATTTACAAAACGCCGGATCAATCTGGTGAACCAAAGTGAGAAAAACTCGCTAATGTTTTAAAAACATCACCCAACTTGATTTTAAAGTCAAATCTTTTCTTTTTGAAATTATATCTTATTATGATATTATAATAGTGTCTAAACACAAATAAATATCAAGCTAGTGGAAAGATTTCATCTCATGTTCCACATATAGTATATGTAATCAAAAACCGCAGGCTCTTATTGGAGATTGGATTTCCAACTATGACAAGGTATGGAACCACCTTCCGATAGTGTATCTCTAGAGGCGAATACATTGGGTTCAACAAGAACATGTTGTAACCCTGCCACACATGATAGACCACTCATTTCGCTTGAATGTATCGAAGGTATATCACCAACGGTGGGGGGCGACCCACCGTTTCCCGATAAGGGACAACATCGAAATAGATTAAAGAATGAAATGGATTTTCTCTAGATAGGTGATTATACACCCTACTTAGGAGCTACCCACTTGACCATGCAACCTACCCGATTTTTGTCGTTTCCCAATTGAAGAGGCTTAAGGTTTAACACTACCTTTAGCACATCACATCACTATTCACTTTGAATGTCACATTGTCAGATTCGCCAAATCACTAATTGACGTTCCCAAAAATACTCTGGTCGTTAAGCTAAAAGAACGACCATTCTCCGCCACTAATAGAAATACGTTTGTAAAAATCAATGTACGTGGTTCTTAAGAAACATTTTGTCAAACATTCGTCCATACGAGTCATCCAGGAACAGGATGAATCGAAGGCACCCTCCTACCACATCCCAGGTGTCACCCTATAGATTAGTAGCGAGTAGTCCTTGCAATCTGTAGATTCCAATCACGACAGAATCACTGTCGAAATACCTCTGGCCGCTAAACCAGAGAAATTCAACAAGTATCTCTTCTACTCCTGAAGATCAACAGTCTTCAATTTCTCCATCTTCAATATTTATCTTCTATGTATTCGCTGGTTCGGAATGGTTTTCGAATATAAATTCGATCCCGGTCTTTCCGTACCAACAATCGTATAGGTCAGATTTGATAGTCGATTATTTAACTATAAAATAAAAAAACCATTCAATCATACAATAAAAATAGATTTACTGGTTTAGTACTCAGCATCACTTGGCTTCTTTAATTAAAATTAATTAAACAAATGGTTAATTTAAAACTTAAAACTCCTTTCGATATTTCAACATAACATTTCACTTCTTATTAAATCATAAGATTTTCTTCAAAACTATATACCATGTCACTACTCGTTATCGACAATTGGGAAATCACTTCAACTCCCCACTCATAGAACATCGTTACAAATCTCTTTTATTTCATTATATATATATACACACTTGAGTCCTTTTAATTCCGTTACTTTGAAAATTTCAATTTATATTCCCAAATCTTTTATTCAAACATTCTTGTCACTTATTCATGCCTTTCTATACTTCAACATTTCATTAGTCACTGACCATAAATTGGTAAGTGAATAATTCCCTAAGTATCAACCCCGAAGAACGAAATCAACATCAAATTAATATTCAGAAAATCACCCAACTTAACCGATCTTCGGTCAGGTTCAAATTCTTATCTAACTCATTATCAACCCATACTATTCCATTTCTAATTCATTCGACCATTTTCCACTTGAAAATATCGCTTCAATTCCATCTCTTTCACTTAATCCTATTACTAAGTAACGTCAAATTCGAAATCAATACTTCGACTTCACATTTCCTCTATAAACCTTGTTTATAAAATCTCAAGTTTTAATATAAACTCCTTATCTCGACTTCTTTTACTTAATTTAAATATTAAGTAAACCTTTATTTTAAGCTGTTATATTTGCTTAAAATTTCTTTTATAACTTAATTATAAAAATTGGGTTTTAATATAAACCTATTCATTAACTCATTTCAAACCTTACTGATATTCCATTTCGAACATAATTACTTATTTTAATAAACTTCATTTAAATAAAAATCACTTTAATCCTTATTGATTAAAATAATGATTTTTCTTCAATTTTAAGTACTATAGAAGTAGTTAAATTTTTATTAACTAAATAAATAATAAATTCCCTTTTTAAAGTCTTATTAAAATTAAATTCGGTAAACTATTCTATTTGATTAATTAAAAGTAAATTAACCAAATAACCAACAATTAAAATAATTGAATTAGTCAACTCATCCCATGATTTATCTCGTTAATCAATTCCAAATAAATTCTCTTTTTAAATTAATTAATAATATAATTAATTTAAATAACTTCATTTAATTGTTTTGTAGAACAATTAAATCCAATTCTTAACTATTACCTTAAATTCTGCTCAACTGCTTATAAATATTATTTACATAAGAATTTGTATTATAAAATCATTATATAATTATTTATAAACTTAAATAATTAACAATAAATATTAAATTTCTTTTCATCAATTTTAAATTCAAACTAATAGATTTCAAAATCTATTCTCAGTTATAAATTAAATTTTATAACTTTATTTCTGTTGATTCACCTGACGGTAAATCCATATTCATCAAATGATTGATTTTATAGGCCATGTGATGCCAATTACCCAACCAATGTCGTCTATTGGTTAATATCATAACAAATGTTGAATACGATTCAATAAAACAATAAACAAATCAATCGTCTAATCAGGTTGGTCATACAATTCATATAATGGTAATATGAAAATAACAATAAATTTGAAGAATCCCGTTGGATCCCTCCAACCTATTTTCCATATATCCAAATACGTTACAACATTTCAATTAAATAAACAGAGATAATATTCAACAATAAATAAATCATAGTAATCCAAGCACCCGTATTTTAATTTAATATGTTTATATTATTATAAACGTAACCAACGAGGTAAGTTATCTTGTTTGGAAAATAATCGTTAAAAATAACGATTTGTTCATATTAAATTAAACGACCGTTTAATTTAATCAGTTCAATTAAACACGCACACATATATATATATATAAGGCATCCATCAAACAATTAACAAACATAGAACACAAATAATAAACCCGACTTAAATAAATATAAGTGGGTAAACTGAGTGAGTCAAACTCACATTGATTTGATCGGTTCGGTTACAGTTAAATTAAACAGTCGTTTAATTTAACTGTAGATTCCAGCTATATCTCCGTCTCTGCCAAAAACGGTTCCAGATTGTTCTATCCGTCACCATTATCCCATGGCCATTTATTTCATCAAATTCTGTCGACATATGCATATGTTATAACATTTATAACATAGGATTATATTAATATTAATTAATTCTTAATTAAACTATTAATTAAATTAATCATGTTTTAACAAAAATAATAGTCCTTAATTAAAAATACTTAAGTAATGTTAAATTACTTTTTTATTGTTATACCAAGTAGATTCCTTTGAATTCTTCAATTGATTCGAGAAGGCCATGTCCCATTTTCCCAAACAATTGCTTCCATTTGATCATATACCTACTGTATCTGCTTCGTTATGACCAACTCTCTTCCAGAAATACTGATCACCTTTCACAAGACAACCTCCCAATTTCTCGTTGCCAAATGATTATAACACGTCCAAGATCCAATTATTTACTGTTAAGTGGTAATAGTGGTGTAAAACTTCTTTATTTCTGTTCGAGTTAAACTACTCCATTCCAAACAGTGCTTCTTCATGGTTTCTTGTTGAAAGGAAAACTACACACACGTTTAACGGTTTGCCCAAATTTTCTTCTTTGTCTTATCTGCTAAATGCCGAAGCCAACCATACTGCTTCACACAAAATGCCCAAGGTTTATAGCAAGCCCAAAATTTCTTCACGTCACTTGTTACTACACAAGTCATTTGTTTCCATACACACTGCACCACATAAACATAGGTTTAAATAGTCTGATCATTTTTGTTCTGCCTTCACATTAAAATGAAACATCACTCCTCTTTAAAACTTTTGTTTGTTTCAAAATAAAATGAACCCAATACCTTTTGATTTTTTTTCCGTCGCATACACATGTTGACCAAAACATGGCTTTTAAAACAAATGAAACCGTCCTCTTCCATTCTAGCCAACCGACATCATCGCCCCAAAACATATTCCTCACGTGATACTTAATACTAGCACATTTCAACATTGATCCCAAACCTGCTCCTCATTTGTTGCTTGTTCAAACTATTTTGCCACATTCTGTTCTCGCTAGTGTTTCATTCCTCCTTTGTTTCTGCTGAAAATACCCACTTCCTTCTTTGAAAATAAACTACTGCACCACTTCGTTTTCGAACTACTGCTTCCATTTTACAAACCACGTAAACAACCTTCCTCTTCTGTTTCCGATTCACCTGCAAGCTTCGGTTCTCTCCCCTTTTGGACTTCACTGCTTTGTCCCATTTTGACATCCTTCATTTAAAAACGTGCGGGCCTTATATTGAAATCCTTCCGTTTTCTTTTGTTTGCCTTCCTTCGTTCATTCCTAGTTTGGAACCCGCTGTTTCACTTCAGTTCAACTCCCCAGTACGCCCATTACTCCTTCTTGCGATGATTGTTTCCATTTAATTACTCACACAAAACATGTTGACTTTAATTTCAACATAACACTCTTTCCCAAAGTGATCCAAAACCCACGCATCCACTAAAATAAATGCCAAAGCCGAAACTTCTACTGAAAAATAAAACATGTCCAACTGTTTAACTTTGCTTATTGGACTTTTTACGTACTTAGGCTTGTTTCAGAATTGTATTACATGATTAGCCATGTTTCAAAAATAATTACAAATATAGACCTGTTTTGTAAGGGGAGCGACATGGGCGAGTTTTCAAAACTCACCTTTGGGCGCGTTTTCAAATCGCGCCAGTGTATTTTGGGTACTTTCAAAACTTTATATATACTCATCGTCTTCTCATAATCCATTGTCGTTGTATGTTTTTGAAGTTTAGTTTGAATTATTATTTGTGTGTTTGTAGGAGTTGGAAGATCAACAAGAAGCATTGTATGTATGTGTTTTTCTAATGAATTATTTTATGCTTTTGAAGTTTGAATTAAAGCTTTGTATTTTGCTGGTTTTTACAGTGTACATTATGACATAAATAAGAATTGACAACTCGCTGACACGGGTACAGTTTGTACAGTGTACAGTGTACAGTATTTTGCTGGTTTGACTAGACACGGGTAAATTGGTCCATTGTGATAAAGCCATTATGATAAAGCTCTTCCAATTCTGACGCATGGCTTGTTTTGTGTGATCAGTACGAGCAAAGGACAATTGATTATGATTCTGCTTTATTTTGAATTGGATGACATGATTAAAGCTCTGTTAAATCTGACTTGACCACGACCGCACACTGAGTTGAATAAAGTTTATTTAATGGTGACGTTGCTTAGTTGGTTTCCCTATTTCATAGCTCATCAGCACATTATTTCTCATACACTTCAATCTTGTCTTCAAAGAACTTCAAGAAAAATAAACATAGTCAACAATGGCGCCTCCTTTTATTACTGCACTTATCTACTACGACGGTGAATTGGTCGTGGATGGGCAACAAATTGGATGTTATGTGGGAGGATTCTGCAAACCAGGGAGAGTTCGATGGGGTTGCACACTTGGTGCTTTGAAACACATAGTTTTCCAAGCAACCAGAATTAACCCTCTCGAATATGATATCGAGTTGTCGGTCAACTGGCCTACTGAATCGGGGTCGAGAGCCGTAACACTTTCAGATGATGAAGATGTACAAGTACTATTTTCCACTTTTAAGAAATCGTTTGAGTTGTTTGTTGGAAAAACAGCAAAAGAAATTGTGGAAGATGTTGTGGAAGAAATAATTACACCGCCTATAGTGAGTAGCGGTTTCGGATTTTTCACAGAAATGTTGCAAACTCATGATCCATCAATCAACTTTAGTTCTCCTTTATACACCAATCCGTATTGTCCACCAAATGAGGCTGAGCAGCAACAACAGCAGCAACAACAAGAAGAACAACATACTGATCAGTCAGAATTGTTAGATATGAGCCAAAGGTATGTGTTCCACATCAAGTTAGTTTTATAATTACTCATTGAAATGATAGATCTAACTGAAATGCATTTATTAATAGATTGACTGTAGAAGCCGAAGAATGGGGTGCAGGACCTTCACAAAAGGCCGAACATATTGACAGCATGGAGGTTGCCATGACAACAGTTGATGATACATGCTGGACCGGAGTCAGCAATGAACCGTTGAACTATGACTATGATACAAACATAGTAGATACCGAAGAAGATGGTGATGAGCCTCAAATGGAAGTACCCATGGACGATGATCTATGCACGGCGCAAATGATAGCCAGATCCGTAGTGGCTAATTTAGAGTTTTCTGGTGAAAAATTCTCGGCTTGCTGCGTACAAAATGGTTTTGTTGTTGGGATGGTATTCCGAAGCAAGGAAGAGTTTCTCCACCAACTTACGGAATGGTCTATTCTGCATGGTGTTTCGTACGAGCCTATGTATAGGGTATTTCATCGTGCTTTAAGTTGTTTTCTCCACCAAATTACGCAATCCAGGTTCAGTAGGACATATAGTACACGATGAGTATAGGGTATTTCATCATGCTTTTTGGGCATTTGGTCCTTCCATTGCAGGTTTTGTACACTGTCGTCCAGTGCTCTCTATTGACGAGACTCATTTGTACGGTAAGCACAAAGGAATACTGCTTGTTGCTACCGCTATAGATGCGGACGACTGCCTTTACCCATTAGCTTATGGGGTGGTCGAGTCCGAATCATATGATAGTTGGGCCTGGTTCTTTTCATGCATGCGTGAGTTTATTTATAGCGTACAAAATCGACACATTACATTTATATCTGATAGAATGAAAGGGATTCCAAGCGCTTTGCAGGATAAATGGCACCAACCGCACAAACATAGGTTCTATGCAAGACATCTTAAAGCAAATTTTCAAGCTGCAGGTCATCGAGACAAGCGACTTGTAGGCTTGTTTTACGCTGCTGCATGTGCTTCAGAAGTGATTGAATACAATAAACTTAGAGAAGAGATCAAGACAACTAAGACGGAGGCGCATGACTGGATTGAACGAAGCCTAGGAAATTGCGAAGAAAACTGGGCTCTTTGCAAAGATGACGGCGACCGCTTCCATATTATGACGACCAACGCATCTGAAAGTTTTAATGGCGTACTAAAAGGCGCCAGATCCTTGCCTATAAAGGCGTTGGTTGCAAGAACGTTCTTTCGATCAGTTGAGTATTTCTATAAGAGACAAGAAAAGGGGGCGGGTCTGAATTCAAAACTTACTCCAAAATGGGAAGCTAAAATTGAAGCTCGTGCTATTGACGCACGGCGTTGTAGGCTTGTTCGATTTGGTCGATATAAATGGCAAGTGATTAACAATTACGGCGATGAATATGATGTTGTGATCGACGGTTCTGATGTCACATGTACATGCAGAATCCAACTTCTGCAGAAGATACCATGTGCTCATGTGATGGCAGCATGTTCAGCCCAGGGTTTTGGTAGTAATACAACACATCACGATTTTGCTTCTGAATGGTACTCCGTCAAAAGTTATAGAGCTACATACGACCCAGAGTTTAATCCTGTATGCGATAAGAAATACTAGGACCCGTACAACGGTCCACGAATACTGCCTCCAACTATCAAAAGACTAGCTGGACGACCCAAATCAACGAGGTTCAAAAATGTTATGGACGAGCATCAAACACCCAAAACAAACAGGTGCAGCAAATGTGGGTCGCTGGGCCATAACAGAAAGCGGTGTACTTTAGCAGCCTAAACTGGAGATGTATGTTTGTTGATGCGATGTCAGTGTGTTGCATTTAGTGTATCTGTATTTGTTATGTTTCGAACTTATCTGTCCTTAACCGGACTATGTGTCTCTCTTGTATTTGAATATTAGAATTTGGTATTTGTTTTACGTTGTTTGGTTAAGTTATATATACTAATTAAATGTCGTGGTAGTTCGAAGTTTAACGTTTACATCTACGTTCGAATATATAGGAATCGTTATACGTCGGTTTTCATTGAAACACAAAATGTTTGAATCTATAGAACTATATTTCAGTAATGAAACAGAAAAATGGGAATTTCATATTATAAAATTCGAGTTATGTCCAAATCGAATTTCAAGAAAGTCACTATGGAGCTCAAAACAAAAGTGTACAGGCGAGTTTCCGAATCGCGGCTTTGGGCGAGGTTCCAAAACGCGCCTTCGTTAATGCAAAACAGGTCTATTTCTGTAATTACTTTCAAAACAGGTCTATTTGCCTTATACAATTCTTAAACAGGTCTAACATGGTACAAAGTCCTTGTTTATTTCGCTTTAAAAACCTTCTCTAAACTTTGCTTCTTCGAAATGTAAAATAAACTCCAGCGTAATCCCATTGACGCAATAACTTTCACAGGCCAATTTGATTTATTCATTTCCAGTTCACACACTACTGTTGCTTCTCAAAACATACCCATTGTTCTTTATGTATAAACTAACTACATAACAATATGGCCGAGTGTATATTCTTTTGTCTGGTATACCTTTGTTTGTTTTCCTAGAATGTGCACCATCACGTAAAGATCACATTGGCCCAATATTATACTTCCAGTTTAAACCTTCCAAATTTCCACTTGTTTCTGGTTCCAGATGCTTTCGAATAAGGCCGACCCTATCTCATCATCTACGATTTGAGATCGCCACGATGCTGCTACGCTGGAGCACCATCGGACTCTACCACCTTGATGGCCGAGCCCCCTGCTTCCTCCGCCCAAAGTACCTAACCGTTGTTGTCAAGCGTAGTTGAAAGTTTGGTGATCTGAACATCATATTTTTCGATTTTAAGACAGAGAAGATTTGAAGAATTATAGCTGTTTGTTTTTACGTGTGGCAGCACTAACTCATTGACCTTAAATGAATGATTTTTAGGGTTAAAAAGCAAACTATATATATAGGAAGGATTGCCAAAAGACAGACTGTAACGGCCGAATTTCCGTACTCTTTGAGTCGACTAATAATACCACACGTCCCACCCAAATTTGCATAGAAATACGAGTCATTTTAGAAAGAAATTAGAGGATGAAAAATAGAAAGGAATAAATATTAGAATAGAAGAAAGTGAAGATCATAAACTCACAGTGGAACGAATAATATATTAAATAACATAACTTTTGAAATATAAATCAGTAACTGTATATACATACCATCATCAGAGTACAGCAGTTATTCCTGGAACAGTTATAGATACCCGTTTCCAGATACAACATAATACGCAGTAGAAAATATGATAGTTTATAGCTAACTGGTAAAGCCTCCTGCTTCAAAACTCCTCCAAGTGAATCTGTAAAATCCCGACTACTTGACTGCCCGTAACTTATTTTGGGCACCCAAGAGTTTAGGTGTAACGACCCGCATTCTACGCATCGAAGGATCGTAGAATATTTATTTCTTTTACATACAAAGTCGTATGGTCATGTAACTTAAGGAGATGACTATTGGGGTCATTTCCCATGTTTATGATTTTTGCCGATTTTTAAATGACTGTTTTACCCTTAGCTAATCTTGTTTCGGCCATAACTTTTGATTGGAAAGGAGTTTTGACCTGAAACCACTCCTGTTAGATCCGGATGATGGTTTACCTTTCCGTAGAGTGGTCAAACTGATAAACGGACTTACCGTTTGGGAGATATGGCTGAAACATGGTATAGAAGGTGAAAAACTGCTTAACTGGGCTTAATTGGGTAATTAACAACTAGGCCCGATGGGGAATTTCGGGATTAGGGGTATATAGGGGCTGATTAGGGTTAGAAAACATTTCTTTCACCCACCACTTTCTTTCTTGGAACCCTAGTAATGGCCTTCATCTTCTAATTTCATCCTAAATCACTTTCTAATTGAAGATTAGGCTAAACTACATCAAATCAAGGAGAAATAACACCATTTCAGAGTAGTGCTGCTGTTAGACATTGGTATTCGCGCCCAAGCAGAGAATTCTTTCAAATTTGATATTTTATTTGTGGAAAAGGTGAGTGATTTGCATAGTTCCTCACTAATTATCGTTAATTAAGGGTAATTAGTGATAATTAGTGAATTTATACATGTTAAAAATCTGGAAAAATATTGATAAATTTTGAAATACTGCTTTAGGCCTCTGTTAGAAAATTTGGTTAATTTGGTTAAGTTTTACTAATCCTATCATTAGTTTTGCTTAAACATGCTTAAGGGGAAATATAGAATTTTGGCTATGTTTGATCCGTTTAACCTTGTCATATTGTTGTTTTGGTGTTTGTGGATGATTATACATGTTGCTATGACTGTATGGTATGCTCAGCAATTGATTAGAAAAGTTAGATTGGTCAAAAACACCGTCGTATGGTGTAAAACGGTTGCTGGAAAGTTGTAGGAAAGATGTGCAGGAACCGGATCAGATCGCCCCCTCTGAACCCGACCCGATCATGGCCACCTTCCCATGAGCTGCCTGCTGAAGCTTGCCATCCCCGATCCATTCGCCTCTGAAGTCCTCCGATCCGAACCGCTCATGAATGGAGACACCGAACCAATCCACTCATCGGGAGAGCTCCACGATCCAAACCGCGAAGCTTGGTCACAACCCGATCCGGATGAAGAAGCCCGACCCGATTTGGTGAAGGAAGTACAATCTGATCCAACTTGGGTACCACGACCCGATCTGACAAGGGGAACACGAACCAACCAGAAGGAGGTTGATGACTACGGACCGAACAAGGGGAAGAGAACCGATCCGAAAGGAAGTTTGTTTCTGAACCAGATGAAGACCGATCCGGAGAAGACCACAAACCCGAGATGCAAAGGTAGTCCAAATGAGAAGTAGAACTCAGGATCCAGATGAGAACCAACGAGTCAACTTCATGAGTTGGGATTTGCTGCGGGACGTGTGCTAAGGGGTTGTCGATGTCTATGACTTTGGATCACTATGTGTAGGGGGTACGTGAACGGATTCAAGACTACAGTGGTCTACGTACGACTAATGGGCTATAGACCAATGAAACGGGGTCATTTGTAAATATTTAGTCAGGACTCCGTGGGGTAAGCTTGGTGGTAGCAGTAGTCATACAAGTCGAACTCCGTCACTACTTCGATGGGTCTAGTGGTTGAGAGTGGTGGACATCGTATGCTTTATGCACTGAGTGAGAGACGTGAGGATGGTTGCCATTCTTGATTTGTTAGCCATCACTATGACATGCATGCCCCACCCCCGTATTCTTTACACCATGTGTTAGTGGCACCCTAGAGTATTGTACAGTATGTAGTGCTAACTCTTTGGTTGCAGGTCCAGGTTCAGGTATGGTTTAGTATACCTGTTATTATTATGTTTTGCTGCTTATCGCTTATACCAGACTTTTTTCTGACCCAGAGTTTTATGTCTCTTCTTATTACTATGGGTGCTCCTAAACGAGCAGGCTAGAGACAGATTAGCTGGTGATGCACGAGTTGTTGTACTGGAGACGAGCAGGAGGCTTCCACGTATGATATATATATATATATATTCTCCCTGTGTCGCTGCGGGTCACTACTTTGGGCATTAGTAGTGCACCTTTTTCCTTTGCTTTGCTTTAGAGACAGTTAGAAAAGTTGCAATAATGGTGATGTGGAACATAAGCTTTATTTGGATTTCCGCTACTATGATGTGTAGTTTTATTTTTCAGCTTATGCACTGTCTCGCCTATTTTATGTCAAGTATGTTATTATTATATTTTATCCTATGCGCTGTGAGACATTCTACAGGTTCTTGATTAGTTCATTCTCTTCTTTCCTTTCTTTGGGGACTATTCCGTTCTAGTCGAGCATGTGTACAACGCACTTTCGGAGGAAATGCCGGCTGGTGCGGGGCGGGCCATCACACTTGGTATCAAAGTTCTAGGTTGCGTAGTTAACCTAGGGAAAGACACCAGGGAGAGATAATACGTATATGAGAGCGCGTACTTGTGATTATTTTGGTTTTCAAAAGCTATATATATACTGTTGGTATAGCTAAGGATGAAGTCGCACTGCACTGACACCACTGAAGAGATGGTTAATCGTTTTCTCCTTACAGATTGAACGATGAGCCAAAAATTGAGGAACACGGGTCTAAGGGATAATAATAGGAATGACCCTGATATGAGGATGATGTTCACCAACTTCATATGAGAGATGCTTTTGGGATGTGTAGAGTGCAGCCCCAAATGCTGGTAATGGTGGTGGTCTAGTAGTGCAGGCACCTAGGGCCGATTTCGCCAAGCTTAACAAGGATTATACTAGCCTTGGTGGAAAGCTGTTCCACGGAACAGAGTCGGCTACGGATGTTCAGGATTGGTTGGGTAACTGTGAGCGTATCTTCGAAGACTTAGGTATTGAGGATGCAATGAAGAGAAGGCTAGCATCCCGTCAGCTGCAAGGACGGGCAATGAATTGGTGGAATGCTATAAAGGCAACTACTCCCGAAGATCAGATTACTTGGGATCAGTTTAAGGCTCGCTTTAACGAAAAGTTCATTCCAGCTGCTCAGAAGTCAGTGTTGTTTAAGAAATTCTTGCAACTCAAGCAGAATGGCAGAGCTGTCTTGGAGTACATTGCTGAATTTGACACTTTGTCGAAATATAGGTTATCCCTAATAGATACTGCCGAGAAGAGGAACGAAAAGTTCATAACTGGCTGGGATGGATACTTGGGGGAAAGGCTTATTAACCACATCGATTAGTGTAACAACCCGTAAAATGCGAGCCAGTTTGAAATTTTTATTTTGGCAACTTTAGTGAATTTTGAATATTTAATCTGAATTATTTTAAATAATATCGACGAGAAATTTATTTTGAATATAATTAGAACGTATATATTATATACGTCGTCGTTAGAATATATAATAATTATATATAATTATAAAAGGAATTGAAAATGGCGCGGTAGTTCGAAAATTCGATTTCTGATTTCAAATGAATATACAGAATTCAATATAAGTCAGAATTGAACGAAACAAGAAATATTTGAATCTGTATAATTATATCTTTGTAACGAAGTTAACAAACTGAGATTTCATTTTAGAAATGATAAGATATGTCCAGTTTAAAATTAGAAATAGTCGCTGTGGAATTTATATATATTTTTATATATATAAGGCCCTTAAAAATAGCAATTTTGCAAACGACCTCAGATTTCGACGAAACCAGTTTTGTTGGGTCCGTGATGTCAAGTTATGGCTAGGTTTCAAATTTCATAATTTTTCGAATCAATATGTGAGCGTGGCAAAGGAAAACGCGTTTGACCAGTTTCAGTTGATTTTAATCGACTGGAAATTGGCCATTTTTCCAACAATCTCAGAATTCGACGAAACTAGTTTTGTTAGGACCGTATCGTCAATACGAAGCTAGAAAATATTTTCGGGAATTTTTCTAGTTAGTGTGTGGCCCCGGTAAATTGAAATGTGCGTTTAAATTGAATATATAAAGATTTATATTTTAAATTTAACGGAAACTGGTCGTAACGTCCGAGTTGGCTTACGCAGCATATCCCATTGTGTTCGGAATAGGGGTATTGCGCTAGGGACGGCAGTCGTTGGGTGAAACTCCGAGTTAGAAGGAAAAGTCAACAATTAGGGTTTGGGAAAAAAAAATTAAATATAAAATAAAATAATAAAATATAAAAATATAAACATTTACACTAAAGCCCCCCCCCCCCCCCGTCTTTACTTTTCCCCAATCAGAAAAACCCGATCCCCAATTTAAAAATGGCCACCTGCGATCCGTCGCACCACCGTGGTTGGTCAACAAGCCTCCCCGAGCATCTCCCCCTCGCAACCCTTCTCCTTCGTCGATCCTTCTCTTCCCTCCAACACCCCACCTTGAACTGACCAAGCCGCCGCTCCCTATCACCACCCCCGCTCCGTCTAGGCGCGCCACGCATGAAGACCGCGCCCCTCTGCATCGCGAGGCCCTCCACCAGACCGCGCTCACACCAAATCGAGACGCCCATCTCCACAGACCCGAAGAGAACCACCGCCACCCCTGATGGCGCCAATGACCTGCCGTGACCCCTCCCCCCCGTAAGTATTTTATTGTTTTTTTTTTTTATTTATTTATTTTAATTCGTTAAAAAAAAACTGAATTGTTTTATTTAAAAAAAAAAAAAAGGTAAGTTCTGATTTTTAAAACGATAAAAAAACTGATTTTGTTTATTAGAATATAAAACTGATTTTGTTTATTAGAATATAAAACTGATTTTTGATTTAAGAATATAAGAATGATTTTGATTTAAAAATATAAAACTGATTTTGTTTTAATAGTAAAAACAGGTTTTAAAGGAAGTATAAAAACTGATTTTTGGAAATTTTAAACTTTAAATAGAAAATGGTTTGATCTTTAAAGTAGAAAAGACGGATTTTTATTAAGCAGAAAGTTTTAATTTTTATTTCATATAAAGATGCGATTTTTAAAATAGAAAAAAGATGTGATTTTTACAATAGAAAAGAGGCGATTTTTACAATAGAAAAGATTCGATTTTTAAATGGAATAGATTCTATTTTTATAAAAAGGAAAGGAATGATTTTTACCATTAAGTAACGTATATAAAAATTCGATTTTTATATATTGAATAGCGAAATAAAAATTCGATTTTTATATATATAGTGGCTACGGGCGAAGGTGACAAGGAGGCGAGAACGACGAAGTTTCTGCAAATGAAGAGCCGTGGAGCTAGGATAGCTATATGTGAGAATTTCTCACCTTTCTATTTTATTTCTAGTTATATATATATACTAGGATGCAGACGGTGCTTAGTAGCACCCGACACAATCGTCCACAGACCATGGACTTGTTTGTTTGACTGTTTGGTGATTGATTGCGATATTGGTTTGAATGTGGTTTGTGGTGTGAAAAATCGAATCGATAAATTGGTTAGGATTAGACGTGCGCCGTTATAAGGCGAAGGAGTAAGGCTAGGTTAGATCCTTACTTCAAAGTTTGTGGTTTGCATAACGAATTGATTTGATTGATGTGTGAATGGCGTGGGCCTTCACTAGACCGGGGATAAGGCTAGGCCTTGTCCCGTTTCTAGTATCGTGCCGTTATGCCGCCGAAATTTTCTAAAATAAGTTAGAAAAATAAAATTAGCATTTTATTTAACGAATGAACTGAATATAAATTCATATGTTAAAATAAAATGTGTTATCGTTAAAAATATAATTTTTAACGTGAATGTGAATAAATAAATATTCATTTACAAACCAGACGGTTTGTTTATGTACACCTATTTGAATGACGTTGATTGGGTCGATAAATTTTACACATCGCCTAACTGCACAAATAAAATATGTGTTTGATTGTTTGAAACCCCACACGGGTGTTAGGATGAAATTTGAAGTTCACTCATCCTGATTTATTAAATATGTCGATCGATTGATTGACAAGCTGCTATAAGCGTTAAATGTCTATATTTGATGCTTATACAGTGTAGTGCACTTTGGTTGATGATTGATTATTCATCGTTGTTGATATATACATGTGTTGTAGAAAATCCATATAATTAACATTATATGGTAATTGATTGGGCCTCATTCCAGTTTCGAGAAAAATAGAAATATTTGAAATAGAAATATTTGAAATAGAAATATTTGAAATAGAAATATTTGAAATAGAAATATTTGAAATAGAAATATTTGAAATAGAAATATTTGAAATAGAATATTTGAAAATAGAAATATGTGAAGCCGTGAGGATTAGATTGACGCCATTTTGACGTGAACGATATTTATATCGATTTTATTCATTTTAAAATGAATATTGAAACGTGATTTCGAAATCGAATATTTTGAAATGAATTGAATTGAAAACGATTTCGAAATGAATTGAATTGAAAACGATTTCGAAATGAATTGAATTGAAAACGATTTCGAAATGAATTGAATTGAAAACGATTTCGAAATGAATTGAATTGAAAACGATTTCGAAATGAATTGAATTGAAAACGATTTCGAAATGAATTGAATTGAAAACGATTTCGAAATGAATTGAATTGAAAACGATTTCGAAATGAATTGAATTGAAAACGATTTCGAAATGAATTGAATTGAAAACGATTTCGAAATAAATTGAATTGAAAACGATTTCGAAATGAATTGAATTGAAAACGATTTCGAAATAAATTGAATTGAAAACGATTTCGAAATGAATTGAATTGAAAACGATTTCGAAATAAATTGAATTGAAAACGATTTCGAAATGAATTGAAAACGAATTCAAATTGAATTGAAAGCGATTTCGAAATAAATTGAATTGAAAACGATTTCGAAATGAATTGAATTGAAAACGATTTCGAAATGAATTGAATTGAAAACGATTTCGAAATGAATTGAATTGAAAACGATTTCGAAATGAATTGAATTTTAAAACGATTTCGAAATGAATTGAATTGAAAACGAATTCAAATGGAATTGAAAGCGAATTGAAATGAATTCAAATTGAATTGAAATTTGAATTGAATAGAAATGAATTTTGAAACGAATTTATAAAGAAGAATTCAATTTTGATTTGAATTGAAAAGGAAGTTGAAATTGCTTTTGAAACGAATTTAAAACCATTTATATAATTCGTTTTAAATAGTAATCGACGAAATATATATTATATATATTATATATATAATATAATGGCCTGAATAGAACGCGCCGCGCTGCGGCAGTTCGCGAATTTCGATCATTTGTTTCAAACGGACATTACGGGAGATCCGACCGTCGGATTCTCCTAAAACCGGAACCGTTGGGTTCGTATCGAAAAGAGCTTTCTAATGAATGTTAGAAATTTGAAATCTAACGGTTGGATTTGGAGATACGTCCAAATCAAATTCGAAAAAGGTCGCTGTAAGTGCAGTTCGATGGCCGTTAATGGAAATCGACCGTACGGGCCTTGATAAAATTATTAAAAATAGTAATAATTTGTGTAAAATCATAAGAAATGATTTGTGAAAGTTTGGGATGAAAAACTCCATATTTGAAAAGATAAAAATAGATTTTTATCGAAATGAACTAGTTTTGAACTAGAATTATAATTCTATTTATTTTTAAATAAATAAATTGAATTTGAAATGGTTTTGAAAATAACCAAAATTTCCAATGATTGCATTGGAGTGGATTTGAATCGAAATTGTCTTCGGAATATTTCGATGTTGGAATTCGTGATATTACAGGTGTTGTTATGGAAATTTGAAAGATATATATGTATATCGTTATTTCCAATACGACATTTGTTAATCGTAGAATTTGATATTGAATATAGGCCGATATAGTTTCTATTCAGAGCCTTGTATTGAATATCGAATGTGATTTGGGTTTGTCGTGAATGGTGTCTTCACTAACACTGTTCTTGAACCCAGTTGAGAAAAGATTAAATCTTTTTATTTAGATTTAATGAAGTGTACCAATTAAATGATATTTAATTGGAATTGAATTGATATTGATTTTTGGGTTTATCGTGAACAGTGTTTTAAATAACACTTGTTCTTTAACCCGATAATTAATGGGATGTGACTTTGGGTTTATCGTGAACCGTGTTTTAAATGACACTGATTCTTTAACCCAGTCACAGATTAAAACTAAGTGGAGTTTTAATGAATCTTTAATTAGATTGAAAAGATCGAGAATGGAGTATCACCAGTTTTGCTCCAGGCGATAGTTAAATCTTTAATTAGATTTGAATGTGAAATTTAGAAACTAACTGGCGGTTAGCCAAGCAGAATGGTTTTCTGGATATTGATCTGATGTTGGTTTCGGCCTTCGGGGTTAATATTTGGGGAATTATTCTCTTGATTAATTTACGGTTAGTGACTAATGAATTGGAATGAGGCGTATGTTGTGTTTGTGTAACACTTTTATAATATATACGCGAGTTATTCGGAAAGACCGGGTTTATCCCATTCTGAATAACTGATACGACGATAAGTCGAAGATGAAGACGATGGTCGAAGACCGGAAGTCTTCACGTCGTTTGGGTGATAACTGATGATCTTGATTGGGCTGTACACCCAAGAAGATGGAAACAGTTAGTGATCGTCCAGACGTACTTGGAGATCGATGGATATGCGGGGTACTAGGTGCCTCCGGTTTCGTTCAGACCCAGAACGGACTTGTAAATGGACTGTGTGTCTGACATCGGATTTCATTCTGTGTGACTGATATCGGTTGCATAGGATGGCTTGCCTGTGTGGCATGCTAAGATGCAAATGATCGAGGCTTCTGTTGAAAAGCAAAGTCTTGTGGTGATGATCAAAGCACGGCCTTTGTGGCGTAGCTTTGTGTAACGTTTACCTCGCGTGTTTCACACCCGGTATGAACCAAAAACGGGAGACGGACCTCAGGGAGGGCATGCGTTTCTTTCTAGCTAGAAGTGGCGTCAGTGGTTTTACACGCCCTGACGAGTTTGACTTATGTGGTTGTTGCTGTTGCGAGGCGCCTCGGTTATATCGGTTTCGGCCGAATGCATTCTGGTCGGCTGACGGACCAGACTTACACCCCATAGGGTGGGGAGACGTATTGTTCAGGCATAATAATCCACTCCGTGTGGACCGGCCCTGACGATCCAAGGCTTGCCTGCGCGCTTGCCTGAGACATGGGCTAGATTGTCTCGAATCGGTTGAGGACTATCTTTTGCCTCGGTTCATAGATGGAAACCCAATTTCCAAATACGAGACTTTGCGGTTTTGATTGTATATCCTATATATGGCGACATAGTGGGATGGGGCGCTCATGCCGCCTATGATTGATACTTATGATTTGAAGTGTTTTATATACTATGCACTTATAATAGTATCAAATGATTTGTTTTAAACGTATCAAGCATTCTTTGGCTGTTATAAGGGAAAACCCTATCCTCGACTGCGTTGCATTGTGTGATGGGACCTGGGTCTTATAACAGCTTCATTTTTCTTTATTTAGCATTGCGCTGTTGGTTTTATGCACTGGTATTCTTGGGAGGAAACCCGTTCCGTGTTATACGGCGTGGTCCCTTGATTTACCTAATGATTTGAAATAAAGATTAATAACTGTTTTAGTTCTCACACCAGTCACATGACTGACCTGGAGTTTATTGTTTTAACCTAAACTCTGGGTGCCCCTATTTTCGACACGGGCAGCTAGTAGTTTTGGTTTTGCAGATTTATATTCACAGGATCCTGGTTTACAGCTGGAACGATATCCGGAAAGCTTTGTATCCGTATATCTCATTCTAGTTGTGTATTGTATTATTTTCCGCTGCTATGTATTTAAATGTAATTTAAATCTCTGATATTTCTGTGTAATATTCATTTATACTCTGTATATTCTTGTAATCTGATGCATTGTTGTAATATACAATGAAACGTTCTTCTGTATGCGTTCTGCTGTGGTTTGTTCTCGAACTATCCGACGCTTTCCTTTACGGGGAGGTTGCGGGTCGTCACATTTGGTATCAGAGCTTTGGTTTACAAAGCTTAGAGAACAAGACACATTAGAAACATACGAAAGAATTCATCAGATATTGGATTAGTAATATCCAATGGAATGACTCGTTAGAGATGGGATCAGTAGTATCCTAGAACGAGTATGAAGAGTATATTTTTCAAATGAAAACAAATTTCGTTTTGAAAATTTAAATCAATTATTCGTATTTGATTATTTATTTTATATTGATTAGGACAATCCGATATATAAAGGTTTTGCATATATGTCTTGCAAACGTGTATTCGAAGTTTTAATATATTGGGTAGATATAGAATCCCTCTAGTGCCCGGGAGTAATTCTGGTGATGGGGCACTGTCGCCAGTATTTATTTTCGAGTGACGAAAGTGAGATTTCTATATATTTCCTATTGACTGGTGTGAGAACCAAAATTAGATAGGGCCTATTGTTGTGATTTGGCATCAAAAATCTGATTTTCGTATATATATCAAATTACGAATTTGAGACTCTAATTCACTAATTGATTGATGTTTGTGTTGTTTGGTTATTTGTTTGCTAATTTTGAACCATTATGCCTAACTGAACCAAATATTGAATTATATTGAAAATTGGTCGCATTTGCTTGCATATACATATATATCTTTGAACAGGTCATAGCAAGGAGGCTAGAGCCGAGAATAAAATTTGTTTGCCCGACAAATAGGTACATGTTTACTACATAATTTCCTGTTTTGTTTGGGTGATGATGATTTTGTGAGCCTATTGGCTAGCCGCTTGGCTTTTTCTTTTTCTTTTTGAGATCTGAAGGACCGGGAACGCTATTTGCAATTTCCCGATGCTCCCGGTGCAGGGGAGGTTATGGCGAAATTTTTCGAAAATTTAGGGTGTTAGCCAAATTTTTGAAATTTTGAAAATTCTCAGAAACTGAAAAGTTGGAGAATGGAAGCCAAATCGAACGTAGTGTTGATTAATCAAACCACTTTCGACTTTGTTCCTTTTCGGGGACGAAAAGTTTTAAGTGGGGGAGATTGTAACAACCCGTAAAATGCGAGCCAGTTTGAAATTTTTATTTTGGCAACTTTAGTGAATTTTGAATATTTAATCTGAATTATTTTAAATAATATCGACGAGAAATTTATTTTGAATATAATTAGAACGTATATATTATATACGTCGTCGTTAGAATATATAATAATTATATATAATTATAAAAGGAATTGAAAATGGCGCGGTAGTTCGAAAATTCGATTTCTGATTTCAAATGAATATACAGAATTCAATATAAGTCAGAATTGAACGAAACAAGAAATATTTGAATCTGTATAATTATATCTTTGTAACGAAGTTAACAAACTGAGATTTCATTTTAGAAATGATAAGATATGTCCAGTTTAAAATTAGAAATAGTCGCTGTGGAATTTATATATATTTTTATATATATAAGGCCCTTAAAAATAGCAATTTTGCAAACGACCTCAGATTTCGACGAAACCAGTTTTGTTGGGTCCGTGATGTCAAGTTATGGCTAGGTTTCAAATTTCATAATTTTTCGAATCAATATGTGAGCGTGGCAAAGGAAAACGCGTTTGACCAGTTTCAGTTGATTTTAATCGACTGGAAATTGGCCATTTTTCCAACAATCTCAGAATTCGACGAAACTAGTTTTGTTAGGACCGTATCGTCAATACGAAGCTAGAAAATATTTTCGGGAATTTTTCTAGTTAGTGTGTGGCCCCGGTAAATTGAAATGTGCGTTTAAATTGAATATATAAAGATTTATATTTTAAATTTAACGGAAACTGGTCGTAACGTCCGAGTTGGCTTACGCAGCATATCCCATTGTGTTCGGAATAGGGGTATTGCGCTAGGGACGGCAGTCGTTGGGTGAAACTCCGAGTTAGAAGGAAAAGTCAACAATTAGGGTTTGGGAAAAAAAAATTAAATATAAAATAAAATAATAAAATATAAAAATATAAACATTTACACTAAAGCCCCCCCCCCCCCCCCCCGTCTTTACTTTTCCCCAATCAGAAAAACCCGATCCCCAATTTAAAAATGGCCACCTGCGATCCGTCGCACCACCGTGGTTGGTCAACAAGCCTCCCCGAGCATCTCCCCCTCGCAACCCTTCTCCTTCGTCGATCCTTCTCTTCCCTCCAACACCCCACCTTGAACTGACCAAGCCGCCGCTCCCTATCACCACCCCCGCTCCGTCTAGGCGCGCCACGCATGAAGACCGCGCCCCTCTGCATCGCGAGGCCCTCCACCAGACCGCGCTCACACCAAATCGAGACGCCCATCTCCACAGACCCGAAGAGAACCACCGCCACCCCTGATGGCGCCAATGACCTGCCGTGACCCCTCCCCCCCGTAAGTATTTTATTGTTTTTTTTTTTTATTTATTTATTTTAATTCGTTAAAAAAAAACTGAATTGTTTTATTTAAAAAAAAAAAAAAGGTAAGTTCTGATTTTTAAAACGATAAAAAAACTGATTTTGTTTATTAGAATATAAAACTGATTTTGTTTATTAGAATATAAAACTGATTTTTGATTTAAGAATATAAGAATGATTTTGATTTAAAAATATAAAACTGATTTTGTTTTAATAGTAAAAACAGGTTTTAAAGGAAGTATAAAAACTGATTTTTGGAAATTTTAAACTTTAAATAGAAAATGGTTTGATCTTTAAAGTAGAAAAGACGGATTTTTATTAAGCAGAAAGTTTTAATTTTTATTTCATATAAAGATGCGATTTTTAAAATAGAAAAAAGATGTGATTTTTACAATAGAAAAGAGGCGATTTTTACAATAGAAAAGATTCGATTTTTAAATGGAATAGATTCTATTTTTATAAAAAGGAAAGGAATGATTTTTACCATTAAGTAACGTATATAAAAATTCGATTTTTATATATTGAATAGCGAAATAAAAATTCGATTTTTATATATATAGTGGCTACGGGCGAAGGTGACAAGGAGGCGAGAACGACGAAGTTTCTGCAAATGAAGAGCCGTGGAGCTAGGATAGCTATATGTGAGAATTTCTCACCTTTCTATTTTATTTCTAGTTATATATATATACTAGGATGCAGACGGTGCTTAGTAGCACCCGACACAATCGTCCACAGACCATGGACTTGTTTGTTTGACTGTTTGGTGATTGATTGCGATATTGGTTTGAATGTGGTTTGTGGTGTGAAAAATCGAATCGATAAATTGGTTAGGATTAGACGTGCGCCGTTATAAGGCGAAGGAGTAAGGCTAGGTTAGATCCTTACTTCAAAGTTTGTGGTTTGCATAACGAATTGATTTGATTGATGTGTGAATGGCGTGGGCCTTCACTAGACCGGGGATAAGGCTAGGCCTTGTCCCGTTTCTAGTATCGTGCCGTTATGCCGCCGAAATTTTCTAAAATAAGTTAGAAAAATAAAATTAGCATTTTATTTAACGAATGAACTGAATATAAATTCATATGTTAAAATAAAATGTGTTATCGTTAAAAATATAATTTTTAACGTGAATGTGAATAAATAAATATTCATTTACAAACCAGACGGTTTGTTTATGTACACCTATTTGAATGACGTTGATTGGGTCGATAAATTTTACACATCGCCTAACTGCACAAATAAAATATGTGTTTGATTGTTTGAAACCCCACACGGGTGTTAGGATGAAATTTGAAGTTCACTCATCCTGATTTATTAAATATGTCGATCGATTGATTGACAAGCTGCTATAAGCGTTAAATGTCTATATTTGATGCTTATACAGTGTAGTGCACTTTGGTTGATGATTGATTATTCATCGTTGTTGATATATACATGTGTTGTAGAAAATCCATATAATTAACATTATATGGTAATTGATTGGGCCTCATTCCAGTTTCGAGAAAAATAGAAATATTTGAAATAGAAATATTTGAAATAGAAATATTTGAAATAGAAATATTTGAAATAGAAATATTTGAAATAGAAATATTTGAAATAGAAATATTTGAAATAGAATATTTGAAAATAGAAATATGTGAAGCCGTGAGGATTAGATTGACGCCATTTTGACGTGAACGATATTTATATCGATTTTATTCATTTTAAAATGAATATTGAAACGTGATTTCGAAATCGAATATTTTGAAATGAATTGAATTGAAAACGATTTCGAAATGAATTGAATTGAAAACGATTTCGAAATGAATTGAATTGAAAACGATTTCGAAATGAATTGAATTGAAAACGATTTCGAAATGAATTGAATTGAAAACGATTTCGAAATGAATTGAATTGAAAACGATTTCGAAATGAATTGAATTGAAAACGATTTCGAAATGAATTGAATTGAAAACGATTTCGAAATGAATTGAATTGAAAACGATTTCGAAATGAATTGAATTGAAAACGATTTCGAAATAAATTGAATTGAAAACGATTTCGAAATGAATTGAATTGAAAACGATTTCGAAATAAATTGAATTGAAAACGATTTCGAAATGAATTGAATTGAAAACGATTTCGAAATAAATTGAATTGAAAACGATTTCGAAATGAATTGAAAACGAATTCAAATTGAATTGAAAGCGATTTCGAAATAAATTGAATTGAAAACGATTTCGAAATGAATTGAATTGAAAACGATTTCGAAATGAATTGAATTGAAAACGATTTCGAAATGAATTGAATTGAAAACGATTTCGAAATGAATTGAATTTTAAAACGATTTCGAAATGAATTGAATTGAAAACGAATTCAAATGGAATTGAAAGCGAATTGAAATGAATTCAAATTGAATTGAAATTTGAATTGAATAGAAATGAATTTTGAAACGAATTTATAAAGAAGAATTCAATTTTGATTTGAATTGAAAAGGAAGTTGAAATTGCTTTTGAAACGAATTTAAAACCATTTATATAATTCGTTTTAAATAGTAATCGACGAAATATATATTATATATATTATATATATAATATAATGGCCTGAATAGAACGCGCCGCGCTGCGGCAGTTCGCGAATTTCGATCATTTGTTTCAAACGGACATTACGGGAGATCCGACCGTCGGATTCTCCTAAAACCGGAACCGTTGGGTTCGTATCGAAAAGAGCTTTCTAATGAATGTTAGAAATTTGAAATCTAACGGTTGGATTTGGAGATACGTCCAAATCAAATTCGAAAAAGGTCGCTGTAAGTGCAGTTCGATGGCCGTTAATGGAAATCGACCGTACGGGCCTTGATAAAATTATTAAAAATAGTAATAATTTGTGTAAAATCATAAGAAATGATTTGTGAAAGTTTGGGATGAAAAACTCCATATTTGAAAAGATAAAAATAGATTTTTATCGAAATGAACTAGTTTTGAACTAGAATTATAATTCTATTTATTTTTAAATAAATAAATTGAATTTGAAATGGTTTTGAAAATAACCAAAATTTCCAATGATTGCATTGGAGTGGATTTGAATCGAAATTGTCTTCGGAATATTTCGATGTTGGAATTCGTGATATTACAGGTGTTGTTATGGAAATTTGAAAGATATATATGTATATCGTTATTTCCAATACGACATTTGTTAATCGTAGAATTTGATATTGAATATAGGCCGATATAGTTTCTATTCAGAGCCTTGTATTGAATATCGAATGTGATTTGGGTTTGTCGTGAATGGTGTCTTCACTAACACTGTTCTTGAACCCAGTTGAGAAAAGATTAAATCTTTTTATTTAGATTTAATGAAGTGTACCAATTAAATGATATTTAATTGGAATTGAATTGATATTGATTTTTGGGTTTATCGTGAACAGTGTTTTAAATAACACTTGTTCTTTAACCCGATAATTAATGGGATGTGACTTTGGGTTTATCGTGAACCGTGTTTTAAATGACACTGATTCTTTAACCCAGTCACAGATTAAAACTAAGTGGAGTTTTAATGAATCTTTAATTAGATTGAAAAGATCGAGAATGGAGTATCACCAGTTTTGCTCCAGGCGATAGTTAAATCTTTAATTAGATTTGAATGTGAAATTTAGAAACTAACTGGCGGTTAGCCAAGCAGAATGGTTTTCTGGATATTGATCTGATGTTGGTTTCGGCCTTCGGGGTTAATATTTGGGGAATTATTCTCTTGATTAATTTACGGTTAGTGACTAATGAATTGGAATGAGGCGTATGTTGTGTTTGTGTAACACTTTTATAATATATACGCGAGTTATTCGGAAAGACCGGGTTTATCCCATTCTGAATAACTGATACGACGATAAGTCGAAGATGAAGACGATGGTCGAAGACCGGAAGTCTTCACGTCGTTTGGGTGATAACTGATGATCTTGATTGGGCTGTACACCCAAGAAGATGGAAACAGTTAGTGATCGTCCAGACGTACTTGGAGATCGATGGATATGCGGGGTACTAGGTGCCTCCGGTTTCGTTCAGACCCAGAACGGACTTGTAAATGGACTGTGTGTCTGACATCGGATTTCATTCTGTGTGACTGATATCGGTTGCATAGGATGGCTTGCCTGTGTGGCATGCTAAGATGCAAATGATCGAGGCTTCTGTTGAAAAGCAAAGTCTTGTGGTGATGATCAAAGCACGGCCTTTGTGGCGTAGCTTTGTGTAACGTTTACCTCGCGTGTTTCACACCCGGTATGAACCAAAAACGGGAGACGGACCTCAGGGAGGGCATGCGTTTCTTTCTAGCTAGAAGTGGCGTCAGTGGTTTTACACGCCCTGACGAGTTTGACTTATGTGGTTGTTGCTGTTGCGAGGCGCCTCGGTTATATCGGTTTCGGCCGAATGCATTCTGGTCGGCTGACGGACCAGACTTACACCCCATAGGGTGGGGAGACGTATTGTTCAGGCATAATAATCCACTCCGTGTGGACCGGCCCTGACGATCCAAGGCTTGCCTGCGCGCTTGCCTGAGACATGGGCTAGATTGTCTCGAATCGGTTGAGGACTATCTTTTGCCTCGGTTCATAGATGGAAACCCAATTTCCAAATACGAGACTTTGCGGTTTTGATTGTATATCCTATATATGGCGACATAGTGGGATGGGGCGCTCATGCCGCCTATGATTGATACTTATGATTTGAAGTGTTTTATATACTATGCACTTATAATAGTATCAAATGATTTGTTTTAAACGTATCAAGCATTCTTTGGCTGTTATAAGGGAAAACCCTATCCTCGACTGCGTTGCATTGTGTGATGGGACCTGGGTCTTATAACAGCTTCATTTTTCTTTATTTAGCATTGCGCTGTTGGTTTTATGCACTGGTATTCTTGGGAGGAAACCCGTTCCGTGTTATACGGCGTGGTCCCTTGATTTACCTAATGATTTGAAATAAAGATTAATAACTGTTTTAGTTCTCACACCAGTCACATGACTGACCTGGAGTTTATTGTTTTAACCTAAACTCTGGGTGCCCCTATTTTCGACACGGGCAGCTAGTAGTTTTGGTTTTGCAGATTTATATTCACAGGATCCTGGTTTACAGCTGGAACGATATCCGGAAAGCTTTGTATCCGTATATCTCATTCTAGTTGTGTATTGTATTATTTTCCGCTGCTATGTATTTAAATGTAATTTAAATCTCTGATATTTCTGTGTAATATTCATTTATACTCTGTATATTCTTGTAATCTGATGCATTGTTGTAATATACAATGAAACGTTCTTCTGTATGCGTTCTGCTGTGGTTTGTTCTCGAACTATCCGACGCTTTCCTTTACGGGGAGGTTGCGGGTCGTCACAATTAGACGTTTGAATCGATTGTGGGGAAAGCTTTAAGATCGGAATGTCTTTACCTTAAGTCGAAGACTGAGGTCGCATCTGTAGAGGAGCAAAAACCGCAAGCAAGCGGTGTAGGAAAGAGTGGTTATCAGAATAAGAGGAAGCAGAACCAGAATAAGGATGGCCAAAAGAAGAAGAAAGATGTTGAGTGCTTTAGCTGTGGCAAGAAGGGCCACTATGCTAGTAATTGTCGAGCAAATCCAGCAGACAGGAAGTGCATCAACTGCAGCCAAGTTGGACACCAAAAGGATAAATGTCCACAACCTTTTAAAGAAAAGCAGATGGTGAAAGCATATGCCCTTAATGCTATTCCTTCTTCTTCGAATGCCCCAACTATGGCGGAGAAAGGAAAGAATGTGTCATTCAAGGTATGCTTTCCCTTTATGATGTACCTGTTAGAGTTTTGTTTGATACCGGAGCTTCCAGTTCTTTCATATCTAGTGACATGGTAGATAGGTTGGGATTGGAACCCGAGATAGTCGATAGACCTTTAGTAGTGATGAACCCGATTGGTGGTTTGACTAGCCTTAGCATGATTTGCCGTAATGTAGTCTTATCGAGTCATGGATGTATGTTTGTTTGTGATTGCTTTGTTTTGGGCTTTACTGGGTTTGGCATTATTTTGGGAGTCGATTGGCTCCAAAGATACGGGGTGGTGGTAGACTGTGAGGGATTTTTGGTGACAGCTAGAGCGAATGATGGGAGGAGGGTAGTGTTTGGTGGTCTACCTAGTGATGGGGGTAATGGCTAGTTTTCTAAATTCCCTTGACATCCCGCATGATGAGTTGTCAGGTTTGCCTGTGGTTGGCCAGTATCCGGACGTCTTCGAGGAAGTGACCGGGCTTCCACCACACCGAGAGATTGAGTTCCGTATTGATTTAGTGAAAGATGCCAGACCTATAGTGATGCCACTTCGTCGTATGGCACTAAGGGAGCAGCGAGAGCTCGGGGTGCAATTAAGCAATCTTTTGAAGAAGGGATTTATCAGAAGAAGTGTTTCTGAGTGGGGAGCACCAGTTGTGTTTGCCACCAAGGCAGATGGTACCCTTCGATTGTGTGTAGACTACCGCGAGCTGAATAAGGTGACGAGGAAGAATAAGTATCCTCTACCGCGGATAGATGATTTGTTTGATCAGTTGAGTGGCGCGAGAGTGTTCTCTCAGTTGGATCTCGCGACAGGTTTTCATCAACTTAGAGTGGAAGCTGAGAGTATAGCTAATACGGCATTTCGGACGCTGTCTGGATTTTAATAGTGGTTGGTCATGCCATTTGGGTTGACCAATGCACCATCATATTTTGTTGATCTTATGAATAGGGTATTCAAAGAGTAGTTGAATAAGTTTGTTCTTGTGTTCATGAACGATATACTTGTTTATTCGAGGACAGAGGAAGAACACTAGGAACATTTGAGGATAGTGATGGAGGTGTTGAGAAAACACCAGTTGAAAGCAAAGTTTTCTAAGTGTCACTTCTGGAGGAGGGAAGTGAGATTCTTGGGCCATGTTGTTTCAGAGAATGGTATAGCCGTGGACCCTGCGAAGGTGGCTACAGTACAAGATTGGTCTATGCCCAAGAATGCAACAGACATAAGAAGTTTCTTGGGGTTAGCCGGATATTATCGTAAGTTTATCCAGGACTTCTCCAAGATAGCAGCACCGTTGACTCAATTGACCAAGAAGAATCAAGCTTTCGTCTGGGACGAAAAGTGGGAAAATGCATTCAAGATTCTAAAGGAAAAGTTGACATGTGCACCGGTGTTAGTCATTCCGAAGGGGAATGAAGAGATGACAGTATATACGGATGCATGTGGTACCGGGTGCTGTATTGATGCAAGGAGGTAGGGTTGTAGCTTATGCAATTCGGTAATTGAAACCGCACGAGAGAAAATACCCTACCCATGATTTGGAATTAGCAGCGATCGTGTTGGCGTTGAAGATGTGGAGACATTATCTCTTGGGAGAAAGATTTGAGATGTTTACCGATCATAAATCGTTAAAGTATCTCTTCTCTTAGAAGCATCTAAATCTCTGACAGCAAAGATGGGTAGAATTCTTGGCTTCCTATGATTTCGATATCGCATACACACCAGGAAAGGGCAAAGCGGTAGCTGATGCATTGAGTAGAAGACATGCCAGTTTAGGGGCCATGTTTCTAGAATGGAAGCAACTGGAGTACATCGATGGGTATGATTTCAGACCAATGTGCGAATTGGACTCAGAAATGTTAGCAAATTTGACGATCATACCTACTTTGATTGAGCGGATTGGTTCCAGTCAGAAGAACGATCCTAACTTATTGGAAGTCATCACCAAGTTAGAGTTGGGTATCGATGAGGAGATGAACAAGTGTGGACTTGATCGAGATGGATGGCTTAGAAAGAATGGAAGACTTGTTGTGCCCAATGTCAATGGATTGAGAGATAAAGTGCTTAGAGAATGTCATCTGTAATAACCCGCAAAATCTGGGCCAGTTTAAAATTTTTATTTTGGCAATTTTAGCAAATTTTGAATATTTAAAATAGATTATTTTAAATAAAATCGGCGAGAAATTTATTTTGAATATAATTCGAACGTATATATTTATACGCGTCGTCGTTAGAATATAAATATTTATATATAATTACAAATAGAATTGAAAATGGCGCGGTAGTTCGATAATTCGATTTCAAACTTCAATTTGAATGTACCGGGTGCAAAACAATCCGGATTTTAGTGAAACCAAAAACATTAGGATCTAAATGATGATATCTTTCCAACGAATCCGAAAAATCAAAATTTCATAGCGGGAATCAAAAGAAATGTCCGGTTGAAAATACTGAATAGTCGCTATGGAATTCAAGCCCTTAAAAATGGAAATTTTGCAAACGACCTCGGATTTCGACGAAACCACTTTTGTTGGATCCGTGATGTAAAGTTATTGCTAGGTTTCAAATTTCATAATTTTTCGAATCAATATGTGAGCGTGGCAAAGGAAAACGCATTTGACCATTTTCAGTTGATTTTAATCGACTGGAAAATGGCCATTTTTCCAACGATCTCAGAATTCGACGAAACTAGTTTTGTTAGGACCGTATCGTCAATACGAAGCTAGAAAATATTTTTCTGGAATTTTTAGAGTTAGTATGTGACCCCGGTAAATTGAAATACGCGTTCAAATTCAATATATAGAGTTACGTGTAAATTTGACGAAAACTGATTCAAACAGTCGAATCAGCCTACGATACATATCCCATTGTGTTCGGAATGGGGCTAATACGCTATGGACGACAGGCGGTGGACCTCGTTTAGAGGTCGTAGGTAAAAGTCAACTTTTTGAAAATAAAATAATAAAAATAAATAAAATAAATAAAAATATTTCTCTCTCCCTCCTCCTTAAATCACGTTGGCCCCTCCCCTTTTCATTTCGTTTCAGAAGGAAAAAAAAGAAAGAAAAAAAACAACAAATCGAACCCGACGCCGCCGTGGGAGGAGCCGCCGCCCTCCACCTAGACGCCGCCGTCCCCTCTTCTTCTTCTCCCACCTCCTCCTTCTTCCCCGACTCCCTCCTCTATCGTTCGAACACCGCGCCCCCCAGACCAAATCGACACCGCCCTCCCTGGCCTCGCCGCCTACCACCTCCACCTCCTCTCCTCAGTACGCCGCCCTTCTTCCATCTCCCCTCCGTTCATCCTCCAGCCCCTCCCCGGTTGAAACCCGAACCCCCCCATCCGAACCCAATTCAGACCACGCCGGCGCCCTCCCCCCTAGCATCCCTGTAAGTTTTTTTTGTGTTATTTCCTTTATTTGCTCAATAAAAATTCAATTTTAATTTCAGTTTTTTTTTAGGTATGGAATTTATTTTCAGTTTTAAGGTAATAAGAATTTGATTTTTATGAAGAGTAAAGATATGACTTTTATGTTTTTAAAGAAATAAAAATATGATTTTTATATTTTTAAAGTATTAAAAATATAATCTTTACTATATAGAAGGCGTGAAAAGACGATATTTTTAAAAGTGAAAAGACGATATTTTTAAAAGTGAAAAGACGATATTTTTAAAAGTGAAAAGACGATATTTTTAAAAGTGAAAAGACGATATTTTTAAAATAGAAAAGATTAGATTTTAAAAATAGAAAAGGCGAGATTTTTATATATTGAATAGTATAATAAAAATTCGATTTTTATATATTGAATAACAAGGTAAAAATTCGATTTTTATATATTGAATAACAAGGTAAAAATCCGATTTTTATATATTGAATAACAAGGTAAAACTCGGTTTTTATATATTGAATAGCGAAGTAAAAATTCGATTTTTACATATGTAGTGGCCACAGCAACGAAGATGACAAAAATGCGATAACGATGAAGATTTCTATCAAAGAAGAGTCAAGATGATTGGATAGCTATCGGTGAGAATTCCTCACCTTTCAATTTCTTTTTCTAGTTATATATATATATATATATATACTAGGATGCAGACGGTGTTTAGTAGCACCCGACACAATCGTCCACAGACCATGGACTTGTTTGTTTGGTTGCATAGATTAGTTGGATTATTTGATTTGAATTTGGTTGTTTGGAGAATTGAAATTGATTTGATTGATGTGTGAATGGCGTGGGCCTTCACTAGACCGGGGATAAGGCTAGGCCTTGTCCCGTTTCTAGTATCGTGCCGTTATGCCGCCGAAATTTTCCAAAATATGTTAGAAAAATAAAAATATCATTCTTATTGTGTAAATGAACTGAATAAAAATTCATGTGTTAAAATAAAATGTTTTATCGTTAAAAATATAATTTTTAACGTAGAAGTGAATAAAATAAAATATTCATTTACAAACCGGACGGTTTGTTTATGTACACCTATTTGAAGGACATTGATTGGGACGATAAATTTTACACATCGCCCAACTGCACAAATAAAAATCTGTGTTTGTTGATTTGAAACCCCACATGGGTGTTGGGATGAAATTTGAAGTTCACTCATCCTGATTGATTAAATATGTCGATCGATTGATTGACAGGCTGTTATAAGCGTTAGATACCTATATTTGATGCTTATACAGTGTAGTGCACTTTGGTCGATGGTTGATTATTTTTCAATGCTATTATATACATGTGTTGTATGAAAATCCATATAATTAATTTTATATGGTGATTGATTGGGCCTCATTCCAATTTAGAAGATAAAAAAATAATATAATATAAAGGTTCATGTGTTGATAGTACTCATCCGTTGAGATTAGTCATGTGTTGAACGAAATATTTTAATAATAAAATTTACATCTTTATCAATATAATATAAAGGTTCATGTGTTGACAGTACTCATCCGTTGAGATTAGTTATGTGTTGAACGAAATATTTTGATAATAACAAATATTTTGATAATAGGAAATATTCGAAATAGAATATTTGAAAATAGAAGTATATGAAGCCGTGTTGATTAGATTGACGCCATTTTGACGTGAACGATATTTATATCGATTTTATTCATTTTGAAATGAATAGAATATAAAGTGATTTCGAAATGAATTGAATATAAAGTGATTTCGAAATGAATTGAATATAAAGCGATTTCGAAATGAATTGAATATAAAGTGATTTCGAAATGAATTGAATATAAAGCGATTTCGAAATGAATTGAATATAAAACGATTTCGAACTAAATTGAATAGAAAACAAATTGAATTCAAATGGAATAGAAAACAAATTGAATTCAAATGGAATAGAAAACGAATTTGAATTAAATGGAATAGAAAACGAATTTGAATTGAATCGAATAGAAAACCAATTTGAATTGAATCGAATAGAAAACCATTTTGAATTGAATCGAATAGAAAACCAATTTGAATTGAATCGAATAGAAAACGACTTTGAAATCGAATTAAATTGAAAACGAATTCAAATTGAATTGAAAGCGAAATGAAATGAATTCAAATTAAATTATTATTTGAATTAAATAGAAAGGAATGTTAAAACGAATTTATAAGGAAAAATTCAACTTTGATTTGAATTTGAAATAAAGGTTGAAATGTTTTTGAAACGAATTCAAAACTATTTATAAAATTCTTTTTGAATAGTAATCGACGAAATATATATTATATATATTATATATATAATATAATGGCCTGAATAGAACGCGCCGCGCCGCGGCAGTTCGTGAATTTCGACCATTTATTTCAAACGGACATTACGGGAGATCCGACCGTCGGATTCTCCTAAAACCGGAACCGTTGGTTTTGTATCGAAAAGAGCTTTCTAACGAATATTAGAAATTTGAAATCTAACGGTTGGATTTGGAGATACGTCCAAATCAAATTCGAAAAAGGTCGTTGTAAGTGTAGTTCGATGGCCGTTGATGGAAATCGACTGTACAAGCCTTGATAAAATTATTAAAAATATCAATAATTTGTGTAAAATCATAAGAAATGATTTGGGAAAAATTGGGATGAAAAACTCCATATTTCAAAAGATAAAAATGGATTTTTATCGAAATGAACTAGTTTTGAACTAAATTTTAAAACCCAATTATTTTTAAATAAATAAATTAGATTTAAAAAGGGGTTTTAAATAATCGGAATTTCTAATATATTTGATTGGATTTGAAATGGGTTTATCGTGAACGGTGTTTTAAATAACACTAGTTCTTTAACCCGATAACAAATAGAATGTGATTTGGGTTTGTCGTGAACTGTGTTTTAAATAACACCTAGTTCTTTAACCCAGTAAAAGGAGTTTTAACGAATCTGCAATTAGGTTGAAATGTGAATCTATAATCTAAATTATCAAATTTAGAAATGAGCGAGAATGGAGTATCGCCAGTTTTGCTCCAAAGCGATAGTTAAATCTTTAATTAGATTTGAACGTGAAATGGTAATTAATTTTACCGATAACACCGTGGTGTTAGATATGGAGTATTACCAGTTTTGCTTCATGGGATGAATAGGTTGAGATTGGGAAATAAAATAAATAAAATAAATAATTACTTCGATGTGGTTCGCTAATCTCGACTAGTTTGAAATGACATCCAAAGGAAGATTAAAGGATAAATTTTAAAGAATTTATCTTTGATAAAATTAATGGGAACCTTTCCCTAAGAAGTGATTTCGTGAATAAAAAGGATATTCTGCATTGGAATGAGGCGTATGTTGTGTTTATGTAACATTTGTTTTAATATACGCGGGTTGTTCGGAAAGGCCGGGTTTATACTCATTCTGAATAACCGATTCGACGATAAGTCGAAGGTGAAGACGGTGGTTGAAGACCGGAAGTCTTCACATCGTTTGGGTAATTACTGACGATCCTGATTGGGCTGTACACCCAAGAGGATGGAAATAGTTGGTGGTCGTCCAGACGTACTTGGAGATGGATGGAAATGCGAGGAAAGTGCCTCCGGTTTCGTTCAGACCCAGAACGGACTTGTAAATGGATGGTGTGTCTGACATTGTATTCCTTTATATTGTATTTGTTGATCTCTGCTAAATATATATCTGTTTGGCGGCGGAGAATTTATTCTCTTGCTTAACGCCCTTCTCTGAGACATATGAGCTCAAAGGTTATATATTGGCAGAAATCAGTGGTACGGTATGGATTGATAGTGTGGCATGCTGAGATGCAGTGATCCAGACTTTTGTTGAAAAGCAAAGTTTGGTGGTTGATGATCAAAGCGCAGCTGATATAGCATGGCTTTTTGTATAGCGTTGATCCGCGAGCCTCACACCCCGGTATGGTGGTAAACTTATGGTTTGATCAGTATGCTTTTTCGTGGATGGGCACCTTAGTGGTGTCGTGGATTCGGTCGACCGAGATGAGCCTAGTGCTCAGGGATATATAGAGTAGGCGGTGTTTTCTCTCGCTGGGACGTAAGCCGCGGTGGTACTCTGGTCCCAAATGTGAGGATGCAGACGGTGTTTTCTCTTGTGGGGACGTAAGCCGTGGTGAATTGCATTCCGCGATCGATCTTTCGAATCAGGAGCCACCATGATGGAAATCCAATTTCCAATACGTGTATTGCGGTTTTAATTGTAGAACTAGTATGGAGACATGATATATGGTACCCATGCCGTCTATGATTTATATTTATGATTGAACTGTTTTGACACTATACACTTATTATAGTATCAAATGATTTGTTTTAAACGTACCAAGCATGTTTGGCTATTATAAGGGAAAACCCTATCCTCCGGCTTGCGTTGCATTGTGTGATGGGACCTGGGTCTTATAATAGCTTCATTTTTCGAAAAAGCATTGCGTTGTTTACCTATATGCACTGGTATTCTTGGGAGTAAACCCGTTCCGTGTTATACGGCGTGGTCCCTTGAATTACTCTCTTTTAAAGTAAACTTTTAATAACTGTTTTAGTTCTCACACCAGTCACATGACTGACCTGGAGTTTATTGTTTTTAACCTAAACTCTGGGTGCCCCTATTTTCCGCATGGGCAGCTAGTAGTTTTGGTTTTGCAGATTTATATTCACAGGATCCTGGTTTACAGCTGGAATGATATCCGGAAAGCTCTGTATCCGTATATCACCTTCAGTTGTGCTTTGTATTATTTTCCGCTGCTATGTAATTTATTGTAATCTCTGATATTTATCAAATGTAATTTATTCATTTATACTCTGTATATTCTTGTATCTGATGGAATTGTTGCGATAACAATGAAATGTTCTTCCGTCTGCGTTCTGTTTTGTCCTATTCTCAAACGATCAGGGGTTTCGAACGGTCTAGATCGGTTTAACGACTGATTCAGATCGAGCGAAATTCCTTGTCGTCACATTTGGTATCAGAGCTTTGGTTTACAGAGCTCGAGAACAAGACACATTAGAACCATACGAAAGAATTCATCAGATATTGGATTAGTAATATCCAATTAGAATGACTCGTTAGAGATAGGATCAGTAGTATCCTAGAGCGAGTGTGAAGAGTATATTTTTCAAAGGAAAACAATTTTGTTTTGAAAATTTAAATCACTTTATACGTATTTGAATATTTATTTACTTTGAATTTCGACAATCTAGTATATAAAGGTTTTGTATATACGCGTCATGAACGTATATTCGAAGTTTTAATATACTGGATAGATACAGAATCACACTCTAGTCGCCCGGACCTGATTCTGATGATTGACGCGTCATCATTAGTAATTAGTTTCGTGTTTCGAAGGTGTGCTTTCTATATGTTTCCATTAGACTGGTGTGAGAACCAAAACTTATATAGATTGATTCATTGTTGTGAATTGGCATTAAAAACAAGATTTTTGTACATATATCAAATTTATGAATTTGAAACGTTAATTCACTAATTGATTGATGTTTGTGTTGTTTGTTTAGTTGTTTGATAATTTTAAACCATTATACCTAATTGCATCAAATATTGGATTATATTGAAAATTGGTCGCATTTGCTTGCATATACATATACTTGCATTGAACGGGTCATAGCAAGGAGGCTAGAGCAGAGAATAAAATTTGTTTGCCCGACAAATAGGTACATGTTTGATACATAATTTACTGTTTTGTTTGGGTGATGATGATTTTATGAGCCTATTGGCTAGCCGCTTGGCTTTTTCTTTTTCTTTTTCTTTTTGAGATCAGAAGGCCTATATGGCAATTTCGGGATTTTCCCGTGGCTCCCGGTGCAGGGGAGGTTATGACGAAATTTTTCGAAAATTCCGGGTGTTAGTCAAATTTTTGAAAATTTGAAAATTCTCAGAAACTGAAAAGTTGGAGAATGGAAGCCAGATCGAATGTAGAGCTTATTAATCAAACCACTTTCGACTTTGTTCCTTTTCGGGGACGAAAAGTTTTAAGTGGGGGAGATTGTAATAACCCGCAAAATCTGGGCCAGTTTAAAATTTTTATTTTGGCAATTTTAGCGAATTTTGAATATTTAAAATAAATTATTTTAAATAAAATCGACGATAAATTTATTTTGAATATAATTCGAACGTATATATTTATACGCGTCGTCGTTAGAATATAAATATTTATATATAATTATAAATAGAATTGAAAATGGCGCGGTAGTTCGATAATTCGATTTCAAACTTCAATTTGAATGTACCGGGTGCAAAACAATCCGGATTTTAGTGAAACCAAAAACATCAGGATCTAATTGATGATATCTTTCCAACGAATCCGAAAAATCAAAATTTCATAGCGGGAATCAAAAGATATGTCCAGTTGAAAATTCTGAATAGTCGCTATGGAATTCAGGCCCTTAAAAATGGAAATTTTGCAAACGACCTCGGATTTCGACGAAACCACTTTTGTTGGATCCGTGATGTAAAGGTATTGCTAGGTTTCAAATTTCATAATTTTTCGAATCAATATGTGAGCGTGGCAAAGGAAAACGCGTTTGACCATTTTCAGTTGATTTTAATCGACTGGAAAATGGCCATTTTTCCAACGGTCTCGGAATTCGACGAAACTAGTTTTGTTAGGACCGTATCGTCAATACGAAGCTAGAAAATATTTTTCTGGAATTTTTAGAGTTAGTATGTGACCCCGGTAAATTGAAACACGTGTTCAAATTCAATATATAGAGTTACGTGTAAATTTGACGAAAATTGATTCAAACAGTCGAATCAGCCTACGATACATATCCCATTGTGTTCGGAATGGGGGTAATACGCTATGGACGACAGGCGTTGGACCTCGTTTAGAGGTCGTAGGTAAAAGTCAACTTTTTGAAAATAAAAATAAAAAAAAATAAAAATATTTCTCTCTCCCTCCTCCTTAAATCACGTTGGCCCCTCCCCTTTTCATTTCGTTTCAGAAGGAAAAAAAAGAAAAAAAAACAACAAATCGAACCCGACGCCGCCGTGGGAGGAGCCGCCGCCCTCCACCTAGACGCCGCCGTCCCCTCTTCTTCTTCTCCCACCTCCTCCTTCTTCCCCGACTCCCTCCTCTATCGTTCGAACACCGCGCCCCCCAGACCAAATCGACACCGCCCTCCCTGGCCTCACCGCCTACCACCTCCACCTCCTCTCCTCAGTACGCCGCCCTTCTTCCATCTCCCCTCCGTTCATCCTCCAGCCCCTCCCCGGTTGAAACCCGAACCCCCCCATCCGAACCCAATTCAGACCACGCCGGCGCCCTCCCCCCTAGCATCCCTGTAAGTTTTTTTTGTGTTATTTCCTTTATTTGCTCAATAAAAATTCAATTTTAATTTCAGTTTTTTTTTAGGTATGGAATTTATTTTCAGTTTTAAGGTAATAAGAATTTGATTTTTATGAAGAGTAAAGATATGACTTTTATGTTTTTAAAGAAATAAAAATATGATTTTTATATTTTTAAAGTATTAAAAATATAATCTTTACTATATAGAAGGTGTGAAAAGACGATATTTTTAAAAGTGAAAAGACGATATTTTTAAAAGTGAAAAGACGATATTTTTAAAAGTGAAAAGACGATATTTTTAAAAGTGAAAAGACGATATTTTTAAAAGTGAAAAGACGATATTTTTAAAATAGAAAAGATTAGATTTTAAAAATAGAAAAGGCGAGATTTTTATATATTGAATAATATAATAAAAATTCGATTTTTATATATTGAATAGTATAATAAAAATTCGATTTTTATATATTGAATAACAAGGTAAAAATTCGATTTTTATATATTGAATAACAAGGTAAAAATCCGATTTTTATATATTGAATATAAAGGTAAAAATTCGATTTTTATATATTGAATAGCGAAGTAAAAATTCGATTTTTACATATGTAGTGGCCACAGCAACGAAGATAACAAAAATGCGATAACGATGAAGATTTCTATCGAAGAAGAGTCAAGATGATTAAAAAGATATCGGTGAGAATTCCTCACCTTTCAATTTCTTTTTCTAGTTATATATATATATATATATATACTAGGTTGCAGACGGTGTTTAGTAGCACCCGACACAATCGTCCACAGACCATGGACTTGTTTGTTTGGTTGCATAGATTAGTTGGATTATTTGATTTGAATTTGGTTGTTTGGAGAATTGAAATTGATTTGATTGATGTGTGAATGGCGTGGGCCTTCACTAGATCGGGGATAAGGCTAGGCCTTGTCCCGTTTCTAGTATCGTGCCGTTATGCCGCCGAAATTTTCTAAAATATGTTAGAAAAATAAAAATATCATTCTTATTGTGTAAATGAACTGAATAAAAATTCATGTGTTAAAATAAAATGTTTTAACGTAAAAAATTTAATTTTTAACGTAGAAGTGAATAAAATAAAATATTCATTTACAAACCGGACGGTTTGTTTATGTACACCTATTTGAAGGACATTGATTGGGACGATAAATTTTACACATCGCCCAACTGCACAAATAAAAATATGTGTTTGTTGATTTTAAACCCCACACGGGTGTTGGGATGAAATTTGAAGTTCACTCATCCTGATTGATTAAATATGTCGATCGATTGATTGACAGGCTGTTATAAGCGTTAGATACCTATATTTGATGCTTATACAGTGTAGTGCACTTTGGTCGATGGTTGATTATTTTTCAATGCTATTATATACATGTGTTGTATGAAAATCCATATAATTAATTTTATATGGTGATTGATTGGGCCTCATTCCAATTTAGAAGATAAAAAAATAATATAATATAAAGGTTCATGTGTTGATAGTACTCATCCGTTGAGATTAGTCATGTGTTGAACGAAATATTTTAATAATAAAATTTACATCTTTATCAATATAATATAAAGGTTCATGTGTTGACAGTACTCATCCGTTGAGATTAGTCATGTGTTGAACGAAATATTTTGATAATAACAAATATTTTGATAATAGGAAATATTCGAAATAGAATATTTGAAAATAGAAGTATATGAAGCCATGTTGATTAGATTGACGCCATTTTGACGTGAACGATATTTATATCGATTTTATTCATTTTGAAATGAATAGAATATAAAGTGATTTCGAAATGAATTGAATATAAAGTGATTTCGAAATGAATTGAATATAAAGCGATTTCGAAATGAATTGAATATAAAGTGATTTCGAAATGAATTGAATATAAAGCGATTTCGAAATGAATTGAATATAAAACGATTTCGAACTAAATTGAATAGAAAACAAATTGAATTCAAATGGAATAGAAAACAAATTGAATTCAAATGGAATAGAAAACGAATTTGAATTAAATGGAATAGAAAACGAATTTGAATTGAATCGAATAGAAAACCAATTTGAATTGAATCGAATAGAAAACCAATTTGAATTGAATCGAATAGAAAACCAATTTGAATTGAATCGAATAGAAAACGACTTTGAAATCGAATTAAATTGAAAACGAATTCAAATTGAATTGAAAGCGAAATGAAATGAATTCAAATTAAATTAATATTTGAATTGAATAGAAAGGAATGTTAAAACGAATTTATAAGGAAAAAATCAACTTTGATTTGAATTTGAAATAAAGGTTGAAATGTTTTTGAAACGAATTCAAAACTATTTATAAAATTCGATTTGAATAGTAATCGACAAAATATATATTATATATATTATATATATAATATAATGGCCTGAATAGAACGCGCCGCGCCGCGGCAGTTCGTGAATTTCGACCATTTATTTCAAACGGACATTACGGGGGATCCGACCGTCGGATTCTCCTAAAACCGGAACCGTTGGGTTCGTATCGAAAAGTGCTTTTAACGAATATTAGAAATTTGAAATCTAACGGTTGGATTTGGAGATACGTCCAAATAATATTCGAAAAAGGTCGCTGTAAGTGCAGTTCGATGGCCGTTGATGGAAATCGACTGTACGAGCCTTGATAAAATTATTAAAAATATCAATAATTTGTGTAAAATCATAAGAAATGATTTGGGAAAAATTGGGATGAAAAACTCCATATTTGAAAAGATTAAAATGGATTTTTATCGAAATGAACTAGTTTTGAACTAAATTTTAAAACCCAATTATTTTTAAATAAATAAATTAGATTTAAAAAGGGGTTTTAAATAATCGGAATTTCTAATATATTTGATTGGATTTGAAATGGGTTTATCGTGAACGGTGTTTTGAATAACACTAGTTCTTTAACCCGATAACAAATAGAATGTGATTTGGGTTTGTCGTGAACTGTGTTTTAAATAACACCTAGTTCTTTAACCGAGTAAAAGGAGTTTTAACGAATCTGCAATTAGGTTGAAATGTGAATCTATAATCTAAATTATCAAATTTAGAAATGAGCGAGAATGGAGTATCGCCAGTTTTGCTCCAAAGCGATAGTTAAATCTTTAATTAGATTTGAACGTGAAATGGTAATTAATTTTACCGATAACACCGTGGTGTTAGATATGGAGTATTACCAGTTTTGCTTCATGGGATGAATAGGTTGAGATTGGGAAATAAAATAAATAATTACTTTGATGTGGTTCGCTAATCTCGACTAGTTTGAAAAACCATAATTTGGTTTGAAATGACATCCAAAGGAAGATTAAAGGATAAATTTTAAAGAATTTATCTTTGATAAAATTAATGGGAACCTTTCGCTAAGCAGTGATTTCGTGAATAAAAAGGATATTCTGCATTGGAATGAGGCGTATGTTGTGTTTATGTAACATTTGTTTTAATATACGCGGTTTGTTCGGAAAGGACGGGTTTATACTCATTCTGAATAACCGATTCGACGATAAGTCGAAGGTGAAGACGGTGGTTGAAGACCGGAAGTCTTCACATCGTTTGGGTAATTACTGACGATCCTGATTGGGCTGTACACCCAAGAGGATGGAAATAGTTGGTGGTCGTCCAGACGTACTTGGAGATGGATGGAAATGCGAGGAAAGTGCCTCCGGTTTCGTTCAGACCCAGAACAGACTTGTAAATGGATGGTGTGTCTGACATTGTATTCCTTTATATTGTATTTGTTGATCTCTGCTAAATATATATCTGTTTGGCGGCGGAGAATTTATTCTCTTGCTTAACGCCCTTCTCTGAGACATATGAGCTCATAGGTTATATATTGGCAGAAATCAGTGGTACGATATGGATTGATAGTGTGGCATGCTGAGATGCAGTGATCCAGACTTTTGTTGAAAAGCAAAGTTTGGTGGTTGATGATCAAAGCGCAGCTGATATAGCATGGCTTTGTGTATAGCGTTGATCCGCGAGCCTCACACCCCGGTATGGTGGTAAACTGATGGTTTGATCAGTATGCTTTTTCGTGGATGGGCACCTTAGTGGTGTCGTGGATTCGGTCGACCGAGATGAGCCTAGTGCTCAGGGATATATAGAATAAGCGGTGTTTTCTCTCGTTGGGACGTAAGTCGCGGTGGTACTCTGGTCCCAAATGTGCGGATGCAGACGGTGTTTTCTCTTGTGGGGACGTAAGCCGTGGTGAATTGCATTCCGCGATCGATCTTTCGAATCAGGAGCCACCATGATGGAAATCCAATTTCCAATACGTGTATTGCGGTTTTAATTGTAGAACCAGTATGGCGACATGATATATGGTACCCATGCCGTCTATGATTTATATTTATGATTGAACTGTTTTGACACTATACACTTATTATAGTATCAAATGATTTGTTTTAAACGTACCAAGCATGTTTGGCTATTATAAGGGAAAACCCTATCCTCCGGCTTGCGTTGCATAGTGTGATGGGACCTGGGTCTTATAATGGCTTCATTTTTCGAAAAAGCATTGCGTTGTTTACCTATATGCACTGGTATTCTTGGGAGTAAACCCGTTCCGTGTTATACGGCGTGGTCCCTTGAATTACTCTCTTTTAAAGTAAACTTTTAATAACTGTTTTAGTTCTCACACCAGTCACATGACTGACCTGGAGTTTATTGTTTTTAACCTAAACTCTGGGTGCCCCTATTTTCCGCACGGGCAGCTAGTAGTTTTGGTTTTGCAGATTTATATTCACAGGATCCTGGTTTACAGCTGGAATGATATCCGGAAAGCTCTGTATCCGTATATCACCTTCAGTTGTGCTTTGTATTATTTTCCGCTGCTATGTAATTTATTGTAATCTCTGATATTTATCAAATGTAATTTATTCATTTATACTCTGTATATTCTTGTATCTGATGGAATTGTTGCGATAACAATGAAATGTTCTTCCGTCTGCGTTCTGTTTTGTCCTGTTCTCAAACGATCAGGGGTTTCGAACGGTCTAGATCGGTTTAACGACTGATTCAGATCGAGCGAAATTCCTTATCGTCACATCATCACTCAAAACTGACTATTCATCCCGGTGGTAACAAAATGTATCGAGACATGAAGCAAACTTACTACTGGGAAGGGATGAAAAGAGACGTTGGGAAGTTTATATCCAAGTGCATGAATTACCAGTTAGCTAAAGTTGAGCAAAAGAAGCCTAGTGGTTTATTACAACCGTTAGAAATCCCAGAATGGAAATGGGAACAAGTTTCAATGGATTTCATCGATGGTTTACCGAGGACTAGACCGGGCCATGATAGCATTTGGGCAATTGTGGATCGATTGACCAGGTCGAATAGAACGGCAGCTAAGTTAGAAGAACTGTATATGAAGTGGGTAGTAAGATTTCATGGAGTACCCAAGGGCATTGTGAGTTACCGAGATTCGTTGTTTACTAGTGGATTTTGGAAGAGCTTACAAGAGGCGAAAGGATCAGAATTACATCTCAGTACCGCGTATCATCCTCAAACCGACAGACAGACAGAGAGGGTGAATCGAGTGTTAGAAGATCTTTTGCGAGCTTGTGTATTGGATTTTGGTGGATCATGGGATGACCATCTGCATCTAGTAGAGTTTGCCTAAGATAACAGCTATCAATCCAGTATTGGTATGACTCCATTTGAAGATTTGTATGGAAGACCGTGCAACTCACCGTCATGTTGGTTGGAAACCGGTGAGAAGTTTATGCTTGGACTGAACGTAATAAGAGAAACTTCGGACAAGATCAAGATTATTCAACAGCAAATGAAGGCTACCCAAGATAGGCAGAAAAGTTAAGCTGATAAGAGGAGAAGAGAATTAAAGTTATCCATTGGCGACTCGGTGTTTGTCAAGATTCCTCCGTTGAAGAGCATGATACGATTTGGCAGGAGAGGCAAGTTAGCACCATGATTCATTGGTTCGTTCCCAGTTCTTGAGCAAGTTGGGAATTTGGCATATAAAGTTGAATTACCAGACAAGATGGCAGGAATTCATAATGTATTTCATGTTTCTCAGTTAAGGAACTTCGTACACGACCCCGATGTGACTATTTCACCTGATCAGTTGGATGATATCGAGGTTGACCCCGAGGCGGTTGGGAACCGCAGGCCTATGCGTATTGTTGGGAATGATACGAAGCAGCTTCGAAGGAAGGCGGTGAAATTAGTCAAAGTTCAGTGGGGCGAGAATGAGAATGACTGTACTTTGGAAACAGAGGAGAGCATTAGGAGGACGTATCCAAAACTCTTCACCTGGTAAGATTTCAGTTTCGATTTAGTCTTTCCGCATGCTATGATAGGCTTGTTTTGTTTGTTTTGCATGTTCGATTGTTGTATATGGCTGGTAGGCATGCGGGATCCTTTGTATGTTTTGGGTTAAGGAATTTCGAGGACGAAATTTCTTAAGGGGGAGAGAATGTAACGACCCGCATTCTACGCATCGAAGGATCGTAGAATATTTATTTCTTTTACATACGAAGTCGTATGGTCATGTAACTTTAGGAGACGACTATTACGGTCATTTCCCATGTTCATGATTTTTGTCGATTTTTAAATGACCAATTTATCCCTAGCTGATCTTGTTTCGGCCATAACTTTTGATTGGAAAGGAGTTTTGACCTGAAACCACTTCCATTAGATCCGGATGATGGTTTATCTTTCCGTAAAGTGGTCACAAGTGAAATTCAGACTTACCGTTTGGGAGATATAGCTGAAACATGGTTTAGAAGGTGAAAAACTGCTTAACTGAGCTTAATGGGGTAATTAACAGCTAGGCCCGATGGGGGATTTCAGGACTAGGGGTATATAGGAGCTGATTAAGGTTAGAAAACATTTCTTTCAGCCGCCACTTTCATTCTTGGAACCATAGTAATGGACTCCATCTTCTAATTTCATCCTAAATCACTTTCTAATTGAAGATTAGGCTAAACTACATCAAATCAAGGAGAAATAACACCATTTCATAGTAGAGCTGCTGTTAGACACTGGTATTCACGCCCAAGCAGAGAATTCTTTCAGATTTGATATTTTATTTATGGCAAAGGTGAGTGATTTGCATAGTTCCTCACTAATTATGGTTAATTAAGGGTAATTAGTGATAATTAGCGAATTTATACACGTTAAGAATATGGAAAAATATTGATAAATTTTGAAATATTGTTTTAGGCCTCTGTTAGGAAATTTGGTTAACTTGGTTAAGTTTTACTAATCCTATCATTAGTTTTGCTTAAACATGCTTAAGGGAAAATATAGAATTTTGGCTATGTTTGATCCGTTTAACCTTGTCATATTGTTGTTTCGGTGTTTGTGGATGATTATACATGTTGCTATGACTGTATGGTATGCTTTGCAATTGATTAGAAAAGTTAGATTGGTCGAAAACGCCTTCGTATGGTGTAAAATAGTCGTTGGAAAGTTGCAGGAAAGATGTGCAGGAACCGGATTGGATCGCCCCGTCCGAACCTGACCCGATCGTGGCCACCTTCCCACGAGCCTCCTGCTGAAGCTTTCCATCCCCGATCCGTTCGCCTCTGAATTACTCCGATCTGAACCGCTCGTGAATGGAGACACTGAACCGATCCACTCATCTGAAGAGCTCCACGATCCGAACCGTGAAGCTTGATCATGACCCAATCCGGATGAAGAAGCCCGACCCGATCTGGTGAAGGAAGCATGATCTGATCCAGCTTGGGCACCACGACCCGATCTGACAAAGGGATCACGAACCGACCAGAAGGAGGCTGATGACTACGGACTGAACAAGGGGAAGAGAACCGATCCGAAAGGAAGTTTGTTTCTGAACCAGATGAAGACCGATCCGGAGAAGACCACAAACCTGAGATGCAAAGGTAGTCCAAATGAGAAGTAAAACTCAGGATCCAGATGGGAACCAACGAGTCGACTTCATGAGTTGGGCTTTGCTGCAGGACGTGTGCTAAGGGGTTGTTGATGTCTATGACTTTAGATCACTATGTGTAGGGGTACGTGAACGGATTCAGGACCACAATGGTCTAGGTACGACCAATGGGCTATAGACCAATGAAACGGGGTCATTTGTAAAGATTTAGTCAGGACTCCGTGGGGTAAGCTTGGTGGTAGCAGTAGTCGTACAAGTCGAACTCCATCACTACTTCGATGGGTCTAGTGGTTGAGTGTGGTGGACATCGTATGCTTTACGCACCGACTGAGAAACGTGAGGATGGTTGCCATGCTTGATTTGTCTGCCATCACTATAACATGCACGCCCCCACCCCTGTATTCTTTACACCATATGTTAGTGGCACCTTAGAGTATTGTACAGTATGAAGTGCTAACTCTTTGGTTCCAGGTTCGGGTATGGTTTAATATACCTATTATTGTTATGTTTTGCTGCTTATTGCTCATACCAGAATTTTGTCTAACCCAGAGTTTTATGTCTCTTCTTATTACTCTGGGTGCTCCTAAACGAGCAGACTAGAGACATGTAAGCTGGTGATGCACGAGTAGCTATACCGGAGACGAGCAGGAGGTTTCCACGTATGATATATATATATTCTCCCTATGTCGCTGCGGGTCACTACTTTAGGCATTAGTAGTGTACCTTTTTCCTTTGCTTTGCTTTAGAGACAGTTTGAAAAGTTGTAATAATGGTGGTGTGGAACATAAGCTGTATTTGGATTTCCACTGCTATGATGTGTAGTTTTAGTTTTCAGCTTATGCATTGTTTCGCCTATTTTATGTCAAGTATGTTGTTATTATTTTTATCCCATGCACTATGAGACATTCTACAGGTTCTTGATTAGTTCATTCTCTTCTTTCCTTTCTTTGGCGACCGTTCCATGCTAGTCGGGCGTGTGTACAGTGCACTTTCGAAGGAAATGCTGGCTGGTGCGGGGTGGGCCGTCACATTAGGGAAAACAAAATAAACTCTGGGTCAGTCATGGGATTGGTGTGAGTAAACTCCAGTCATTTGATTGACTTAAAAAATCCTTTCGAAAGAAATGATAATCGTAAGACCGATCCACACATAAACACGGATAGTTTTTACCTAACGATAACCCAAAATATTTTTGACATCAAATCGAGTGATATTATAATAATGTCTACATCAAATAAATAGAATCTAGCGGAACGCTTGCATCTCACGCTCCATATATAATATAAAACCAAAAATTGTAGGGCGCTTAGTGGAGAATGGATTTCCAACATGACAAAGTACGGAACCACTTTCCGATAGTGTATCTCTAAAGGGGAATACATTGGGTTCAACAAGAACATCATGCAACCCGGCCCACACATGACCGACCACTCATTTCGCTTGAGTGTATCAAATGTATATCACCAACGGTTGGGATCAGCAACCGTTTCCCGAAAGGGACAACATCGATGGATTAAAGAAGCAATTGGAATTTCTTTAGATAGGTGATTATACATCCTAATGGGAGCAACCCACCAAGCCATGCTACCTGCCCGATTTTTGTCAATTCCCGATTATGAGGCTTGAGGTTTGAATTATCTTCTAGAACATCTGGCCACCATTCACTTTGAATGCTACATCGTCAGATCCATCAGAAATCACTAATTGATTCCCACAAAAATACTCAGATTGTTAGGCTAAAGAAGTTTCCCTTCCTTGCCACCAACTTCGTACGTTTGAAGGAATCAACGTACGTAATCCATTTGGAAGTACTCTGTCAGACACTCGTCCTTACAAGTTGTCCTATGTCTGGACAAACCGAAGGCACCATTCTATTAATCCATCTTAAGCAATTTCTACCTAGGATTAATAGAACATCCCTTCCACTTTACTCCGTCTTCATAATCTCTTTAACATAAGTTGATTTGTAATGCTTATGCCAATACGGAGTGGTTTTTAGATATTAAATCTAATCCCGGTCTCTCCGTATTGACAACGGAGGTATAAAATAAATCAAAACTTTGATAGTCGGTGATTTAACTATCAAAGGAACATCCATTCAACCAACGACCCAATTTCCAAATGAAAATTCTACTGATCAACCATCAAGCAATACTGGCCCCTATTTATATAAATTCCTTATTTTGTTATCAATTCCAAATTTCCATCTTTCCTATCTTTCCAAAGCTCAATTTTCTCTCTCGATTCTTGTAAAACATTTTTATTATCCTAAATCTTTATTCGGGAAAATATCTCTTATTCCAGTTAGAAACCAATTCTATATATTCACGATTCCTTAATTTCTATATTCAGAAAATATACTTTATTAATATCCCAAAATATTTCTATATTCCATTTCTAAATTCCTGGCTGACCAATTCATTTCATTTTATATGCATAGAAAATATCTCTCATTTTATTTGGGGAAGCATTCCAAATTCCTTTAAATTAACGCGATGTTATAAACATCGTTATTATAACTCAAAACCCTTATCATTTATTAAGTAACCATTTTGCTAACCGATCTTCACTATCGAACTTCAACCATTTCTCTATCAATCATGAAGTCAATCAAGTTGGTTATAATTACCTCTTAGACCTAAATTGAGCAACATTCTCAACTTTGAAATAGTCAAAGCTCATAACATCAAACATAACATCACTTATGGTACTCTCAGATTTAATCTATGGATCCATTGCATTTATGGAACAACATTGATTAGAATGGTAGTGATATAACCGTTGTTTCCAAATATTTAATTGATAAAACATTTACTATAACCGTAGCATTTAAATCACTGTTTAGATTTACAAAACAGTTATTATAACAACAACGCTAAAATCGTTGTTTAGATTTTCAAAACATTTATATAATGACAACGCTAAAATCGCTGTTTAGATTTACAAAAAAACATTTATATAATGACACCGCAAAAATCGCTGTTTAGATTTATGTAATATTTATTATAATAGTAGCGTTATAATCGTTGTTTTTTGAATAAAGTAACGTGTGCGGCGCACACGCTTCTGTTGTTCATTTTTAGAAGATAGTCAAAATGTCAGGATTTACACAATGCAGACATGTACTATTCTGTTCGTTGAAACCCATAAAATAAAGGTTATATAAGGATAAAAGTCCACTTTCCAACTACTTTACAACGAAACCTCTTTCTTGGGATTTTATTTCAAAAATCCATTTATCGATGTTTAACACAAACTATCTTATGTGTTTTCCTTAGCGTTTAAAATCTTTATTTCAATTGCAGTGCTTTGCTTAATCTGATTAAAGTCATCACTTTGGTTTTAAAACCTCATTTAAACCTTGTTTGGATTAATCACTTATACTATCCGGTTTACCATCTTTTCACCACTTAGCTTAGATTTCATTCTAAAAAAATTAACACATTTTATTCTATTATTAACCTATTAACCATCTTCCTTAAAAGTTTCTTTCCATTGAATTTTCTTTTCATAATTTAAAATTTAACAAAAAGCCTTGTTTAAATCTTTGCATTTACTGACAAATCCCATTTACAAATCTCATTTAAAACTTGGATTACAAATCCCTTTATGAAACTCTTATCACCTCCTTGATCAAGCTATAATGCCACTAAATCATTTCTTAATTGAATCTCCAGTTAAAATCATTGTTTTAATTATTATTAATTAAAATAACAGTTAACTTTATTATTAACTATATTAAAAATAGTTGACTTTTCTATTAACTAAAAATAGTATAATTATCGCTTTTAAAAGCTTATTATTATTATTAAATAATAATTAACTTTATTAATACTAACCATTTCGATAATTACTTTAATTATAGTAAATCGAAGATTCACTAATATTTAACACTCTTCGTTAAATTCAAATTAATTTCAAATATTGGGTTCAAAACCATTTTCTATTTTTCCATATAAATTCAAAAGTTGAAATACTATTTCAAATTATTCAATGATAAATAATTCACTTAATTTATACTCTCGTTTATACAACTTCTTGTTTTCTCCATTTACATGTTTTTAGTTTCAACTCTATTCGAAATTACATTCTATTTGTGGAAATAAATTCCCTTTTAAAACTCAAATTTCATTTTCTATATTCGAAAATATTTTATGGTATTTAAATACCAAATTCTAGGGCCAGTGATATTTAACACAACAAGATCAATCACCGTTAATATATCAAGGCATATGTCACAATTAATGCAAACACAATAATTTAAATGTTAAGGAATCCAGTTGGATCCCTCCAACCTGTTTCTCTGCATCCACAGACGTTAATCAACATCAATAATATTATTTTCACATCAATATGAAATATCATGGTGAACAGAATTATTAAACGATCAATGATATAACTAATTCAACAAATTTTATCAGCCATTTATCCAAACAACCATCACACATTATAAAATTAGTATTAAAAAAATTAAAACTCATTTATAAAAATATAAACGAGGCAGAGTTAGTGAGTTACTCACATTGGTTCGCAATTTGGCGGTCCTGCTGTTTGTTTCATTTAAAATCAAATGAGCATTTGATTTTACTGCAAAACTACAATATCTTAGTTCTCGACGGAATTGGTTTCACGATGTAGATTATGTTGCAACGATTCCAACATGACTAGTTTTTGTTCGGTTCTATTTTCATATGGAATGGTTATACAATTTATAAGATATCTATTTATCTAATATATATGTAGTTTAATTAAGTTAAATTATAAATTAACCTTGGTTAATCATCCGATAACACATCATTTGGCATGCTAAAATTCTTTTCCCTCTGCTCAAAGTAATCAAAATCTTCCATAAAACTTTCCATCCTCTTTCTATCTTATTCCATATTTATACGTTGTAACCACCATTTTAATCACCGTCTTCATAGCCTTCCCCACGAAATTTCTTAATTGTAGTTTTTTAAAGTTAAACTAATTACTTAGTTATCAAAAATCAGGTCAGTAGCTCTCCCTTCCCCCGACATGACCTGTTTATCGCTACCGTGCTTTGCCACAGCCATGATTTCCCCCTAGCTCTTCCACCCGTTACATGAACCAACTTCACAAATAAATGATTAATATTAAAACCCGTGTAACATCTCCCTTCGATGGATCGCAACATCACTTCACCACTGAAAAATCAAGACCAGCTTGTTCTTCATACTCCATAAAATCCAATACTGAAACCACGTCACCCTTAACTTCACCTATTTCTGAAAATAGTCTTCCACCTATTAACCCGTGTCTACTGTAAATAACCCATCCGTCTCACTTTCCGTTCTCCTTCCTCAACCCATAATTCAAACCAACTAAAATGCCAACCCGTTCCTTTCCAACTCCTCTTTCCATTCGTACAACTCACCTTACACTCGCACACTCCAGGTGGGTTCTGTCCTCCAGCACCTCGCAACAGCATAGTACTAGTCATGAACTTTATCGAGCTCGAAATCCACAAAAAAATCACTGTCAATCCTCCTCAATGCTACAATTTCGAAAATAATCCCTGTTTTCACCATCGATGATCACTTCGCCCAATATTTGTCGCCCTAGATTCGACTGCGGTGTACTCAAGCTCCAGAAACATAACCGCAACCATCAAATTTAACATAGAATTGAAGCTTTCAGTCTAAGAATTAAAAAGAATCAACCTTTGTTATTTTATGAATTTCATACGAATTGCTTTTGGTTTTTGAAGGGGCATTTTTTTCTCGTTGAATTCTAAGAAATAGTTTTGAGGTGAAAGGGGAATTGCGAAATTGATTAAGGAATTTAGGGAATTGTTGTTTACTGAAGATATCGAATTTTTGTTTTCTATTGAAGAAAGAAAACTGAAAGGGAAATCTAGATTGGAATTAAGGAACTTTATTTAAATAAGAAGAAGTTTGGGGTGCACGACAGTTAATAGATTAGGAAGCACGGAATAAATGGCATGAGGAGCACAGGATAAATGGCGTGAGGAGCACGGATTTGAAAATAGCACTTGGCACGCACACTGTTTTCAAACGTATATTTTGTTCCTACTTCTATTAATATAACCTTTGACTCTTTATTACTATAATTCCTATAATAAGACATAACTGTGTAAAAGATGTTTCGGTTAGATATAAATATGTTGCTAAATATATATATTATGGACATATAACTGTAATTTATATTCTCAATCTACACCTCTTCAACATTTGCACCCAATTTTGAAACTGTTCAGTCGAACGATGCAACTACAGTTCCAACCATTCTCCATGTGCGAAGCACGGGCCATTCACCGCATATATGTTTGTTAAAGTTAACGCGATCCCGACTACGCAGTAATTTTTTTTATAAATAATTCCTTATTAAAATCATTTTATATTACCAATACAACATTTAAAATTAATTTAAATGTTTTAAAATTTACAGCTAAAAAATCTTGGTCCTTACATTCTTTCCCCCTTAAAATAATTTCGTCCTCGAAATTGCTAAGCAGTAAAAATGATATAAATCTATCTCCTCATACTACTTAGTTGAAATATTATATTCCATATCTTCATAACCCAGTTCTTATCCAACCTTCGAATTCTCGTACCAGTGCTCAACCATTCATAATTCTTCCCAAAAGGTCTGCCCACCATTTTTGGCCAATCCATCATCACATTCTTGTCTTCAATCCATATGCTCTTCTACATATCCACACCCATTCCAACTGATTTTAAATCCATTTATCAATTTCATTATTCCACTTGAAATTTTATTAACCAATTCTGATATTCTTATTTCAATTACAATTAACAACTCGATTTTAAATTATCAAAAAATTCTTGAAAATTTCCTAAATCTTTAAATTTTTGAAATTTTTTTCCAGCATCTCCTTTGCACAGCTCAATCGGTACAACCGCAACTCGCCTTTGTAAGCCTTCTCCAATCCAAAAGAAAATCAAAAAGCCTAGCGGCTTGCCCCATAGGCTCATAAAACCATCAAACCTAAGTAATATTGTAAACATGTACCTTTTTATCGGGCATAATTCTATCTCTTGCATTTGCTTCCATTCAATACCTGCTCAACATACATATATATTTCTAATAGATTCCAAATCAGTCCAACCTTTCATCTTTACCTTTCTGATTTGTTCACTTCTGTTCACTAATCCAAACTGAGTTCTATCTTCAAAAATCGATCCTCTTATTCTGCTTGAGTTCAATTTCATCACAGTTTAATTCCAAACAACAATATTCAATATATATTCAACTTGTTTATACGTAAGTCGAATTTACTTTATTAATTCCAATTTCAAACATTTCTCTTTGTCTAATTTCATTTTGGATTATCTCTAATCTAGTCCAATTTCATTTAACTTAAGTTAAATTTCAATTCATTTAATACATTTTACTATTTCAATCTATTCAACTTATACAAGTTAAATTTTAATTTCAAAATTCAAATTCCCGGCTTTTGTTTCCAAATCAGTTTGAAATCATATAATTATACACATATATTTATAATCAACATCAAATTCGAAACATTTATATTTTTAAACAACTTGTTCCTTTGAAACAAATTTTTCATTAATGAACTATTATGGTAGCAATCCATCACTCAAAAACTTGAAAATGAATACCAATAATGTCGCGATCCATTATCAGAATTATTTTCTGGCCACCAAAGTGATTTTAGTGCTTAATCAATTCTAAAATCCATTTTTAAACCATTATTACTTAAAAATCCCAAAAAGTAATATTATATTACTTTTTCAAAAATACTTTTGAAACTATATTTAAACATCCGGGATCTGAATTCTAAGTTCTTGTTTGAATTTAATCTTAGTTCATCTCATTTGTTTACATTATCCATATACAAACTAGATTTGATTATAAATTACCATTTTAATATTATAATGTTATTTGATTATAATAACAACCAACCAAATCAATAATTTTAGAAAATTATTCTTTTTACATCGAAAATAGTTTCTGGGCAAAATTATTCCATTTACCCATTTTAAAACAATACTGTATCGAATTGCTTTGCTCGATAGTTTAGAAACACCTATCGATATAGTTGTGATTCCTGTATCGACCAGAATTCATAAACCACACAACAAACCGGTCAACATAATATAAAACTATTTTTATATCAAATCTACAAATAAGAGCTCGCATATATTTACTCAAATTCAACCTAAGGTATTACTAACCCCATCTCTATTGAATCACGCCATAGAGCCAAGGTTACAACGCAACCTTCAGCTCTGATACCAGCTGTAACAGCCGAATTTCCGTACTCTTTGAGTCGACTAATAATACCACACGTCCAACCCAAATTTGCACAAAAATGCGAATCATTATTAAAAAGAAGTTAGAGGATGAGAAATAGAAAGGAAGAAATATTAGAACAGAAGAAAGCGAAGATCACAAATTCACAGTGGAACGAATAAAATATATTAAATAGCATAACTTTTGAAATAAAAATCGGTAACTGTATATACATACCATCATCAGAGTACAACAGTTACTCCTGTAACAGTTATAGATACCTGTTTCCATATACAACATAATACACAATGGAAAATATGATAGTTTATAACTAACTGGAAAAGCCTCCTTCTTCAAAACTCCTCTAAGTGAATCTGTAAAATCCCGACTACTTGACTGCCCGTACATATTTTGGGCACCCAACAGTTTAGGGAAAACAAAATAAACTCTGGGTCAGTCATGGAAATGGTGTGAGTAAACTCCAACCATTTGTTTAACTTTAAAAATCCTTTCGAAAGAAATGATAATCGTAAGACCGATCCTCACATAAACACGGATGGTTTTTACCTTACAATAACCCAAAATATTTTTGATATCAAATCAATTAATATTATAATAATGTCTACATCAAATAAATAGAATCTAGCAGAACGCTTGCATGTCACGCTCCATATATAATATAAAACCAAAAACTGCAGGGCAATTATTGGAGATTGGATTTCCAACATGACAAGGTATGGAACTACCTTCTGATAGTGTATCTCTAGAGGGGAATACACTGGGTTCAACAAGAACATCTTGCAACCCGGCCCACACATGACCGACCACTCATTTCGCTTGAGTGTATCGAATGTATATCACCAACGGTTGGGATCAGCAACCGTTTCCCGAAAGGGACAGCATCGATAGATTAAAGAAGCAATTGGAATTTCTCTAGATAGGTAATTATACATCCTGATGGGAGCGACCCACCTAGCCATGCTGCCTGCCCGATTTTTGTCAATTCCTGATTGTGAGGCTTGAGGTTTGAATAATCTTCTAGAACATCTGGTCACCATTCACTTTGAATGCTACATCTGTCACATCCATCGGAAATCACTAATTGATTCCCACAAAAATAATCAGATTGTTAGGCTAAAGAAGTTTCCCTACTTTTCCACCAACTCCGTATGTTTGAAGGAATCAATGTACCTAATCCCTTTGGAAATACTCTGTCAGACACTCGTCCTTACAAGTTGTCCTGGGTTTGTAAAAACCGAAGGCACCATTCTATTAATCCATCTTAGGCAATTTCTACCTAGGATTAATAGAGCAGCCCTTGCACTTTACTCCGTCTTCGTAATCACTATAACATAAGTTGATTTGTGACGCTTATGTCCATACGGAGTGGTTTTCACATATTAAATCTGATCCCAGTCTCTCCATATTGACAACGGAGGTATAAAATAAAACTTTGATAGTCGGTGATTTGACTATCAAAGGAACATCCATTCAACCAGCGACCCTATTTTCAAATGGAAATTCTACTGATTAACCATCAAGCAATACTGGCCCCTGTTTATATAAATTCCTTATTTTGTTATCAATTCCAAATTTCCATCTTTCCTATCTTTCCAAAGCTCGATTTTCTCTCTCGATTCTTGTAAAACATTTTTAATATCCTAATTCTTTATTCGAGAAAATATCTCTTATCCATTTAGAAAACAATTCTATATATTCACGATTCCTTAATTTCTATATTCAGAAAATATGCTTTATTAGTATCCGAAAATATTTCTATATTCCATTTCTAAATTCTTGGTTGACCAATTCATTTCATTTTATATGCATAGAAAATATCTCTCATTTTATTTGGGGAAACATTCCAAATTCCTTTAAATTAACGCGATGTTATTAACATCGTTATTATAACTCAAACCACTAATCATTTGTTAAGTAACCATATTGCTAACCAATCTTCACTATCGAACTTCAACCATTTCTCCATCAATCATGATGTCAATAAAGTTGGAGTATAATTACCTCTTAGACCTTAATTGAACAACATTCTGAACTTTGAAATAGTCAAAGCTCATAACTTCAAACAAAACATCGCTTACGGTACTCTCAGATTCAATCTATGGATCCATTTCATTTATGGAAAAACATTAATTAGAATGGTAGCGTTATAATCGCTGTTTCCAAATACTTGCTTGATAAAACATTTACTATAACCGTAGCATCTAAATCACTATTTAGATTTACAAAACAATTATTATAACAACAACGCTAAAATTGTTGTTTAGATTTTCAAAATAATTATATAATGACAACACTAAAATCGTTATTTAGATTTACTAAAAAAACATTTGTATAACGACAGCGCTTAAATCGCTATTTATATTATAGAATATTTATTATAACAGTAGAGTTATAATCGTTGTTTTGAATAAAGTACTGTGTGCGAAGCACACGCTTCCGTTGTTCATTTTTAGAAGATAGTCAAAATGTCTGGATTTACACAATGCAGACATATAATATTCTGTTTGTCGAAACCCATAAGATAAAGGTTATATAAGGATAAAAATCCACTTTCCACCTTCTTTACAACAAAACCTCTTTCTTTGGATTTTATTTCAAAAATCCATTTATCGATGTTTAACACAAACTAACTTATGTGCTTTCCTTAGCGTTTAAAATATTTATTTCAGTTGCAGTGCTTTGCTTAATTCGATTAAAGTCATCACTTTGGTTTTAAAAACCTCATTCAAACCTTGTTTGGATTAATCACTTATACTATCTGGTTTACCATTTTTTCACCACTTAGCTTAGATTTAATTCTAATACCATTAACACATTTTAGTCTATTACCTATTAACTATCTTCCTTAATAGTTTCTTTCCGTTGAATTCTCTTTTCATAATTTAAAATTTAACAAAAAGCCTTAACTAAATCTTTGCATTTACTGACAAATCCCATTTACAAATCTGAAACTTGGATTACAAATCCCTTTATGAAACTCTTATCACCTCCTTGGTCAAACTATAATGCCACTAAATCATTTCTTAATTGAATCTCCAGTTAAAATCATTGTTTTAATTATTATTAACTAAAATAACAATTAACTTTATTATTAACTATATTAAAAATAGTTGACTTTGGTATTAACTAAAAATAGTATAATTATCGCATTTAAAAGCTTATTATTATTAAACAATAATTAACTTTATTGATACTAACCATTTCGATAATTACTTTAATTATAGTTAATCGAAGATTAACTAATATTTAATACCCATCGTTAAATTCAAATTAATTTCAAATTTTGGGTTCAAAACCATTTCCATTTTTCTATATAAATTCAAAAATTGAAATTCTATTTCAAATAATTCAATGGTAAATAATTCACTTAATTTATACTCTTGTTTATAAAACTTCTTGTTTTCTCCATTTACATGTTTTTAGTTTCAACTCTATTCGAAATTACATTCTATTTTTGGAAATAAATTCCCTTTTTAAAACTCAAATTTAATTTTCTATATTCGAAAATATTTTATGGTATTTAAATACCAAATTCTAGGGCAAGTGATATTTAACACAACAAGATCAATCACTGTTAATATATCAAGGCATATGCCACAATTTATGCAAACACAATAATATAAATGTTGAGGAATCCAGTTGGATCCCTCCAACCTATTTCCTTGCATCCACAGATGTTAATCAACATCAATAATATTATTTTTACATCAATATGAAATATCATGGTGAACAGAATTATTAAACGTTCAATGATATAAATAATTCAACCAATTTTATCAACATTCATCCAAACAACCATCACACAGTATAAAATTACTATAAATAAATTTAAAACTTGTTTATAAAAATATAAACGAGGTAGAGTTAGTGAGTTACTCACATTGGTTCGCAATTTGAAGGTCCTGCTGTTTGTTTCATTTAAAATCAAACGAGCGTTTGATTTTACTACGAAACTCCAATATCTTAGTTCTCGACGGAATTGGTTTCACAATGTAACTTCTGTTGCTACGATTCCAACATGACTAGTTATTGTTCGGTTCTGTTTTCATATGGAATGGTTATACAATTTATAAGCTACCTATTTATAAATATATATATATATATATATATAGTTTAACTAACTTAAATTAGAAATTAACCTCGGTTAATCATCCAATAACACATCATCTGGCATGCTAACATTCTTTTCCCTCTGCTCAAAGTAATCAAAATCTTCCATAAAGCTTTCCATTCTCTTTCTATCTTATTCCGTATTTATACGCTGTAACCACCCTTTTAATCACCGTCTTCATAGCCTTCCCCGCGAAATTCCGTAATTGTAGTTTTTTTTTAAGTTAAACTAATTACTCAGTTATCAAAAACCAGGTGAGTAGCTCTCCCCTCCCTGGACATGACCTGTTTATCGCTATAGTGCTTTGCCACAGCCATGATCCCCTCCCCCCCAGCTCTTCCACCCGTTACTTGAACCAACTTCACAAATAAACGATTAATATTAAAACCTGTATAACATCTCCCTTCTATGGACCACAACATCACTTCACCACTAAAAAATCAAGACCAGCTTGTCCTTCATACTCCATAAAATCCAATACTGAAACCACGTCACCCTTAACTTCACCCATTTCCGAAAACAGTCTTCCACCTATTAACCCGTGTCTACTGTAAATAACCCATCCGTCTCACTTTCCGTTCTCCTTCCTCAACCCACATTTCAAACGAACTAAAATGCCAATCCGTTCCTTTTCAACTCCTCTTTCAATTCGTACAACTCACCTTACACTCGCACGCTCCGGATGAGTTCTGTCCTCCAGCACCTCGCAACAACATTACTATTCATGATCTTTATCGAGCTTGAAATTCACAAAAAAATCACTGTTAGTCCTCCTCAGCCCTACAATTTCGAAAACAATCCCCATTTTCACCATCGATGATCACTTCGCCCAATATTCGTCGCCCTAGATTCGGTTGCGGTGAACTCAAGCTCCAGAAACATTACCGCAACCCTCAAATTTAACATACAATTGAAGCCCTCGGTCTAAGAATTAAAAATAATCCACCTTTGTTATTTTAGGAATTTCATACGAATTGCTTTTGATTTTTGAAGGGGCGATTTTTTCTCATTGATTTCTGGGAAATGGTTTAGAGATGAAAGGGGAATCGCGAAATTGATTGAGGAATTCAGGGAATTGTTGCTTACTGCAGATATCAAATTTTTGTTTTCTGTTGAAGAAAGAAAACTGAAAGGGAAATTTGGATTGGAATTAGGGAACTGTATTTAAATAAGAAGAAGTTTGGGGTGCACGACAGTTAATAGATTAGGAAGCACGGGATAAATGGCGTGAGGAGCACGGGATAAATGGCGTGAGGAGCACAGCTTTGAAAATAACACTTGGCACGCACACTGTTTTCAAACGTATATTTTGTCCCTACTGCTATTAATGTAACCTTTGATTCTTTATTACTATAATTCCTATAATAAGACATAACTGTGTAAAAGACGTTTCGGTTAGATATAAATATGTTGCTAAAAATATATATTATGGAAATATAACTGTAATTTATATTGTCAATCTACGCCTCTTGTAACACCCCACCTCCGTTAAGGTCACTCACAAAGGGAATGCCTTAACTTTGATGGAGCATTTTAGTAGACAAAAAAGAAATTTACAAGACAGATAAACAATACTTGAGAAATTATAACTTTATTACAGCGGAAAACAGGAATCAGTTTGGTTACATCTTTACCAAAAACTCAAGTACATAAATATCAGTCTTGTTCAGAAGATCATCAAAGTATAAAACTTTAAAATCATAATCCCTACAGAAGCTACCAGAAGGAGTCAAGCCATACTTTAAGCACTCTAAGTACTTCAAGCAGAAGAAATCCGGATCAAGCTAAAGTATTCCCTCCTTGGAAAACCTGGGGGGAAACAGAAGAAAAAGAGGCAAAAACAAGCAAGGTCGGACATAAAATCTGGTGAGTCCAGTGACTTTCAGCATATGAACATATAATAATAATTATGACACGAAAATAAGCTGGATAAGAGATAACAGTAACAGGAGCAGCAGATGTACTTAGGTTAAACAGAAGAAACAGAATATTATTACTTTTCATTTCTCTACACTAATACTAGTATAACAGGATTAGGTGTCACCCCAATGTCTAAACTGAAACAGAAACGGGAACAAAATAATTTCCACAGAAGAGAATGCTAGTAATGGGTCTTTACCACCCCAACAGAAACAGACAAAAATAGAATGCTAATAATGGGCCTTTACCACCCGAATAGAAACAGACAGAAACAGAATGCTAATAATGGGCCTTTACCACCCGAACAGAAGGTACAGAAACAGAAACAGATTAATCCCTGTGGAAACAGAATGTAGAATTAGGTGTACACTAGTAAATGGGCCTTTACCACCCGAACAGACGGTACCACGCAGAAACAGACAGGTGTTACCACCCAACAAAAACAGACGGTACCAATAGAAACAGACAGAACTAAGTGTACCCTAAAATCCTACCCCAAGCGATCGGCTCCCTAATACATAAATACCCTGTGTCGGCCCCACAGTAGAGTGTATCACTCCCTAAAGTGACAACAAATTGGCACAGACCTGTTTACAGATGTCACAGCGTCTTACATCCTCAGAGGCAGACTGGGATCCATGCACGCACATGACCCAGTTGAAACGCACCATCAACACCCCTCGCCATCATAAGAATGAACCGCTTATAATTAGTTCAGTAAGCGTGCCCGGACCCTACCTACTATTGGGTCAAAGTTTTGATACCAGTAAGGGTTACTGACTAATATGGGTCCCAAACAACAGATGACACAAGCAATTTCCCTCCTAACCTTGCGTCCCCAGACTAACAGATTTCAGATTAACTTGTTTACAAGTTCATACATACAAAGTTCATATCAACTAGGTCACATATCAGACAAGTTTCCAGACTAACGGATCAGATATATGGATTTAACAGATTTACCGATTTGTCTATGACTAATACACATGTAAATCATTCTCTATTATAGCCAATTCAGATTATGCCAACATATTTGCTATGCCATATTTACTTAATTAAGCTATGCCCAATCCCCGTATAACATGTTTCCACAAGTTCTCTAAATACTCATGAAATGGCCCTAACAAAAGGAATAGGGGATAAGCACAATAATTGATATAAAAGAATAGACGTGCAATAATGAACCAAATACAATAATAATGGCCCAATAGGCTAGATGTACATAACAGTGAATGGGAATAAACTAGCAAAGTTACATACTAAATATGAGATCTAACATCTTTATGGGAATAGGCATAAGAAACTAACTACAATATTTATAGGCAACTAACCACAATATTCATGGGCGACTAATCACAATAGTTTCTTATTCAATGTCATAGGCAATAGTCTTATAGTAATGAATCATAGTCATAGGCAATAGTCTCATAGGCATGAATTATAGTCATAGGCAATAGTCTCATAGGCATGAATTATAGTCATAGGCAATAGTCTCATAGGCAATAGTTTCATGCCCAATTATGCATTATTATTTGTCCTAAAATTTAGCGTTTGTGCGTTAATCTTTTATGAGATGTAGCGTAGGCTCGTGGTAGCTTGGCTATAGAACAGAAATAAGAAAGAGATACAGAATAAAATATATCTGAACAGAACATACACAACCTCAAATTCAGATTTACAATCATGTCACAATTATAGTTAAAGTTTATAGCGGAAAATAACTGTACTTTCCTTTCGTGGTTTTAAGAAAGGATAATAAACTGTTGTTGATGCAGAAATGCTGAATTACTCCTCTTTAATTGTTGTTGTAGCTCTAAACTTTGATTTGAGATTTGATTTAGCTTTTAATTCTATTCAGGTTGGAAGAAGATGCATCAGTACAAGTTTTGATTCTAGCAGAGTAGCGACGCCATTTTTATTTAATAAGAACAGAGGCAGAGTACAGACAGAATGAAATTGTCTAGAAAAAATGAGGCTAGGGGGTTGTTTATATAGGATTAGGCGGATGAATCTAAACAGAAAACGAGACCGGATACATCAGAATGAACTCAGGCTGAAAACCAGGTTTTGGCACCAGGTCGACCATAGTGTCGACCTGGTCCTTGGGAGGTCGACCATAGTGTCGACCTGGTCCTGGCCGGGAAATTTCCCGCCTAGTCTGCCCTGGGGTCTGAATTCGATTTTCGAATTCGAATTTCAAGCTGTTTTTTATTCTGAAAATTCCTGAAACTTCGGAGGGTCATAACTTGGTCATACGACTCCGTTTTTCGAAAACTCGGACTCGATTTCAAGCAGAATTTTGAGATGAACGCAATGGCGCAACCCATTTCACTTGATTATTATTTTAAAATTTAATTCTTCCTTGATTTGTCAATCTTATGATTGCAGAAAATACGGGTTGTTGCATTCTCCCCTCCTTAAATGATTTCGTCCCCGAAATCTTCAAGTTAAGAAGAATGTGTCCTACCATCCAGTCGTCCATCTACTCAACCATCATCCACAAGCATCCATTGTCCTTATAAAACTTCTAATGTTGTATGAGCATATGCAAAAGTGTGTATATGTTCTTTATCTAATGCAAAGATCAGGCGGTCCACTGATTCAGTTGACCTCCTAAATGCGAATTATGTCAGTGCCATGAGTCCAACATGTATGCAATTTTCTTATTTGAGACATATCATTCTTATATGAGTGACAACCATTCATTCATATGCAATATCCATGTGATGAGTCAATCATTTCGCATCCACAAAAATTGAAAATGCTCACACATCCATATGCAGTATGAGAGTGTTTTTGAGCCGATCTAGTGCCTAGTGTGTGTATATGCATCCACAAGCAACCACTAGCAACCACTTGCATCCACTTGCAACAATCAAACATAACATGTCTCAAACACATGTTTACATCCATAGGATTCCTATCTATAGGTCGAAGACTCGATCGATAGGATATAGTCAAGTGATAGGAGCGAGTGCAGATAAACAAAAACTTGGTTTCCATTAGACCTTGGTTGAGAGACAAACTCCCCTAAGTATCAACCCCGAAGACCGAAATCAACATCAGATTGACACCCAGAGGATTACCCTCCTTAGACAATGTCAAAACTGGAAATCTTAACCTTTTCAGAAATATCCAAATGCTTACAGACTACTGGTACAGATCAGATTATCGAATGATTCTTAGAAAACTAAGCATGGGAAAATCCCACCATATCCCTCAAAAACCCAGAATGTACGCATTACAATCGACATGACGCCTAACACAGTTACCCTCAAACCCCAACCTATCACCAACAGATGAGTCGTAACCCTTATGGGGTTTGAGACTATAACATGATCAGAAACAAGACTAGTATTAAAGTGCAGAGACTCGACTACAGAATCAGAATGCCATAATCGGAAAGAGTTCTAACTCAATAATCAGATAATGAAACTAAACTCTCTATGGAAATTTTCCTACTTCTATCCTATCCACCAACTATGTGAGCATTCGCCTGCCTTCCCGATGTAGGTCATGTCCTCTGTCCTTGCCCCCGTTTCTTCGGGCAGTCCCTAGTGAAGTGTCCTTCCTCTTTCGGCAATCCTTGTTCAGATGAGTCAAACTTCCATAAGTAAAGCAATTTTCTCCTCCTTTATCTTCAGACTTTTCTTCCTTCTTTTGTGTTTCCTTTTTGCCTCCTTTGTGAACCAAGTCAATATCCATGAGTTTCTCATCCTTGGGTTGTGCTCCTTAGCCAAACTCCCTCATTCTCATCTTTACTATCTATGGGTAACTCGTTGACAAGTCCCTCGAAAGCAGCCTCCATCGCACGGAAAATCCTACAAAGCTCGGAAGAAAATTAGCCGTAAGTGAGAATACTGCGGCTACAGATGGAAGTCGGGCGCTTATTTGCCCTTTGACTGGTGTCGTAGTCTTATCAAGCCTATAGAACCATGCCGTAATGAGGTTACCTCCCAGAAAGCCGGGAGCCCCGGAGAAAGAAAGAAACAAAGCTTCAAACAGAGGATCAAAAGATAGATATATCGCTTTTGGGGATTATGTTTTTCAAAAATAAGCTTTACTTTTGAAAATACTTCCTTTTTAAAAGTTTCAAAACTTTTTATCAACTCTGGTAACTTTCAGCTCTGATACCAAGTGTAACACCCCACCTCCGTTAAGGTCACTCACAAAGGGAATGCCTTAACTTTGATGGAGCGTTTTAGTAGACAGAACAGAAATTTACAAGACAGATAAACAATACTTGAGAAATTATAACTTTATTACAGGGGAAAACAGGAATCAGTTTGGTTACATCTTTACCAAATACTCAAGTACATAAATATCAGTCTTGTTCAGAAGATCATCAGAGTATAAAACTTTAAAATCATAATCCCCACAGAAGCTGCCATAAGGAGTCAAGCCATACTTTACGCACTGTAAGTAATTCAAGCAGAAGAAATCCGGATCAAGCTAAAGTATTCACTCCTTGGAAAACCTGGGGGGAAACGGAAGAAAAAGGGGTGAAAACAAGCAAGGTCAGACATAAAGTCTGGCGAGTCCACTGACTTTCAGCATATGAACAGAAAATAATAATTATGACATGAAAATAAGCTGGATAAGAGATAACAATAACAGGAGCAGCAGATGTACTTAGGTTAAACAAAACAAACAGAATAATATTACTTTTCATTTCTTTGCACTAATACTAGTATAACAGGATTAGGTGTCACCCCAATGTCTAAACTGAAACAGACACGGGAATAGAATAATTTCCACAAAAGAGAATGCTAGTAATGGGCCTTTACCACCCCAGCAGAAACAGACAGAAATAGAATGCTAATAATGGACCTTTACCACCTGAACATAAACAGACAGAAACAGAATGCTAATAATGGGCCTTTACCACCCGAACAGAAGGTACAGAAACAGAAACAGATTAATCCCTACGAAAACAGAATGTAGAATTAGGTGTACACTAGTAAATGTGTCTTTACCACCCGAACAGACGGTACCACGCAGAAACAGACAGGTGTTACAACCCGACAAAAACAGATGGTACCAACAGAAATAGACAGAACTAAGTGTACCTTAAAATCCTACCCCAAGCGATCGGCTCCCTAATACATAATACCCTGTGTCGGCCCCACGGTAGGGTGTATCACTCCCTAAAGTGACAACAAATTGGCACAGACCTGTTTACAGATGTCACGGCGTCTTACATCCTTAGAGGCAGACTGGGATCCTTGCACGCACATGACCCAGTTGGAACGCACCAGCAACACACCTCGCCATGATCAGAATGAACCGCTTATAATTAGTTCAGCAAGCGTGCCTGGACCCTACCTACTGTTTGGTTAAAGTTTTGATACTAGAAAGGGTTACTGACTAATATGGGTCCCAAACAACAGATGACACAAGTAATTTCCCTCCTAACCTTGTGTCCCCAAACTAACATATTTCAGATTAACTTATTTACAAGTTCAGACATACAGAGTTCAGATCAACTAGTTCGCAGATCAGACAAGTTTTCAGACTAACGGATCAGATATACGGATTTAACAGATTTACCTATTTGTCTAACTTTGTAATTGGGCCTACAGATTCACGAAACAGGTTTTATTAAATTCATCTGTCCGGTTGGTTTAACCCTATTTACCCAAAACGTTTTAGACATCATATTTATCCCAAATTTGCATTAATTAAATATTAATGCACAGACCTCTCACATTAGGTCGGTAGCTTGTGGCCGCTGGATATGCCGGGCTGTTCTGGGCAGACTTCTGCCACAAGCCAGACCTAACCTCATGTCTAAGCATATTTTAGTTATGCCTACGACCTCTCACATTAGACCGATAGTTTGCAGTCGCTGGTTAAGCCGGTTGGTTCCGGGCAGGCTTCTACCGCAAACAGAGCCTAACCTCGTGTCATAGCCAATTCATTCCAATACAGATTTTTCAGATATTAGACTAATTCTGTTTATTTAACAGATTAAACTTCTTCATAGGATACAACAGATTAATCAAATTTCCATGATCTACTAAATCTTAGGTCGAGCCTACAGATTTCCATACCTAGATTACCATTATTTAGTTTTCAACAGATCAGACAATTCAACAGGTAGCAGATCTAGCAGTTTAAGCGATTCAACAAATTTAGCAGATAACAGATTTAGCAGTTTAGGCAATTCAACAGATTTTGCAGTTAACGAATTAGGCAATTTAACAGATTTAGCAGATAACAGATTTAACAGATTATATATATCTAAAACTCTATTTACATATCTTGCCTAATCATAAATTTAGCCTAACTTACATGCCTAAATCAAGGTCATAATTCATAATACAATATATGCCCCAAATTTTAGCCTTAATATTCCCATTTACAGTTCATGTCAAAACTAGATTTAATATTCTAGTTCACCATTTATGTCCATGACTAATACACATGTAAATCATTCTCTATTATAGCCAATTCAGATTATGCCAACATATTTGCTATGCCAGATTTACTTAATTAAGCTACGCCCAATCCCCGTATAACATGTTTCCACAAGTTCTCTAAATACTCATGAAATGTCCCTAACAAAAGGAATAGGGGATAAGCACAAGAATAGATATAAAAGAATAGGCGTGCAATAATGAACCAAATACGATAATAATGGCCCAATAGGCTCGATGTACATAACAGTGAATGGGAATAAACTAGCAAAGTTACATACTAAATATGAGATCTAACATCATTAAGGCAATAGGCATAAGAAACTAACTACAATAGTTATAGGCAACTAACCATAATAGTCATGGGCGACTAATCACAATAGTTTCTTATTCAATGTCATAGGCAATAGGCTCATAGTCATGAATCATAGTCATAGGCAATAGTCTCATAGGGATGAATTATAGTCATAGGAAATAGTCTCATAGGCATGAATTATAGTCATAGGCAATAGTCTCATAGGTAACAGTTTCATGTCCAATCATGCATTATTATTTGTCCCAAAATTTAGCGTTCGTGCGTTAATCTCTTATGAGATGTGGCGCAGGCTCGTGGTAGCCTGGCTATAGAACAAAAAGAAGAAAGAGATACAGAATAAAATATATCAGAACAGCACGTACACAACTTCAAATTCATATTTACAATCATGTCACAATTATAGTTACAGTTTATAGTGGAAAATAACTGTAATTTCCTTTCGTGGTTTTAAGAAAGGATAATAAATTGTTGTTGATGCAGAAATGCTGAATTACTCCTCTTTAATTGTTGTTGTAGCTCTAAACTTTGATTTGAGATTTGATTTAGCTTTTAATTCTATTCAGGTTGGAAGAAGATGCATCAGTCCAAGTTTTGATTTCGGCAAAGTAGCGACGCCAATTTTATTTAATAAGAACAAAGGCGGAGTATAGACAAAATGAAATTGTATAGAGAAAATGAGGCTAGGGGGCTGTTTATATAGGATTAGGCCGACAAATCTAGACAGAAAACGAGACCGAATACATCAGAATGAACTCAGACTGAAAACCAAGTTTTGGCACCAGGTCGACCATAGGGTCGACCATAGTGTCGACCTGGTCCCTGGGAGGTCGACCCCCAGGTCGACCTGGTCCTGGGCGGGAAATTTCCCGTCCAGTCTGCCCTGGGGTCTGAATTCGAATTTCAAGCTGTTTTTATTCTAAAAATTCCTGAAACTTCGGAGGGTCATAACTTGGTCATACGAACTCTGTTTTTCGAAAACTCGGACTCGTTTTCAAGTAGAATTTCGAGACAAACGCAATGGTGCAACCCGTTTCCCTTGATTATTATTTTAAAATTTAATTCTTCCTTGATTTGTTAATCTTATGATTACAAAAAATACGGGGTGTTACACCTCTTCAACATTTGCACCCCATTTTGAAACAGTTCAGCTGAATGATGAAACTACAGTTCCAACCATTCCCCATGTGCGAAGCACGGGCCATTCACCATATATGTATTTGTTAAAGCTAACGCGGTCTCGACTATGCATTAGTTTTTTTATTATAAATAATTCCTTATTAAAATCATTTTATATTACTAATAAACATTTAAAATTAATTTAAATGTTTTAAAATTAACAGCGAAAAAATCTGGGTCATTACATAGACACAATGTCCCTTCAATTAGCAAGTAGGGTAGCTGATAGGATCTCAGTTCATTGCAATTGCCGATGAAAAATAGGCAGTACCTTAGCCTTAGCCTTAGCCTTATGCATGAAGTATCCCTTTATTTTATATTTTTATACACATAGTCTTCTTTTTGTTTGCTGTTGTGCTAAGGAAATGGACGTCATTAGCTTTTAGGTTCTCTCCAATTGCTATGCTACATACTACTGTGAATAGATATCCAATAATTGATGCACTTGTTGTTTTTCATTATGTTTATAACTAACCCATACACACATGAAAACTTATACCACCAGCTAAATCAAAATACTACCAAGTGAATTCCACCACTAATGTTCAACGTGTTTCAGTTTCATAGCCGACAGTGTGCGAAGCACGGGTCTTTTAATGGTTTCTTCATATGAAAGGAAATTATTATTTATTTACTTTTGATTTATACGTTGTTTTTATACGGTATTTAATATATAATTTAAATCCATTTAAAATTTCAAACCAATATTTAATATAATAAAATAAATTAAATATTTGACCATTGAAAATACGGGACATTACAATAAATGGAACAACGACAAAGCCTTTTGAATTACATATATATTAACAATCTTAATCCACAGAAGCACACTTCGATTATTACCAAATCGAATTCCATTCCATTCCAATTTAATATATTACATTGGAAAACTTTACTTTGAAAATTTTTCATTAAATCTTAGTTAAAAGATTTATAAATTTCCAATCATATCCTCACAATTAATTGGGTTAAAGAACAAGTGTTATTTAAAACACCATTCACGATAAACCCAAAAATCCAATTCTTTTATTTGGTTCTAATTAAATATTAATTAATTGGTAAACTTAACTAAATCTTAATTAAAAGATTTATTCTTTTCTCAACTGGGTTTAAGAACAGTGTTACTGAAGACACCATTCACGAAAAACCCAAAATACAATTTAATATTAAATATAAGGCTTTGAATAGAAATTATATCGGCATATATTCAATATCAAATTCTGAAACTAACGGATATCATATTGGGAATAACGATATTTGTATCTTCCAAATTCCCATAATAATATCCGTATAACCACGGGATCCAATATCAAAATATTCCGAAGATTATTTCCATTACAATTTATTCAATGGAAAATTCTGGTTATTTTAAAATCATTTCAAATCCAATTTATTTCTTTTAAAATATTGGATTATTATACTAGTTAATAACTTGTTAAATTTTTATAAAAATATATTTTTATCTTTATAAACGTGGAATTTTTCATCCAAAGTCTTTCCAAATCATTTATTATGATTTTACAAAAATTATTAATATTCTTAATAATTTTATTAAGGCCCTTTCAGTCGATTTCCATAAATGGTCATCGAACTGCACTTATAACGACCTTTTCCAAATTTGATTTGGACATAATTCCAAATCTAATCATTAGATTTCAAATCTATTATATTTTTTGGAAAGCTCCTTTCGATACAAACCCAACGGTTCTGGTTTTAGGAGAATACGACGATCGGATCTTCCGTAATGTTAATTCGAAATCAATGTCGAAATTCGTGAAGGGTCGCGGCGCGACACATTCTATTCAGGCCGTTAAAAATATATAATATATATTACATATATTTCGTCGATTTCCACTTGAAATGTATTTTATAAATCTTTTACAAATACGTTTTAAAACGATTCCCATTTTCATTTCAATTTTAAATCAAAACTGAATACTCCTTATCATTATAATATTTAAATGATAATATTTTCAAAATATCTGATTTTGAAATCATTTCCTTTTTTATACTCATTATAAAAATGAATAAAATTGATATAAATATCGTTTGCATTGAAATGGAGCAAATCTAATCAACATGGCTTCATACATTTCAATATTTTCGTGTCCATCCAAAATCGGACATCAAATTCACATTTTTATCCTTTATGGAATATTATTTTAAAAATATTCATTATTTTAAAATATTCCCTATTTCTAAATCGGAATGCGACTCAATCAATTACCATATAATTTATTTATATGGATTTTATACATCACATGTATTCAACAATAATGATAAACAATCATTAAAAATTCATACAACATCCAGAGTGCAATTCACTATTGTACAAGCGTTAAATAACTAAAATAATCGTTATCAAAATTTGTCGAACCATTAATTGACATATAACTAAATATTCGTGCATGTCAAATATCGTCCCAACATCCATGTGGGGTTTTCAAACAACAACTATCTGTTTCAATAAATTATTGGTTAATAAATTTACCCAATTCTAATTCAGTTTGAATTATTTTTCTATTTAACCAATTTTTCACTGTTTAAATTATAAATAGATATTTATAATTTAATTTCAACTGCCTCAAAATAATATTAAATTATTTGTAATATTTTAAACATTTCATCATCACAATCAACATACAATACACAAAATTTTCCTATAATACAATCCAAACAAACAAACAACCATGGTTTGTACAAATAAATAGTGTCAGGAGCTACTAAGCCCCGTTTGCAACCTAGGATATAATAACAGTAAACTAATTTGGGTGAGAGAGAGTTCTCACTTTGGTTTCCACTCCGTCATTCTTTAATTGAAGATTTTATTTCTGAACGGATTTGAATTTGCCTCTAATTCAAATCTTCTCCCTTTCCGTTCTGGTCAATTCTATGTTGTAGCTCTCTTTTCTGTGATTCCAAGGGATCCGAAATCTTTCGATTCCATTACTGTATGACAAAGTTCTGACAATTAATACCATTTCACATTTCAATATATAATTTATTTAAATTAATTAATTACAAAATTAAATCCCACCCCCTTCCGTCGTCTTTCTGCTCCAACGAAGAACCGATCTGCTCTTCACGATCTTCACCTGCGCCAACCACCTGGGGAATCTTGAAGTCGATCGGATGATGCTATGAGGAGCGCCGCCACGAGCTCCACCCATGCCATAAATGGCGATGGACTCGATGGTTCTCCGGCGTAGAAATTTGGGCGTGACCGACGGATCTTTGAGCCCAGAAATCGACCATAATACTCAACAATAATTGATCACAATAACATGGATTCGAAGCTCTCAAAAGGTACTATGATTCTTGCTTACTATGTTTTTAAAGTTATAGTGTGGATTTGGAGAAAATTGAGCTCGAATTTTCGAGTTGTTCCACCGTAGGAACAGAAGATGGCGGCGGCAAAGAATTAGGGTTTTGGGCTTGAATCCTTATTGGCCCGGAAATATATATACACACACACACACATATATACATTAATAATTAATTTGAAAATTATCTCCATATGATAATAAACTCCAAATCAAACCCAACGACAATCACCCCTAGCTAAATACCCCCATTCTAGACATAATGGGATATGTCCCATAAGCTAATTCGACTGTTTTGATCAGTTTTTCTTTAAATAAAAATATAAATCAATATATATTGAATTTAAACGTACATTTTAATTTATGGGGGCCACATACTGACTCCAAAAATTTTAGAAAAATAAATCTAGCTATGTATTGATGATACGGTCCTAACAAAACTAATTTTGTCGAATTTGAATACTGTTTGAAAAATGGTCCTTTCCACTCGATTAAATTCAAATTGAATTTGCCAAACACGTTTAAACTTATCACGCTCACGTATTAAATCCAAAAATTATGAAATTTGAAACCTGACTATAATTTGACATTCCAGATCCAACAAAGGTGGTTTCGTCGAAAACAGAGGTCGTTTGCAAAATGGCTATTTTTAAGGGCTATATATAATTTAAAATACATATAAATTCAATGGCGACTATTTTAAATTTTAAACTAGACATAACTTTCAATTTATATTATGAAATCTAATTTTTTTTCACATTCGTTATAAAGATATAATTAAATAGATTTAAATGTTTCTTGTTTTACTAAAATCTGATTTATTTTAAATTTTGTACATTCATTTGAAATTTAAAATTGAATTTTCAAACTACCGCGGCATTTTAGGCTCGTTTTATAATTAAAATAAATTTGTAAGTTCTAACTTCGATTTAAATAAATGTTTAGTCCTTATTATTTAAAATAGATCATTTTAAATATTCAAAATCCATTAAATTAGCTAAAATAAAAATTTTAAATTGGTTTTGAAAATCCGGGTTGTTACACCCATGGAGCGCGTTTACCCGGTGGTTATGCTACTATCCCAGTAGAATCGCTTATAACCATAGGTATCACACCCCTCGAATTTCTCCATGGTTGTCACCATAGATCGCAGTTACACGACGGTTACGACCACTAACTCAGTGGAACCACTCATGCTATAGGCACCACGCTCCTCGAATTTCGTTATGACGTCTAGATCGCAGTTACACGGCAATTACAACCACTATCTCAGTGGAACCGCTCGTAAATATAGGCTTCACGCCCCTAGAATTATGCTAGAATATATAAGTAATAATAATCAATGTGATCCCATTGAGTGGGATTTCGATATCGATGGATACTCCAATCAACGGAGCACCAACATAGCTATGATTTTTGATTTTCAATGGATGGCACTTTGCATATCTTCATCTGGAAAACATACATAATAAATATATATAGTACTTTATTTAATGTTTCACATATATCGCACTTACACAAGTATCAGTTTACACAAAATTTTCTTTTCAAATCACATTTTTCCAACATATCACTCTCATATAAATTCTATTTACATAAGATTTCTCAAATCATGTTAATATGTCATTCTTAATAATTTCCATTTATATAAGATTTCATATCAATTTCCTTCAAATCAATATTTTGAATTAACTGCATTCTTATATAATTTTTCATATATAAGTTTCAAAAACTTTCATATTAAACATCCAAAATTAAACATTCTCGAAAATTCCATTTCAATATCAGTCTAATTTGATTTATTAACCGATTCAGATATTTGATATCATTTCAAATTCAGGTTTACATCCACAAACCAATTCATTATTGAAACTTGAAATCCAATTCAGATTTCATGTTACGAATATTATTATTCAACTAAATCTTTACATTCAATCATTTCGGACTTAAATTGCTCGGATTGAAAATATACACTCTTATCTCTAAAATAGTTAAGTTAATTTTTAAATAGTTTAAGTAAGTTAATAAACATGACATAAATAAGGTTTGAATAGAGTAAATAAGTTTTTTATATAAAGTAGTTTAAAGAAAATAATATTCTTGACATAAAATAGGTTTGAATAGAATAAACAGGTTTTAGTACAAAATATTTTAAATAAACTAAATAGTTTTGCTATAGAATAGTTGGATAAGACAGCTAAGTTTATATTCAAAGTAGTTTAAATGATGTAAATAAATTAATTTTATAGTTTTAGAAAGCAAAATACTAACTTCAAGATATAATCCAATCTGAATCAATTTATGTGAAATTCCAATGCTAATTCAGCTTTGATTTCATAATATGATTTCAATAACCATTTCTCAAATCGAACATTATTCACAAAAGATAAACTCCTTCTAAAGCTTATGAAACTTGCTTATAATTCACATAGTCGAATTTGTCCAAAATAACCTTCTTAAAATATTTCTTGGTCAAAATATTTCTAACACATTTCATATAATTTGGATTCAATACATTTCAAAACAATTAAGAATATCTATTTCAATCCATTTTCATTATCCCTTACATCTCAATTTCAATACTTCCATTAACATAGTACAAAAATAATACTTTGAAAAAAATTCAATTGTCAATTGTTGTCATAATTCAACGTTCAAATTTTTGTTTCAAATCCAAACTATGTCATTAATTCAACTTTATTTTAGACTTTTTCCAATGCTTGGAAAACAAAAGGGTACAAGGACATGAATTCTGTAACAACCCAGAAAATCAGAACCAATTTGAAATTTCTTTTTTGGATATTTTAATGAATTTTGAATATTTAAGATGATTTATTCTAAATAATAACAGCTAAAAATTTATTTTGAATAGAATTAGATGGTATAAATTTATTTAAATCGAAGTTAGAATATACTCCCTCCAATTCATAATATAAGTCGTTTTGTGAAGTTTTTTGTCTTTCAAAATATAAGATGTTTTCACTTATGATTAATTGTACCTACTTTATTGACTTATCATGAAGTACTTCTATTGGCTCTTGTGAGTAGGCGGCTCCTTAGCAAATCCCAACAACCACTTTTTGTACTTGGAAATAGAAAAAGTAACTTAATTTTGCATGAAAACAGGAGCCAACCCACCAAATAGAAGCATTTGAATTTTTTCTTAATTCCCTTACAAATCTCTAAAACGACTTATATTATGAACCAGATGGAGTAAATATTTATTTTAATTATAAAAGGAATGGGAAATGGTGCAGTAGTTTGAAAATTCGATTTCAAATTTCAAATGAATGTACAAGATTCAAAATAAACCGGATTTTAGTAAAACCAGAAATGTTTGAATCTATTGGAAAATAACTTTCCAATGAATGTGAAAAATCCATATTTTATAACGAGAATTAGAAGTTATGCCCAATTGAAAATTCAGAATAGTCGCTATGGAATTTTATATAATATTTGGCCCTTAAAAATAACGATTTTGCAAACGACCTCCGTTGTCGACGAGACCACTTTTGTCGGATCTGGAATGTCAAATTATTGCTAGATTCCAATTTTCATACTTTTGGAATTAATATGTGAACGTGGTGAATTTAAATGCATTTGGTAATTTCAGTTTTAAATTAATCGATTGGAAAATGACCAATTTTCAAACAGTCTCTAAATTCGACGAAATTAGTTTTTTAGGACTATATCGTCAAAACATAGCCAGATTTATTTTTCTAGAATTTTTGGAGTCAGTATGCGAGTCCGATAAATTAAAATGTACGTTGAAATAAATTTTGAATATAAAATTAAATTATTTCTTAATTTCAACGAAAAATGAGCGAAACAATCGTATTGACTTACGAGACATATCCCATTGTGTCCGGAATGGGGGCAATTAGCTAGGGGCGATAGTTGTTGGGTTCGACTCAGAGTTCGAACAGAAAATTAAGCTTTTGAAACTAAAATAATAATTAAATAAAGCATATAACCCTAAATCTAAGTTAACCCTCCCCATTACCCAATCCCGTTTGATTCTCAGGAAAAAATAGAAAAAAAACATAAAACACGATGCAGCGGAGCATCGACCGTCGCACTGTGCCTCCAGGCGGGCCCACGCCACCGGAGCTCCACCCACGACAGCCACGCCTAGTCCGGCCACCCCCCCCCCTTCGCCGACGCTGCCTCCTCTGTCATTTCAAAATCCGCAAATTGATTTAACCCAAAAACACCGTGCCCTAAGCATCCACAACCTGCTCCGGCCACCTGAGCCGCCACCCCCTGCGCCCCCTTTGACGCAACGTTCTTCCCCCCTCCAATCCAAATAGAACACATATGTTTTTTGTATTTGTTTATTCATTTATTTATTTTCTTTATTATTATTATATATATATATATTGAGACATTGTAAAAAAACATGATGATTATACATAGCGATGTTAAAAATATAATTTTTATATGAATGTCATGTAATTAAAAGGATTAGATTTTTAATTTTAAAAATATGAGATTTTTAATTTTAAAAATATTAAATTTTAATTTTAAAAAGATTAGATTTTTAATTTAAAAAGATGAGATTTTTAACTATATAAATGTTTGATTTTTATTAATAAAAAGATGTTTTTTATATTTATAAAAAGATTTGACTTTTATTTATACAAAGATATGATTTTAATTATATAAAAATTATGATTTTTATATATGCAAAGTATTATAAAAATATGATTTTTATATAAGCAAAGCATTATAAAAATATGATTTTTTTTAGCATTATAAAAATATTATTTTTATTATAGGATTAGCAAAATAAAAATACAATTTTTATGTGTATAGATTTGAAATAAAAATATGATTTTATTATATATGAAGTAAAAATAAAATATGATTTATATATATAATAGCTGTATAAATATGTGATTTTTATATAAATGGCTTTGAAGTAAAAATATGATTTTTATTATAGGATTAGAAAAAAATACGATTTTTATGCATATAGATTTGAAATAAAAATATGATTTTATTATATGAATAGCAGTATAAAAATGAGATTTTTATATGAACAATATAAGAATAAAAATGTGATTTTTAATATAAAAATCGTGTGAAACGGATTGCAATGGAACTGGCTGGAAATGAATCCAAATCCAAACCGTTCATAAATAAAGAATGGAGGAGTGGATCCCAAAGTGAGAACTTCTCACTATAATTTTATTTTACAGTTAAATATATATACTAGGATGTAGACGGTGCTTAGTAGCACCTGACACCTTTGTTTCAAACAATGTTTGTTTGGTTGTTTGGTTTATCGGTTTATTTGTTTGAATTTGGTTTAGGAAGTGAAATGAATTGATTAGAATTGGTATGTGTATGGCGCGAGCCATTATTAGGCGAGGGATAAGGCTAGACCTTATTCTGGTTCTAGTATCGTGCTGTTATGCTGCCGAAATTTTCTAAAAATGTTAGAACAATAAAAATATCATTTTTAGTGTATAAAGGAACTGTATAAAATATTGATGTGTTTAAATAAATATTTTGTAGTTAAAAATATAATTTTTAAGGTGTATATGAATAAAATAAATATTCATTTACAAACCGGACAATTTGTCTATGTACACACATTTAACTGATACGAATTGGGATGATATATTTTACACATCGCCCAACTGCACAAATAATAATCAAAGTTTGTTGTTTGAAAACCTCACACGGGTATTGGGATGATATTGGACATACACTAATCCCAATATTTAGTTGTATGTCAATCGATGGGTTGACAGACTATTATAAGCGTTAATTATTTATATTTAACACTTATGCAGTTGTTTGATGCACTCTGGATGATGGTTGACTATGTTTGATTATCGTTGGGTACATGAGTGTTTGAAATCCATATAAATAAAATTATATGGTAATTGACTGGGTGTAATAACCCGGAAATCCGAGCCAATTTAAATTTTTTATTTTTGCAATTTTAATGAATTTTAGATATTTAAAATGAATTATTTTAAATTATAACGTCGAGAAGTTTAATTTGAATAGAATTCGAACGTATATATTTATATAGATCGTCATTAGATCATAAATATTTATTTATTTTTATTTTAAAAGGAATTAAAAATGGCACGGTAATTTGAAAATTCGATTTCAAAGTTCAAATGAATGTACATGATTCAAAATAAAACAGATTTTAGCGAAAACAAAAATATTAGAATCTAATTGAGAATATCTTTCCAACGAATCCGAAAAATTAAAACTTCATAGCGGGGATAAAAAGTTATGCCCAGTTGAAAATTTAGAATAGTCGCTATGGAATTCTAGCCCTTAAAAATGGAAATTTTGCAAGCGACCTCGTTTTTCGACGAAACCAATTTTGTTGGATCCGTGTTGTCAAGTTATTGCTAGATTCCAAAATTTGTAATTTTTCAAATCACTATGTGAGCGTGGCAAAGTTAAACATGTTTTGACAGTTTCAGTCAATTTCGATCGACCAGAAAATGACCATTTTTCAAACGATCTCGGAATTTGACGAAATTAGTCTTGTTAGAACCATATCGTTAATACGAAGCTAGAAAATATTTTTCGGGAATTTTTAGAGTCCGTATGTGGCCTCGGTAAATTGAAATGCGCGTTCAAATTCAATATATATAGATTTATATTTTAAAATAGGTGAAAACTGATAGAAACAGCCAAAATGGCTTACGAAACATATCTCATTGTGTTCGGAATAGGGGTATTACGTTTGGGACGACAGTCGTTGAGTCTGGTTTTGAGTTCGTATGCGAAAGCACATATTTAAGAATTAAATATAATATAATAAAAACAAAAATTAAATCCTCCTACACCTCTCTCTCCTGGTCCACGCTCTCTCTCTCTCACACTCACTTTATCTTCTATCGTTCGAAATCGAAAAAGAAAGAAAAAGAATAAGAAAAAAAACTAAACGATTACCGTCGCCGCCGCTGGAGCTGGCGCTCCCCCTCTCACCGTCGACGCTCCTTCCTCGCTCCGCCCCTTCTTCTATAGAAACCCTAGCACCCACGAGAAACCGCACCAAAGGGCGCCACCACCCCTGAGCCGCCACCAACCACCACTTCGCGCCACACCACGCCCAGTCCGATGCCGAGCATCGCGGCGCCCTTCCCCCCACCTCTAGTCGAAGCAACCCCCTCTCCCTTTTCTGCTATAAGTTTTATTATTGATTTGTTTATTTTTATTTATTTAGTATATTTGCTTACAAAAGGATTTGAAATCAGTGTTTAGCTTATATAAAATCAGTTTTTTGTTTATATAAATCAGTTTTGTTTAAGGTCTGACTTTATTTAAATCAGATTTTATATATATTAAATCGGTTTTTATATGTACTAATCATTGTTTTATAAATCAGTTTTAAATTTATAGATATGATTTTTATTCGCTTAAAGATTATATTTTTATTCGCTTAAAGATTATATTTTTATTCGCTTAAAGATTATATTTTTATTCACTTAAAGATTATATTTTTGTTCGCTTAAAGGTAAGATCTTTATAAAGAAGAAAGTTTGGATTTTTATAAAAGAGAAGGATTGGATTTTTCTTCATGTAAATGAAGTAGAAAGGTAGGATTTTTATACATGATAAAAATTGGATTTTTATTTATTTGAATAAGATATAAAAATATGATTTTTCTATTATAGAGGATATAAAAATATGATTTTTATATTATAGAAATAATGAAAATATGATTTTTATAATATATCGATGATAAAAATTTGATTTTTACATATGTAGTAGAGATATAAAAATACGATCTTTATATATAAAAATGTGATTTTTATATAGAGAATGGCGAGAGAAAATTTTTTTTTTTATATACGAAGCAACAATATAAAAATATAATCTTTATATAGGAAGTAGCGTTGTTAAAAATATAATTTTTAACACAAACGGTGTTGAACAGATCTCGTTGGAAACAAGATGAAGTTTTCCTACATATGAATAGTCGTGGCATTTGGTTTAGCTATGGGTGAGAACTCCTCACTTTTAATTTATTTTCTTGTTGAAATATATACCAGGATGCAGACGGTGCTTAGTAGCACCCGACACCCGTCGTCCGCAGACCATGGACGACTTGTTTGATTTTATTGTGTTGCGAAAATTGATTGTGGTGTTGAAATAAAATATATATTCATGTGTTGAAATAAAATATATATTCATGTGTTGAAATAAAATATATATTCATTTGTTGAAGTAAAATAAATATCCATTTACAAATCGAATGATTTGTTTATGTATACTGATTTGACTGATATTGATTGGGACAATAAATTTTACATATCGCCCAACTGCACAAATAAAAATCTGTGTTTGTTGATTTGAAATCCCACACGGGTCTTAGGATGATATTTGACGTACACTAATCCCGATTGTTTAGTTGTATGTCAATCGATGGGTTGACAAACTGTGTAAGCGTTAATTATTTATATTTAATGCTTATGCAGTTGTGTGGTGCACTCTGGATGATGGTTGATGATTTATCATTGCTATTATATACATGTGTTGTAGGGAATCCATATAATTAACATTATATGGTAATTGATTGGGCCTTAGTCCAATTGGGAAAATAAGGAATATTATAAAAGAAAATTCATGTGTTGAATAGAATAAATATTCATGTGTTGAATAGAATAAAAATTCATGTGTTGAATAGAAAGAAAATTCATGTGTTGAATAGAATAAATATTCATGTGTTGAATAAAATAAATATTCATGTGTTGAATAGAATAAACATTCATGTGTTGAATAAAAGCCGTGTTGATTAGATATGCGCCATTTAGACGTGAACGATATTTATATCGATTGTATTTGTTTTTATAATGACTATAGATTAGGAAGTGATTTCAAAATATAACGTTTTGAAAATATTATCATTTATATATCGATGATATAGAATATTCAATTTTGATTAAAAATTGAATATGAAGTTGAAATCATTTTGAAAACGAATTTTTAACGATTTATAAAATACGTTTTAAGACGAAATCGATGGAATATATATAATATATATTACATATGTAGACCTGGGTACGAGAATGGGGCTTTGTTCAATCTCTTTATGATGTGTATGGGCAAGAATTGGAACCCACAAACAAGGCAGTATGAAGAATGGCGGAAGTTTGATGGTGCTGTACCTCCCCGGATCCCAATGTAATTTTTAAATCTGGTAAACGATATAATGATATTCGCTCAAAATAAAATGGTGGAAAATGGTGGAAAAGTCGATGATCTTCCAAACATGACGCCGGACGTTTGTATTGTTAATTTCTATAATATAGATGGGAAGTTGGGCATGCATCAAGACAAAGACGAAAGCAAGGAAACTCTGTTGATCGGTCTTCATGTAGTCTCTGTTTCCATAGGAGATGCGGCGGATTTTGTTTTCAGTGAGGAGAATGGTTCGATCAGGAAAATATTGCTTGAATCAGGGGATGTGCTCATATTTGGAGGAAAGTCTAGAGGGGTATATCATGGCATATCTGGAATTCATAAGGGTACGATTCCGTCTGCGATCAGTAATTCATCAAATATGAAAGGTGGAAGATTGAATTTGACATTCAGGCAAAGCAGTCTCGCGGGATTTCAAAATTCTTCTAGTTCAGTTGGTCATCTGGATCAGCATCTTTCAAAGCAATCATACGCAGAGGTTGTAAGGCATTTAAAGCTTGGAATGTCTAAATGGAACGAGAGCTTAATCTTTTCCAAAAGAAAAGTTGGTGACCGACTTTGCTTTCATTGTGGGGATGCTCATCATATAGCGAAAAACTGCAGGAATGGCTTGCGATGCTTTTATTGTGGTGGAGTGGGTCATCAAAAGTATAACTGTCCGGAGAGGTATACAGGTAAGACTGTTTGGGATTTGCTGCACTTTAACTGTTTGAAAATATGTCTGAAAATGATTAAGCTCCTAGATGTATATAAGTTGGATTTCCATGATGGTTAGAACGAAGGGGCTTATTTGCTTTTGTTGTTGGGATGGAACTTAGAAGGTTTGGTCGATAGAATATTGTGGAGAAAGAGTGATTTATGTACTATTGTTCATCCTCCATTGCCTCGGCCATTATCGAGGCAAGAACACGCTTTTTCCTTTAGCTTAAATCTAATCAAGTTGAGGAGATTTTACTCAGTTTCGAATGCAAGGAATATGAGGCTAGTTATGCAATTATTAGATGGGATTCTTAATCACTTGGACACTCTTAACACTGTCATTAATTGTGAGAAGAGAGATTTAAATTCTCAGTTTCAAACTGAAAGTTCTGTTCATGGTTATGGTGGTACTAGTAAGGTAGGCAATCCCGGTCTTGCAACTGATGGAGAGGTCTTTCATGAAGAAGTGATGTGATGGCTGGCAAGGGTCCTTGATGGGTGATATAATGTTATGCGATCCGAGTTTACTGTTTTGCATGGGAATAGTGGATGATCGGTGCTTTATTAATGAACTGAAAGTTGGAGTAAATAAGAAATGCAGAGAGGTGATGACCGGTATTGATGCGGAGGACATGGGATGTTATATTGCTGATGAGATCATCAATGACGCGACGGTCAGGTTTGATACGGTAGACATGGATAGCTATTTAAATGAAGGGATCATCAATTTAGTTCCTGGTAGTAAAACTGAGTTAATCAAAGAGAAGGATTGGTCTATAGCTGATGATGTGATCCTTTCTAATAGCTATAGTGTGTTGGGTGAGTATGATGGTGGGTTTGAATTGAGACTAGAAGATGAACGTGGTTCAGGGTTGGCACAGGTCTATGCTGTCAGTGATTTGAGGACTGTCTCGAAGAAGACTTCTGTGATGAGAAAGGGTTATAGAGTAGGAAGGGTAAAGTACAGGAGAGTGGTTAATACAAAGCTGTTGAATAAAAATGTGCGAGCCAGGTATGTTTTATGGGAAAACAGGAATGGACAAGTAGGAGGGGTAGAGCGAAGTAGATATAAATTGTTGGGTGATGACAGTTGGAAAGAAGGGAGTATGATTAAAGTTTGGGATGGTTTTAGAATGAATAAAGGGGTGGTGGGTTTGGCTTTGTCAGGGTGTACGATATGGTTGCAGGAGCCAGTTGCGAGAGTTTTTTCTTTGTCATGGTGTTCGGATTTCTGTGTTTTTCAGACGGTGTGTGATCTGCGGTGCATGGGGTTAGGGGCAGTTGGACAGTTCAGTGGCCTGACTTCGGTTGGGGTTACTGAATATAGTGGGGGGTCATCACTTGTTGGCGACGTATCTTCTTCGGCCAGAAGAGATAGAAGGAGGAGAGTAGAGCGCTGTTCTGGAATGGTTAGACGAAGTGCAAGGATTAGAGGTAGATCTGCATTATCTCACGGTAGGTCCCATGTTTCGGTTGCTAGTAGTAGCAATGCGAACGTGGGCTCAGGTATGGGTACTGTTTATGGTAGTGATTATTCTCTGTATGCTTTAGGTTGTCTTTCTACTGATCAGTTATTTCAGCTTGCTAGTGACACATCTTTCGTTTTTTCTGATTTAGATTTAGATGCTGATTTCATTAGGAATAGAGAACTAGAACGAGCTTCATCTATAGGAGGATGAGGATTGTTAGTTGGAACATTAGAGGTCTAAATGAACCCAAAAAATGTGATAAAGTCAGGAATTTTTTTAAAGATTTTCACCTTGATATTGTAATACTTCAAGAAACTAAGATAGATGATCCTGATCCGAGTTTTCTTAGAAGGTTGGGAGGGACTTTCTTTCGTAACTGGTCATGTCTACCAGCAATAGGCAGTGCTGGTGGACTTATGATCGGTTGGAAAGACAATAAATTTAGATTTGTGCAGGAGTTACCTATGATACATTCATTACATATTATTTTAGCTTTGACAGTAGATAATTCCCTTTTGGGTATTTCAAATGTATACGGTCCACACACAAAATTAGAGAGAAGACGGTTGTGGATAGAATGTTCGGACTTTAGAAATCACTCATTTAATCAATGGCTAGTTGGGGGGGATTTTAATGTCACTAGATTCTTAGGGGAGAGAGCACCTAGAGAAGGGGAGTTCTCCGATATGGAGGAATTTAACGAATTTATTTTAGAGAATAATCTGATTGAGATTCCGCTTTATAATAGAATGTTCACCTGGTCCAATGATAGAGATAGTCCTTCGTATGCTCTTTTGGACAGATTTTTTATTAATTCCGAGGTGGAGGAAAGATTTTCCATGTGTAGAGTTAAAGGCTTACCATTTTTACTGTCTGATCATTGTCCAATCATTTTAACTTGTGATTCGAATTTAATAATAAGTATAAACTTTAAGTTTGAGAAGATGTGGTTATTGGATAGTAGTTTTAGTCATTTGATTTGTCTTAAATGGAATTCTTTATTCTATTATAATAATCTGTATAAAGATAACTCAGCAAAGATTTTTGTAGCAAAACTAGGAAAGCTAAGATTTTTTCTTAAACGTTGGAACAAGTATGTATTTGGTAATATTAAAATTAGAAAAGATAAGATTTTATGCGAAATGTTAGATATTGATAAAGTTAGTGAAACTAGAATTCTTAATATGAATGAGAGAGATAGGCTCAGTAATTTAAGAAATGATCTTAAGGTGATTATGGAGAAAGAAGAGGTTATGTGGAGGCAAAGATCCAGAATTCAATGGATTAAAGAAGGTGATAATAACACGAAATTCTTTCATAGTGTAGCCAATAAAAGAAGGCGTGATAATTTTATACATTCCATAATTATTAAAGATGTAGAGGTGTCTGTCCAGAAAGATTTAAATGACGCTTTTACTAGGTACTATAAGCAGATTTTAGGTACTAAGATAAATAGAAGGATTAATATAAGATGGAATGAAATTTATCCGTCAGCCTCTAGGATTGATTTAACTGATTTAGATAGTCCTTTTACTGAGAGTGAGATATGGAAGACAATCTGTGATATGCCTAGTGACAAATCCCCAGGACCTGATGGGTTTTCAGTTCTTTTTTATAAACAATTTTGGGAGATCTTAAAGGGTGATATTATTAATCTTTTTAATGATTTCTATAGTGGCAATCTGAGATTAGGGAATTTCAATTTCTCTAATGTCATTCTCATACATAAGAGAGTTGGAGCGAATACACTTAAGGATTTCAGACCTATCTCATTAATTAATGTATCAGTAAAGATCATCTCAAAAGTGCTTGCTAACAGACTTAGTACCAAGATGAATGACCTAGTTGATGTTTCACAAACAGCGTTCATTAAGGGTAGGAATATAGTGGATGGGGTAGCGGCAGTACAGGAGTACATAAATATCTGTGTTAAAAATAACTTCACATGTGCCATTTTGAAGTTAGACTTTGAGAAGGCTTTCGACTCTGTGGATTGGGATTTTATATGTGAGCTATGCCTTGCTAGGGGTTTTAGTATTAGGTGGACCAACTGGATTATGTTGCTACTTAAGTCGGGTTATTCAAGTATAGTGGTTAATGGAGTAGTTGGTAAAAAGATTCAGTCGAGGAGAGGCCTCAGACAAGGCGACCCTCTCTCGCCTTTTTTATTCAACTTAGCGGTTGATGTTTTTTCCAGAATTATTAAGAGGGCTGGGAATTTAGGTTTTTTAGGTAGAGTGGGGAACGAGGAGTTTAACAATGAACTAGCTATTCTTCAATTTGCAGATGATACACTATTATTTTCGTCTCGTCTACCTAAGTATGTTATTACGCTTAAGTTTATATTATATTGCTTTGAGATGTTGTCTGGTCTTCGCATTAATTTTGATAAGAGTGCAGTCATGATTCTTAATGATAGTTGTAATGTAGAGTCCTTCATAGCTAACACCTTAAACTGTCCTATCATGAAATTTCCGTTTTGATTACTTAGGATTTAAAATTAGACCTTCCAAGCTTAAAAAGGATGACTGGATAATTATTATTGATAAAATTAGTAATAGATTATCGAGTTGGAATAATAGATTTCTCTCTAAAGCAGGTAGATTAGTCTTAGTTAATTCGGTTTTATCAGCTATTCCCACTTATTGGATGACGGTTCATCGATTTCCTAAGTGGGTTATTGAGAAAGTAGATAGAATTAGAAGGAATTTTCTTTGGAATGGGGATCTCAATTGTGGTAGTTATAAATGTTTAGTAAATTGGGAGTTATGTTGTAAGCCTAAGAGAGATGGGGGTTTAGGGATTATTAACCTTGTTAATTTTAATTCATCCTTACTAACAAAATGGTTATGGAAATTTAGAAGTACTGATATAGTGGCTACTTGGAAGAATTTAGTTTTAAAATCTTATTACTCCAGGGGAGAGTTTCTTGAGGGATCTGGGGTTAGTAGGTCTAATAGATTATCTCATTTCTGGAAGGAAGTATTAAACTGTTTAGGTTTCTTCATGCTAGGATGTAAGATGACAGTTCATTCTGGTAATTCCACTTTTTTTTGGCATGATGCTTGGATTTCCAGTATACCTCTTAAAATCGAATTTGTTGAGTTGTTTAATGCTTGCGACTTTAAGAATGCATTAATTGCGGATGTTTATAGAAGAAATCTAGATCCCCCATGGGAGTTTTCATTTGGCAATATCATAGAGGGGAGATTGCTAAGACAGTTGGCCTTATTAAAAGCAAAATTAACATTATACCATCGGGATGAGACGAGGGATACCATTAGTTGGGGATTGGATAAGAGTTTAGTTGTAAAGATCCAACGGTTGGATTGTCTGGAATGTTTAATTCAAATATGAAGAAAAACAGTGCCCAAAACGATTATTTTTTATATATATAAATATAATTATATTTAATCGAATAACGACGCTGCAGTTCGTATTTTGAAATTGAAACTTCAAACGATTGTACCGGGAGATCCGACCGTCGGATTTTCCCAAAACTGGAACCGTTGGATTCGTTTTGAAAAGACCTTTCTAATGATGTAAATTTTGTGAAGATCCAACGGTTAGATTTTCAGATATGTGTAAATCAAATCTGAAGAAAAACAGCGCCACGGCCGCGTTATTGCCCGAAGCGTCGTTTTGAATAAATTGGCTATTTTAAAATAAATAAAAAAAGCGATAAATCGTTATAAAATACCATAAACAATATGGAATGGAAATAAACTGAATTTGCTCGATTTGTGTGGTATTTGATGGTTGAATGTGTTTGGTGTGAAAATTACCTTAAAGAACAAAATTGGTGTTGTCGAATAATTTAACCATTGAAGTAAATTGATTTGAAATTCTAAACATACGTGAATTATTTGAAAAGGCCGAGTTAATTCTCATTTCAAAAAATTGACCGATGATTAAAAGTTGAAGATGAAGACGGTGGTCGAAGACCGGAGATCTTCACCTCGTTTGGATGGTAACCGAGGTCCTGATTGGGAGGCATCCCGAAATATGAATAATGAGTGGTGATCGTCCAGACGTACGTGGTGATCGATGGGTTTGCGAGGTATTTAGTGCCTCCGATTTCAATCAGACCCAGGACGGACTTGTAAATGGACTGTGTGTCTGACATTGGATTTTATTCTGTGTTGATTGATCTCTATTAAATATACATCTGTTTGGCGGTGGAGAATTTATTCTTTTGCTTAACGCCCTTCTCTGAAACGCACGAGCTCAGAGGTTGTATATCGATGGACATCAGTCGCATGGCATGAATTGCCTGTGTGGCATGCTAAGATGCAGTGATCAGGGCTTCTGTTGAAAAGCAAAGTCTTGTGGTGATGATCAAAGCACCGCCTGTGTGGCGTAGCTTTGTGTATAACATAAAATCGCGAGCCTCACACCCCGGTATGAACCAGAAACGGGAGAGGACATCAGGGAGGGCCTGCGTTTCTTTCTAGCTAGGGTGATGTCAGTGACCTACCAGCCTTGACATTTATATACTTTTCACCTGTGTGGTTGTTGCTATTGCGAGGCGCCTCGGTTAGATTGGACGATTCGGGTCCGATGGAGCCATTCGTTGGCTCATTTACACCCCAAAGGGTGGGGAAATGCAGTGTTCAGGAATTTTAATCCACATCGGTGGACCGGCCCTGACGATCCTAGGGCCCACCTGAGTCTGGGTCCTGAGGGGCGGGCTAGAGCGTCTCGAAGTCGGTAAGGACTATCTTTTGCCTTGGTTCATGACGGAAATCCAAATTCCAAATACGTGACTGTGCGGTTTTGATTGTATATATATATATGGCGACATGATATATGGTACCCATGCCGTCTATGATTGATAGTTATGATTTGAAATTGTTTTCAAAACATATAAACACTAGCAATAATATCAAATGCCTTTGTTTTATTCGTAACAATCGTATTTTGGCCATTATAAGGTAAAACTCTATCCTCCAGTTTGCGTTGCATTGTGTGATGGGAACTGAGTCTTATAACGGCTTCATTTTTATAAAAAAAACATAGCGATGTTTGATAGAAAGATTTGTTTTAAAGCACTGGCAATCCAATGGAGTAAACCCGTTCCACGAAAGTGGCGTGGTCCTGTGATTTTCCATATTATATATGTGTTGAATAGATTTCTCATACCAGTCCCATGACTGACTCACAGTTTGTTTCACTCTCAAACTCGGGTGCCCCTTTTTCTACATGGGCAGCCTTGTATTCAGGTTTAGCTGGTTCTTTCTGGATAGCTGGAGCTGAAGATGGATTCTATCATTTATCTCTTTTTATGCTGTTCAGCTCCTATTGTACATATTTTGTTTGTTTTCCGCTGTAGACATTTATGTATAGCTGAACTGTATTTGTACTAAGTAAGATCATGTATACTGTGTAACTCTGATGATTACTTTTATCCAGTATATTCGATTGTTCATTATCTGGTGTATTTATTTAATTTTGTTCTGCTATTATCTGTTTCTGTGTTATATTCCACGGATTACCCTTGCCGCCGTCAGTACGGGGTTTGGGGACGTCTCATTATCCTTCGATTTTATAATTATTTTCTTTTATAAAAATCCTTTTCCTTTTCTATATAGAATCCATCGATTTTATATGAATGATTCATTTTCAAAATACACTTTGAAAATCCCCTTTTCCACATCCAGTATTTCTTAAGGTATTTAACATACCATATAACAACGATAAATATCGTCCAAACACACATAATCAACAACAGATTATATATCACAATATATGAATCACAGTAAATAAATGTTGAGGAATACAGTTGGATTCCTCCAACATCTTTCCCTGAATCACAGATGTTAAACAATATAGATAACATCACTTTTAGTTCCATATGATATATTCTGTTAAACAGAATCAATATAGAAATTCAACTAACTGACTAGCAGCTCAATCAAACAGTCAACACACAGTCAATCAGCCAATATTTAACAGTTCTAAAAATACAACATGAAATTATAAACTGTTCATAGTTAGTGAGGTTTACTCACATTGGCAGTTCATCGTTAAAATACGATCAACGACGGTCGATTCCATCAGACGTGTTATTTCGTCAAAATCAAATGAACCCCAAACGACTCCAGACTTGTTCCAATGCATAGCCTGAGTCCATATGATTTCACGAGACAAATGGATCAATCCCATTTACTTCGGCCCATCCGAGAAATTGAAAAACCCGGCCCTGCTTTTCATAATATCAACAACCCGCACCCATGAGCCTTTCTTCCCCAAACCATGAAAATATCTACTCCAGCATATACCATAACCATATTATCTTCATGACCATAAACAAAAAGGAAATCATGCAACTGGCATCTTCACAACATCAACTTCCCAGCAAAAGCCATTTCCCATCCTTCATTTCACCTTTAACAATATAATACCCAATACAATACACAACTAAATGCTCAGTTCGAATACAAGAAAAGCAATCCCTACATAAATCCTTCACCTGCTCACGTTAAACACCAAGGATTTACATATAATATCAGTAAAACTTTCCAGCATTTAACAAACCACACTTCCTATCTCCGGTACACAAAAAATCACCTTGTTCATGCGATTTCCGGCTTCAATTTCTCTGACCAAAGCTACAGGGACGTGGCCCCTTTCAGAATGCTGAATCCCACTGCCAAATGCTTCTTCCCCTCCCAACTGTCGGATGGAGTTCAGGTACAGCCATTACCGCATTGTTCGGAACTTCCTTCCAACTCCAAACAGACTCGTGCTCCACCATTCTTCACGTATTCGGAGTCCACATCCAACAGGCCTCACCGCCTTTAACTCGGCTTCCTGCTCTGAATTCCATTCGTCGGTCCTCGACTGTCGATAGCATAAACGTATCGACATTTTTAAATTCATAAAAATCCCGAACTCGTCACACAAACGCGGTTTTTCCATGCTGAATTCAAATGTATACTCTAAAACATGAATCGGTGCTTGTTCTTCCAAAATCCCTTAACCCTAGCAGCCGCAGCAAAAAAAACTGGAGTCATCGAAGTGATGTCGAACTCGGCAAAATTACCACCAATCCGTAGCGCAACCCAAGGAGAACTCGGCTGTATATTTATTTCGATTTTAGGATTTGAGTTGGATTTTTATTTGATTTTTCTACGATGGAATTTCGGTTTTCCTGAAATGAGATGGCGGCGAAAGTCTTAGCCGAAGAAAATGTTTTCGGGATTAGGTTAGAACGTTAATGGGGGTATTTATAATGTTAGATAAATATCTAGATATTTTTGTTGAATGGAATATTCCTGGTATATTCTCATTTCTATATTCATTTTGCTTTCTAAAAATTCTTGGGATTACACACGATACCCAAAAGTCACCAAACTGGACATGCAGCTATAGTTCGACATTACGGTCCCAACGAAACTGGTTTCGTCGAATTCCGACTCCGTTTGCAAAAGTGGCTATTTTTAAAACTCTGGATGACCCATTTAAATATATAAATATATTTAAATATAATTAAATTAATTATTTATAAATAAATATTATCGTATATATTCACAGTGGAATACCATACAGCTCTAGAATATTCCTATATGAATTTCTAACTTGATATTTCAAATCTGGGTCAACCCCATATTCGATTTATAATGAAATTCCTTTTATAAATATAAATAAATTAAAAAGGAATTCCACAACGACTCTTCTAAAATTTGATTTGGATATAAATCAAAATCTACACGACGAAATCCCGATTTTTCTCTTCCACTAGAAAAATATACTTCACCAGCTCCTAATGTTTCCTGTTTCACAGAAATCCGACTTAAAACGAACCCTGTACATTCAGTTGAAGTTCGAATCGCCAATTTACGAACTACAGCGCCATTTCAAGCTCGATTTTAATTATAATATAATTATACATTCAAACTTCATTTAAATAATATATTCGTTATTCCAATCAAATTCTAAGCTGAATTAAATATCATAGATGATCCAATTCACACCATATCGCCATTTCAGCCAATTCTGATTATTTCAGAATTAAATATATTATTTAATTTATTTTTTAATTAAATATTCACCATTATTTAATTAGACCACCATTTAACTCACTATATCACTATTTATATAATTAAATAAATTAATTATAATACCTCTGCCAATGCGGGTCATTACAGGCGGGCTAGAGCGTCTCGAATTCGGTAGAGGACGATCCCTTGCCTCGTTTCACAGATGGAAACCCAACTTCCAATACGTGACTTTGCGGTTTTGATTGTAAAGCCAAGTATGACAACATAGTGGTATGGGGCACTTATGACGTCTATGATTGATATTTATGATTGAAATTGTTTTGACATTATACACTTATAGTAATAATAAAACATGAAATTTAGCGTATCAAGCATTCTTTGGCTATTATAAGGTAAAAACCCTATCCTCCGGCTTGCGTTGCATTATGTGATGGGACTTGGGTCTTATAATAGCTTCATTGTTCTTTATTTAGCATTGCACTGTTGTTTTATGCACTAATATTCTTGGGAGGAAACCCATTCCGTGTTATATGGCGTGATCCCTTGACTTACCTAACTTTAAAATCAAAAGAATAACTGTTTTATTTCTCATGTCAATCCTATGATTGACCTGGAGTTTATTGTTTTAACCTCAACTCTGGTGCCCTTATTTTGACATGGGCAGCTAGTAGTTTTGGTTTTGCAGATTTATATTAACAGGATCCTGGTTTACAGTAGGAACGATACTCGAAAAGCTCTGTATCCGTGTCTTACTTTCAGTTGTGTATTGTATTATTTTTCCGCTGCAGTAATGTAATTAAATCTCTGATATTTCTCTGGTGTATAATATTTATTCATACTCTGTATATTCTTATAATCTGATGGAATTGTTGTAATATACAATGAAATGTTCTTCTGTTTGCGTTCTGATGTGGCTTGTTCTCAATTCAATCCGTGCTTTCCTTACGGGGAAGTTCGGGTCGTTTCATCGTGGTATCAGAGCTTTGGTTTACAGAGCTCGGAGAACAAGACACGTTAGAACCAAACGAAAGAATTCATCAGAGATTGGATTAGTAATATCCAATAAGAATGACTCGTTAAAGATGGGATCAGCAGTATCCTAGAACGAGTGTGAAGAGTATATTTTTAAAATGAAAACAATTTTTGTTACGAAAATTTAAATCAACTATTCATATTTGATTATTATTTTTATACTGAATTTGGACAATCAAGTATATAAAGATTTTGCGTATACGTCTGATCCGCGTGTATTTGAAGTTTTAATATACTGGATAGATATAGAATCAGACTCTAGTTGCCCGTGGATGTTCTGATGGTGGTTCGAAACATCATCATATTTTATGTTCGAGTGACGAAAGTGGGATTTCTATATGATTCCAATTGACTGGTGTGAGAACCAAAATTAGATAGGGCTTATTGTTGTGATCTGGCATCAAAATTGTGATTTTTGACTATATATCAAAGTTATGAATTTGAAATGATAATCAACTAATTGATTGCTGATTGTGTTGTTTGATTATTGGTTGATTAATTAAAATTTGAACCGTTTGGCCAAATTGTATCAAATAGTGAGCTGTATTAAAAATTAGTCGCATTTGCATGCATATACATGTACTTATATTGAACAGGTCATTGCAAGGAGGCTAGAGCAGAAGAATAAAATTGTTTGCCCGACAAATAGGTACATGTTTACAAATTTATTGGGTTTGGATGATTTTATGAGCCGATTGGCTAGCCGCTTGGCTATTTCTTTTTCTTTTTGGATTGGTGAGGGCCATGGGAGGCTACTTGAAATATCCCAAAGCTCCCCGGGCAGGTAAGGTTATGGAGAAATTTTTCGAAAATTTAGGGTGTTAGCCAATTTTTGAAAAACTTGAAAAGTTCTTAGAAACATAAAAGTTGAAGAACTTAAGCAATAAAGAAAATAATGAAAGCTGAGTTGATTAGTTAAACAACTTTCAGCTTCGTTCCTTTTTGGGGACGTAAATTTTTAAGTGGGGGAGATTGTAATAACCCGGAAATCCGAGCCAATTTAAAAATTTTATTTTGGCAATTTTAATGAATTTTGGATATTTAAAATGAATTATTTTAAATAATAACGTCAAGAAGTTTAATTTGAATAGAATTCGAACGTATATATTTATATAGAACGTCGTTAGAACATAAATATTTATTTATTTTTATTTTAAAAGGAATTGAAAATGGCACGGTAATTTGAAAATTCGATTTCAAAGTTCAAATGAATGTAAAGGATTCAAAATAAATCGGATTTTAGTGAAACCAAAAATATTAGAATCTAATTGAGAATATCTTTCCAAAGAATCCAAAAAAATTGAAATTTCATAGCGGGGATAAAAAGTTATGCCCAGTTAAAACTTCAGAATAGTCGTTATGGAATTCTGGCCCTTAAAAATGGAAATTTTGCAAATGACCTCGGTTTTCGACGAAACCACTTTTGTTGGATCCATGATGTCAAGTTATTGCTAGATTCCAAAATTCGTAATTTTTCGAATCAATATGTGAGCGTGGCGAAGTTAAACGTGTTTTGATAGTTTTAGTCAATTTCGATCGACCAGAAAATGAACATTTTTTAAATGATCTCAGAATTTGATGATATTAATTTTGTTAGAACCGTATCATTAATACGAAGCTAGAAAATATTTTTCGGGAATTTTTAGAGTCCGATGTGGCCTCGGTAAATTAAAATGTGCGTTCAAATTCAATATATAGATTTATATTTTAAAATAGGTGGAAAATAATCAAAACATCCAAATTGGCTTATGAAACATATCCCATTGTGTTCGTAATAGGGGTATTACATTAGGGACGACAGTCGTTGAATCCGGTTTTGAGTTCCTATGCGAAAGCACATATTTAGGAATTAAATATTATATAATATAAATAAAAATTCAATCCTCCTACACCTCTCTCTCCTGGTCAACGCTCTCCCTCTCTAACTTTATCTCATATCATATGAAATTGAAAAAGAAAGAAAAAGAAAAAGAAAAAGAAAACAACTAAACGATTACCGTTGCCGCCACCCAACGTCCACCGCGCCGCCGCCGGAGCTAGCGCTCTTCCTCTCACCGCCGACGCTCCTTTTTCGCTCTGCCCCTTCTTCTATCGAAACCCTAGCACCCACGAGAAACCGCACCAGAGGACGCCATCGCCCCTAAGCCGCCGCCAACAACCACTTCGCGCCACACCACGCCCAGTCCAACGCCGAGCATCTCAGCGCCCTTCCCCCCACCTCTAGTTGAAGTAGCCCCCTCTCCCTTTTCTGCTGCAATTTTTATTATTCATTTGTTTATTTTTATTTATTTAGTATAATTACTTACAAAACGATTAGAAATCAGTTTTTAGCTTATATAAAATCAGTTTTTAGTTTATATAAATCAGTTTTGTTTAAGATCTGACTTTATTTAAATCAGTTTTTATATATATTAAATCAGTTTTTATATGTATTAATCATTGTTTTATAAATCATTTTTCAATTTATAGTTATGATTTTTAATCGCTTAAAGATTATATTTTTATTAGCTTAAAGATTATATTTTTATTCGCCGAAAGATTATATTTTTATTCACTTAATGATTATATTTTTATTCGCTCAAAGGTAAGATCTTTATAAAGAAGAAAGTTTGAATTTTTATAAAAGAGAAGGATTGGATTTTTCTTCATGTAAATGAAGTAGAAAGGTAGGATTTTTATACATGATAAAAATTGGATTTTTATTTATTTGAATAAGATATAAAAATATGATTTTTCTATTATAGAGGATATAAAAATATGATTTTTATATTATAGAAATAATAAATATATGATTTTTATAATATATAGATGATAAAAATTTGATTTTTACATATGTAGTAGAGATATAAAAATATGATCTTTATATATAAAAATGTGAGAGAATGGCGAGAGAAAAATATGTTTTTTTTATATACGAACTAACGATATAAAAATATAATCTTTATATAGGATGTAGTGTTGTCAAAAAATATAATTTTTAACACAAACGGTGTTGAACAGATCAAGTTGGAAACAAGACGAAGTTTTCCTACACATGAAGAGTCGTAACATTTGGTTTAGCTAATGGGTGACAACTCCTCACTTTTAATTTATTTTCTAGTTGAAATATATATCAGGATGCAGACGGTGCTTAGTAGCACCCGACACCCGTCGTCCACAGACCATGGACGACTTGTTTGATTTTGTTGTGTTGCGAAAATTGATTGTGTTGTTGAAATAAAATATATATTCTTGTGTTGAAATAAAATATATATTCATGTGTTGAAATAAAATATATATTCATGTGTTGAAGTAAAATAAATATTCATTTACAAATCGAAAGATTTGTTTATATACACCGATTTGACTGATATTGATTGGGATGATAAATTTTACACATCGCCCAACTACACAAATAAAAATCTTTGTTTGTTGATTTGAAACCCCACACGAGTATTGGGATGATATTTGACGTACACTAATCCCGATTGTTTAGTTGTATGTCATTCGATGGGTTGATAGACTATGTAAGCATTAATTATTTAAATTTAATGCTTATTCAGTTGTGTGGTGCACTCTGGATGATGGTTGATGATTTATCATTGCTATTATATACATCTTTTGTAGGGAATCCATATAATTAACATTATATGGTAATTGATTGGGCCTCATTCCAATTGGGAAAATAAGGAATAATATAAAAGAAAATTCATGTGTTGAATAGAATAAATATTCATGTGTTGAATAGAATAAAAATTCATGTGTTGAATAGAAAGAAAATTCATGTGTTGAATAGAATAAATATTCATGTGTTGAATAAAATAAATATTATTGTGTTGAATAGAATAAACATTCATGTGTTGAATAAAAGCCGTGTTGATTAGATATGCGCCATTTAGACGTGAACGATATTTATATCGTTTATATTCGTTTTTATAATGAATATAGAAAAGGAAGTGATTTCAAAATATAACGTTTTGAAAATATTATCATTTATATATCGATGATATAGAATATTCAGTTTTGATTAAAAATTGAATATGAAGTTGAAATCGTTTTGAAAACATATTTTATATGATTTATAAAATACGTTTTGAAAGGAAATCGACGGAATATATATATAATATATTATATATATAATGGCCTGAATAGAATGCGCCGTGGCAGTTCGCGAATTTCGACCATTGATTTCGATTGGACATTACGGGAGATCCGACCGTCGGATTCTCCTAAAACTGGAACCGTTGGGTTTGTATCGAAAATAGCTTTCTAAGAATATTAGAGATTTAAAATCTAACGGTTGGATTCGGAGTTATGCCCAAATCAAATTTGGAAAAGGTCGCTGTAAGTGCAATTCGATGGTCGTTGAAGGAAATTGACTGTACGGGCCTTGATAAAATTATTAAAAATAGTAATAATTTGTGTAAAATCATAAGAAATGATTTGGAAAGAATTAGGATGAAAAACTCCATATTTGAGAAGATAAAAATAGATTTTTATCGAAATGAGCTAGTTTTGAACTAGAATTGTTATCCCATTTATTTTTAAAATAAATAAAGTGGATTTGAAATGGTTTTGAAAATAACCAGAATTTCCAATATATAAAGTGGAAATGGATTTGAATCGAAATTGCCTTTGGAATATTTCGATGTTGGATTTCGTGATTATACAGATATTGTTATGGAAATTTGAAAGATATAATTATATCGTTATTTCCAATACGATATTTGTTGGTCGTAGAATTTGATATTGAATATAGGCCGATATATTTTATATTCAGAGCCATGTATTTAATATCAAATGGGATTTGGGTTTGTCGTGAATGGTGTCTTCATTAACACTGTTCTTAAACTCAGTTGAAAAAAGATTAAATCTTTTAATTTAAATTTAATGAAGTGTACCAATTAAATGAGATTTAATTGGAATTGGATTAGAATGTGATTTTGGGTTTATCGTGAACCGTGTTTTAAATGACATTGATTCTTTATCCCAGTTAAAGACAGGATAGGTTTTTCCCAAGTTAAACAATCATTAATATTGATTTTTGGGAAGATTAAAATCAAGTGGAGTTTTAATGAATCTTTAATTAGATTGAAATGATGGAGTATCACTAGTTTTGCTCCAGGCGATAGTTAAATCTTTAATTAGATTTGAATGTGAAATGGTAATTGCCGATGACGCTGTGGTGTTAGATATGAAGTATGGCCGTTTTACTTCACAAGATGAATAGGATGGGAGTGGAAAATAAAATAAATGATTACTTCGGTGTGGTTCGCTAATCCCGACTAGTGCAGATAAACCATAATTTGGTTTGAATTGATATTCAAAGGAAGATTAAAGAATAAATTTAAAGAATTTATCTTTGATAAAATTAAAGCGAACCTTTCCCAAAGTATAAGAGTGTTTGAATAAAAGAATATTTTGAGTTGGAATGAGGCATATGTTGTGTTTGTGTAACACTTGTTTATTATATACGCGGGTTATTCAGGAAGACCGGGTTTACCCCATTCTGAATAACTGATTCGACGATGTGTCGAGGATGAAGACGGTGGTCGAAGACCGGAGGTCTTCACATCGTTTGGGTGATTACTGATGATCTTGATTGGGCTGTACACCAAAGAGGTGGGAATCAGTTGGTGATCGTCCAGACGTACTTGGAGCCGATGAATATGCGAGGTACAAGGTGCCTCCGGTTTCGTTCAGACCCAGAACGAACTTGTAAATGGACTGTGTGTCTGACATTGGATTTTATTCTGTGTGATTGATTTCTATTAAACATATATCTGTTTGGCAGTGGAGAATTTATTCTCTTGCTTAACGCCCTTCTCTGAGACCTACGAGCTCAGGGGTTATGTATTGATGGATATCACTTGCATGGAGTGAATTGCCTGTGTGGCATGCCTAAGTGGCAAATGATCAAGGCTTTTGTTGAAAACAAAGTCTTGTGGTTGATGATCAAAGCACGGCATGTGTGGCATAGCTTTGTATAGCGTTGATTCGCGAGCCTTACACCCCGGTTGTGAACCAGAAACGGGAGAAGACCTCAGGGGGGCATGCGTTTCCTTCTAGCTAGGGTGGTGTCAGTGACCTACCAGGCCTGACATTTATATTATTTTCACCTGTGTGGTTGTTGCTATTGCGAGGCGCCTCGGATATATTGGTGACTATGTGGAGCCGATGGAGTCATTTGGCTCATTTATGCCCCCAAAGGGCGGGGAAATGCAGTGTTCAGGCATAATAATCTACATCGGTGGACCGGCCCTGATGATCCAAGGCTTGCCTGAGGAGCGGGCTAAAGCGTCTCGAATTCGGTAGAGGACGATCCCTTGCCTCAGTTCATAGTTGGAAACCCAACTTCCAATACGTGAATTTGCTGTTTTGATTGTAGAGCCTAGTACGGTGATATGTGGTATGGGGCACTTATGCCGTCTATGATTTAAATTTATGATTGAAATTGTTTTGACACTATACACTTATAGTAATAATAAAACATGAAATTTAGCGTATCAAGCATTCTTTGGCTATTATAAGGTAAAAACCCTATCCTCCGGCTTGCGTTGCATTGTGTGATGGGACCTGGGTCTTATAATAACTTCATTGTTCTGTATTTAGCATTGCGCTGTTGTTTTATGCACTAGTATTCTTGGGAGGAAACCCGTTCCGTGTTATACGACGTGGCCCTTTGACTTACCTAACTTTAAAATCAAAAGAATAACTATTTTAGTTCTCACACCAGTCCCATGACTGACCTGGAGTTTATTGTTTTAACCTAAACTCTGGGTGCCCTTATTTTGACACGAACAGCTAGTAGTTTTGGTTTTGCAGATTTATATTCACAGGATCCTGGTTTACAGCTGGAACGATACTCCGAAAGCTCTGTATCTGTGTATTACTATCAGTTGTGTATTGTATTATTTTTCCGCTGCAGTAATGTAATTAAATCTCTGTTATTTCTCTGGTGTATAATATTTATTCATACTCTATATATTCTTGTAATATGATGGAATTGTTGTAATATACAATGAAATGTTCTTCTATTTGCGTTCTGATGTGGCTTGATCACAATTCAATCCGTGCTTTCCTTCACGAGCAAGTTCGGGTCGTTTCACTGGGTCTGATTCCAATTGAGAAAGAACGAACATTTTAAATTAAAGAATATTTTAAAATGACGAAGAATGAATATTTTAAAATAATATTCAGTAATAAATCAAAATATGATTTTGATGTCCGATTTGGGAAGGACACGAAAATATTGATATATATATATATATATATATATATATATATATATATATATATATATATAAAGTCGTGTTGATTAGATTAACACCATTTGACATGAACGATATTTATATCGATTTTATTTATTTTTATAATGAATATCGAAAAGGAAATGATTCCAAAATCTATTATTTTGAAAACATTATCACTTATATATTATAATGATAAGGAAAATTCAATTTTGATTTCAAATTGAAAATGAAGTTAGAATCGTTTTAAAATACGTTTTAAATGGAAATCGACGAAATATATATATTCTATATTTTATATATTTAATGGCCTGAATAGAATGCGCCGCACCGCGGCAGTTCGCGAATTTCGACCACTGACTTCGAATTGACATTACGGGAGATCTGACCGTCAGATTCTCCTAAAACAGGAACCCTTGGGTTCGTGTCGAAAAGAGCTTTCCAACAAATATAAATGATTTGAAATCTAATGGTTGGATTTGGAATTATGTCCAAATCAAATTTGGAAAAGATCGCTGTAAGTGTAGTTCGATGACCGTTTATGGAAATCGACTGGGCCTTGATAAAATTATTGAAAATATTAATAATTGGTGTAAAACCATAAGAAATGATTTGGAAAGAATTAGGACGAAAAATTCCATATTTATTAAGATAAAAATATATTTTTATCAAAATGAACTAGTTATGAACTAGAATTATAATCCAATATTTTTAAATAAATAAATTGGATTTGAATGGTTTCAAAAATAACTAGAATTTCGAATATATGAATTGGAATGGATTTGAATCAAAATTGTCTTCGAAATATTTTGATATTGGATTCCGTTATTATACAGATATTGTGGAGGAATTTGGAAGACATATATCGTTATTCCCAATACGATATTTGTTGATTTCAGAATTTGATATTGAATATAAGCCGATATAATTTCTATTCAGAGCCTTGTATTTAATATTGAATTGGATTTTGGGTTTGCCATGGATGGTGTCTTAAATAACACTGTTCTTAAACTCCGTGTGAAAAGAATAAATCTTCTAATTAAGATTTAGTGAAGAATTTCCAATTAATTAATATTTAATTGGAATTGAATAAAAGAATTGGATTTTGGGTTTGTTGTGGATGGTGCCTTAAATAGCACTATTCTTAAACCCCGTGTGAAAAGAATAAATCTTTTAATTAAGACTATTAGAGCTTCCAGCTAATTAACATTTAATTGGAATAAAATGGGACGTGAATTTGGTTTATCGTGAACTGTGTTTTAATGACATTCGTTCTTTAACCCGATTTACAGTGAAATGTGATTGGGAATTTGTAAATCTTTTTATTAAGATTTAATGGAAATTTTCCAAAGTAACGTTTTCCAATTTAATATATTAAATTGGAATTGAATTCGATTTGGTAATAATCGAAGTGAGCTTCTGTGGAGGAAGACTGTTAATATATATGGAATTTAAAAGGCTTTGTCGTTTTTTCATTTATATTATTATTTGGATATGGAAATTGATATCGATTATATATTGATCTATTTTCCGTGAAGATTCCATAATTAATGGAATGTGATTTTGGATTTATCGTGAACTGTGTTTTAAATGACATTAGTTCTTTAACCCAGTTAAAGACAGGATTACATGTCTAACATTGTATTTCGAACTGTATGGTTGGTCTTTGCTAAATATATATCTGTTTGGTGGTGGAGAATTTATTCTCTTGCTTAACACCCTTCTCTAAGATGTAGGAGCTCAGAGGTTATATATAGGCAGAAATCAATAGTACAACGTAGATTGTCGATGCGGCATGTTTGATTTTCCATAGTTAAATAATCATTAATATTGATTTTTAGGAAGATTAAAACCAAGTGGAGTTTTAATGAATCTTTAATTAGATTGAAATGCGAATGGGATAATTTAAATAATCAATTTGGGAAATGATCGAGAGTGGGGTATCACCAGTTTTGCTCCAAGCGATAGTAAAATCTTTAATAGATTTGAACGTGAAATGGTAATTAAATTTACCGATAACACTGTGGTGTTAGATATGGAGTATTACCAGTTTTGCTCTATGGGATGAATAGGTTAGGATTGGGAAATAAAATAAATGATTACTTCGGTAAGGATCGTTAGTCCCGACTAGTTTGGATAAACCATAATTTGGTTTGAATTAATATCCAAAGGAAGATAAAAGAATATATTTAAAGAATTTATCTTTGATAAAATTAATGGGAACTTTTCCCAAAGAATATGAATATTTAAATAAAAGAATATTCGGAATTGGAATGAGGCGTATGTTATGTTTTATAGCAATTGTTTTTAATATACACGAGTTATTTGAAAAGGATAGGTTTATACATATTCTAAATAACTGATACGATGATAAGTCGATGATGAAGACGGTGGTTGAAGACAGGAGGTCTTCACATCGTTTGGATGATTACTGATGTCTTGATTGGGTTGTACACCGAAGACGAGGTAATAAGTGGTGATTGTCCAGACGTACTTGGAGATCGACCGGATGTGCGAGGACCTCTTTCCTGTATTGCACATACGGGACGAGGAGTAAGGTGCCTCTGGTTTCGTTCAAACCTAGAATGAACTAGTACATGGATGTATGTCTGACATTGGATTTTATTCTGTGTTGATTGATTTCTATTAAATATATATTTGTTTGGCGGCAGAGAATTTATTCCCTTGCTTAATGCCCTTCTCTGAGACGTACGAGCTCAGAGGTAATATATCGATAGATATCAGTCACATGGCATGAATTGCCTGTGTGGCATGCTGAGATGCAAATGATCAAGGCTTCTGTTGTAAAGCAGAGTCTTGTGGTTGATGATCAAAGCACAGCTTTAATATAGCATAGCATTGTGTATAGCGTTAATTCGCGAGCCTCACACCTCGGTTTGAGTCAAAAATGGAATAAGGGACCCAAGGAGGACATGACATTTCTTTCTAGCTATGGGTGGTGTCATGGTATGGAGCCCAAACATTTATTATTTTTACCTATGTGATTGTTGGATTGCGAGGCGCCTCGGTTATATTGGTTACTACGGAGCCGATGGATACAGGTCCTATAGGACTGGGAAACGTGTGTTCAGGGATAATTAATCCACAAACGTAAGTGTGGAACAGCCTTGGAGGATCCAAGGGTCTTTTGCAGGGGATCCTGAGGCATTTGCTCGAGTGTCTCGAAGCCGGGGAGGAGTACATTCCTTGCCCCGACTCATAACGAAAATCCAGTTTCCAATACGCGACATTTCGGTTTTTATTGTAGAGCCTAGTATTGGCAATATGATATATGGTACCCATGCCATCTATGATTGATACATTTATATTTAAAGTTGTTTTAGACACTATGCACTTATAATAGTATCAAATGATTTGTTTTAAACGTACCAAGCATGTTTGGCTATTATAAGGGAAAACTCTATCCTCCGGCTTGCGTTGCATTGTATGATGGGACCTAAGTCTTATAATAGCTTCATTTTCCAAAAAGCATTGCGTTGTTTATAACTTTTTATGCACTAGTAGTCTCGGGAGGAAACACGTTCCATGTTATACAGCGTGGTCCCTTGATTTACCTTATTTATAAAGAAGTTAAGTTTTAAATAACTGTTTTAGTTCTCACACCACTCACATGACTGGCCTAGAGTTTATTGTTTTAACTCAAACTCTGGGTCCCCCTATTTTCCACACGGGCAGCTAGAAGTTTTGGTTTTGCAGATTTATTTTTACTGGACCCTGGTTTACAGCTAGAGCTATATTCAGAACGCTCTATATCCGTGTATTTCTTTCAGTTGTGTTTTGTATGATTTTCCGCTACATTTTAATTTGTAAATCTCTGATATTTATCAAATGTAAATTATTTGTCCATACTCTGTATATTCTTGTACTCTGATGTAAATTATTGTAATAAGAAATAAAATGTTCTTCTGCTTGTGTTCTAATTTGTCGTGTTCTCAACTCATCCGGGCTTTCCCGTAAGGGCAAGTTTGGGTCATGTCAAATTCTATAGTAATGAAAGCTAAAACATGAATAAAACAAGGGTGGGAAGGTCAAAGCACAACTACTAAAGTAAGGTGAACGAATCAAAATGAACAAAGGAACTATATATTCTCAAGGCCAAGGGGGTAAATGATGCTACTATGAAACGTCTTTGATTAATTCACTTTAGTTCAATTTTCAAAATATTAACATTTGTCGTTGTAAAATTTAAAGCTCGTTTCTTTTTCTTAAATTTTATTCAAGTTACCTTCTTTTTAAATTTTCAATTTAATTCTAACATAAACATGTCATTCTAGATTTTTACAGATCATAATTTTTTTCCAGTTTCATCATTCATTATTCACCTTACAATTTAATTTTAAAACATTCGATTGTAAATTCTACTTATATTTCATAATAACGTACCTTAATTTAAATTTTGATCATTTACCCAAGTTCACCTTAATTTTACAAAAGCATTTTCATTAAAATTTATCCAAATCATTTTCGAATATTTATCAAAATAATTAGTCTAAGTATTTCTCGATGTTTTATCAGAATCATATAGTCATCCCGCTTTCGAAAATCAAAAATAAATACTAGTGATGTCGCGACAATCACCAGAATCATCTCCAAGCGACTAGAGTGTGATTTCATTTCTATCTAGTACAGATAGGACTTTGTATATACGTTAGCTAGGCGTATATTCAAAATCTTACATACTCAATAATCCAACCTTGACGTCGAACAAATACTCAAAATTCTTTTGATAAGAATACACCATTTCCAAATATATAAGACAAATGGTATATTTCAAAATAATTTATCAGTTTCAAAATAAATTTGTTTCGAAATTTATTAATTTCAAAATGCTTCCGCTGCGCTACTGTTTCAAAATATTAGTTTCAAAGCCATTTATATTACAAATTACGCTCTCTCTCTCTCATGTAATTTCTAGAGAATGATATCTTATTTTACTCCATAAGCTAAGCTTTGTATAAACCAAAGATCTGATACCAACTATAACGACCTGCCTTTTTGCCCGCTTTAAGTCGGTAATTAAACCAACTCAAAACGTTCAAACAACATATAGCTAATTAGCTTACATGGTTCAATAGAATCAGACACAGAAATAACAAAATAAACAAACTATAATATCACACAACAGAAACATTTTACAAAAAATTTCAGAATTTGTACAAAACTAAAACTTTACACAACAAAAATGTATATACATAGATTTTAATAAATAAGAATTACATATTTTATGATCCAGAGCGTGCGTGTCTTCACATTCTTCTAACTTTGATAGCTGAATTCTTTAAATCTGTAATACTCGGATCTGACCCGAGCATTTCATGCAAAACATAAAACACTCGAGTTAGGATTAATCTTTGTTCAAGTAAATTTGTTCAAAAATGAGACTCAAATATAACCGTTAATCCCATAACTACAGGAAGTAACTAAAATCCATGATACATGCCCAGTGCCAAATATTCATGGTTAATAAATCTTGTGCAGAATCAAAAGAAGCATGAGATAACACAAGTGAAGAGTCCAAATGGCGGCCAAACAGGTCGAAGAAAAACAATAATAGGGGCCAAAAATGTGTAAACTATCAAACGATAAATGACATGTAAGAGGCAACAAACGAGCAACTGACGCTAGGTGGTACAATGAACCCTTTTTTCCAAGTGAACTTTAAAGTCTTATTTTATTTTGATGTCAACAAAACCCAAAACTGTGCAAGTATACATGCCGATATATGTAAGATGCCAATATAAATAAGATAATAAACTTCCAATGTGTCCATATTTATAATCAAGCATGTAATACATGTTTCAACATTTCAACAAGTTCGAGTATGGTGCAACAGTGGACGCAAGAAGGTGTTTGACTACCACACAGAGATTTCTTTTTCTAGCAGACAAAAGATTTTATTCCTATTACATATTATATTATCCTACTATTCAAAAAAAAAACTAAACATAGTCATGATTATTCGCAGCTATTCTTTTCATCTAGGGTACAATCTAGTTTATTAGTTCTTTTTCACAGTGATGTGCAATAACGAATTGGCATATATTTCAAATATGCCAGGTTGACAAGAGCAAGAGGGGGTACGAACAACATATGAAACTTGGCCAGCAAATGTAATTAAACCATATTTTATAGCATAGAAAAGATATACATACAGTTATGTCATATACAAAATTAAGCCTCACATAAACATGACAAATACAAGGGGTACAAACAGTATATGCACCGTGGTCTACATATACGTACAAAATCAAGCCTCGCATAAACAAGACAGGCAGGAGGAGGGTATGAACACTCTATGTAACTTGGTCAGCAAACGTAATAATTATATTACAGTAACTCAATTGAATAAATAAAAGTGAATCAAAGGCTAATCATGAGTGAAACCTCACCTTAGAACAATAGTGATTTAAGTTACAGCGGCGAATAGAATTAGGAATGTAATAACCCGGAAATTCTGAACCAGTTTAAATTTTTTATTTTGGCAATTTTAATGAATTTTGAATATTTAAAATAGATTATTTTAAATAATAACGACCAGAAATTTATTTTGAATAGAATTCGACGTATATATTATATACGTCGTCGTTAGAATATAAATAATTATAAATAGAATTGAAAATGGCGCGGTAGTTCGATAATTCGATTTCAAACTTCAATTGAGCATACCGGGTGCAAAACAATCCGGATTTTAGTGAAACCAAAAACATTAGGATCTAATTGATAATATCTTTCCAACGAATCCAACAAATCAAAATTTCATAGCGGGAATCAAAAAATATGTCCTGTTGAAAATTCTGAATAGTCGCTATGAGATTCAAGCCCTTAAAAATGGAGATTTTGCAAACGACCTCGGATTTCGACGAAACCACTTTTGTTGGATCCGCAGTGTCAAATTATTGCTAGATTCCAAATTTCATAATTTTTCGAATCAGTATGTGAGCGTGGCAAAGGAAAACGCGTTTGACCAGTTTCAGTTGATTTTAATCGACTGGAAAATGGCCATTTTTCCAACAGTCTCAGAATTCGACGAAACTAGTTTTGTTAGGACCGTATCGTCAATACGAAGCTAGAAAATATTTTTCTAGAATTTTTAAAGTTCATATGCGACCCCGGTAGTTTGAAATGTACGTTTAAAATTCAATATAAAGATTTATATGTAAATTCAACGGAAACTAATCGAAACGATCAAATCAGCTTGTGATACATATCCCATTGTGTTCGGAATGGGGGTAAAACGCTATGGACGACAGGCGGTGGGCCTCGTTTAGAGGTCGTATGTAAAAGTCAACTTTTTTTGCAAAATAAAATAATTAAATAAATAAAAAATTAATCCCCTCCCTCTTCCTATACGTTCTGCCCCCCCCCCCCCTTTTCAAAATCATTTCAGAAATAAAAAAAGAAGAAGAAGGAAGAAGTGGTGGAGAGGAGCATCGCGCCCCCCTCCAAGGCGGCGCCGCCCACCGCCTCATCGGAGGAAACCCCCCCCCCCCAACCGCGACGCAACTCTCTCCCCCCCCCCCCTTCCTCGTCAGATCGCGATACCCTTCTCCCTCCCCCCTCTGCCTCGTGTCGCGCCACCGACCGAAGACTCCACCCCCTCCCTCGTTTCAGGAATCGCGACAACCACCCCCCCCCCCCCCACTGAAGCCGCGACCGCCCAAACACCTCCGCCTGCTCCTCCTCCTGCCGCCGAGCCTGGCCATCACCCCCCCCCCCCCCCCCATCGCTGGTATGTTTTTATTTTTATTTTATTTTCTTATTTTATTTTATTTTCATTTTCATTAAAATACAGAAAAAAACAATTAGGGTTTTTGGTAATAGAAAAAATTAGATTTTTCATGTTGTAAAAATTATATTTTTGGTAGTGTAAAAATACGATTTTTAATGTATGGATAGCATATAAAAAAATGTAATTTTTTATTTACACTTATAGCTTTGAAATGGAAAATATGATTTTTATATTTTTAAAGGATTAAAAATATGATTTTTATATTTTTAAAGTATTAAAAATATAGTCTGTACTATATAAATGATGTAAAAATATGATTTTGTTTATGTAGAGAAGTAAAAATATAATTTTTGCATGATAGGAATATTAAAAATAGCATCTATATATGTGTAGCAGAATATCGATATTTTTAGATATGAAAAGACGATGTTTTGAAATGAGTAGTGAAGTAAAAATATGATTTTTACTTCGAGGAAAATATAATCTATATTTGAAAAGGCAAAACTTCATATATAAAAAGGCGAAAACTTCATATTTGAAAAGGCGAAAACTTCATATATAAAAAGGCAAAACTTCATATATAAAAAGGCAAAACTTCATATATAAAAAGGCGAAAACTTCATATTTGAAAAGGCAAAACTTCATATTTGAAAAGGCAAAACTTCATTTATAAAAAGGCAAAACTTCATATTTGAAAAGGCGAAAACTTCATATTTGAAAAGGCGAAAACTTCATATTTGAAAAGGCGAAAACTTCATATTTAAAAAGGCGAGATCTTTATATATAGAATAACGATGTAAAAATAGAATTTTTATCTATATAGTAGCGGTGTAAAAATAGCATTTTTATCCTTATAGCGTGATAGTAAAAATTCGATTTTTATCCATATAGCGGGATAGTAAAAAATTCGATTTTTATATATTGAATAGCATAATAAAAATTCGATTTTTATATATTGAATAGCATAATAAAAATTCGATTTTTATATATTGAATAGCAAAGTAAAAATTCGATTTTTATATATTGAATAACAAAGGAAAATTTTGATTTTTATATATTGAATAGCGAAGTGAAAATGTGATTTTTATATATATAGTGGCTACGGGCAACGAAGATGACTAAGAGAAGAGAACGACGAAGATTTCTCTAAATGAAGTGCCGTGAAGTTGGATAGCTATTTGTGAGAATTTCTCACCTTTCAATTTCTTTTTCTAGTTATATATATATACTAGGATGCAGACGGTGTTTAGTAGCACCCGACACAATCGTCCACAGACCATGGACTTGTTTGTTTGGTTGCATAGATTAGTTGGATTATTTGATTGAAATTGAATTGTTTGGTGAAATGAATTGATTTGATTGATGTGTGAATGGCGTGGGCCTTCACTAGACAGGGGATAAGGCTAGGCCTCGTCCCGTTTCTAGTATCGTGCCGTTATGCCGCCGAAATTTTCTAAAATAAGTTAGAAAAATAAAAATATCATTTTATTTAAAGAATGAACTGAATAGAAATTCATAAATTAAAATAAAATGCTTTGTCGTTAAAAATATAATTTTTAACGTGGAAGTGAATAAAATAAAATATTCATTTACAAACCGGACGGTTTGTTTATGTACACCTATTTGAATGACATTGATTGGGTTGATAAATTTTACACATCGCCCAACTGCACAAATGAAATCTGTGTTTGTTGATTTGAAACCCCACACGGGTGTTGGGATGAAATTTGAAGTTCACTCATCCTGATAGATTAAATATGTCGATCGATTGATTGACAGGCTGTTATAAGCGTTAGATATCTATATTTGATGCTTATACAGTGTAGTGCACTTTGGTTGATGGTTGATTATTTTTCAATGATATTATATACATGTGTTGTATGAAAATCCATATAATTAATTTTATATGGTGATTGATTGGGCCTCATTCCCATTTAGAAAATAAAGGATAATATCATATAAAGGTTCATGTCTTGATTGTACTCATCCGTTGAGATTAGTCATGTGTTGAACGAAATATTTTAATAATAAAATTGTAGTGACCCGGATTTTGAGCGACTTTGGTTATCGACGTAAGCTCGACGTCGATAACCAAAACATCGAAAAATCCCGGGAATTAATGAAAGAAATTAGAAGGTGAGAATAGATAAGATAGAAACTTAGAATAGAAGAAGAAGAAGAACATACAACATCATCAGGGTAACACGAATCTCACAGCGGAACGAATAAAATATAACATAACTTTTGAAATACAAAGTTATAACTGGTTATACATACCATTTCAGAGTACAACATATAACATCACAGCGGAATAAATAATAGCTATTGACTGCTGAAGCCTCCTGCTCCAAGCTCTTCAAGTATACCTGTAAATCCTGACTACTTGACTGCCCGTACAAATTTAGGCACCCAAGAGTTTAGGGAAAACAAAATAAACTCTGGGTCAGTCATGTGACTGGTGTGAGTAAACTCAAATCATTTAAAACAGGTATATGATATCTCATAAGACCACGCCGTGAATACGGAACGGGTTTTTCCCTTATGAGAATCCAAACATCTTTGAAAAAGCAATATCATTCTGATATTATAATATTGTCTAAATACAAATAGATATCAATCTTGCAGAAACGCTTGCATCTCACGTTACTACATATATAGTATATAATCAAAACCGCAAGCACGTATTGGGTAATGGATTTCCAACTATGACAAGGTATGGAACCACCTTCCGATCAGTGTACTCTCGGAACGATACACTGGAGTTCAACAAGAACATCTTGCAACTCAGCCACACATGACCGACCACTCATTTCGCTTGAGTGTATCGAATGTACATCACCAACGGTTGGGATCAGCAACCGTTCCCGTATATATATATGGGACAGCATTGATAGATTAAAGAAGCAAATGAATATTCTCTAGATAGGTGATTATACACCCTACTTCGGTGCGACCGACTTAGCCATGCTGCCTGCCCGATTTCTGTCATTTACCGGATGTGAAGCTAGAAGCTACGCATATCTTTTTCATATCATATCTTCATTTTCTTGGAATACCACATCGTCATACCCGCCAAATCATTATCGATTTCCCTAACGGTATCATGGGTATGAAGCTAAGAGAAACGAATTCCTCCGCCACCAAACGTAATACATTGAAGAGATCAACATATATGATTCGTTAGGAATACTCTGTTAGACATTCGTCCATACAAGTTGTCCTGGGACTGGACAAACCGAAGACACTATTCAGTACATCCATCTTAGGCACTGTTATCTAAGACTTATACAATAGCCCTTGTACTTTTACTCCATCTTCAATTTTCTTTGGCATATATGATTCGCACGCTTATGCCAATACAGAGTGGTTCTTCGGATAATAATCCAACCGGTCTCTCCATATTAACAATATTAAAATGGTCAAAACATTGATAGTCTGTGATTTAACTATCAAAGAAAAACTCGTGTGCAAACAACGATATTATTTCCAGACGGAAATTATATCAATCAATCATCATTCAACATTTATATCTTTAGTTCATTACTTTACTTATATCTTGTTTCCATATATTCAACCTTCCTTATTTTCTAATTTTAGAAAATATACTTTATTAACAATGGAAAACATTCCCATTTCCTGTTTCCTATATTAGAAAACACTTCTGATTTCTTATTTGGAAAACATTTCCAAAGTTCCTCCATTTGATTTAAACTGATGTTTAAATAAACATCGCTACGCCAACTCAAACAATTTACTGAATTCACTTAACCATCAATCACTATCAAACCTTACCATTCCTTAGTTAAGAAGGAAGTCAATCAAGTTGGGGTATAATTACCTCTCAGACCTTAACTGAACAACGTTATAACTTCGAAATAGTAACAATTTATCTTTTAAATCCTTTAACAACTTCTTTACGTAACTCTCAGATTCAATTTACGAATCCACTTCTTTATTGAAAACATTGATTTTAACGATAACGTTATAATCCCTACCTTCGCAATATCTAACTTCAATTATAACATTTATTCTTTAATTCGAATAATTAAACATAACCCTAATTTATTAGTGTATATTCTTGATTTAAAAACCGGAAAGTAAATATTACTTTCCCAAATTCGATGTAATTGAATTCGACGTATAACTCCCTTTCGAGCAAATCTCTATTTGATTAACTCTCCTTCGAATAACCTATATTCGATTATCTCTCTTCGAATAACTTATATTCGAAATCTCTCTCTTTCGAATAAACTATATTCGATCTCTTTCTTTCGAATACGCCATATTCGAAAATCTCTTTTCGATTAACTAATCGATAACTCCATTTAATTAAACTAAAATCAATAACTCCTTTCGATTTAAACTATAAATTGATAACTCCTTTCCTTTAACTCTATTCGAATAAACTATATTCGAAAATCTCTTTTAACTCCATTCGACTAACTAACATTCGACTAACTTTTTCGACTCTATTTGAATAACTAATATTCGACTAACTCCTTTGGATTAACTCCTTTTGATTAACTTATCTTAATTAACTCGACTTGATTAACTCCTATCGAATAACTAATCGATTTAACTCCATTCGCTTGACTCTAGATCGCAGCGACCACAATGGTTACGCCTGATTCCCTTAGGAAACATCCGACCGCCGTAGGCTATTTACAGCCCTGCGAATTACGCTAGCAGTCGTACAAAATGGCATCTTATTTGTATTAACTCTAACTGATTAACTCTACTGATTAACTTGACTTACCTAACTCAACTGGTTAACTCGACTTACTTAACCCAACTGGTTAACTCTAACTGAACTGGTTAACTCTACTGAACTGGTTAACTCTACTGATTAACTCTACTGTTTAACTCTAACTGGTTAACTCTAACTGGTTAACTCTAACTGATTAACTCTACTCAACTAACTTGACTCGGCTAACCCCATTCGAATAACATATTCGATTAACTAACTTTCGAATACCATATTCGATAAACTAACTTCGAATACCAAATTCGATTAACTAACTTCGAATACCAAATTCGATTAACTGCTTTCTAATTACGTTTATCCATTTAAAAAGGATTTCTTTTTTAACAACGTTTATTCATTTATAAAGATTTACTTTTAGTAACGGTTCTTCACTTTACAAATGATTTCCTTTTTAATTCTATTTGTAAATGGTTTTACAAATATTTCCCTTTTGATTTTATTTGTAAGTGTTTTACAAATATTCTCTTTCTATTTCATTTGTAAGTGTTTTACAAATATTCTCCTTTTCTAATTTATACTTAAAAATATTCTATCTCCTTAAATTCCTGGAAAAATTCGCCATAACCTCCTTTGTATCGGGAGTATCGGGAAAATCCCCAAACCGCTACACAAGCCTTTCCATTCAAAAAGAAATGATTTGCAGTTATTTCCATTTTGAATATCTCCTATTTATTTCTAAGTAAATAATCCCTATTTAATATTTTATTTATTTAACAAGTAAATAATCCATGTTATAGTATCTTATCTATTTATTCTAAATAAATAATTCACTTTATAAATATTCCATTTATAAAGATTTCCCTTAATTTATAATTCCACTTAAACGTATTTTCTATTTATAAATATTTCATTTATAAATACTGTCTTTTATAAAACCCTCTTGATTTTATAAATATTCTCTTTTCAATATTCCGGTATGTCACGATGTTCAATCATATCAAATCACAATGTTCAATATCGTCCATACACATATAATCAACAACGGATTATAAATCACGTCATATATCACAATATATGAAAACAATAAAAATAACTGTTGAGTCGGATTCCTCCAACCTGTTTCCCTGCATCCACAGATGTTACACAATAAAATCAATCATCATTTTCAGTTTCATATGATATATTCTGATAAACAGAATCAATACGGAAATTTAACTAACTGACTAGCAGTTCAATCAAACAGTCAACACACAATCAATCAGTCAATATTTAACAATTCTAAAAATACAACATGAAAATATAAACTGTTCAGAGTTAGTGAGATTTACTCACATTTGCAGTTCATCGTTAAAGAACGATAAACTGTTGTTTGATTTGAATCAAATAGTTTAATTCGTCGTAAATTCAAACGAGCTCCAATCCAACTCCAGTCAGCTTCATTGTGAAGCTCTCGTCCATACGGTCCCAACGCAACTTACGGTTCGAATTTCTGATAACGTATGATGAAGATATGCGTTATACAAGATGGTATACATTTTAAATAAAAATTAAACTAATTGATTATATAAATTTGGGCTTAACTTCCTTCATAAGGCCCATTATCAAATTAAAATACTCAGGCCCGAAATCCTCTTCTTCCCCAATTCATACGCACGCTTCCTATAGCTAGTCCACACCATTTTCAATTTTTCAAGCATCGATTCCAACCTCATCCCCCCACCGAACTCCACCACTCTTCCACCAATCTCTTTCTCTTCAATCTCTCTTCGATTCCATCACCTTTTTGCTGAGCTCGACGCCCCTATGTACCTTGCGTCCTCTGCTCAAAAACCACGGCACCAGAAAACTGTCGACAGTTTTAATGTCGATAAAACCCCCAAAAATCACAAATGATACCACTCTCTATGCTCAATTCAATCCCACCATCTACACCCTGAATTTCTACCTCAAACTCCCGCAAATCGGAACCCTAACTGGCACGGCAAAACTTCCAGCTCCCAGAACTTGCGTCGCATATACAGAAACAGATATGGATGGGAAGCTCAACTCACAAGGATGTCGTATATATTACTTTTGTGATTTATAGAATTTTATACCATTTTATTTTGATTATTTTTAAAGAGGATCGAACTCTGATTTTTCCTGGAAGAACTTTGGTGGCGGAAAAAAGAAAGCGTTGACTAGAAAGTGATTTTAGGGTTTTAGGAAATTTTGTGGGGTTATTTATAGAAGAAATAAATTATTTTAAAATGGATTATTTAATTCATTTATATCCTTACGTTGTTTGTGCTTGTCTTTAAAAATTCCTCTGATCACACATGACACCCAAAAATCACGAAACTGGACATGCAGCTAGAGTTCGACATTACGGTCCCAACGAAACTAGTTTCGTCGAATTCCGACTCCGTATGCTCACACAGCGTATTTTTAACCATCGAAATACTGCTTGTTTTTCACTCTAAAAATCCGTACGGCCACACAGTGACACTAAAAATCATGAAACTGGAAATCTAACAACTATTTGACATTGCGGATCCAACAAAACTGGTTTCATCGAATTCCGGCTTCGTTTGCAAAAGTGGCTATTTTTAATGCTTTGAATAGCCCATTTAAATATATAAATATATTTAAATAAAAATTTAAATATTAATAATTTAATATTATCGTATATCTTTACATATGATATCGTACAGCTCCAGAATATCATATCAGAATATACAGTTTGATATTTCAGATTTCAGATTATCTCGGTATTCAGTTCATATCGAAAATCCTTTTATAACGTATATAAAGCGTCGCAAATTATAAAGGAATTCCACAGCGACTTTTCTGAAATTTGGTTTGGACGTACATCAAAATCTATACGACGAAATCCCGATTTTTCTCTTTCACTAGAAAAATATACTCCACCAGCTCCACGCGTTTCTTGTTTCACTGAAATCCGGCTTAAAACGAATCCTGTATATCCAGTTGAAGTTCAAATCGCCAAATAGCGAACTACAGCGCCATTTCGAGCTCTATTTTAATTATATTAAAATTCTATGTTCAAACTGTCGTCGATTGAATATATTCGTCAATATACTTCAACTCTAAGCTGAATTATATCACGGGAATGACCCCGTTCACTGAATATTGTGATTTCCAATACTTTTGATTATTTCTGAATTAAATATATTATTTAATTTATTATTTTAATTAAATATTCCCAGTTATTTAATTCCACGACCATTAAATCCTTTAATTCACCATTTATATAATTAAATAAATTAATTATAATACCTCTGCCAATGCGGGTCATTACAAAAATTTATATCTTTATCGCTATAAAGTAAAGGTTCATGTGTTGACTGTACTAATCCGTTGAGATTAGTCATGTGTTGAACGAAATATTTTAATAATAAAATTTATATCTTTATCGCTATAAAGTAAAGGTTCATGTGTTGACTGTACTCATCCGTTGAGATTAGTCATGTGTTGAACGAAATATTTGAAATAGAAATATTTGAAAATAGAAGTATATGAAGCCGTGTTGATTAGATTGACGCCATTTTGACGTGAACGATATTTATATCGATTTTATTCATTTTAAAATGAATATTGAAAAGTGATTTCAAAATCGAATATTTTAAAATGAAATTTGAGATAAAGCGAACAGAAAACCTATTTGAGTTAAAACGAATAGAAAACCAATTTGAATTTGATTGAAAACGATTTCGAAATGAATTGAATATAAAACGATTTCGAAATGAATTGAATATAAAACGATTTCGAAATGAATTGAATATAAAACGATTTCGGAATGAATTGAATATAAAACGATTTCGAAATGAATTGAATATAAAACGATTTCGAAATGAATTGAATATAAAACGATTTCGAAATGAATTGAATATAAAACGATTTCGAAATGAATTGAATATAAAACGATTTCGAAATGAATTGAATATAAAACGATTTCGAAATGAATTGAATATAAAACGATTTCGAAATGAATTGAATAGAAAACGATTTCGAAATGAATTGAATATAAAACGATTTCAAAATGAATTGAATAGGAAACGATTTCGAATTGAATATATAACGAATTTGATTTCAATTGAATAGCAAACGAAACGAATTCGAATTGAATATATAACGAATTTGATTTCAATTGAATAGCAAACGAAACGAATTCGAATTGAATTGAATAGATAACGAATTTGAATTCAAATGGAATAGAAAACGAATTTGATTTAAGTCAAATAGAAAACCAATTTGAATTGAATTGAATTGAAAACGAATTCAAATTGAATTGAAAGCGAATTGAAATGAATTCAAATTGAATTGAAATTTGAATTGAATAGAAATGAATTTTAAAACGAATTTATAAAGAAGAATTCAATTTTGCTTTGGAATGAAATGGAAGTTGAAATTGTCTTTGAAACGAATTCAAAACTATCTATAAAATTCGTTTTAAATAGTAATCGACGAAATATATATTATATTTATTATATAATATAATATAACGGCCTGAATAGAACGCCCCGCGCCGCGGCAGTTCGCGAATTTCGACCATTTATTTCAAACGGACATTACGGGAGATCCGACCGTCGGATTCTCCTAAAACCGGAACCGTTGGGTTCGTATCGAAAAGAGCTTTCTAATGAATATTAGAAATTCAAAATCTAACGGTTGGATTTGGAGATACGTCCAAATTAAATTCGAAAAAGGTCGCTATAAGTGCAGTTCGATGGCCATTGTTGGAAATCGACTGTACGGGCCTTGATAAAATTATTAAAAATAGTAATAATTTATGTAAAATCATAAGAAATGATTTGAGAAAAATTGGGATGAAAAACTCCATATTTGAAAAGATAAAAGTGGATCTTTATCGAAATGAACTAGTTTGAACTCAATTTAAAACTCGGGTTTTTATTTTTTAAATAAATAAATTAGATTCAAAAAGGGGTTTTAAATGATCGGAATTCCTAATACATTTGATTTGAATTGAACTAGAATTGATTTGTGGGTTTATCGTGAACTGTGTTTTAAACAACACTAGTTCTTTAACCCGATAATAAATAGAATGTAATTTGGGTTTGTCGTGAACTGTGTTTTAAATAACACCTAGTTCTTTAACCCAGTAAAAGGAGTTTTAATGAATCTGCAACTAGATTGAAATGTGAATGGATAATCTAAATTATCAAATTTAGGAAATAAGCGAGAATGGAGTATCACCAGTTTTGCTCCGAAGCGATAGTTAAATCTTTAATTAGATTTGAACGTGAAATGGTAATTAATTTTACCGATAACACCGTGGTGTTAAATATGGAGTATTACCAGTTTTGCTTCATGGGATGAATAGGTTGGGATTGGGAAATAAAATAAATAATTACTTCGGTGTGGTTCGCTAATCTCGACTAGTTCAGAAAACCATAATTTGGTTTGAAACGAGATCAAAAGGAAGATTAAAGGATAAATTTTAAAGAATTTATCTTGGATAAAATTAATGGGAACCTTTCCCAAAATATGTGAATATTTAAATAACGGAATATTCAGAATTGGAATGAGGCGTATGTTGAGTTTGTGTAACATTTGTTTTTAATATACGCGGGTTGTTCGGAAAGGCCGGGTTTATACCCATTCTGAATAACCAATTCGACGATAAGTCGAAGATGAAGACGGTGGTCGAAGACCAGAAGTCTTCACATCGTTTGGGCAATTACTGACGATCCTGATTGGGCTGTACACCCAAGAGGATGGAAATAGTTGGTGGTCGTCCAGACGTACTTGGAGATGGATGGATATGCGAGGAAAGTGCCTCCGGTTTCGTTCAGACCCAGAACGAACTTGAAAATGGATTGTGTGTCTGACATTGGATTTTATTCTGTGTTGATTGATTTCTATTAAATATACATCTGTTTGGCGGCGGAGAATTTATTCTTTTGCTTAACGCCCTTCTCTGAGACGTACGAGCTCAGAGGTTGTATATCGATGGACATCAGTCGCATGGCATGAATTGCCTATGTGGCACGCTAAGATGCAATGATCAAGGCTTTTGTTGAAAAGCAGAGTCTTGTGGTTGATGATCAAAGCACGGCCTACATGGCAGCTTTGTGTATAACGTGAATTCGCGAGTCTCACACCTCGGTATGAGTTAAAAACGGGATACGGACCGCTGGGAGAGCACGACGTTTCTTTCTAGCTTTGGTGGTGTCAGTGACTTACCAGCCCTGACATTTATATACTTTTCACCTTTGTGGTTGTTGGAATGAGGCGCCTCGATTATAGGTCTGTAAGGACCGGGAAACGTGTGTTCAGGAATTGCCAATCCTCTAACGTAAGTGAGGACCGGCCCAGCCGATTCCAGGGTTGGCCAGAGTGCGTAACCCTGAGGCATTTGCTAGAGTGTCTCGAACGCGGAGAGGAGCTTGCCCCTTGCCTCGACTCATGACGGAAATCCAATTTCCAATACGTGTATCGCAGTTTTAATTGTAGAACTAGTATTGCGACATGATATATGGTACCCATGCCGTCTATGATTTATATTTATGATTGAAATTGTTTTGACACTATACACTTATTATAGTATCAAATGATTTGTTTTAAACGTACCAAGCATGTTTGGCTATTATAAGGGAAAACCCTATCCTCCGGCTTGCGTTGCATTGTGTGATGGGACCTGGGTCTTATAATAGCTTCATTTTTCGAAAAAGCATATCGCTGTTTATTCTATGCACTGGTATTCTTGGGAGGAAACCCGTTCCGTGTTATACGACGTGGTCCCTTGAATTACTTTCTTTTAAAATAAATCTTTAAATAATTGTTTTAGTTCTCACACCAGTCACATGACTGACCTGGAGTTTATTGTTTTAACCTAAACTCTGGGTGCCCCTATTTTCTACACGGGCAGCTAGTAGTTTTGGTTTTGCAGATTTATATTCACAGGATCCTAGTTTACAGCTGGAACGATATCCGGAAAGCTCTGTATCCGTATATCACCTTCAGTTGTGCTTTGTATTATTTTCCGCTGCTATGTAATTTATTGTAATCTCTGATATTTATCGAATGTAATTTATTCAATTATACTCTGTATATTCTTGTATCTGATGGTATTGTTGTAATAATAATGAAATGCTCTTCCGTCTGCGTTCATTTGTGTGTTGTTCTCAAAGTATCCGCTCTTTCCTTCACGGGGAAGTAACAGGTTCTTCCAGTGGTATCAGAGCTTTGGTTTACAGAGCTCGAGAACAAAACACATTAGAACCATACGAAAGAATTCATCAGATATTGGATTAGTAATATCCAGTTAGAATGACTCGTTAGAGATAGGATCAGTAGTATCCTAGAACGAGTGTGAAGAGTATATTTTCCAATTGAAAACAATTTTGTTTTGAAAATTTAAATCGTTTTATACGTATTTGAATATTTGTTTATTTTGATTTGGATAATCTAGTATATAAAGGTTTTGCATATACGCGTCATGAACGTATATTCGAAGTTTTAATATATTAGATAGATATGGAATCACGCTCTAGTCGCCCGGAGATGATGTTGATAATGACCATGGCATCATCAATATTTGTGTTCGTGTTTCGAAGGTGTGATATCTATATATTTCCATTAGACTGATGTGAGAACCAAAACTTATATAGCTAGAACACATTGTTGTGAATTGGCATCATAAACAAGTTTTTGTGTATATATCAAATTTATGAATTTGAAACGTTAATTCACTAATTGGTTGATGTTTGTGTTGTTTATTTATTTGTTTGATAATTTTTGAACCATTATGCCTAATTGAATCAAATATTGAAATATATTGAAAATTGGTCGCATTTGCTTGCATATACATTTACTTACATTGAATGGGTCATAGCAAGGAGGCTAGAGCCGAAGAATAAAATTTGTTTGCCCGACAAATAGGTACATGTTTACTACATAATTTACTGTTTTGTTTGGGTGATGATGATTTTATGAGCCTATTGGCTAGCCGCTGCTTTTTCTTTTTCTTTTTGAGATCAGAAGGCATATATGGCAATTTCGGGATTTTCCCGCAGCTCCCGGTGCAGGGGAGGTTATAGCGAAATTTTTCGAAAATTTAGGGTGTTAGCCAAATTTTTGAAATCTTGAAAATTCTTAGAAACTGAAAAGTTGGAGAATGGAAGCCAGATCGAAAGTAGAGTTGATTAATCAAACCACTTTCGACTTTGTTCCTTTTCAGGGACGAAAAGTTTTAAGTGGGGGAGATTGTAATAACCCGGAAATTCTGAACCAGTTTAAAATTTTTATTTTGGCAATTTTAATGAATTTTGAATATTTAAAATAGATTATTTTAAATAATAACGACCAGAAATTTATTTTGAATAGAATTCGACGTATATATTATATACGTCGTCGTTAGAATATAAATAATTATAAATAGAATTGAAAATGGCGCGGTAGTTCGATAATTCGATTTCAAACTTCAATTGAGCATACCGGGTGCAAAACAATCCGGATTTTAGTGAAACCAAAAACATTAGGATCTAATTGATAATATATTTCCAACGAATCCAACAAATCAAAATTTCATAGCGAGAATCAAAAAAATATGTCCTATTGAAAATTCTGAATAGTCGCTATGAGATTCAGGCCCTTAAAAATGGAAATTTTGCAAACGACCTCGGATTTCGACGAAACCAATTTTGTTGGATCCGCAGTGTCAAATTATTTCTAGATTCCAAATTTCATAATTTTTCGAATCAGTATGTGAGCGTGGCAAAGGAAAACACGTTTGACCAGTTTCAGTTGATTTTAATCGACTGGAAAATGGCCATTTTTTCCAACGGTCCCAGAATTCGACGAAACTAGTTTTGTTAGGACCGTATCGTCAATACGAAGCTAGAAAATATTTTTCTAGAATTTTTAAAGTTCGTATGCGACCCCGGTAGTTTGAAATGTACGTTTAAAATTCAATATAAAGATTTAAATGTAAATTCAACGGAAACTAATCGAAACGATCAAATCAGCTTGCGATACATATCCCATTGTGTTCGGAATGGGGGTAAAACGCTATGGACGACAGGCGGTGGGCCTCGTATAGAGGTCGTATGTAAAAGTCAACTTTTTTTGCAAAATAAAATAATTAAATAAATAAATAATTAATCCCCTCCCTCTTCCTATAAGTTCTGCCCCCCCCCCCCCCTTTTTCAAAATCATTTCATAAATAAAAAAAGAAGAAGGAAGAAGTGGCGAAGAGGAGCATCGCGCCCCCCCTCCAAGGCGGCGCCGCCCACCGCCTCATCGGAGGAAACCCCCCCCCCCCCAACCGCGACGCAACTCTCTCCCCCCCCCCCCTCCTCGTCAGATCGCGATACCCTTCTCCCTCCCCCCTCTGCCTCGTGTCGCGCCACCGACCGAAGACTCCACCCCCTCCCTCGTTTCAGGAATCGCGGCAACGACCCCCCCCCCCCCCCCCCGCACTGAAGCCGCGACCGCCCAAACACCTCCGCCTGCTCCTCCTCTTGCCGCCGAGCCTGGCCATCACCCCCCCCCCCCCCCATCGCTGGTATGTTTTTATTTTTAATTTATTTTCTTATTTTATATTATTTTATTTTCATTTTCATTAAAATACAGAAAAAAAACAATTAGGGTTTTTGGTAATAGAAAAAATTAGATTTTTCATGTTGTAAAAATTATATTTTTGGTAGTGTAAAAATACGATTTTTAATGTATGGATAGCATATAAAAAAATGTAATTTTTTATTTACACTTATAGCTTTGAAATGGAAAATATGATTTTTATATTTTTAAAGGATTAAAAATATGATTTTTATATTTTTAAAGTATTAAAAATATAGTCTTTACTATATAAATGATGTAAAAATATGATTTTGTTTATGTAGAGAAGTAAAAATATAATTTTTGCATGATAGGAATATTAAAAATAGCATCTATATATGTGTAGCAGAATATCGATATTTTTAGATATGAAAAGACGATGTTTTGAAATGAGTAGTGAAGTAAAAAATATGATTTTTACTTCGAGGAAAATATAATCTATATTTGAAAAGGCAAAACTTCATATATAAAAAGGCGAAAACTTCATATTTGAAAAGGCGAAAACTTCATATATAAAAAGGCAAAACTTCATATATAAAAAGGCAAAACTTCATATATAAAAAGGCGAAAACTTCATATTTGAAAAGGCAAAACTTCATATTTGAAAAGGCAAAACTTCATTTATAAAAGGCAAAACTTCATATTTGAAAAGGCGAAAACTTCATATTTGAAAAGGCGAAAACTTCATATTTGAAAAGGCGAAAACTTCATATTTGAAAAGGCAAAAACTTCATATTTAAAAAGGCGAGATCTTTATATATAGAATAACGATGTAAAAATAGAATTTTTATCCATATAGCGTGATAGTAAAAATTCGATTTTTATCCATATAGCGGGATAGTAAAAAATTCGATTTTTATATATTGAATAGCATAATAAAAATTCGATTTTTATATATTGAATAGCATAATAAAAATTCGATTTTTATATATTGAATAGCAAAGTAAAAATTCGATTTTTATATATTGAATAACAAAGGAAAATTTTGATTTTTATATATTGAATAGCGAAGTGAAAATGTGATTTTTATATATATAGTGGCTACGGGCAACGAAGATGACTAAGAGACGAGAACGACGAAGATTTCTATAAATGAAGTGCCGTGAAGTTGGATAGCTATTTGTGAGAATTTCTCACCTTTCAATTTCTTTTTCTAGTTATATATATATATATATATATATATACTAGGATGCAGACGATGTTTAGTAGCACCCGACACAATCGTCCACAGACCATGGACTTGTTTGTTTGGTTGCATAGATTAGTTGGATTATTTGATTGAAATTGAATTGTTTGGTGAAATGAATTGATTTGATTGATGTGTGAATGGCGTGGGCCTTCACTAGACTGGGGATAAGGCTAGGCCTCGTCCCGTTTCTAGTATCATGCCGTTATGCCGCCGAAATTTTCTAAAATAAGTTAGAAAAATAAAAATATCATTTTATTTAAAGAATGAACTGAATAGAAATTCATAAGTTAAAATAAAATGCTTTGTCGTTAAAAATATAATTTTTAACGTGGAAGTGAATAAAATAAAATATTCATTTACAAACCGGACGGTTTGTTTATGTACACCTATTTGAATGACATTGATTGGGTTGATAAATTTTACACATCGCCAAACTGCACAAATGAAATATGTGTTTGTTGATTTGAAACCCCACACGGGTGTTGGGATGAAATTTGAAGTTCACTCATCCTGATTGATTAAATATGTCGATCGATTGATTGACAGGCTGTTATAAGCGTTAGATATCTATATTTGATGCTTATACAGTGTAGTGCACTTTGGTTGATGGTTGATTATTTTTCAATGATATTATATACATGTGTTGTATGAAAATCCATATAATTAATTTTATATGGTGATTGATTGGGCCTCATTCCCATTTAGAAAATAAAGGATAATATCATATAAAGGTTCATGTGTTGACTGTACTCATCCGTTGAGATTAGTCATGTGTTGAACGAAATATTTTAATAATAAAATTTATATCTTTATCGCTATAAAGTAAAGGTTCATGTGTTGACTGTACTCATCCGTTGAGATTAGTCATGTGTTGAACGAAATATTTTAATAATAAAATTTATATCTTTATCGCTATAAAGTAAAGGTTCATGTGTTGACTGTACTCATCCATTGAGATTAGTCATGTGTTGAACGAAATATTTGAAATAGAAATATTTGAAATAGAAATATTTGAAAATAGAAGTATATGAAGCCATGTTGATTAGATTGACGCCATTTTGACGTGAACGATATTTATATCGATTTTATTCATTTTAAAATGAATATTGAAAAGTGATTTCAAAATCGAATATTTTAAAATGAAATTTGAGTTAAAACGAATAGAAAACCAATTTGAGTTAAAACGAATAGAAAACCAATTAGAATTTGATTTAAAACGATTTCGAAATGAATAGAATATAAAACGATTTCGGAATGAATTGAATATAAAACGATTTCGGAATGAATTGAATATAAAACGATTTCGGAATGAATTGAATATAAAACGATTTCGAAATGATTTGAATATAAAACGATTTCGAAATGAATTGAATATAAAACGATTTCGAAATCAATTGAATATAAAACGATTTCGAAATGAATTGAATATAAAACGATTTCGAAATGAATTGAATATAAAACGATTTCGAAATGAATTGAATAGGAAACGAATTCGAATTGAATATATAACGAATTTGATTTCAATTGAATTGCAAACGAAAAGAATTCGAATTCGAATTGAATATATAACGAATTTGATTTCACTAGAATAGCAAACGAAACGAATTCGAATTGAATTGAATAGATAACGAATTTTAATTCAAATGGAATAGAAAACGAATTTGATTTAAGTCAAATAGAAAACCAATTTGAATTGAATTGAATTGAATTGAAAACGAATTCAAATTGAATTAAAAGCGAATTGAAATGAATTCAAATTGAATTGAAATTTGAATTGAATAGAAATGAATTTTAAAACAAATTTATAAAGAAGAATTCAATTTTGCTTTGGAATGAAATGGAAGTTGAAATTGTCTTTGAAACGAATTCAAAACTATCTATAAAATTTGTTTTAAATAATAATCGACGAGATATATATTATATATATATAATATAACGGCCTGAATAGAAAGCGTCGCGCCGCGGCAGTTCGTGAATTTCGACCATTTATTTCAAACGGACATTACCGGAGATCCGACCGTCGGATTCTCCTAAAACCGGAACCGTTGGGTTCGTATCGAAAAGAGCTTTCTAATGAATATTAGAAATTCAAAATCTAACGGTTGGATTTGGAGATACGTCTAAATCAAATTCGAAAAAGGTCGCTATAAGTGCAGTTCGATGGCCATTGTTGGAAATCGACTGTACGGGCCTTGATAAAATTATTAAAAATAGTAATAATTTATGTAAAATCATAAGAAATGATTTGAGAAAAATTGGGATGAAAAACTCCATATTTGAAAAGATAAAAGTGGATTTTTATCGAAATGAACTAGTTTGAACTCAATTTAAAACTCGGGTTTTTATTTTTCAAATAAATAAATTAGATTTAAAAAGGGGTTTTAAATGATCAGAATTCCTAATACATTTGATTTGAATTGAACTAGAATTGATTTGTGGGTTTATCGTGAACTGTGTTTTAAACAACACTAGTTCTTTAACCCGATAATAAATAGAATGTAATTTGGGTTTGTCGTGAACTGTGTTTTAAATAACACCTAGTTCTTTAACCCAGTAAAAGGAGTTTTAACGAATCTGCAACTAGATTGAAATGTGAATGGATAATCTAAATTATCAAATTTAGGAAATAAGCGAGAACGGAGTATCACCAGTTTTGCTCCGAAGTGATAGTTAAATCTTTAATTAGATTTGAACGTGAAATGGTAATTAATTTTACCGATAACACCGTGGTGTTAAATATGGAGTATTACCAGTTTTGCTTCATGGGATGAATAGGTTGGGATTGGGAAATAAAATAAATAATTACTTCGGTGTGGTTCGCTAATCTCGACTAGTTCAGAAAACCATAATTTGGTTTGAAACGACATCAAAAGGAAGATTAAAGGATAAATTTTAAAGAATTTATCTTGGATAAAATTAATGGGAACCTTTCCCAAAAGATGTGAATATTTAAATAACGGAATATTCAGAATTGGAATGAGGCGTATGTTGAGTTTGTGTAACATTTGTTTTTAATATACGCGGGTTGTTCGGAAAGGCCGGGTTTATACCCATTCTGAATAACCGATTCGACGATAAGTCAAAGATGAAGACGGTGGTCGAAGACCGGAAGTCTTCACATCGTTTGGGCAATTACTGACGATCCTGATTGGGCTGTACACTCAAGAGGATGGAAATAGTTGGTGGTCGTCCAGACGTATTTGGAGATGGATGGATATGCGAGGAAAGTGCCTCAGGTTTCGTTCAGACCCAGAACGAACTTGAAAATGGATTGTGTGTCTGACATTGGATTTTATTCTGTGTTGATTGATTTCTATTAAATATACATCTGTTTGGCGGTGGAGAATTTATTCTTTTGCTTAACGCCCTTCTCTGAGACGTACGAGCTCAGAGGTTGTATATCGATGGACATCAGTCGCATGGCATGAATTGCCTATGTGGCACGCTAAGATGCAATGATCAAGGCTTTTGTTGAAAAGCAGAGTCTTATGGTTGATGATCAAAGCACGGCCTACACGACAGCTTTGTGTATAACGTGAATTCGCGAGCCTCACACCTCGGTATGAGTTAAAAACGGGATACGGACCGCTGGGAGAGCACGACGTTTCTTTCTAGCTTTGGTGGTGTCAGTGACTTACCAGCCCTGACATTTATATACTTTTCACCTTTGTGGTTGTTGGAATGAGGCGCCTCGATTATAGGTCTGTAAGGACCGGGAAACGTGTGTTCAGGAATTGCCAATCCTCTAACGTAAGTGAGGACCGGCCCAGCCGATTCCAGGGTTGCCCAGAGTGCGTAACCCTGAGGCATTTGCTAGAGTGTCTCGAACGCGGAGAGGAGCTTGCCCCTTGCCTCGACTCATGATGGAAATCCAATTTCCAATACGTGTATCACGGTTTTAATTGTAGAACTAGTATGGCGACATGATATATGGTACCCATGCCGTCTATGATTTATATTTATGATTGAAATTGTTTTGACACTATACACTTATTATAGTATCAAATGATTTGTTTTAAACGTACCAAGCATGTTTGGCTATTATAAGGGAAAACCCTATCCTCCGGCTTGCGTTGCATTGTGTGATGGGACCTGGGTCTTATAATAGCTTCATTTTTCGAAAAAGCATATCGCTGTTTATTCTATGCACTGGTATTCTTGGGAGGAAACTCGTTCCGTGTTATACGGCGTGGTCCCTTGAATTACTTTCTTTTAAAATAAATCTTTAAATAACTGTTTTTGTTCTCACACCAGTCACATGACTGACCTGGAGTTTATTGTTTTAACCTAAACTCTGGGTGCCCCTATTTTCTACACGGGCAGCTAGTAGTTTTGGTTTTGCAGATTTATATTCACAGGATCCTGGTTTACAGCTGGAACGATATCCGGAAAGCTCTGTATCCGTATATCACCTTCAGTTGTGCTTTGTATTATTTTCCGCTGCTATGTAATTTATTGTAATCTCTGATATTTATCGAATGTAATTTATTCAATTATACTCTGTATATTCTTGTATTTGATGGTATTGTTGTAATAACAATGAAATGTTCTTCCGTATGCGTTCATTTGTGTGTTGTTCTCAAAGTATCCGCTCTTTCCTTCATGGGGAAGTAACGGGTTCTTACAAGGAAGGAGAAAGATCTGAATATCAGTGGCAGCGCACGGGACCGGAGCCGATCTTTTGTGGGAGAGAATGGCAGTTTCAGATCTGAATGGGTACGAACTTTTTTTTATGGAGCTTCAAATGGAAAACCAAAAGAAAGAGGAGCGAGACCGTGTAGAATGGAGAAGGACATGTTATAAATATATTTTTATTTTTATAAGTGGATGAACGTGTCATGTTGTGTTAATTCCGAAATTAGAATGAACCCCAACGGTGCAAAAAGTTGCACTTCACCAATCGGTAAGAAAAGAGGCCACAATCACAACAAAATTAAAGAGATACAAATTTTGTAATGGTTTGATCTAATGGAAGATCTACAACCACTTTAATAGCAATTTCCATTATCAATTCAAGAGTTACAAGTCTAGAATTTCTCAAAAGTACATTCATATTGTTCATTACACAGTAGGATCACTTTGATCAACACAAATCAATGGAGAAATAAGCGAATTCCATAATACTCAAGGAGTACGGTGGAAAATCTTTTATTTCTAAGAAGCTTGATCACTTTTGGTTGATTTCGTGATGAACTTCATGCTTAATCTTCAATTGATGGTGTTAGAAGAGATGGAAATCACTTGGAAATGCTTAGGAAATAGTCGGGCAGCCCTTCGGGGTCATAAAATTCGGTCCCCTTTAATGAAGGAACGAGAGGGGTATTTATTGGTGATTTTCGAGCTAGGTGGAAGTTCTGTAAATATCATGCTCATGCTTTATCTCATTGGGCGACCTAAAGGACTCAAGCCAGTATTTCGTGGTTTAAGGGCATCGGTCTTGGGGTGGAACGGGCTAAAACCAAGCGGAGTGGTCATATACAACCGCGGCGCGGGCTTGGGCAAGGCGGGGAGAGCCAATGCAAAGCGGAGCGACCTAAAATCACTTGGAAAAGCCGGATCGGGCTAAAGCCATGAGAGCGACTGAGACGACCCGAACTTCCCCGTGAAGGAAAGCACGGATAGAATTGAGAACAGGACAAAATAGAACGCAAACAGAAGAACATTTCATTGTTATTACAACAATTCCATCAGATACAAGAATCTACAGAGTATAAATGAATAAATTACATTCGATAAATATCAGAGGTTACAATAAATTACATAGCAACGGAAAAATATACAAAACACAACTGAAAGTGATACACGGATACAGAGCTTTCCGAGCATCGTTCCAGCTGTAAATCAGGACACTGTGGATATAAATCTGCAAAACCAAAACTACTAGCTGCCCGTGTGGAAAATAGGGGCACCCAGAGTTTAGGTTAAAACAATAAACTCCAGGTCAGTCATGTGACTGGTGTGAGAACTAAAACAGTTATAATTCTTTATTTTAAAGTTCGGTAAATCAAGGGACCACGCCGTATAACACGGAACGGGTTTCCTCCCAAGAATACCAGTGCATAAAACAAACAGCGCAATGCTAAATAAAGAAAAATGAAGCTGTTATAAGACCCAGGTCCCATCACACAATGCAACACAAGCCGGAGGATAAGGTTTTTACCTTATAACAGCCAAAGCATGCTTGATACATTTAAAAACACATTATTTGATACTATAATAAGTGTATAGTGTCAAAACAATTCAAATCATAAATATCAATCATAGGCGGCATGGGTACCATCTATCATGTCGCCATACTAGTTCTACAATTAAAACCGCAATATCACGTATTGGAAATTGGATTCCGTCATGAGTCGAGGCAAGGGGCAAGCTCCTCTCCGATTCGAGACACTCTAGCAAATGCCTCAGGACCCCACTATGATCCTTTGGAACCTCCAAGGCCGGTCCTCTCTTACTTTTGAGGATTGGCAATTCCTGAACACACGTTTCCCGGTCCTTACAGACCTATATCCGAGGCGCCTCGTATCCAACAACCACACAGGTGAAAAGTATATAAATGTCAGGGCTGGTAGGTCACTGACACCACCCTAGCTAGAAAGAAACGTCGTGCACTCCTTGGGTCTGTCTCCCGTTTTTGACTCATACCGAGGTGTGAGGCTCGCGAATTCACGTTATACACAAAGCTACGCCACACAGACCATGCTTTGATCATCAACCACAAGACTTTGCTTTTCAACAGAAGCCTTGATCAATTGCCACTTACGCATGCCACACTAGCAATTCACTCCATGCGACTGATGTCCATCGATATACAACCTCTGAGCTCGTACGTCTCAGAGAAGGGCGTTAAGCAAGAGAATAAATTCTCCGCCGCCAAACATATGTATATTTAATAGAGATCAATCAACACAGAATAAAATCCAATGTCAGACACACAATCCATTTACAAGTTCGTTCTGGGTCTGAACGAAACCGGAGGCACTTTCCTCGCATATCCATCGATCTCCAAGTACGTCTGGACGATCACCAACTGTTTCCCTCATCTTGGGTGTACAGCCCAATCAAGATCATCAGTAATCACCCAAACGATGTGAAGACTTCCGGTCTTCAACCACCGTCTTCATCTTCGACATCTCGTCGAATCGGTTATTCAGAATGGGTATAACCCGGCCTATCTGAATAACCCACGTATATGATAAACAAATTGTTACACAAACACAACAAACGCCTCATTCCAATTCAGAATATTCTTTTATTCACAAAATCACATTCTTAGGGAAATGTTCCCATTAATTTTATCCAAGATAAATTCTTCTAAATTTATTCTTTAATCCTCCTATGGATATCATTTCAAGCTAGTCGGGATTAACGAACCACACCGAAGTAATTATTTATTTTATTTCCCAATCCCAACCTATATATCCCATGGAGCAAAACTGGTGATACTCCATTCCTAACACCACGGTGTTATCGGTAAAATTAATTACCATTTCACGTTCAAATCTAATTAAAGATTTAACTATCGCTTTGGAGCAAAACTAGTGATACTCCACTCTCGATCACTTTTCAGATTTGATAATTTAAATTATCAATTCACATTTTAATCTAATTAAAGATTCATTAAAACTCCACTTAGTTTTAATCTTCTCAAAAATCAACATCCTGCCTTTAACTGGGTTAAAGAACCAATGTCATCTAAAACACGATTCACGATAAACCCAAATCACATTTGATATTAAATACAAGGCTCTGAATAGAAAATATACCGGTTTATATTCAATATCAAATTCTGAAACCAACAAATATCGTATCGGAAATAACGATATAAAATATATCTTTCAAATCCCCATAACAATATTTGATAGTCACGAAATCCAACATCGAAATATTCCGAAGATAATTTCGATTCAACTCCAGTCCACTTCACCTATTGGGAATATTGATTATTTTTAAAATCACTTTCAAAATCAATTTATTTATTTCAAAAATAAATTGATTTTAATTCTAGTTCAAAACCAGTTCATTTCGATAAAAATCTATTTTTATCTTTTCAAATATGGAGTTTTTCATCCTAATTTTTCCCAAATCATCTCTTATGATTTTACACAAATTATAGATATTTTTAATAATTTTATCAAGGCCCGTACAGTCGATTTCCATCAACGGCCATCGAACTGCACTTACAGCGACCTTTTCTGAATTTGATATGGAGATAATTCCAAATCCAACCGTTAGATTTCAAAGTTATAATATTCATTGGAAAGCTCTTTTCGATACGAACCCAACGGTTCCGGTTTTAGGAGAATCCGACGGTCGGATCTCCCGCAACGTCAATTCGAAGTTAATGGTTGAAATTCACGAACTACCGCGGCGCGTTCTATTCAGGCCATTATATATATATATAATATATATATTATATATATTTCGTCGATTTCCTTTTAAAACGAATTTTATAAATAGTTCTAAATTCGTTTCAAAACAATTTCAACTTCATCTTGAATTTCAAATCGATTTGATTTCAATTCAATTCGAGTTCATTTCAATTCAATTCAAATTCAAATTCGTTTCAATTCAATTCAGTTTTCAAATTCACTTTCTATTCAATTCAATTTGAATTCATTTCAAATATTAAATTTTGAAATCACTTTTCCATATTCATTATAAAACGAATAAAATCGATATAAATATCGTTCGCGTCTAAATAACGCATCTCTAATCAACACGGCTTTATATTTTTCAAAAACTTCTTTATTCTATTCAACAAATGAATATTTATCCCATTCAACACATGAATCTATATTTCTTTCAACACACGACTAATCTCAACACATGAGTACTGTCAACACATCACTATTTTTGTTATGTAAAACATTTTATAAAACTATGGTATCTATCGTTTTGATTTTAACTAGGCTCCACCGTAAAGTAGATTCTAATTGTAAATATGATAAAGATGTGAATTTTATTATTAAAATATTTCACTCAACACATGAATAGATTCAACACATGAATTTTCCTTTATAATATTCATTATTTTCCCGATTGGAATGAGGCCCAATCAATCACCATATAATGTTAATTATATGGATTCCATACAACACATGTATATAATAGCATTGAGAAATAATCAACCATCAACCAAAGTGCACTACACTGTATAAGCATCAAATATAGATATCTGACGCTTATGACAGCTTGTCAATCGATCGATCGACATATTTAATCAATCAGGATGAGTGAACTTCAATTTCATCCCAACACCCGTGTGGGGTTTCAAACAATCAAACACAGATTTTAGTTGTGCAGTTGGGCGACGTGTAAAATTTATCGACCCAATCGATATCAGTCAAATCAGTGTATATAAACAAATCGGCCGATTTGTTTATAAATATTCATTTATTCACTTTCACGTTAAAAATTATATTTTTAACGATAATATATTTTATTTTAACACATGAATTTCTATTCAGTTCATTTATTCAATAAAATGATATTTTTTATTTTTCTAACATATTTTAGAAAATTTCGGCGGCATAACGGCACGATACTAGAAACGGAACAAGGCCTAGCCTTATCCCCGGTCTAGTGAAGGCCCACGCCATTCACACATAAATCAAATTCACCAAACAACCAAATTCAAATCACATCATCTAACTAATTTATGCGACCAAACAATTAAACAAACAAGCCATCCATGGTCTGTGGATGACGGGTGTCGGGTGCTACTAAACACCGTCTGCATCCTAATATATATATATATAACTAGAAAAAGAGAATTTTAGAGTGAGAAATTCTCACCGATAGCTATCCAATCATCTTGACTCTTTTTGATAGAAATCTTTGCCATTCTCGCAATTTGTCGCTTTCGTTGTCCGTAGCCACTACATATATAAAAATCACATTTTTACTTCGCTATTCAATATGGAAAAAAAACCCAATTTTTACTTTGATGTTCAATATATAAAAATCATATTTTTACTTCGATGTCATATAGATAAAAATTCCATTTCAAAAATATAGATTTCGCCTTTTCAAAAATATAGATTTCGCCTTTACAAAAATAAAGATTTCTAATATTCCTATCATGTAAAAATTATATTTTTACATCTTCTACATAATAAAGATTATATTTTTAGTACTTTAAAAATATAAAAATCATATTTTTAATTCTTTAAAAATATAAAAATCATATTTCTATTCCTTTTTATAAAATAGAAATCCTATCCTTAAAAATCTAATCTTTTCTTCACCAACATCATAGGTAAAAACGGATTTTAACAATTCTTTTTAAATTAAACTAAACGAATTTTATAAAACAAATTAAATAATATATATAAAAAAACTTACAACTGGAATTATGTGGAGGGGGGCTGCTGCGCACCGAGGTGGCGGCGCTGGTGGAGCTCCGGCGTCGGGTTCAGGCAGTGGCGGCGGCGGCAGGGCGGTGGTCGGCTGGGCTGCGTCGAGGTGGGTGGGTCGGTGCAGGCGGTTGTGGTGGCCTTCGATGGAAGGGGGCTCGGCGAAGGGGAGAGAGGGGCGAACGGGAGAGGGGGTCGCGGCACCTGGGGAGGGCGAGGTGGGCGTGGCGGCGGTCGGCAGCGCAGCAACAGCTGCTCTTCTTCTTCTTTTTCTTTTAATTCGATTTCTGATTGAATTTGAAGAAGGGGGGCCAGAGGAGATAAAGGGGAAGAGAGTTTTATTTTTATTTTTAATTATTTTAATTTGAAAAAGTTGACTTTTACATACGACCTCTAAACGAGGCTCACCGCCTGTCGTCCATAGTGTATTACCCCCATTCCGAACACAATGGGATATGTATCGTAGGCTGATTTGACTGTTTGAATCAGTTTTCGTCAAAATCAACATATAACTCTATACATTGAATTTGAACACGCAATTCAATTTACCGGGTTCACATACTAACTCTAAAAATTCCCAAAAAATATTTTCTAGCTTCGTATTGACGATACGGTCCTAACAAAACTAGTTTCGTCGAATTCTGAGACCGTTGGAAAAATGGCCATTTTCCAGTCGATTAAAATCAACTGAAACTGGTCAAACGCGTTTTCCTTTGCCACGCTCACATATTGATTCGAAAAATTATGAAATTTGAAATCTAGCAATAACTTGACATCACGGACCCAACAAAAGTGGTTTCGTCGAAATCCGAGGTCGTTTGCAAAATGGCTATTTTTAAGGGCCTGAATTCCATAGCGACTATTCAGAATCTTCAACTGGACATATCTTTTGATCCCCGCTATGAAATCTTGATTTTTCGTATTCGTTGGAAAGATATTATCAATTAGATCCTATTATTTTTGGTTTCACTAAAATCTGGATTGTTTTGCACCCGGTACATTCAATTGAAGTTTGAAATCGAATTATCGAACTACCGCGCCATTTTCAATTCTAATTATAATTATATATAAATATTTATATTCTAACGACGACGCGTATAATATATACGTTCTAAATATATTCAAAAATAAATATCTCGTCGATTATATTTAAAATAATCTATTTTAAATGTTCAAAATTCGCTAAAATTGCCAAAATAAAATTTTTAAACTGGCCTAGAATTTCAGGGTTATTACAGCGACCCTAGACAAAGCGACACGACTTAAAGTCTTCCCAAACTATAGCGGAGCAATCCAAACTTACATGGAGCGGGTTGAATCAGGACGGAACAGCCTATGGCTTGATGGATCAAGCTAGAGTCTCTAAAGGGTTGACGACCCAGGAGTTTTGTGGGCTAAAACCTTTCAGGGAGCTAAGAGGCCTAACGACCTAAAGAAGCTTAGTATTCCAAAGCACTCGAATGATCCAAGATGTCGCAGTATCCTAAAGTGTCCCAAGAAGTCGAAGCTTTCTAAGCATCCCATGTTGCCTGAACGACCCAAGGTGCCGTAACGACCTAGAGCATTTTAACGAGCCAAGGCCCAAACTGGACTGCCTCCTTGCGTCCTAACGATCTACGAGCTAACACAACCTTGTAAGAACGACCTAGCTATGCTTTATATTTCTAAGTCAAACTTTATGATTAAAACTTTGTTTTACGTTCAAGCCTGAAATGGAAGAATAGGTATTCAATTTTTTCCATTTCAAAGTTACGTGTTTTTTTCATTATAAATATATTAATTAGTACATGCCATTTCAAAATTTCAAAAGGGAAAGAGAGAGAACGCGGAGAGTGGGGTAAGAGGAAATGGTCAAAATAAATAAAATAGTAGATGTTTAATTCGTGGTTTTCCAATTGAAGGAAAGGGCAATTAACGGAAAAGAAGTAAATAAAAGGTACTGTAACAACCCGGATTTTCAGAACCAATTTAAAATTTTTATTTTAGCTATTTTAATGGATTTTGAATATTTAAAATGATTTATTTTAGATAATAACGAAAAAAATTTATTTTAAACGAAGTTAGAACGAATAAATTTATTTTAATTATACAACGATCCTGTTAGCAACACACTATTGAGATGGCTTTGACTAAGATGAAGATTGAAGACACAATTGCTTAACTTTAGGTTTCCCTTTTTTGTTCCTTTTCAAAATAAGTTTTCCTTCAATCTATTACGACTGCGAACTTTTAATGTTAACCCAAAAATTTGCGTTACCAGAAATGGAAGTAGAGAACCCTGACAAGATCACCTTATTTTGAATGAAAGAGTACGAATGTAGGTGTTTTCCTGCGTATTATATATTTTATTATATATAACCATACAATTCAAGCATAGTATATAAAATTACAGCCATCATATTTACACATCTAAATTTAGAGCACAATTTTGTTTTTTGTTTTTTTGTATTATTCCATATGTGAATACAATATTTTTAAAATCCAATGCATATGTATTAATACAATATTTTCTTATTTCGAATTCAAATTATGTTTTTTAAACTTATCTGGGGTTTGAAAAATTCTTAGTTAACCCAATTACAGAAGTTCAAAATTTGAACAAACTTACTGAAATTTGGATGATGTTAATTATGATTTTACCATAAGATAATTTATTACAAACCCTGTCAAATCTAAAGATACATGGTTTTACACAAGTCAAAATTAGTTGCATTATATTCACTGCATATCTGGTCAACCTTTTGTGAATATGTACTTTTTGATTTTCCCTACCCTCGACAAAAATGTCCCCTTCCCTTCCACTCTTGACCATATGCTACCGCATAATCGATCAATCTACTTTTTGATTTCAGCAGAAGTCGTCTTGATAGAAAACAAAAGTTGAAGTGGCTTTGATGTACTCAAATTTCTACCATTTTCGGGTAAGTAAACCCAGTTTAATCAAAGCAGTAGTTGTATATTGCTTTCCATGTATTACCCCATTTTACATCATACCATTTTGAAAAAAAATCAAAGAAATCATGTTTCATTTTGTTAACTATTCGTAATTTGTGTGCTGTAATATGCATGATGTTAATATAAAATAAAATTATTTTGATAAATCCATCTATTTCATTGTTAATGATATTTACAACAACTTTCCGTTGCTTTTATTATTATATTCCACATTGTTTTAGATTGGACACCATAGCGTTAGACAGATTGACAATTTAACAGCGCTCAAATCTGGATGTAATTGATAGCCATGCCTTAATTTAGCAACTTTGTGTACCGAAAATGATTTTTCACCACTACCTTGCTATCGTAAACTGATTTTATGTCATGTTTTAAATTACTACTGTAATGACCCGCATTGGTAGGGGTATTATAATTAATTAATTTAATTATTTATTGTAACGGCTGGAAATTTCCGACTCCTCGGGAGTCGGAAATTCCGAGCACGTTAGTGAAAGAATTTAGAAGGTGAGAAAGGAAAGATAGAACTAATAGAATAGAAGAAGAAGAAGAAGAACATCAGAATCATCAGAGTAACACGAATCTCACAGCGGAACGAATAACATATAATATATAACATAACTTTGAAGTAAACAGTTATACATATACAATAGCACTTATTAGAGTACAACACTTACAACACGGCGGAAATAACTATAGCTATAAAATCTTGAAGTCTCCTGCTCCAAGCTCTCCAAGTATATCTGTAAATCCCGACTACTTGACTGCCCGTACAAATTTAGGCACCCAAGAGTTTAGGGAAAACAACAAAGTAAACTCCGGGTCAGTCATGGGACTGGTATGAGTAAAATAGTTTAAAACAGGTATAGGATATCTCATAAGACCACGCCGTGAATACGGAACGGGTTTTTCCCTTATGAGTATCTGAACAACTTTGACAAGCAATATCATTGTGATATTATAATAATGTCTAAGTACAAATAGGTATCAATCTAGCAGAAACGCTTGCATCTCACGTTCTACATACATAGTATAAAATCATAAACCGCAGGGCGCTTATTTGAAGATTGGATTCCAACAGACAAGGTATGGGAGCACCTTCTGAATATTGTACTCTAGAGGTGATACACTCAGGGTTCAACAAGAACGTCTTGCAACCCGGCCACACATGACCGCTCACTCATTTAGCTTGAGTGTCGCGAATATATTGCCACCACGGTTGTAGGCCATCAAACCGTCATCCGAAGATACAAAATCAAAAAGAAGTATAAATATGAATATTCTCTAGATCGGTGACAATACACCCTGCTTGGGGATGACCCAACTAGCCATGCTGCCTAGCCCAACTTTTGTTACTTCCCGGTGTGAGGCTAGAAGCTACGTCTATCTTCAGAACATCTGATCACCATTCACTTTGAATGCCACATCGTCATACCCGCCAAATCACAAATTGACTTATCCAAAAATAACACGGGTATATAGCTAAGAGAAACGAATTCCTCCGCCACCAAACGTGAATACGTTTGAACAGATCAACTTACGCGATCCATTGGATATACTCTGTCAGACCTTCTTCCATATACGTTGTCCTGGGACTGGACAAACCGAAGGCACTATTCAGTATATCCATCTTAGTCACTGTTATCTAAGACTTATACAACAGCCCTTGCACTTTACTCCGTCTTCAATTTATCTTTGGCATATATTGCTTGCAACGCTTATGCCGATACAGAGTGGTTCTTTGGATAATAATCCAACCGGTCTCTCCATATTAACAACGTTAAAATGGTAAAAACTTTGATAGTCTGTGATCTAACTATCAAATGAAAACATGTCGGTGTACAAACAACGATCTTATTTCCAAATGGGAATTCAATCGATCAATCATCATATGTTCATATTTCCTTATTTCATATATTTAGAAAATATATGTTATTAATCATTGGAAAACATTTCCATAGCTTATTTCCACATCACTATTATTTCGCAACTATCAGTCCCTAACTGTAACTAGTATGAGAACAATTCTCTAAGTATCAATCCGGAAGGTCGAAACCAACATCAGATCTTCACTTAGAAAACCGTTCAACTTACCCTCTCCAGTCAGTTTTCTGAATTTGCTTAACTCTATTTCTTAAATTCTTATCGTGAAAACATTTCATTTTCTATGTTTAGAAAACATATCTGACTATATTTGGAAAACGTTTCCAAAACTCATTTACGGATCTCCAATGAACGCTGTATAAAACATCGTTTCGCTTAATCCATTTATCGCTTATTCCTTAACTTTATTCCAAATCAACCTTTTAGATCGAACCACAACTATTCCTTTGTCAATTCTGAAGTCAATCAAGTTGGGGTATAATTACCTCGCAGACCTTAATTGAACAATGTCCTTTACTGTGAAATAGATGAAGCTCATCACTCACTTTTTCCAATCATCTGTTTACGCAAATTCTCGGATTCAGGTTACGAATCCACTTCTTATATGACAGTGTTTGATTATAACTATAACGTTATAATCCTACTCCTGCAATGTCTAACCTAAATTATAACTTTATCTCCTAACTTGAATAATTTAACAGACACCTAATTTCTAAATCAATAACTAAACCTTGATTTAAACCCTGGAAAGTAAATAGTACTTTTCCCGAATTTGCTATAATCGAATTCGACGTATAACTCTCTCTCGAGTAATCTCTATTCGGTTAACTCTCCCTCGAATAACCTATATTCGATTATCTCTCTTCGAATAACTCATATTCGAAATCTCTCTCTTCGAATAAACAATATACGATCTCTTTCTTTCGAATATGCTATATTCGAAAATCTCCTTTCGATTTACTAATCGATAACTCCTTTCGATCAAACTAAAATCGATAAATCCTTTAACTCTATTCGAATAACTAATATTCGACTAACTCCTTTGGATCAACTCATTTGATTAACTCCTTCGAATAACTAATTCGAATAACTTACCTTCGAATAACCAATATTCGATTTACTCTAACTCGATTAACTTAATTCTAATCGATTTACTCCATTTCGATTCAACTTAATTCAAATCGATTAACTTAACTCAAATTGATTAACTCCTTTCGAATAACTAAATTCGATTTAACTTCTCTAACTCTACTCGAATAAATTATATTCGATTAACTCTTTTAACTTTACTCGAATAAACTATATTCGATTAACACTTTCTTTCGAATAACTATACTCGATTAACTCTTCGTCTAACTCCTTTGGCTTAACTCTTCGAATAACTCCTTTGGATTAACTCTTCGACTAACTCCTTCGGATTAACTAACTTCGAATAACTCCTTTGGATTAACTAACTTCGAATAACTTATTTGGATTAACTCTTCGACTAACTCCTTCGGATTAACTCATCGATTAACTCCTTCGGATTAACTAACTTCGAATAACTCCTTTGGATTAACTCTTCGACTAACTCCTTCGGATTAACTCTTCGATTTACTCCTTCGGATTAACTAACTTCGAATAACTCCTTTGGATTAACTCTTCGACTAACTCCTTCGGATTAACTCATCGATTAACTCCTTCGGATTAACTAACTTCGAATAACTCATTTGGATTAGCTAACTTCGAATAACTCCTTTGGATTAGCTAACTTCGAATAACTCCTTTGGATTAACTAACTTCGAATAAATAATATTCGGTAACTCTTCTCAAATGAATAACATTTGATTTCTCCACTCGAATAAACTATATTCGATTACTCTTCCCTCGAATACACTATATTCGATAACTCTACTTTGAATAGGTGATATTCGGCAACTCTACTTGATTAACTCCACTTGGATAACTCTAACTGATCCACTCTGACTGGTCAACTTTAACTGGTCAACTTTAACTGGTCAACTCTAACTGGTCAACTTTAACTGGTCAACTTTAGCTGGGCAACTTTAACTGGTCAACTCTAACGGTTTATCTTTAACTGGTAAACTTTAACTGGTTAACTCAAATGGTTTAACCTAACTGGTTAACTCTAACTGTTTATCTTTAACTGGTAAACTTTAACTGGTTAACTCAAATGGTTTAACCTAACTGGTTAACTCGTCTCGATTAACTGAACTAATCCACTTAGTTTAACTTAGCTAATTCACGTTGATTAACTCTAACCGATTCCCTTAATTAGTTTAACTCAACTAATTTACTTGGATTAACCACTTAGTTAACTTCACTAATTCACTTTGATTTACTCTAACCGATTCACTTAGTTTAACTTAAAAAATTCACTTCGATTAACTCGACTAATTCACTTGGTTAACTCGACCAATTCACTTGGTTAACTCCTATTTATTTAACAAATAAATATCTCCTTTAGTTAAATTCTATTTATTTAATCTCTAAATGAATATCCTTTACATTTCTTTTAACGAATATAATTCCTTTATATTTTGATTAACAAATATATCCCCTTATATTCGATTAACATATATATTCCCTTGTATTTGATTTACAAATATAATTCTTTTATAATTTTTTTTTACCAACTATATTCCTTTATATTCAGAATCCTTTTTCTTATATATATATATATATATATATATATATATATATATATATATATATATATATATAAAATCCCTTGATTTTATATAAATAAACTATTTTCAAAATATACTTTGAAAACCCCTCTCCTACATTCTGGTATTTCTCATGGTATTTAACACACCATATAACAACGATAAATATCGTCCCACCCCACGTAATCACACAGATTATATACATCACATTATATATCACAATACAAAAATCACAGTAAAATAACTGTTGAGGAATCCTGTTGGATTCCTCCAACCTGTTTCCCTGCACCACAGATGTTTGACAACACCAGTATAATATTCTGTTAGAACAGAATCAACATATAACTATTTGACGGTTTATATATATATATATATATATATATACATATATATATATAATCTCTACTAACTGACTAGCAGTTCAAGCAAACAATCAACACACAGTCAAACAGACAATATTTTTTCAGTTCTAAGAATACAACGTGAAAATAAACTGTTTAGAGTTTGTGAGATTTACTCACCTTTGGACGATCATCGTCAATGACGATAACCATCGCTTGATTCAACTGGACAATTTATTTTGCTGTAAATTGTGACGGACTCCAATTGACTCGCGGTCAGCTCCATTATGGAGCTTTCGTCCATACGATCCCAACGCAACTTACGGTTCATGATTCTGATTTCATATGGCCGAGATATAGTGATTACAAGTTATGGTACAATTAAATAAATAAAAAACTTGGATTTTAAATCTAATTGGGCTTAAACACAAGACCAAGGCCCGTACCCGTTTATACGCACCCGTATGTATCTCCTCCTGCATTTCTTCCTAAACCACAAATCCCGTTGCTCCTCCTGTAGAAACCCACGCCATTTCCCAAATTCAATCACCTCGTTCTCCTTCCATTCACACCCGAACTTCCTGAACTCTTTACCACCACACTCCTGATCGCGAGCTCTTCAACTTCAACCCCTAAATGCTCGGCTCGACGCTTCTTGATGGCTCGCGATTTCAGGCCTGGCTCGCGCAACCCAGGTGTCGCAACATCCATCTCAGCATCGAATCCTTCCAAATACCATCACAAGATGCTAGTTTACCTCATTAACACACAAACGAACTTGATTTGATGAGTTAGTGCTTTGATTTACCACAAACTCCCTAACCCTAGAACGTTGTGTAAAATCCAGCACCCAAAAGGAAGCGTCGAACTCATTGAAAGTAGGGTAGGATCGAAGGGCATCATCCACTGCTTCGATCTGTATATGTATTGTAATTTATAGCATTATATTTGAATTGTTCTTGATTTTTCTTTTGGGAATTTGCTTTCTACGTTTGAGATTTTGAGAGCTGGGTTGTTTTTATAATGCGTTTGGGGTTGGTAAGGTATGTGGCTGAGAAAGGAGGTAGTGTGGCCTTTGTATTGACCAAGAAATTAGGTAGGATATTTTTCTTATTTTATTTTATCGATTTTCTATTCATATTCGTCTTATAAAAATCCATACGATCACGTACGATACCTAAAAATCACGAAACTGGACATGTAGCTACAGTTCGACATTACGGATCCAACAAAACTGGTTTCGTCGAATTCCGACTCCGTATGCTCACACAGCGTATTTTTAACTATCGAAAAACTGACTATTTTTCACTCTAAAAATCCCTACGGTCACACACTGACTCTAAAAATCACGAAACTTGGAATTTAACAACTATTTGACATTGCGGATCCAACAAAACTGGTTTTGTCGAGTTCCGACTTCGTATGCAAAAGTGGCTATTTTTAACGCTCTAAATAGCCTATTTAAATATATAAATATATTTAAATATTATTAAATTAATTACTTAAAATTAATTATTATCGTCTGTATTCACAGTGTAATGCCGTACAGCTCTAGACTATTCCTGTATGTATTTACAACTCGATATTACATCGTCAGAGTTATATCGACGGTCGATTTCTATTTAAATCCCTATTTAAATATAATTAAATCGTTATAGTCAGGGCGCTGCATTTCTGATAATTTGATTTGGACGTAACTCAAAATCCACATGACGAAATCCCGATCTCTCTCTTCCACTAGAAAGATATACTCCACCAGCTCCACACGTTTCTTGTTTCACAGAAATCCGATTAAAAACGGACGCTGTATACTCAGTTGAAGTCTAAATCGCCAAATAGCGAACTGCCGCGTCGTTTCGCGCTCTATTTTAATTATATTATAATTAATACGTTTTAACGTCGATTATTAAATCGATTCGTTATTCAAATTCAATTCTAAACTGAATTAAATTATTTAGCTGATCCAATTCACACAGTATTGTGAATTTGGTGATTTCCGATTATTTCGACATTATAATATATTATTATATTGTTTATTTAAATTAAATATTCAATATTATTTAATTCAAGTCATCGATATCGCCCAATCGATATTTAATAATTAAATAAATTAATTATTCGACAGCTAACAAAACGCGCCATTACAGACTTCCCCACTTAAAATAATTTCGTCCTCGAAATTGCTAAGTTAGAGGTTGACCCTATATATTGGAACTCCTAAGATTGGTTTACCCCTTATTTCTGATTTCAACCGAACCACTTAATATCGACTAAAATATTTATTCTTCCGACTAACTAAAATTTTCAAAAATTCTGAAAATTTTCTAACACTTTAAATTTTCGGAAAATTTTTCCATAACCTCCTTTGTACAGCCCTATCGGTAAAACCACAACTCGCCTCTCTAGGCCTTCTCCAACCCAAAAGAAAATCAAACAGCCAAGCGGCTTGCCAATTCGGCTCATAAAATCCAAACTCGTATATAATATAAACTTGTACCTTTTTGTCGGTCGTATTAACTTCATAACTTTCACCTGTTATCAACCCAACATATACCCAAGGTCATCTCAACAAATTCTCCAATCTGTTTTTATCCATAAATCCAACCATTCGTTTATACCCGAGTCTAATTCAATTTCAAACCATCGTTACATTCCTGATTTCCAAATTCTTATATCATTCATCAACTTAATCGATATCATTCCAATATAATTCTATATTATATTTAACATTGTCTGAGCTTAATTCCAATTTATTTACCCAATTTCAATATTTTAACCCATTTAACTTCATAAGTTAAATTTTTAATTTCAGAATTCAAAATTCCTGGGTTTATTTCAAATCAAGTTTCAAATCCTAACACTAATTCAAAACCTTGGAATTTCTAAACAACTTGTTTTGTCAACACAATTCGAAAACAAAACCCTTGGTAGTAATCCGCCACTTAGAAACTCGAAAATTACACCGACGATGTATCGATCCATCCTCGGAATTATTTTCCAGTCATCCAGGTGAGTTCAATACTATATCATTTTCAATTTGAAAAACATATTCAAAATCTCCCAGGAACTTAAAATTTCCTTATTTTAAATTCCAAATTCTGATTTAAATTCATATTTAATTCAAACTATTTCATATATTACATTCATATGAATTCTGATTGGTCATTTATAACCATTTCACCCTTTTATAATCTTATTCGATTATAATAACAACCAACACAATCAATATACTATAATAATTTCAAGATATATATTTCTTCTATAAACAAATATATTTGGGAAAAATTATTTCATTTACCCTCTTCCAAAACATACCATGACGGTTCATCGTATTCGAGTGTTTAGTAACCCTTATCGATACAGTGGATCAACTGATCGACCAGAATTCATAAGCCACTCAACCAATAAATCTCCACAATATAAAACCATTTTATATTGAATAACAATTACGCGCTCATATATATACACTCAAACTCGATTTAGGATATTACTAATCCCATCTTTATCGAGTTATGCCACAGAGCCAAGGTAATCACTTAACTTAAGCTCTGATACCAACTGTAACGGCTGGAAATTTCCGACTCCTCGAGAGTCGGAAATTCCGAGCACGTTAGTGAAAGAATTTAGAAGGTGAGAAAGGAAAGATAGAACTAATAGAATAGAAGAATAAGAAGAACATCAGAATCATCAGAGTAACACGAATCTCACAGCGGAACGAATAACATATAATATATAACATAACTTTGAAGTAAACAGTTATACATATACAATAGCACTTATCAGAGTACAACACTTACAACACGGCGGAAATAACTATAGCTATAAAATCTTGAAGTCTCCTGCTCCAAGCTCTCCAAGTATATCTGTAAATCCCGACTACTTGACTGCCCGTACAAATTTAGGCACCCAAGAGTTTAGGGAAAACAACAAAGTAAACTCCGGGTCAGTCATGGGACTGGTATGAGTAAAATAGTTTAAAACAGGTATAGGATATCTCATAAGACCACGCCGTGAATACGGAACGGGTTTTTCCCTTATGAGTATCTGAACAACTTTGACAAGCAATATCATTGTGATATTATAATAATGTCTAAGTACAAATAGGTATCAATCTAGCAGAAACGCTTGCATCTCACGTTCTACATACATAGTATAAAATCATAAACCGCAGGGCGCTTATTTGAAGATTGGATTCCAATAGACAAGGTATGGGAGCACCTTCTGAATAGTGTACTCTAGAGGTGATACACTCAGGGTTCAACAAGAACGTCTTGCAACCCGGCCACACATGACCGCTCACTCATTTAGCTTGAGTGTCGCGAATATATTGCCACCACGGTTGTAGGCCATCAAACCTTCATCCGAAGATACAGAATCAAAAAGAAGTATAAATATGAATATTCTCTAGATCGGTGACAATACACCCTGCTTGGGGATGACCCAACTAGCCATGCTGCCTAGCCCAACTTTTGTTACTTCCCGGTGTGAAGCTAGAAGCTACGTCTATCTTCAGAACATCTGATCACCATTCACTTTGAATGCCACATCGTCATACCCGCCAAATCACAAATTGACTTATCCAAAAATAACACGGGTATATAGCTAAGAGAAACGAATTCCTCCGCCACCAAACGTGAATACGTTTGAACAGATCAACTTACGCGATCCATTGGATATACTCTGTCAGACCTTCTTCCATATACGTTGTCATGGGACTGGACAAACCGAAGGCACTATTCAGTATATCCATCTTAGTCACTGTTATCTAAGACTTATACAACAGCCCTTGCACTTTACTCCGTCTTCAATTTATCTTTGGCATATATTGCTCGCAACGCTTATGCCGATACAGAGTGGTTCTTTGGATAATAATCCAACCGGTCTCTCCATATTAACAACGTTAAAATGGTAAAAACTTTGATAGTCTGTGATCTAACTATCAAATGAAAACATGTCGGTGTACAAACAACGATCTTATTTCCAAATGGGAATTCAATCGATCAATCATCATATGTTCATATTTCCTTATTTCATATATTTAGAAAATATATGTTATTAATCATTGGAAAACATTTCCATAGCTTATTTCCACATCACTATTATTTCGCAACTATCAGTCCCTAACTGTAACTAGTATGAGAACAATTCTCTAAGTATCAATCCGGAAGGTCGAAACCAACATCAGATCTTCACTTAGAAAACCGTTCAACTTACCCTCTCCAGTCAGTTTTCTGAATTTGCTTAACTCTATTTCTTAAATTCTTATCGTGAAAACATTTCATTTTCTATGTTTAGAAAACATATCTGACTATATTTGGAAAACGTTTCCAAAACTCATTTACGGATCTCCAATGAACGTTGTATAAAACATCGTTTCGCTTAATCCATTTATCGCTTATTCCTTAACTTTATTCCAAATCAACCTTTTAGATCGAACCACAACTATTCCTTTTTCAATTCTGAAGTCAATCAACTTGGGGTATAATTACCTCGCAGACCTTAATTGAACAATGTCCTTTACTGTGAAATAGATGAAGCTCATCACTCACTTTTTCCAATCATCTGTTTACGCAAATTCTCGGATTCAGGTTACGAATCCACTTCTTATATGACAGTGTTTGATTATAACTATAACGTTATAATCCTACTCCTGCAATGTCTAACCTAAATTATAACTTTTCTCCTAACTTGAATAATTTAACAGACACCTAATTTCTAAATCAATAACTAAACCTTGATTTAAACCCTGGAAAGTAAATAGTACTTTTCCCAAATTTGCTATAATCAAATTCGACGTATAACTCTCTCTCGAGTAATCTCTATTCGATTAACTCTCCCTCGAATAACCTATATTCGATTATCTCTCTTCGAATAACTGATATTCGAAATCTCTCTCTTCGAATAAACAATATACGATCTCTTTCTTTCGAATATGCTATATTCGAAAATCTCCTTTCGATTTACTAATCGATAACTCCTTTCGATCAAACTAAAATCGATAACTCCTTTAACTCTATTCGAATAACTAATATTCGACTAACTCCTTTGGATCAACTCATTTGATTAACTCCTTCGAATAACTAATTCGAATAACTTACCTTCGAATAACCAATATTCGATTTACTCTAACTCGATTAACTTAATTCTAATCGATTTACTCCATTTCGATTCAACTTAATTCAAATCGATTAACTTAACTCAAATTGATTAACTCCTTTCGAATAACTAAATTTGATTTAACTTCTCTAACTCTACTCGAATAAATTATATTCGATTAACTCTTTTAACTTTACTCGAATAAACTATATTCGATTAACACTTTCTTTCGAATAACTATACTCGATTAACTCTTCGTCTAACTCCTTTGGCTTAACTCTTCGAATAACTCCTTTGGATTAACTCTTCGACTAACTCCTTAGGATTAACTAACTTTGAATAACTCCTTTGGATTAACTAACTTCGAATAACTCCTTTGGATCAACTCTTCGACTAACTCCTTCGGATTAACTCATCGATTAACTCCTTCGGATTAACTAACTTCGAATAACTCCTTTGGATTAACTCTTAGACTAACTCCTTCGGATTAACTCTTCGATTTACTCCTTCGGATTAACTAACTTCGAATAACTCCTTTGGATTAACTCTTCGACTAACTCCTTCGGATTAACTCATCGATTAACTCCTTCGGATTAACTAACTTCGAATAACTCCTTTGGATTAGCTAACTTCGAATAACTCCTTTGGATTAGCTAACTTCGAATAACTCCTTTGGATTAACTAACTTCGAATAAATAATATTCGGTAACTCTTCTCAAATGAATAACATTTGATTTCTCCACTCGAATAAACTATATTCGATTACTCTTCCCTCGAATACACTATATTCGATAACTCTACTTCGAATAGGTGATATTCGGCAACTCTACTTGATTAACTCCACTTGGATAACTCTAACTGATCCACTCTGACTGGTCAACTTTAACTGGTCAACTTTAACTGGTCAACTCTAACTGGTCAACTTTAACTGGTCAACTTTAACTGGTCAACTTTAACTGGTCAACTTTAACTGGTCAACTCTAACGGTTTATCTTTAACTGGTAAACTTTAACTGGTTAACTCAAATGGTTTAACCTAACTGGTTAACTCTAACTGTTTATCTTTAACTGGTAAACTTTAACTGGTTAACTCAAATGGTTTAACCTAACTGGTTAACTCGTCTCGATTAACTGAACTAATCCACTTAGTTTAACTTAGCTAATTCACGTTGATTAACTCTAACCGATTCCCTTAATTAGTTTAACTCAACTAATTTACTTGGATTAACCACTTAGTTAACTTCACTAATTCACTTTGATTTACTCTAACCGATTCACTTAGTTTAACTTAACAAATTCACTTCGATTAACTCGACCAATTCACTTGGTTAACTCGACCAATTCACTTGGTTAACTCCTATTTATTTAACAAATAAATATCTCCTTTAGTTAAATTCTATTTATTTAATATCTAAATGAATATCCTTTATATTTCTTTTAACGAATATAATTCCTTTATATTTTGATTAACAAATATATCCCCTTATATTCGATTAACATATATATTCCCTTGTATTTGATTTACAAATATAATTCTTTTATATTTGTTTTTACCAACTATATTCCTTTATATTCAGAATCCTTTTTCTTATATATATATATATATATATAATCCCTTGATTTTATATAAATAAACTATTTTCAAAATATACTTTGAAAACCCCTCTCTTACATTCTGGTATTTCTCATGGTATTTAACACACCATATAACAACGATAAATATCGTCCCACCCCACGTAATCACACAGATTATATACATCACAATATAAAAATCACAGTAAAATAACTGTTGAGGAATCCTGTTGGATTCCTCCAACCTGTTTCCCTGCACCACAGATGTTAGACAACACCAGTATAATATTCTGTTAGAACAGAATCAACATATAACTATTTGACGGTTTTTATATATATATAATCTCTACTAACTGACTAGCAGTTCAAGCAAACAATCAACACACAATCAAACAGACAATATTTTATCAGTTCTAAGAATACAACGTGAAAATAAACTGTTTAGAGTTTGTGAGATTTACTCACCTTTGGACGATCATCGTCAATGACGATAACCATCGCTTAATTCAACTGGACAATTTATTTTGCTGTAAATTGTGACGGACTCCAATTGACTCGCGGTCAGTTCCATTGTGGAGCTTTCGTCCATACGATCCCAACGCAACTTACGGTTCATGATTCTGATTTCATATGGCCGAGATATAGTGATTACAAGTTATGGTACAATTAAATAAATAAAAAACTTGGATTTTAAATCTAATTGGGCTTAAACACAAGACCAAGGCCCATACCCGTTTATACGCACCCGTATGTATCTCCTCCTGCATTTCTTCCTAAACCACAAATCCCGTTGCTCCTCCTGTAGAAACCCACGCCGTTTCCCAAATTCAATCACCTCGTTCTCCTTCCATTCACACCCGAACTTCCTGAACTCTTTACCACCACACTCCTCATCGCGAGCTCTTCAACTTCAACCCCTAAATGCTCAGCTCGACGCTTCTTGATGGCTCGCGATTTCAGGCCTGGCTCGCGCAACCCAGGTGTCGCAACATCCATCTCAGCATCGAATCCTTCCAAATACCATCACAAGATGCTAGTTTACCTCATTAACACACAAACGAACTCGATTTGATGAGCTAGTGCTTCGATTTACCACAAACTCCCTAACCCTAGAACGCTGTGTAAAATCCAGCACCCAAAAGGAAGCGTCGAACTCATTGAAAGTAGGGTAGGATCGAAGGGCATCATCCACTGCTTCGATCTGTATATGTATTGTAATTTATAGCATTATATTTGAATTGTTCTTGATTTTTGTTTTGGGAATTTGCTTTCTGCGTTTGAGATTTTGAGAGCTGGGTTGTTTTTATAATGCGTTTGGGGTTGGTAAGGTATGTGGCTGAGAAAGGAGGTAGTGTGGCCTTTGTATTGACCAAGAAATTAGGTAGGATATTTTTCTTATTTTATTTTATCGATTTTCTATTCATATTCGTCTTATAAAAATCCATACGATCACGTACGATACCTAAAAATCACGAAACTGGACATGCAGCTACAGTTCGACATTACGGATCCAACAAAACTGGTTTCGTCGAATTCCGACTCCGTATGCTCACACAGCGTATTTTTAACTGTCGAAAAACTGACTATTTTTCACTCTAAAAATCCCTACGGTCACACGCTGACTCTAAAAATCACGAAACTTGGAATCTAACAACTATTTGACATTGCGGATCCAACAAAACTGGTTTCGTCGAGTTCCGACTTCGTATGCAAAAGTGGCTATTTTTAACGCTCTAAATAGCCTATTTAAATATATAAATATATTTAAATATTATTAAATTAATTACTTAAAATTAATTATTATCGTCTGTATTCATAGTGTAATGCCGTACAGCTCTAGACTATTCCTGTATGTATTTACAACTCGATATTCCATCGTCAGAGTTATATCGACGGTCGATTTCTATTTAAATCCCTATTTAAATATAATTAAATCGTTATAGTCAGGGCGCTGCATTTCTGATAATTTGATTTGGACGTAACTCAAAATCCACACGACGAAATCCCGATCTCTCTCTTCCACTAGAAAGATATACTCCACCAGCTCCACACGTTTCTTGTTTCACAGAAATCCGATTAAAAAAGGACCCTGTATACTCAGTTGAAGTCTAAATCGCCAAATAGCGAACTGCCGCGTCGTTTCGCGCTCTATTTTAATTATATTATAATTAATACGTTTTAACGTCGATTATTAAATCGATTCGTTATTCAAATTCAATTCTAAACTGAATTAAATATTTTAGCTGATCCAATTCACACAGTATTGTGAATTTGGTGATTTCCGATTATTTCAACATTATAATATATTATTATATTGTTTATTTAAATTAAATATTCAATATTATTTAATTCAAGTCATCGATATCGCCCAATCGATATTTAATAATTAATTATTCGACAGCTAACAAAACGCGCCATTACATTTATATAGTGGTTTAGAGAATAAAATGATCGTGGAATTTAATAATGATGAATATTTAATTAGAATAATAAATTAAATAATATATTTAATTCTGAAATAATCAAAATTAGCTGAAATGACGATATGGTGTGAACCAGACCATCTGTGATATATAATTCGGCTTGGAATTGAATTTGAATTATATTGACGAATATATTCAATCGACGACAGTTTGAACGTATAATTATAATATAATTAAAACAGAGCTTGAAATGGCACTGCAGTTCGCGATTTGGCGATTCGAACTTCAACTGAATGTACAGGATTCGTTTTAAACCGGATTTCTGTGAAACAAGAAACGTGTGGAGCTGGTGGAGTATATCTTTCTAGTGGAAGAGAAAAATCGGGATTTCGTCGTGTAGATTTTGATTTATGTCCAAATCAAATTTCAGAAAAAGTCGCTGTGAAATTCCTTTATAATTTGCAACGCTTTATTTACGTAATAAAAGGGTTTTCGATATATTTGAATATCGGGTTTGAATTTAGACAAGGTTCTTTTGAAACATAACGATAAAATAATTTTTAGAATTTTACTGTAATTTTTAATTATTTAAATGAGCAACTTTTTATTTGGAGTATTTTGCACCCTGAAATCAACATTTTGGGATTTCACAAAATAGGTTAACCTACCGGTATTATTATATTTCTGGAGTCGGGGCACCTCGCTCGTTACGATGGTGTTTTTATTTCTGTCCGTAGCGTTACGTAACTGTATAAATTTATAAAATAAAGTTGTGACAAAATTTGCGAACATAAACAACGACACACTTTTCTCTGTTTCAACCACCAGTTATTTGTTGCTTTAAAACAAACACGTGGATGCCCTAATACCCTTAACTTTCTTTGGCTTATAAATACACAGCAGATGGGCTTATTGAGGGGTTTTTCATTTCAGTAAAAAAACACCACGGTAAAAATAAAATAAACAGAAATATATGGAGCAGTGGAAAGCTGGAGCTAGTTTCTTGAAATAGCGGGTACTAGTAGTTGCGTGAGCAGCAAGGACAGATGCAAGCTTCACTGTTTAAGGATGGAGTAAGTGAGGAACAGAACAATGCGTGTTCGTGGAGAGTCCGACACCCAAGAATGCAGAGACCAGGTTCATTTTGAAACCGCCAGTATGTTGGAAAGAAACAACCGTACACTTGAAACCAAGTATATTGACACCACCACGTTCATTTTGAACCCGTACAGGTTGGAGCAAGAAAAAACAAGAGCAGTATGCTCGGAGAAGAAGAACGTGGTCACGGAAATAGGAGGAAAGTGGTAAGCAGGGAATTCGATTGTTATATTTGTGGAAGGAAAGTTACTGTATGTGTGATTTGGTGGTTTGTCATTGGATTTGTAGAGGGGAGTTTGTGTACAGTTCGATATGTATGGAGGACGTAATGAATGCAGAAGGTTCGGGCACGTTTGTTTTGAGTGACTGGATGCGGAATTTTGGGTTAATGGATGATGAACAGGAGCTGCTCACGCCATGTATATTTGTAGAAGAAGTGAAGGGTCGTTAGGTGCCTGTGGAGCGTGTGTCAGTAGAGGAGCATGCAAGTTTGTATAAACGGTGGAGAAATAGTGGGGTGGCATGCATAAGATGTTGACAAAATGGAGTGCATTCTTTTTGCTGTGGCTTGCGAGATTTATCTGAGGAAACAAAGGGGTGAGGCCCATTTAGGAATTTAATTTCCAAGTTTATTTTATATTAAATATGTATTAACTTCGAAAATTCATATCTCTCTCATACGTAATCAGTTTGATGAACCGTAAATTGCGTCGAGATCGTAGGGACGGGAGCAACACAATGGGACTGACCGCGAGTCAATCCGAGCTCGTTACAATTTATGGAGAAATAAATTGTTCGACTGAATCATTGAACGCAAACCGATATTTATCGGTTAACGCGCAAATGTGAGTAAATCTCACTAACTCTGAACAGTTTATAGTTTCATGTTGTATTTTTAGAACTGTTAGAAATTGGTTGATTGACTTTATGTTGACTGTTTGATTGAACTGCTAGTCAGTTAGTTAAATTTCTATATTGATTCTGTTTAACAGAATATATCATATGGAACTGAAAGTGATGTTATCTATATTGTCTAACATCTGTGATGCAGGGAAACAGGTCGGGGGAATCCAACTGGATTCCTCAATAGTTATTTTATTGTTTTTCATATTTTGATATATGATGTGAAGTATAACCTGTTGTTGATTGTGTGTGTATGGACGATATTGAACATCGTGATTTGATATGATTGAATACCATAACATATCGAAATGTTGATAAGGGGATTTTCAAAGTGATATTGAAAATAGCATATTTATAAAATAGGATATTTATAAATAAGAGATATTTATAAAGTGGAATATTTATAAATAAGAAATGTTTATAAATAGGGAAATAGGAGATATTTTAAAAAAGGAAAATAAATTCAAAACATTTCATTTTGAATGGAAAGGCCTGTGTGGCGAGTTTGGGGATTTTCCCGATGCTCCCGATACAAAGGAGGTTTTGGCGAATTTTTCAGAGAATTTAAGGAGTTAGAATATTTGAAGAATAAAATTGAAAAAGGAAATATTTGTAAACCATTTACAAATAGAATTGAAAGGAAACGTTATAAAAAGGAAATCATTTTTAAAGTGTAGAACCGTTACTAAAAGTAAATCTTTTCAAATGAATAAAACGTTGTTAAAAAGGAAATCTTTATAAAGTGAATAAAGTAAATCGAATATGGTATTCGAAAGGAGAAATCGAATATGGTATTCGAAGTTAGTTAATCGAATATAGACATTCGAAAGGAGGTAATCGAATATGGTATTCGAAAGGAGAAATCGAATATGATATTCGAAGTTAGTTAATCGAATATGGTATTCGAAAGTTAGTTAATCGAATATGTTATTCGAAAGGGGTTAGTCAAGTCGAGTTAGTCAAATAGAGTTAACCAGTTAGAGTTAATCAGTTAGAGTTAACCAGTTGGAGTTAATTAGTTAGAGTTAATCGATTAGAGTTAAAACGAACTAGAGTTAATCAAATATAGTTATTTGAGACAGAGTTAGTCAAACATAGTATTCAGGGTAAGTTGCCATCTTGTACGACTGCTAGCGTAATTCACAGGGCTGCAAACAGCCTAAGGCGGTCGGATGTTTCCTGAGGGAATCAGGCGTAACCATTGTGATCGCTGCGATCTAGAGTCAAGCGAATGGAGTTAAATAGAGTTGCCGAATAGTAGTTGTTCGAATGGAGTTAAATAGAGTTAGTCGAATATAGTTTATTCGAATAGAGTTGAATAGAATTAATCGAATAGTAGTTATTCGAATAGAGTTAAATGGAGTTAAATCGAATAATAGTTATTCGATAGGAGTAAATCAAGTTGAGTTAAATAAACCAAGTTAGTCGAGCCTAGTTAATTGAATCGAATTGGTCAAACCAAGTAAGTTAAGTTAGTCGAGTTAAGTTCGTCGAGTTAAATAAATCGATGTTAGTTTCATCGAAAGGAGTTATCGATGTTAGTTTCATCAAAAGGAGTTATTGATGTTAGTTTCATCGAAGGGAGTTATCGATTTTCGTTTAATCGAAGTGAGATTTTCAAATATGAGATATTTGAAAAGGAAGAGTTATCGAATATTAGTTATTCGAAGAGATATTATTGAATATCGTTTATTCGAGAAGGAGTTAATCGAATATAGGTTATTCGAAGAAGAGTAAATCAAATAGAGATTTCTCGAAGAGAGTTAATCGGCAAATTCGATTATATCGAATTCGGGAAAGTACTTATACTTTCCAGTGTTTAAATAGAGATTTATTTATTTGTAAATAAATAAGTGTTAGGTTAATTATTCACTAATAAGAATAGAAGTTATAATTAAAGTTAGATAATTCGAAAGGAGGGATTATAACGTTATCGTTATAACCAATGTTTAAAATATAGAAGTAGATTAGTAAAATTGAATCCGAGAAAGGCGTAAAGAAGTTGTTAAAGATTAAAAAGATAAACTTTGACCATTTCGAAGTTATAACGTTGTTCAGTTAAGGTCTGAGAGGTAATTATACCCCAACTTGAGTGACTTCCTTCTTAACTAAGAAATGGTAAGGTTTTATCGTAAAGGAGTGTTGGAAATGTTTTCCAAACGAGAGTCAGAAATGTTTTCTGATAAAGAAAAATAAGAATTTAGAATATAGGGAAACAAGAGATAAGTAAATAAATGAACTAAAGAGATTTATGTTAAATGATGTTTGTTCGATATAATTTCCATTTGGAAATAATATCGTTGTTTGCACACTTGTTTTTCTTTGATAGTTAACTCACCGACTATCGAAGTTTTGACCATTTTAACGTTGTTAATATGGAGAGACCGGTTGGATTATTATCCAAAGAACCACTCTGTATTGGCATAAGCGTCGCGAATCATATATGCCAAAGATAATTGAAGACGGTGTAAAATGCAAGGGCTATCCTGTTTACAGAATAGTGCCTTCGGTTTGTCCAGTCCCAGGGCAACTTGTATGGACGAAGGTCTGACAGAGTATATCCAATAGATCGCGTAAGTTGATCTGTTCAAACATATTCATGTTTTGTGGCGGAGGAATTCGTTTCTCTTAGCTGTATACACGTGTTATTTTTGGATAAGTCAATTTGTGATTTGGCGGGTATGACGATGTGACGTTCTAAGTGAATGAAGATGGATGTATGACAGAGTATTTCCAGACGGTCGCGTACATTGATTTCTTCAACTATACCAAGAGTGGAAGCGGAGAAGGAAACTTCTTTTAGCTGACACGTAATGTATGGTTGTAGACGTCAATTAGTGATTTTGATGGATTTGACAATGTAGCATTCGAAGTGAATCTGATGTAATGATAAAGCGTAGCTTCTAGCCTCATCAACCGGTAAATGACAGAAATCGGGCAGGCAGCATGGCTAAGTCGGTTGCACCGAAGTAGGGTGTATAATCACCTATCTAGAGAATATTCATTTGTTTCTTAAATCTATCAATGCTGTCCCATATATATACGGGAACGGTTGCTGATCCCAACCGTTGGTGATGTACATTCGATACACTCAAGCGAAATGAGTGGTCGGTCATGTGTGGCTGAGTTGCAAGATGTTCTTGTTGAACTCCAATGTATCGTTCCTAGAGTACACTGATCGGAAGGTGATTCCATACCTTGTCATAGTTGGAAATCCATTACCCAATCCGTGCTTGCGGTTTTGATTGTATACTATATATGTAGAACGTGAGATGCAAGCGTTTCTACTAGACTGATATTTATTTGTACATAGACATTATTATAATATCAAAAGGTTTTTGATATAAAGATATTTTGGATTCTCATAAGGGAAAAACCCGTTCCGTTCTGCGGCGTGCTCTTATGAGATATCGTTTACTTGTTCATATACCTGTTTAAACTGTTTTACTCACACCAGTCCCATGACTGACCCGGAGTTTACTTTGTTGTTTTCCCTAAACTCTTGGGTGCCTAAATTTGTACGGGCAGTCAAGTAGTCGGGATTTGCAGATATACTGGAAGAGCTTGGAGCAGGAGGCTTCAAGATCATATAGCTACAGTTATTTCCGCTATGTTGTAAGTGCTATACTCTGATAAGTGCTATTGTATACATAACTGTTATATTTCAAAGTTATGTTATCTATTATATGTTATTCGTTCCGCTGTGAGGTTCGTGTTACTATGATGTTATGTTCTTCTTCTTCTTCTATTCTAAGTTTCTATCTTATCTATTCTCACCTTCTAATTTCTTTCATTAACTATTCGGTTATTTTCGATCCTTGGATGTTCGATGTGTGTTGTATATCGGATAACCAAGATCGCATTTTTCCGGGTCGTTACAGTTGGTATCAGAGCTTAAGTTAAGAATTACTTGGCTCTGTGGCGTGACTCGATAGAGATAGGGTTAGTAATACCCTAGATTGAGTTGAGTGTATATATACGAGAGTGCGTATTTGTATTTGATATAAAAATGGTTTTATATTGTGGAGATTCATTGGCTGAGTTATTTATGAGTTCTAGTCGATCAGTTTGATCCACTGTATCGGTAGGAGTAAATAAACACTTGAATACGATGGACCGACACAGTATGGATATGTGATATATTATCATATATAGTATGTGTTGGGAGTGATTTTAATCGGATAAGAATATAAAATGTGAAATGGTTATATATAACCAATCAAAATTTATATAAGTAAAATATATGAAATTGAAATGAATTAAAGCTGAATTCAAATCAGAATTGGGGTTAAAATCCCAGATATTGGGAAAGTGTTTGTAATGGAATCTGGATTAAGTATAAGGAGATTTTAAGATCCTGGGAGATTTTAAATTGTTTACAAGCCTTGTGAAGGATATTTTGAAAGTGATTTCAAAAATGAAAGTATTTAGAAATGGATTTGAAAGTGATATAGTATTGAACTCACTTCGATAGCTGGAAAATAGATTCCGATGTTGATCATGACATCATAGGTGTTCATTTTCGAGTATGTAAGTGACGGATTACTACCAAGGATTTTGTTTTGAATTTGTTTTGGGAAGACAAGTTGTGTTGAATTTCAAAAAGGAAAATTTGATTTTGGAAAGAGGTAAACTGTTTAAAAACTTCCAGGAAGAAAAGGTTGTTTGAATTTAAACAAATTAAAGTAAAATTGGTAAAATCCAATAGAATTGGGATTGAATTAAAAGCCCGTAAGTTGAAATTGAATTGAAATAGATTGGTGTCAAGTAGAATTGGACTTGATTAGAGATAATCTGAAATTTATATTGGACTGGTGAGTTATGGATTGGAAGTCAAGAATAGTGCTTGAGTTCGAAATAAAATTCGACTTAGGTATAAGCGAATGGTTGTGTTAAAGATAAATTGATTTGAGATCAAGTGGGAATGACATGGGTATATGTTGAATGGGTAACAAATGCAAAGGACATAGTGATATGCCCGACAAAAAGGTACAAGTTTATATTCGATATAAGAAAGAGATTTATGAGCCGAATAGGCAAGCCGCTTGGCTGTTTGATTTTCTTTTGGGTTGAAGAAGGCCTAGAGAGGCGAGTTGGAGTTTGAGCTATTGACCAGTAAAAAGGAGGTGCTGGCGAAAATTTTCGAAAATTTAAAGTGTTAGAAAATTTTAAGAATTTTTGAAAATTTTAGTTAGTCGGAAGAATTAATATTTTAGTCGATATTAATTGGTTCTGTTGAAATCAGAAATAAGGGGTAAACAAATCTTAGGAATTCCAATAGATAGGGTCGTCCTCTAACTTAGCAATTTCGAGGACGAAATTATTTTAAGTGGGGAAGATTGTAATGACCCGCATTGGTATGGGTATTATAATTAATTTATTTAATTATTTATATAGTGGTTTAGAGAATAAAATGATCGTGGAATTTAATAATGATGAATATTTAATTAGAATAATAAATTAAATAATATATTTAATTCTGAAATAATCAAAATTAGCTGAAATGACGATATGGTGTGAACCAGACCATCTGTGATATATAATTCGGCTTGGAATTGAATTTGAATTATATTGACGAAAATATTCAATCGACGACAGTTTGAACGTATAATTATAATATAATTAAAACAGAGCTTGAAATGGCACTGCAGTTCGCGATTTGGCGATTCGAACTTCAACTGAATGTACAGGATTCGTTTTAAACCGGATTTCTGTGAAACAAGAAACGTGTGGAGCTGGTGGAGTATATCTTTCTAGTGGAAGAGAAAAATCGGGATTTCGTCGTGTAGATTTTGATTTATGTCCAAATCAAATTTCAGAAAAAGTCGCTGTGAAATTCCTTTATAATCTGCAACGCTTTATTTACGTTATAAAAGGGTTTTCAATATATTTGAATATCGGGTTTGAATTTAGACAAGGTTCTTTTGAAACATAACGATAAAATAATTTTTAGAATTTTACTGTAATTTTTAATTATTTAAATGAGCAACTTTTTATTTTGAGTATTTTGCACCCTGAAATCAACATTTTGGGATTTCACAAAATAGGTTAACCTACCGGTATTATTATATTTCTGGAGTCGGGGCACCTCGCTCGTTACGATGGTGTTTTTATTTCTGTCCGTAGCGGTACGTAACTATATAAATTTATAAAATAAAGTTGTGACAAAATTTGCGGACATAAACAACGACACACTTTTCTCTGTTTCAACCACCAGTTATTTGTTGCTTTAAAACAAACACGTGGATGCCCTAATACCCTTAACTTTCTTTGGCTTATAAATACACAACAGATGGGCTTATTGAGGGGTTTTTCATTTCAGTAAAAAAAACACCACGGTAAAAATAAAATAAACAGAAATATATGGAGCAGTGGAAAGCTGGAGCTAGTTTCTTGAAATAGCGGGTACTAGTAGTTGCGTGAGCAGCAAGGACGGATGCAAGCTTCACTGTTTAAGGATGGAGTAAGTGAGGAACAGAACAATGCGTGTTCGTGGAGAGTCCGACACCCAAGAATGCAGAGACCAGGTTCATTTTGAAACCGCCAGTATGTTGGAAAGAAACAACCGTACACTTGAAACCAAGTATATTGACACCACCACGTTCATTTTGAACCCGTACAGGTTGGAGCAAGAAAAAACAAGAGCAGTATGCTCGGAGAAGAAGAACGTGGTCACGGAAATAGGAGGAAAGTGGTAAGCAGGGAATTCGATTGTTATATTTGTGGAAGGAAAGTTACTGTATGTGTGATTTGGTGGTTTGTCATTGGATTTGTAGAGGGGAGTTTGTGTACAGTTCGATATGCATGGAGGACGTAATGAATGCAGAAGGTTCGGGCACGTTTGTTTTGAGTGACTGGATGCAGAATTTTGGGTTAATGGTTGATGAACAGGAGCTGCTCACGCCATGTATATTTGTAGAAGAAGTGAAGGGTCGTTAGGTGCCTGTGGAGCGTGTGTCAGTAGAGGAGCATGCAAGTTTGTATAAACGGTGGAGAAATAGTGGGGTGGCATGCATAAGATGTTGACAAAATGGAGTGCATTCTTTTTGCTGTGGCTTGCGAGATTTATCTGAGGAAACAAAGGGGTGAGGACCATTTAGGAATTTAATTTCCAAGTTTATTTTATATTAAATATGTATTAACTTCGAAAATTCATATCTCTCTCATACGTAATCAGTTTGATGAACCGTAAATTGCGTCGAGATCGTAGGGACGGGAGCAACACAATGGGACTGACCGCGAGTCAACCCGAGCTCGTTACAATTTATTGAGAAATAAATTGTTCGACTGAATCAATGAACGCAAACCGATATTTATCGGTTAACGCGCAAATGTGAGTAAATCTCACTAACTCTGAACAGTTTATAATTTCATGTTGTATTTTTAGAACTGTTAGATATTGGTTGATTGACTGTATGTTGACTGTTTGATTGAACTGCTAGTCAGTTAGTTAAATTTCTATATTGATTCTGTTTAACAGAATATATCATATGGAACTGAAAGTGATGTTATCTATATTGTCTAACATCTGTGATGCAGGGAAACAGGTCGGGGGAATCCAACTGGATTCCTCAATAGTTATTTTATTGTTTTTCATATTTTGATATATGATGTGAAGTATAACCTGTTGTTGATTGTGTGTGTATGGACGATATTGAACATCGTGATTTGATATGATTGAATACCATAACATATCGAAATGTTGATAAGGGGATTTTCAAAGTGATATTGAAAATAGCATATTTATAAAATAGGATATTTATAAATAAGAGATATTTATAAAGTGGAATATTTATAAATAAGAAATGTTTATAAATAGGGAAATAGGAGATATTTTAAAAAAGGAAAATAAATTCAAAACATTTCATTTTGAATGGAAAGGCCTGTGTGGCGAGTTTGGGGATTTTCCCGATGCTCCCGATACAAAGGAGGTTATGGCGAATTTTTCAGAGAATTTAAGGAGTTAGAATATTTGAAGAATAAAATTGAAAAAGGAAATATTTGTAAACCATTTACAAATAGAATTGAAAGGAAACGTTATAAAAAGGAAATCATTTTTAAAGTGTAGAACCGTTACTAAAAGTAAATCTTTTCAAATGAATAAAACGTTGTTAAAAAGGAAATCTTTATAAAGTGAATAAAGTAAATCGAATATGGTATTCGAAAGGAGAAATCGAATATGGTATTCGAAGTTAGTTAATCGAATATAGACATTCGAAAGGAGGTAATCGAATATGGTATTCGAAAGGAGAAATCGAATATGATATTCGAAGTTAGTTAATCGAATATGGTATTCGAAAGTTAGTTAATCGAATATGTTATTCGAAAGGGGTTAGTCAAGTCGAGTTAGTCAAATAGAGTTAACCAGTTAGAGTTAATCAGTTAGAGTTAACCAGTTGGAGTTAATTAGTTAGAGTTAATCGATTAGAGTTAAAACGAACTAGAGTTAATCAAATATAGTTATTTGAGACAGAGTTAGTCAAACATAGTATTCAGGGTAAGTTGCCATCTTGTACGACTGCTAGCGTAATTCGCAGGGCTGCAAACAGCCTAAGGCGGTCGGATGTTTCCTGAGGGAATCAGGCGTAACCATTGTGATCGCTGCGATCTAGAGTCAAGCGAATGGAGTTAAATAGAGTTGTCAAATAGTAGTTATTCGAATGGAGTTAAATAGAGTTAGTCGAATATAGTTTATTCGAATAGAGTTGAATAGAGTTAATCGAATAGTAGTTATTCGAATAGAGTTAAATGGAGTTAAATCGAATAATAGTTATTCGATAGGAGTAAATCAAGTTGAGTTAAATAAACAAAGTTAGTCGAGCCTAGTTAATTGAATCGAATTGGTCGAACCAAGTAAGTTAAGTTAGTCGAGTTAAGTTCGTCGAGTTAAATAAATCGATGTTAGTTTCATCGAAAGGAGTTATCGATGTTAGTTTCATCGAAAGGAGTTATCGATGTTAGTTTCATCGAAGGGAGTTATCGATTTTAGTTTAATCGAAGTGAGATTTTCAAATATGAGATATTTGAAAAGGAAGAGTTATCGAATATTAGTTATTCGAAGAGAGATTATCGAATATCATTTATTCGAGAAGGAGTTAATCAAATATAGGTTATTCGAAGAAGAGTAAATCAAATAGAGATTTCTCGAAGAGAGTTAATCGGCAAATTCGATTATATCGAATTCGGGAAAGTACTTATACTTTCCAGTGTTTAAATAGAGATTTATTTATTTATAAATAAATAAGTGTTAGGTTAATTATTCACTAATAAGAATAGAAGTTATAATTAAAGTTAGATAATTCGAAAGGAGGGATTATAACGTTATCGTTATAACCAATGTTTAAAATATAGAAGTAGATTAGTAAAATTGAATCCGAGAAAGGCGTAAAGAAGTTGTTAAAGATTAAAAAGATAAAATTTGACCATTTCGAAGTTATAACGTTGTTCAGTTAAGGTCTGAGAGGTAATTATACCCCAACTTGAGTGACTTCCTTCTTAACTAAGAAATGGTAAGGTTTGATCGTAAAGGAGTGTTGGAAATGTTTTCCAAACGAGAATCAGAAATGTTTTCTGATAATAGAAAAATAAGAATTTAGAATATAGGGAAACAGGAGATAAGTAAATAAATGAACTAAAGAGATTTATGTTAAATGATGTTTGTTCGATATAATTTCCATTTGGAAATAATATCGTTGTTTGCACACTTGTTTTTCTTTGATAGTTAACTCACCGACTATCGAAGTTTTGACCATTTAAACGTTGTTAATATGGAGAGACCGGTTGGATTATTATCCAAAGAACCACTCTGTATTGGCATAAGCGTCGCGAATCATATATGCCAAAGATAATTGAAGACGGAGTAAAATGCAAGGGCTATCCTGTTTACAGAATAGTGCCTTCGGTTTGTCCAGTCCCAGGGCAACTTGTATGGACGAAGGTCTGACAGAGTATATCCAATAGATCGCGTAAGTTGATCTGTTCAAACATATTCACGTTTGGTGGTGGAGGAATTCGTTTCTCTTAGCTGTATACCCGTGTTATTTTTGGATAAGTCAATTTGTGATTTGGCGGGTATGACGATGTGACGTTCTAAGTGAATGAAGATGGATGTATGACAGAGTATTTCCAGACGGTCACGTACATTGATTTCTTCAACTATACCAAGAGTGGAAGCGGAGAAGGAAACTTCTTTTAGCTGACACGTAATGTATGGTTGTAGACGTCAATTAGTGATTTTGATGGATTTGACAATGTAGCATTCGAAGTGAATCTGATGTAATGATAAAGCGTAGCTTCTAGCCTCATCAACCGGTAAATGACAGAAATCGGGCAGGCAGCATGGCTAAGTCGGTTGCACCGAAGTAGGGTGTATAATCACCTATCTAGAGAATATTCATTTGTTTCTTAAATCTATCAATGTTGTCCCATATATATACGGGAACAGTTGCTGATCCCAACCGTTGGTGATGTACATTCGATACACTCAAGCGAAATGAGTGGTCGGTAATGTGTGGCTGAGTTGCAAGATGTTCTTGTTGAACTCCAGTGTATTGTTCCTAGAGTACACTGATCGGAAGGTGATTCCATACCTTGTCATAGTTGGAAATCCATTACCCAATACGTGCTTGCGGTTTTGATTGTATACTATATATGTAGAACGTGAGATGCAAGCGTTTCTACTAGACTGATATTTATTTGTACATAGACATTATTATAATATCAAAAGGTTTTTGATATAAAGATATTTTGGATTCTCATAAGGGAAAAACCCGTTCCGTTCTGCTGCGTGCTCTTATGAGATATCGTTTACTTGTTCATATACCTGTTTAAACTGTTTTACTCACACCAGTCCCATGACTGACCCGGAGTTTACTTTGTTGTTTTCCCTAAACTCTTGGGTGCCTAAATTTGTACGGGCAGTCAAGTAGTCGGGATTTGCAGATATACTGGAAGAGCTTGGAGCAGGAGGCTTCAAGATCATATAGCTGTAGTTATTTCCGCTGTGTTGTAAGTGTTGTACTCTGATAAGTGCTATTGTATACATAACTGTTATATTTCAAAGTTATGTTATCTATTATATGTTATTCGTTCCGCTGTGAGGTTCGTGTTACTCTGATGTTATGTTCTTCTTCTTCTATTCTAAGTTTCTATCTTATCTATTCTCACCTTCTAATTTCTTTCATTAACTATTCGGTTATTTTCGATCCTTGGATGTTCGATATGTGTTGTATATCGGATAACCAAGATCGCATTTTTCCGGGTCGTTACAACTACATTGCAAACATCAAACTACGTTATTAGGTAGTTGATCATCATGCCTGATTCTACATGGTTGTGCTTGATATTCTTGACTCCACAAGGTTGTGCTTGATATTATAAATAACTGAAATATTTGGATAATCAATGATTGAGAAATGGGATTGATGTTTGCAGAGAATGGAAGAGTAAAATTGATGGGGATAGAACTGAATACACTTTCATGTAATAACCGATTATTTAAATTATAGGGAAAAAATACTTCAAAACTTTTTACACTTAATTATTCATTTGATTGCGGTAACAGTACTCTGTTTACACTATCTATTTCGGATTGGTCAACCATGAAATTTGTTTTTTATGCAACAACCAGGGTAATTTTTCATCTTCTTCCCATCCAATACGTGCTAAAACAGAAAAGCAATGGAGGTTTCAGCTGTGATGAGATAAAAAAAGAGTTCTCCCTTGCTCAACTATGTGAGTAAAAACCTCAAACTTCATTCTTTTGTTTATTTTTGCTTTAGATTTTCTCTTTTCTATGTTTACGATCATGGCTTAACCAATTATCAAGACTTCGACGTCCATTCTCCATTTCAAATTTAATCCTCAAACTTGCTATGACCTATCAATAATTTCTTACAAATCTCATACATTGAGTAATAGGCACGTGTGCATGTTTATATGTACATGAGTTTCATGTTACGTATATCTCTTTTTTCATACTATGTTGCAGAAAGTAATAAATAAAAATGTATACATTGGACCACAGCCAATATCGGGTTATTTTTACTACTCATCATTAACTTCTCAAGTACAGGCCAAATCAGATAGTATGACTATTTCTTGTGAATCTCACATTCTATTTTTCCTTGCACTTAAATTCATATGTATCCTTTTATGTATTTGGATGTATGTTAATTTCTCTATATTAACCTTTTTACAGTAACTGACAACTTTTTCAAGGCACCACCTTATACATTTTGAGCACACGGATTAAAATATCCAAATAATATGATGGAAATTTTCACATAATTAAGATTGTTATCTACTACTGAAAATTTTCATTTTTACATGAAGGAAGCTCGACATATAAACACAGATTGGAAGCTACTGTATTCTTGCTACTTACATGTCATTCTACCTGGCTTTTGAAATTTGATTTTGAGGTACAAATTAATGATCCAAAAACTATAGTCTTCAATTTGTTTGATGTTTTCAATAATTCATGGATATTCATGTGAAACCTGGTTGTGTTGAATGTGGTTTAACTTAACCTTTTATTTTCATGTATTCTTGGCATAATTTGATCAACTTAGCTAAACTTTTTTATAACATGTTTTTATATAAATATATTTAATAATCAAGGGTATCACTGCTAGATTGATGCATGTGTTAAGCATAAACATTATCCAATCCTACATCCTTTAATATAAAATGTCATTTTGTTAGGCTAATAACATTCACGATAAGAGTGAAAAATTGTGATAATGATATGATTTTTTGTTTCTGTATTCATCAAGTCGTCAAATCTACATGCTAATTAATTTCTTCACAGTGAACGTGGTTTCTGATGTATCAGACAATGGCTTAGTACATCTTTTCATTCATTGTGGTTGGTTCTATTGCTGTTTTATTTTTTGGGTATTGAAATTGATGAGCAAGGTGTTTTCTAGTTTCTTTTCCATAGTTATCTACAAGATCTCCAACTAAATGATAAATGCATTCTTTCTTTTTTCAAACAACGAAATATTTTTTCTTTGGATCGTTCATTTTCTTTGTCATTGATCTCATAATACTAAAGAGAGCGATAAGGCAAGTATGATTCTATCGTTAAATTCATTGGATATTTCCAAATGATGATTTCTACCAATTTATTTTCCTACTGATCGTCTTTCCCTCCATTTTTATTCTCTAGGATGCCAAAAACTGTCAACAAACTGTTTTTAACTCTAACTTTTCCTATATTAAGTTTTATCCATTTTACTAACTCTATTTTAATTGTTTTCCCAGCAAACTAAGTGCATTTTAAGTTGATTTCAAAAGACAATTTTAATGCATTTTCTAAACTTTGATCTATTCCAATTTTGTTCAATTGGGAGGTTTTACTATGAATGGTTATCCACTTAGCATTAACACTCAAAATGACCATTTTCAAAAAAAGATGAAACTCTATGCAATTACTTCAATTTTGCTCTAAAGATTTTTGTATTTGTAGGAGTTTATCCGTGTCTATCTCTTTTTTTGGATAATTTATCATGTTGGTATTAACTAGACTGAGAAAGGATTTATGAGGAGTAAGCCTCAACCTATTTTGTATGCTGTTTGGCATCCCAGAACAATGATTGTATTTAGGATTGAAACCAGAGGTTGGATATATGTTTCAGGGATCCAGACTATAAAATAGTGCAGCTTACAGAAATAATTGCCCATGCATCATTTTATACTTGACCACCTGACTTTTATATTTTTAAATGAAGTTGGTATGTGGTAGACCAATGATTTTGTCACTATTGCTTGCCTTCTATTGATCAATGTGAATGTTGTATTATAACCTTTATAGATGATCTTAGTGAAGGTTGATCCCCACTTGCATTACTTACTACTACGACTAAAGCTATGGTAACGGAAAATGTTAAAGTCGTCCTTCCATGATTACCACCTATGTTTTATGTTATAAGAATAGAATTTCTCGATAGTCCATGGCGGCAATGAGATATAATTCTCATCACCCTCCTCCTCCTCATTGAACGCCACTTTTCCACCTCTCCCTTCACGCTCTTCTCCACCCATTCCCCCTGATCCTCCACCTCCTCATGTTAGTCCATCATCCGCTAACCCCTCTGATTTAAATTTGGGAGCGACCTCATCCAATCCAGATCTGGGTACTTCCAATTATTCTAATGATTCACCTCTTAACCATAATCGTACTCAGGGTAAATTTGCGATTAATCTAAATGTCAATCTGAATTCCTCGAATTCTTCCTATCCCTTTTCCACCAAGTTTGACTATGCATCACTTTTTAGTTCACTTCCTCGAAATGCATGGGTATTCAAGCCAATACATTTCGATATTGAGAGGGATGGAAAACCTAAAAAACCGCCAGATCTGTTAATTGATGAAGGCATGAAGTACTGGAGAAATCACCTCGTTGGCTTCTTCCTAAATGGTACTCTGTCTTATACTTCTGTTGTTACTTTTCTGAACAGATATTGGAAATTGGATGACAAGGTTGATAGAAAATTTGATGGTATACATTTTTATTTAAAATTTTCAAATGAAATGGATAGGGAGAAAATACTTAAATCTAATCTGATTTTTATTAGAGGTTGAATGTTTATAATTACACGCTGGGATCCTTCCATTGGAAATTCCCAAGCATAGATTAAGAAAGTGCCGGTGTGGGTTCATTTCTATAGAATTCCAAGCATACTTTGGACACTCGTTGGGATTAACTGGCTTGCCTGTCGCATTGGGAAGCTTATATGCTTTGATAACAGTACTGAAAGATTGCAAAGATTTCGATATGCTAAAGCTTTGATTGAAATTTCAGCAGAATTTGAATTACTTGATAAAGTAGAGGTTGATGGCCTAGGTGATAATTGTCCTTTCTTTAAGTTAACTTATGATTGGAGACCTTGGATTTGTACATTTGGAAAGTTTTCGGCCATTACACTAATAAACGTGAACACAATCCTAAGGCTATGAAGGATAATGATGTGCAGGAACAGGTTGCCACACATGTTAGGAATCATGTTCCTATAGATCAGAACTACAACAAAGTTTTTTCTAATGCAAATCAAAGTAAATGGACAACAGTGAATTAAAAAGCAAAGAAATATTGGAAAAGAAAAGGGGCGAATAATAATAAAGAATATGTTGCTTCTAAGGAGGGTAAGAAGGCAGATGTGAATCCGTTCGAAGCTTTAGCTAATAAAAACACTGATAAGACCAATGGGGATGATACAGTTTTGGCTGAACAGGCAGCTCAGATTATTACGGAAGCTGAGAATGATGGATCTTCACATCAGGACATTTTAATTAATACATCTTCAGGCCGAATTCATGAAGCTTCTATACATGGAAAAGGGGTTACAATTGGAAACCAAGATTGTTTGAATACGACTGGTATTGATTTGAATGATATATTCCTTGGAAATTTATTTTGTAATAGTGAAGAGCGTTTGATTAATACACATATAGCTGCTGCTGATTTAGGAACATCCATTTCATCATCGCCTTTTTCCCTGAGCAAATCTTTCACTTCTGTCCTAAATGCTACAATGTTTGTTCCTTCTTTTGTTAGTACAGCCAGTACATCTTATACTGCTAAGTCATCGGCATCACCTTACTCTCACCTAGCACCTTCTACTCACTTTATTCTTCCTCCACTACCCAATGTTAGACCATCTACTGCCTCACCACTTATGTCATCATCAATGAGTGGTAAGCAAAAGGGAAGCAAGAAAAAGCAATAATCTGATGATGATTTGAATGATGGGCTAGATTATAAACCAAAAGACGTTATGCCAGCAACTAATTCAAGGAAATCTGGAAGACATACTAGAAACAATCCCACTTATATGCTTGGGTCTCTTCAATTTAAATGAGCGTGATTTGTTATTCTTAGTATGGTGCGGTTGTTTTAGATATTTTAATTTGTTTAAGTCATTTTTCTGCTGGAGGCTAGAGTATTCTTAGCAATACTGCCTCTTTGGTGGTTTTCTGCACATTAAGGGATTCTGTCAGATGTAATACGGTTTCTGTTTTGGTAGTCTAAGGCTAGAAAATGTCAAGAGTCTGTATTAAGCTTTATTTGTATTTTTTGGATGTTACACTTGAAGTAGTGAATAAAAATTTTCACTAGACTTCCAGAAAAGAAAAAAAGAGTAGAATTTGTTTTCAAGTAAAATTATTTTGTCTTTTAGCAAATAAATATTGTTCTTAGCATGTGTACCTATAGGATACATTAATACAATCATTTATTAACAACCTTCAGCATTAATCAATGTTTGAAGTGTGTTTCATTTTCCAAAGTAGAGGACAACACTAATTGCATGCTTTGAAGTTTTTATTTGATGTTTTACGGCTTTAAAGTTTGACGACAAGCTAAATTCTTTTAATATTTATTCATGTAATATGGAATAATTTGGTAACATATGGAGATATAATTCGTATTGAGTATTGTTTTTTCACAGCAAAAAGATCTACATTAGTTTATTTAAAAACAAAATAGTGATACAAATTTAGACACATGCAATCTTAACCACTAAATCTCCTCCTGAATTTCATTTTCCACTTAAAGACAAACAAACCATACGGCCCAAAGTTTGTCTTTGGTTCTATGTTTAATTTTTATCTCAATTGCCTCTCTCTCTCTCCCTATATATATATATATATATATATATATATATATATATATATATATATATACACATATATATATATAGTAGCGCGAACCCGTGCTTCGCACACGGTCATAGTGAAAGTAGTGCATTGATACAAAGTAGCGTAGAATATAATGGATGTCTGTGCCAGATAATATATTTTCATTTTAGTAGTTTTATCCTTTTTCCATTTGGTAATAATAATGGCATTTTAAATTGTAAATTATGTTTTCTACATACATATGCAAGTAAAGGGTACGGGGCTAATATTTTGTGAATAATAGTGATGGGTGATTTTATAGAGGAATCAATTTCCTATTGGGTGTGGATTCAGTTTGTATTATAGGTCCATCTTTATTTTGTTGCATGTTAACTCAGAGTTAGTGTATATATGCACTATAAGGTGCTTCCAGATTTTCAATATGTTTATTATATGTATGTATATGGTTGTGTTTGTGGTTGGGCTGATGTGAGCATGTGGCAACGACTTGTTTGTGAGAGTTGTGCATATGTATGGTTAGTTGCATGTATGTGAGCAAGTTGAAGCTATACAAACAAATGAAAGCTGCTCTAACCAAAAAAAAGTACACGCACGCTTATTTTTGGTGGAATTGAAATAGTAAAAGTTATGGTAATCTCATATTTTGCAATATATAAATCTGTTATTTGTGGTGCTATACATAAATAGGCAGGCAAATTTTTTTGTCGCAATTTATTTGTAGTTGGAGAACTTTTATAGGTTTTTAGACAGAATAAAAACACGTGAGCAAATGATTGTAAAAACAGTCTGGCTGAGAATTAAGAGGTTGACATACAAATATAGAAAATCGGTTGATATCTTGAGAAGAAAGAGGCTAAACTTTTAATAGCTTAAACATGACTATCATTATTATAATACGAATGACAGGATACATATTCCTTGTCCTAATTGATTAATGGGAGTGGCTATTGAAATGAAATTTGATATAAATTGAAAGACAAAATCTGAGCCATTAGATTAGTTCGTCTAAATGATAGAAATCAAAAGGTAATCTAATGGTGGAGATTCATTATGTCATCATTTGTATCTAATTTTAGTGTTCATATAGACTTTCCCTTAATTAAATTGATTGATGTCCATATTCAACCGACATTGCTAATTTACTATAACATGATCTGGTTACTATAATAGCTAATATTGCATAATTATATAAACCTGAACCATAAACTCCTTGTGAGTACTAATTAGTTACAGAACATATGAAATCACCTAAGACCATACATGATTATCACAAACAATTGCAGCATAATAAATAAGAACTACATGAAAAATATGGACTAGTTATGCGGAGAACGTGGAATAACGCAATGCATTCAAAAGAACAATGAAAGACAAATAAAACTACAAATTAACGTGTATAGAGCAGAATATATGACTCCTTTTTATTTACATATTTTATCCAATGACAAAGTACTTAACATAGATTTACTAATTTTTTCATTTTTATAACTTCTTTTAGTTGCAACAGTAAAATAATTTCTTCTTGAATTAAGAGGACTTCTTGCACTGGTCAAAGCAATACTTTCGTGGTAACGTTACTCTTTTAGGCAATAACAGTAGATTGCATCCGGTGATGTCCCTTAAACAATTCCAATTGCAGATAATAGTATGTTTGAAATCAAGTACCAAATTAACCCGAAGTGACTGATCACCTATGTGGAGATTGAGCATCAATAAAATGTATAAACTTATAGTCATGCTTTATCATGAATATTGGTGCATATTTTCTAATTTAGGCACCATACCCTTTTACCAATAATCAGATAAACAACACCTTTGTCCTTGGTAATTTTTTCAATTTCAATTCTGCACCAACCTCTAAAAGTCATTTTCCTTGAATTATGAACTACTAAAATCAATAAGTTTAAAATAATATCAGTATTCCAGTAAAATTGTTAACTTCTAGTATAAATTTTCATAGACATTTCAATGATATGCCTTAATTTATTGATTTATAAAATCAATATTGATTAAGATTATAAGTAATAAAGGTTAAAAAGATTAAATGACAGCTTAAACTCATGTCCATTTTCAGTCTAAATAGCAAGAAAGTCTAGGCTTACTTGTCTCAACAGAGTTCTGTTTGCTGCCTCAAGTTATTGAAATTCAATCATATATCTAGGCCGATTAAAGATGCATAAAATTAGCTGAGAAGTTCCAAGTAAGAAAGTTTCAAGCACATAGGACCGATGTCAGTGTAAAGGAAAACTATGGAGTTTGTTCAACCAAATCCTAATCAGGTAACTTGACTAACATGAATAGTGACACCAAGTGCAAAATAAAAAGGATGGCCGATCCGATGGTAAATTCTTACTATTGAACTCTTTTATATAATTGTAGTCAAATTATACAATGAAATGTACTAAGACAAAATGTTAAAGAAATGCCAGCTTCATGAAAGAACATGCATAAAATTATATACTATATTTGTTGACTTTTGTTGTATGAAGGAAACAATATAGTTGTTTTTAGTTCGTTCTTCACTATTTGAGTCTCAAGGAAGGAATATGAATATAAGGCATTTTTTTCTTTTATGGACGTTGCATAAAAGAAAAAGAAGTACCAATTGATAGCAAGCCAAGGAAAGCAATATGTGCAATTTTTCTAGCCCTGTTCAACATAAAGGTGATGGAATATCATACAACATACCCCTGTTGAAGTAATTTTTTGCTCAATTCATTGACATTGAATTATTGAATTAAAGGTAACCCACTAAGTGTCCGATGCACTATTAACGTGCTCTGCACAAGGTAATCTGAATAATTTTTAGCATGTATAAAGATATTATATAAATCATGAAATTTACATCATTCATAAGCCTGTCGCTACTGATTGTAATATTATTATTTGTGACATGATAATTGTTAACACGATATTAATTAAATAGCATAGTCGATCCACATATGAGTATAATAAACATTAATGTAAGACTGAAATATATATCACATTAAATAGTTAAATTATGATCAAAACATATTACATCAAGAAAAACATTCGTAAAATGGTTCGTAATTTTGAATTCCGTATTAGAAAGGAAGTGGCATGTCCATTTGGATAAGCAACAGACCTTGTGAAAGATTCGAGCATGAAAAACCATTTGATTTAAAATTATATCATATCACTTAGAAGTAAATTTCTGTAAACCACAACAAAGAGATAAATTCTAGAAAATAATTGGGATGATCATGTCGTTGAATGTTTCTTGTAACTATTGAAGGACAAAATGACTGATTAATTTGTATGAAACCTACAAAACAATTTACAAAATATGAAACGACGGTTAATATTTTCAGTATGTAAGATACATATAATCTATTTCGTAGGTAGTGCTCATTGTATGTTTCTTTATGAATGAACAAAGGATAATATCCTAGAACAAAATTTGATCAGATGGGCTAACATCTAAAATGATACTTATACAAAAATAAAGTAAAATATGTACTAACATCCATTTAATTACATCAGAAACACATTTTCTTTATATTTTAATGACAGTTACCTCATATAGCTTTTGTAACAACCCGTATTTTCAATAACCTGTTATAACATAAATGGAGAAAGAATTAAACTGTAAAATCTGAATCAAGGGAAACGGGCTATGCCATTGCGTTCGTCTCGGAAAAATACGCGAAATAGAGTCAGAGTTTTCAAAAATCGGAGTCCGTATGACCAAGATATGGCCTCGCGAAGTTTCACGAAAAATTCCCAAATTAAAGTATACTTAATTAAGTGAAATGGGTTGCGCAGAGAAATATATATATATTGATATATATATATATATAATTGAAAATTAAATAAATAAATATGCAAAAATGTTCAAAACAGCGAATTGGGAGAGGGGAATAACCGAACCGGCCGATTTTTGAGGTCGACCCGAGCCTGCTGGGTCGACTAGGGGTTAATCCAGGGTGTTTGGCTATCAACCCGTGGGCCGATTCGCTCAAATGCAGATTTTGCATTTGGACGGTTCTCATGGTTCATCTTTAATGTAAAAGCCCTAGATGGTTCCTACACTTGACTTCTTCCCCAAGACATGCTTTGATGGCTTGGATTGAATCTAGGTTTAATCCTATGGCCTAAAACACTTGCCTAATCTATAAATAAGACCCTAACCTATCCTAAATCCTCATTATTCATTCATGCAACTAAACTATGGCAAAATTTTACCTCTCATGGCCTCCACTCTCTTCATAAAATTTCTAAATGGTTTCTATGAGAGATTTTCCATGCATACAAGTGTTTTCAAGCTTGTATGAGTGTCATTAGCTTGCATTCAGGTCAAGTTTCTATCTTTGCATCATAAAGCAAGGGTTTTGATCATTTTGGCTCAAGGGTTTTTATGTTAGAGCTTGCATTTTGGGTCTATTTGATTGCATAAGGGCTTTGTCATATCTTTTGTGCCTTCATAGCAATGTAAGCCCTTTCCCTACTCTTAGATATTAACTATGAAGTTAAATGTTCATGTTGCAAGTTTGGGTTTGATCATTGAGTATGATACATGCTATCATGTCATGCAAGTTTATGAAGTCATTATCTTGATCTTGTGAGCTAAAAGCTACAACATTTATGTTGAAATGTTGCATTAGGCAACATGAGAACCCTCATAACCTTTATGTCAACTTGCATATGAAGTCATAACCCTTATATGATGATATATGCGAGTTACTAGTCATCATTCCATATCTTTTGTCACCATGATTCGCTTATGTGCCAAGTTTGGGTTTATGCATGTTTTGAGGCTTAAGAATGTAACATGCAAGTTAATGAACACATTTGTGCCTCATTTGCCACCATGATTAACTTGTGGCTTAATATCCATTTTTGTCATGCCTTTGCCAAGTCTCTTCTTTTAACCCATTACGTTGTCGCGAACGTATATGCGAGTTTAAAAGCGTTGGGTTATGTTATGGGTAATTTCTAATGACATGAAAATACAACTTGAAAACATGACTTGAAATATAACATGGAAGTTGACATGTAAGTATGCATAAAAACATAAGCTTGGGAATTTACCTATTAAGTTAGGTCTACCCTTTGGGAATTTACCTATTAAGTTAGGTCTACCCAAATGCTTGAAAACTTGTAACATGTTTTGGGAAACATGATGGACATGACACTTAGATAATATAAGTGTGGCCAACTCGAGGTTGGGTTGAGTTTGCAACGTAAAACTACCCGGAACCGACCGGCCTAACTAGTAGTTGCAAACAATAGGACCCAATGTGAGAAGTTGGTCATGTTGTGCTTGAACCCGAGGTTAGACCAAGTTGTGGTGTAAAGCTACCCGGAACCGACCGGCTTAACTAGTAACCACAACAAAGTCTAATGTGAGAGGTGAAGGTGCATTAAGTAATTAATGCCACATGATAGGGTTAAGTTAATTTGATTAATGACTCTTAACCAAATATGACATGGACAAATGGGTTAAGTAATTTGATTAGGCTAATGATACTTAACAAAACATGACAAGGTTGGGTAGGTTAAGTAACTTGATTTGCCTAATGACACTTAACCATTTTTATATGACTAGTGGATGGGGTTAAGTTAACCAACACTTAATCAATCCAACGCGATAACTTGGTAAGGTTAAGTAAGTTTTCTTAATGACGCTTAACCGAAAAATACGGTTAACGAATGGGGTTAAGATTAGACTCAACTAGTCTAAACATGGAAATCGGATGGGGTTAAGTTAGCCTAGACTTAATTAATCCCACTTGGTAGTTTAATGGGGTTAAGTTAAACACTTAACTAATCTAAACATGATGAATTGATGTGGTTAAGTGACCTATACTTATCCAATCTAACTCGTTAATTTATTGTGGTTAAGTTAACCAATACTTAACCAATATAACGTGAAAACATGATAAGGCTAAGTCACGAATCGCTTGAATACACTTGACCGATTTGACTAAGTAAATTGATAGGGTCAAGTTAATATATACTTAACCAATCTAGAATGATAATTGGACGAGGTTAAGTCGTGAATTGCTTAATATACTTAACCAACTTGAGCATGGTTTGTAGGGTTAAGCCTTGAACTTGGATACTTAGCCAATTTTGACAGGATTTGTAGACGGGTTAAGTCATGAACTTAAGTGACACTTAATCCATTATGTAAACCCTAGTTCTGAGGATTAGGTGGATAACCGTAGTTAACAAGGATAACGGGAACAATGCTAAGTGGTAAATCTTAGTTGAAGAATAACTAAGTAATGATTCTTAGTCAAGGAAATTTAGACCAGTTCATAGATAGATGAGTAACCTGATACGGTAGGTCATCGTTTAAGTATACGAGTAGGAGCAAGTATCTAATTTAGATAAAGGCTCCAGCGAACTGGCTAACGAAGCAGCGGCTTCGGGGAACGTGAGGATATTCTTGGTATCCGTCTATGAGCTGCCAGGTGATTATACTAGGCTCATGAGAGGTTAAGGTCTGCGTTAGAAGAACCAAGAGTATGCCTTGGTTGCTATACGAGCGACCTAAAGACGGGGATGGATAGGGGATAGTCGACGATACACGGTCGTACCCTAGATAGCATTTCATCAGGCTACCTACCATCTTTGGTCAAGCGTGTACGTACGGAAAGGCAGAGAACACCCAAAAGACCATAATTGCTATCTAATTATGATTGCGGTAAGGCTTGGATGTGGGTTGGCCAGTGTTGTGTTCTCATACAGGATTTATCATGTCTTGTCTTTCACTAGTTGAGGGAGTGGTCTCGTGGGACCATAGCCACGTATAAGAAAAACAGACCTTAGCATCTGCATCGGCAGATAAATTGAAAGCTCCCGACCGAGTCTTGTATTTCCTGGTCTGCCCTGTGACAGGACTCGGATGGCACGATGTGATACATGTGCATACAGTCATGGAAAAACGATTCACGATGAATGCATGGGAAAAAGGGCGCGGTTGACGGTTAGCGTAAATCCTAGTGGCCCTGGGTGGTTGAACCAAAACCGAGATACGAAAACGTGCAATAGGTAAGCATAATCCCTAGTAGTCCTAGGTAGCATAAGTCCTAGTTGTACAAACAATAATTCATGTTGGAAGACCCTAGCTAGGTTTAGGGTAAAAGTCCAAACCGATCTTAAGGATTATGGAACTATGTTAAAGTAATATAGAATCTCATGGGAAAGCCCGTATGGTCTACGGCAAGGGACTGAACATTTACATGGAATAAAACATACAAGTTGAGTAACCTATATATGCGATATATTAGGTTGACATGGACCATTACACGACTTTTGAGTGAGGGTCATTCTTGGTTAACACATGACACGGTGGGGATACTAGTACGGTAGGTGCAGAGCTAAAATACAGGATAGATATCACGGGGCGTTATACGTGACAGATATCTTGGGGATATTATACTTGATAGAAACCTGACGATGTGATACCTTGTTTTATCTTGACATCGTAATTTATCATGACACCTTAGTTTATCTGAGTTCAGTAGTTCATCCTGTTATTTTGATTTAGCTTATCTATCTTGTTATCATGCTTATGTTCATCTCAGTTTCTCATGTCAGTTAACTTTACTAGTTTTTATGCTAATAGTAGATAGGGCTTACCCAGTCTTTTTGACTGACCCGTTTTGTTTCGCCTCTTTTCTTCCGTTTCCCCCCCCCCCCCCAGGTTACAGGGAGGAAATACTGTTGTTTATTTCGGACTTCTTCTGCTTGAAGGTCATCATGGATGGCTTGGACTTTTTTTGGCTAATGGCTACTTTACTGTTTTTACTTGGGGAATAATTTATGAAAATGTCTTTATGCTTCTTTACTATTGCAAGACAGGTTTTGATGTACTCTGATGTAAAAGGCTTTAGACCTTATTTATTCATGTTATGAAAGTTTGATTTTACTTCCGCTATTTTATATGTTCTGTCTTGTGATATTTCTGTGCATGTTTACCAATAATGCCCCTCTAAAGCTAGTGCATTCCTTTGCGAGTGACCCTAGCGGAGGCGGGGTGTTACAGCTTTGGATTTATTTGTATAGTTTTATAGCCAGGGGAAGGATACTTACATGTTGAGTTGATGTATCCATTTCCATTAATTCAATTTTGCATCGTTGTATAATCATGCTCTGGCTTAATGTTTGAAATCCTTCCATTTGCACTCACAATACCAAAATCACTCATGTTGTAATCCATCGGTGCTTTGCATACGCTCTATTCCCTAATTCATTTAGAATCCATTCAATTATAAAGGTCATCAAAACTGAATTTAATTTACAAATGTTATCACACAAAGATGACGCAAATCTTCATTCCTGTTAGCATCCATTGGCTTATATAGTGTAAGTACACATATAAGTTAAAAATTCAATATAGCTTGTAAATACTGTAATTAACCATTTAATTGCAAACATGCATAACAGTGGTGAAAATAGTAAATTAAACTGGAAATAATCAGTAACCAAATATTGGTTAGAAATCATAGATGTAAATATAAATGTAGAAGTAAAGCTTAATGTCTTTGCCAGCTAAATGCAGAGAATGCCATTATTACTTGAGATATGACATTAAAATATATTTAAAGCAGGCATCAAAATCATTGTAGTACTGTCTTGTTTGGTGAAACTTATCTCCCTATTTGTAAATATGTACATGAAATTAGCCATTCGCTAAGTATAAGCCATTGTGTAAAGACCCCGACATCCCCTAGATGCTGAGTAAATGGCGAATAATGCATCGATATGCTTATGTCCTATTATACCCTTTGTTATCCATTGAGAAATTGAAAAAGAAACCTCATTATAATGAAAATACTAAAAAAAAATCTGTTTAAATTCTCATATTTTATAAACAATGTATTATGATTCAAGATATAATTCGCAACGACGGAATATTATAAATTAAAATTAAATATTAAAATCACGGTTTTACCTCTTGTGTTCCCTTGATTTTTTTTCTAATGCCTAAATCGGACTTGGCAAATCTTCATCGTGCAAATCCACAATTTGCCAATCTATAGCAGAAGGCCTACCTGCGACATTAGGTAACTCTATTTGCTAAGAAATGTCAAAGTAAAGATGAATCATTTACAAACTATTAGGTTCTATAGTACACAAAGTAGGAAAATTGTACGAACAATACCACACGTGGAGTCTATCATAGAGATAGATGACCTCTTCCTAGCAATGACCCCCTATTTGGGTGCACGAAGGATGAAGAACAAACCCAATCTCCAAAGCACCCAAAAAAAAAGAATAAAAATGTTAATAATATCCTACTGTCAGGAAAAAATAAATCAACTTAGTAATAGTTTTGTAAAGCCAAAATAATCTGTTTAAAGGCCTAAGAATTACCAAATACTCTTGCTAATTTCCACATAGATTTGACCACTTTTAGCCCCGCACAACCGAGGAACGTATCTAAAGAGAAAGGCTCATATAAATATTCAAATCACGGTTTTACCTCTTGTGTTTCCTTGTTTTTTTATCTAATGCCTAAATCGAGCTTTGCAAATCTTCATCGTGCAAATCCACAATTTGCCAATCTGTAGTAGAAGGCCTACCTGCGACATTAAGTAACTCTAGTTGCTAAGAAATGTCAAAGTAAAGATGAATCATTTACAAACTATTAGGTTCTCTAGTACACAAAGTAGGAAAATTGTACGAACAATACCGTATGTGGAGTCTATCATAGAGATTGATGACCTCTTCCTAGCAACGACCCCCTATTTGGGTGCACGAAGAATGAAGAAGAAACCTAATCTGAAAAGCACCCAAAAAAAATGTTAATAATATCCTACTATCAGGAAAAAATAAATATAATTAGTAATAGTTTTGTAAAGCCAAAACAGTTGTTTAAAGGCCTGCAAATTACCAAATACTCTTGCTAATTTCCGCATAGGTTTGACCACTTTTAGCCCCACACAATAGAGGAACGTATCGAAAGAGAAAGGCTTATACCTGAATCGTACTCTTGTTAACTTGCTTGTATGTAGGTGCTTAGATTGGTATGAGGTAAATGTCAAAACAGTGTGAAACATGGACGTGATGTTGTTTCAAATATATGGAGGTGGCATGCCATTTAACTAATACCAATCATAATAAAGCAAATTGAAAACTAGAAGTCATGGCATAGGGAAAACAAATACCTGGAACAACGAATCGGCTAGAGAGAAAACTGACTGTGGCTATGAAATCAAGGTCTAGATGTAGACAAACAGGAACAGATTCAAATTAGTAACATTAAAGAATTGTCGTACAAAATTACAATGAAAATGGAAAGGCAATGGTAGAAATTTCCTCTTTCATCTGGACACAAATTTGTATAACTCAGACAACAGTGAATTAAAAATCCAGAGAACAAACCCTAACAGTGGAATAAAAATTGGTGAGAGCAAAAAATTGAGGGAATAGGAGCTAAATTGAAGGCTTACCAGATGAACAAATTCTTAACGTAAAAACTTACTTGTTAGAAATAGCTGTGAGATTGACAGAAATTAAAGAATCCAAGCAGTAATCGAGGGTAGCAAAAATGAGTATGAGAGGGAAAAATTAGGGTTTATGATGCTTGAGTGACGGAATAGCCTAATCGATTCGATTTAATCGAAGAAAATCACCTGTTCGCCCCCATGGAATTAGCAAAGGAGGTCGTAACAATCTGTGTAAAGAGTAGCGAGGGCAGAGAGGAAACCGCTAATGGATTAATCTTTTTCCTACCGAGGCAAAGCAACATGGAATAGCAGGAGGATTGAATACATAAAGGATCTGGACCTGAAAGGTTACAGTTTCCATAGAATTAGAACTGCTAAAAGTATAAGTGAATAGATAAGTGCGGTTACTCTAGTGTATGGCGAGAATTGAAACGCTGAACACGCGGCGAACTATGGATTGTTTGAAGAATCTAGATCTGAAAGGTCTTCGGCGAAAGATTGTTCTTTCATATAATATAATAGATATGTGTGTGTACACATAAACAAAGAGACACACACACACACAGATATGTGTATATATATATATATGTGTGTGTGTGTGTGTGTGTGTGTGTAGTGATTTTTTTTATTGTAGTTTAGAACAATTATAAACCAATCACTGTTTACATAGAATGCTCTAATCAACCCTTACCGTTTTTCAACCATTAAATAAATAACATCTGCCTGAAACGACCCAAACTTCCCCGTAAAGGATAGCCCGGATTGAGTTGAGAACATGACAAATCAGAACACAAACTGTAACACCCCACCTCCGTTAAGGTCACTCATAAAGGGAATGCCTTAACTTTGGTGGAGCATTTTAGTAAACAGAACAGAAATTTACAAGACAAATAAAACAGTACTTGAAAAATTTTAACTTTATTACAGTAGAAACAGAAATCAATATGGTTACATCCTTTCAAATCTCAGGATTCAAGTACAAATATCAGTCTTGTACAAAAGCCTTCAAAATGCATGTTTTAAAATCATAATCCCCATAGAACGGGAGCTATACAGAGCCAAGCCATACTTTAAGCACTTCAAGCAGAGAGAAATCCGGATCAAGCTAAAGTATTCCCTCCTTGGATAACCTGGGGGGAACGGAAGAAAGGAGGCGAAACAACAAGGGTCAGACAAAAAGTCTGGCAAGTCCAGTGACTTTCAGCATATGAACAGATAATAATAATATGACATGAACATAAAACTGGATGAGAGATAACTGTAACAGGTGTAGCAGATATAACGGAAGAACAGAATGACATAGACTATTGTTTTACACTTCTCTGCACTAATACTAGTATAACAGAATTAGGTGTCACCCTAATGTCTAAACTGAAATAGAAACGGGTACAGAATAATTTAACAGAAACAGGATGCTAATAATGGGCCTTTACTACCCGATCAGAAACAGCCAGATTCAGAAATAGATTAATCCCTACGGAAACAGAATGTAGAATTAGGTGTACACTAGTAATGGGCCTTTACCACCCGAACAGACGGTACCACGCAGAAACAGACAGGTGTTACCACACAACAAAAACAGACGGTACCAACAGAAACAGACAGAACTAAGTGTACCCTAAAACCCTACCCCAAGCGATCGGCTCCCTAATACATAAATATCCTGTGTCGGCCCCACAATAGGGTGTATCACTCCCTAAAGTGACAACCAATTGGCACAGACCTATTTACAGATGTCATGGCGTCTTACATCCTCAGAGGCAGACCGGGATCCATGCACGCACATGACCCGGTTGGAACGCACCATCAACACCCCTCGCCATTATCAGAATGAACCGCTTATAATTAGTTCAGTAAGCGTGCCCGGACCCTACTTCCTGTTGGGTCAAAGTTTTGATACCAGAAAGGGTTACTGACTAATATGGGTCCCAAACAACAGATGACACAAGTAATTCCCCTCCTAATCTTGTGTCCCCAGACTAACAGATTTCAGTTTAACTTGTCTACAAGTTTCAGACATACAAAATTTAGATTAACTAGTTCACTGATCAGGCAATCAAGTTAACAGGTTTTCAGACTAACGGATCAGATGTTCGGATTAATAGGCTTACAAATTAACTGGTTCCAGATTATCTAACTTTGTATTGGGCCTATGGATTCACGAAACGGGTTTATCAGATTCATTGGTCCAATTGGTTTAACCTTACCCAACACGTTTTAGACATCACAGTTATCTCAGATTTTCATTAATTAAATATTAATGCCCAAACCTCTCACATTAGACTGACAGTTTGCGGCTACTGGTTAGGCCGGTTGGTTCCGGGCAGGTTTCTGTCGCAAACTGAGTCTAACCTCGGGTTTCAAGCACGTTATGACTAACTTCTCACATTAGAACCTATTGTTTGCGACCACTAGAATATGTCGGGCGGTTCCGGGCAGAATTACGTCGCAAACTCATTCTAACCTCGAGTTAGCCATGTTTATCTTTGCGGCCAATTAATTAACGATTTACCATTTATACTCATGCCTAATATACATGTCAATTATTCATAGTTAATGACAACAACAGACTGAATATATCAACTTAACGGATATAGCAGATAACAAGTTTTGCAGATTAGGCGACTTAATGGATTTAGCCAATTAAACAAACTAGCAGATTTTAGCATATAACAGATTAGGCATCTCAACAGACAAATTTAACAGACTAGGCATCTCAATCTAATTAGCAGTTTAGGCAGAATTGGCAGATTAGAACTAGCAAATTAGGCAAATATATTAGATTTAATCATTCCTTAAGGTTTCACAACATATCTTGCCTAAATATAAATCTTGCCTAAGTTCACATGCATAAATAATAGTCATGATTCCCAATATGATCATTTATCCCATGTTTGCATTAAATTCACATAGCACAGATTATGGTCATAATTTACCATATATCATATGTTCCCCTTTTTATTAAACTTGCAAAGTACAGAAGATCCATATATAGATTATACCAAATATAACCATAGATTACTATGCATGTCATATATCCCAAAGATCCCTTACTTAGGTGTTTATTTACATAATAGATATCCTACTTCCATGTAAATCTTTCTACCTAAGCCATATTCCCTTTTTTTAAAGTCATAGTCCGTTATATAAAATATGCCCAAGGATCTAGATCTAACCTGTATTATGTCTTTCTATTCAGATCTTAATTTTTAACATGCCTTATATTCCAGATTTACAAGTCATATATTATCATATGATAATCCCAAATTGTCATATATGCATAGATCTAGATCTAGTTTACAACCTATGTCCTTCACTCAAATCAGTCACAAATCAGTCCAATTATGCATCATTCATTTTATTGTCCAAAATATTTTAGCGTATGTTAATCTCTTATGAGATGGGCTCAGGCTCGTGGTAGCCTGGCTATAGAACAAAAAGAGGAAAGAGATAAGATAGATCCAAACAGAACAGAAAAGAACAGATATAATCTCATATTCAGATTTACAATTCATGTCACAATCAGAATTAACGTTTATATCGGAAAATAACTGTACTTGCCTTGATTAGATTAAAGAACTTTAACTTGTTGTAGAATCTTTGCAGAAACTTTAATCTCTAGCTTGAATTGAGTTGCTTAGGCTGATGTTGATTATCTTCTAGTTTTGATTCCAACAGAGTAGCGACGCCATTATTTTATTTTAGTTAGAATAAAGGCAGAGTATAGGTAGAATGAAGTTGTGTGGAGAGAAAGTGAGGTTTGGGGGTGTTTTTATAGGAGAATAGGGTGATTTAGAGCCTTCAGATCAGTCCAGAAGTCATCAGAATCGTACAGCTCGAATACACATCATCCAGCCACTCAAAAGAAGACACGTCACCTCAGAACACTCCATAATTCGGTGCTGGATTTGTATGGGCGCACTTGGCAGGTGCGCCGGTGTATTTTTGTACTGGCGCACTTCACAAGTGCGCCAGTGTATTCTGGCCTGTTTCCGGTTTTTCTGCCTAACTTCGTTCGTCCATATCTTCTTCATACAGACAACGATTTACGCAAATTCGGACTCTATTTCGCGTATTTTTCATCACAATGGCGCAACCCGTTTCCCTTATTTCTTCTCCTAAAAATTAATTATACCTTGATTTTTAACTCTTATGTTTACAAAAAATACGGGGTGTTACATTCTCCCCTCCTTAGAGGATTTCGTCCCCGAAATCTTCAAGTTAAGAAGAATGTGTCCTACTATCCAATCACCCATCTACTCAACCATCATCCACAAGCATCCATTGTCCTTAGAAAACTTCTAATGTTGTATGAACATATGCAAAAGTGTGTGTATATGTTCCTTATCTAATGCAAAGATCAGACGGTCTACTGATTCAGTTGACCTCCTTAATGCAAATTATGTCAGTGCCATGAGTCCAACATGTATGCAATAGAATTCTAATGATATATATTATTTCTATATGAGTGCACAATCATTCACTCAAATGCAACATCCATGTGCTGAATCAATCATTTTGCATCCACAAGAATTGAAAAATGCTCACCCATCCATATGCAGTATGAGAGTGTTTTTGAGCCGATCTAGTGCCTAGTGTGTGTATATGCATCCACGGGCAACCACTAGCAACCACTTGCATCCACTTGCAACCATCAAATATAACATGTCTCAAACACATGTTTACACCCATTAGTTTCTACCTAAAGTTCGAAGATTCGATCGATAGGATACAGTCGAATGATGGAAGCGAGTACAGATAGAACGAAAATTTGGTTCCCATTAGACATGGGTCCTAAGTATCGGCCCCAAAGACCGAAACCAACATCAAATTGACACCCAGAGGATTACCTTCTTTAGACAATGTCAAAACTGGAAATCCTATCAAAAGTATTTAGATATTTACAGACTACTGGTACAGATCAGGTTCCCTAATGATTCTTAGGAAGCTAAGCATGATAAAATCATACCCCACGGAAACTCAGAATGTATGCGTCATACTTGACGCCTAACACAGATATCCCTCAAACCCCAATCTCAAACAGATGATCCATAACCCTTATGGGTCTGAGTCTATAGCGGAATACAGAAATAATACTAGTATTAAAGTGCAGAGTATCGATTACAAAATCAAAATACTAGAATCAGAAAAAGTCTTAACTCCATAATCAGATAAAGAAATTAAACCTACTATAGAAATTTTCCTATTTCTATCCTAGCCACTAGCCTCAAGAGTGTTCGCCTGCCCTCCTTGTCCTCGTCTCTTCGGGCAGTCCCAAGTGAAGTGTCTCATCTCCCCACAATTGAAGCAAGCGCCCTTCCTTTTTCTGCAATCCTTGTTCAGATGAGTCGAGCTCCCACAAGTAAAGCACTTTTTCCCCTTCTTATCTTCAGACTTCTCATCCTTCTTTTGTGTTTCCTTTTTGGGCCCCGCTTTCTTATTCTGTGGTTCTTCCTTCTTTGTCCCTTTCGGGCCCTTGTATTCCTCGTGCAGTAGTGCCATATCCACCAATTTCTCGTAAGTTGCTCCCATGGGTACATGGGTCATGGCTAGGCTGTGCAGTGGCTCATTCAATCCCTTAACAAAGCGGAGAGCCTTTTTATGCTGAGTGTTGACTAAATTGAATCTGAATCTTGCTAGTTGGTTGAACTGGTTGACGTATTCCTTGACCGTCATACTTCCTTGCTTAAGAGATAAGAACTTTTCCAATTGTAAACTTCGTTCAGCTTGCGAGAGGAATTTTGTCTCAAACCTTGTTCTGAAATCCATCCATGTCTCAACCGGCCTCTCGGCGTTAGTGACTTCCCACCAGTAGGAAGCTTCGTCTTTGAGCAGCCATACTGCCAACTGTACCTTCTGCCTATCGTCCACCTCGAAGATAACGAATAGATCCTCAGTTTCTTTGAGCCAATTCCTTGCTTCTACGAATGATTCAGTTCCTTTGAAATCCTTCCCACCCATGGCCCTAAAATCTCTACAGATCTTTGAGAAAGCAATTGCACGAGGAGGGAGTGGAGGAGGGGGATCACTTGCTGGACCTGCAGCGGCGGTCCTAGCCTCAAGATATTGACGAAACCAACTGGGTACATGAACACCCTCTGGTATCTCAGATGCTTCAGACATGCTGGAACGAAAAAGGAAAGGTTCAATACAAAAAGGACTGAAAGAAAGATATATGGCTCTTGGGGATCATGTTTTTCAAAATAAGCTTTATTTTTGAAAATACTTCCTTCCAAAACCTTTTTGAAAATAGTTTTCAAAAACTTTACCCAATCTGGTAACCTTCAGCTCTGATACCAAGTGTAACACCCCACCTCCGTTAAGGTCACTCACAAAGGGAATGCCTTAACTTTGGTGGAGCATTTTAGTAAACAGAACAGAAACTTACAAGACAAATAAAACAGTACTTGAAAAATTTTAACTTTATTACAGTAGAAACAGAAATCAATATGGTTACATCCTTTCAAATCTCAGGATTCATGTACAAATATCAGTCTTGTACAAAAGCCTTCAAAATGCATGTTTTAAAATCATAATCCCCATAGAACGGGAGCTATACAGAGCCAAGCCATACTTTAAGCACTTCAAGCAGAGAGAAATCCGGATCAAGCTAAAGTATTCCCTCTTTGGATAACCTGGGGGGGAACGGAAGAAAGGAGGTGAAACAACAAGGGTCAGACAAAAAGTCTGGCAAGTCCAGTGACTTTCAGCATATGAACAGATAATAATAATATGACATGAACATAAAACTGGATGAGAGATAACTGTAACAGGTGTAGCAGATATAACGGAAGAACAGAATGACATAGACTATTGCTTTACACTTCTCTGCACTAATACTAGTATAACAGAATTAGGTGTCACCCTAATGTCTAAACTGAAATAGAAATGGGTACAGAATAATTTAACAGAAATAGGATGCTAATAATGGGCCTTTACTACCCGATCAGAAACAGACAGATTCAGAAACAGATTAATCCCTACGGAAACAGAATATAGAATTAGGTGTATACTAGTAATGGGCCTTTACCACCCGAACAGACGGTACCACGCAGAAACAGACAGGTGTTACCACCCAACAGAAACAGACGGTACCAACAGAAATAGACAGAACTAAGTGTACCCTAAAACCCTACCCCAAGCGATCGGCTCCCTAATACATAAATATCCTATGTCGGCCCCACAATAGGGTGTATCACTCCCTAAAGTGACAACCAATTGGCACAGACCTATTTACAGATGTCACGGCGTCTTACATCCTCAGAGGCAGACCGGGATCCATGCACGCACATGACCCGGTTGGAACGCACCATCAACACCCCTCGCCATTATCAGAATGAACTGGTTATAATTAGTTCAGTAAGCGTGCCCGGACCCTACTTCCTGTTGGGTCAAAGTTTTTATACCAGAAAGGGTTACTGACTAATATGGGTCCCAAACAACATATGACACAAGTAATTCCCCTCCTAACCTTGTGTCCCTAGACTAACAGATTTCAGTTTAACTTGTCTACAAGTTTCAGACATACAAAATTTAGATTAACTAGTTCACTGATTAGGCAATCAAGTTAACAGGTTTTCAGACTAACGGATCAGATGTTCGGATTAACAGGCTTACAGATTAACTGGTTCCAGATTATCTAACTTTGTATTGGGCCTATGGATTCACGAAACGGGTTTATCAGATTCATTGGTCCAATTGGTTTAACCTTACCCAACACGTTTTAGACATCACAGTTATCTCAGATTTTCATTAATTAAATATTAATGCCCAAACCTCTCACATTAGACTGACAGTTTGCGGCTACTGGTTAGGCCGATTGGTTCCGGGCAGGTTTCTGTCGCAAACTGAGTCTAACCTCGGGTTTCAAGCACGTTATGACTAACTTCTCACATTAGAACCTATTGTTTGCGACCACTGGAATATGTCGGGCGGTCCCGGGCAGAATTACGTCGCAAACTCATTCTAACCTCGAGTTAGCCATGTTTATCTTTGCGGCCAATTAATTAACGATTTACCATTTATACTCATGCCTAATATACATGTCAATTATTCATAGCTAATGACAACAACAGACTGAATATATCAACTTAACGGATATAGCAGATAACAAGTTTTGCAGATTAGGCGACTTAACGGATTTAGCCGATTAAACAAACTAGCAGATTTTAGCATATAACAGATTAGGCATCTCAACAGACAAATTTAACAGACTAGGCATCTCAATCTATTTAGCAATTTAGGCAGAATTGGCAGATTAGAACAAGCAAATTAGGCAAATATATTAAATTTAATCATTCCTTAAGGTTCACAACATATCTTGCCTAAATATAAATCTTGCCTAAGTTCACATGCATAAATAATAGTCATGATTCCCAATATGATCATTTATCCCATGTTTGCATTAAATTCACATAGCACAGATTATGGTCATAATTTACCATATATCATATGTTCCCCTTTTTATTAAACTTGCAAAGTACAGAAGATCCATATATAGATTATACCAAATATAACCATAGATTACTATGCATGTCATATATCCCAAAGATCCCTTACTTAGGTGTTTATTTACATAATAGATATCCTACTTCCATGTAAATCTTTCTACCTAAGCCATATTCCCTTTTTTTTAAAGTCATAGTCCATTATATAAAATATGCCCAAGGATCTAGATCTAACCTGTATTATGTCTTTCTATTCAGATCTTAATTTTTAACATGCCTTATATTCCAGATTTACAAGTCATATATTATCATATGATAATCCCAAATTGTCATATATGCATAGATCTAGATCTAGTTTACAACCTATGTCCTTCACTCAAATCAGTCACAAATCAGTCCAATTATGCATCATTCATTTTATTGTCCCAAATATTTTAGCGTATGTTAATCTCTTATGAGATTGGCTCAGGCTCGTGGTAGCCTGGCTATAGAACAAAAAGAGGAAAGAGATAAGATAGATCCAAACAGAACAGAAAAGAACAGATATAATCTCATATTCAGATTTACAATTCATGTCACAATCAGAATTAACGTTTATATTGGAAAATAACTGTACTTGCCTTGATTGGATTAAAGAAAGAACTTTAACTTGTTGTAGAATCTTTGCAGAAACTTTAATCTCTAGTTTGAATTGAGTTGCTTAGGCTGATGTTGATTATCTTCTAGTTTTGATTCCAGCAGAGTAGCGACGCCATTATTTTATTTTAGTTAGAATAAAGGCAGAGTATAGGTAGAATGAAGTTGTGTGGAGAGAAAGTGAGGTTTGGGGGTGTTTTTATAGGAGAATAGGGTGATTTAGAGCCTTCAGATCAGTCCAGAAGTCATCAGAATCGTACAGCTCGAATACACATCATCCAGCCACTCAAAAGAAGACACGTCACCTCAGAACACTCCAGAATTCGGTGCTGGATTTGTATGGGCGCACTTGGCAGGTGCGCCAGTGTATTTTTGTACTGGCGCACTTCACAAGTGCGCCAGTGTATTCTGGCCTGTTTCCGGTTTTTCTGCCTAACTTCGTTCGTCCATATCTTCTTCATACGGACTCCGATTTACGCAAATTCAGACTCTATTTCGCGTATTTTTCCGAGACGAACAAAATGGCGCAACCCGTTTCCCTTATTTCTTCTCCTAAAAATTAATTATACCTTGATTTTTAACTCTTATGTTTACAGAAAATACAGGGTGTTACACAAACGATAGAACATTTCATTTTCCTATTACAACAATTACATCAGAGTACAAGAATATGTCAGAGTACGAATAAATATTACACATTGGGAATACAATATCAGAGATTTAAATTACAAAGCAACGGAAAAATAATACATAACACAACTAAAGGAAATACACGGATACAGAGCTTTCTGAATATAGCTTCAGATGTAAACCAGGATCCTGTGAATATAATATTGCAAAACCAAAACTACTAGCTGCCCGTGTGGAAAATAGGGGCACCCAGAGTTTAGGTTAAAACAATAAACTCCATGTCAGTCATGGGACTGGTGTGAGAACTAAAATAGTTATTAGCTTGATTTTAAAGTTGGGTAAATCATGGGACCTTGCCGTATAACATGGAACGGATTTACTCCACATGAATCTTAGTTTAAAATAAAACAACGCAATGCTTTTTTCGAAAAATGAATCTATTATAAGACTCAGGTCCCATCACACAATGAACGTAGTCGAGGATAGAGTTTTCCCTTATAATAGCCAAATATGCTTGCTACGCGAAATTTCATCTTTATTGTTACTATAAGTAAAGAAATCAACTTCAAATATAAATGTATCAATCATAGGCAGCGTAGGTACCATTATATTACGTTGCCATATATATATATATATATATATATATATTTACAACTAAAACCGAATATCGCGTATTGGAAATTGGATTTCCATCTATGAACCAAGGCAAGCGATCGTCCTAACCGATTCAAGACTCTCTAGCCCTAGCCTCAAGATACAGCCGCAACCGCACCTGCGGTTAGCTATAGGGCAGGTTATCCGTCGATGATTGGCAATAACATAAACTATATGTTAGCCTGCCCTATGGGACATAAAATAATCTGGCCAATATATCGACCAGAACGTCCATCGATCCTGTAATGACCGATATATCCGAGCCGTCTCTCTATCCATCAAGTAATAAGAAACATCAAAATGAGTAAACAGTTTGGGCTCCATACCAGGACATTAATCCTAGCTAGAAACTAACATATGTCCATTTCCCTGAAGTCCTCATCACGTTTCTGCTTCATACCGGGGTGTGAAGCTCGCGAAGTAATGCTATGCACAAAGCTATGCCTAAATAAGCCATGCTTTGATCATCAACCACAGGACTTTGCTTTTCAACAAAAAGCCTTAATCATTTGCATCTTAGCATGTCACATTGTCAATCCATACCATACCATTGATTTCTGCCAATATATAACCTTTAAGCTCGTACGTCTCAGAGAAGGGTGTTAAGCAAGAGAATAAAATCTCCGCCACCAAACAGATATATATTTAGTAAAGATTAACGAATACAGCATAAAGAAATACAACATCAGACATACCATCCATTTGCAAGTGCGTTCTGGGTCTGAACGAAATCGGAGGCACCTTATTCCTCGTCCCATATGTCCAATACAGGAGAGAGGTCCTCGCATATCCGTCGATCTCCAAGTAGGTTTGGACGATCACAATTTATTACCTTGTCTTGGGTGTACGACCCAATCAAGACATCAATAATCATCCAAAAGATGTGCAGATCTCCGGTCTTCAATCACTGTCTTCATCTTCGACTCTTGTTCGCCGTATTAATTATTCGGAATGGGTTAAACCCGGTCTTTCCGAATAATTCACGTATTTTACAATCAAGTCCTATAAAAACACATCATCTGCCTCATCCAATTCAGAATATTCTTTTACTCAATTATTCACGTTATTAGGGAAAGGTTCTCATTAATTTTATCAAGGATAAATTCTTTTAAATTTATTCCTTAATCTTCCTTTGGATATCAATTTCAAAAGATTTTATTAACTAGTCGAGATTATCGAATCTTACCGAAGTAATCATTTATTTGTATTTACTATCCCAATCCCAACCTATTCATCCTATGGAGAAAAACTAGTAGCAGTGTACTGAGTAAAATTAATTACCCTTTTTACGTTCAAATCTACTTAAAGATTTAACTATCGTCTGGAGTAAAACTGGTGGTACTCCATTCTCGATCATTACAAGAATTTGATAAATCTAATTATCTCATTTCCATTTCAATCTAATTTATTAAAACTCCAATTTGGTTTTAATATCAAAAATCATTACTTTATGATTATTCAAATTTAGGAAATTAATCTTTATCTTTAACTGGGTTAAAGAAGTAATGTCATTTAAAACACAGTTCATGATAAACCCAAATCATCTTCCATTAACTAGGGAATCTTCACGGAAAACAGATCAATATAAAATCAATATAAATTTCCGTACCAAACTAATAATATAAACGAAATAACGGCAAGGCCTTTCAAATTCCATATATATTAACGGTCTTCATTCACAGAAGCTCATCTCGATTATTATTAAATCGAATTCCCTTCAATCCAATTTCTTTTATTAGATTGGAAAACCTTACTTTGGAAAAATTTCCATTTAAATCTTAATAAAAGGTTTATAAATTCTACATTATATTTTCACTGTTAATAGGGTTAAAGAATGAATGTCTTTAAAACCACCGTTCACAGTAAACCCAATTCACATTTCATTTTATTCCAATTACTAAATATAATTGGAAACTCTAATAATCTTAATTAAAAGATTTATTCTTTTCACACGAGGTTTAAGAACAGTGTTATTTAAGACACCATTCACAGCCAACTCAAAATCCATTTCTTTTATTCAATTCCAATTAAATATTAATTAATTGGAAAATTCGATTATAATAAAACTATTACAAATCCAATTTATTATTTCTAACATAATTGGATTATTATTCTAGTTAATAACTAGTTCATTTCAATAAAAATATATTTTTATCTTTACAAAATTGGATTTTTCATCCAAAACCTTTCCAGATTATTTATTATGATTTTACATAATTTTCCCATATTTTTAATAGTTTTATTATCACCAATTCATTCGTTTTCCAATAATGGCCACCGAACTACATCCATAGCGACCTTTTCAAAATTGATTTGGGCATATTTCCAAATCTAACCATTGGATTTCAAATCTCTTATATTCATTGGAAAGCTCTTTTCGATACGAACCCAATGGTTCCGGTTTTAGGAGAATCCGATGGTCGGATCTCCTGTTACATCAAATCAATTTGAAGTTAATGGTCGAAATTCGCGAACGGTCGCTGCGCGGCGCGTTCTATTCAGGCAATTAAATATAATATACATATATATATTATATATTACATATATTTCGTCGATTTCCAATTAAAACGTATTTTATAAATCCTTTATATATTTGTTTTAAAACGATTCCAACTTTATTTTCAATCTTAAATCAAAATTGAATATTCTATATCTTTATCATATTAAAATGATAATATTTTCAAAAGATTAAATTTTGAAATCACTTTTTCAATATTCAATTTAAAATGAATAAAATTGATCGATAAAAAAATGGCGTTTAACTACATAACTATTTTTGTTGTTCAAAAATTTTATTCAACAGATGAATATTTTATATAGTTTATACATTCAGTAAAAATGATATTTTTATTGTTCACACATTTTATTCGACACATGAATATTTTATATATTTTATACATTCAATAAAAATGATATTTTTATTGTTTAAAATATTTATTCTCATTAACATGTTAAAGATGACATTTTTAATGTACAAAAATATAATTCAACAAATGGTTATTTTATTTTTATTAACATGTTAAAGGTGGCATTTTTAATGTACAAAAATATAATTCAGCAAATGATTATTTTATTTTCATTAACATTTTAAAGGGTGACATTTTTAATGTACAAAAGTATGATTTAATAAATGATTATTTTATTTTTTAACATGTTAAAGATGATATTTTTAATGATCTCACAAAAATGTATTTTAGCATATACATCTTTTATTAGTTTATACATACAATAAAAATGTTATTTTCATTGTTAAAACATTTTATTATAAAGTATTCTTTATTTTAAAAGATTCATTATTCTAAAAATATTCTTTATTTAAAAATATTCTTTATTTTAAAAGTACTTTATTTAAAAATGTTCTTTATTTCTGAATCGGGATGCGACTCAAACAATTACCATATAATTTCAGTTATATGGATTTCATAAATCGCACGTATGCAACAATAATGATAAATAATCATCAAACAGTCCAATCACATCCAGAGTGAAATTTACAACTATGTGAGCATTAAAATAAATAAATAACGCTCATCAAAGACTGTCAATCCATCGATTGACATACAACTAAATATTGGGACTAGTGTATGTCAAATATCATCCCAATACCCGTGTGGGGTTTTCAAACAATAACAGTTTATTTAAATAAATTATTAATTAACAAATTTAACCAATTCTAATTCAATTTGAATTATTTTCTATTTAATCAATTTTCACTGTTCAAATTATAAATGAATCTTTATAATTAAATTTCAACTACCATATTTATGTTAACATTATTTTTAATATGTTAAACATTTCAACATCACAAACAACACACAATACAGTCAATTTAAATCGTCCATGGTTTGTGAATGAGGAAAGTGATCTAACATGCACCATACACAATTTATAATAATTAAGCTGATAAAAATCTACACTGGCAATTCTATATATATTTCAGTTATGAAAATAAATAAATAACTGTGCAGAATTTTTAGTGAAGAGTTCTCACCTTCGTTTCCACTCCATCGGTCTTTAACTGATGATTTTGGTACCGTTTGGGTTTGAATTTGCCCCAAATTCCAACTTGCTCCAAATTGGACCTAGTTAGTGTTGTTGCGAAGCTCTCGACTCCACAATCGCAACGGATCTGAAATCATCAGATTTCGACCTAGTATGTGAAAGATATTGCATTACAAACTTTTAAATGTAAAAAATAAAAATAAAAATTGGACTTTTATACCCTTCAACGTTGCTCCCCTCTGACTGCCACCTCTACCGCCACCGTAGGACCACCAAATGTCGTCTAACCACCACCAGTCGTTGCCTGACTTCGCCACGCCCCTCTACCAGCCGCCGCCTCGCCTGAAGCCTCGTCGATCGCTAGAAATCCGCAACACCCCCAATTCTGCCTCATGCCGAAATCCGACCGCCAGAGCCGTCGCCGTGATCGTGGACCCCACCAGATCGGAGTGCCTCGCCACCCTAAACCACCAACCTTCGATGACCATCGTCGGAAACGCCTGTGGCGGCGGTGATTGGCCAAAAACCGATTCGAGCTTTCTAGAAATCCAGGCCGACGTTCATCTCGATTTTGTCGCTACCAAGAGTACTTTCAGATTGAACAACCAGAGACAAAGTCATAGAGCCCTCTCTTCTCTACAATTTCTTCAACTGGGCCATCACCTTATTCTTCATAGATTGGCCAGAAAATGGACAAAGTCGAAACTGATTTTTTGCCTTCAGATTGATATTCCGGCGAATTCGTGCGATGGTAGTTTATGGAATTTTTGTTGTAGGTAGAGATCAACATGATCTACAATACCCAAAAGCTGTTTGGGTTGATTGTGTACAGATTGAGAGATATAAATTATTTTATTTTCAGTGGCTTATTTGCAAAATTTAGAGAGAGAGAGCTGCTGTCAATTTTTGAGGAAGAAGAATAATGAGGGTTTGGGAAGGGGGAAGATATTATATAGCAGTGGGTTAGGATTTATTATTTATTATTAATTCTTTAGTTTTATAATTAATTCTCTAGTTCACGTTATCTCCATTTGACAGTTATTGATGTCACGATCACATACGAACTCCGTTGGCGATGAAAACTGACAAGCTACTATGTCTTGACGATACACTTCTAACAAAACTGGTTTCGTCGAATTAGGAGTCCGTATGCTCAAAAAAAATTGTTTTGGGCCTTATATGGCTGATCGATTCACAATTAATTTCTCACGGCCACATACTAGCTCCAAAAATTACAAAAAAGTTATTTCTAGCTTTATTTTGATGATACAACCCTAACAAAATTAATTTCATCGAATTTGGAGACCGTTTGAAAAACGGTCATTTTCCAGTCAATTAAATTCAAATTGAAATTACCAAACGCATTTACATTTACTACGCTCACATAATAATTCCAAAAATTGTGAAAATTGGAATCTAGCAATAATTTAACATTGTGGATCCAACAAAAGTGGTCTCATTGAAAATGGAGGTCGTTTGCAAAATGGCTATTTTTAAGAGCTATATATTGCATATAAATTCCATAACGACTATTCTGAATTTTAAATTGGACCTAACTTTCAATTCCCGCTGTGAAATATGGATTTTTAACATTCATTAGAAAGATATAATAAACAAATTCAAATATTTCTTGTTTTACAGAAATCCAATTTATTTTGAATCATATACACTCAATTGATATTCGAAATGGAATTTTCAAACTACCACACCATTTCAGCCTCGTTTTATAATTAAAATAAATTTATACGTTCTAACTTTGATTTAAATAAATTTTTAGTCGTTATTATTTAAAATAAATTATTTTAAATATCTAAAACCAATAAAATAGTTAAATAAAAATTTTAAATTGGTTCTTATTTTCCGGGTTGTTACAATCTCCCCCACTTAAAATCTTTTCGTCCTCGAAAAGGAACGGAGCTGAAAGTTGTTTAACTAACCAACTCCACTTTCATTCTGGCTTTCATTTTTCAACTTTTCAGTTTCTAAGAATTTTCCAAATTTTTCAAAAATTTGGCTAACACTCTAAATTTTCGAACAACACAATCAACAATTAATTAGTTGATTATCTTTTTAAATATATATAATTTTTATATATAATCAAAAACCCTATTTGTAATGCTAAATCACAAACAATAGACCTACCTAAGTTTTGGTTCCATACCAGCCAATTGGATACATATAGATATACCACTTTCGAAACTCGAACATAAGCACTGATGATGATGCCTCATCACAAGAATCATCTCCGAGTAACTAGAGTGTGATTCTATATCTATCTAGTATATAAGGCTTCGAATACACGTTAATTACGCATATATTTAAAATCTTCATATACTCGATTGTCCAAATTAAAATAAAATAGTATACTGAAATACGTATTTTAAGGTAAAATTTCAAAACTAAATTTGTTTTCATTTTTATTTATAAAAAACACTCTTCGAAATCATTCTAGGATACTGCTGATCCTATCTCACGGGTCATTCTTATTGGATATTACTAATCCAATCTCTGATGAATTCTTTCGTTCAGTTCAAATGTATCTTGCTCTCGAGATCTGTAAACCAAGGCTTTGATACCAAAATAAAACGATCCAAACATCCTCGCAAAAGAAAGCCCGATTGAGTTGAGAACACGACAAATCAAAACACAAATGACAGAACATTTCATTTTCTTATTACAACAATTACATCAGAGTTCAAGAATATATCAAAGTACGAATAAATATTACACATTGGAAATACAATATCAGAGATTTAAATTACAAAGCAGCGGAAAAATAATACATAACACAACTAAAGGAAATCACGGATACAGAGCTTTCTGAATATAGCTTCAGTTGTGAACTAGGATCCTGTGAATATAATATTTGCAAAACCAAAACTACTAGCTACCCGTGTGAAAAATAAGGGCACTCAGAGTTTAGTTTAAAATAATAAACTCCAGGTCAGTCATGGGACTGGTGTGAGAACTAAAACAGTTTTTAGCTTGATTTTAAAGTTGGGTAAATCATGGGACCACGCCGTATAACACGGAATGAGTTTACTACACATGAATCTTAGTTTAAAATAAAACAAGGCAATGCTTTTTTGAAAAATGAAGCTATTATAAGACTCAAGTCCCATCACACAATGAACGCAGTCGAGGATAGAGTTTTCCCTTATAATAGCCAAATATGCTTGATACATGAAATTTCATCTTTTATTATTACTATAAGTGAAGAAATCAACTTCAAATATAAATGTATCAATCATATGTGACGTAGGTACCATTATATTACGTCACCATATATATATATATATATATATATATATATATTCACAACTAAAACTGAATATCTCGTATTGGAAATTTGGTTTCCATCTATGAAACAAGGCAAGCAATCGTCCTTACCGATTTGAGTGTAACAACCCGCTCATTCGATGATTCTGCTCATTCGACGATTTTAGATAAAATATTTAAATCTAAAATAGTCAAATGAGTGGGTTGTTACATCGAGACTCTCTAGCCCGAGCCTTAGGACACAGCCGCAACTGCACCTACGGTTAGAGACAGGGTCGGTCATCCGTCGATGATTGACAATACCATAAACTATATGTTAGCCTGCCCTATGGGGCATAAAATAATCTTGTCAGTATATCGACCAGAACATCCAACGATCCCGTAGTGGCCGATATATCTAAGGCGCCTCTCTATCCATCAAGTAATAAGCAACATCCATATGAGTAAACAGTCTGGGCTCCATAAGATGACGATACTCTTAGCTAGAAAGTAACATATGCCCATTTCCCTGAAGTCCTCATCCCGTTTCTAGTTCATACTGGGGTGCGAAGCTCGCAATGTAATGCTATACACAAAGCTATGCCTAAATAAGCTGTGCTTTGATCATCAACCACAAGACTCTACTTTTCAACAAAAGCCTTGTTCATTTGCATCCTATCGTGTCACATTGTCAATCCATACCATAACATTAATTTCTGCCAATATATAACCTCTAAGCTCGTACGTCTTAGAGAAGGGTGTTAAGTAAGAGAATAAATTCTCCTCCACCAAACAGACATATATTTAGCAGAGATCAACAAACACAGCATAAAGGAATACAACATCAGACATACCATCAATTTACAAGTTCGTTCTGGGTCTGAACGAAACCGGAGGCACCTTATTCCTCGTCTCATATGTCCAATACAAGAGATAGGTCCTCGCATATCCATCGGTCTCCAAGTTAGTACGTTTGGACGATCACCACTTATTACCTTATCTTGGGTGTACGGCCCAATCAAGACATCAGTAATCATGCAGACGATGTGAAGATCTTCGGTCTTCAACCACCGTCTTCATCTTCGACTCTTGGTTGTCGTATTAATTATTCAGAATGGGTTAAACCCGGTCTTTCTGAATAATTCGCGTATTTTATAATCAAAAGCTATAAAAACACATCAAAAGCCTTATTCCAATTCAGAATATTCTTTTACTCCAATATTCACGTTATTAGGGAAAGATTCCCTTTAATTTTATCATAGATAAATTCTTTTAAATTTATTCTTTAATCATCCTCTGGATATCAATTTCAAAAGATTTTACTAACTAGTCGGGATAATCGAATCTTACCGAAGTAATCATTTATTAATATTTATTCCCAATCCCAACCTATCCATCACATGGAGCAAAACTAGTAGCACTCCATATCTAACACCCACAGTGTACAGAGTAAAATTAATTACCCTTTTTACGTTCAAATCTAACTAAAGATTTAACTATCATTTGGAGTAAAACTGGTGGTACTCCATTCTCGATCATTTCTAGAATTTGATAAATCTAATTATCTCATTTCCATTTCAACCTAATTTATTAAAACTCCAATTTGGTTTTAATATCAAAAATAATTACTTTATGATTATTCAAATTTAGGAAATTAATCTTTATCTTTAACTGGGTAAAAGAACTAATGTCATTTAAAACACAGTTCACGATAAACCCAAATCATCTTCCATTAACTGGGGAATCTTCACGGAAAATAGATCAATATTTAATCAATATAAATTTTTGTATCAGACTAATAATATAAATGGAATAACGGCAAGGCCTTTCAAATTCCATATATAGTAATGGTCTTCATTCATAGAAGCTCATCTCGATTATTATTAAATCGAATTCCCATTAATTCCAATTTCTTTTGTTAGATTGGAAAACCTTACTTTGGAAAATTTTCCATTTAAATCTTAATAAAGGATTTATAAATTCTACATTATATTTTCACTGTTAATCGGGTTAAAGAATGAATGTCTTTAAAAACCCAGTTCACAATAAACCCAATTCACATTTCATTTTATTCAAATTACTAAATATAATTGGAAACTCTAATAATCTTAATTAAAAGATTTATTCTTTTCACATGGGGTTTAAGAACAGTGTTATTTAAGATACTGTTCATGATAAACCCAAAATCCACTTCTTTTATTCAATTCCAATTAAATATTAATTAATTGGAAAATTTGATTATAACAAAACCATTACAAATCCAATTTATTATTTCTAAAATAATTGGGTTAACCATTTCATTTCGATAAAAATATATTTTTATCTTTAAAAAATTGGAATTTTTCATCCAAAACCTTTCAAGATTATTTATTATGATTTTACATAATTTTCCCATATTTTTTAATAGTTTTATTATCGCCAATTCAGTCGGCTTCCAATAATGGCCATCGGACTACATCCATAACGACCTTTTCCAAAATTGATTTGGACATATTTCAAAATCTAACCGTTGGATTTCAAATCTCTTATATTCATTGGAAAGCTCTTTTCGATACGAACCCAACTGTTCCGGTTTTATGAGAATCTGATGGTCGGATCTCCCGGTACATCAATTTGGAGTTAATTGTCGAAATTCGTGAACAGTCGCTGCGCGGCGCGTTCTACTTAGGCCATTAAATATATATATTATATATATTTCGTCGATTTCCAATTAAAACATGTTTTATAAATCCTTTATATATTTGTCTTAAAATGGTTCCAACTTTATTTTAAATTTTAAATCAAAATTGAATATTCTATATCTTTATTATATTAAAATGATAATATTTTCAAAGCATTAAATTTTGAAATCGCTTCTTTTCGATATTCATTATAAAATGAAAAAAATCAAACGATAAAAAAAGGCATTTAACTACATAACTATTTTTGTGGTTCAAAAATTTTATTCAACACATGAATATTTTATATAGTTTATACATTCAATAAAAATGATATTTTTATTGTTCACACATTTTACTCAACATATGAAAATTTTATATAGTTTATACATTCAATAAAAATGATATTTTTATTGTTAAAATTTTTTATTCTCATTAGCATGTTAAAGATGACATTTCTAATGTATAAAAATATAAATTAACAAATGATTATTTTATTTTTATTAACAAGTTAAAGGTGACATTTTTAATGTACAAAAATATAATTCAATAAATGATTATTTTATTTTCATTAACATGTTAAAGGGTGACATTTTTAATGTATAAAAGTATGATTTAACAGATGATTATTTTATTTTTATTAACATGTTAAAGGTGACATTTTTAATGATCTCATAAAAATGTATTTTAGCATATGATTCTTTTATTTGTTTATACATACAATAAAAATGTGATTTTTATTGTTGAAACATTTTATTTTAAAATATTCTTTATTTTAAAAGATTATTTATTCTAAAAATATTTTTATTTAAAAATATTCTTTATTTAAAAATGTCCTTTATTTAAAAATGTTCTTTATTTCTGAATCGAAATGCGACTCAAACAATTACCATATAATTTCAGTTATATGGATTTCATACATCGCAGGTATGCAACAATAATGATAAATAATCATCAAACAGTCCAATCACATCCAGAGTGAAATTTACAACTGTGTGAGCATTAAAATAAATAAATAACGCTCATCACAGACTGTCAATCCATCGATTGACATACAACAAATATTGGGACTAGTGTATGTCAAATATCATCCCAATACTCGTGTGGGGTTTTCAAATAACAAGAGTTTATTTAAATAAATTAATTGTTAACAAATTTAACCAATTCTAATTCAGTTGGATTATTTTTTATTTAACCAATTTTCACTGTTCAAATTATAAATGAATATTTATAATTTAATTTCAACTACCATATTTATGTTAACATTATTTTTAATATGTTAAACATTTCAACATTACAAACAACACACAATACAGTCAATTTAAATCGTCCATGGTTTGTGGATGAGGAAAGTGACCTAACAAGCACCGTAAACAATTTATAATAATTAAGTTGATAAAAATCTACACTAGCAATTCTATATATTTTTAGTTATGAAAATAAATAACTGTGCAGAATTTTTAGTGAGGAGTTCTCAACTTCGTTTCCACTCTGTCAGTCTTTAAATGATGGTTTTGGTACCTTTTGGGTTTGAATTTTCCTTAAATTCCGACTTGCTCCAAATTGGACCTAGTTAGTGTTGTTGTGAATCTCGCGACTCCATGATCGCAACGGATCTGAAATCATTAGATTTTGACCTAGTATGTGAAAGACATAGTGTTACGAACTTTTAAATGTAAAAAAAATAAAAATTGGACTTTTATACCCTTCAACATTGCTTCCCTCTGACCGTCGCCTCTACCGCCGTCGTGGAACCACTATACGTCGTCCAACCACCACCAGTCGCTGCCTAACTCTGCCACGCCCCTCCGCCAGCCACAACCTCGCCTAAAGCCTCGCCGATCGCCAAAAATTCGCAACACCCCCAATTCTTCCTCGTGCCAAAATCCGACCGCCAGAGCCGCCGCTGTGATCGTGGACCCCATCAGATCGGAGCGCCTCGCAACCTTGAACTACCCACTTACGATGAACATCGTCGGAAAACGCCTATGGTGGCGGTGTTTGGCCAAAATCCAATTCGAGATTTCCAGAAATCCAGGCCGATGTTCATCTCAATTTTGCCGCCACCACGAGTAATTTCAGATCGAACAACCAAAGAAAAATCATAGAGCACTCTCTCCTCTACAATTTCTTCAACTGAGGCATCACCTAATTCTTCACTGATTGGCCAGAAAATGGCCAAAACCGAAACTGATTTTCTTCCTTTGGATTGAGATTCTGGCGAATTCGTGTGATGATAGGTTATGGAATTTAACATGATCTACAATACCCAGAAGCTGTTTGGGATGATTGTGTATGGATTGAGAGATATAAATTATTTTGTTCCAGGGGCCTATTTGCAAAATTTAGAGAGAGAGCTGTTGTCAAATTTTGAAGAAGAAGAATAATGATGGTTTGTGAAGAGGGAAAAGATATTATATAGCAGTGGGTTAGGATTTATTATTTATTATTAATTCTTTAGTTTTATTATTAATTCTCAAGTTCACGTTCTCTTCATTCAATAGTTATTGATGCCACGATCACATACGAACTCCGTTGGCGATGAAAACTGACATGCTATTATGTCTTGACGATATGGTTCTAACAAAACTGGTTTCGTTTAATTCCGAGTTCGTTTGCTCAAAAAAACTTGTTTTCTGCCTTATATGGCTGATCAATTCACAATTAATTTCTCACGGCTATATACTAGCTCCAAAAATTGCAAAAAAAAATTATTTCTAGCTTTGTTTTGACAATATGGTCATAACGACATTAATTTCATCGAATTTGGAGACCGTTTGAAGGTCATTTTCGAGTTGATTAAATTCAAACTGAAATTACCAAATGCGTTTACATTTACTGCCCTCACATATTATTTCCAAAAATTATGAAAATTGGAATCTAGCAATAATTTGACATTCCGGATCCAACACAAGTGGTCTCGTCGAAAACAGAGGTCGTTTGCAAAATAGCTAGTTTTAAGGGCTATATGTTATATATAAATTCCATAGCGACTATTCTGAATTTTATACTGGACATAACTTTCAATCCCGCTATGAAATCTGGATTTTTGACATTCGTTAGAAAGATGTAAATAAACAGATTCAAATATTTCTTGTTTTACAGAAATCCGATTTATTTTGGATCCTATACACTCAATTGAAATTTGAAATTGAATTTTCAAACCACCGCGCCATCTCAGGCTCATTTCATAATTAAAATAAATTTATATGTTCTAACTTCAATTTAAATATAGTTTTAGTCATTATTATTTAAAATAAATTATTTTAAATATCTAAAACCATGAAATTAAGTAAAATAAAAATTTTAAATTGGCTCTGATTTTTCGGGTTGTTACACTGCCCTTGTGCAAAGCACAGACCTTATCTACTCTTGATAAAAATGTCCCCTACCTATATTATTAATACCATATAACAAAGACATTGTTTTGTGCGAAACATAAAATTATTCGTCTATGTATTTAATTTATAATGAGCATATTTTATCATTTCAAAATTGGATCTATATTACTAGCCTACAATGTTTGAAAAATGATCAAGTTATTTTTTCCCCATAAATATGCTACTACCAATGTTGAATACACACAATATGGATTAGGTTCGAGCTATGACCATTTTCATATTTCAATAGTTTCATTTAATAAAAAAATGTTGTCACTCTCAAAATTGTACTCTGCATAACTGATAAATTTCATCCACTTTTTTCGTTAAAGTTGTTAATCATCCAACAATTCAAGCTTCTGTCACGGAGCATTTACTTGTATGCTAATGTCTATTTACTGATTATACATATGTGTTAAAAAAATGGATATTGTTCAACATTAGAAAAACTAGTTGGCTTATGTCTATACTGGGCAAATTTAATAATTTGCCCAAACTAACTGTGAATGCAAGTTTTATCTCTTATGAGTTAGTACAAATACTGACTAATGGAGTGGGCTAAATTTTGATTGATTAACATATTACAAAGCGTATTGAAGCAACATCGTAATGAGTATGTTGTTAAGGGAGTTGAACATATTACATGTCGAGGTATGAAAAGAAACCGGGATGACGATGAGACATGAATTAGATCTATGTTTGCTAAATATTTTAACCATCTTGCTGCTCGAGACTGTTAATTTGATTGTTCAAGTGAATTTCATTTAACTATCTGCTTTACTTAAAGCACAGGGTATTATATGCACTTTATTTAATAAATTATTCGAGTCAAAATTCTGTTATATGTGATTATATCATTTAAGGTAATGTGGTTAAAGAGGTTTTTTATGTGCAAGCATATGAAAAAAGTATTTACTCAACCTAACTTTTTTCTAGTACGTCCTTACATTCCACATTGGGCTGTGAATGTTACTGCACATGCATGTCTGTAGAAGGAAAAGGTAAATCAAAAGAATGTACACATACTCAAATTAAGTAAAATAAAGTCAATTTTGTGAGTTTATATGTCACTGAGATTTGAAGATAAAAGTTGTTTATTGGATTCTTTTATCTACACCGAGTATTATACTCTATTTCTGGCTATTTAACATTTTTTTCATTTATGTTAAATATAATGCTATAGTTGTAAGATTAGGAGGTAGATATTGTACGATTATGATCTATATCTCATACAAGCAGCTGCATATGTATTCCCATTAGATGGTTTTTTCCCTTATGTTAGGTAAATGTAAATGATTATTAATTTATGCTATAACAATTAGTGAAGATGAACTGAGTTGTACTAAGATAACGGGTAAATCTAGCTAGCTATGTGATGTAAATTCAGTAGGATACTAGGCATGGAACACCGTTCCATAGTTCTTTTGTGTCATTACACCCATCCACAGAATTTCCACCGCATATCGAAGTACATGCTTTTTCTAACTTAAACAGAAATTACATGGTTTACATAAGTCATATAAACTCTTATTATTACGTACATTTCATGGTTTACGTAAACCATATAAATTTTTATTATAACTACATTTCATAGTCATCGTGATACAGCTCATTGGTTGAAGCTCTTATGGAATTCCAATTTATCCATCTTGGGAACGATACCAAAATGAGAAGACCTATTTCTGCGCTACGTGGTTCCCAATTGTCATTTAATTTCAAATGATTTCCTGAGTGGTGAAAACGCGACTTTAACAGAAGTTCAGGTATGTTTTGGTTCCAAAAAAATAGTAATTTTGGCATTTTATAGACATTTATATGAGTCGTATTAATGTCCAATGTTGATTATGAATATATTTCAATAGAAATTGTAGGTCAAGGGTAAGGGGGTTGATTTTTACCTCAACTTAAAATTGGTGCTAACTATTTTTTTTCCTACATTTTTCTTTGTTGTTGTTGTTAACGCGCTATCAGTATGTTTTTAGCTCTCGAACAAACTTAGACGCATTGAGTTATCAAAAAACATTTACTGTTTATTTATATTGTATTTTTTGTGGATTTAAATTTTTGCAATTGATATATTTGGTACTACTACCCATTTCTCTTTCGAATTCTATCCGTCGATGGATATAACTTAGAATACCTATTTACTTATATTCAGTAAACTATGTGAATGTTATTATTACATATGTGAATGCTTGTTTATCAAATAATGAAACGACCCGAACTTCCCCAGTCTCCGAAGAGAAGAGGAAGGACGAATTGTTTTGAGAACACGACAAAATAGAAACGCAGACGGAAGGACATTTCATTGTATATCACGACAATGCATCAGATTACAAGAATATACAGAGTATAAACGAATAAATATTACACAGAAAATATTAGAGATTACAATACATTAGATAGCAGCGGAAAATAATACAATACACAACTGAAGGAGATATACGGATACAAAGCTTTCCGGATATCCTTCCAGCTGTAAACCAGGATCCTGTAAATATAAATCCGCAAAACCAAAACTACTAGCTGGCCGTGTCGAAAATAAGGGCACCCAGAGTTTAGGTTAAAACAATAAACTCCAGGTCAGTCATGAGACTGGTGTGAGAACTAAAACAGTTATTAATCTTTATTTTGAAAGTTAGGTAAATCAAGGGACCACGCCGTATAACACGGAACGGGTTTCTTCCTAAGAATACCAGTGCATAGGACAACAGCGTAATGCTAAATAAAGAAAAATGAAGCTATTATAAGACCCAGTTCCCATCACACAATGCAACGCAAGCCGGAGGATAGGGTTTTTACCTTATAATAGCCAAGAATGCTTGATACGTTTAAAACAAATCATTTGATACTATTATAAGTGCATAGTGTATAAAACAACTTCAAATCATAAATATCAATCATAGGCGGCATGGGTACCATATATCATGTCGCCATACTAGGCTCTACAATCAAAACTGCAAATGTCACGTATTTGGAAATTAGATTTCCATCTATGAACCGAGGCAAAAGATAGTCCTCTACCGATTCGAGACTGTCTAGCCCGAGTCTAAGGATCAGAGCTCGAGTGACCCTTGGATCCTCAGGGTCGGTCCACCGATGTGGATTAAAATGCCTGAACACTGCGTTTCCCTGCCCTTTGGGGCGTAAATAAGCCAACGAATGGCTCCATCGGACCCGGATCGTCCGATCTAACCGAGGCGTCTCGCAACAGTAACAACCACACAGGTGAAAAGTATATAAATGTCTGGGCTGGTAGGTCACTGACATGTAACACCCACCCTCCGCCAGGGTCACTCTTGCAAGTACACTGGCTTTGGAGGGGCGTTAAACGAGGTAAACATGCATGCAGATATCACAAGACAGAACATATAAGTAAAAACAGAGTAAATAAAGCCGCGGGTAAAAACTAGCATTTCAAAACCATAGTCAAGTTACATCAAAGTACTGAGTCATTATTTTCCCAACAAAACAAAGTCTAGAAAACATAAACTGAAAACTGGAAATAACATAAAGTAACTATCCCCAAAGTAGGATAAATCCATAGCATGCTCAAGTCCAAACCGTACATGAGTTATCTAGAGAAGCAGCAAAAGATCCCAGCTAGGTACTAGTATTCCCACCCTGTAAACCTAGGGGGGAAACGGAAGAAAAGAGGCGAAAGAAAACGGGTCAGTCAAAAAGACTGGTAAGTCCTACCTACTATTAGTATAAAAACTAATAAAGTTAACTCGACATGTAAAGCAGAGATGAAACATAGGATGATAACTGGCATGGTGAAAAGTTAACAAGATAGATCAAGTGTGGCATCGCATATACAAGGTTAAGTTGCACCAAGTGTGTACTAGTATTCCAATCCATGTCAAGTATAAACAAGAAATGATCCCTTAGCCCAAAGCTGGCCCAATATCATGAGATGACCTAAATCAAGGTCCAACTACACGGTCTAGTCGATCGGCTCCCTATAAGCGTAGCTCGTCGTGTATCGGTGTCATACGGCTTAATCGTGAAATGTAGTTAACTGTGCAAGGTCCATCCTAGGGTGTATCCTGTGTAAACCACAGACACAAATCAGGCAAGTACAATCAAATCCTACTGGTGCCCATGTTCAACTCCGGACTTAGTGTGCACGACCATGGTCCGCCTGAACAACCGGTGCACCATTCAGCCGTCTCTTTTGGTCTCTTACAATCAGTCCAGTAATCGTGCCCCACCCTAGCCTAGTCCAGGGTATCCATGATACTTCTTGTGGGTTATGGCTGAAAAGGACCACACAACTAGGATTTCAAATGGGTTAAGTGTGGTTAACCCCATCCTAACCATGTATTTAGTTGGTTAACTGTGTTCAAGTAATTCATGACTTAACCCTATCAATACATCAGGTTTAATTGGTTAAGTATTCAAGTAGCCCACGACTTAACCCTACCAATTCATCGTGTTTAACTGGTTAAGTATTCAAGTGGTCCATGACTTAACCCTACCAATTCATCGTGTTTAACTGGTTAAGTATTCAAGTGGTCCATGACTTAACCCTACCAATCCATCATGTTTAATTGGTTAAGCATTCAAGTAGTCCATGACTTAACCCTACCATGTGGCATTAATTAACTTAATGCACCCCAACCTCTCACATTAGACTTTGTTGTGGTTACTAGTTAAGCCAGGCGGGTCCGGGTAGATTTACCCCACAACCTAGTCTAACCTCGGGTTTTAAGTGCGATATGACCAACTACTCACATTGGGTCCTATTGTTTGTAGCCACTAGTTAAGCCGGTCGGTTCCGGGTAGATTTATGCTACAAACTCAACCCAACCTCGAGATGGCCATTCTCATGTTTTCTAGAAGTCATGTCCAAGTTCATGTTCATGTTCCAAGCATAATCATATGTCAAACTTTCATGTCATATTTTCAAGTCATGTTTTCATGTTATTTAAGTTTGCCCAACTACCCATAACGTATTCCCATCGCACGTAAATTCGCATCAACGCAAATAGATCAAAGGGGGAACATAACAATATGACAAGGTGGGCATAAGATGGCAAAGTCTATCACAAGTTAAACATGGTGATATTTGAGGCCAAAAGGGGTTCAACATACTAGCATATGGCCTCAATCATGTATGATAGCATAAAAGGTGACTTGGCCTCAACATATCAAATAGCATAAGGGTGATTTGGCCACAAGCATGCATAATAGCATAAGGGTGATTTGGCCACAAGCATGCATAATAGCATAAGGGTGATTTGGCCACAAGCATGCATAATAGCATAAGGGTGATTTGGCCACAAGCATGCATAATATCATTAGGGTGATTTGGCCACAAGCATATTAAGGAACATGAGGGGTTAAGGTTTGGCCACAAGTTAAACATGGTGGCATATGAGGCAAATGTGTTCATAAACTGGCATATTACATTATAAGCCTCAAAACATGCATGATATCAACTTTAGCATAATAGGTGAAACATGACCATAAATGACATAGGATGATAGCTAGTGATTCGCATATAACATCATATGCAAGATAACATAAGGGTTATGAGAGTTTCTATGTTGCTTTATGCAACATTTCAAATCAAAGCTCCTAGCTTTCTATGCACAAAGTCAAGGTGATAGCTTTACAAACATGCATAGAATAAATCTATGCATAACATGATAGAATCAAAGCTCATAGCTTTCTATTCACAAAGTCAAGGTGATAGCTTTACAAACATGCATAGAATAAATCTATGCATAACATGATAGAATCAAAGCACAAATCATACTTAGGCCCAAACTCAAACTTGCAACATGTCATATTTAACTTCATAGTTAGAATCTAAGAGTAGAATAGGGCTTACAATGCTATGAAGACTTATAAAATAAAATAAGATTCAGACAAAGCCACTAGCAACTCTAAAAACCCCAAATGAATACAAGCTCCAAGTTGTCTTGAGAAATAAGAAGCTCATTTGATTTGTATGAAGAAAGATCCTTGTTTTGATGAAGAAAGGTGGCTCTTTTACTAGCTTAGGACACTCAAACTTTCATGAAGAGGATGGAGGCCATGATATGAAGATGGAGGCCATGATCAAGAAACATTTTGGCATAGTTTAGTTGTAGGAATGATTAATGAGGGTTTAGGCTAGGTCTTAGGGTCTTTTTATAGAAGATTAGGTTAGTTTAGGCCATAGGATTAACCCTAGTTCAGATCTAAACCATCAAAAATCGTCATAGGCCAGCAGAACAGACCAGAGAACCAAAACAGGTGCACCAAGCCAGCCAGGGTCAAGCCAGAAAGCTGTGCAGGTTTCTGGCTCGACACAGGCGCACTTCCCAAGTGCGCCAGTGTATTTTTGTGCTGGCGCACTTCACAAGTGCGCCAGTGCATTTTTGCTTGTTTTCGGTTTTTCTGCCTAACTTCGTTCGTCCATATCTTCTTCATACGGACTCCGATTTTCGAAAACTCGAACTCTATTTCGCGTATTTTTCCGAGACGAACGAAATGGCACATCCCGTTTCCCTTGATTCAGATTTTATAATTTAATTCTGCCTTGGTTTATGTTATAACATGTTATTTAAAAATACGGGTTGTTACATCCTCCCCTCCTTAAAGGATTTCGTCCCCGAAATCTTCAAGTTAGGAAGAACATATCCTTCCATCCATCATTCATCTACTCAAAACATCATCCACGTTCAGCCATTGTCCTTAAAAGATTCTAAATGATGTATGATCATATGCAAAGGTGTGTGTATATGTACTTATCTAATGCAAAAATCAGACGGTAACTGATTCAGTAAACCTCCTTAATGCAAAGTATGTTAGTGAAATGAGTCCATATGTATGCAAATTCCTAACATAATTCATAATCTCTATATGAGTGCACATAACATTCATCCATATGCAACATCCACATGATAACATAACAAGTTTCAGCCATGAATAAGTATAAGCACTCATGCATATGCAATATGAAAGTGTGAGCCGATCTTAGTGCCTAATGTGTATCATGCATCCACGAGTATCCACTTGCAAACACTTGCAACCACTTGCAAACATCAAGCATAACATGTTTCAAATACATGTTTCATCCAAGGGTTTCTACCTAAGGTTCTTATGACAAGGTTAACGCGATAACAAGATAAACATGGATAGCAAAAGAAAGATATGCTAACTAGGAAAAGGGATTGAGAATGTACCCTCAAAAAGAAATGGATAAAGCCCACACATCTTCTCCTCGGTTTCCCAAGTTGCATCCTCTTCGGCCTCACTCCATTGATCCTTCACCAACTTGACTTCTCGATTTCTCAGCTTCTTGATCTCCGTTCCCAAGATACGAATCGGAGCTCGCCTCAAGGTTGCCTCTTTCTCTACCTCCATGTCTTCAAGAATACTAGGTTCAACCACCTCAGCGGACTCATGTAGGCACTTTCGGAGATGCGAGACATGAAAGACATTATGCACTCCGGCCAGCTTCTCGGGCAATTCCACCTTATAAGCCATCTTCCCAATACTCTCTATGATAGGGAAGGGTCCTACGAACCTTGGTGCCAGCTTCCCAACTGCTCCAAAACGAACCACCTTACGCAAAGGAGAAACCTTCACGAAAACCATATCTCCAACTTCGAATTCCAAATCTGTCCTTCGCTTGTCAGCATAGGATTTCTGTTTGTCTTGGGCTGTTTTTATCCGCCTTCGAATCAACTCAACTTTCTCGGATGTGTCCCTTATCATGTCGGGCCCAAGTATATGCTTATCCATCGTCTCCCACCAACATGTTGGTGACTTGCATGGCCTCCCATACAAAGCTTCGAATGGTGCCATCCCTATGCTTGCTTGGTAGCTGTTATTATAAGCAAACTCCACTAGAGGAAGATGATCTTCCCAAGTACCACCAAAGTCAAGAATGCATAGCCTCAATAGATCTTCTAGTACCCTATTCACCCTTTCGGTCTGGCCATCCGTCTGTGGGTGAAAGGCCGTACTTAGATTCAATCGCGTACCCATCGCTTCTTGCAAGCTATTCCAGAACTGGCTAGTGAAGATTGGGTCACGATCGCTAACTATGCTAGAAGGAACTCCATGCAATCGCACTATCTCTCGAAGATAAATAGATGCTAGACCTGATGCGGTCCTCTTGTCCTTTACTGGAATGAAATGGGTGCTCTTCATGAGTCTATCAACTATGAGCCATATCCCATAAAGCCCAATAGTTTGGTCAACTTGACGGACATCTTTATCCCAACTATATATCACAAACAGGCGAGTCATACTCCTTATGGAGTTTGCGACAGAACAAAGATTGAGAATAGGACCGAGAGGATATACTTAAAAGATAACATGCGAGTAAGCTCTACAGAATAATAGGGATCAAGGATATACTCTTAGAAAGAGATATAATGCGCGTATCTAGTCTTCAATCTTCTAAGCGGCATTTTCTTGAGCTTAATCCTATCGTGCCTTGACCGTCTTTTAACTTCACAATTCCGTAGTTTCAAAATATGAGTTGGAACTCGTTTCACCATTGCCTCTCATTCCACTTCCACTTATTCTTTTCCTAAAATACTTGGCTTAAACATAACTGCGTGCTCATGGTTTCATGCAAGCTTCCCAAAATTCATTAGTGAATCCTGGATCTCGTTTACATACCATACGGTATTCCACGCAGAAAAACTATCTCTTGAAAACAAATGTCAATCCATGTTGCCAAATGTACTTACTAGGGTGATTTCTATAACCCATGCTTAAGTGGAATGGACTATCCGCCTTAGTGGCGAACACTACTCGATTGGATTACATATTTCCAATAAAGGTGCCAAGGGATCCTAGATAACTAATCATGACGGAACCTTAAAGGTCACACGAGATTTCGAGGGTATTACCGAGGCGAGTCATGAGCCTCGCAACCCTATGTTCGAAGTCAAGAATGGCTCCATAATTGGACAACCAATCCATGCCCAAGATCAACCTGTATCCCATAAACCCGATAACATAAGCATTACACATTCTACGCTCAAGATAGAGATTTCAAATCCATACAAATCACAGGTAGATGGGCGGAACCCTCAATTGGATTTGAAACACTAACGGGATCCTCAACAAGACTAGTACTTAGGTGCAAACTTCCAACAAGATCAGAAATAAAACTATGTGATGCGCCAGAATCAAATAAGGTATGAACAGGGAAATCAGATATGTAAACATGACTTTCTATAGAAACACTACCTCGATCAAAAGCTGGAAGATCGAGGAGAGCCTGCAACTGCCCTCCAGAGGGTCCTGCTTGCTGAATTTGCCTTTTCCCCTTGTCCTCGCTTTTTCGGGCAATCCTTACTATAGTGTCCAGACTCTCCACAATGAAAGCATTCTCCCAACTTCCTTTTCTTCTTCCTACATTCTTTGGCTATGTGCCCAGTAATCCCACAGAAGTTGCACTTCCTCCTTTCTCTTGACTTGTTGTCCTTACTGTTGTTGTTCTTGCCTCCTTTTCCGGAATCTACCTTCTCGCTTGAGACTCATTTGCCTTAACCTCCTTCTTGCCACTCTTATCTTCCTCTTGAAGTAGGGCCATATTCACCAAACTCTCGAAAGTCGCCCCCATGGGTATATGAGACATGGCCAAACCGCGCAATGGCTCATTCAATCCTAGAGTAAAGCGTAGGGCCTTTTTCTGAGCTGTGTTAATCAAGTCTAGACCGAACCGAGCAAGTTGATTAAACGTATCCACGTATTCCGTAACTGTCATGTCCCCTTGCTTTAGAGATAGGAACCTCTCCATCTGAAGGTTCTCTTCTGTCGATGATAGAAGCCTCAGTCTAAACCTTCTCCTAAAGTCATCCCAAGTCTGAATCGGCCTAGTAATGGTGGTGACTACCCACCAATATGCAGCTTCCTCTTCCAATAACCATACCGCCAACAGAACTTCCCTATGGTCTTCTATATCAAAGATAGCAAAGAGGTCTTCAGTTTCCTTTAACCAGTTTCTTGCCTCAACAAAAGTCTCCGTTCCAATAAAATTCTTGCCACCCATCGCCTTAAAGTCCTTGCAAATCTTCGCGAAATCCGCTTGTGGATGCGGAGGAGGAGGAACCTCGGCTACGGGAGGAGGAGGAATGTTAGCCACGGGGGGGATGAGGAGGAATGTCCGCGGGGTCGGCTTCATTCGCCCTTGCCTCCATGTACCTTCTAAACCAAATAGGTACTGGTACGCCCTCCAGAATGGCAAAATTATCGGCCATACTTAAACGAAGAAAAAGACAGATTGAGAATGAGGAAACAAAGGATAGTGATAATGGCTTTTGGGGAATAGCCTTTTTAAAATAAACTAGACTTTTCTTGGAAAATACATAATTGGTTTTGAAAATAGTTTTCCAAAAGGTAAGTTTTAAAAACCCTTTTATCCAGTCTAGTAAAACCTTATGCTCTGATACCAAATGTAACACCCACCCTCCGCCAGGGTCACTCTTGCAAGTACACTGGCTTTGGAGGGGCGTTAAACGAGGTAAACATGCATGCAGATATCACAAGACAGAACATATAAGTAAAAACAGAGTAAATAAAGCAGCAGGTAAAAACTAACATTTCAAAACCATAGTCAAGTTACATCAAAGTACTGAGTCATTATTTTCCCAACAAAACAAAGTCTAGAAAACATAAACTGAAAACTGGAAATAACATAAAGTAACTATCCCCAAAGTAGGATAAAGCCATAGCATGCTCAAGTCCAAACCGTACATGAGTTATCTAGAGAAGCAGCAAAAGATCCCAGCTAGGTACTAGTATTCCCACTCTGTAAACCTAGGGGGGAAACGGAAGAAAAGAGGCGAAAGAAAACGGGTCAGTCAAGAAGACTGGTAAGTCCTACCTACTATTAGTATAAAAACTAATAAAGTTAACTCGACATGTAAAGCAGAGATGAAACATAGGATGATAACTGGCATGGTGAAAAGTTAACAAGATAGATCAAGTGTGGCATCACATATACAAGGTTAAGTTGCACCAAGTGTGTACTAGTATTCCAATCCATGTCAAGTATAAACAAGAAATGATCCCTTAGCCCAAAGCTGGCCTAATATCATGAGATGACCTAAATCAAGGTCCAACTACACGGTCTAGTCGTTCGGCTCCCTATAAGCCTAGCTCGTCGTGTATCGGTGTCATACGGCTTAATCGTGAAATGTAGTTAACTGTGCAAGGTCCATCCTAGGGTGTATCCTGCCCTAAGGTGTAAACCACAGACACAAATCAGGCACGCACAGTCTAATCCTACTGGTGCCCATGTTCAACTCCGGACTTAATGTGCACGACCATGGTCTGCCTGAACAACTGGTGCACCATTCAGCCGTCTCTTTTGGTCTCTTACAATCAGTCCAGTAATCGTGCCCCACCCTAGCCTAGTCCAGGGTATCCATGATACTTCTTGTGGGTTACAGCTGAAAAGGACCACGCAACTAGGATTTTAAATGGGTTAAGTGTGGTTAACCCCATCCTAACCATGTATTGAGTTGGTTAAGTGTGTTCAAGTAATTCATGACTTAACCCTATCAATACATCAGGTTTAATTGGTTAAGTATTCAAGTAGCCCATGACTTAACCCTACCAATTCATCGTGTTTAACTGGTTAAGTATTCAAGTGGTCCATGACTTAACCCTACCAATTCATCGTGTTTAACAGGTTAAGTATTCAAGTGGTCCATGACTTAACCCTACCAATCCATCATGTTTAATTGGTTAAGCATTCAAGTAGTCCATGACTTAACCCTACCATGTGGCATTAATTAACTTAATGCACCCCAACCTCTCACATTAGACTTTGTTGTGGTTACTAGTTAAGCCGGGCGGGTCCGGGTAGATTTACACCACAACCTAGTCTAACCTCGGGTTTTAAGTGCGATATGACCAACTACTCACATTGGGTCCTATTGTTTGTAGCCACTAGTTAAGCCGGTCGGTTCCGGGTAGATTTATGCTACAAACTCAACCCAACCTCGAGTTGGCCATTCTCATGTTTTCTAGAAGTCATGTCCAAGTTCATGTTCATGTTCCAAGCATAATCATATGTCAAACTTTCATGTCATATTTTCAAGTCATGTTTTCATGTTATTTAAGTTTGCCCAACTACCCATAACGTATTCCCATCGCACGTAAATTCGCATCAACACAAATAGATCAAAGGGGGAACATAACAATATGACAAGGTGGGCATAAGATGGCAAAGTCTATCACAAGTTAAACATGGTGATATTTGAGGCCAAAAGGGGTTCAACATACTAGCATATGGCCTCAATCATGTATGATAGCATAAAAGGTGACTTGGCCTCAACATATCAAATAGCATAAGGGTGATTTGGCCACAAGCATGCACAATAGCATAAGGGTGATTTGGCCACAAGCATGCATAATAGCATAAGGGTGATTTTGCCACAAGCATGCATAATAGCATAAGGGTGATTTGGCCACAAGCATGCATAATATCATTAGGGTGATTTGGCCACAAGCATATTAAGGAACATGAGGGGTTAAGGTTTGGCCACAAGTTAAACATGGTGGCATATGAGGCAAATGTGTTCATAAACTGGCATATTACATTATAAGCCTCAAAACATGCATGATATCAACTTTAGCATAATAGGTGAAACATGACCATAAATGACATAGGATGATAGCTAGTGATTCGAATATAACATCATATGCAAGATAACATAAGGGTTATGAGAGTTTCTATGTTGCTTTATGCAACATTTCAAATCAAAGCTCCTAGCTTTCTATGCACAAAGTCAAGGTGATAGCTTTACAAACGTGCATAGAATAAATCTATGCATAACATGATAGAATCAAAGCTCATAGCTTTCTATGCACAAAGTCAAGGTGATAGCTTTACAAACATGCATAGAATAAATCTATGCATAACATGATAGAATCAAAGCAAAAATCATACTTAGGCCCAAACTCAAACTTGCAACATGTCATATTTAACTTCATAGTTAGAATCTAAGAGTAGAATAGGGCTTACAATGCTATGAAGACTTATAAAATAAAATAAGATTGAGACGAAGCCACTAGCAACTCTAAAAACCCCAAATGAATACAAGCTCCAAGTTGTCTTGAGAAACAAGAAGCTCCTTTGATTTGTATGAAGAAAGATCCTTGTTTTGATGAAGAAAGGTGGCTCTTTTACTAGCTTAGGACACTCAAACTTTCATGAAGAGGATGGAGGCCATGATATGAAGATGGAGGCTATGATCAAGAAACATTTTGGCATAGTTTAGTTGTAGGAATGATTAATGAGGGTTTAGGCTAGGTCTTAGGGTCTTTTTATAGAAGATTAGGTTAGTTTAGGCCATAGGATTAACCCTAGTTCAGATCTAAACCATCAAAAATCGTCATAGGCCAGCAGAACAGACCAGAGAACCAAAACAGGTACACCAAGCCAGCCAGGGTCAAGCCAGAAAGCTGTGTAGGTTTCTGGCTCGACACGGGCGCACTTCCCAAGTGCGCTAGTGTATTTTTGTGCTGGCGCACTTCACAAGTGCGCCAGTGCATTTTTGCTTGTTTTCGGTTTTTCTGCCTAACTTCGTTCATCCATATCTTCTTCATACGGACTCCGATTTTAGAAATATCTGACTCTATTTCGCGTAATTTCCGATAGAATGCAATGGCACAGCCCGTTTCCCTTGATTCAGATTTTATCATTTAATTCTGCCTTGGTTTATGTTATAACATGTTATTTAAAAATACGGGTTGTTACATTTTCTGAAAAGTATATAAATGTCAGGGCTGGTAGGTCACTGACACCACCCTAGCTAGAAGGAAACGCATGCCCTCCCTAACGTCCTCTCCCATTTATGGTTCACAACCGGGGTGTGAGGCTCGCGAATTCACGTTACCCAAAGCTGTGCCGCACAGGCCGTGCTTTGATCATCAACCACAAGACTTTGCTTTTCAACAGAAGCCTTGATCATTCGCCACTTAGGCATGCCACACAGGCAATTCACTCTATGCGTTTGATATCCATCAGTATATAACCCCTGAGCTCGTACGTCTCAGAGAAGGGCGTTAAGAAAGAGAATAAATTCTCCGCTCCCAAACAGATATATATATTTAGTAGAAATCAACCACACAGACTAAAATCCAATGTCAGACACACAGTCTATTTACAAGTTCGTTCTGGGTCTGAACGAAACCGGAGGCACCTAGTACCCCGCATATCCATCGATCTCTAAGTACGTCTGGACGATCACCAACTGTTTCCATCTTCTTGGGTGTACAGCCCAATCAAGATCATCAGTAATCAACCAAACAACGTGAAGACTTCCGGTCTTCGACCACCGTCTTCATCTTCGACTTATCGTCGTATCAGTTATTCAGAATGGGATAAACCCGGTCTTTCCGAATAACTCGCGTATATTTTAAATAAGTGTTAGACAAACACAACATACGCCTCATTCCAATTCATCAGTCACTAATCGTAAATTAATCAAGAGAATAATTCCCCAAACATTAACCCCGAAGGCCGAAACCAACATCATATCAATATCCAGGAAACCATTCTGCATAGCTAACCGACAGTAAGTTTCTAAATTTAACATTCATAGGGAAAGGTTCCCATTAATTTTATCAAAGATAAATTCTTTTAAATTTATTCTTTAATCTGCTTTTGAATACCAATTCAAACTAGTCGGGATTAACGAACCTTACCGAAGTAATCATTTGTTTTAATTTCCCAACCCCAACCTATTCATCCCATGAAGTAAAACTGGTAATATTTCATATCTAACACCACGGTGTTATCGGTAAATTTAATTACCATTTCACGTTCAAATCTAATTAAAGATTTAACTATCGCCTGGAGCAAAACTGGTGATACTCCATTCTCGATCATTTCAATCTAATTAAATATTCATTAAAACTCCACTTAGTTTTAATCTTTAACTGGGTTAAAGAATCAGTGTCATTTAAAACACGGTTCACGGTAAACCCAAAATCACATTCATTAATTATCGGGTTAAAGAACAAGTGTTATTTAAAACACTGCTCACGATAAACCCAAAAATCAATATCAATTCAATTAAATATTATTTAATTGGTACACTTCATTAAATCTAAATAAAAAGATTTAATCTTTTCTCAACTGGGTTCAAGAACAGTGTTGATGAAGACACCATTCACGACAAACCCAAATCACATTTGATAATAAACACAAGGCTCTGAATAGAAAATATACCGGCTTATATTCAATATCAAATTCTACGACTAACAAATATCATATTGGAAATAACGATATATATATATATATATCTTTCAAATTCCCATAACAATATCTGTATAGTCACGAAATCCAACATCGAAATATTCCGAAGACAATTTCGATTCAAATCCCTTCCAATGCAATCATTGGAAATTCTGGTTATTTTCAAAACCATTTCAAATTCAATTTATTTATTAAAAATAAATAGAATTATAATTCCAGTTCAAAACTAGTTCATTTCGATAAAAAACTATTTTTATCTTTTCAAATATGGAGTTTTTCATCCCAATCTTTCCCAAATCATTTCTTATGATTTTACACAAATTATTACTATTTTTAATAATTTTATCAAGGCCAGTACAGTCGATTTCCACCAATGGCCATCGAACTGCACTTACAGCGACCTTTTTCAAATTTGATTTGGACATAATTCCAAATCCAACCGTTAGATTTCTGATTTCTAATATTTGTTAGAAAGCTCTTTCCGATACGAACCCAACGGTTCTGGTTTTTGGAGAATCTGACGGTCGGATCTCCCGCAATATCCGTTCGAAGTCAATGGTCGAAATTCGCGAACTGCCGCGGCGCGGCGCGTTCTATTCAGGCCATTATATTATATATATAATATATATAATATATACTTCATCTATTTCAATTCAAAACGTGCTTTATAAATCGTTTTAAAATTCGTTTTCAAAACGGGTTTCAACTTCATATTCAATTTCAAATCGAAATTGAATATTCCAATATAAATTCGTTTTAAATTCATTTCAAATCGATTTCAATTCAATTCGATTTTAATTTGATTTGAATTCATTTTCTATTCCATTTAATTCAATTCAAATCCGTTTTATATTCAATTTCAATTCGAATTCATTTATTTTCAATTCAATTCGAATTCGTTTTATATTCAATTCAATCAAATTCGAATTTCAATTCTTTTCAAAATATCTGATTTTGAAATCACTTTCGATATTCATTATATAAAATGAATAAAATCGATATAAATATCGTTCACGTCAAAATGGTGTAAATCTAATCCACACGGCTTCATATTTTTTTTCAAATATTCTATTTCAAATATTTCCATTTCAAATATTTCTTTTTCAAATATTTCTATTTCAAATATGGAATGAGGCCCAATCAATTACCATATAATGTTAATTATATGGATTTTCTACTACACATGTATACAATAACAACGATGAATAATCAACCATCATCCAAAGTGTATTCTACACTGTATAAGCATCAAATATAAATATTCAACGCTTATAACAGCCTGTCAATCAATCGATCGACATACAACTAAACAATCAGGATTAGTGTACGTCAAATATCATCCCAATACTCATGTGGGGTTTCAAACAATCAAACACAGATTTTATTTGTGCAGTTGGGCGATGTGTAAAATTTATCGTCCCAATCAATATCAGTCAAATGTGTGTATACAAACAAATCATCCGATTTGTTTATTTTTATTTCATTTCATATACACGTTAAAAATTCTATTTTTGACTATATAAAATATTTTTAACTATATGAATATTTTATTTCACATCACACAATCAACTACACATCAGAATCAAACAAACAAGCATACAAGCCGTCCATGGTCTGTGGACGACGGGTGTCGGGTGCTACTAAACACCGTTTGCATCCTAGTATATATATATATATGACTAGAAAATAAAATCAAAAGTGAGAAGTTCTCACAGAAGGTTCCACTCCGCCGTGCTTTGCTTTTGCACTGCTGAACCGTCTGAATCGGTTTGATATTCCAATGCAGTTCTTTTCACGCTGTTCAAATTAAAATATTATTTTTATCACTTCATTTCAATAAAATAAAAATCATATTTTTATTTCTACTTCATATGTATTTTTAAAACGCTCCATTCTATATAAAAATCCTATTTTTATATTTCATATATAAAGATCGCATTTTTATTTCTTCACTATAAAAATTACATTTTTACTTCAACATATAAAAGATTATATTTTTATACTTCTACAATATAAAAGATTATATTTTTATACTTCTACAATATAAAAGATTATATTTTTCACCTTTCTATATTATAAAAATTATATTTTCTTCTTTCATAAAAATCTTAACTCTTAAACAAACAAGGATTATATTTTTCATATGTAAAAATTTCATCTTTTTCAATTTAAAAATGACATCTTTTTCAATTAAAAGATCTCTTCTTTTTACTTTTATATAAATCATTTCTTTATATAATTAAAAATCATACTTCTTATCTAACGATAACATTTTTAATTAATTTTTTTTTAAAACCAAAGCGAATTTATATAAAATTTCTGATTTTAAACTAGGCTACAAAAAAAACTATTTTTAAAACTGAAAAAAATCACCTTTCATTGCCGATCTAGCCGGGATCTGGTCGGAGGTGGTGTGGCCTCCAGTGCGGTGGCGATCGTTGGATTGGGGCTGTGGGGGCGTGGCCTAATCGGAGAGGAGGAAATAGGGGGTCGGCGTTGGGGCTGCGGGTCAGGGGAGGTAGCAGGTCGGAGGGGCCCACGCGGTGGTGCAGTGTCGGACGGAGGGGATTGGGGCGATGCGGGTTGGGGGGCGCGGCTAGGGCTCGAGGTTTGGGGGTCTTCGGGTTACAGGAGGGAGGGAGGATGGAGGCGAGAGGATCGTCGAAGTGGGGGGGCCTCCTTGTCGACGGCGGCGGCCAGCGCTGGCGCCAGGAGCGGCGGTCTCCGTCGCTCTTCCCTTCTTTTCCCCCTTTTTTTTCTTATGATTTAAATCGAATGGGGGGCCAAGGTATAGGAGAGGTAAAAGGGGGTTTTATTTTTAATTATTTTAATTATTTAATTTCTGAAAGTTGACTTTTTCATACGAACTCGAAACGAGACCCACCGCCTGTCGTCCATAGCTAATTACCCCCATTCCGAACACAATGGGATATGTATCTTAAGCTGATTCGACTGTTTCAATCAGTTTTCGCCAAAATCAACATATAACTCTATATATTGAATTTGAACGCGCATTTCAATTTACCGGGGTCACATACTAACTCGAAAAATTCCCGAAAAATATTTTCTAGCTTCGTATTGACGATACGGTCCTAACAAAACTAGTTTCGTCGAATTCTGCGACCGTTTGAAAAATGGCCATTTTCCAGACGATTAAAATCAATTGAAACTGGTCAAACGCGTTTTCCTTTGCCACGCTCACATATTGATTCGAAAAATTATGAAATTTGAAACCTAGCAATAATTTGACATCACGGACCCAACAAAAGTGGTTTCGTCGAAATCCGAGTAGTTTGCTAAATTCCGATTTTTAAGGGCCTGAATTCCATAGCGACTATTCAGAATTTTCATTTGGACATATCTTTTGGTTCCCGCTATGAAATTTTGATTTCCAGGATTCGTTGGAAAGATATTCACAATTAGATCCTATTATTTTTGTTTCACTAAAATCCGGTTTATTTTGCACCCGGTACATTCAATTGAAGTTTGAAATCGAATTATCGAACTACCGCGCCATTTTCAATTCCCTTTATAAATATAAATAAATATTTAAATTCTATCGTCGATCTATACAACTATATACGATTGAATTTTATTCAAAATAAATTTCTCGTCATTTTTATTTAAAATAATTCATTTTAAATAATCAAAATTCACTAAAATTGCCAAAATAAAAAATTTTAACTGGCCCAGATTTCCGGGTTATTACAATCTCCCCCACTTAAAAAATTTCGTCCCCGAAAACGAACAAAGTCGAAAGTGGTTTGATTAATCAACTCTACGTTCGATCTGGCTTCCATTCTCCAACTTTTCAGTTTCTGAGAATTTTCAAATTCTTCAAAAATTTGGCTAACACCCGGAATTTTCGAAAAATTTCGCCATAACCTCCCCTGCACCGGGAGCCACGGGAAAATCCCGAAATTGCCATATAGGCCTTCTGATCTCAAAAAGAAAAAGAAAAATCCAAGCGGCTAGCCAATAGGCTCATAAAATCATCATCACCCAAACAAAACAGTAAATTATGATAAACATGTACCTATTTGTCGGGCAAACAATTTTTATTCTCTGCTCTAGCCTCCTTGCTATGACCTGTTCAATGTAAGTACAAGCATATGCAAGCAAATGCAACCAATTTCAATACAATTCAATATTTGACCAATTTGGTTAAATGTTCAACATTTTAATTATTCAAACTATAATCAAACAACACAAACATCAATCCATTAGTTGATTAGCTTTTGAAATTCATAACTTTGATATATAGTCAAAAATCACATTTTTGATGCCAAATCACAACAATAAATTCTATATAGCTTTGGTTCTCACACCAGTCAATTGGAAATATATAGAAATCCCACTTTCGTCGCACGAACATAAATTCTAATGATGGAGCTCCATCATCAAGATCATCTCCGGGCGATTAGAGTGTAATTCTATATCTACCCAGTATATTAAAACTTCAAATACACGTTTGCAAGGCGTATATGCAAAATCTTTATATACTAGACTGTCCAAATCAATACAAATAAATAATCAAATACGAGTAATTGATTTAAATCTTCAAAACAAAATTTGGTTTTCATCTTAAAAATATACTCTTCACACTCGTTCTAGGATACTACTGATCCCATCTCTAACGAGTCATTCTCATTGGATATTACTAATCCAATATCTGATGAATTCTTTCGTATGGTTCTAATGTGTCTTGTTCTCTGAGCTTTGTAAACCAAAGCTCTGATACCACGATGAAACGACCCGAACTTCCCCGGTCTCCGAAGAGAAGAGGAAGGACGAATTGTTTTGAGAACACGACAAAATAGAAACGCAGACGGAAGGACATTTCATTGTATATCACGACAATGCATCAGATTACAAGAATATACAGAGTATAAACGAATAAATATTACACAGAAAATATCAGAGATTACAATACATTACATAGCAGCGGAAAATAATACAATACACAACTGAAGGAGATATACGGATACAAAGCTTTCCGGATATCCTTCCAGCTGTAAACCATGATCCTGTGAATATAAATCTGCAAAACCAAAACTAATAGCTGCCCGTGTCGAAAAAAAGGGCACCCAGAGTTTAGGTTAAAACAATAAACTCCAGGTCAGTCATGGGACTGGTGTGAGAACTAAAACAGTTATTAATCTTTATTTTGAAAGTTAGGTAAATTAAGGGACCACGCCGTATAACACGGAACGGGTTTCCTCCCAAGAATACCAGTGCATATGACAACAGCGTAATGCTAAATAAAGAAAAATGAAGCTATTATAAGACCCAGTTCCCATCACATAATGCAACGCAAGCCGAAGGATAGGGTTTTTACCTTATAATAGCCAAGAATGCTTGATACGTTTAAAACAAATCATTTGATACTACTATAAGTGCATAGTGTACAAAACAACTTCAAATCATAAATATCAATCATAGGCGGCATGGGTACCATATACCATGTCGCCATACTAGGCTCTACAATCAAAACGGCAAATGTCACGTATTTGGAAATTGGATTTCCATCTATAAACTGATGCAAAAGATAGTCCTCTACCGATTCGAGACTGTCTAGCCCGAGTCTCAGGATCAGAGCTCGAGTGACCCTTGGATCCTCAGGGTCGGTCCACCGATGTGGATTAAAATGCCTGAACACTGCGTTTCCCCGCCCTTTGGGGGCGTAAATGAGCCAACGAATGGCTCCATCGGACCCGGATCGTCCGATCTAACCGAGGCGCCTCGCAACAGCAACAACCACACAGGTGAAAAGTATATAAATGTCAGGGCTGGTAGGTCACTGACACCACCCTAGCTAGAAGGAAACGCATGCCCTCCCTGACGTCCTCTCCCGTTTCTGGTTCACAACTAGGGTGTGAGGCTCGCTAATTCACGTTACCCAATGCTGTGCCGCACAGGTCGTGCTTTGATCATCAACCACAAGGCTTTTCTTTTCAACAGAAGCCTTGATCATTCGCCACTTAGGCATGCCACACAGGCAATTCACTCTATGCGTTTGATATCCATCAGTATATAACCCCTGAGCTCGTACGTCTCAGAGAAGGGCGTTAAGAAAGAGAATAAATTCTCCGCCGCCAAACAGATATATATTTAGTAGAAATCAACCACACAGACTAAAATCCAATGTCAGACACACAGTCCATTTACAAGTTCGTTCTGGGTCTGAACGAAACCGGAGGCACCTAGTACCCCGCATATCCATCGATCTCTAAGTACGTCTGGACGATCACCAACTGTTTCCATCTTTTTGGGTGTACAGCCCAATCAAGATCATCAGTAATCACCCAAACAACGTGAAGACTTCCGGTCTTCGACCACCGTCTTCATCTTCGACTTATCGTCGTATCAGTTATTCAGAATGGGATAAACCCGGTCTTTCCGAATAACTCGCGTATATTTTAAAAAAGTGTTAGACAAACACAACATACGCCTCATTCCAATTCATCAGTCACTAATCGTAAATTAATCAAGAGAATAATTCCCCAAACATTAACCCCGAAGGCCGAAACCAACATCAGGTCAATATCCAGGAAACCATTCTGCATAGTTAACCGACAGTTAGTTTCTAAATTTCACATTCATAGGGAAAGGTTCCCATTAATTTTATCAAAGATAAATTCTTTTAAATTTATTCTTTAATCTTCTTTTGAATACCACTTCAAACTAGTCGGGATTAACGAACCTTACCGAAGTAATCATTTGTTTTAATTTCCCAACCCCAACCTATTCATCCCATGAAGTAAAACTGGTAATACTTCATATCTAACACCACGGTGTTATCGGTAAATTTAATTACCATTTCACGTTCAAATCTAATTAAAGATTTAACTATCGCCTGGAGAAAAACTTGTGATACTCCATTCTCGATCATTTCAATCTAATTAAAGATTCATTAAAACTCCACTTAGTTTTAATCTTTAACTGGGTTAAAGAATCAGTGCCATTTAAAACACGGTTCACGATAAACCCAAAATCACATTCATTAATTATCGGGTTAAAGAACAAGTGTTATTTAAAACACTGCTCACGATAAACCCAAAAATCAATATCAATTCAATTAAATATTATTTAATTGGTACACTTCATTAAATCTAAATAAAAAGATTTAATCTTTTCTCAACTGGGTTCAAGAACAGTGTTGATGAAGACACCATTCACGACAAAGCCAAATCACATTTGATATTAAACACAAGGCTCTGAATAGACAATATACCGGCTTATATTCAATATCAAATTCTACGACTAACAAATATTGTATTGGAAATAATGATATATATATATATATATATATATTTCAAATTCCCATAACAATATCTGTATCGTCACAAAATCCAACATCGAAATATTCCGAAGACAATTTCGATTCAAATCCCTTCCAATGCAATCATTGGAAATTCTGATTATTTTCAAAACCATTTCAAATTCAATTTATTTATTAAAAATAAATAGAATTATAATTCTAGTTCAAAACTAGTTCATTTCGATAAAAATATATTTTTATCTTTTCAAATATGGAGTTTTTCATCCCAATCTTTCCCAAATCATTTCTTATGATTTTACACAAATTATTACTATTTTTAATAATTTTATCAAGGCCCGTACAGTCGATTTCCACCAATGGCCATCGAACTGCACTTACAGCGACCTTTTTCAAATTTGATTTGGACATAATTCCAAATCCAACCGTTAGATTTCTAATTTCTAATATTCGTTAGAAAGCTCTTTCCGATACGAACCCAACGGTTCCGGTTTAAGGAGAATCTGACGGTCGAATCTCCCGAAATATCCGTTCTATTCAGGCCATTGTATTATATATATAATATATATAATATATATTTCGTCGATTTCAATTCAAAACGTGCTTTATAAATCGTTTTAAAATTCGTTTTCAAAACGGTTTTCAACTTCATATTCAATTTCAAATAAAAATTGAATATTCCAATATAATTTTGTTTTAAATTTATTTCAAATCGATTTCAATTCAATTCGATTTTAATTTGATTTGAATTCATTTTCTATTCCATTTAATTCAATTCAAATCCGTTTTATATTCAATTTCAATTCGAATTCATTTATTTTCAATTCAATTCGAATTCGTTTTATATTCAATCAAATTCGAATTTCAATTCTTTTCAAAATATCTGATTTTGAAATCACTTTCGATATTCATTATATAAAATGAATAAAATCGATATAAATATCGTTCACGTCAAAATGGCGTAAATCTAATCCACACGGCTTCATATGTTTTTTTTTATTTTCAAATATTCTATTTCAAATATTTCCATTTCAAATATTTCTTTTTCAAATATTTCTATTTCAAATATGGAATGAGGCCCAATCAATTACCATATAATGTTAATTATATGGATTTTCTACAACACATGTATACGATAACAACGATGAATAATCAACCATCATCCAAAGTGTATTCTACACTGTATAAGCATCAAATATAAATATTCAACGCTTATAACAGCCTGTCAATCAATCGATCGACATACAACTAAACAATCGGGATTAGTGTACGTCAAATATCATCCCAATACCCGTGTGGGGTTTAAAACAATCAAACACAGATTTTATTTGTGCAGTTGGGCGATGTGTAAAATTTATCGTCCCAATCAATATCAGTCAAATGTGTGTATACAAACAAATCATCCGATTTGTTTATTTTTATTTCATTTCATATACACGTTAAAAATTCTATTTTTGACTATATAAAATATTTTTAACTATATGAATATTTTATTTCATTTCACATCACATCACACACTCAACTACACATCAAAATCAAACAAACAAGCATACAAGCCGTCCATGGTCTGTGGACGACGGGTGTCGGGTGCTACTAAACACCGTCTGCATCCTAGTATATATATATATGACTAGAAAATAAGATCAAAAGTGAGAAGTTCTCACAAAGGGTTTCACTCCGCCGTACTTTGCTTTTGCACTGCTGAACCGTCTGAATCGGTTTGATATTCCAATGCAGTTCTTTTCACGCTGTTCAAATTAAAATATTATTTTTATCACTTCATTTCAATAAAATAAAAATCATATTTTTATTTCTACTTCATATGTATTTTTAAAACGCTCCATTCTATATAAAAATCCTATTTTTATATTTCATATATAAAGATCGCATTTTTATTTCTTCACTATAAAAATTACATTTTTACTTCAACATATAAAAGATTATATTTTTATACTTCTACAATATAAAATATTATATTTTGATACTTCTACAATATAAAAGATTATATTTTTCACCTTTCTATATTATAAAAATTATATTTTCTTCTTTCATAAAAATCTTAACTTTTAAACAAACAAGGATTATATTTTTCATGTGTAAAAATTTCATCTTTTTCAATTTAAAAATGACATCTTTTCAATTAAAAGATCTCTTCTTTTTACTTTTATATAAATCTTTTCTTTATATAATTAAAAATCATACTTCTTATCTAAAGATAACATTTTTGATTAATTTTTTTTAATTTTTTTTTTAAACCAAAGCGAATTTATATAAAATTTATGATTTTAAAGTAGGCTACAAAAAAACTATTTTTAAAACTCAAAAAAATCACCTTTCATTGCCGATCTAGCCGGGATCTAGTCGGAGGTGGTGTGGCCTCCAGTGCGGTGGCGATCGTTGGATTGGGGCTATGGGGGCGTGGCCTAATCGGAGAGGAGGAAATAGGGGATCGGCGGTGGGGCTGCGGGTCAGGGGAGGTGGCAGGTCGGAGGGGCTCACGCGGTGGTGCAGTGTCGGACGGAGGGGATAGGGGCGATGTGGGTTGGGGGGCGCGGCTAGGGCTCGAGGTTTGGGGGTCTTCGGGTTACAGGAGGGAGGGAGGATGGAGGCGAGAGGATCGTCGAAGTGGGGGGGCCTCCTTGTCGACGGCGGCGGCCAGCGCTGGCGCCAAGAGCGGCGGTCTCCGTCGCTCTTCCCTTCTTTTCCCCTTTTTTTTCTTCTGATTTAAATCGAATGGGGGGGCCAAGGTATAGGAGAGGGAAAGGGGGGTTTTATTTTTAATTATTTATTTTCTAAAAGTTGACTTTTTCATACGAACTCGAAATGACACCCACCGCCTGTCGTCCATAGCTAATTAGCCCCATTCCGAATACAATTGGATATGTATTGTAAGCTGATTCGACTGTTTCGATCAGTTTTCGCCAAAATCAACATATAACTCTATATATTGAATTTGAACGCGCATTTCAATTTACCGGGGTCACATACTAACTCGAAAAATTCCCGAAAAATATTTTCTAGCTTCGTATTGACGATACGGTCCTAACAAAACTAGTTTCGTCGAATTCTACGACCGTTTGAAAAATGGCCATTTTCCAGTTGATTAAAATCAACTGAAATTGGTCAAACGCGTTTTCCTTTGCCACGCTCACATATTGATTCGAAAAATTATGAAATTTGAAACCTAGCAATAATTTGACTTCACGGACCCAACAAAAGTGGTTTCGTCGAAATCCGAGGTCATTTGCAAAATTCCCATTTTTAAGGGCCTAAATTCCATAGCGACTATTCAGAATTTTCATTTGGACATATATTTTGATTCCCGCTATGAAATTTTGATTTCCAGGATTCGTTGGAAAGATATTCACAATTAAATCCTATTATTTTTGGTTTCACTAAAATCCGGTTTATTTTGCACCCGGTACATTCAATTGAAGTTTGAAATCGAATTATCGAACTACCGCGCCATTTTCAATTCCCTTTATAAATATAAATAAATATTTATATTCTATCATCAATCTATACAACTATATACGATTGAATTTTATTCAAAAAAAAATTCTCATTGTTTTTATTTAAAATAATTCATTTTAAATAATCAAAATTCACTAAAATTGCCAAAATAAAAATTTTAAACTGGCCCAGATTTCCGGGTTATTACATATAATATATTTAAAAACTATAAAACCTGATGTTGTTTCATAAATTCCACTGTTTCAAATTTGCTTCAATCCTTTGTTCTTATGATGTAACTCTTCTAGCTAAACTATTTAACATATATCATGCTTTTAGGTTTATCTATTCCATGGGACAAGTTGAAGAAGATTACTGACATGAATCTATGAGTGCAAAAAACATTAGATATATGACATAGCACCTAGAATAATACTGCATAAGTTGCTTATTATACATGCCAAATAAATTTAACTAGGGGTCACATTGTTTAATTTATAGATAGAGGCTTAAGAAACTGTTTAAACCAAATGAGAGATACAGGAAGCATAACTATGCACATAAGCTCTTCATTGTTTTCATTATGCTTTTACATACTGATAGGGGTCATACATTTTTTTAGTGCCTTACTATGTTATCCATGATTATTAATTATTCTATTTCAAACTAATCAAACAAGGGAAAAAGCAAAAAGGAAAAAAACAACCAGGTTTATTCTCTGTTTTTCAGAATTATTGTAATTTGTACCCTTCTTTTATCTCATGCAGAAATCAATTTTTATTTTTTCAATAACAGGAGTTGATATGCTATTGTAGCAACATTAGCAAACTGAGTTGATGCCAGCATATCAAAACAGTCCACGTGCATGCCCCTTTTCATGACCCAATTGGCCCCAGTTACATCATGCATACAATCGACTATTATGGGATCTTTTAATTTGTTTTCATTTCAAAATATGACCATGTAATTTATTAATAATTTTTAATTATCTTTTGCTTCTGCAGGTCACCGAACATTCTATGTAATTTTGTGCGGTTCAAATGTTGTTTCAGTCACTGTAATGCACCTTTGAGTAGATTTAGATAACATTTCATGTCCTTCAATTTTTAGTATATTCTCAAATATTTTGTTCTTGATACAAAAATTAACTAGAGTAATATCACGTTTAGGCTGTTTGAGTAAAGTTTCTAACAATAAAACTCATTGCAAGGAATGTACTCATTAACTAGAGTAATATCTCAAGGAATGTACTCTAAGTACTTTGTGTTTATTGCATTTCTCAAGATATTAATATAATATTTGATTACTATATTTTCTTTATTTTATTACTCCTAAAATATCGGACTCTCATTCATATTTCAATAAACAAACTCTCATTCTTATCAGGGTAACACTATATGTTTTAACCTTTAACTGACACAACATCATACAATCATAATTTGATTGGTGTTGAAAATAATTCTTTTATTTCATATATTTAATATGGGTTCAAACCAAACCGAACAAAAACCTTAATGTATTACATCAAAACCAAACAGAAACCAAACCGTTTGAATAATTAGTATAATTGTTATATTTATGATCAATCGCTTGATGTGATGCAGAAGCGATTTGGACTTCAAACTGCATCAGACTGAACCATGCCCCCTACTTGAAATCACTCCCTTTGTTGCATAATAAACTTTACGTCATAACATGTCCGAATGATAAACTTTTTTTCATCATAAAAGTTGCTATTCTTACGCGATCATATTTCAATTTAACTTAACCCTACTTAATATCTTTCTTATGTTATATGATTGTTCAAAGTAGAACCATTATTGTTTCACAGCATTATTCCTACCTTACAACATCATACTCTTATGTAGCTAACTAATACTACGTCAACTGAACTTTCTTTTACTCACTACCGATACATTACTTTTACAAAATGCTTTTGATCTTTCGGCATGGCCATCAGAATACAATTTCCTAACCTAACGGTGTGCATAGCACGGGTTCCAACCTAGTCTTTCTAATGAATGTGAAAAATTCAGATTTCATAATATAAATTGAAAGTTATGTCCAGTTTAAAATTCAGAATAGTCGCTATGGAATTTATATATATTTTAATATAATAAATAGCCCTTAAAAATAGCCATTTTCCAAACGACCTCCATTTTCGACGAAACCACTTTTGTTGGATCCAGAATATCAAATTATTGTTATATTCCAATTTTCATAATTTTTGGAATTAATATGTGAGTGTAGAGGATTTAAACGTGTTTGGTAATTTCAGTTTGAATTTAATCGACTGGAAAATGGCCATTTTTCAAACGACCTCCAAATTTGATGAAATTAGTTTTGTTAGGACCGTATCGTTAAAACATAGCTAGATTTATTTTTAGGGAATTTTTAGAGTCAGTATGTGACCCCGATAAATTAAAATTTGTGTTCAAATTCAATATATATTGATTTATATTTTAATTTAAATGAAAACGATCGAAACAGTCGAATTGGCTTACCGGACATATCCCATTATGTCCGGAATGGGGGTAATTGGATTGGGGCAATACACGTTGGGTTCGATTCGGGGTTCGAATGAAAAATCATATTTTTGGAATTTAAATAGAATGAAATATATATATATATATATTCTCCCCCTTCTTATTCTCACAGTCAATGCACGATAGAGAAAAAAATTAAAAAAAAATAAAAACACGATGTCCCTGTCTCTCAGCCCACCATCGCCCCTCGCCGGACCGCCACCGCGCGCTTCCTACCTCCAGCCGCTCCGCCCCCCAGCTCCCCCTCCCTCTCCTCCTCCCTCATCTCTCCTCCCTCTTCTAAAACTGAACCCCAAACACCCAAAATCGCGTCGCCGCTGCCATCCCACGTCCCACCGCGCCTACCGCCACCCACGACCCCCAATGCCCCTCCTCTGGCCACAACTCTGACCCCAGACCCTCCTTCCAATAAAAAATCTGATTTTTATGTTTTCTATATTTGCAATTGAACCCTTGCCGAGCCACCGTGAAGCACCAGCGCCGATGCAACCCCACTCGACGCCTCTGCGAGCTCTTGCTCGATCAAAACCCTAGAAAAAGTGAGTTTTTATTTTTATTTATTTATGTAAATAAAAATATGATTTTTATATGTATAACATTGGGATAAAAATGTGATTTTATTATCTAGAAAGCGATATAAAAATATGATTTTTATATATATAATAATGATATAAAAATATGATTTTTATATATATGGAACAGTATAAAAATATAATTTTTATTGATATAAAAATATAATTTTAGTGATATAAAAATATGAAATATTTTAGTAAGTAAAAATATGATTTTTAACTAGTGTATGACATGAAAATATTTTTAAAAAGAAAAAAATATGATTTTTAGCTTATGTATACTATTTATAAAATGGTCATACAAAGGAAAATTGTTTGTTAGTTAAAAATTTGATTTTTAACGTAGGTATGTTATTTATAAAATAGAAATGCTGTATTTCTGGAAAGATTTAAAATTCACAATCAAAGAAGGGCGGAGTGGAAACCAAAGGTGAGAACGTTTTCTTAGTCAATTTTTAATTTACAGTTAAATGTATATTAGGCTGCAGACGGGGCTTAGAAGCCCCAGACACTAATTATTATACAAACCATTTTGTTTGATTTGGATTGTATTGTGGGAATTTGGATATTGATTGATTTATTTATTTGGATTTGATTTGGATGTGAATTGGATTGAAATTGGTTTGTGTATTGCGCGGGCCAGTATAAGGCGAGAGATAAGGCTAGACCTTATTCTGGTTCTAGTATCGTGCCATTATGCTGCCGAAATTTTCTAAAAAAATGTTAGAAAATTTTGTTAGTTGAAAATATTATTTTTAGCTTATAACCGCGATAAATAAAATAATTATTGGATAGTTAAAAATAAGTCTACACATCCATCTACAAGTCGAATGACTTGTCTATGCTCGCCTATTTTTATGATATCGACTAGGACGATAATTTTTACACATCGCCCAAATGCACAAATAATCATTATTATTTGATGATTGCAACCCCACACAGGTATCGGGATGATATTTGACGTACACTAGTCCCAATTATTTAGTTGTATGTCAATTGATGGGTTGACTGACTGTGTAGACATTAATTATTTATATTTAACGCTTATGTAGTTGTGAAATGCACCCTGGATGATGGTTGATTGTGTATCATAATTGTTGAATACATGTGTTGTATGAAATCCATATAAATAACATTATATGGTAGTTGATTGTGTCTGATTCCAATTCAGGAAGAAAGAATATTTTAAAATAACGAGTAACGAATATTTTAAAATAATGAGTAACGAAAATTTTAAAATAACGAAAATTTTAAAATAATATCCAGTAAAGGATTAAAATATGAATTTGATGTCGAATTTTGGATGGACACGAAAATACTGAAATGTGTGAAGCCGTATTGATTAGATATGCGCCATTTTGACGCGAACGATATTTATATCGATTTTATTCATTTTTATAATGAATATCGAAAAGGAAATGATTTTAAATTTTGATATTTTTAAAATATTATCACTTAAATATTATAATGATAAGGATTATTTAATTTTAATTTAAAATTGAAATGAAAGTAGGAATCGATTTTTAAACGAATTTATAAAATACGTTTTGAGCGAAATATATATTATATATATTATGTGTATAATATAATGGCCTGAATAGATCATGCCACGCCGCGACCGTTCGCGAATTTCGACCATTGACTTCGAACGGACATTACGGGAGATCCGATCGTCGGATTCTCCTAAAACCAGAACCGTTGGGTTCGTATTGAAAAGGGCTTTCCAAGGAATATAAGAGATTTGAAATCTAACGGTTGGATTTGGAATTATGTCCAAATCAAATTTGGAAAAGGTCGATGTAAGTGTAGTTCGATGACTATTTATGGAAATCGACTGAAAGGGCCTTAATAAAATTATTTAAAATATTAACAATTTGTGTAAAATCATAATAAATGATTTGGAAAGAATTGGAATGAAAAAATCCACGTTTGTAAAGATAAAAATATCTTTTTATCAAAATGAACTGGTTATTAACTAGATTTGAAATCCAATTATTTTTAAATAAAATAAATTGGATTTGTGAATGGTTTTAATATAACCAGAAATTTCCAATAAACAAATTGGAATGGATTTAGAATTGAAATAATCTTCGGGATATATCAATATTAGATTCCGTGGTTATACATATATTATTATGGAAATTTGGAAGATATATATATATATATATATATATATATATATCGTTATTTCCAATACGATATTTGTTGGTTTCGGAATTTGATATTGAATATAAGTCGGTATAATTTCTGTTCAGAGCCATGTAACTAATATCAAATGTGATTTTGGGTTTGTTGTGAATGGTGTCTTTACTAACACTGTTCTTAAACCCAATTGAGAAAAGAATAAATCTTTTAATTAGGATTTAGTGAAGTTTTCCAATTAATTAATATTTAATTGGAATTGAATAAAAGGATTGGATTTTGGGTTTGTCGTGAACGGTGTCTTAAATAACACTGTTCTTAAACCCAGTTGTGAAAAGAATAAATCTTTTAATTAAGATTTAGTGAAGTTTTCCAATTTATTAATATTTAATTGGAATTGAATAAAAGAATTGGATTTTGGGTTTATCGTGAACGGTGTCTTAAGTAACACTGTTCTTAAACCCGGTGTGAAAAGAATAAATCTTTTAATTAAGATTATGAGAGTTTCCAATTATATTTAATAATCAGAATAAAGTGGAATGTGAATTGGGTTTATTGTGAACTGTGTTTTTAAAGACACTCGTTCTTTAACCCGATTTACAGTGAAATGTGATTTGGAATTTATAAATCTTTTTATTAAGGTTTAATGGAAATTTTACAAAGTAAAGTTTTCCAACTTAATATATTAAATTGGAATTGAATGGAATTCGATTTGGTAATAATCGAAGTGAGATTCTGTGGAGGAAGACTATTAATATATATGGAATTTAAAAGGCTTTGTCATCATTCCATTTATATTATTTGTCGGATACGAAAATTGATACTGATTATATATTGATCTGTTTTCCGTGAAGATTCCATAATTAATGGAATGTGATTTTGGGTTTATCGTGAACTGTGTTTTAAATGACTTTGGTACTTTAACCCAGTTAAAGACAGGATTACATGTCTGGCATTGTATTTCGAACTATATTGTTGACCTCTGCTAAATATATATTTGTTTGGTGGCGGAGAATTTATTCTCTTGCTTAACACCCTTCTCTAAGACGTACGAGCTTAGAGGTTATATATCGACAGAAATCAATGGTATGGTATGGATTGTTGATGAGGCATGATTGATTTCCCAAAGTTAAATAATCATTGATAATGATTGTTGGAAGATTAAAATTGAGTGGAGTTTTATTGAATTTTTAAATAGATTGAAATGTGAAAGTTTTAAATTATCAAATTTGGGAAATCATCGTAAATGGAGTATCACCAGTTTTACTCCAGGTGATAGTTAAAACTTTAATTGGACTTGAACATGCAATGGTAATTAATTTTATCGATAACACCGTAGTGTTAGATATGGAGTATTACTAGTTTTGCTCCATGGGATGAATAGATTGGGATTGGGAAATAAAATAAATGATTACTTTGGTAAGGTTCGCTAATCCCGACTAGTTTGGACAAACCTTAGTTTGGTTTGAATTGATATCCAAAGGAAGATTAAAGTATAAACTTAAAAGAAATTATATTTGACAAAATTAATGGGAACCTTTCCCAAAGGTTATGAATATTTGAATAAAAGAATATTCAGAATTGGAATGAGGCGTATGTTGTGTTTTTATAGCACTTAATTATAAGACACGTGAATTATCCGGAAATGCCGGGTTTACGCCCATTTTGAATAATTGATTCGACGAAAAGTTGACGATGAAGACGGTGGTTGAAGACTGAGTTCTTCACATCGTTTGCATGATTACTGATGTCTTGATTGGGCTGTACACCCAAGATAAGGTAATAAGTGGTGATCGCCCAAACGTACTTGGAGATCGACCGGATATGCGAGGACCTCTCTCCTGTATTGGACATATGTGATGAAGAATAAGGCACCTCAGGTTTCGTTCAGAACCAGAATGGACTTGTAAATGGATGTGTGTCTGACATTGGATTTTATTCTATGTTGATTGATCTCTATTAGATATATATCTGTTTGGTGGTGGAGAACTTATTCTCTTTCTTAACACCCTGCTCTAAGACATACGAGCTTAGAGGTTATATATCGATAGACATCAGTCGCATGGCGTGAATTGCCTGTGCGTCATTCTGAGATGCAAATGATCAAGGTTTTATTGAAAAGCAGATCCTTGTGGTTGATGATCAAAGCATGGCTTTAAATAGCATAGCTTTGTGTATAGTGTTAATTCGCGAGCCTCACATCTCGGTATGCGTCAAAAACGGGATAAGGGACTGCAGGGAGTGCACAACGTTTCCTCCTAGCTATGGGTTGTGTCATGGTATGGACACCAAACATTTATATAATTTACCTATGTGGATGATGAATAGTGAGACGCCTCAGATATATCGGTTACTACGGAGCTGGTGGATACGTCCTATATGACCGGGAAACTTGTGTTCAGGAATTGCCAATCCTCAAACGTAAGAGAGGACCGACCCTGGAGCATCCAGGGGTTGCCCAGAGTGTGTAACATTGAGGCATTTACTAGATTGTCTTGAAGCAGGTGAGGAGTACATCCCTTGCCTCGACTCATGATGGAAATCCAATTCCCAATACGTGAAATTTTGGTTTTAGTTGCAGAACTAGTATGGCGACATTGTAGCATGGGAGACTATGACGTCTATGATTGATACATTTATATTTGAAGTTGTTTTGACACTATACATTTAAAATAGTATCAAATGATTTGTTTTAAACATACCAAGCATGTTTGGCTATTATAAGGTAAAACTCTATCCTTCGGCTTGTGTTGCATTGTGCGATAGGACCTGAGTCTTATAATAGCTTCATTTTTTCAAAAAGCATTGCGTTGTTTATAAATTGTTTTATGCACTGGTATTCTTGGGAGAAACCCGTTCCATGTGATACAGAGTGGTCTCTTGATTTAATTTATTTTTAAAGTAAAGTTTTAAATAACTGTTTTAGTTCTCGCACCAGTCACATGACTGACCTGGATTTTATTGGTTTTACCTAAACTCCAGGTGCCTCTATTTTCCACATGGGCAGCTAGTAGTTTTGTTTTTGCAGATTTATTCTTACAGGATTGTGATTTATAACTGGAGCTATATTCGGAAAGCTCTGTATCCGAGTATTTCTTTCAGTTTTATTATGTATTGTTTTCCGCTTCTTTGTAATTTGAATCTCTGATATTTATCAAATGTATATTATTTATTCATACTCTATTAGACTCTTGTACTCTGATGTAATTGTTGTAATAAGCAATAAAATGTTCTTCTGTTTGTGTTCTGATTTTTCTTGTTCTCAACTCAATTCGTGGTTTCCCATAAGGGCGAGTTTGGGTCGTTTCAACGTGGTACCAGGGCTTTGCTTACAGAGCTCGAGAACAAGACACATTAGAACCAAACGAAAGAATTCATCAGAGACTGGATTAGTAATATCTAATAAGAATGACTCATTAGAGATAGGATCAGTAGCATCCTAGAATGAGTTCGAAGAGTAATATTTATTAAAAATATTTTTTTTTGAAAATTTAAACCTTGTTATACGTATTTGAATATTTTATTTTAAATTGATTTTGGACAATCGAGTATATAAAGATTTTGAATATACACGTAATTAACGAGTGTTCGAAGTCTCAAATATATTGGACAGATATAGGATCACACTCTAGTCGCTTGGGGATAATTCTGGTGATGCGACCGCATCATCAGTATTTATGCTCGAGTTTCAAAAGTGGGATATCTATTTATTTCCAATTGACTGGTGTGAGAACCAAAACTAGATAGGGTTTATTGTTGTCAATTGGCATCAAAAATAGGATTTTTGACTATGTATTAAAGTTATATGACTGAAAAGCTATTCAACTAATTGACTTCTAGTTGTGTTGTTTGATTATTAGTATAACTAATAAAAATATTAGAAAGATAATTAATTTAACCAATACGTGGATGAATGGTAAATTTAGCCAAATTGAATCAGATATGAAGACGAATTAAAAATTTATTGAAATTGCATGCATATAGATGTATATACATTGAACAGGTCATAGCATGGAAGCTAAGAAGAGGAATAATATTGTATGCCCGACAAATAGGTACAAGTTTACTAATTTCTTGTGTCATGATGATTTTATGTGCCAATTGGCCAGCCGCTTGGCTTTTTCTTTTGGATTGATGAGGGCCCTGTGAGGCTAGTTGCGATTTTAAAGGTCTCCCTGTACAAAGGAGGTTATTGCGAAATTTTTCAAAAATCTAAGGTGTTAGCCAAATTTTTTTGAAAAATTAGAAAATTCTTAGAAACTGAAAAGTTGAAGAATGGAAGCCAGAATGAAAGTTGAGTTGGTTAGTAAAACAACTTTCAGCTCCGTTCCTTTTCGAGGACGAAAAGAATTTAAGTGGGGGAGATTGTAACAACCCAGATTTTCAGAACCAATTTAAAATTTTTATTTTAGCTATTCTAATGGATTTTGAATATTTAAAATGATTTATTTTAAATAATAACGACTAAAAGTTTATTTTAAACATAGTTAGAACTAATCAATTCATTTTAATTATATAACGAGCCTGAAATGGCATGGTAGTTTGAAAATTCGATTTTTAATTACAACTGAATGTATAGAATTCATTTTAAATCAGAATTGGATGAAACAAGAAATATTTGAATCCGTTTAATTATATCTTTCTAATGAATGTGAAAAATTCAGATTTCATAATATAAACTGAAAGTTATGTCCAGTTTAAAATTCAGATTAGTTGCTATGGAATTTATATAAATTTTAACATAATATATAGCCCTTAAAATAGCCATTTTGCAAACGATCTCCATTTTCGGCGAATCCACTTTTATTGGATCCGGAATGTCAAATTATTGTTATATTCCAATTTTCATAATTTTTGGAATTGTTATGTGAGAGTAGTGGATTTAAACATGTTTGGTAATTTCATTTTGAATTTAATCGACTGGAAAATGTCCATTTTTCAAATGGCCTCCAAATTCGATGAAATTACTTTTGTTAGGACCGTATCGTCAAAACATAGCTAGATTTATTTTTTGGGAATTTTTGAAGTTAGTTTGTGATCGTGGTAAATTAAAATGTGTGTTCAAATTCAATATATATTGATTTATATTTTAATTTGAATGAAAACTGATTGAAACAGTCAAATTAGCTTACCGAACATATCCCATTGTGTCCAGAATGGGGTAATTAGCTAGGAGAGACAGTCTTGGGTTCGATTCAAAGTTCGAATGAAAAATCACCTTTTTGGAATTTAAATAGAACAATATATATATATATTCTCTTCCCCCCCATCCTCATAGTCAACGCACGATAGAGAAAAAAAGAAAAAAAGAAAAAGAAAAACCCGATGTCCCCGTTGCTTAGCCCACCATCGCCCCTCGTCGGACTGCCGCCGTGTGCGTCCTACCTCCGGCCACTCCGCCCCCAGCACCCCGTCTCTCTCCTCCTCCGTCCTCTCTCCTCCCTCTTCTAAAACGAAACCTAAAAACCACGAACACCCAAAAATGCGCCGCCGTAGCCATCCTTGGTCCCACCGCGCCTGCAGCCAACCCGTGTCGCCACCCACGACCCCCAGCGCCCCTCCTCTGGCCACAGCTCCGACCCCGGAACCTCCTTCCAAATTGCGGTTAAACCCTTGCTGAGCCACCGTGAAGCATCAGCGCCAGAGCAACCCCAATCGACGCCTCTACGAGCTCTCGCTAGAACGAAACCCTAGAAAAAGTGAGTTTTTATTTTTATTTATTTATGTAAATAAAAATGTGATCTTTATATGTATAAAATTAGGATAAAAATGTGATTTTTATTATCTAGATAGCCATATAAAAATATGATTTTTTATATATAATAGCGATGTAAAAGTATGATTTTTATATATATGGAACAGTATAAAAATATAATTTTTAGGGATATAAAAATAAGATTTTCAGTGATGTAAAAATATGATTTTTATCGTATAAAGGAAACATTTTAGTAAGTTAAAAATATGATTTTTAACTAGTGTATGACATGAAAATATTTTTAGAAAGATAAAAATATGATTTTTAGCTTATGTATACTATTTATAAAATGGTCATACAAACGAAAATTGTTTGTTAGTTAAAAATCTGATTTTTAACATAGGTATGTTATTTATAAAATAAACATGCTGGATTTTTGGAAAGATTTAAAATTCACATTCAAATAAGGGCGGAATGGAAATCAAAGGTGAGAACGTTTTCTCACTCAACTTTTAATTTACATTTAAATATATGCTAGGATGCAGACGGGGCTTAGAAGCCCTCGACACTACTTATTGTACAAACCATGTTGTTTGATTTGGATTGTATTGTGGGAATTTGGGTATTGATTGATTTATTTGTTTGGATTTGATTTGGTTGTGAATTGGATTGAAATTGGTTTGTGTATGGCACGAGCTAGTATTAGGCGAGGGATAAAGCTAGACCTTATTCCGATTCTAGCATCGTGCCGTTATGCTGCCAAAATTTTCTAAAAAAATGCTAGAAAATATTATTTTTATCTTATAAGTGCGATAAATAAAATAATTATTGGATAGTTAAAAATAAATTTACACATCCATTTACAAGTCAAACGACTTGTTTATGCTCGCCTATTTTTGTGATATCAATTGGAACAATAATTTTTACACATTGCCCAAGTGCACGAATAATAATAATTATTTGATGGTTGAAACCCACACGGGTATTGGGATGATATTTGACGTACACTAATCTCATTTTTTAAGTTGTATGTCAATCGATGGGTTGACAGACTATGTAAGTGTTAATTAATTATATTTAACGCTTATGCAGTTGTGAAATGCACTCTGGATGATGGTTGATTGTGTATCATTATTGTTAAATACATGTGTTGTATGAATTACATATAAATAACATTATATGGTAATTGGTTGTGTCTAATTCCAATTCATGAAGAACGAATATTTTAAAATAATATTCAGTAAAGGATTAAAATGTGAATTTGGTGTCGAATTTTGGATGGACACGAAAATATCGAAATGTGTGAAGCCGTGTATTGATTAGATATGCGCCATTTTGATGCAAACGACATTTATATTGATTTTATTCATTTTTATAATGAATATCGAAAAGGAAATGATTTCAAAATATGATATTTTTAAAATATTATCATTTAAATATTATAATGATAAGGAATATTCAATTTTGATTTAAAATCGAAATAAAAGTGGGAATCAATTTAAAAACGAATTTATAAAATAATTTTTGAGCAAAATATATATTATAAATATTATATGTATAATATAATGGCTTGAATAGAACGTACCGCGCCGCGACCGTTCGTGAATTTCGACCATTGACTTCGAATGGACATTACGGGAGATCCAACTGTCGGATTCTCCTAAAACCGGAACCGTTGGGTTCGTATCGAAAAGATCTTTCCAACGAATATAAGAGATTTGAAGTCTAATGGTTGGATTTGGAATTACGTCCAAACCAAATTTGGAAAAGGTCATTGTAAGTGCAGTTCGATGACTGTTTTTGGAAATCCACTGAAAGGGCCTTAATAAAAATATTAATAATTTGTGTAAAATCATAATAAATGATTTGGAAAGAATTGGGATGAAAAACTCCACGTTAGTAAAGATAAAAATATTTTTTTATCAAAATGAACTAGTTATTAACTAGATTTGAAATCCAGTTATTTTTAAATAAAATAAATTGGATTTGTGAATGGTTTTAATATAACCAAAAATTTCCAACAAACAAATTGGAATGGATTTGGAATGGATTGAATAGAAATAATCTTCGGGATATTTCGCTATTAGATTCCATGATTATACGGATATTGTTATGGAAATTTGGAAGATATAATATATATCGTTATTTTCAATACTATATTTGTTGGTTTCAGAACTTGATTTTTTTTTTTTTTTTTGAAAATTTTCAGAATTTGATATTGAATATAAGCCGATATAACTTCTATTCAGAGCCTTGTAATTAATATCAAATGTGATTTTGGGTTTGTCGTGAACGGTCTTTACTAACACTGTTCTTAAACCCAGTTGAGAAAAGTATAAATCTTTTAATTAAGATTTAGTGAAGGTTTCCAATTAATTAATACTTAATTGGAATTGAATAAAAGAATTGGATTTTGGGTTTATCGTGAACGGTGTCTTAAATAACACTGTTCTTAAACCCAGTTGAGAAAAGAATAAATCTTTTAATTGAGATTTAGTGAAGTTTTCCAATTAATTCATATGTAATTGGAATTGAATAAAAGAATTGGATTTTGGGTTTGTCATGAATGGTGTCTTAAATAACACAGTTCTTAAACCCGGTGTGAAAAGAATAAATCTTTTAATTAAGATTATTAGAGTTTCCAATTATATTCAGTAATTGGAATAAAGTTGAATGTGAATTGGGTTAATTTTGAACTGTGTTTTTAAAGACACTCGTTCTTTAACCCGATTTATAGTGAAATGTGATTTGGTATTTATAAATCTTTTTATTAAGGTTTAACGGAAATTTTCCAAAGTAAGATTTTCCAATTTGATATTTTAAATTGGAATTGAATGGAATTCTATTTGGTAATAATCAAAGTGAGTTTCTATAGAGGAAGACTGTTAATATATGTACGGAATATAAAAGGTTTTGTCGTTGTTCCTTTTATATTATTAGTCGGATACGGAAATTGATATCGATTACATATTGATTTGTTATTCCGTGAAGATTCCCTAATTAATGGAATGTGATTTCGGGTTTATCATGAACCGTGTTTTTTTAATTAGAATTGACAAAATATAAATGTCAATGACATTGGTTCTTTAACCCAGTTAAAGGCAGGATTTCAGGTCTAACATTGAATTTCAAACTATATTGTTGATCTCTACTAAATATATATATCGATTTGGTGGCGGAGAATTTATTCTCTTACTTAACACCCTTCTCTGAGAAATACGAGCTTAGAGGTTATATATCGGTCGAAATCAGTGGTACGGTATGGATTGTCGATGTGACGTGTTTGATTTCCTAAAGTTAAATAATCATTAATAATGATTTTTCGGAAGATTAAAACTAAATGGAGTTTTAATGAATCTTTAATTATATTTGAATGGGAATATGATAAATTAAATTATCAAATTTGAGAAAGGATCGAGAATGTAGTACCACCAGTTTTACTCCAAGCGATAGTAAAATATTTAATTGGATTTGAACGTGGAGTGGTAATTAATTTTACCGATAACATCGTGGTGTTAGATATGGAGTATTACCAGTTTTGCTCCATGGGATGAATAGGTTGGGATTGGGAAATAAAAGAAATGATTACTTTGATAAGGTTCGCTAATCCCGACTAGTTTGGTAAACCTTAATTTGGTTTGAATTGATATACAAAGGAAGATTAAAGTATAAATTTGAAGGAATTTATATTTGATAAAATTAATGGGAACCTTTCCCAGAGAATATGTATACTCGAATAAAAGAATATTCAGAATTTGATTGCGGCGTATGTTGTGTTTTTATAGCACTTTATTATAAGACATGTGAATTATTCGGAAATGCCGGGTTTATACCCATTCTGAATAATTGATTCGACGATAAGTCAATGATGAAGACGGTGGTTGAAGACCGAAGTTCTTCACATCATTTGAATGTTTACTGATGTCTTGATTGGGTTGTATACCCAAGGCAAGGTAATAAGTGGTGATCGTCCAGACGTACATAGAGATCGACCGGATATGCGAGGACCTATCTCCTGTATTGGACATACGGGACAAGGAATAAGGTGCCTTCGGTTTCGTTCAGACCCAGAACGGACTTGTAAATAGATGTGTGTCTGACATTGGATTTTATTCTGTTTTGATTGATCTCTATTAAACATATATCTATTTCGTGGCGGAGAATTTATTCTCTTGCTTAACACCCTTCTATAAGACGTAAGAGCTTAGAGGTTATATAACGATAGACATCAGTCGCATGGCATGAATTGCCTGTATGGCATGCTGAGATGCAAATGATCAAGGCTTCTGATTAAAAAGCAGAGTCTTCTGGTTGATGATCAAAGCACGGCTTTAAATAGCATAGCTTTGTTTAAAGTGTTAATTAGCGAGCCTCACACATTGGTATGAGTCAAAAATGGGATAAGGAGCTGCAGGGAGTGCACGACGTTTCCTTCTAGCTATGGGTGGTGTCATGGTATGGAGCCCAGACATTTATATATTTTTACATATGTGGATGATGGATAGCGAAGCGCCTCGGATATATCGGTTACTACGGAGCCGATGGATAGGTCCTATAGGATCGGGAAACGTGTGTTCAGGAATTGCCAATCCTCAAACGTAAGAGAGGACCGGCCCAGAAGCATCCAAGGGTTGCTCAGAGTGTGTAACCCTGAGGCATTTGCTAGAGTTTCTCGAAGCCAGCGAGGAGTACATCCCTTTCCTCGACTCATGACGGAAATCCAATTTCTAGTACGTGACATTTCGGTTTTAGTTGCATAATTAGTATGGCGACATAGTAGCATGGGATACTATGTCGTCTATGATTGATACATTTATATTTGAAGTTGTTTTGACACTATACATTTAAAATAGTATCAAATGATTTGTTTTAAGCAAACCAAGCATGTTTGGCTATTATAAGGTAAAACTCTATCCTCTGGCTTGCGTTGCATTGTGTGACGGGACCTGAGTCTTATAATAACTTCATTTTTCAAAAAAGCATTGCGCTATTTATAAATTGTTTTGTGCACTAGTATTCTTGGAAGGAAACCCGTTCCGTGTTATACGACGTGGTCCCTTGATTTACTTTATTTTTAAAGTGAGTTTTAAATAACAGTTTTAGTTCTCACACCAGTCACATGACTGACCTGGAGTTTATTGTTTTAACCTAAACTCTGGGTGCCCCTATTTTCCACACGGGAAGCTAGTAGTTTTGGCTTTGCAGATTTATTCTTATAGGATTTTGGTTTATAGCCGAAGCTATATTCGAATTGCTCTGTATCCGAGTATTTCTTTCAGTTGCGTTATGTATTATTTTTCCACTGCTTTGTAATTTGAATCTCTGATATTTATGAAATGTATATTATTTATTCATACTATGTTAGATTCTTGTACTCTTATGTAATGAAATGTTCTTCTATTTGCATTCTGATTTGTCGTGTTCTCAACTCAATCTGGTCTTTCCCATAAGGGCGAGTTTGGGTCGTTTTAGGTACTCCCTCCGGTTCATAATATAAGTCATTTTAGAGATTTGCACAGGAATTAAGAAAAAATTCAAATGCTTCTTTTTGGAGGGTTGGCTCCTTTTTTCATGCAAAATTAAGTTTCTTTCTCTATTTCCATGTACAAAAAAGTAGTTGTTGGGATTTCCCAAGGAGTCGCCTAACCACATGAGCCAATAGAATTACTTCATGGCAAGTCAATAAAGTAGGTACAATTTATTATGGTTGAAAACATCTTATATTTTGAAAAATAAAAAACTTCACAAAATGTCCTATAATATGAACTGGAAGGAGTATGTGTTCATGAGATATTTAATTTTAAAATATTTTGAACTGAAAATGAAATGGTTGAGATCTATAAATTGAGGTGATTTTTGAACTTCCAGATTGTCAAGAGACGTGTGCGAAAAACGTTTTGGAATAGGAAATAACAAAATTTGAAACTAACTGAATGTGAATCGGTATTTGTCTCTATTAAATGTTAATTTATCAGAGTAAATTTTGTTTACTGATTTTTAAGCTTAAATTGCGGTCAACCGTAGGCCCAAAATAATACGTTACATGATAATATGCTAAAACTTAATGACTTATTTTCTATTTGAAATTACATTTTTATTGTAACTAATACTCTCTGCTAACTATTTATATAAAACTATTCAAACGCAATTAAAGAATCCAAAATCCAGTAAAAAAATACTAACATTTCTTTTTATTTTATTTTTAAGATTCCTAAATCATATTACATAAAGTGGTTATAATCCGAGAATAGATATGTGTATCTATTATTATTAACTGAATTTAAAGCTATAAAATAATACTAAATTATATTTCCATTATTAACGCTCGATTTAATTTAATTAAATGAAACAAAACAGTCGCAATACAAATTTAAATTGAAAAGATAAATTTAACATCAAAACCATTTCTGCATCACTAGAGCTATTATTTCACAATCGACAAGCATTGCTTCAGTTCTTATATTAAAACTTTACACAAATCAAGGATTAGACTACTAACCTTTCCGTTTTTTTATAAACAATACTTCAAAGCTGATGATTCCAAATTCACATACAGTTTGACAATAATTTTTATTGTTATAAATCAACATTCTTCTTATCATAAATTGTTGTTTATTTGAAGTTGTTTATCAATAACATCATTAAATAAATTTAAATACCATTCCAAATTCAAATGTTAAATTAAATTTTAAATTTTAAATGGTCATAATTTGCAGGATGTTATAGTTGTTATGTCTTCTGATGCGTTGTGTACTCGTACGATCCGCATTCTCATTCGGTCTAGGCCGATCGGGGATTTCGGGTCGTTAAAGTATGCTTGTAGATAAGTACATGTTTTAGGTGTTCGTTGATGGAGGGGTCAATGTCCTTCTACGATATATATATATATATATATATATATATATATATATATATATATATAAACCAATTCAAAATAGTTTTTAGTATCAATTTTATCTCTAAGACATTTACCCATGGCTTTGAAGTTTATTATACAAACTATACATCTATAGTCTATTATAAAACTTATATATATATATTATCAGTTTTAATAAATGATAATAAAAGGAAATATATAGTGCCTAGATTAAAATATCAACATTTTGCATTCTAGGTGTGTTTCATCAACAATGAATCAAGCATATAACTACTAGTGCCTTTCATGCAGTACAATTTCCTATCTAACAATGTATTTCAGATTACCCATTCTAACATACAAAACATATTTTGAGGGTAACTAAATGCCAAAATGTATACATCATATGTATATATGATATTTCAAAATACATTTGCAATATTATATTATGAACTGATCAAGATAGGATCATTCTAAGGATGGCTAGTTTCTGATATGGTTATAACTATGTTTTTGCCTAAGTTCAACAACATATGTCATACTACATTAAGCAACAAATAAAATTTCATGTGTTAATTATGTAACAACCATTTTTACTTTATATGTACAATGAAAGATTTTTTACATAGGCATAATAGATTGTTAATATGTATGAATACTCTATTACATATTTATATTAATAATACATTCATGCTACTTGTATGAGAAAGGGGTGTTTATAGTGTAACATATATATATATATGTGTGTGTGTGTGTGTGTGTGTGTGTGTGTGTGTGTGTGTGTGTGTGTGTGTGTGTGTTTGTGTGTGTGTTTGTGTGCATGTGTGTATGTATGAGGCTACAACTTTTACAAGTTTATTAGCAAACATCACAACAATGTGATTACAAGTCGAACTCGCAATACATAGATACATCAATATGTATCGCAATAATGGACTAATTATTGCTTCTGAAATCAACACGTTGATGAAAGCATATATGCCTAACCATATATAAACTGAATTGCAGCCTCTAGGGATTAAGTATATCATGGGTTGTTGTTCATATAAATATAAATATATATATATTTATGTGTGTATGTTTGTGTGTGTGTGTGGTTATTTATTCCTTGATCCAAATAAATAAAAATATCAGTCATATTGTATTCAATACTGATCAGGGAAAAAGAGATTATTTTACTCATATATATATATATATATGTGTGTGTGTGTGTGTGTGTGTGTGTGTGTGTGTGACCAGGGGCACAAGTGTATATATATTAAAATTCACTAGAGTGTTCATGCACATACCTATATATATATATTACCAGTATAAGCATATATAATTAGGCAATATTTTGCATAGAAATCCATTCACAAACATAATTTTATTTCTTATATATAACACTCAATCAATCTGGATCAAGGATCTATATGAATCAGGTATCAGCATAAACTTATATCCAGATTCAAAGATATACATTAACACACATTTATTCACAAAACATTTACCCATATTTTAAGTATGCGTAATTTCAAATCATTACACCTAGAAGATATAATACTGAAGACCGTAGTTGTGGATGCCATTCATCAATGTGCACATAAATGTAACACTTAAATGACCTATATATGTGTCTTTGCAACAATATATATCAAGTAACATAAAGATTCCTTTATTAATTTTTGATCTTGGTATTTATACAAATAGTATAAAAAGAAATTAAAGCAAAAAATCACATTTTCTATCATTTTTAAACCAGATTACAAAAGGAAGAATTAGTATATTAATATCCATACGGATCTTTACATATATGTCAAGTATATATATGCAATATGATCATGAAGTTACATCATCTATATTAGTTTTATACAATGAACAATCATATTACATTTATGGTAACCTGAACTTATTCTACTCACTGTAATGTAAAAACATAACAATGTAATGTTTATATGGATTTCTAACTCCTATTATATTGTTAAACAGGTTGCTCTGCAATCAGAATTAAATTCAACTGTTCTGATTTAATACTCAAATATAAAGATTAAAATCAGAAAACAATGTCTTGACTAACTCAAATAGATTTGATTTTATTTCCAGGTATTATGATCAATTCAGAAAAATTGTCTTAATAATTTTCCATATAAATGATTTCATTAAATCAAAACAATCTGAAAACCATCTTATTGATTAATCAATCAGTAAAACTATTTTTAATCAGGAGAAAAAATGCATGATAAATTCGGGTCATGAGTACTTGTCAATCAAACATTCTTATGATAAGTTTAAAATTGTTTAATCATATAAACAGATAAATTCAATGTTTCATGCCAAATCCATATATTGATGGTTTGATCGTAGAAGATCTAGTAAACAGAATCAATATGTGATATTGGTTTGTATTTAGATTAACAAATTTTATTTCAAAATTAAACTTATACTGTAAACCCAATTAATCACTTTAGTTTAAAACTTACTTCAGAAATAATAATGAATACAATGATTCGAACACGAATAAACCTAAAATCATAGGTCAATCTATAATTTCCCGCAAACCCTGGGCTCTGATACTACAGTTGGGAAAAATCGATCAAATCGACATCCAATTATAATGTTTTAACAGCTTAAAACAAGGATCTATGAGAAAAATATATAAATCAAAACTTATATTAATTAAGGTTAGAGTTTTATACCTTATGTGATGAATCCACGAATAGCCATATGAATCTCGACATCGAATAAGAGTTGAAGGTTTGAATCACAAGCACAACAAACGTTGGCTGTAATACCCCGTATTTCCATAAACATTAAAGTAACGAATTAAAGAATAATTAATTAAAAATTTGAGAATTAAGGGAAACGGGTTATTCCATTGCGTTCGTCTTGGAATTCTGCTTGAGATAGTGTCTGAGTTTGTGTAAACCGGACTCCGTATGAAGGAGATTTGACCTTCGGAAGATTCAAGAATTTAAAAAATAAAACCAGCCCGAAATTCAAATTCAAGTTTTGAAATTCAAAAACCCCGAAGCAAGCTGGGCGGGAAATTTCCCGCCCAGAAATTAGGTCGACCTGGGGGTCATCCTGGGTTACATAGGTCGACCAGGAGGTCGACCTAGGGGTTGACCTAGGGGTCGACCTCCCACTCGGGCCAGATTTGAAACATGACGTATTTCTTTGAGTGACGATTTTCCGAGTCATTAGGGCTTGTGAGGGAAGTTCTGGTTGGTCCTCTTAGGTTTGAATGGCTTTGATTGGCCTTAGGTTGATCTAACGGTTCCTATTAAATTAAACTTCTATATAAGCAACCTAAATCTAAACCCTAAGCTACACAAAAAAATATATTCCTAGAGCTGTCATGCTGTCAATACTCAACCTAGAGTAGCCGCCATTCTCCTTCAACTAGAAAGCAAGTTAGAAACTATGAATCAAATCTAGTTCAATTAAGAGAATTCTATGTCTACAAAAAAGGTGAGCTATTCAGTTTCAGAATACAGATCCCAGAACACAAGACTAGTCTCCTTTTTTCAAGTCCAGTTATCATTTAGACCTAAATGATATTGGAATCATGACTAAAATAACTGGATGTAGAACAACGCCTAATGTAAATTTATGCCTATCATTTTTGTTAAAACTGAATTGATTAAGACTATGACTCTTATCATGTTAAGTTTGTGATCGTGTTTTATGTAATCTAATGATGAAACTACCATGTTAAATGCTTGTCAATGAACCTATATATTGTATAATTTGGCAATGACAAATCATGTTGTATAATTTGGCGATGACATATCATGTTGTATAATTTGGCGATGACATATCATGTTGTATAATTTGGTGATGACACCTATATGTTGTTTGTCCATTTGGGAATTTTGCTATGTTTATGCAAGTTCAACCATGTTCACATATATGACCAGAAGTATATGCTAATATGTTTAGGTTTATGTTAATTTGATCCAACTCAATTTGCAAGTTCACAACTACATGCTTAATTTAAGTTTATGTAGTTCTATGTAAAACCCCTATTTTACGATTCATGTAGAGTAGATCTAAATTTGCAAGTTCATAATTAAATGTATATTGTTCTATGTTGAATTCATATGACACATGTGTAGTTAGATCCATATTTTTATGATGTTGGAATATTACATGTTCCTCTTTTTCCCCTTTTGTATATGAGTTAGGCTAAGTAGCGAGCCTAACATTTTATGTGATTTATGCAAACGTTTAATGGGGGTAACGTTGGGGAAAAACATGAAATTACATGTAATTGGCATATTTGACTCATAATCATGTAAATGGTTTATGGCATAAAGTGGTATAATTTTTATACCAAAAATTATGAACTTGATTTAAAAGGAAGGTGGGGCTTGACTTAAATGGCAATAATTTAGATATAAACATAAAGAGGTAAATATGTAAATTTAGAAAAGATGAATATGCCTAACCCGAGGTTAGATTGAGTTACGGTGTAAGACTGCTCTGAATTGCCCGGCACATCCAGCAATTGTAACAATATATGTCTAATGTGAGAGGTTAGTGCATTGAGCCCAAAAGAACCCGAGGTTAGACTGAGTTGTGGTGTAAAACTGCCCGGACCCAACCGGCACATCCAGTGATCGCAACAATCCCTGTCTAATGTAGTGGTTGGTGCTTTAATGAATGAATTAAAGCTAAGTCAGGAATGATAAGGTTAAGTTAATTAAGGCAACACTTAACTAATACAACATGTTAACTAAACTGATGGGTGGGGTTAGGTTAACTTAGACACTTAACCAATTTAACATGTTGATTAGGAAACCCTAGTAACGGGGACCCATTTCAGCAATAACCCACATAGATGTATCATGGTACCCTGAACTAGGCAGGGTGGGGCACGATTACTGGGCTGATTATAAGCGGTCAAAACAATGGCGGTTGGTGCGTCAGTGTAGGTTCCGATGGAGTACGGGCGTGCACGTACTCCGAAGTGGAAAAAGCAGGCACTAGGCATTAGTAGTTATACACTGTGCATCATGAATCGTGTCAGGTTGCCAACATAGGATTTGATACACCCCATGGTGGGACCAGCACAGGTATCTACAATCGAGCGGGGTCGTATGACACAAGTAGTAAATGCATGCGAGTTGGAGCCGATCGATAAAAAGGGATCACTGGGTTTGAACTCATGATGATGGTTGAAATATCTAGTAGGTGCAGAGAATATGGATTTGAGTGCTATAGTATTATTAGTTTATCTTGCCTTGTTTATCTTGCCTTATCCTATGTTACCTTATTTCTTTGTTATTGTCCTGCGTCCAGTTTATTCATGTCATGGTTCTCTTACCAGTTTACATGATGAATAATCTGTAACAGCCCGCATTTTACATATCGGAAGATCGTAAAATATTTTTATTTTATTCCCTGAGGGTTGGATCATTCTCATCTTTTGATATGTTGCTTATGGGGATGTGTGACATGTCCATAATTTTTACCAATTTTGTTTGTGACCATTTTGCCCCTGTCAATCTTGTACTGGGCATAACTTTTGACTCAGGTCGAATCAGAGGGTGAGACCTGTGTCATTGGAAAGGAATTGATGATTCCCTTTCCGTAGAGTGGTTACATTAAGGATTTGGTTCAGCGGTTTGGGAGAAATCGCTGTTTTAAGGTTTTTCAGTTGGCTGTTCAGGTTTTGGAAGGCTAATGGGCTGATTTGGAGAAGGCCCATTAGAGGGTAGGTGGAGACTATAAATAGGGGGTAAGGGATATGGAGAAAGGTTGGCATTTTCCATTCTCTTATGGGGAGGCTTTGATCTCCTTCTTCCTCTACCACCTTTCCACCATTAAAATTCCAAATCCAAGAGGGAAATCGAAGATCTACACCATAAAAGGCTAGATCTACATCGTCTCAAGGGCAAATTCATTGGATTGAAGAGTTTGATTCGAAGTGTTCGATGTCCGGATTGCGTTTTCATTGCTTTTTCTTAGATTTGGATAATTGGTGAGTGATTTACATCTCTCATTCGGATTCATGGAAGTATGTGAGTTATTGGATGTTAATTTCATCATTTTCATGTCATTTTCTTTAGATCTACACCATGTTAAGTATAAATTACAAATGAACCATTCTAGGATCTAATCTAGATAATTTAAATGGTAAGTTTCATGTTATTTCATGAGTTTATGCAAGTTAGATCTATATTTGTGTTCATATGTTCAATTATCATGTTTTTGGGAAATTTATGTGTTTTGATGGAAATTGTTAGATTGGTGATATAGTTGGTTGCATAACATGTTTGTGGTTGCGTTTGGATGAATTGGATGAACCGGTTTCATCGGATTCGTCGTTTGGCGAAGTTTTGGTTGAAATCGAAATGGAGCAGTGCAGGTTTCTGGTCGGTTTTGACTGGTCGTTCTGGAGCAATTCTTGTCGGTTTTGACTGGGTCTTGGAGCTGGTCGGTTTGATCGGTCCAGAAGGCTGAGGAGGGAGTCTGGTCGGCTCAGGAGGGTTCTGGTCGGTCCAGGAGGAGCAAAGGGAGGTCTGGTCGGTCCAGGGGGTCTGATCGGTCCAGAAGTACCAGAAGAGGTCTGGTCGGTCCAGAATGGGTCTGGTCGGTCCAGAATGGGTCTGGTCGGCATTTCTAGTAGAAATTTCTGATCGGACACTTCTAGTGATGACGTAACTTCGAGGTGGTTCAAGTAGGAAGGCTCGAAGTGGTGAATGTGTTCGTTGATCAAGGTGGAACAACAAATGCGGAGACAACTCAAAGGTCGTGAGTTGGTGGATAATGGCTGCTCGAGAAGGTTGCTTGAGCTTTGAAACATCGTCAAGGTTGGACGATTAGAGATGCGAAGGCCGAGAAGTCATCGTTGTCGTAAGTTCTAGCAGGCTCAAAGCAGGGGTATGATGAGTATCGTTGAAAGGCCCAAAAGACCGGTTGTTGGTCGGGTACCCTGGGTCTTTCTGGTTGGGGAAAGGCCTAGTGTCAAGGTTGGACATTGCCAAGGTTGGGCATATGGAGTTCATGCTAGAACTGGGGTTATCATTAGCCCTTGACATATGGCAAGGTTGGCCGTCATACGATAATGATGGTTTCGAAGCAGGATTGGTGGTGATAGCCAAAGTCAGTCATGGATGATTGGTTGTTCTGTTTGTACTATCTCACATAGATTATCCAAAGTCGAGGGAGATGTCCTTTGAGTGCTTAAGTGATACTGGTCTAGGCCTCTGGCGAGAGTACTTGAGGGATGTTAAACTCGATTAGGGTTGTCTGTGTGAGACTTATATAATCTGGATGTGATGTGTGTTCTCTATGATTGAATGGTTGTTCTGGTTTCTATGGATTAATGGTTGAAATGCTTGGTGTAAAGGCTATCACTGTCCGATGTGGGGAAGATAGGGTTGAGTTCTTCTCTTGTGTTGTGGGTAGATAAGTTGTTCATTTACCCATTCTCATATACTTTCTTGTTGAAGTTTGTTAGTTGTTTTATCGCTCACTAAGACTATTGTCTGACTCAAGGTTTTATGTTTCCTCTTATTACCTTGGGTTGTTCATCCGGTTGTGGATGGGCAGGTTGAGTAGCAGGTTACAGGTAATGGAGCTTAGTGAGACGAGGAAGCTGAACGATGACGAGCAGGAGGCTGGCGTACCAGTTTTATTACTATCTAGTATTTCTATTTCCGCTGTTTGAGTTGCTTGAGGGTTGTAGTGAGGCCTTATGTACAAACTTTGATACAAGTTGGATAATCTTTCTGGATGTTGAGAAAATTTCAAAAGTTTGCTATATGATACCTCATTACTATTACCTGTTGTATATATTCTATTATATTCCATCCTTGCGTTGTGAGTTCTACGACAGGTTTCGATGTGTTTACCTACTCTGGTGATCATCCATAGCAGCCTGACACACCTTTCAGCGCCATATTCCTCATGTATAGTGCAGGGGTTTTGGGCAGTCGTCACATTTGGTATCAGAGCTCTGGTCAACGATTTTGGCCAAAGTTCGAAGACGTAATTACGTATGAGAGACGTATTTGTAGATTTCAGTTGGATGTTTACTATATATATATATATTAGTATATATAGTAGTAGCGGTTGTATCTCTTTAGCAGTTTTCTTGGAAGTGTATTCTAAATTGCAGATTTAGAATGAGTAGACGACCATCAAGACACGCTGCTAGGGGAGCTAATACTGGAGGGGGAAATGGTGGTGAACCAGATTACCCGGCCATGTTTGAAGCCATGGCAGAAGCAATTGTGCGAAGGGTACCCGCTCCAGTGGCGGCTACGGTAGATGTAGGTGTGCGAGTTCCTAGGGTAGATTTTGCAAAGATGTGCAAGGAGTTTACATCTCTAGGAGGGAAACCATTCAAGGGAACTGAGCCAGCTGAAGAGGTTCAGAGGTGGATGGATTCATGTGTTCGAATCTTTGGAGACTTGGGTATTGATGATGCAATGAAGAGAAAGCTTGCATCAAGGCAACTGCAGAGCAGGGCCATGGAATGGTGGAATTCTGTTATACTCGAGACTCCGGAAGAGGAGATTTCATGGGAGCAATTCCAAGCTAAGTTTGAAGCAAAGTTTATCTCCACTGCTCAAAAGTCCGTTCTCTTCAAGAAGTTCGTAGAGTTGAAGCGGAATGGCAGATCAATTCTTGACTACATTTCTGATTTTGAGGCTTTGTCTAGATATGCTCGTTCATACATTGATACACCCTATCAGAAGAACGAGAAGTTTGTCTTGGGTTTGGATGCTCATATTGGAAAGCCTCTTGTGGACCACCTTGATGATTCATTTGAAAAGATTGTGGAAAAGGCTATTCGTCATGAGAGCTTGTTTCCCAAGGAAGCAAATGTTGTTGCTGCAACCAAGGAGGTTCAGAAACCACAGCAGGGTGGTAATAATAAAAAGAGGAAGCAGCAACAACAGAAAGGAAAGGATGGCCATAAGAAACCCAAGAGTGAGGTGGTTTGCTTTAACTGCCAACAGAAGGGTCATTATTCAAATGAGTGCAAGAATCCCAAAGCTGAGAAGAAGTGCTTCAAGTGTGGAAAGCCTGGGCATGAGAGGAAAGATTGTCCAGAATCAGCTAAGGGCAAGCAGATTGTGAAGGCATATGCTTTGGACGATGTGCCATCTTCTTCAAGAGCTCCTACTGCGGAAAGGGAAAGGGTGTCGTGGTGCAAGGTACTTTTTCCGTTAATGGTGTTTCAGTTCGAGTTTTGTTTGATACTGGAGCATCACATTCATTCATCTACAATGAGCTTGTTTGTCGCTTGGGTTTGGAACCCGAGATTTGTGATAGGCCATTGATCGTGACAAATCCAGTTGGGGGTTCGTCCAGTTTGTGCATGATTTGTCGTGGTCTAGTATTATCGAGTCATGGTTGCTCTTTTATGTGTGATTGCTTTGTTCTTAACTTCGCTGGGTATGGGATCATCTTGGGCATGGATTGGCTCAAGAGATATGCGGCAAGGGTGAATTGCGAGAAGCTAGAGGTGAGGGTCGGGGATGTGGAAGGGCGAAAGGTGTTGATTAGATGTAAGCGCGAAGACGGGTTCTTCGTGAGTTATCTAAATTCGCTTAGGATTCCACAGGAAGACCTATCATCAGTGCTGATCGCTAATGAGTATGTGGATGTCTTTGACGAGGTCAAAGGGTTGCCGCCGCATCATGAGATCGAGTTTAGGATCGATTTGGTCGAAGGTGCTAGACCAATTGTTATGCCCCTTAGGCGAATGGCGCCTAGGGAACAGCGAGAGTTAGAGGTGCAAGTTCGTGACCTATTGGGTAAAGGATTCATTCGGAGGAGTGTTTCCGAGTGGGGTGCACCAGTCGTGTTTGCAACTAAAGCAGATGGCTCGTTAAGGTTGTGTGTGGACTATCGTGAGCTGAACAAGGTGACTAAGAAGAACAAGTATCTGTTGCCAAGGATTGATGACTTGTTCGATCAGCTTCACGAAGCCAAAGTGTTTTCTCAGATGGATTTGGCAACGGGATTTCACCAGTTGAGAGTAGCTAAGGATAGTGTGCCAAAGACTTCTTTTAGGACACCGTCCGGATTTTTCGAGTGGTTGGTGATGCCATTCGGGTTGACTAACGCGCCAGCGTATTTTGTGGATCTTATGAATAGAGTGTTCAGAGATCAGTTGAATAAGTTCGTGCTTGTGTTCGTGGATGATATACTGGTTTACTCCAGAAATGTGGAAGAACATAAGACGCACTTGAGAGTTGTGTTAGAGATCTTGCGAAAGCATCAGCTTAAAGCTAAGTTCTCAAAGTGTCACTTCTGGAAGGATGAAGTGAGGTTCTTAGGTCATGTTGTTTCTGGAAAAGGTATAGCGGTTGACCCCGCTAAAGTTGCAGCAATCCAGGACTGGGATAGACCTAAGAATGCAACGGATGTTCGGAGTTTCCTTGGATTGGCTGGTTATTACCGAAGGTTTATCAAAGATTTCTCCAAGATAGCTGCACCATTAACAGGATTGACGAAAAAGAACCAAGTGTTCACATGGGATGTGAAGTGTGAACAAGCGTTCGGAATCTTGAAGGAGAGATTGACAAGTGCACCTGTGTTGACCATCCCAAGTGGTAATGAAGAGATGGTGGTGTACACGGATGCATGTGGTACTGGACTTGGAGCGGTACTAATGCAGAAGGATAAGGTAGTGGCTTACGCAAGTCGATAGCTAAAGCCGCATGAGAGAAAATATCCAACTCATGATTTGGAGTTGGCAGCGATCGTGTTTGCTCTGAAGATATGGAGACATTACCTTTTGGGGGTACGATTCGAGTTGTTTACGGATCACAAGTCGTTGAAGTATCTTTTCTCACAAAAGGATTTGAATCTTCGGCAGCAACGATGGTTAGAGTTTCTGGCATCGTATGATTTTGGGATAGCCTATACTCCTGGCAAAGGCAATGCAGTTGCAGATGCATTGAGTCGAAGACACTCAAGTTTGGGAGCGATGTTTTCGGAATGGAAGGGCCTCGAGTATTTGGCAAGGTTCGATTTCAGGCCAAGGTGTGAGTTGGAACCTGAAATATTGGCAAGCTTGTCGATAAGACCTACTCTTATCGAAAGGATTGGCGAGGGCCAAAAGAAAGATGCGAAGCTTGTCGAGTCCATTCAGAAACTGAAACCAGAGGATAAGGAGTTCGAGGTCGACCGAGAAGGCTGGCTTCGAAAGCAAGGACGATTAGTTGTTCCTGATATCGACGGATTGAGGGATGAGGTTCTAAGAGAATGTCATCACTCGAAGCTAACGATTCATCCTGGTGGTAATAAAATGTAACAGGACATGAAGCGAGCCTACTACTGGGAAGGGATGAAAAGAGATATTGGAAAATTCATTTCCAAGTGTATGAACTGTCAGTTGGTGAAAGCTGAACAGAAGAAGCCGAGTGGTTTACTTCAGCCATTAGAAGTTCCTACATGGAAGTGGGAGCAGATATCGATGGATTTTGTCGATGGACTACCTAGAACTAGGGCAGGGAATGAAGGGATTTGGGTCATTGTGGATCGTTTGACAAAAAGTGCAAGGTTCATTCCTGTCAATACGACTAGGACAGCATCAAAATTGGTTGAGCTTTATGTGAAATGGATAGTTCGATTCCATGGTGTCCCAAAGAGTATAGTAAGTGACCAGGATCCATTGTTCATGAGTGGATTTTGGAAAAGTTTGCAAGAAGCTTTGGGAACCGAGTTGTGCTTAAGTACGGCATACCATCCCCAAACTGATGGTCAGACCGAGAGAGTCAACCGAGTTTTAGAAGATCTCCTGAGGGCTTGTGTGTTAGACTTCGGAGGATCATGGGAGGACCATCTACATTTAGTCGAATTTGCATATAATAATAGCTACCAGTCGAGTATTGGGATGGCACCATATAAGGCGTTGTATGGAAGGCCGTGCAATTCTCCAGCTTGTTGGTTAGAAACTGGAGATAAATTGATACTTGGGCCTGAGATGATAAGAGAAACCTCGGATTGTATCGAGATAATTTGGCAACGAATGAAGGCGGCCCAAGATCGTCAGAAAAGTTACGCCGATAAGCGTCGTAAGGATTTGGAGTTCGACGTAGGTGATATGGTTTTCATAAAGATTTCACCGTTGAAGCAAGTGGTTCGATTCGGAAGTAAAGGAAAGTTGGCTCCTAGGTTTGTTGGACCATTTCCGATAGTCGAGCGAATAGGAAAGCTCGCATATAGGTTGGAGTTACCCGAGAAGATGTCGAGTGTGCATAATGTTTTCCATGTGTCGTTTCTACGAAAGTTTGTGCACGACTCGAATGTGGTGGTATCTCCAGAACAGTATGAAGATTTAGAAGTTGAGACCGCAGTTGCGAAAACTCGCAAGCCCCTTCGTGTTGTGGGGAATGACATGAAACAGCTTAGGAGGAAGACGGTTAAGCTAGTCAAGGTACAATGGAGTGAAGATGGCGATGATTGTACATGGGAGACGGAAGAGAGCAAGAAGGCGACTCATCCAGAACTTTTCATCGGTAGGACCCTTTGATTGTATCATCGTTATATCGTTGTATCTTGTTGCTGTTTGATAGAATTCCACGTGCTAGGATAAGGCTATGGATGTATGGCTTGATGGTTGCTAGTTTGGATGATAGGATTGGCTTCTCATGAATGATAGGCATGCGGAATTGTTATGGTTGCTTATGTTTGCTTGGAATTTCGGGGGCGAAATTCTTAAGGGGTGGAGAATGTAACAACCCGCATTTTACGTATCGGAAGATCGTAAAATATTTTTATTTTATTCCCTGAGGGTTGGATCATTCTCATGTTTTGATATGTTGCTTATGGGGATGTGTGACATGTCCATAATTTTTACCGATTTTGTTTGTGACCATTTTGCCCCTGTCAGTCTTGTACTGGGCATAACTTTTGACTCAGGTCGAATCAGAGGGTGAGACCTGTGTCATTGGAAAGGAATTGATGATTCCCTTTCCGTAGAGTGGTAACATTAAGGATTTGGTTCAGCGGTTTGGGAGAAATCGCTGTTTTAAGGTTTTTCAGTTGGCTGTTCAGGTTTTGGAAGGCTAATGGGCTGATTTGGAGAAGGCCCATTAGAGGGTAGGTGGAGACTATAAATAGGGGGTAAGGGATATGGAGAAAGGTTGGCATTTTCCATTCTCTTATGGGGAGGCTTTGATCTCCTTCTTCCTCTACCACCTTTCCACCATTAAAATTCCAAATCCAAGAGGGAAATCGAAGATCTACACCATAAGAGGCTAGATCTACATCATCTCAAGGGCGAATTCATCGGATTGAAGAGTTTGATTCGAAGTGTTCGCTGTCCGGATTGCGTTTTCATTGCTTTTGCTTAGATTTGGATAATTGGTGAGTGATTTACATCTCTCATTCGGATTCATGGAAGTATGTGAGTTATTGGATGTTAATTTCATCATTTTCATGTCATTTTCTTTAGATCTACACCATGTTAAGTACAAATTACATATGAACCATTCTAGGATCTAATCTAGATAATTTAAATGGTAAGTTTCATGTTATTTCATGAGTTTATGCAAGTTAGATCTATATTTGTGTTCATATGTTCAATTATCATGTTTATGGGAAATTTATGTGTTTTGATGGAAATTATTAGATTGGTGATATAGTTGGTTGCATAACATGTTTGTGGTTGCGTTTGGATGAATTGGATGAACCGGTTTCGTCGGATTCGTCGTTTGGCGAAGTTTTGGTCGAAATCGAAATCGAAATGGAGCAGTGCAGGTTTCTGGTCGGTTTTGGAGCTAGTCGGGTCGGTTGAGACGGTCTGATGGCTCTGGTCGGTCCAGAAGGGTCTGGACTGAGGTGGTCGGTCACGTTATGGCTTGGGAAGTAAGTCAGGGAGCTGGTTGGTTAGAATGGAGGCATCGGGGTCGGTTTTGACTGGTCGTTCTGGAGCAATGCTGGTCGGTTTTGACTGGTCGTTCTGGAGCAATGCTGGTCGGTTTTGACTGGTCGTTCTGGAGCAATGCTGGTCGGTTTTGATTGGTCATTCTGGAGCAATGTTGGTCGGTTTTGACTGGTCGTTCTGGAGCAATTCTTGTCGGTTTTGACTGGGTCTTAGAGCTGGTCGGTTTGATCGGTCCAGAAGGCTGAGGAGGGAGTCTGGTCGGCTCAGGAGGGTTCTGGTCGGTGCAGGAGGAGCAAAGGGAGGTCTGGTCGGTCCAGGGGGTCTGATCGGTCCAAAAGTACCGGAAGAGGTCTGGTCGGTCCAGAATGGGTCTGGTCGGCATTTCTAGTAGAAATTTCTGATCGGACACTTCTAGTGATGACGTAACTTCGAGGTGGTTCAAGTAGGAAGGCTCGAAGTGGTGAATGTGTTCGTTGATCAAGGTGGAACAACGAATGCGGAGACAACTCAAAGGTCGTGAGTTGGTGGATAATGGCTGCTCGAGAAGGTTGCTTGAGCTTTGAAACATCGTCAAGGTTGGACGATTAGAGATGCGAAGGCCGAGAAGTCATCGTTGTCGTAAGTTCTAGCAGGCTCAAAGCAGGGGTACGATGGGTATCGTTGAAAGGCCCAAAAGACAAGTTGTTGGTCGAGTACCCTGGGTCTTTCTGGTTGGGGAAAGGCCTAGTGTCAAGGTTGGACATTGCCAAGGTTGGGCATATGGAGTTCATGCTAGAACTGGGGTTATCATTAGCCCTTGACATATGGCAAGGTTGGCCGTCATACGATAATGATGGTTTCGAAGCAGGATTGGTGGTGATAGCCAGAGTCAGTCATGGATGATTGGTTGTTCTGTTTGTACTATCTCACATAGATTATCCAAAGTCGAGGAAGATGTCCTTTGAGTGCTTAAGTGATATTGGTCTAGGCCTATGGCGAGAGTACTTGAGGGATGTTAAACTCGATTAGGGTTGTCTGTGTGAGACTTATATAATCTGGATGTGATGTGTGTTCTCTATGATTGATCTGGTTTCTATGGATTAATGGTTGAAATGCTTGGTGTAAAGGCTATCACTGTCCGATGTGGGGAAGATAGGGTTGAGTTCTTCTCTGGTGTTGTGGGTAGATAAGTTGTTCATTTACCCATTCTCATATACTTTCTTGTTGAAGTTTGTTAGCTATTTTATCGCTCACTAAGACTATTGTCTGACTCAAGGTTTTATGTTTCCTCTTATTACCTTGGGCTGTTCATCCGGTTGTGGATGGGCAGGTTGAGTAGCAGGTTACAGGTAATGGAGCTTAGTGAGACGAGGAAGCTGAGCGATGACGAGCAGGAGGCTGGCGTACCAGTTTTATTACTATCTAGTATTTCTATTTCCGCTGTTTGAGTTGCTTGAGGGTTGTAGTGAGGCCTTATGTACAAACTTTGATACAAGTTGGATAATCTTTCTGGATGTTGAGAAAATTTCAAAAGTTTGCTATATGATACCTCATTACTATTACCTGTTGTATATATTCTATTATATTTCATCCTTGCGCTGTGAGTTCTACGACAGGTTTCGATGTGTTTACCTACTCTGATGATTGTCCATAGCAGCCTGACACACCTTTCAGCGCCATATTCCTCATGTATAGTGCAGGGGTTGTGGGCGGTCGTCACATAATCACTGGACTTACCAGACTTATGTCTGACCCATTTTTCTTTCGCTCTCTTTTCTTCCGTCCCCCGTCCCCTCAGGTAGCCAAGGAGGGAATAGCTCAACTTAATTTAAACCGGTCATTTTCCAAGCTTGAAGACTCTGTGATGTATGGCTTGTAACCTCTTATCTTTGGCTATGGATTTGGACACACTACCACTTGGGGATTTATGCAGTTTTATTTGTGTTTAATGCTTCTTTATGGTATAATCAAGATAGATATTTTGATGTAATGATTGGAAGTTGTTTTGAGATAGTTTGTTGTAATGTTTTTGTTATGAACCACGTATGAAATAAATTTAGTTTTTCCGCTGCTTATATATGTCTGTCTTGTAAATTATCTGTGTCTTTTACCTATAATGCTCCACTAAAGTTAAGGCATTCCCTTTGTGAGTGACCTTAACAGAGGTGGGGTGTTTCACTTGGTATCAGAGCAAAGGTTTACCAGATTAGATAAAAAAATTGAAAACTATTTTTCAAAAAGAAGTTTAAAGAAGCAGTTTTCAAGAAAAAGTGTTGTTTTATTTTAAAAAGGCATAATCCCCCAAAGCTATATGCACTATCTTTCTATCCTTTGTTTTGAATCTTTCCTTTTTCGTTTCAGCATGTCTGGGGATCTTAAACTTCAAGAGGGTGTGCCAGTACCTGGCTGGTTCAGAAGGTACCTAGAGGCTAGGGCTAATGGTGCGGGCTCAGCAAACGTTCCTCCTCCCCGAGCTACAGCGGTTCCTCCTCCTCCTCCGCGTGCAAATGCTTTCTCAAAAATATGTAGGGACTTTCGAGCCATGGGTGGAAAGAACTTCAATGGAAATGAATCCTTCGTGGAAGCAAGAAACTCAAAGAAACTGAGGATTTGTTTGTTATCTTCGAAGTGGATGATAGGCAGAAGATACAGTTGGCTGTATGGTTGCTTAAAGACGAAGCCTCCTATTGGTGGGAAGTTACTAATGCTGAAAGACCAGTTGAAACTTCGATGGATTTCAGAATGAGGTTTGAAATGAAATTTCTCTCACAAGCTGAACAAAGCCTACAGATGGAGAAGTTCTTAGCTCTCAAACAGGGAAGTATGTCGGTCAAGGAATACTTTAACCAATTCAAACAGCTGGCTAGGTTCGGATTGGAGTTAGTGAACACTCCACATAAGAAGGCTCTCCATTTTGTTAAAGGATTGAATGAGTCACTGCACAGCGTAGCTATGTCCCATATACCTGTGGGTGTGACTTATGAGAGACTGGTGGACATGGCACTGTTACAAGAAGAAGATAAGGTTGGCAAGAAAGAGACAAAGGTGGAAGTACCTCAAGATAAGAAAGTGAGGGATCACATAGCAAGAAGATAGATTCCAAGAAGGGCGGGAAGAACAACAAACCCCTTGACAAAAGGAAGTGTAATTTTTGTGGCATTCCTAGACATATGGTTAAGGACTGTAGAAAGAAGAAGATGGGTGGTTGTTTCCATTACGGCGAGACATGAGACATGGCTAGGGACCGCCAAAAAAGGTACGACAAGGGAAGAGAGCTGGATTTACTTCTAGAGGGCAGGTTCACGCTCTCATAGCACCTCCACAAGAATGAGGTAGAAATATTTCTGTTGAGATTTTAGTTTATCTTTTTGATCATCCTGTTCGTACACTCTTTGATTCTGGCGCATCGCACTATTTTATATCTACTGCTTTAGTTGAATCTCTGCACCTAGACACCAGTTTAGTATAGGATCCCTTGGTTGTTTCAAATCCAATTGGGGGCTCAGCTTATTTGTCAATGATTTTTTTGGATTTGGAAATTTCTATACTAAGTGTTGGGTTTACATGTAATGCCTTTGTTTTGGGCTTCACGGGCTATGGGTTGATTATAGGCATGGAAAGGCTATCCAGAAATGGTGCCATCCTCGATTGTGAAAAGAGAGTGGTTAGACTCATGACTCGCCTCGGTAGCACTCTCGAAATTTCTTGTAATCCCATTAACTCTGTTATGCTTAGCTATCTAGAATCTCTTGATGCGTCTGTTGATAATTTGCAGTCTGTTAGAGTAGTCCGTCAATACTCGGATGTCTTTGAAGAGGTGAAGGGGTTACCTCCGAAGCGGGAGATAGACTTCCGCATATACCTTGTTGATAATGCAAAACCCGTTGCTTTACCCGTTAGACACATGGATCCAAGGGAGAGGAAAGAACTCAGCAAGCAAGTTAAAGAGTTGCTTGAGAAGGGGTTTATAAGGCGGAGTATTTCTGAATGGGGTGCCCCAGTAGTATTTGCAACCAAAGCAGATGGTTCGCTTCGCCTATTCTTTGATTATAGGGATCTAAACAAGCTGACCAAGAAGAATAGGCACCCACTTCCAAGAATAGATGACTTGTTCGATCAGCTTGTAGGTGCATCAGTTTTCTCCCAACTAGATCTAGCTACCGGGTTTCATCAGCTAAGAGTGGCTAAAGACAGTATTTATAAGACCCGTTCAAAACCCCAGATGGTTTCTTCGAGTGGCTTGTCATGCCTTTCGGCTTGACAAACGCACCCGTTTATTTCGTTGACTTTAAGAGCAAGGTGTTTAGGGAGTTCCTTAATAAGTTTGTGGTGGTCTTCGTAGATGACATTTTGATTTTCTCAAAGAGTAAGGAAGAGCATGCTTAGCATTTAAAAGAAGTCATGGATACTCTTCAAGTACATCAGTTGAAAGCCAAAGTCTCCAAATGCCACTTCTGGAGAGAGGAAGTAAGGTTTCTCGGACATGTGGTGTCCAAGAAAGGGTCAGCTGTGGACCCCGCAAAAGTAGTTGCGGTGCAAGATTGGAAGGTTCCACGGAATGCAACTGAAGTCCGAAGCTTTCTCGGGCTAGCGGACTTTTACTGAAAGTTCATCAACGACTTTGCCAAAATCTCAGCTCCACTTACAAGGTTGACGAAGAAGAACCTAACTTTCACTTGAGATTTGGATTGCGATGTTGCTTTCCAACGTTTGAAGAGGGCTCTAACAATAGCTCCAGTTCTGACATTGCCTGATGGGAGCAAGATGTTTACCGTATACACAGATGCATGTGGTACAGGACTAGGTGTTGTCTTGATGCAAGAAGGGAAAGTAGTAGCTTATGGAGGAAAACAGTTGAAAGTACATGAGAAAAACTACCCAACCCATGATCTAGAGTTGGCTGCCATCGTTTTTGCACTTAAGTCTTGGCGCCATTATCTCCTAGGTGAGAAGTTTGAATTGTATACTAACCATAAATTGTTGAAGTACCTTTTCTCGTAGAAAGATTTTAACTTGAGGCAACAAAGGTGGATGGAGTTCTTGGCATACTACGATTTCGAGATTTCCTATACCCCTAGCAAGGGTAATGTAGTAGCAGACGCCTTGAGTAGAAAGAAGTTGACCTTAAGTCCTCTCTTTGTAGAAAGGAAGAGCTTGGAGTACATAGCCAACTTTGACTTTAGACCCTCTGTCGATCATGTGACTGGTTTGTTAGCATCGCTAGAGGCACGGCCTACTCTTTTGGACTCAATTGGAACCACGCAACGTGAATACCCTCAGCTAGTTGATGTGATGGATAAGCTAATTAGGGGTGAGACTTCTACTCACCTCAATAGATACTCCATCGATGATAAGGATTGGCTGAGGCGGGATGGAAGGCTATGCATCCCACAAGCAAGGGAATTGGTGGAGAAGGTTCTCGAAGAGGCACACCATTCCAAGTTGACCATACACCCAGGTGGAGACAAGATGTATAAAGATGTAAAAAGGGTTTTCTTTTGGAATGGCATGAAGAGGGATATAGCTGAATTCGTCTCTAAGTGCTTAATATGCCAGCAAGTCAAGGTAGAGCAAAAGAAGCCTGGTGGTTTGCTTCATCCTCTAGAGGTCCCACAGTGGAAATGGGTTAGCATTTCAATGGACTTTATTGATGGGCTGCCCAGGTCAAGAAGGGGCAATACCAGTATTTGGGTAATAGTGGACAAGCTCACTAAGCGCTCACTTTATACCCGTTAAAAGTAGAAGGACTGCCTCGTCTTTAGCATCCGTTTATCTTAAAGAGATAGTTCGACTCCATGGGATACCCTCCTGCATTGTGAGTGACCGAGATCCTATCTTTATGAGCGAGTTTTGGAAGAGCTTGCAAGAGGCTGTAGGCATGCAGCTATGCTTAAGCATGGCCTATCACCCCCAGACCGATGGTCAAACAGAGAGGGTGAACAGAGTATTAGAAGACCTCTTGAGATTATGCATTCTTAACTTTGGAGGAACATGGGAGCATCATCTCCCTTTGGTGGAGTTTGCCTACAACAATAGCTATCAAGCCACCATAGGCATGGCACCCTTCAAAGCTTTATATGGAAGACCATGTCGATCACCAACTTGTTGTTGGGAGTCTACAGACAAGCTCATACTTGGACCAGATATGATTAGAGAAACTTTAGAGAAAGTGGACTTGATACGAAGAAGAATGAAGACTGCCCAAGATAGATAGAAGTCCTACACAAAAAAAAGAAGGACCGACCTTGAGTTTGAGGTTGGAGACATGGTTTTCCTTAAAGTATCTCCTTAGAGAAACGTCGTTCGCTTTGGATCCGCAGGAAAGTTGGCACCAAGATTTGTAGGGTCGTATCCTATCATTGAAAAGATTGGAAAGATGGCTTACAGAGTAGAGCTGCCTGAAAGATTGGCTAGAGTTCATAATGTCTTTCATGTTTCTCACCTACAGAAGTGCTTACATGAGTCTGCGAAAGTGGTGGAACCAAGCATATTAGAGGAAGTAGAAGTAGAACGAGAGGTGACTGTGAGAAGAGTTCCAACTCGTATCTTGGGTACAGATGTCAAAAAGCTATGCAATCGCGAAGTCAAATTTGTTAAAGTTCAATGGAGTGACGCTGAGAAAGACGCGACTTAGGAGACTGAGGCCAAGATGCGCGCAGCCTACCCTTTTCTTTTTGAGGGTACATCTTTGATCTCTTTTTCCTTAAGTTTATTCATGTTGTTTCTATCTTTTTTTAAGTATTTCCTCAATGCTATTCTTGAACCTTAGGTAGAAACCAATGGATGTAAACATGTATTTGAAACATGTTATGATTGATGGTTGCAAGTGGTTGCAAGTGATTGCTAGTGGTTTCTCGTGGATGCATATACACACACATTAGGTATTAGATCGGCTCAGTCACTTTCATATTGCATATGCATATATGTACTTGTATATGATTGAAACTTGATGTGTTATCATGTGGATGTTGCATTTGTATGAATGATTGTGCACTCATGTAGAAAGTATGATTAGGGATGATTGCATACATAATGGACTCATGGCACCGACATGACTTGCATTAAGGAGGTCAACTGAATCAGTAGACCGCCAGATTTTGCATTAGATAAGGACATGTACACACACTATGCATATGATCATGAACCATTAGAAGTCTTTTTAAGGACAATGGACACCTGTGTTTGATGGATGAGTAGATGGACGATTGGATGGTAGGATATACGTTCTTCTTGACTCGAAGATTTCAGGAACATAATTCTATAAGGAGGGGAGAATGTAACGCCCCGTATTTTCTGTAAACATTAAAGTAACGAATTGAGGAATAATTAATTAAAATTGTGAGAATTAAGGGAAATGGGTTACGCCATTGCATTCGTCTCAGAATTGTGTTTGAGATAGAGTCCGAGTTTGCGTAAATCGGACTCTGTATGAAGGAGTTATGACCTTCAGAAGATTCAAGAATTTAAATAATAAAACCAGCCTGAAATTCAAATTCAAAATTCAAAATTCAAAAACCCGAAGTAGGCTGGGCGGGAAATTTCCCGCCTAGAAATCAAGTCGATCAGGGGTCGACCTAGGTCACATATGTCGACCAGGCTGGGCGGGAAATTTCCCGCCTAGAAATCAAGTCGATCAGGGGTCGACCAAGGTCATATAGGTCGACCAAGGGGTCGACCTAGGGGTCGACCAGGGGGTCGACCTAAGGGTCAACCAGGGGGTCGACCTAGGGGTCGACCTGGGGGTCGACCTCCCCCTCGGGCCAGATCTGAAACATGACGTATTTCTTTGAGTGATGATTTTCTGAGTCATAAGGCTTGTGTGGCAAGTTCTAGTTGGTTCTCTTAGGTTTGAATGGCTTTGATTGGCCCTAGTTGATCTAACGGCTCCTATTAAATTAAACTTCTATATAAGCAACCTAAATCTAAACCATAAGCCACACAAAAAAATATTCCTAGAGTCGTCATGTTGTCAATACTCAACCTAGAGTAGTCGCCATTCTCCTTTAACTAGAAAGCAAGTTAGAAACTATGAATCAAATCTAATTCAACTAAGAGAATTCAACGTCTACAACAAAGGAGAGCTATTCAGTTTCAGAATACAGATCTCAGAACACAAGACTAGTCTCCTTTTTGTAAGTTCAATTATCATTTAGACCTAAATGATATTAGAATCGTGACTAAAATAACTGGATGTAGAATAAGGCCTAATGTAAATTTATGCCTATCATTTTTGTTAAAACTGAATTGATTAAGACTATGGCTCTTATCATGTTAAGTTTGTGATCGAGTTGTACGTAATTTGATGATAAAACTACCATGTTAAATGCTTGGCAATGAACCTATATGTTGTATAATTTGGCGATGACATATCATGTTGTATAATTTGGCGATGACATATCGTGTTGTATAATTTGGTGATGACACCTATATGTTGTATGTCAATTTGGGAATTTTGCTATGTTTATGCAAGTTCAACCATGTTCACATATATGACCAGAACTATATGCTAATATGTTTAGGTTTATGTTAATTTGATCCAACTCAATTTGCAAGTTCACAACTACATGCCTAATTTAAGTTTATGTACTTTTATGTAAAACCCCTATTTTAAGATTCATGTTGCGTAGATCTAAATTTACAAGTTCATAATTAAATGCATATTGTTCTATGCCGAATTCATATGACACATGTGTAGGCAGATCCATATTTTTATGATGTTGGAATATTACTTGTTCCTCTTTTTCCCCTTTTGTGTATGAGCTACGCTATGTAGTGAGTCTAACATTTTATGTGATTTATTCGAATGTTTAACGGGGGTAACGTTGGGGAAAACATGAAATTACATGTAATTGGCATATTTGACTCATAATCATGTAAATGGTTTATGGCATAAAGTGGTATAATTTTTATACCAAAAATTATGAACTTGATTTAAAAGGAAGGTGGGGCTTGATTTAAATGACAATAATTTACATATAAACATAAAGAGGTAAATATGTAAATTTAGAAAAGATGAATATGCCTAACCCGAGGTTAGATTGAGTTACGGTGCAAGACTGCCTGGAACCGCCCAGCACATCCAGCAACTGTAACAATATATATCTAATGTGAGAGGTTAGTGCATTGAGCCCAAAAGAACCCGAGGTTAGACTGAGTTGCGGTGTAAAACTGCCCGGACCCGACCGGCACATCCAGTGACCGCAACAATACATGTCTAATGTGAGTGGTTGGTGCTTTAATGAATGAATTAAAGCTAAGTCAGGAATGGTAGGGTTAAGTTAATTAAGGCAACACTTAACCAATACAACATGTTAACTAAAATTATGGGTGGGGTTAGGTTAACTTGGACACTTAACCAATTTAACATGTTGATTAGGAAACCCAAGTAACGGGGACCCATTTCAGCAGTAACCCACATAAATGTATCATGGTACCCTGAACTAGGCAGGGTGGGGCACGATTACTGGGCTGATTATAAGCGGTCAAAACAATGGCGGTTGGTGCGTCAGTGTAGGTTCCGACGGAGTACGGGCGTGCAAGTACTTCGGAGTGGAAAAAGCAGGCACTGTGCATCTTGAATCGTGTCGGGTTGCCACCATAGGATTTGATACACCCCATGGTAGGACCAGCAAAGGTATCTACAATCGAGCGGGGCCGCATGACACAAGTAGTAAATGCGTGCGAGTAGGAGCCGATCGATAAAAAGGGATCACTGGGTTTGAACTCATGATGATGGTAGAAATATCGAGTAGGTGCAGAGAATATGGATATGAGTGCGATAGTATGATTAGTTTATCTTTCCTTGTTTATCTTGCCTTATCCTATGTTACCTTATTTCTTTGTTATTGTCCTGCGTCCAGTTTATTCATGTCATGGTTCTCTTTCCAGTTTACATGCTGAATAATCACTGGACTTACCAGACTTATGTCTGACCCATTTTTCTTTCGCTCTCTTTTCTTCCAATCCCCCCTCCCCCTTCAGGTAGCCAGGGAGGGAATAGCTCAGCTTAATTTGGACCGTTCATCTTTCCATGCTTGAAGACTCTATGATGTATGGCTTGGAACCTCTTATCTTTAGCTATGGCTTTGGACACACTACCACTTGAGGATTTATGCAGTTTTATATGTGTTTTATGCTTCTTTGTGTTATAATCAAGACATAGATTTTGATGTAATGATTGGAAGTTATTTTGAGACAGTTTGCTGTAATGTTTTTGTTATTAACCACGTACGAAATAAATTTAGTTTTTCCGCTGCTTATATATGTCTGTCTTGTAAATTATCTCTATCTTTTACCTATAATGCTCCACCAAAGTTAAGCCATTCCCTTTGTGAGTGACCTTAACGGAGGTGGGGTGTTTCACTGGCCTCTATCATTATCCACATGAACGTATTTCCTTTCAATTATTTAACGAATCGAAAAGTAAAAGGGCTATAGTGCTGGTCGCCATTAATTGGATTGAAAGGTATAAGGTAGGGTTTCCGTTTTTATCTCACCTTAAATGGTAGTTCACGTGCGTACTTTAAAAGGGGTGATTTCCTTTATAAAACCGAACGTGTACCATGAAATAAGGAAAACTACCGGTATACTATTTCAATGCTTAATAAAAATATAAACAGATTTGATATTTTATTTATCCAATGGATGTTTTTTCCTTTATTACGTTCTAAGAGTGTGACCCTATAGGTTATTACAATGTTGGCAATTATTTTAAATTGTATTTAAAATCATAAACAATGATTGGCATCTAGTAATACATCACTGCTACCCAAGTTATAATAATATTGATAGTTTGATATAACCTTTCGATGACTAGTGTATCGGTGTAATATAATCCTTTTAACCAATATATCCAAGATTAAACTCGAGGCATGAAACGTATCACCCTTTTTATAATTCAATCCTTTTTATCATGATCGAAGAGTAGACTATATAAAGTAAATCAATATTTGAGCATGGCCATGCATTTCATAGTCTAACTCAATCAAGATGCCCATGGATATCTCAATGTATATCGTAGGGTTAAATTCCGTCTATATCATTCATAATTTTCATTCGATTCGAGATGTATCCAATAATCAACTTTATCGTCTACTCGGTTAAAAGCAACTTTTAATGTTATCAAAATACAAATATACTTAAATAAAATTATAATGATTTTAGTTCTGTGGACCATTACATCACTGTCACTATTAGATTAACTTATTTATACTGTTAATTATATTCCTCGTAGTTTTCTCATGGTGAGTCATTCCAATATGCTATTCTATAATACGTATTTACGTATTGACATTAAAATCACGTATATTAATTATCAACAAGATGTGTTCATCAGTCAGTCAACATACTAGTCTCGATATTTTATTATTGTCCTATATAAACAATAAAACTTGACTAGGGACACTTAAGAATTATAATACTTAATATATTATATATTCTCACGTTCAAGTTACTTACTTGAACTACATTATATTATTGCTTAAATTACGCAGTAAATATAACATAACAAAATATTTTTATTTTAAATAAAAACATCAACAGTGTTATTAATACAGATGGATTGCCACTGGGGCATAAACTATAACACCTATCACGTCCCGTAGAAGCCTCGTGCCACCCTCCTACCTATAGAATAATCAGTTGGACGTGCTCCTCTTGTGTCTCCAGGCACCGCGATGATCTACCCCCATTGGGTTCTTTATCTCCATATGTACGGGCTAGTTCTAGCCATCATGCCATCACGTTATTAAATACTACATCTAATATTTTAATCATGTGTTTGCTTTATCTCATCACATTGCTAATGAAATTGATTATCCTTATATTCACTTTTTATTCAAGTTACTCGGTTCACAATTAGTTGCATACTTTCTTCAATCAGCCCTATGCCGCCGGAGCGGACTTCTTCTTATTATTTATTACATTTATTTGGCTTGATTCTTCTAATTATAAGTCTACTAATAATAAATCTACTTTATTCTTTCTTATTAAATTATAACCTTATCTAGTTAGCACTGTTGCCGCAACCCTTGTTGTGGGTTTGCTTATTAACTTCGTTCTTTTAGCTAAGGTTTATTAATAAGTTCTTCGCCATTAACTATAACTTACTTTATAATTACACTTGTCCCTAGGACAAACTTACCTATTATTTTTCCTTCTCATTCATATAATTAATCATAATTGGTTATATTCCCTATTCATCAAATTTTCCTTAGGTTTGTTAATATGACCCAACTTTTGCTGTTATAACCTTTCTTTATTTACCGTCTTGTACATTTGTTAGACCAAAATCTGGGCCTAATACCCAAATGTTGTATGAAGTCCTCACAATCAGAAATCAAAGATCATAAGATATAGATAAAGCAGTAAAAACAGGGAACACACGAGGTTTTTATAGTGGTTCAGCTCAAACCAAGCCTACGTCCACTTTATCTTTTCTTAAATCCTAAGAAATTACAATTACAATGCTATCTCGCTATCCGTGAGAGCCGTTTATACACAATAGCCTTGTGTTATTATGAAGAAGAAGAGAAAAGAGAGGTGATTTTATACATGAAATCCTCGTGATAGACTTATTTGAGAAGTACACAAAGTCCTTGTGTAATTGGCAATGGAGGTCGGGAGGTGTTAGTGCCAAAAAGCCAAGAGAATCCTTGAAAATGCCCTCAAATGGTGTATTTATAGCCGTTTCCTGATACCGGTTCATGAGACATGTGGCACGCATCCCAAAAATCTCGAAATTTGATGGAAAACTACCAGAAATCCTCTTCAAGTCGTGATATGACACGTGTAATAAGATCCATGCAAGCTGGAGTGAAAATAGCCTTTAGAACAGGTCAAATCCGAGTGCAGCGAGCGTAGGCCCAGGCGGTTCGTGATCAGGGTGTGCACCACGAGCGGATCATGGCCATGAAGATGCTAGTGAGGTGAGCGGTTCGTGGTCCTTAGGTGCATCACGAGCGGATCGTGGGCGAGCCAATGTGGGCAAACCGAGGGGGAGAGCGGAGTCTGGGGCGAGCCGAGGTGGGTCCCGCGATCCGGTCCATGATCCGAGTTGATGATGCTTCATCACTTCATCCAAGTGATTATCAGTCGATACCAGATTACACCCATTCACGGAAGTAGGCATAACTTTCAAACTGTAAGTCCGTTTTGCCCAAATGAAAGCTCTACCTGAAACTAATTCAGAGGTATATAAGAGTTGCTAAGCAAAGCTCCATAATAGAGGTTTTCGGGCCCAAAAGAGGTCATCTGATAGGAGTTTCAGACCAATCTTTGTTTGTGATGCGGCTTCAACCAAATTGCTTCCTGCCTTCTGACGACGTTCTCCATACCCGAGCGCGATGTTATCCAGATATTCCATGTGTGACATCTTTGACCAAAAGGTGTATCAACAACATTCATACTATTTTTGGAAAATATCTCACATACTTCATTAGAATGGTTAACAGAAGATAAAAAGATCTATTTCCATAATGTATATCAATTAAGATCTATAGTTGCAATTTATTTCTTTTATTTTCATTATGGATATATATAATATATATACTACCTGATTAGTGTGTAATACAATAAAAGAACCCCTATTTCACACTACTATTTTTTCTTTTAGTGAAACTACGTTGTTTTATTTTTTCCATAATGGTAACCATGAAAATGTATCATTTTTTTCCAATTCCATCTAACTCGGTCCACTACTAATTTACCCCTTTTTATTTTCTGAGTTAGATATTAATTCCTGTTTTCCATATACCATTTTTATTTACTATGAATTTCCATATAAATTTAGGAATACCAATTCTTTTTAGTTATTTCGACAATTCACTGTAATTCCTTTTTCAACATATCCCATTTACCATTGAATAACAATCTTAAGTATATAGACATACTTAATGTAAATTTCACAATTTCAATATCACATTAATCCTCAATCCAAGTAGAAAATTAATGGAATATATTTATACAACAACAATAATCTTAACGTACTTAAGGAATAGATTAAATTGCAATTGCCATAAAATTTCAATTATTTAACACGTTACGAATTACAAGGTATGTAAACAATAAATGGCGATACCAAACGATTTAATTTGAATCCGCTCAGTTGACTGCTTTCCAACCCTTGAATCTGATTCAAATCTGCAATTATGTGGTCGTTCTAATTAAATCTGGTATTTAGATAACCTCAGATTTGTAAATCTAATGCTAAAAAGAAAGAAACTTAATAATTCATATTTACAAAATTTATCGCATGTAGACAAGAAATCTGAACACCTATATCATAGATCTACATTCTTCGTCTTTATATCTTGAATCAAAATTCCTAAAAACTTATTTTCTTATTTCTAAAAGATTTGGAGGAGAAAGAAAATGGAAAATCCTTGGTGTTGTCTCGTAAAATATGAGTAGGAGGCTCCATGCTAGCCTATTTATAGGTGTACATGAGATTTCGCGCCATCAGATTAAATATAATAAAATCTGAATCGTACAAGTCGAAATATTAATGTTAACTGGATCGGTGCTGGGTCGACCTGGATCAATGGTGAGTCGACCCTTGTGTCGACCCACCTCTAAGGTGTGTCAACCCCTGGGTCGTCCCACCTATGGTCTTGGTTGACCCATGACCTAGCCCATTAACGCTAATTTTGCCGATCTTAAATTTTGTTTAACATCGGCTTTCAATATTCGTTTTCTTTTCGAATATTACTTACGAAAATTATTTTATTCCATTTATAACGTATATTCAATTTCAAATTTCAAACTTATGTGCATTTATATGCGTATAAGTTTTCAAATCTTACTTCGCTAATAACTTCCCCATGTGGGCTCCGTTTGGGACAAGTCATATATGAAAAAAAATCATAAATTGGCGCAAACACAATGGTATATGTTTCAGGGTCAAATTCTAAAATCATATCGATATTTTTCGTCAACTAATTAATTATATACATAAAAATACTTGGTGTTACATATGTGATATTTTTTTCTACTTAATCAAATTGTTTTGTTTAGGGTCAATACATAGAAAAAATAAATGTTTTCATTTTTTATTGATTGCATTAAATTCGGATAATTCCCATTTTTATTTGTTAAATATAATTATTGTTGTTATTCCCCCTCACAACTCATCTAACTTTAGGATATAAATTTGTATTGTAATTTAATATGGCTAAGAAAGAAAATATTTAGTACATCTGAGACAGTCAGATAAACTCAATTGGGTAGTATTTCAAGAGATATAAGTCATAATGTTGATTAATAAGATCGACACTTGGTGGCACTCTTGAAGTATGTTAAAGAAATTAAATTTCACATGCAAAGTTGGTAGATAGGTCTGACTACCATAGTAAAGCTCCGAGATTCGATCCTAGGATCCATCCTTGTTGGCACTAATAGATCATGTTGAAAATAATTTCCGATATCAATTACAAGGTTTTAATGTAAAATTTTATTTCTAACTTCTAAGGAAAGGAATTGCATCTAAAACTACAAGAACGGAGGATACAAAAAATAAAAACATTAAATATTTTATGAGATATAAAAAACAGATATATCCTAATTATTTATAGGAATTTTGTTCTGTAATTTTAAATGTACTAAATGAATGTTTCAAATTGGTGTTCAAAGCAACAACTACCTTAAGTGATTGGAAATTTTTCTTCTAATAAGGAATATGTTAAAGTTTAATTTTGAATAAAATGTGTCACAAAAGTAATTATTTTCTCCTTGTTTAGGTCTTATATGTTAGCTTGACTAAGGTTTCCAAATTCTTGTTTTAATTCAGTTAGTGAGTGTGTGTGTGTATGACTTAATCTAGAAAGTACAAAATTGCAAAAAGTTTTTATAAATAAATTATGTATACAAAATACAAAGAAAGCAAAGCATAATTATCCTATAGTATACATCACTAAAACAATATTCACGTTGTTTAAGTCAAAAATCAATTATAAGGGTGACTTTACTATTTTAAGTCCTAGAATAATATTGGGGTGGTATAATAATGAAAAACTCCAACAATAAATGCAAGATACTCATTTCATTGTTTGGAATCCAATTTCTATTCCAATGTAAATCTAAAGTTTGTACTATAATTCAAATAAAAAAGGAGACTTTATTTCCCCTTAATGTATTGTGGGAAGATTAATATAATCTTCTTATTATAATAATATTTTATCATTAAACGTAAAACTGAATGGTATCTTGTGGTGTAAATTCTTTTTGGGTAATATGTTTATTTTAGGACGAATCTGTTTAGGCACAACAAGCAATTATGTCCTTGTAAGTGATGGAATTCACTACAGCAAATATGTCATGTGACTAATTTTTATACTTATCTTCATTCCAACCATTATTCACTTTTTATTTATCAAAATGCATATCACAACTTGTTCATTTACATATATGGGTTCTTTTTCTATTTTCCTTCTTTTAACTTTCATTTTAATGGATTGAATAGAATTTCAGAAAACACTAATGCTATGTCTTAAATGTAGTTTTATTTTTGTGTTATGCAACATGTGATCTTTTTACTATAACTAATCATTGTTTTTGTGAACCATATTTGTGATCCCGAGTACAAATTTTACAAGCTTTATATGAGAACATAAACGCAACATATTTCATATTAATAAACATTCATATAATCCAACATATGTAAAATCAAATATAATCATATGATGTATTACAATCTCCAATCTTTTGATAAGAATTTCAAATTTCATTTGTTGCAGCCTTTTGAACAATTTTCCACACAAGTTTCCATCCCTTCAGCTGCCAAAATAAGAAATGAAACAAATTCTTTAGTAAATTGAGTAGGATAAGGAAAGTGAAGAACACAAGATGGGTTCTCTTTCATGAACTAAGACCTAAATTTCATGTAAACTAACATTATATATAACATATTGATAAACTAATCACTTAGGCAAACCAGAAAACGCTGAAATAGAATGCCGCTAAAAGATTGTGTCTAAAATATGCAAACAAATTTACACTTTTCGTTTTAATATAAATTTGTACTTACAAAAATGAGGAAAGCACTTTGAAGCAACACAATGGACATTGCAGGGAATATGAAGTGGACCAGCATCGCAAGCAAATTCGCAAGTCATATCGCAAATAGATTCAATAGGTATTGCAATGCCACAGAGTGTATTGCATATCTTTTTACATATACCGGCATTGCTAACAGACACTAAACAAGAAAGTATTGTTACCAACACAAATGCCTTTTGATAAAATTTTGATTCCATTTTAAAAATCGATTGATGATTTGCAAATGTTTCAAGGTTCTTATATAAATGTGTAGGATTATACTATGTAAAGTTAATTAATATTTAATGTATACATGTATTTATTTAAATATTACAATAAATAGATTTTGTTAATTTTAGATATGTGGTCCAATATGTAAAATATTACAACAAATTGGTTCTTCATAGCTTTAGTATTAAATATACACTTTGGACAAAAAATGAATATTCATAATCCTTGCACAAATCATTTATTGTTGGCATAGCAAGTGGGCCTACTTTTTCGTATCCTCAAACAAAGTTAAACGTATTTTTAATTGAAGAGAATGAATGCAAGATATATTATTGGAATAAATAAATGCATCAATGTTATAAAGAAGATCCTTTATCAATGAATGTATATAGTGTTTAATGTGGTACTTTTTTATCCACATAACTCATAATCTGTAGAACGTGGCAACTAGATATATAACCAATTTTTACAACAGATAAAACATGTTATTTTTGTGCCGTTAGGAAATATATAAATAATGATAGTATTTGTGTTCTATAACAAGTAAAAAGTTAACAAAAGCAATTCTTAGTATTTGGCTATCCTTATTTCTACAAAAACAGATGTGTTGAAATTATTTTATATTAAATTCAAGAATATAAAACTATTTAATTTTTCAAGTTACTAATTAGTTTAATGCAAATTTGGTTTTCTTATAACATTAGTATACTCCATTTTCTTCTCGGTGTTGTAAATGTATGCTTATGATTAAATTGTTTGATCTATTTTTATTTTTTGTGTAAGAAAATATATAAAACCATGCAAATTTAATTACTTTTAATTTGTACACCATAAGACATGAGTATGGGTCTTTTATATTCTATAAACATGCTAAATATTTATGACATGTTTTATGCATACAAAAAATTACCAAACAAACATAATTATTTTCCTAAGAAGGGCTATAATTAAATATACTCGCTTTTACTTACCTTTTACTCTCTTGCTTACTATAAACCATTAAATTATATGTAAAGACTCGATAAATTCAACATTTAAGACACATAGTTAATTAAAAATTCGCATTTGAATAAAGGCTTATTAGAATTGAGATTGAAGATTATAATTTTAGTGTATGTTGAAACATGAACTTGATTCTAAAATATAAACCATAAACATTTATGTTTATCGAGAAAATTCGAATGTAAAGAAAAACGATAAGTTAATTTAAATTTTATCTATTGAAACGATCATGAAATCAATAATTTATAGAAACATTGATTCTTAAATATAAAATCTATTACTTGGTAGTTATCTAAATCTATAAAAGAATTTATCAAACAAATGATCGTTGAACCATAATGAAATAAATGATCTTAGAATTTATATATGAACCAATGTAAGGAATGATTTAGAATTGAGATTCTCGTTGGAACTAACTATTTGAAATTCTTAACAATTAAATGTAAGCTGGTTGAACGGGAAATTGAAATATGAAATGAAAACCTAATTGAATTATGAAATATGGTTTGATTTGTTCGGACTAGATAAAATATATAGATTTATAAAATATTTTAGGTCATTATTATTTATATCAAACTATTTTACTCAAACTAAATTAACTCTTACTCTTTTTATATAAAGACGAATAAAACTTATATTAATTTTTTAGAGAAACTGTTTTTCAAATCAGTACTTTAAATAAATCGATTTGTGACAAGGGAAATTGATTTCGAATTTAATGACTACTGTATGTTAAATGTAAATGTTTGGTCACTAAAGAGACTAGAGTCGGATTATCATACTTTCTGCCAATACCGATGCAACTTTACTACATATGCTTGTGGTGGAGAATCCAGACCGAAGTAGGATGGCTTGGAGGCAATTACTTGATTTAAAGAAAAAGAATAATGATGGATAGCCTTGACCTTCAGGTCAAAAATAAAATGAAAAAACTAAGTGCCATAACCAAGAAAAGTGAGGTTGCTCCCCCTATTGGACATGCTTCTTCGATACCACCTCTATTAGTTTGTAATTAATTTGGATGCGCATCCTTTGATTATGAGAGTGTGTTCCAAGGTGGGAGGTAGTTGCGGCTATGTGTTATCACCTGAAAAGTCATGTGACTTAGTGTAGGATCTTTATATATGGAATATAGTGGAATTGTATAATACAATATTTAAGCAAGGATATATTAACTAATATTAAATATCACAGATAAGTAAATGCAGTAAGTAAAGTGACACCAGGAATTTTACACTAGTTCAGACTTCCCGTCCTATGTCCAGTCCCAGACTCCTTCTGGAATTCTACTATCAACATCCTCTCTTCTCCCAGAGGAACAGGTTCTATGACGACCCGCCCTGCACCAGTCGACATTCCCTTAGAAATGCGTTGTGTCAGTGTCCAACTAGCACGAAACAGTCGTCAAAAGAAAGGGATTTAAAACTGTGAATCATCAAAGAACCTGTAGTATATCTCATAGTGCATGGAATAAAATATAATAACAATAACTTTACATAAAACAGGCGAGATAGTGCATAAGCTGAAAACTAAATCATCATAGCAGCGAAATCCAAAATACAGCTTATGATCAAAACCATCATTATTACAACTTCAAAATACTATCTCTAAAGCTAAGTAAAAAGGGTACACTACTAATGCCCAAAACAGTAACCAGCAACAACACAGGGAGAATATATGTAAATAGTACATGGAAGCCTCCTGCTCATCTCTGGACATCTACTCATGCATAACCACCTAACCTGTCTCTAGTCTACTCGTTTAGGAGCACCCAGAGTAATAAGAAGATACATAAAACTATGGATCAGTAAAAAGTCTGGTATGAGCGATAGCAGCAAAACAGAAAAATAACAGGTATAAATAATCATACCTGAACCTGGACCTGCAACCAAAGAGTTAGCACAACAAGATGTACAATACTCTAAGGTAACACTGGCATATAATGTAAAAGTGGGAGTGTGCGTGTCATGGTGATAGCAAACATCAAACATAGCAATCATCCTCACATCTCTCACTCAATGCGTAAAGCATACGATATCCACCTCTTTGATCACCAGAACCATTTGGGGCCATAACAGAGCCTAGCTCCATCCAAACCTTACTACGACCACTTTTCCTTTAAGGGTCCTGATAGAGTTCGACTCCATACAACTTTGACCCCACCGCACTGGTCCATAGTCAATGCCCTACACATCAATAGTGAATCAAAGCTATAGATATTAATAACACTTTTGCACATGTCCCGCAGCAAAATCCAACTCATGAAGCTAACCCATTGGTTCCCATCTGGATCCTGGGTAATAACTTCCCATTTGGACTTCCTTTGCAACTTGGGTTTGGGTCGAAATGGAGTTGGTGTTCAGAAGAGTTGTCGTATGGTGGTAGTGGAGGCTTGAACTCGGTTCGGTTCGGTCTGTGGTCATTGCCTCGGTTCGGTCGTGCAGCTCCATGGTGCGGTTTGGTTCGATCTCTCAGGGTGCGGTTCAGTTCGATGCTCCTGAAGCTGTTCGGTTTGGTGCTACTCCGGTTTAGTGCTCCATTCAAACTCCAACCCTATTCCAATCCGATCCAATCTTCCTTGTTGCCTCTTTCATTTGCACACACCAGAATATGCTATGCTCAGGTTTGATTCGTCCTTCTCTCTAGACTCCCGGTCCGGTTCAGTTCGGCTATACCAATCCGACCCCCTTATCCGATCTGAAACGAATTCCTATAGCATTTCCAGCAATCTACTTTGCATTCATTCTCGCAATATGACGGTGTTTTCGACCATTGTAACTTTTCTAAGAAATCATAAAACATTCCAAAGAATAGTAACATATAGGATCAATCAACAAGGTCAAAACATCAAGCATATAGGTTATTTAGATCAAACATACCCAAAATCCATGATTTTCCCCTTAATCCCCTTAATCATGTTTTAGCTATAGGATCAGCAAACTTAATCCAAATTTTTAACCAGTAACATAAAATAATATTTCAGAATTTTTACATATTTTTCCATAATTTTATCATGCATAATTTCGCTAATAATCATTAATCACCCCTACTTAGCCGTAATTAGTGAATAAGCATGCTAATCACTCACCTTAGCCGCAAATAAATTTCAGATCTAAAACTCTACCTGATTTGGCATGGTTCCTAATGTATTCAAGTAGCTCTACCCCCAATTTGATGTTAATTTGCCTTGATTTGATGTTGATTAGCTTAATATTGGATTAGAAAGTGATTAGGGATGAATTTAGAAGGTGGAGGCCATTACTAGGGTTCAAAGAATGTAAATGGAGGCTAGAAAACTGAAATGAAATGTCTTCTCAAACCCTTTCAGCCCTCCTATAACCCTAATCCTGAAATGGTTTATGGGCCTAACCGTTAATCACCTAATTAAGCCCGATTAAGCTGTTTTTCTATCTTCAAACCTTATTTCAGTCATATATCCCAAATGGTAAGTCTGTTTGATAAATGTGACCACTTTACGGAAAGGTAAACCATCATCTGAATCCAATGGAAATGGTTTCAGGTCAAAACTCCTTACCAATAAAAAGTTATTGGAGAAAAAAATTCGCTACGGGAAAAACGGTCATTTAAAATTCAGCAAAAACCGTAAACATGGGAAATGACTCCAATAGTTGTTCCCCAAAGTTACACGACCATATGACTTTGTATGTGAATAAAATAAATGTTTTATGATCCCTCGATACGTAGAATGCGGGTCGTTACACTCTCCCCCCTTAAGAAATTTCTCCCCCGAAATTCCTTAACCAAAACATACAATGGTGTCCCGCATACCTATCAACCATTTACAAACAGTCAAACATATACAATCACACAACAAGCTTATCCTAGCGTTCGGTTTACTAACAAGGAAAAACTATATCGCGATTAAAATGTTACGAGGCAAAGAGTTCCGGATACGACTTTCTTATACTCTCCTCTGTTTCCCAAGTACAGTCATTCTCATTATCGCCCCACTAGACCTTGACTAGTTCCACTGTAACACCCCATAATTTTAAACATTAAAATTAACAAAGTTAAGAATAATTAATTGTTAAAGTGAGAATTAAGGGAAACGGGTTACACCAGTGCGTTCGTCTCGAAATTCTGCTTGGAATAGAGTCCAAGTTTTCGAAAATCGGACTTTGTATGAAGAAGTTATGGCCCTCAAAACTTTCATAAATTTATAAAAAACAATTCAGAAAATTAAATACCAAGGCAGGTCGACCAGGGGGTCGACCTACCCCAGGCCAGGTCGACCAGGGGATCGACCAGGGGGTCGACCTCCCTGTATATAGGTCGACCTATGGCCCCAGGCAGATCTAAAAACAATCAATCCTGACTTGTTGTTGAGTCTTACCTGACCTGTTGCTGAGTCATTAGGGCTGATGTGGGTATTCTGGATAATTCTATTTTGTCTGGATGGTCCGGATTAATTCTAACTTAATCTAAAGGCTTAGGTTGATTTAAACTTCTTAAAGAGTGCCTATACGCAAACCCTAAACCTAAACTAAATCAGTCACTTAGCCACCATGCTGCTACTAGGATAGTTCTTCTTCCTAAAGCTTAGGGATTAGCAAGTCAGAATTCTAATTCAAAAGACGAACAAATCATTCTCTTCTCTAACCTATCTTTGTAAGTACTATTTCTTTCACAATATAATTAATAAATTAATTATGATGGGTTGTAATTGGATTATGAGAACATGTCTGTTGAATCACGTGATGCTGTTTAACTTTGTTGTCTTATGTTGGTAGATCTATTTCATATTTAACTTGATTCATTTTATATGTTAAATCATATGTGAATTTTATGCAAGTTTGGATGTTAAATCATATGTTAATTTATATGTGAATCTTATGCAAGTTTGGGATATTAAATCATATGTTAATTCATATGTGAATTTTATGCAAGTTTGGGATGTTAAATCATATGTTAATTTATATGTGAATCTTATGCAAGTTTAGGATGTTAAATCATATGTTAATTCATATGTGAATCTTATGCAAGTTTGGATGTTAAATCATATGCTAATTCGTAAGTGAATTTTATGCAAGTTTGGGATGTTAAATTGTATGTTAGTTTGAATATGAATCTTATGCAAAGTCTATATGTGAACTGTACACAAGTTTATATAAGTGAACCAAGTATATACATATGCTAGTTTATATACAAAAACATGTGGTTAATTCATATGCAAGTTGTAGAAATCCATATGCAGGTTTAGGTGAAAAACTATATTTACATTTTTGGGTGAAAATTATATTCACATATGCAAGTTAAGTGAGACCCATAATTTATATAAGCAAGTTTACTCACATTGGACGGTTATCGTTAAATAACGATAATTGGTCATTGATTTGATTCAGGCGTTTAATTTCAGCATAAATCCAAACGAGCTCTAATTCACTCCCAATCAGTTTCATTACGTAGCCTTCTTCCATATGATCCTAAGGGATCTTATTTCGCTGAATTTCGATCGCGTATGATAAAAATATTAATATTACAAGTCATATACTAATTTAATTTTAAAATAACTTGATTTGTTTTCAAATTGGGCTTCACCTACTAACGGCCCAACCCATCCTTAAATACCGACGCGTTCTTCTTTCCTGTAAAGAAATCCTCCTGCTCGTGTACACCCTTCATTCGCCATTTCCGTTCATAAACCCTCCCCATTCTCACTCGTCTTGGCACGAACTCCGCACTGAAACCTCTCACCTTCTTCTCTTTAAAAACGCTTTATCATCATACTGGAAACACATAGCTCGATGGTACCACCTGAGTTCCGTTCGAATGCCTCCCATTCACTCTTCATATACAGGTAGCGAACTGGTTTTTTTCTTCTCGAATCCATTTGTTGCATGTCACGAGTACATTACAGTACCCCATGCTTTCGTAAGACCTTCTAGTCCCTCTTTCTCACAACTGCTTCACCGTTGGTCCCCACAACTTCTCTTTACCAACACAGGATCCCTCTTCCCAACGTCTGTCCCACTCCTCATTGTTATTTCCGTAACTCGCACCCTCTTCAGATTTTCATATCTCCAGTATTTATATTTCAAAACAATCCCTCCTAGTGACGACGGCACATCATACCTTGGCGCTATTTTGGGTTCGTACCTTACAATTGATTCGGATGGTTTTCTTTAATAATTGTTTTGAAGACATTAAGTTACGGCTTGAATTCACAAACTGGAAAGAGGAGACTGCAGGGTTCGCATATATAGAGGAAAATATGACTTAGCAATTAAGGAACTAGGTAGTTTGCGTCTATGGATATAGCTGGGTAGGTTTGCGGACTTCTGTTTACTTGGACATGAAGTATTGGGTTAATGAGACATGACAAAACATTCCTCAATCACCATACAGTAAAATCTTAGTATTTCATGATTTACGTTTGAGAACCATGTACCTATCACACTTAAAATGTCTTCACTTTGGTTACGTTTTAGCTAGCTTAGGGGTGAAGTATCCTTATTTTATTTTTAACTTTGTTCAGGCAAGACGTTTCTAGATGACTAGGGTACAGAGATTTAATGGAGACAGTGACTATTCATAAATGGGAGGCTTGTTGTCTTGCGTTTACACATGGAAGGAAGAACACAATGGTATGGCATATTGATTTCTTAGTCTTAGGCATATGGGTTTGTGGGTATTACGTTTTATATATGTACGTGGTGCCTGGTTATCCACAGTCCAAGGAAGCAAATGATACTTTCCGCTTTCATGCAATTGGTTGATTCTTTGATGGTGCAAGATGTAATGCGATCGGTATGGTGCAATTCCTACTGGACATAGTAGCTAGGATTAGGGTAGCTGTTCATTTTTATATATATTTTTATCAGATCGACTTTACTTCAGATTGAAGAAATGGTGTACCCTATCGGGTAAAACTTCATTCACTTGCGGACCACTATGGACAAAGATAACAATACTGTTGAGACGATCAATCTGCCACGATCCCAAAAATATAATAATATAGGTCCGTTAACTTATTCTGTGAAACCCCGAAATGTTGATATAGGGTGTAAAATACTCCAAAATAAAAATTGCTTATTTTCCAAAATAAAAATTACAGTAAAACTCTAAAAATTAAATTATAACTACGTCTAAAAGGATTTCTCCAAATTCGAAGCCAATATTTAATTATAATTAAACATATTGTTATGGCTTATAAACGAATCCACAACGACTATTTGAAATTTTGATTTGGATATAAATAAAAATATACCCGACGAAATCCTGATTTTTCTCTTCCATTAGAAAAATATACTTCACCAGCTCCTACCGTTTCTTGTTTCACAGAAATCCGGCTTAAAACAGATTGTGTATATCCAATTGAAGTTCAAATCGCCAAATAGCGAACTACCGCGCAATTTCGAGCTCGATTATAATTATAATATAATTTATACGTTCAATTGTCGTTCAAATAATGTATTCGTTATCCTAATTCAAATTATAAACTGAATTACATATTTTGAATTTGCCCAATTCACACTGTATTGCCATTTTAGCTAATTCTGATTATTTCAGAATTAAATATATTATTTAATTATTATATTAATAAAATATGCCAAGTTATTTAATTAAACCACCATTAAATCCTCTAAATTATTATATAAATAATTAAATAAATTAATCATTATACTGCAAATTTACGCGACATTATATCAAGTAAGCTGCATGTAAAGAAGGTTTAGCTCATTGTGAGAGAGCTCCCTATCCTGACTCTAGGTCATTTGAGCAACTCGCTCATCATATTTGGACTGTAATTTACATAAAAGTTAGGTATTGTATTGTTTCACAGAATTATAAAATTGCGAACTATAATATAAAACTTTTGTTGATTACATACAACAAACTGTTCCGAGTACTCATCAATCCATCCCCCATCTATAGAACCGTCCGGTTTCTCAACATAATGTGTTCGAATATAAACCTACATGAATGTTGGTGTTCGACCTTGTTCTTTCTCCTAAAAAATAAAAACAATTTATCATGTCTTTATTTGGATTGTATACTATTGTTAGTTAATAATTTAAACAAGTGCCATATCGTTCATCCATTGTGTCATTGACTTAGAACCACATCTATATGGCCTTGGAATTTTTTTGCGAGCAATTGAGTTTATTTTTAAAGCTCCTTCACATCCTCCCTCTCCCAGTAGGCTAAAAAAATTTGACATACCTCATCTGTTAAACACGCATTCTTCTTTTTATGTCTTTTATGTCTCCAACAATCCACCTATATTTCAAAGAACACTTTTGATCCCATAACAGCCTCACATCAGTAAAAGAAGTAGTGGTATCCCAAGTGTGCAATGCCTACAAAAGATTTTAGGATCAAATAAATAAACTAAAAAACTTAATCATGAATGGACTAAATATTGCAAGAACCTGAATTTCAAAATTATTCTACCTTAAACTTGTCAAACTAATGATCAATGATCCTTAATATTAGCAGGAGTCATACTGAAACAAGGCTAAAATGATGTCAGACGAGCATTAAGCATGCAAGATATAATAAGAGATGTCAAGTCATTATTTGCGAATTCCCAGCTGTTAACGCAGAAATTAGAGTAAATATTGTCATGCATTATTAAAATATACAATAATTCGAAAATTTTAAAAAATTTACTTACTCGCCACTATTCCTACAATAGATGTACATGGTACCGACTGAAGAAGTCAAGCTAGTCTGCGACACTTGTCCAGATTGCCTAAGGGTGTCTTAATCATGATCACATCCATCTGAAGGGGTGGATTGTTGATCGATAGAGGGTGACATTTGTTCGATCAAACCAAAACCACGTCCACTACCACCACGACCACCACCATCACTACGACCACTCAACTATTTCCTCCAGTACACCATAATAATCTATTGTGTCATCATCGTTGTTCCCACCTTTGATGCAAACTCCACTATTAACAGTTGTCTTTTTCTTTCCATATTCTTCTATGTGGAACTCAAATCCATTTATAAACATTATTGGACATATTCTGTAACTAGTACGCAGACCAAAAGCAAGTTTCCTATAGCAAATGTCGGTGATGTTGTTCGTATCAACCTATCAATTTGATATAAATACACAAGTTAATATATAATATATACCGTGCAAGGTTAAAATAACATGACTTATCATACTTACGTATTGTTTAAACCATCCCTCAAATTCTTTACAAAGTTTAGCATTGGGATATTCACTTTCGAACTTGTTGTTTAAATGAAATACACATGTCAATATCTAAGTAGTATTATGTGTAGCTTGAAGAGATTGACATTAATTTAAGTTAATGAATAATCAAATTGTTATAGTACCTTATAAGATCAGCTAACTCATTGCAATTAAGAAGCACAGTTGCATTGGCTAGATTGTAATTCTTTGTTGTAGCGAAGCCTTTAACATTCTTCCATTTACCAGATGAACGCCCTTGTTTTTTGAATACTGAGAGAACGTTATCGACTGAATCATCCATAATATCATTTTCATTGCAATGACCATGATTAAAATTTAAATTCACATGACCATCGAAATAATGCCTAAAAAATATGAATGTTTCTTCAATAATGTACGCTTGACAAATAAAACCTTCAACACGTGCTTTCTGCTTCACCTTGTTCTTTAGGTGGCCCAGATACCTTAATAGGAAAAATGTGTGAAACTAACTATGACATGTTCTATATTTAAGCATTGCGTAAATAAATATAATTACTACATACCTCTCAAAAGGATACGTCCATCCATACTGCACTGATCCTCGTAGTAATGCTTCAGTTGGTAAATGTACTGGCAAATGTTCCATGCAGTTAAAAACTCCAGGAGTAAATATTTTCTTCAATTTAAATATTAATTTGGATACAACTCTTTTCAACCTTCTGCAAATGGTTTTTACATAGAGTTGTCGAGCATATATCTTTAAAGAATAAACTGAGCTCCGTTTTAGGAATCCAAACCATTTGTGGTAAAAGCTCTTTAAACATTATCAGGAATAGAGTCTCTAAAAATACATGGCAATCATGACTCTTCATACCTGATAGAATAAGATACTTCATATCGACGCATTGTTTCATATTAGAAGAAATCCCATCGGGGAATCTCAAAGAATCAACCCGCTCTAATAATTTTATACAACGAATCATATCCAGCTCATAACAAGCAAGAAGTTTGAAGTTTGGACGAATAGGATTAATCCAAAGCTCTGGACGATTGCAATAGTATTTGACATCTTTTCTTGATCTCAAATCATCTTTGGTTTTTCCTTTCCAATTCATGATTGTATGGTAGAAATTCTCAAATATTTTTTTTCAATATGCATCACATCTAAATTATGTTGAATTTTTAGATTCTTCCAATATGGCAATTCCCAAAATATATTCTGTTTGCACCAATTGTGATAAGCACCTTTGCCATGAATTTTGGGCTCTTTGTTTAATGTCTCACGTAATTTTGCATAATCTTGTACAATATCAAATATCTCTTCTCCATTCAAAAAAGTTAGTGGTTGCAAATTATAGTTTTATTTCTTTCAAAGTTTTTCTTATCACGTCTAAATGTGTCACTTGTATGTAAAAATCGACGGTGGCAATCCCACTAACACTGCTTACCAACATGCTTTAGTGTAAATGCTTTTGTTGAATCCATGCACACAGGACAAGGTAATTTACCTCCCGTACTCTAGCCCGAAAGCATCCCGTATGCGGGAAATTCCTTATCATTCATAATATACAAGAAAATAGTTTGAATATTTCCTTTTTGATATGTCGTACGTGTCAATACCCTCTACCCACATTTTCTTCAGTTCCTCGATTAAAGGTTGCAAATAAACATCTATTCTGTTTTTCGTATTTTTGGATACAGAGACAATTAGGGTTTAAAACATGTATGGATTTTGCATACGCATCCAAGGAGGTAAATTGTAATTTGACCCTAAATGGGCTAGACCAAGTGGAGTATTTTTTACCATACTGGCTAAAAGGTTGGAAACCATCGGTGCATAAACCGAGCCTAATATTTCGTGATTCATTGGCAAAATCAGGATATTTTTCATCGAAATGTTTCCATGCTTCTCCATCTGCAGGATGACCTAAAACTCCTTCCTCTTGAACTCATTCACTATGCCATCTCATGTGCTCCACTGTGGCATAAGACGAATACAATCTTTGTAATCTAGGAATAATCGGAAGATAATGTAAACGAGTAGAAGACACACCTTTACCGTTACTTTTTTTCCTTTCGTATCTTCCTGAGCCATAAAATTTACATTGTGAACGGTGTATGTCTTCTTTCCAATATAGCTTACGACCACTTCGACATGTACCTATCTTTTCATACGGCAATTAGAATGCGGACACTTGTTTTTTTAATTGATACCAGTTTTCAGCCAATCTAGTTTGCAAACCTAATGGGAGCACATATTGAATTAAACTAAGAACGTCATTCATTAATTTTTGGGTACTGTTGTCTGTAGATTTTATTGTAACTAGCCTAGCAGTCACTGCCAACTCTGTCACAGGACATCCATCAAAAAGAGGTTTTTTGTATGCTTCTAACAAATTAAAAAGAAATTTAGCTTTCATATTTGGCTCTTCCTCTACATCCAATGAATTAAACAACATGCCCGGACCAGCAGCATCAATAACCATTTCAGGCATTCTATTTTCGGTAGTAGTAGTAGACTCATCAACTCAACATCAAAATTTACGTTATCATCCTCAACATCTATCGACGTATTAATAACGTTCACCGTATCTTCACCATGATGTATCCATACATAGTAATCATCCATAAAACCATTTTTAGTCAAATGTCTTTGGACAATTCCATGAGGATGATGTTTCGTAGCTTTGCATTTGTTACAAGGACAATGGATTTCAGTTATGTTTGTTCCATTGGAAGATGTCACTAACATGAACTCATTTAAAGCTCTAAAAAATTGAAATGGAATTGTTTGTCTATGTCCAACATCTTTGTACATCCAAGCGCGACGAACTTTCAATTGTTCCATCTTCTACTGCATAATTAAGACATGTTATATAATAAGATGAGTACATATATTATTATTATTATATAGAACTATTGTAATAACCCGGAAATGCGAGCCAATTTAAAAATTTTGTTTTGGCAATTTTAATGAAGTTTGAAAATTTAAAATGATTTATTTTAAATAATAACAACGAAAATTTATTTTGAATAGAATTCGAACGTATATATTTATATAGATCGTTGTTAGAATATAAATAATTATTTATAATTATAAAAGGAATTGAAAATGGCGCGGTAGTTCGATAATTCGATTTCAAATTTCAATTGAACATACCAGGTGCAAAATAAACCGGATTTTAGTGAAACCAAAAAATAATAGAATTTAATTGAGAATATCTTTCCAACGAATCTGAAAAATCAAAATTTCATAGCGGGGATCAAAAGATATGTCCAGTTGAAAATTCTGAATAGTCGCTATGGAATTCAGGCCCTTAAAAATGGGAATTTTGCAAACGACCTCGGTTTTTGACGAAACCACTTTTGTTAGATCCACGATGTCAAATTATTGCTAAGTTTCAAATTTCATAATTTTTCGATTCAATATGTGAGCTTGGCAAAGGAAAACGCGTTTGACCAGTTTCAATTGTTTTTAATCGACTAGAAAATGACCATTTTTCAAACGGTCTCAGAATTTGACGAAACTAGTTTTGTTAGGATCGTATCGTCAATATGAAGCTAGAAAATATTTTTTTGGAATTTTTCGAGTTTGTATGTGGTCCCAGTAAATTGAAATGTGCGTTTAAATTGAATATATAAAGATTTATATTTTAAATTCAACGGAAACTAATCGTAACGGTCGGATTGGCCTGTGATACATATCCCATTGTGGTCGAAATGGGGGTAATTAGCTAGGGGCGTTAGTCGTTGGGTCTCGTTTGGGGTTCAAAATAAAAAGCTTACGTTTTGAAAATAAAAAGGAATTAAATATTATAATTACATATTGAAAGTCAACCCCCTCCATCTCATCTCTCCTTCCACCGATCAGTTTCATTCAGAGGAAAAAAATCGAGGAGGACCACGACTCAGCCCACGCCACCGACGATGGACCGCCGCCCCTCCCCAACGTCCGATCCTCCTCTGCCTCCTTTCTCGCAGCGCACCGTACCCCGCCACAAACCCTAAACCGCATCTCGCCTGGACCCCACATCCGCCGGAGCTCCCCTTTCTCTCCCTCCCCACCTCCTCACTTCGGCGCTACAACACCCGACGCCACCCCAACCACCTGCGGTAGTGTGGAAACCCCCCCCCCCCTCGCCGTACTGTAAGCCCTCTCTTATTTTTAATTTTTTTAAACTTTCGCTCTTCCTTTTTCTTTTGCTGATTATTTTTATATGAAAAGTATGATTCTTTATATTGAAAAATATATGATTTTTAATTCATGAAAGAAGAGATTTTTGAACATGAAAAGTTAATATTTCTGAATATGGAAATATAATATTTTGAACATGAAAAGAAAATATTTTTGAATGTGAAGTAGCGAATACATAAAAATATGATTTTTATATTATAGAAAGAATAAAAATATGTTTTTTATATTATAGAAAGAATAAAAATATGATTTTTATATTATAGAAAGAATAATAATACGATTTTTATATTATAGAAAGAATAAAAATATGATTTTCATATTATAGAAAGAATAAAAATATGATTTTTATATTGGTAGAGTATTAAAAATATGATTTTTAATGTATAGAACATCATATTAAAAATGTGATTTTAATATGAACCGCGTGGAGAAGACTACGTTGGAAGTACGGGCAAATCTAGACTGTTCTGAATTTCAGAAATTTCTATGGAGGAGTGGAACCCTCGGTGAGAACTTCTCACTTTAAATTTTCTTTTCTAGTTATATATATACTAGGATGCAGACGGTGCTTAGTAGCACCCGACACCCGTCGTCCACAGACCATGGACGGCTTGTATGCTTGTTTGATGTGTTGTGAAATTTGTTTGTGATGTGGATGTGAAATCGATAATATAGATTAATGTGTTGAAATAAATTAATTATCGTTAAAAATATAATTTTTAACGTGAATATGAATATAGTGAATGTGAACAAATAAATATTCATTTACAAACCGGACGGTTTGTTTATGTACACCCGTTTGAAGGATATTGATTGGGACAATAAATTTTACACATCGCCCAACTACACAAATAAAAATTTGTGTTTGTTGATTTGAAACCCCACACGGGTATTGGGATAAAATACGGCATACACTAATCCCAATAATTAGTTGTATGTCGATCGATTGGTCGACAGGCTGTGTAAGCGTTAATTATTTATATTTGATGCTTATGCAGTTGTGTGGTGCACTTTGGATGATGGTTGATTGTTTATCGTTGCTATTATATACACGTGTTGAATGGAATCCATATAATTAACATTATATGGTAATTGATTAGGCCTTATTCCAATTGGGAAAAATAAAGAATATTAGAATATGAAAATAGTCATGTGTCGACGATGCTCATGTGTTGAGAATATTCATGTGTTGAGTAAAATATTTTAACAATAAAATTTACATCTTTATCATATTTAAGATTAGAAACTACTTTACGATTGGAGTTTGATTAAAAATCAAACGATAGATACCATAATTTTATAAAATATATTACATAACAAAAATAGTCAGGTGTTGAAAGTACTCATGTGTTGAGATTAGTCATGTGTTGAAAGAAATATAGATTCATGTGTTGAATAGAATAAATATTCATTTGTTGAATAGAATAACGAATTTATTGAAATATATAAAGCCGTGTTGATTAGATTGACGCCATTTTGACGGGAATGATATTTATATCGATTATATTCGTTTTTATAATGAATATTGAAAAATGATTTCAAAATCGAATATTTTGAAATGGAATTAGAATTCGAATTGAATTGAAACGAATTAGATTTTGAATTGAATTGAAACGAATTAGAATTCGAATTGAATTGAAACGAATTAGAATTCGAATTGAATTGAAACGAATTAGAATTCGAATTGAATTAAAACGAATTAGAATTCGAATTGAATTAAAACGAATTAGAATTCGAATTGAATTGAAATGAATTCGAATTGAAATTGAATTGAATTGAAAACGAACTGAAATTGAATTCAATTTTGATTTGAATTTGAAATAAAGTTGAAATCGTTTTTAAAACGAATTTAAAACAATTTATAAAATACGTTTTAAAAAGGAAATTGATGAAATATATAATATATATATATATATTATATATATAATGGCCTGAATAGAACGCGCCGCGCCGCGGCAGTTCGTGAATTTCGACCATTGACTTCGAATTGACGTTGAGGGAGATCCGACCGTCGAATTCTCCTAAAACCGGAACCATTGGGTTCGTATCGAAAAGAGCTTTCCAATGAATATTAGAAATTTGAAATCTAATGGTTGGATTTGGAATTATGTCCAAATCAAATTTGGAAAAGGTCGCTGTAAGTGCAGTTCGATGGCCGTTGATGGAAATCGACTGTATGGGCCTTGATAAAATTATTAAAAGTATCAATAATTAGTGTAAAATCATAAGAAATGATTTGGAAAGAACTGGGATGAAAAATTCCACATTTGAAAGCATAAAAATATATTTTTATCGAAATAAACTAGTTTTGAACTAGAATTAAAATCAATTTATTTTTGAAATAAATAAATTGAATTTGAAAGTGGTTTTGAAAATAATCAGAATTCCCAATATACAAATTGGAATGGATTTGAATCGAGATTATCTTCGGAATATTTCGATGTTGGAATTCGTGATTATACAGATATGTTTGTGGAAATTTGAAAGATATACTTTATATCGTTATTTCCAATACGATATTTGTTGGTCGTAGAATTTGATGTTGAATATAAGCCGATATATTTTCTATTCAGAGCCTTGTATTTAATATCAAATGTGATTTGGGTTTGTCGTGAATGGTGGCTTCATTAACACTGTTCTTAAACCCAGTTGAGAAAAAGATTAAATCTATCTATTTAGATTTAATGAAGTGTACCAATTAAATGATATTTAATTGGAATTGAATTTGAAAGTGATTTTGGGTTTATCGTGAATCGTGTTTTAGGTGACATTGGTTCTTTAACCCAGTTAAAGATAGGATATTGATTTGGGGGAAAGGTTAAAACAAAGTGGAGTTTAATGAATCTGTAGTTAAATTGAAATGTGAATTGATAATTTAAATTATCAAATCTGAAAAGTGATCGAGAATGGAGTATCACCAGTTTTGCTCCACGGCGATAGTTAAACCTTTAATTAGATTTGAGCGTGAAATGGTAATTAATTTTACCGATAACACCGTGGTGTTAGATATGGAGTATTACCAGTTTTTCTCCATGGGATGAATAGGTTGGGATTGGGAAATAAAATAAATAATTACTTCGGTGTGGTTCGCTAATCCCGACGAGTTTGGAAAACCATAATATGGTTTGAAATGATATCCAAAGGAAGATTAAAGAATAAATTTAGAAGAATTTATCTTTGATAAAATTAATGGGAACCTTTCCCTAGGAATGTGAAAATTTGAATAAAAGAATATTCTGGATTGGAATGAGGCGTATGTTGGGTTTGTGTAACATTTGTTTATTATATACGTGGGTTATTCAGAAAGGCCGGGTTTATACCCATTCTGAATAACCGATTCGACGGTAAGTCGAAGATGAAGACGGTGGTTGAAGACCGGAAATCTTCACATCATTTGGGTGATTACTGATGATCTTGATTGGGTTGTACACCCAAGATGTGGGAATCAGTTGGTGATCGTCCAGACGTACTTGGAGATGGATGGATATGCGAGGAAAGTGCCTCCGGTTTCGTTCAGACCCAGAACGAACTTGTAAATGGACTGTGTGTCTGACATTGGATTTTATTCTGTGTTGATTGATCTCTATTAAATATACATCTGTTGGGTGGCAGAGAATTTATTCTCTTGCTTAACGCCCCTCTCTGAGACGTACGAGCTCATAGGTTGTATATCGATGGACATCAGTCGCATGGAGTGAATTTCCTGTGTGGCATGCCTAAGTGGCAAATGATCAAGGCTTCTATTGAAAAGCAAAGACTTGTGGTTGATGATCAAAGCACGGCCTGTGTGGCGCAGTTTTGTGTATAGCGTTAATTCGCGAGCCTCACACCTCGGTATGAGTCAAAAACGAGGTAGTGACTACAGGGAGAGCACGACGTTTCTTTCTAGCTAGTGGTGGTGTTAGTGCTTAAACTGGCTTACATTTATGTACTTTTCACTTTTGTGGTTTTAGGAATGCGAGGCGCCTCGGATATAGGTCTGTTAGGACCGGGAAATGTGTGTTCAGGAATAACTAATCCTCAAAAGTAAGAGAGTACCGGCCCTGAAGATCCAAGGATCATAATGGGGTCCTGAGACATTTGCTAGAGTGTCTCGAACGGAGAGGAGCTTGCCCCTTGCCTCGACTCATGACGGAAATCCAATTTCCAACACGTGATATTTCGGTTTTATTTGTAGAACCTAGTATGGCGACATAGTGGTATGGGTCATTAATGCCGTGTATGATTGATATTTATGATTGAAATTGTTTTGACACTATACATTTATTATAGTATCAAATAATGTGTTTTTAACGTATCAAGCATGCTTTGGCTATTATAAAGTAAAAACCCTATCCTCCGGCTTGCGTTGCATTGTGTGATGGGACCTGGGTCTTATAATAGCTTCATTTTTCCAAAAAGCATTGCGCTGTTTTGATATATGCACTAGTCTTCTTGGGAGGAAACCTGTTCCGTGTTATACGGCGTGGTCCCTTGAACTACTCTCTTTTAAAATAAAGATTAATAACTATTTTAGTTCTCACACCAGTCACATGACTGACCTGGAGTTTATTGTTTTAACCTAAACTCTGGGTGCCCCTATTTTCTACACGGGCCGCTAGTAGTTTTGGTTTTGCAAATTTATATTCACAGGATCCTGGTTTACAGCTGGAATGATATCCGGAAAGCTCTGTATCCGTGTATCACCTTCAGTTGTGTTTTTTATTATTTTCCGCTGCTTTGTAATTTATTGTAACCTCTAATGTATATCGATTGTGTAATATTTATTCATACTCTGTATATTCTTATATCTGATGGAATTGTTGTAATAACAATGAAATGTTCTTCTGTCTGCGTTCTTTTGTGTGGTGTTCTCAAAGTATCCGCTCTTTCCTTCACGGGGAAGTAACGGGTCCTTACAGTGGTATCAGAGCTTTGGTTTACAGAGCTCGAGAACAAGACACATTAGAACCAAACGAAAGAATTCATCAGAAATTGGATTAGTAATATCCAATGAGAATGGCTCGTTAGAGATGGGATCAGTAGTATCCTAGAATGAGTCAGAAGTGTATATTTTTAAGAATAAAAATTAAAACAAACTTTGTTTTGAAAATTTAAACCCTGTTATTCGTATTTGAATATATATTTATATTGAATTTGGACAATCCAATATATAAAGATTTTGCATATACGTGTCATGAACGTATATTCGAAGTTTTAATATACTGGATAGACATAGAATCGCACTATAGTAGCCCGGGGATGATTCCACTGATGACGTACGACATCAGTGGTTTATTTTCGTGTTTCGAAGGTGTGATTTCTATATATTTCCATTAGACTGGTGTGAGAACCAAAACTAGATAGGTTTATTGTTGTGATTTGGCATCAAAACATGATTTTCTGTATATATATCAATTATGAATTTGAAATGATAATCAACTAATTGATTGATGGTTGTGTTGTTTGTTTATTTGTTTGATAATTTTGAACCATTTAGCCTAATGGAATCGAGTATTGAACTGTATTGAAAAATGATCGCAGTTGCATACGTATACATGTACTTACATTGAACAGGTCATAGCAAGGAGGCTAGAGGAGAAGAATAAAATTGTTTGCCCGACAAATAGGTACATGTTTACCATAATTTACTATTTTGTTTGGGTAATGATGATTTTATGAGCCGCTTGGCTTTTTCTTTTTCTTTTTGATTGAAGAAGGCCATGGGAGGCTATATGAAATATCCCGAAGTCCCCGGTGCAGGGGAGGTTATGGCGAAATTTTTCGGAAATTTAGGGTGTTAGCCAAAATTTTGAAAATTTTGAAAAGTTCTTAGAAACTGAAAAGTTGAAGAACATAAGCCGTAACGAAAACAATGAAAGTTGAGCTGATTAGTTAAACAACTTTCAGCTTCGTTCCTTTTCGGGGACGAAATTTTTTAAGTGGGGGAGATTGTAATAACCCGGAAATGCGAGCCAATTTAAAAATTTTATTTTGGCAATTTTAATGAAGTTTGAACATTTAAAATGATTTATTTTAAATAATAACGACGAAAATTTATTTTGAATAGAATTCGAACGTATATATTTATATAGATCGTTGTTAGAATATAAATAATTATTTATAATTATAAAAGGAATTGAAAATGGCGCGGTAGTTCGATAATTCGATTTCAAATTTCAATTGAACATACCGGGTGCAAAATAAACCGGATTTTAGTGAAACCAAAAATAATAGAATCTAATTGAGAATATCTTTCCAACGAACCTGAAAAATCAAAATTTCATAGCGGGGATCAAAAGATATGTCCAGTTGAAAATTCTGAATAGTCGCTATGGAATTCAGGCCCTTAAAAATGGGAATTTTGCAATCGACCTCGGTTTTCGACGAAACCACTTTTGTTGGATCCGCGATGTCAAATTATTGCTAAGTTTCAAATTTCATAATCTTTCGATTCAATATGTGAGCGCGGCAAAGGAAAATGCGTTTGACCAGTTTTAGTTGATTTTAATCGACTGGAAAATGGCCATTTTTCAAATGGTCTCAGAATATGACGAAACTAGTTTTGTTAGGATCGTATCGTCAATACGAAGCTAGAAAATATTTTTCTGGAATTTTTCGAGTTCGTATGTGGCCCTGGTAAATTGAAATGTGCATTTAAATTGAATATATAAAGATTTATATTTTAAATTCAGTGGAAACTGATCGTAACGGTCGGATTGGCCTGTGATACATATCCCATTGTGTTCGAAATGGGGATAATTATCTAGGGGCGACAGTCGTTGGGTCTCGTTTGGGGTTCAATATAAAAAGCTTACGTTTTGAAAATAAAAAGGAATTACATATTATAATTACATATTGAAAGTCAACCCCCTCCATCTCATCTCTCTTTCCACCGATCATTTTCATTCAGAGAAAAAAAAATCGCGGAGGACCACGACTCAGCCCACGCCACCGACGATGGACCGCCGCCCCTCCCCAACGTCCGATCCTCCTCCTCTGCCTCCTTCCTCACAGCGCACCGTACCCCGCCACCAACCCTAAACCGCCACTCGCCTGGACCCCACATCCGCCGGAGCTCCCCTTTCTCTCCCTCCCTACCTCCTCACTTCGGCGCTATAGCACCCGACGCCACCCCATCCACCTGCGGTAGTGTGGAAACCCCCCCCCCCCCCCCGGTCGTACTGTAAGCCCTCTCTTATTATTTTTTTTAACTTTAGCTCTTCCTTTTTCTTTTGCTAATTATTTTTATATGAAAAGTATGATTCTTTATATTGAAAAATATATGATTTTTAATTCATGAAAGGAGGCGGTTTTTGAACATGAAAAGTTAATATTTCTGAATATGGAAATATAATATTTTGAACATGAAAAGATAATATTTTTGAATGTGAAGTAGCGAATACATAAAAATATGATTTTTATATTATAGAAAGAATAAAAATATGATTTTTATATTATAGAAAGAATAATAATATGATTTTTATATTATAGAAAGAATAAAAATATGATTTTCATATTATAGAAAGAATAAAAATATGATTTTTATACTAGTAGAGTATTAAAAATATGATTTTTAATGTATAGAACATCATATTAAAAATGTGATTTTAATATGAACAGCGTGGAGAAGACTACGTTGGAAGTACGGGCAAATCCAGACTGTTCTGAATTTTAGAAATATCTATGGAGGAGTGGAACCCACGGTGAGAACTTCTCACTTTAAATTTTCTTTTCTAGTTATATATATATACTAGGATGCAGACGGTGCTTAGTAGCACCCGACACCCATCGTCCACAGACCATGGACGGCTTGTATGCTTGTTTGATGTGTTGTGAAATTTGTTTGTGATGTGGATGTGAAATCGATAATATAGATTAATGTGTTGAAATAAATTAATTATCGTTAAAAATATAATTTTTAACGTGAATATGAATATAGTGAATGTGAACAAATAAATATTCATTTACAAACCAGACGGTCTGTTTATGTACACCCATTTGAAGGATATTGATTGGGACGATAAATTTTACACATCGCCCAACTGCACAAATAAAAATCTGTGTTTGTTGATTTGAAACCCCACGTAGGTATTAGGATAAAATACGACAAACACTAATCCCAATAATTAGTTGTATGTCGATCGATTGGTCGACAGGCTGTGTAAGCGTTAATTATTTATATTTGATGCTTATGCAGTTGTGTGGTGCACTTTGGATGATGGATGATTGTTTATCGTTGCTATTATATACACGTGTTGTATGGAAACCATATAATTAACATTATATGGTAATTGATTGGGCCTCATTCCAATTGGGGAAAATAAAGAATATTAGAATATGAAAATAGTCATGTGTCGACGATGCTCATGTGTTGAGAATATTCATGTGTTGAAACTATTCATGTGTTGAGTAAAATATTTTAACAATAAAATTTACATCTTTATGATATTTAAGATTAGAAACTACTTTACGGTTGGAGTCTGATTAAAAATCAAACGATAGATACCATAATTTTATAAAATATATTACATAACAAAAATAGTCAGGTGTTGACAGTACTCATGTGTTGAGATTAGTCATGTGTTGAAAGAAATATAGATTCATGTGTTGAATAGAATAAATATTCATTTGTTGAATAGAATAACGAATTTATTGAAATATATAAAGCCGTGTTGATTAGATTGACGCCATTTTGACAGGAACGATATTTATATCGATTATATTCGTTTTTATAATGAATATTGAAAAATCATTTCAAAATCGAATATTTTGAAATGGAATTAGAATTCGAATTGAATTGAAAAAAAATTAGAATTTGAATTGAAACGAATTAGAATTCGAATTGAATTAAAACGAATTAGAATTCGAATTGAATTGAAACGAATTAGAATTCGAATTGAATTAAAACGAATTAGAATTCGAATTGAATTAAAACGAATTAGAATTCGAATTGAATTAAAATGAATTAGATTTCGAATTGAATTAAAACGATTTAGAATTCGAATTGAATTGAAATGAATTCGAATTGAAATTGAATTGAATTGAAAACGAACTGAAATTGAATTCAATTTTGATTTGAATTTGAAATGAAGTTGAAATCATTTTTAAAACGAATTTAAAATGGTTTATAAAATACCTTTTAAAAAGGAAATTTACGAAATATTATATATATATATATATATATTATATAATGGCCTGAATAGAACGCGTCGCGCCGCGGCAGTTCGTGAATTTCGACCATTGACTTCGAATTGACGTTGCGCGAGATCCGACCGTCGGATTCTCCTAAAACCAGAACCGTTGGGTTCGTATCGAAAAGAGCTTTCCAAAGAATATTAGAAATTTAAAATCTAACGGTTGGATTTGGAATTATGTCCAAATCAAATTTGGAAAAGGTCGCTGTAAGTGCAGTTCGATGGCCGTTTATGGAAATCGACTGTACGGGTCTTGATAAAATTATTAAAAATATCAATAATTAGTGTGAAATCATAAGAAATGATTTGGAAAGAACTAGGATTAAAAATTCCACATTTGAAAAGATAACAATATATTTTTATCGAAATAAACTAGTTTTGAACTAGAATTAAAATCAATTTATTTTTTAAATAAATAAATTGAATTTGAAAGTGGTTTTGAAAATAATCAGAATTCCCAATATATGAATTGGAATGGATTTGAACCGAGATTATCTACGGAATATTTCGATGTTGGATTTCGTGATTATACAGATATGGTTGTGGAAATTTGAAAGATATACTTTATATCGTTATTTCCAATACGATATTTGTTGGTCGTAGAATTTGATGTTGAATATAAGTCGATATATTTTCTATTCAGAGCCTTGTATTTAATATCAAATGTGATTTTGGTTTGTCATGAATGGTGTCTTCATTAACACAGTTCTTAAACCCAGATGAGAAAAAGATTAAATCTATCTATTTAGATTTAATGAAGTGTACCAATTAAATGATATTTAATTGGAATTGAATTTGAAAGTGATTTTGGGTTTATCGTGAATCGTGTTTTAGGTGACATTGGTTCTTTAACCTAGTTAAAGACAGGATATTGATTTGGGGGAAAGGTTAGAACGAAGTGGAGTTTTAATGAATCTGTAGTTAAATTGAAATGTGAATTGATAATTTAAATTATCAAATCTGAAAAGTGATTAAGAATGGAGTATCACCAGTTTTGCTCCAAGGCGATAGTTAAACCTTTAGTTAGATTTGAGCGTGAAATGGTAATTAATTTTACCGATAACACCATGGTGTTAGATATGGAGTATTACCAGTTTTGCTCTATGGGATTAATAGGTTGGGATTGGGAAATAAAATAAATAATTATTTCGGTGTGGTTCGCTAATCCCGACTAGTTTGGAAAACCATACTATGGTTTGAAATGATATCCAAAGGAAGATTAAAGAATAATTTTTAAAAGAATTTATCTTTGATAAAATTAATGGGAACCTTTCCCTAGGAATAAAAGAATATTCTGGATTGGAATGAGGTGTATGTTGGATTTGTGTAACATTTGTTTATTATATACGTGGGTTATTTGGAAAGGCCGGGTTTATACCCATTCTGAATAACCGATTCGACGGTAAGTCGAAGATGAAGACGGTGGTTGAAGACCGGAAATCTTCAAATCATTTGGGTGATTACTGATGATCTTGATTGGGCTGTACACCCAAGATGAGGGAATCAGTTGGTGATCGTCCAGACGTACTTGGAGATGGATGGATATGCGAGGAAAGTGCCTCCGGTTTCGTTCAGACCCAGAACGAACTTGTAAATGGACTGTGTGTCTAACATTGGATTTTATTCTGTGTTGATTGATCTCTATTAAATATACATCTATTTGGCGCGGAGAATTTATTCTCTTGCTTAACGCCCTTCTCTGAGACGTACGAGCTCAGAGGTTGTATATCGATGGACATCAGTCGCATGGAGTGAATTGCCTGTGTGGCACGCCTAAGTGGCGGATGATCAAGGCTTCTGTTGAAAAGCAAAGTCTTGTGGTTGATGATCAAACCACGGCCTATGTGGCGCAGCTTTGTGTATAGCGTTAATTCGCGAGCCTCACACCTCGGCATGAGTCAAAAACGGGATAGTGACTGCAGGGAGAGCACGACGTTTCTTTCTAGCTAGTGGTGGTGTCAGTGCTTAAACTGGCTGACATTTATATTCTTTTCACCTGTGTGGTTGGTGGAATGCGAAGCGCCTCGGATATAGGTCTGTTAGGACCGGGAAACGTGTGTTCAGGAATAACTAATCCTCAAAAGTAAGAGAGGACCGGCCCTGAAGATCCAAGGATCATAGTGGGGTCCTGAGACATTTGCTAGAGCGTCTCGAACGGAGAGGAGCTTGCCCCTTGCCTCGACTCATGACGGAAATCCAATTTCCAATACGTGATATTTCGGTTTTATTTGTAGAACCTAGTATGGCAACATAGTGGTATGGGTCATTAATGCCGTCTATGATTGATATTTATGATTGAAACTGTTTTGACACTATACATTTATTATAGTATCAAATAATGTGTTTTTGACGTATCAAGCATGCTTTGGCTATTATAAGGTAAAACCCTATCCTCCGGCTTGCGTTGCATTGTGTGATGGGACCTGGGTCTTATAATAGCTTCATTTTTCCAAAAAACATTGCGTTGTTTTGATATATGCACTAGTATTCTTGGGAGGAAACCCGTTCCGTGTTATACGGCGTGGTCCCTTGAACTACTCTCTTTTAAAATAAAGATTAATAACTGTTTTAGTTCTCACACCAGTCACATGACTGATCTGGAGTTTATTGTTTTAACCTAAACTCTGGGTGCCCCTATTTTCTACACGGGCAGCTAGTAGTTTTGGTTTTGCAGATTTATATTCACAGGATCCTGGTTTACAGCTGGAATGATATCCGGAAAGCTCTGTACCCGTGTATCACCTTCAGTTGTGTTTTGTATTATTTTCCGCTGCTTTGTAATTTATTGTAACCTCTAATGTATATCGATTGTGTAATATTTATTCATACTCTGTATATTCTTGTATCTGTTGGAATTGTAGTAATAACAATGAAATGTTCTTCTGCCTGTGTTCTTTTGTGTGTTGTTCTCAAAGTATCCGCTCTTTCCTTCACGGGGAAGTTACGGGTCTTTACAACTATAGTAATTTCATTATTTAAATAGTTATCTAGTTAGTGTATTATTTTATTTAGATGGATATAATTTCAAATTCATATACATACAAGTACAGGAACCTTGTTGACATATTAAAACAATTGAATTTATCTTACTGCTAAAAAGCCCACGTCTAAAATAATTTGTTTTAGATGCACTTTATATGTTGCCTAAGCCAAATTTCCAATATGTTATTTTTACCATCGCATATTTTACTCGTATAAAATAGTATTAAATACCATTAATATATCTTATGTTGTGCATGACACTATTCAATTTACATAATTTGTTAATCAATGCTAAACCGATCATACTTGCAATATTTTCAATGCACTTGGTAGCAAATTGCCTCGGTAGCTCGGCACCATTATCAAATACTATTTATTAATATATGTGCCCTTATGTTGGCGCAGATTCAAGGTTACTAAATAACTACAGGTAAGCTTCCACTGTTTTTATTTTGTGGATCTTGTGATAAAACACTATCTTTATGAAATACACACTTGTATACAATAGACTCAATCACTACATTTTCGTTTTTTTATTTTTTTGCTAAAGCCCTAGTTGCCAACTTGGCAATTGACATAGCGTTCTGGCTATAGCGAGAAAAAAAGGTTCATTCTATTTGTCAAGCACTACAGTCTTGAGGATGTTTGAAGGACTTTATTATTTAACATTTGTTTTGCTGAAGCAGTTGAATATAAATGTTTGAAGATGTGTTTTAGGGACTTTTAAATGAACATTTGTATTTGCTACATCTTAATTCAACCAAAAAGAACAGGAGAATATGCACAACACTAAATGTAAATTCTTTACAAAACTAGCATTTTGACTACATGCCAAAAAATCAAAAAGCAAATATAACATCCTATCATTTAAAAAAAGTTTGCACCTTATTTGATTTTGTTATCATTTTCATAAATTCCAAATCAATATAAACGGTTGCATAATTTCAGTTACTTTATAATACCGACTAGTTAAAGATTGATGTAAATTTGTCCATTAGTGTTGCAGCAATTGGAAAACGATTGATATATGTGTTTAACTAATGAATTTTCTTGCTTTCTGCATCTCACTTGGTCATCAAAATGTTGAACTTTATATGAAAATATCCATTAACAGCAGAGCATGGATTTTACATACTTATAGTTAAAATTAATTGAACATAAAAGTAAACATATGAATGGGAACAAATAAAGAAACAGTTTATGGAATAATGCATTTATGGTAGGAACGTAATACCATGGTATATAGAAAATGAATGCAAGTCCACTTTTCACCACCACTCGTGCACTAACTAGACACCACTCTGCAATCACCACAGTATCATAATATTTGTTCATAAGCACCATTCTTATATTTCTCGATTTCAACATAGTAACCACAAAAAGAAAAAGAAAAATTAAGGAAATGTGACTTGAGGTTGAATCATGTTAGGTTGGTTGTTATCATGTCATACTCGTTGTAACAACCTGGATTTTTGACCGTTCAAATCGACAATGACTAACACATGCCGACCCAAACAGATCGCAAATGTAGGTATTATTGGGGAAAAATAAAAGAAAGGAAGAAGAAGAGACAATCACAGAATCTCACAGCGGACAGATAAATATATATACATTTGATTATAATATACAATGATTATCAGAGTTACACATACACAGATATATACAACAAGGCAGCAGAAACAAAGTGCAATGGAAGATTCATATATATAATAGATATATACCAAATTTCCGTCTTCGTTCTCCAAGGAAAGATAATCTTCGCTAATTACTACTTCTGCTGACCCAAGCGTATTGCATAAAAAGAAACACAACACTCGGATCAAAACTAAATCATTCTCATATTAGTCAAGTTAAAATACAAAATAATCATGAGTGTTATGGGTGCAACAATCTAAAGAAATGTTATGGGAAATTCACCGGACCACACCGCTAACACGGAACGAGTTTACTCCATGTTGAATTCCTGTACATAAAATTCGCAAACGGTTTCAGAAAAATGAAGCTATCATAAGCTCCTCCCGCATCACACAATGCAAGCGCACACCAAATGGGCAAGTTTTGTCTTATGATGACCAAAAATGCTTTCTTACAATAAAATCTTCTTTTAATACTAATATTAGTGCATAGTTTTGAAAAACATTTCGCAAATAAATACATTACCTTAGCAAGCATAGTGGCTATTCCCATATACATGGTTTACAAACAAAACGAAAGGCTCGTATTGGTTATTGGGTTTTCCAATACGATGGTTCCGGACATGAAAGATCAATCAAGGGCACGAAGCTAAGTACATCTCAGTTATCATCCGGACACGGACACCGAATGTAGAGCGCGAAGTATATATCCCGTTTTTTATCCAGAGATCGAACACCATATATACTTTATTTTCCCCAGGTTTTGCAAGTAGATCTACCATCGAAGTTTTCGAGTTTCAATAGAGATTTGTTTGTATACAACTTAACCGCCAGTTCACCCTCAATCCGAGGTGTGAGGTTCGTCGAGGACACGACATACACAAAGCTACGCTTCAATAAGCAATGCTTTGATCATCACTAGCTCATTTCATAACTCGAGTATGCCACATTGACAATTCACGGTATGTCACTGATTTCTACCAATACATAACCTCTAAGTTCATATGTCTTAGAGACGAGAATAATTTATTGCCACAACTCCGATATATATATATATATATATATATATATATATTAACAGATACCAGTGCTAAGCAGTTAATTTCAATGGACACACCATCCATACAAGTCCGTTCTGGGTCCGAACGAAACAACAATCTGGAAATCTCTAAATATATTCAGATCTCATGCCACTTATAACCACATATCGATTGATCGGCCCAAACTAGATATCAGCAGTCAATCTGAATAATTCGAAGATTCTCGGTCTTTACTTATCGCCTTCCAAGTCTTCGATTTCTTTATAATGTCGTATTATTACATGGAATGGTTTTCGAACATATATTTGATCCCGGTCTTCCCAAATAATATGCGCATTTTTAAAACAATAGTTATGGATCGTTTATGATTTCCCATTTAACTCGCCTTCCAAATTGTTATTGATTCAGTTATAATCAAGGTTGGAATTGTTCTAGTTTCCATAAACCCTGTTATCGCTTTAACCCCTTTCGTGAAATTCAATATTCATTTTCAAATCTTATATTTCAAAACATAATTCCTTTATACATTATCATTTTCATAAGTTTCCAAAATTTACCAAATCTTAATTCGTTTTAGATTCCATTCCCGATAATTCAAACAATTCATATTTCAAAATAGAATATACTTCTCATATCAAATATCACAATCCTTTCAAACCAGTTTATATTCAAAATATAATATATTTCATATCGAGATATCATGATCATTTCAGAATCAATTCATTTTCAAATTAGAATGAAATTCCATATCGATATCATGATTATTTAAACATCAATTTTTATTCAAAAAAAAATATTTTATTTCAAATCTCATTCTGAATCAATGGTTTAAATCGAGAACAATTCCAATTTAGGAAGAAATTAAAATATTTAAATAACTTGAAAAATAGATGATTATAAATAAAACCCTTTTTTGAAAATATATATTAAAATAATTAGAGTATAGTAAAATAGTTTAAATCACTATATATATACATATATTAAAATTCTTTACCAAAATATTTTTTATAATAAATAATATAATTTAATTCAAAACTATAGGTTTATAGATAATTAACAAATTTTAAACCATAATTGTTCTTTCTTCAAATTTCAATAACTTGAGATTTATTTGATGCCCGTAACATCTATGGTGAACAATGGGATTAATTGGCACAAATAAACATACATGTCATATACTGAATAACGAGAATAATTTACATTAACGATATCCATTCAGTAATCAGTACAAGGCACCCATCACAACTATTTCATCCAAACAGTCAATATTATGTCGTTTCACTAGTTAACAAATATTGGGGTTTCAGACTAGCAATTTAATTTCAAATAAAAAGTTTAATGTCGATTCTAAATTAACACTGTATTTAACTTGTATGTCAATTTAATCGAAAATCAATAATCAATCATACCTAGACAATCAAATTTATTTCATAATTTAGTTTAATAAATATGCGAACAATTCAGTTAATTATGGACAATAAATTCATTCACCTTTGATTTCAAATGAGATTGAAATCCAAAATTTAGCCCAAAATTTTACACTCTTAGAATTCATTCAAATCGGTCCATCGCGAAGAGCTCGTCAATATGATTCCAACGCAACAAACCACGCGTCAAACGGAGTTCGTACGAAAAAGTTATACATGTTATATGAATCTTTATTTGAATTAAACAAAAAACACTTTCTCACCGCAAATGTCACGTCATCCTTCTTCTCTCCCCCATACAAACTCAATGGATCAAGATTCGCGTGATTCCATTGAGAACCTATTCTTATTTAAATTGATGAAGATTTAAGGATAATGTCGCCATGTTCTATTTTGGTTAGTGGATTTAGGTTTAAGAAGGGAATGTTGTTATATTGAGCATTTATTTATTTATTTCATGCGTAGAAAACATTAATGTCATTGTCATCTTTCGTACACTGGTTTTGAACATTGCCATCTTTCAATATATATATATATATATATATATATATATATAGTGTGGTGCTAAGGGCACCTTAATATGTTCTTCTTAATACCGCGACTAAAAAATCCACAAGAATTAGTATTACACTCTTCTTAATACCATGCACTAAAAAATAGGTCTACTAACCCTATTTCTATTTCGCTCGGTATTCGTTCGTCCTCATTTCTAAAATCGATCAACGAGCTAAACCCTAGATCTGTAACAGATCAACGAATTTGATGCCGCAATGCCGAGAAATATACAAAAATCATGAATAAGGTTTGAATTAAGTAAGAAGAGGAAGTGAGAGATTAGGGTTTTCAGATCACCAAACCATTGAGAGATTATCGTACGAATTTGAAATTTCCCGCGAAAGATGCGAAGAAGACAACGATTACGAGAGATTAGGGTTTTAATATTATCTTAGTACATGATTAGTTCGGCAAATAATGATTGAGTGAGAGATTAGAATGGAGAGATGATGTGGTATTATGAAGCATGCAAAATCTAATTAGTTCTATTTTTTTAATTGCAGTATTAAGTTGTATGTGTGTATGTATGTGTGTGCGCGCGCGCGTGTGTGTTTCTGTGTGTAATTTTATTTCAGTTTCGAATGTTATACCATTTACTGAAAAATTGAATTATATTTTCAATTTAAACTACAAAATTCAATAACTGCCAGGGTAGATATGGCGTAGAGAAATTCGAACCTCTTTACAACATAATCTGGGTAGGAAATGAGTAGGGAATTCCCAACACCGCCCCTACGTCTTCCCTATATTTTCACATTTTCCTACGCCGCGTTGGGATGGCGTAGGGAATTCTGGGTTGGAAAATGATCCTTTTTTTTTGTAGTGGAATTCTTTTGTAGTGATCCACTCTCTAATCTTATTAGCATGTCTCCTATCTCTAACTTAGTCTTAATTTAGGGTTTATTTTGGGTTTAATCCAAAATCTTTATTCAAAAAATTGGTTGCTTGTGGATTTGAATTTGATGGTTATGTGATAGTAGTTGACGATAATAGTATTCTAAGCCGATTGAAGGGTAAAATTAGATGATTATACGATAAATGATGATTATTAATTGTGTATTAATTATCATAGTATTGTGTTTGTTGATGTAAATATATTGATCGGTGGTTTGATTTGAGTAATAGTGTATATCATTAATTAACATATTTATTGATAAACTTGTGTGAGTAGTTGTTTTAATTTAAAACAATGTTTGCTATAGTGTAGACACGAATTTATGTAGTATTGATTAATATAAATGTTGATATATTGGGACGGGTATTCGTATGCGGTAGTTTTTAATCAATTAATGTGTGTTAGTTATAAGTGTTAGTGCAATTTAAAATTAATAAAATTTAGTTTATTGGATGTGCTAGCTTCTAATTTTAATTTAAAAAAATCTACAAATTAAAATTTTGAATAGCTTGCTAAATTTTAAGGTATGTTTCAAATTTTAAGATTTGTTAAGTAAAATATATAAATAGTCAAATGAGTTGCAAATTTTTTTGAAATGGGTATAACAACAATAAAATATTCTATAGGAATATATTGTAGTTAAATGAAATTTAAAACACGTTTAAAATTTTAAATTTAGTTAACAAATATTAGAATAGTTGAATGAGTTATTAAATATGTTGGATAATTGTTAATATAGAAATTAATAAATGTGTTTCATTTTTTTGATGCAAATAAATGTGTTTTATTTATTTGAACCTATGGATTTTTTGTCCCCGTTCGACAAGTATTTTATACGATCGTTATATGGATATTCGTTTTTCAACAAAACGGACATCTGTATTCATCTGGTACAATATTTGTTGGATTTTTCCTAGTATTGGACAAGTTACAAATACAATAACGTAATCACATTTTATAAATCATTTCAGTTTAAACGATTCACAAAATTCCGATGGAACTTCTTTTTGTTCCTTATGTACACGCATTTGTTACCGATACAGTGACTAAAGGGAAATGCAGAGCCGGTCCTGGGATTTGCAATGCCTAGTGCAACCTATAAAATGATGCCCCTTGTTGCAACAATGTGGAACGCAATTCTAAAGCATAAGGAATTATAATTAAATTTTGTAAACTTAAGACAAAAATTAAGTATAGCTTTTAAGCTTACCACCATTTTCAAAAACAGTGTGTTTCTGAAATGTTCGCTATTTTTATGAACTAACATTACAGACAAGATAAAAATTATAATAACACATTGTAATATAAAAATTACCAATAATTATATATCATAACTTTTTTCATATAGATTAGGCACATTTTCTATTACATGATCAAAACCAACTCCTGGTTAAAAATCACAAGACTGACCTAAATTAACAATTAAACTTTGTTTAGGTGAAACAACACAATAGTTCAATTTCCAAGTAACCAAAACAACACAATAGTTCGGGTGATAATGTACAAGGATGTTAATAGGATTCATGTAGACATAAATGGAAAAGGGAAAAAACATAACATTGTTTACCTAATTTGGGGAGGGATTGCCACTCAAACAGCTCGTCTCACACGAATTCGCTAAAAATTAAAGACATTTCAAAAGTTACCAACTTAATTCCCGATAGTCACCGTAAAACCAAGCTAAATCAAAGAGTACGTACATCACTTTTCAATTTGGAAAAAGGGGAATGTCGCGGCAAACAAAGGGAAATTTATCAGCGTCAAGCGACAACGGTGAGAGTCGCTGAAGCCATAGAGAAGACGAAGGCTAGAATTTGGTAGACTTCATAAGCAAGAAGACGGAATAAACATGAAACATAGCATTGCCATTTTCTCCTGCTAGTAGACTTGTATTCCCTTCCTCTTCGTGCTTGAAGTCATTCGCGCAAAATAAGATTTCACACCTGAAATCATTTCCCCCCTTTCTTCTTCTCTCATGTGTGACAGAATCAAGCACTTTTTTCTCCTGTTGTTTGTGCGTGTGGGTGATGCCCTTTATGTTGTGTTGCCCCGTGCTTAGGCCCAGTTTGCACTGGGCCAAAACCGGTTGTAGGGAAATACTGCCAAAAATTTGTTGAATCATTTAAGTTGAAATGATTTATAAAATATAATTATGTTATTGTGTTTGTAATGGAAAGTAGGATGACCGGCCATCAAACTAAAAAAATAACAAACTAAAAAAAGTAGTTATTTGAATTTTCTACAATAGTGAAGTATTATAAATGAATCGTACAAGACTTTAACAGAAGTTATAAAATATATTGTAGATGTTAAAATAAAAATTAAAAAATGTGTTTTACTTATGTGAACCCCTTACAATCATCAAGATGTTAAAAAGGGAAGCAACCAAGGAGACCCCAATCATCAATCAAGTATTTGGATCACCGTAAGACTCGGATTCTAGTGATACGTGAGTCCACAATTAATGCCACAAGTCTCGGAGTCATAGTTTCTCACCTCCATTGAATATCTGGTAGTTCATCATTGTCATCACATTAGTCGTCCGTCGCATAAGTCGGCCGTCGCATAAGTCGACCATTAGTTTCGGCGTCACATAAGTCGATTGTGATTGCAACAACGTCGTAGCACGTCAATATAGAATCTAAGTATAAAAAAGCAAAGGGATTACTGGAAACCACCTCAACAGAAGCCTTATTCTCGGCCCTCCTTTTCGAAGCTTTGAGCCTCATCGATCTAGTGGGATGAACACTAACATGGGGTGTAGCAGTGCAAGCATGGTAGAGATAGAGGTTTGACATGCTCATGACTAGGGCAGTAACTACTAACTGGTTGTAACGGGCAACTAGCCCACTCAAGAAATTACATAGAAGAAAAATTTGGGAAAAAAAGGTTGAAATAAAAGCACAAAATTAGCAGATAAATCTAAGAGTGTGCACAGATCAGCTTAATACGGTTTCGAGCGCAAACTATATCCACACTACATCAAACAGTTAATCAAAAAACACAAATCAATCAGCTAATTGTTTTAAATTGTTCAGTTTTGAATTGATTCAATGTAATATAATCCAATTTTGGTTCGATCCACTGTGAACCTTCATTAAATAAAAATAAGAAAATTACTTCTACTAATAATCAATTACAAAGGTAACTATAAGACGTTTTTACATATGAAGATCAAACCACACAATGTAACACTGAAATGGAAGGTTGAATATAAATAATTTATTTTGATGTTTAGCTACAAATGAAAGTGTTTTAGTAATTTAACTGATCGTTGACGTTAACCAATGCTTAATCATTAGGTAAATTAATATTGTAGTCGGCATTTATTCGAAAAATGATGTGAAAAATATTATAATAAAACTAGAGCTTCTTTATGACAAATAGTAATATAACAATAATATATGTTAAAATTAGAATATACACTGTTAGAATCTAAATTGAGATAAGAAGTAGTTATATTTTTATCATAAGATTACTAATGTAGATATTCAGTTTGATCAGATCTCGCAACCGAACCGTATCGATGGATTATTTGTTTTAGTTAGAATATTCAATTCGTATTTCTGTACCATATTGAATGTCTAGTATGGACGGCTTCTGTATAGGTTGTTGAAATTGATGATTCAAATATTTGTAGAGAAGAAAAGATTGATTGCCAATCATGTAATTGGCTTCTATATGGAATAACTTGGGTGCCAAAGTTTACTTGGAGGTCAAGAAAACTTGGGTGCCAAGTTTACTTGGAAGTCAAGAAAACTTGGATGCTAAGTTTACTTGGAGGTCAAGAAATCCCTCTATATAAATAGAGGTCATGTTATTGTATAAAGAAAGCAATCCACCATTAATCTTCTCTCTATTGTAATCTTCCACCTCTCTTATGTACTCATTTCTTCATTGAGAAATAAAAGTTTTTGGGTCTCCGTGAACGTAGGATATTCATATCCGAACCACGTTAAATCTTCTGTGTCCTTTTTTTGTTCTTTGTTTTTTGTGAGATTTCATAATTGTTTTGTTATACTCTATTAGTATATAAATAAACAATACTAGATCCTCATCAAAGTTCCATATAAATCACTATAGTTTGGTATCAGAGCTGGTGTTATTGTTTCTATTTGGATATTAATGGCTACTTCTAGTAAGTCTTTTGGAAGATCTGGCATCAATTATGGAGTAATACGTTTGACGGAAAAGGAGATTTTGGTACATGGAAGATAAAGATGGAGGCCGTATTGAAAAAGGAGAAGACTGTTAATGTTTATTCTGCGCCTGAGAAATTGAAAGATGTTGATGCAGATGAATTGGAGGAAATGGAAGACAAAGCTCTCACAACAATTCAGTTGAGTCTTTCAGATGAAGTCCTTCGAGAATTTTCTCAGAAGAAGACGGCGAAGGAACTATGGGATGCATTATCAGATGCATATCAAGACAAGTCTCTCACAAATCAGATTATTCTACAACAATAACTTTATTCGTTCAAGATGATGCCTAGAGCCAATCTTATGGAGCATGTAGATGCCTTGACCACTTTAGTTATGAACTTGAAGGCAGCAGATGTTGATATTACTGATGAGGCTCAAGCTGTGATCCTCCCATGTTCCTTGCCTAAAGAATATACTGCTTTTGTCAATTCCATGATTTATGGTCATAGTAAAATTAGCCTTTCTGATGTAAAGGCTGGCCTTCATAATGAAGTTTTAAGAGGTAGATTGGCAAGCACTAGCATTGATAGTGATACCGAAGGCTTATCTGTTCAGAGAGGTAGAAGTCAAAGCAAGTCAAAGAAAGGTGAAGAACAGAATTCTTCGAGGTCCCAGTTTAGGGGGCCTAAGAAATTGACTTTCCATTATTGTAAGAAGCCCGGGCACTTTGTTGCACAATGTCCCAAGCTTGAAGGAAAAAGAAAAGACCAAAAGCAAGCTTCATCCTCTACAGTGGAGAAATCAGATACAGAGAGTGACACTGATGTGTTTACAGCTTCTAGCTCTTCTGGGAAGAGCACCCTATGGTTGATTGATTCTGGCACATCCTATCATATGATACCTGATAAAACTCTTTTTCCACTTACCGTGAGATTGATGGAGGAGAAGTTCTGATGGGCAATGATGATTCTTTCCGTATGGTTGGTGTTGGTAATGTAAAGATCAGGATGTTTGACGGTGTTATTCGAACCAATACTGATGTTAGGTATGTACCTGATTTAAGGAGGAGCTTAATTTCTGTTGGGGCATTGAGTAGATTTGGACTAAAGATTGTAGTTGAAGAAGAGAAGATGAAAATATCTAAGGGTTCCATGATCGTTGTGAAAGGAGTGTGGGCAGGAAATCTCTATTTATTAAAGGGCACTACTATAGTTGGTGAATCAACTTCAGTTACTTCAGCTGATCCAGAATCTTCCAGATTATGGCACTTGCGGATGGGCCACGTTGACGAGCGCAGCATGGGTGAGCTAAGAAAGCGAGGTTTGACTGATGGAGTTCGGCATTCAAAGCTTGGTTTTTGTGAATAGTGTGTTCTTCGTAAGCAGACAAAGATTTCTTTTGGTGTTGGTGAGCATAAGGCAAAAGCTATTGGGAACCTTCCCCTTGCCCATCCTTGGGAGGAGACAGGTATTTTGTTTCATTTATAGACGATTTCTCTCGTAAAGTTTGGGTATACTTTTTAAAGTCCAAAAGTGAAACCTTTACTAGATTTCGTAAATGGAAATCCATAGTGGAGAAGCAGTCAGGGAAGAAGTTGAAAGTTCTCCATTCAGATAATGGTGGTGAATTCGTATCACAGGAATTCATTGATTATAGTGAGTCCGAAGGCATTAAGAGGCATTACACCACACCAGGCGACCCCTAGTCTAGTGGAGTCACAGAAAGAATGAATCAGACATTGTTTGTGAAAACCCGTAACTTCCCCGTAAAGGAAAGTGTCGGATAGTTCGAGAACAAACCACAACAGAACGCATACAGAAGAACATTTCACTATATATTACAACAGTGCATCAGATTACAAGAATATACAGAGTATAAATGAATATTACACAGAAATATCAGAGATTCAAATTACATTTAAATACATAGCAGCGGAAAATAATACAAAGCTCAACTAGAAGAGATATACGGATACAAAGCTTTCCGGATATCGTTCCAGCTGTAAACCAGGATCCTGTGAATATAAATCTGCAAAACCAAAACTACTAGCTGCCCGTGTCGAAAATAAGGGCACCCAGAGTTTAGGTTAAAACAATAAACTCCAGGTCAGTCATGTGACTGGTGTGAGAACTAAAACAGTTATTAATCTTTGTCTTTAAAGTTCGGTAAATCAAGGGACCACGCCGTATAACACGGAACGGGTTTCCTCCCAAGAATACCAGTGCATAACCAAACAGCGCAATGCTAAATAAAGAAAAATGAAGCTGTTATAAGACCCAGGTCCTATCACACAATGCAACGCAAGCCGGGGGATAGGGTTTTCCCTTATAACAGCCAAAGGATGCTTGATACGTTTAAAACAAATCATTTGATACTACTATAAGTGCATAGTGTATAAAACAACTTCAAATCATAAGTATCAATCGTAGACGACATGAGCGTCCCATGCCACTATGTCGCCATATATAGGTTTACAAATAAAACCGCAGAGTCGCGTATTTGGAAATTGGATTTCCATCTATGAACCGAGGCAAAAGATAGTCCTCCATCGATTCGAGACGCTCTAGCCCGCCCCTCAGGAACAGCCGCAACTGCCCCTTGGATCGTCAGGGCCGGTCCACACGGAGTGGATTATTATGCCTGAACAATACGTCTCCCCACCCTATGGGGTGTAAGTCTGGTCCGTCAGCCGACCAGAATGCATTCGGCCGAAACCGATATAACCGAGGCGCCTCGCAACCGCAACAACCACATAAGTCAAACTCGTCAGGGCGTGTAAAACCACTGACGCCACTTCTAGCTAGAAAGAAACGCAAGTCCTCCCTGATGTCCTCTCCCGTTTTTGGTTCATACCGGGTGCGAAACTCGCGAAGTAAACGTTACACAAAGCTACGCCACAAAGGCCGTGCTTTGATCATCACCACAAGACTTTGCTTTTCAACAGAAGCCTTGATCATTTGCATCTTAGCATGCCACACAGGCAAACCACTCTATGCAACCGATATCAGTCACACAGAATGAAATCCAATGTCAGACACACAGTCCATTTACAAGTCCGTTCTGGGCCTGAACGAAACCGGAGGCACCTAGTACCCCGCATATCCATCGATCTCCAAGTACGTCTGGACGATCACTAACTGTTTCCATCTTCTTGGGTGTACAGCCCAATCAAGATCATCAGTTATCACCCAAACGACGTGAAGACCTCCGGTCTTCGACCATCGTCTTCATCTTCGACTTATCGTCGCATCAGTTATTCAGAATGGGATAAACCCGGTCTTTCCGAATAACTCGCGTATATTTTAAATAAGTGTTACACAAACACAACATACGCCTCATTCCAATTCATTAGTCACTAACCGTAAATTAATCAAGAGAATAATTCCCCAAATATTAACCCCGAAGGCCGAAACCAACATCAGATCAATATCCAGAAAACCATTCTGCTTGGCTAACCGACAGTTAGTTTCTAAATTTCACGTTCAAATCTAATTAAAGATTTAACTATCGCCTGGAGCAAAACTGGTGATGCTCCATTCTCGATCTTTTCAATCTAATTAAAGATTCATTAAAACTCCACTTAGTTTTAATCATTATCTGGGTTAAAGAATCAGTGTCATTTAAAACACGATTCACGATAAACCCAAAATCACATTCCATTAATTATCGGGTTAAAGAACAAGTGTTATTTAAAACACTGTTCACGATAAACCCAAAAATCAATATCAATTCAATTCCAATTAAATATTATTTAATTGGTACACTTCATTAAATCTAAATAAAAAGATTTAATCCTTTCTCAACTGGGTTCAAGAACAGTGTTAATGAAGACACCATTCACGACAAACCCAAATCACATTCATCAATTATCGGGTTAAAGAACAAGTGTTATTTAAAACACTGTTCACGATAAACCCAAAAATCAATATCGATTCAATTCCAATTAAATATTATTTAATTGGTACACTCCATTAAATCTAAATAAAAAGATTTAATCCTTTCTCAACTGGGTTCAAGAACAGTGTTAATGAAGACACCATTCACGACAAACCCAAATCACATTCATCAATTATCGGGTTAAAGAACAAGTGTTATTTAAAACACTGTTCACGATAAACCCAAAAATCAATATCAATTCTATTCCAATTAAATGTTATTTAATTGGTACACTTCATTAAATCTGAATAAAAAGATTTAATCTTTTCTCAACTGGGTTCAAGAACAGTGTTAGTGAAGACACCATTCACGACAAACCCAAATCACATTCGATATTCAATACAAGGCTCTGAATAGAAAATATATCGGCTTATATTCAATATCGAATTCTACGACTAACAAATGTCGTATTGGAAATAGCGATATATGTATATATCTTTCAAATTTCCATATCAACATCCGTATAATCACGAATTCCAACATCGAAATATTCCGAAGACAATTTCGATTCAATTCCACTCCAATGCAATCATTGGATATTCTGGTTATTTTTAAAACCATTTCAAATTCAATTTATTTATTTAAAAATAAATAGAATTATAATTCTAGTTCAAAACTAGTTCATTTCGATAAAAATCTATTTTTATCTTTTCAAATATGGAGTTTTTCATCCCAATTCTTTCTAAATCATTTCTTATGATTTTACACAAATTATTACTATTTTTAATAATTTTATCAAGGCCCGTACAGTCGATTTCCATCAATGGCCATCGAACTGCACTTACAGCGACCTTTTTCGAATTTGATTTGGACATAATTCCAAATCCAACCGTTAGATTTCAAATTTCTAATTTTCATTAGAAAGCTCTTTTCGATACGAACCCAACGGTTCCGGTTTTAGGAGAATCCGACGGTCGGATCTCCCGTAATGTCCGTTTGAAATAAATGGTCGAAATTCGCGAACTGCCGCGGCGCGGCGCGTTCTATTCAGGCCATTATATTATATATATAATATATATAATATATATTTCGTCGATTTCTATTTAAAACGAATTATATAAATAGTTTTAAATTCGTTTCAAATTCTATTTCAACTTCTATTTCAATTCAAAGCAAAATTGAATTCTTCTTTATAAATTCGTTTTAAAATTCATTTCTATTCAATTCGAATTTCAATTCAATTTGAATTCATTTCAATTCGCTTTCAATTCCATTTGAATTCGTTTTCAATTCAATTCATTTCGAAATCGTTTTCAATTCAATTCATTTCGAAATCGTTTTCAATTCATTTCGAAATCGTTTTCAATTCAATTCATTTCGAAATCGTCTTCAATTCAATTCATTTCGAAATCGTTTTCAATTCAATTCATTTCGAAATCGTTTTCAATTCAATTCATTTCGAAATCGTTTTCAATTCATTTCGAAATCGTTTTCAATTCAATTCATTTCGAAATCGTCTTCAATTCAATTCATTTCGAAATCGTTTTCAATTCAATTCATTTCGAAATCGTTTTCAATTCAATTCATTTCGAAATCGTTTTCAATTCAATTCATTTCGAAATCGTTTTCAATTCAATTCATTTCGAAATCGTTTTCAATTCAATTCATTTCGAAATCGTTTTCAATTCAATTCATTTCGAAATATTTGATTTCAAAATTACTTTTCAATATCCATTTCAAAATGAATAAAATCGATAAAAATATCGTTCACGTCAAAATGGCGCATCTAATCAACACGGCTTCATATATTTCCATTTTCAAATATTCTATTTCAAATATTTCTATTATTAAAATATTTCGTTCAACACATGACCAATCTCAATGAATGAGTACTGTCAACACATGAACTTTTATTTTATAATATTCTTTATTTTTCAAATTGGAATGAGGCCCAATCAATTACCATATAAAGTTAATTATATGGATTTTCATACAACACATGTATATCATAGCATTGAAAAATAATCAACCATCAACCAAAGTGCACTACACTGTATAAGCATCAAATATAGATATTCAACGCTTATAACAGCCTGTCAATCGATCGATCGACATATTAATCAATCAGGATGAGTGAACTTCAAATTTCATCCCAACACCCGTGTGGGGTTTCAAACAATCAAACGCATATTTTATTTGTGCAGTTGGGCGATGTGTAAAATTTATCGTCCCAATCAATGTCATTCAAATAGGTGTACATAAACAAACCGTCCGGTTTATAAATGAATATTTTATTTTATTCACTTCACGTTAAAAATTATATTTTTAACGATAAAACATTTTATTTCAACCTATGAATTTCTATTCAATTCATTCTTTAAATAAAATGTTATTTTTATTTTTCTAACATATTTTAGAAAATTTCGGCGGCATAACGGCACGATACTAGAAACGGGACAAGGCCTAGCCTTATCCCCGGTCTAGTGAAGGCCCACGCCATTCACACATCAATCAAATCACTTTCGTTATGCAAACTACAAAATTTGGAGTAAGAATCTAACCTAGTCTTACTCCTTCGCCTTATAACGGCGCACGTCTAATCCTAACCAATTTATCGATTCGATTTTTCACACCACAAACCACATTCAAACCAATATCTCAATCAATCACCAAACATCCAAACAAACAAGTCCATGGTATGTGGACGGGTGTCGGGTGCTTCTAATAAGCACCGTCTGCATCCTAGTATATATATATATCTAGAAAAAGAGAATTAAGAGTGAGAAGTTCTCACAGATAGCTATCCTAGCTCCACGGCACGTCGTTGATAGAAATCTTCCTCGTCATCGCATCTTCGTTGTTGTAGCCACTACATATGTAAAAATCGAATTTTTAGTTCGAAGTTCAATATAAAAAATCGAATTTTTAGTTCGAAGTTCAATATATAAAAATCGAATTTTTATTTCAAAGTTCAATATATAAAAATCGAATTTTTAGTTCGAAGTTCAATATATAAAAATCGAATTTTTAGTTCAAAGTTCAATATATAAAAATCGAATTTTTATTTCAAAGTTCAATATATAAAAATCGAGTTTTTATTTCAAAGTTCAATATATAAAAATCGAGTTTTTATTTCAAAGTTCAATATATAAAAATCGAGTTTTTATTTCAAAGTGCAATATATAAAAATCGAGTTTTTATTTCGAAGTGCAATATATAAAAATCGAGTTTTTATTTTACTTTAAACAAAAATCAGTTTTTAAACATTAATTAAAATCAGTTTTTAAACAAAATGAAATTCAGATTTTAAACAAAATAAAATTCAGTTTTTAACCTAAATAAAATTCAGTTTTTAACCTAAATAAAATTCAGATTTCAACCTAAATAAAATTCAGATTTCAACCTAAACAAAATTCAGATTTCTACCTAAACAAAATTCAGATTTCTAAACAAAAATAAAATCAATTTTACTGTAATATAAAATAAAAATATAAAAAAACAGTTTTACTTACAGGAGAGGGGGGGGGAAAAGAGATCGGCGGACATCACTGGAGGGGGGGGGGGGGGTAGGCGGTGGTGCGGCGAAGGCTTCTTTGCGTCGGGGGGGGCTTTGGGTGCTTTGACTGCGGAGGAGAGAGGAGCGGGACGCGAGGCGAGAAAGGGGGGGTCTGGCGGAGATCGAGGACGGCGGGGGTCCTCCTGGGTGGCGGCGTCGATCGCGTGAGGGGGAGGAGAAGCGGCTAGGGGAGAACGGAGGACGGCGGTGGTCGGCGCCGCCTAGGGGCGCGCTCGATCCCCCTTTTTTTTTTTCTGTTTGTTTTGATTTCTGAAATAATGATTTGGGGGGGGGGGCCAGAGCGGTTTTAAGGAGGAGGTTTAAATTTTTTTTTTTTTTTTTTTTATTATTATTATTTAATTATTTTAATTCAAAAAGTCAACTTTTTCAAACGACCTCAAAACGAGGTCCACCGCCTGTCGTCCCTAGCGTTTAACCCCCATTCCGAACACAATGGGATATGTATCGTAAGCTGGTTTGATCGTTACAATCAGTTTCCGTTGAAATTACATTTAAATCCTTATATTGCATTTTAAACGTACATTTCAAATTACCGGGGTCATATATTAACTAGAAAAATTCCAGAAAAATATTTTCTAGCTTCGTATTGACGATACGGTCCTAACAAAACTAGTTTTGTCGAATTCGGAGACCGTTAGAAAAATGGCCAATTTCCAGTCGATTAAATTCAACTGAAACTGGTCAAACGCGTTTTCCTTTGCCACGCTCACATATTGATTCGAAAAATTAGGAAATTTGAAACCTAGCAATAACTTTACATCACGGACCCAACAAAACTGGTTTCGTCGAAATCCGAGGTCGTTTGCAAAATGTCCATTTTTAAGGGCCTGAATTCCATAGCGACTATTCAGAATTTTCAACTGGACATATCTTTTGATTCCCGCTACGAACTTTTGATTTTTCGGATTCGTTGGAAAGATATTCACTATTAGATTCCATTATTTTTGGTTTCACTAAAATCCGGATTATTTTGCACCCGGTACATTCAATTGAAGTTTGAAATCGAATTATCGAACTACCGCGCCATTTTCAATTCTATTTATAATTATATATAAATATTTATATTCTAACGACGACGCGTATAATATATACGTCGAATTATATTCAAAATAAATTTCTCGTCGTTTTTATTTAAAATAATTCATTTTAAATAATCAAAATTCGCTAAAATCGCTAAAATAAAAATTTCAAACTGGCCCAGATTTTCCGGGTTGTTACAATCTCCCCCACTTAAAACTTTTCGTCCCCGAAAAGGAACAAAGTCGAAAGTGGTTTGATTAATCAACTCTACGATCGATCAGGCTTCCATTCTCCAACTTTTCAGTTTCTGAGAATTTTCAAAACTTCAAAAATTTGGCTAACACCCTAAATTTTTGAAAAATTTCGCCATAACCTCCCCTGCAATGGGAGCATCGGGGAATTTCAAATAGCTTCCCCGGTCCTTCAGATCTCAAAAAGAAAAAGAAAAAGCCAAGCGGCTAGCCAATAGGCTCACAAAATCATCATCACCCAAACAAAACAGGAAATTATGTAGTAAACATGTACCTATTTGTCGGGCAAACAAATTTTATTCTTCGGCTCTAGCCTCCTTGCTACGACCTGTTCAATGTGAGTATATGTATGCAAGCAAATGCGACCAATTTTCAATACAGTTCAATATTTGGTTCTGTTAGGCTAAATGGCTAAAAATTAGCAAACAAATAAACAAACAACACAAACATCAATCCATTAGTGAATTATCATTTCAAATTCATAATTTTGATACACATACAAAAATCAGATTTTTGACGCCAAATCACAACAATAAGCCCTATCTAATTTTGGTTCTCACACCAATCAATAGGAAATATATAAATATCACATCTTCAAAACACGAACATAGATTCTGATGATGATCGATCAATCATCAGAACCATCTCCGGGTGTCTAGAATGTGATTCTATATCTATCCAGTATATTAAAATTTCAAATACACGTTTGCAAGGCGTATATGCAAAATCTTTATATACTGGAATGTCCAACTCAATATAAATAGATAATCAAATACGAATAATTGATTTTAAATTTTCAAAACAAAAATTTGTTTTCACTTTAAAAATTTACTCTTCACACTCGTTCTAGGATACTACTGATCCTATCTCTAACGAGTCATTCTAATTGGATATTACTAACCCAATATCTGATGAATTCTTTCGTACGGTTCCAATGTGTCTTGTTCTCTAGCTTTGGTAAACCAAAGCTCTGATACCAACTGTGAAAACCCGTAACTTCCCCGTAAAGGAAAGTGTCGGATAGTTCGAGAACAAACCACAACAGAACGCATACAGAAGAACATTTCACTATATATTACAACAGTGCATCAGATTACAAGAATATACAGAGTATAAATGAATATTACACAGAAATATCAGAGATTCAAATTACATTTAAATACATAGCAGCGGAAAATAATACAAAGCTCAACTAGAAGAGATATACGGATACAAAGCTTTCCGGATATCGTTCCAGCTGTAAACCAGGATCCTGTGAATATAAATCTGCAAAACCAAAACTACTAGCTGCCCGTGTCGAAAATAAGGGCACCCAGAGTTTAGGTTAAAACAATAAACTCCAGGTCAGTCATGTGACTGGTGTGAGAACTAAAACAGTTATTAATCTTTGTCTTTAAAGTTCGGTAAATCAAGGGACCACGCCGTATAACACGGAACGGGTTTCCTCCCAAGAATACCAGTGCATAACCAAACAGCGCAATGCTAAATAAAGAAAAATGAAGCTGTTATAAGACCCAGGTCCTATCACACAATGCAACGCAAGCCGGGGGATAGGGTTTTCCCTTATAACAGCCAAAGGATGCTTGATACGTTTAAAACAAATCATTTGATACTACTATAAGTGCATAGTGTATAAAACAACTTCAAATCATAAGTATCAATCGTAGACGACATGAGCGTCCCATGCCACTATGTCGCCATATATAGGTTTACAAATAAAACCGCAGAGTCGCGTATTTGGAAATTGGATTTCCATCTATGAACCGAGGCAAAAGATAGTCCTCCATCGATTCGAGACGCTCTAGCCCGCCCCTCAGGAACAGCCGCAACTGCCCCTTGGATCGTCAGGGCCGGTCCACACGGAGTGGATTATTATGCCTGAACAATACGTCTCCCCACCCTATGGGGTGTAAGTCTGGTCCGTCAGCCGACCAGAATGCATTCGGCCGAAACCGATATAACCGAGGCGCCTCGCAACCGCAACAACCACATAAGTCAAACTCGTCAGGGCGTGTAAAACCACTGACGCCACTTCTAGCTAGAAAGAAACGCAAGTCCTCCCTGATGTCCTCTCCCGTTTTTGGTTCATACCGGGTGCGAAACTCGCGAAGTAAACGTTACACAAAGCTACGCCACAAAGGCCGTGCTTTGATCATCACCACAAGACTTTGCTTTTCAACAGAAGCCTTGATCATTTGCATCTTAGCATGCCACACAGGCAAACCACTCTATGCAACCGATATCAGTCACACAGAATGAAATCCAATGTCAGACACACAGTCCATTTACAAGTCCGTTCTGGGCCTGAACGAAACCGGAGGCACCTAGTACCCCGCATATCCATCGATCTCCAAGTACGTCTGGACGATCACTAACTGTTTCCATCTTCTTGGGTGTACAGCCCAATCAAGATCATCAGTTATCACCCAAACGACGTGAAGACCTCCGGTCTTCGACCATCGTCTTCATCTTCGACTTATCGTCGCATCAGTTATTCAGAATGGGATAAACCCGGTCTTTCCGAATAACTCGCGTATATTTTAAATAAGTGTTACACAAACACAACATACGCCTCATTCCAATTCATTAGTCACTAACCGTAAATTAATCAAGAGAATAATTCCCCAAATATTAACCCCGAAGGCCGAAACCAACATCAGATCAATATCCAGAAAACCATTCTGCTTGGCTAACCGACAGTTAGTTTCTAAATTTCACGTTCAAATCTAATTAAAGATTTAACTATCGCCTGGAGCAAAACTGGTGATGCTCCATTCTCGATCTTTTCAATCTAATTAAAGATTCATTAAAACTCCACTTAGTTTTAATCATTATCTGGGTTAAAGAATCAGTGTCATTTAAAACACGATTCACGATAAACCCAAAATCACATTCCATTAATTATCGGGTTAAAGAACAAGTGTTATTTAAAACACTGTTCACGATAAACCCAAAAATCAATATCAATTCAATTCCAATTAAATATTATTTAATTGGTACACTTCATTAAATCTAAATAAAAAGATTTAATCCTTTCTCAACTGGGTTCAAGAACAGTGTTAATGAAGACACCATTCACGACAAACCCAAATCACATTCATCAATTATCGGGTTAAAGAACAAGTGTTATTTAAAACACTGTTCACGATAAACCCAAAAATCAATATCGATTCAATTCCAATTAAATATTATTTAATTGGTACACTCCATTAAATCTAAATAAAAAGATTTAATCCTTTCTCAACTGGGTTCAAGAACAGTGTTAATGAAGACACCATTCACGACAAACCCAAATCACATTCATCAATTATCGGGTTAAAGAACAAGTGTTATTTAAAACACTGTTCACGATAAACCAAAAAATCAATATCAATTCTATTCCAATTAAATGTTATTTAATTGGTACACTTCATTAAATCTGAATAAAAAGATTTAATCTTTTCTCAACTGGGTTCAAGAACAGTGTTAGTGAAGACACCATTCACGACAAACCCAAATCACATTCGATATTCAATACAAGGCTCTGAATAGAAAATATATCGGCTTATATTCAATATCGAATTCTACGACTAACAAATGTCGTATTGGAAATAGCGATATATGTATATATCTTTCAAATTTCCATATCAACATCCGTATAATCACGAATTCCAACATCGAAATATTCCGAAGACAATTTCGATTCAATTCCACTCCAATGCAATCATTGGATATTCTGGTTATTTTTAAAACCATTTCAAATTCAATTTATTTATTTAAAAATAAATAGAATTATAATTCTAGTTCAAAACTAGTTCATTTCGATAAAAATCTATTTTTATCTTTTCAAATATGGAGTTTTTCATCCCAATTCTTTCTAAATCATTTCTTATGATTTTACACAAATTATTACTATTTTTAATAATTTTATCAAGGCCCGTACAGTCGATTTCCATCAATGGCCATCGAACTGCACTTACAGCGACCTTTTTCGAATTTGATTTGGACATAATTCCAAATCCAACCGTTAGATTTCAAATTTCTAATTTTCATTAGAAAGCTCTTTTCGATACGAACCCAACGGTTCCGGTTTTAGGAGAATCCGACGGTCGGATCTCCCGTAATGTCCGTTTGAAATAAATGGTCGAAATTCGCGAACTGCCGCGGCGCGGCGCGTTCTATTCAGGCCATTATATTATATATATAATATATATAATATATATTTCGTCGATTTCTATTTAAAACGAATTATATAAATAGTTTTAAATTCGTTTCAAATTCTATTTCAACTTCTATTTCAATTCAAAGCAAAATTGAATTCTTCTTTATAAATTCGTTTTAAAATTCATTTCTATTCAATTCGAATTTCAATTCAATTTGAATTCATTTCAATTCGCTTTCAATTCCATTTGAATTCGTTTTCAATTCAATTCATTTCGAAATCGTTTTCAATTCAATTCATTTCGAAATCGTTTTCAATTCATTTCGAAATCGTTTTCAATTCAATTCATTTCGAAATCGTCTTCAATTCAATTCATTTCGAAATCGTTTTCAATTCAATTCATTTCGAAATCGTTTTCAATTCAATTCATTTCGAAATCGTTTTCAATTCATTTCGAAATCGTTTTCAATTCAATTCATTTCGAAATCGTCTTCAATTCAATTCATTTCGAAATCGTTTTCAATTCAATTCATTTCGAAATCGTTTTCAATTCAATTCATTTCGAAATCGTTTTCAATTCAATTCATTTCGAAATCGTTTTCAATTCAATTCATTTCGAAATCGTTTTCAATTCAATTCATTTCGAAATCGTTTTCAATTCAATTCATTTCGAAATATTTGATTTCAAAATTACTTTTCAATATCCATTTCAAAATGAATAAAATCGATAAAAATATCGTTCACGTCAAAATGGCGCATCTAATCAACACGGCTTCATATATTTCCATTTTCAAATATTCTATTTCAAATATTTCTATTATTAAAATATTTCGTTCAACACATGACCAATCTCAATGAATGAGTACTGTCAACACATGAACTTTTATTTTATAATATTCTTTATTTTTCAAATTGGAATGAGGCCCAATCAATTACCATATAAAGTTAATTATATGGATTTTCATACAACACATGTATATCATAGCATTGAAAAATAATCAACCATCAACCAAAGTGCACTACACTGTATAAGCATCAAATATAGATATTCAACGCTTATAACAGCCTGTCAATCGATCGATCGACATATTAATCAATCAGGATGAGTGAACTTCAAATTTCATCCCAACACCCGTGTGGGGTTTCAAACAATCAAACGCATATTTTATTTGTGCAGTTGGGCGATGTGTAAAATTTATCGTCCCAATCAATGTCATTCAAATAGGTGTACATAAACAAACCGTCCGGTTTATAAATGAATATTTTATTTTATTCACTTCACGTTAAAAATTATATTTTTAACGATAAAACATTTTATTTCAACCTATGAATTTCTATTCAATTCATTCTTTAAATAAAATGTTATTTTTATTTTTCTAACATATTTTAGAAAATTTCGGCGGCATAACGGCACGATACTAGAAACGGGACAAGGCCTAGCCTTATCCCCGGTCTAGTGAAGGCCCACGCCATTCACACATCAATCAAATCACTTTCGTTATGCAAACTACAAAATTTGGAGTAAGAATCTAACCTAGTCTTACTCCTTCGCCTTATAACGGCGCACGTCTAATCCTAACCAATTTATCGATTCGATTTTTCACACCACAAACCACATTCAAACCAATATCTCAATCAATCACCAAACATCCAAACAAACAAGTCCATGGTATGTGGACGGGTGTCGGGTGCTTCTAATAAGCACCGTCTGCATCCTAGTATATATATATATCTAGAAAAAGAGAATTAAGAGTGAGAAGTTCTCACAGATAGCTATCCTAGCTCCACGGCACGTCGTTGATAGAAATCTTCCTCGTCATCGCATCTTCGTTGTTGTAGCCACTACATATGTAAAAATCGAATTTTTAGTTCGAAGTTCAATATAAAAAATCGAATTTTTAGTTCGAAGTTCAATATATAAAAATCGAATTTTTATTTCAAAGTTCAATATATAAAAATCGAATTTTTAGTTCGAAGTTCAATATATAAAAATCGAATTTTTAGTTCAAAGTTCAATATATAAAAATCGAATTTTTATTTCAAAGTTCAATATATAAAAATCGAGTTTTTATTTCAAAGTTCAATATATAAAAATCGAGTTTTTATTTCAAAGTTCAATATATAAAAATCGAGTTTTTATTTCAAAGTGCAATATATAAAAATCGAGTTTTTATTTCGAAGTGCAATATATAAAAATCGAGTTTTTATTTTACTTTAAACAAAAATCAGTTTTTAAACATTAATTAAAATCAGTTTTTAAACAAAATGAAATTCAGATTTTAAACAAAATAAAATTCAGTTTTTAACCTAAATAAAATTCAGTTTTTAACCTAAATAAAATTCAGATTTCAACCTAAATAAAATTCAGATTTCAACCTAAACAAAATTCAGATTTCTACCTAAACAAAATTCAGATTTCTAAACAAAAATAAAATCAATTTTACTGTAATATAAAATAAAAATATAAAAAAACAGTTTTACTTACAGGAGAGGGGGGGGGAAAAGAGATCGGCGGACATCACTGGAGGGGGGGGGGGGGTAGGCGGTGGTGCGGCGAAGGCTTCTTTGCGTCGGGGGGGGCTTTGGGTGCTTTGACTGCGGAGGAGAGAGGAGCGGGACGCGAGGCGAGAAAGGGGGGGTCTGGCGGAGATCGAGGACGGCGGGGGTCCTCCTGGGTGGCGGCGTCGATCGCGTGAGGGGGAGGAGAAGCGGCTAGGGGAGAACGGAGGACGGCGGTGGTCGGCGCCGCCTAGGGGCGCGCTCGATCCCCCTTTTTTTTTTTCTGTTTGTTTTGATTTCTGAAATAATGATTTGGGGGGGGGGGCCAGAGCGGTTTTAAGGAGGAGGTTTAAATTTTTTTTTTTTTTTTTTTATTATTATTATTATTTAATTATTTTAATTCAAAAAGTCAACTTTTTCAAACGACCTCAAAACGAGGTCCACCGCCTGTCGTCCCTAGCGTTTAACCCCCATTCCGAACACAATGGGATATGTATCGTAAGCTGGTTTGATCGTTACAATCAGTTTCCGTTGAAATTACATTTAAATCCTTATATTGCATTTTAAACGTACATTTCAAATTACCGGGGTCATATATTAACTAGAAAAATTCCAGAAAAATATTTTCTAGCTTCGTATTGACGATACGGTCCTAACAAAACTAGTTTTGTCGAATTCGGAGACCGTTAGAAAAATGGCCAATTTCCAGTCGATTAAATTCAACTGAAACTGGTCAAACGCGTTTTCCTTTGCCACGCTCACATATTGATTCGAAAAATTAGGAAATTTGAAACCTAGCAATAACTTTACATCACGGACCCAACAAAACTGGTTTCGTCGAAATCCGAGGTCGTTTGCAAAATGTCCATTTTTAAGGGCCTGAATTCCATAGCGACTATTCAGAATTTTCAACTGGACATATCTTTTGATTCCCGCTACGAACTTTTGATTTTTCGGATTCGTTGGAAAGATATTCACTATTAGATTCCATTATTTTTGGTTTCACTAAAATCCGGATTATTTTGCACCCGGTACATTCAATTGAAGTTTGAAATCGAATTATCGAACTACCGCGCCATTTTCAATTCTATTTATAATTATATATAAATATTTATATTCTAACGACGACGCGTATAATATATACGTCGAATTATATTCAAAATAAATTTCTCGTCGTTTTTATTTAAAATAATTCATTTTAAATAATCAAAATTCGCTAAAATCGCTAAAATAAAAATTTCAAACTGGCCCAGATTTTCCGGGTTGTTACATTGTTGGAGAGAACTAGGTGCCTCAGATTGACTGCTAAGTTAAAGAAGGGATTTTGGGCTGAAGCTTTATCTATGGCGACTTTCCTCATCAACCGCACACCTTCTACTGCCATAAATATGAAGATCCCTGAAGAAGTATGGAAAGGAGAGCCTATTAGCTATTCATTCCTCAAGGTGTTTGGTTGTCCAGCTTATGTGCATGAGAGTCGAGGAAAGCTGGAACCTAGAGCTCGCAAGTGTATCTTTCTAGGTTATAGAAGAGGAGTAAAAGGATATAGGTTGTGGTGTCCTATTAGCAAGAAACTTATTATAAGCAGGCATGTAACTTTTGATGAGAAGGCTATGTTGAAGGTGGAGCCTTCCTCATCGGATGATGATGAGAGGACATGTGAAGAATACCAAACACAAAGCAAATCATATGTTGATTCTTTCCATAGACGTTCAAATGACGTTTCCGATGACACCATGGTTGATGAGGATAGTATGAATACTGGCATAGAAGATCAAACTCAGGGTGGAGCTCATACAGAAACCATGCCTGTTAGAGAAAGAAGAAAGCCCAGATGGCTTGATAAGTTTGTTAGTTTGAGCATCAAAGACACTGACTTTGATGATATGACAACATATGCATTAAATGTTGTCCATGATGAGCCCAGAGATTATAGAGACGCTATTGCATCAGTTGACAGTTCCAGTGGGTTAGTAGCAATGGAAGAGGAGATCGAATCTTTATGGAAAAATCACACTTGGGATTTAGTGCCACTTCCTACCGACAAGAGAGCTATTGGATGTAAGTGGATCTATAAAGTGAAAGACGACGGCAATGGAGAGTTCAGATATGAAGCAAGACTAGTAGCAAAGGGGTATGTTCAAAAGAAAGGGGTAGAGTATCATGACATCTTTGCTCCAGTTGTTAGGCATACTTCCATTCGTATTCTCTTGGCATTAGTTGCTCATTATGACATGGAGTTAGAGCAACTAGATGTCAAAACTGCTTTCTTGCATAATGATCAGGATGAAAAGATTTATTTGCGGCAGCCGGAAGGGTTCATTAATAGTAGTAGGCCAGACTATGTTTGTAAACTTAACAAATCTCTTTATGGACTGAAGCAGTCTCCTAGACTATGGTACAAGAGATTTGATAAGTTTATGCTTTCACAGGGATACTCCAGAAGCTTCAAAGACCAGTGTGTTTATTTTAGCAGATGTGATGATGACATGATTTATTTGTTGTTATATGTTGATGATATGATGATTGCATCTCAGAGTATGGTCAAAATTAAGGAGTTGAAAGCGGAGCTCAGTAGAGAGTTTGATATGAAGGATTTGGGAAAGGCACAAAGAATATTGGGTATGGAGATAAGTTGGGATAGGAAGCGGAGAGAGTTAAGGCTCACTCAAGCGTAGTAGATCAAGGAAGTCCTCGCTCGATTTGGGATGGAGAAAGCCAAATCGGCAGGCACTCCTTTTAGGCTCTCATTTTAAGTTGTCGAAAGACCATTCTCCTACATCGGAATAAGAGAAAAGGTATATGGCTAATATACCTTATTCTAGTGCTGTTGATAGTCTCGTGTATGCGATGGTGTGCACGAGACCAGATTTGGCCCATCCAGTTGGTATTGTCAGTCGATATATGTCTAACCCTGGCAAAGAACATTGGCAAGCAGTGAAGTGGATTCTTAGATATCTTCGAAGCACTTCTTCGATGGGTTTGCTATATGGTGGAGTAGATGGTGACATCTTTCTTAGAGGATACTGTGATTCTGATTATGCTGAGGATAGAGATGCTAGGAAGTCAGTGTCGGGCTATGTTTTTACACTTGGCATAGGCTCGATTTCATGGAGATCAAAGCTGCAATCTATCGTAGCTTTGTTGACTATCGAAGAAGAGTTGATATCGATTGTGGAAGCAACAATGGAAGGATTGTACTTACTTCAGTTGTTGGATGATCTTTTAATGGCGCAGCGGACAGTGGAGCTATTTTCTGACAGTCAGAGTGATGTTCGTCTTGTTGAGAATCATGCTTATAGTTCACGGACAAAGCACATTGATGTTAGAGGTTTCTTTCTTATGCTTGAGGAAGAACATAACAAGATCAAATTATTAAAGGTGAGTACTTCGGATAATCCTTCAGATATGACGACTAAGTCACTTCCGAAGGACAAGTTTGAGCATTGCTCAAACTTGATCAGTTTGCTTCCTGTTACTTGAGCGCCATGGGGCGCTGGGCCCAACAACTTCTATGTTGATTGTTGAAGATGAGATGATGAAGAAAGACTTTCATATTTGAATCAAGGTGGAGTGTTGAAATTGACGATTCAAATATTTGTAGAGAAGGAAAGATTGATTGTCAATCATGTAATTGGCTCCTATATGGAATAACTTGGATGCCAAGTTTACTTGGAGGTCAAGAAAACTTGGGTGCCAAGTTCACTTGGAAGTCAAGAAAACTTGGGTGCCAAGTTTACTTGGAGGTCAAGAAATCCCTCTATTTAAATAGAGGTCATGTTATTGTATGAAGAAAGAAATCCACCGTTAATCTTCTCTCTATTGTAATTTTCCTCCTCTCTTATGTACTCATTTCTTCATTGAGAAATAAAAGCTGTTGGGTCTCCATGGATGTAGGATATTCATATCCGAACCACATTAAATCTTTTGTGTCCTTTTTTTGCTCTTTGTTTTTTGTGGGATTTCATAATTGTTTTGTTATACTCCATTAGTATCTAAATAAACAATACTAGATCCTCATCAAAATTCCGCATAAATCACTACATGGGTATACTATTTATGCCCACCACCAGATAAATATTGGTCTTCCAAATCATTTGGTCGATCTTCCACTCATTATCCCAGTAAAATTCAAAATTAATTCATATATAAACCCTGACATGTGTTTCTTCCATCTGCTCACAGGCTTAACAGGCTAACAAATCTTCCATATTTTTCCAAGTGATCTCAATTCATCAATTCCCGTTCTATTCGCTAACACATGAGTATACTATATTCTTGACTTTTTAATGCATGCATTTATTCCTTCTTCTCTTTTGGTTATGAATATGGTTTTAAGTAAATTTAAACAGTTGTTTAGCATACTGGAATTGATGATATTTGGACATAACATAAATGTGCAGTGTTTTAACTGATCTATATTTGATCACTCATGTAATATACCCACCGCAAATAGAATTCCTGCTTACGTCCTTGCTCTTGAGAAGTGGGATGGATCAGGCTTAACGAGGACATGTTTTTGACTGGAAATGAAGCATAGATAGAACTAGATACCGACCGGCCCAAGAGTTCATTATTGGCTTGATTAGCCCGTCGGAAAGATTGGACAGTTGGGCTTTGAGTATGCTCAAATGAAGTTCATACTTCATATCATATGAACTTTCAAACATGTTTCTGAGTTTAAGAAGATGTTCTAGATAGTTACAGTTTATACGTAACTATCTCATATTCAATTTCAATTGATATTTTACTGGTTTGTTTGTTTAAGTGTATAAACTATAAAGCATTGATGTTGGTAATCAGGTGTTCTGTTAGGGAAAATCCAAAAATTACATGGATATCCAAATTATTGAAATCCATACTCAAATGCAAGGCCAACAGTGTCTAGATTCTTCCAACAGTTTGGATTTCAGGGGGAAAAGTTCCGAAATTCTCAAATTGACGAAGCGTTTGTTGAACAAACGCCTAACTCCAGGCGTCTGTTCAACCAACGCCTGGATAATTTACCCCACCTTCCATTTTTCTTTTTCTTTTTCTGCACGACAATCCCCTCCTATGTGATAACCTTTTTTGCATCCTTGCTTTAATTCATTTTTAAAGGTGGAGTGTGTGTTTTCTTTATCTTTCTTTGTTTTTTTTTGACACACTTTTGTACATGTCCATCATCGAAGGCATATGGGGACATTTACTTTTGTTGAACATTCCCACTTTTGTATTAAACTGTCTCACTTTTGTGCACATGTTAAACAATTTCTTGTATTAAGCGGTCCCATTTTCTGTTGCCACTTTTGTTTTTACTTTTTTAATTCAAGTTGACACGGAGAATTTCTGGGTGTTTGTTCAACAAACGCCCGCTTTTAGGCGCTTGTTGAACAAACGCCTGCTTCTAAAACTGTTGGGATATTTCATTGTTTCGATTATTCGAAGTGTAGAAATTTGGATTTCTACACCCGATTTGTTGGAGATGTTCTTACGGTGCAACTTTTCATATTCGTATCTTCCTTATATTTTATTCTGGTATTTATTATTTTGCTAAACTTAGGTTGACAAGTTTGACTGTTGGTGATGTACTCATATTATATATATTTGAATTGGACTAGGCATAATATATTCAAACATAACAAATTCTCTACCTTTAAAATTTGATTCTGTAAAGTTCAGGTAGTAAATTTTGAGTATTTATTTTTTCCATTTTAATAGTAGTGGTGCACTTTGTTATTTAAATTTGTGTTTTTCGCCAATAAGTTTAGGATTTTCATTTCTCCTTTTTTTTCTTTCTACTTCATCTTTTCTTTTTCATTAGTAATAGTCTTAATTATTACCATATATATTTAATTAACATTCATTACTAATAGTCGTATTACCATATTTTACATGTTTAATCATTGTTTTTTCAAAATTATATACACTTTACAGAATGAAAAATGGATTGGAGGCAGGCATCACTCTCTACTTGTTCAAGTAAGATTTGTTTTCTGGAAATTCTGAGAGCGCATAATATGAAAAGAATCCCCACTCTCAGTCAATATATTTTATTTTATTTGTACTTTTATTCACAGTTAGTTGCTTTGGGACGGGGCCAATTCTTCTGTTCCCATCCCTCTTCTGCCCCGTGTGCCGACCCAATGGGAACCCCATGATTTCCGCCTTTTGCAATTAAGTCCCTGTGACAATTGGAGGGCTTAACTGCAAAAGGTGGAAATCATGGGGCTCCCATTGGGTAGGCACACGGGGATGAGAACAAAAGAATTCATCCCCTTTGGGACCATAGGATCTTGGAGAAAGAACAACTGACCTAAAAGAGAAAAGTGATGTTATATTTTTTTAACCATTTTCATTTCATTTTCTTTTGTTTGGTTTTTGCCCATTGATCCTAACAAAAAATTAGTAGAAACACAAAACTTCATGGCACGTACCCATTTTTGCTATGACAAGATAGCTGGAAATGAAAGAAGGATGCATGAATCATTTATTGCATAATGTACACAACTCATGTACATCCACCCCGCGTTTAAGTATGGGACATGTAGGGCTGTCAACGGATACTTTCGGATACGGATAATGCCAAATCTGTATCCGCATCCAAAAGCATTTTCGGATATCGGATATCCGCATCCACGGATACAGACAGATATTGGATAATTATACGCTCCGCTAACGGTTGATAAATCAATGAACATAAATGGTTTTTTAAAGCAAAATATTTAGCTTTTTCAACCCAGTTGATTACAAAAGTGCTAAAAATAAATAAATATGATGATAATATATAATTTTGAGCAATTAATGTGCTTTTATCAGACTTTCAATTTTGTAAAATAATAAATTAGTATATTTAATTATGTTAAAATACACATAATTTAAGCTACAATTATGAAAAAAACGGACAGATAATTTTCGGATACGGATATGCCTATATCTGCATCCGCATCCGCATCCGCTTTACTGGATATCGAATATTTATTTGCTTTTCGGATACGGATGCGGACGGATTTCAGATTTTTTGGATATTCATTGACAGCCCTAGGGATAGGGATATATTTCACACGCATTTTGAGAATTTGTGTACTCATGTGTCACTGATTTAGACCTAAGTGAAAGCAACATTGATGCAACGATCATTATTTAGTTTGAAGAACATATTATTTTCATGTGTGCTGTTTTTTATTGTAGCCACAAATTATCAAAAATTGTCAATGAAAAATGAATGGACCCTATTGAATGAAATGAACACACATACACCATGAATCTGTAATAGGAACTCATGTGTACCAATTCACCAACCAAATCATAAAAAAGATCATTGAAAATAGACATTCTAGGCGATTATATACTCATATTGCTAAATTTTGTCCTCCATGCATGAAATAATAGTAAGTCACTATCTTAAGTCTTAACCCACTAAATCACTGTAAATAACACGCTTCTATACACAACTTCTTTATATATAAACATGAATTGTGTTATGCATGGACACAAATGTAGTGAATCATATGACTCATAGCTACTAAAATACAAGAATTATTTAATTAGCAATATGCACGGTCTGTGCAGAAGGAAAAAAAAAGGTTAGGTACAATATAAGGATTTCTCGAACCATTTTTAGTGCATGACCCTGATTTAGACCCAATTGAAAGCAAAATTGATAGGGCCATTTTGTCCCGTTAGTTTGGAGAACAGTCTCTTCTGTTCTTTCACATGTGGCCTTCATACGCCTCTTATTAACAATACTTCGAGTTTGTGGAAGATGGCAAATTTATGGGTGAAAATAACGTGGTTTTTAAATTTGTGAAGTTGGATTAGGTCAATGCCTACAATAATTCAAATCAAGTTTGTGGCCATCTTAATTACTCTTTCACTTCCCTTTCATAAATTTTCATTAATTTTAACGTGACTATTTATTGAACTTCACCGATAAATGTTTATCTTTAATAAAAGTTTTAATAACTTTAGTGTCACACGTAGCAGTCTATCGAAAATGCCCAATATGTACTAGTATAACCACATAACAATGGTAAACTGACCATTAAGGTATATAATATAAAACAAATTTTTTTTTGATAAATTTTATTTTAACTATAACTTTGATAAAAAAGATATCTACATTGTTTAAGAGAAAATGAAATTAATTGAAAAGATTCAAATCTAAGTACATTATGTATTACGTACAACGGTAACCAAACAAAATTTTGCTATGGGCCGATTATGAACTCATCTTCGTTTAAAACTAACTCAAACCATTCAAGATAAATTGATTTAGTTGATTTATTTGGTTTAGATCCTAACTTTGAAAATTTTCGGCTTATATTTATGAAACAAGAGTAAAGAGATGATAGCAAGCCATAATTTTTGAAACAAAGTAAGACAAATTTATATTGGTTGATTTTGCCACTTTAAGAGAAAAAATTGATAAAATAGTTTATATCATTGATAAACCAAGAACCTCCTGCACATGCCAAAACCACAAAATGAAAATTACAACGTATTGAATATTAAAACTGCTATGGCTATGATCAGATCAACAAAGTATAAAAGTATTTGGATATTGATGGGAAAAACTAATACACTTAAGGTAAAAATTGGACATGAGATAACAAAGTCTACTCAAAAATCTCGTTTCAACAATGGCTGCAGCAATCGTGCATATCAAAAACTTGATGTTCGGAAGAGAACTAGTTGCATGCCATAACACAGTCTAATAACTAAGCAATATGTAATAACCCGGAAATCTGAGCCAATTTTAATTTTTTTATTTTGGCAATTTCAATAAATTTTGAATATTTAAAATGAATTATTTTAAATAAAAATGACGAGAAATTTATTTTGAATAGAATTAGAATGTATATTTTTATTTGAATCGTTGTTAGAATATAATTATTTATTTATAATTTTGAAAGGAATTGAAAATGGCGGGTAGTTCGAAAATTCGATTTCAAAGTTCAAATGAATGTATAGAATTCAAAATAAACCGGATTTTAGCGAAACAAAAAATATTAGGATCTATATGAGAATATCTTTCCAACGAATCCGAAAAATTGAAATTTCATAGTGGGGATAAAAAGTTATGTCCAATTGAAAATTCAGAATAGTCGTGGAAATTCTTGCCCTTAAAAATGGGAATTTTGCAAACGACCTCGGTTTTCGATGAAACCACTTTTGTTGAATCCGGGATGTCAAGTTATTGCTAGATTTCAAAATTTGTAATTTTTCGAATCAATATGTGAGCGTGGCAAAGGAAAACGCGTTTGACCAGTTTTAGTTGATTTTAATCGACTGGAAAATGGCCACATTTCTAACGGTCTCGGAATTTGAAGAAATTAGTTTTGTTAGAACCGTATCATCAATACGAAGCTAGAAAATATTTTTCGGGAATTTTTAGAGTCTGTATCTGACCCCAGTAAATTGAAATGTGCGTTCCAAATCAATATATAGATTTATATTTTAATTTTGACGGAAACTAATCGAATTGCCTCACGATACATATCTCATTGTGTTCGGAATGGGGGTAATACGCTAGGGACGACAGTCGTTGGGTGCGATTCGGGGTTCGAAAGAAAAGGCCAACCTTTTTGAGAATAAATTAATTAAATAAATAAAATAATATATATACCCACCCTTTTCTAAACCTAGCCCCCCCTCCAAAAAAAAAAAACTCGATCTCCCCCCCCTCCACAGCAAACCACGACGCTCCTCCGCCTCCTCCACCTGCGCACCGCCGCGCCCGTCGCCAGTGTCCCCCTCCACCGCTGTTGCCTGTCCTCCTTCCTCCCCGTCGCCCTTCTCTCTCCTCTTCTAAATATGAACGTGGCCCCCAAACCCTCATTGCTCCGACCACCACAGCCCACCACCGTGCCGGCGCCACCACCCTGACCACCAACGACCCGCCCACACCCCTGCGCCCCTTCTCCGACCACCCAACTCCATCCATGAACCCCCTCCACTGATTAAAAGATCAATTTTTTTATAACTTCTACATTTGCAACTGACCCACGCCATCTCGAGCACCCAACGACGCCCTTTAGCCCCTCCTTCGACTGCAAAGGTGATTTTCAATTTAAAGAACTTCTCTTACTTTTTTTTTTATAGAGGAAGATCATATTTTTGTTCATAGAAAATTTTAAACCTTTGATATAGAAAAGATTATGATTTTTATTATAGAAATTGCATAACAAAAGGATATGAGTTTTGTTCATATGAAAGCTATGATTTTCAGTTAAGAAAGTCAGGATTTTAATATTAAAATACGGTTTTTTTTAAAGTAGAAAGATGAGATTTTTATTGTATATGGAGATTAAAAATATGATTTTTATATTATAGAAAGAATAAAAATATGATTTTTATTATAAGTAGAGATTAAAGATATGATTTTTATGAGCTATTGAATATAAAAATACGATTTTTATATAGATAGTAAGGATTTGATCTTTATTATATGAACACCGTTGTAAAAAATAGAATTTTTATCTATATAGCACCGTTTTAAAAATAGAATTTTTATCTATATAGCACCGTTGTGAAAATATAATTTTTATCTATAAAGTAGCGGTATAAAAATAGAATTTTTATCTATATAGTAGCGGTGTAAAAATAGAATTTTTATCTATATAGTAGTCGTATAAAAATGTGATTCTTATATACATAGCAACAATATAAAAATGTGATTTTTATATATGTAGTGGCTACGGACAATGAAATTGACGAAAGGCGAGCACGACGAAGATTTCTACATATGAAGAGTCGTGGCGTTTGGTTTAGCTTCTCGGTGAGAACTCCTCACTTTTAAATTTATTTCTAGTTGAAATATATACTAGGATGCATACGGTGCTTAGCAGCACCCGACACCCGTCGTCCACAGACCATGGACGACTTGTTTGCTGTGTTGTGAAGTTTGTTTGTGATGTTGATGTGAAATAGATAAATAAATATTCATGTGTTGAAATAAATTAATTTTCGTTAAAAATATAATTTTTAACGTGAATGTGATTAAATAAATATTCATTTACAAACCGGACGGTTTGTTTATGTACACCTATTTGAAGGATATTGATTGGAACGATAAATTTTACACGTCGCCCAGCTGCACAAATAATATTCGGTGTTTGTGGATTGAAACCCCACACGGGTGTTGGGATGATATTTGGCGTACACTAATCCCAATTATTTAGTTGTATGTCAATCGATTGGTCGACAGACTGTGTAAGCGTTAATTATTTATATTTAATGCTTATGCAATTGTGTGGTGCACTTTGGATGATGGTTGATTATTTATCGTTGCTATTATATACTTGTGTTGTATGGAATCCATATAATTAACATTATATGGTAATTGATTGGGCCTCATTCCAATTGGGAAAATAAAGAATATTATAAAATAAAGATTAATGTGTTGAATAGAATAAACAGTCATGTGTTGACGATGCTCATGTGTTGAGAATATTCATATGTTGTTCTCAAAGCAATTCATACTTTCTTTTCTCTTCGGAGATCGGGGAAGTTCGGGTCGTGTCGGCTTGGTATCAGAGCTTTGGTTTACAGAGCTCGGAGAACAAGACACGTTAGAACCATATGAAAGGATTCATCAGAAATTGGATTAGTAATATCCAATAAGAATGACTCGTTAGAGATTAGATCAGTAGTATCCTAGAACGAGTGTGAAGAGTATATTTTTAAAATGAAAACAATTTTTGTTTTGAAAATTTAAATCAATTATTCATATTTGATTATTTATTTTATATGGAATTTGGACAATCAAATATATAAAGACTTTGCGTATACGTCTGATCCGCGTGTATTTGAAGTTTTAATATACTGGATAGATATAGAATCGCACTGTAGTCGCTCGGGTATAATTCTGGTGATGTCGCGACATCATCAGTAATTGTGTTCGAGTTTCGGAGGTGTGATATTTATATATTTCCAATTGACTGGTGTGAGAACCAAAACTAGATAGAGCTTATTGTTGTGATTTGACATCAAAAATGTGATTTTTTTTTTACTATATATCAAAATTATGAATTTGAAAAGTTAATCAACAAATTGATTGTTGATTGTGTTGTTTGATTATTGGTTGATTAATTAAAATTTGAACCATTTAGCAAATTGTATCAAATAGTGAATTGTATTGAAAATTTATCGTATTTGCATGCATATACATGTACTTACATTGAACATGTCATAGCAAGGAGGCTAGAGAAGGGGAATAAAATTGTTTGCCCGACAAATAGGTACATGTTTATTGTATTTCTTAGGTTTTTGATGATTTTATGAGCCAACTGGCTGTTTCCTTTTCCTTTTGGGTTGATGAGGGCCATGGGAGGCTATTTGAAATATTCCGAAGTCCTCGGTGCAGGGGAGGTTATGGCAAAAATTTTCGAAAATTTAGGGTGTTAGCCAAATTTTTGAAAAATTTGAAAAGTTCTTAGAAACTGAAAAGTTGAAGAACTTAAGCCGTAATGAAAACAATGGAAGTTGAGTTGGTTTATTAAACAGCTTTCGGCTTCGTTCCTTTTCGGGGATGAAAAGTTTTAATTGGGGGAGATTGTAAGCAGTATCCATAATGAGAGGGCTCCATCAAAGTTATAATTTCCACAAGCATCCTACAACTTTTTTTAGAGATCCCCTTGATTAGTGGTGTAAACGGATCAGACCCGACCAGACGGAGGTGTATCTTAGTCCTATCCTATAAGGGATTCGGACGGACACAGACCGCATGCCATATAGCCTCGGACCTAGCTGGACAACGGACTGTCGTGTCCGATATAATCTTGGACAATAGAAAAACATCGAACATTTCATATCGGACCAAACACTGGTGTGTTTTAGTCATGTTCTATAAGAGAATCGTACGGACACGTACCAGACACCATATAGCTATGGATCGAGCCGGACAACAGACCGTCATGTCCGATATACAGCCCTGCTACTGATGCAACTTTTTTTTTGGTGAATTTGTTCAGAAGGGAAACCAATTGGAGCCACAAACCCTCTCTAGTGCACATAGCCCGGTCCGCGAGCACCACATAAGTGACTGATCTTAGAGTATGCACATGGTAAAGCTCTTAGCATGCCATTTCGGGTTTCTCGAACCCATGCTGCTGTACGAGGAGCGTTCCGGGGTACCCCTATTTTGCAACACCCCTACCATACCATGAGCTGCATTAATCCAAATCCAATAAGATTTTGTAGATTTTTAATCTACATATATGTTATTATCTATCCTATGAGCTCATTTTGACATTCGTAGAATAATATATTTGATGTTCAAATTTAACGGTTCGAATAAATGTCTGAACGGTGAATAACTGAGCTAAGATTTCGGTAATGTTACGAATGTCGGACGTAGCTCAAATTTTGGATAGAAGATAATATATACGTGGATTGAACATATACAAATACTTGTTTAATTGCATTAGTGTAGCTCACAGTATCATAAAGGTGCTGCAAAACAAGGTGTCCCGGACCACTCCTCATATATATATATATATATATATATATATATATATATATATATATATATATAATAAATCTTAATATTATTAAAATATAGGATCATACAATAAATTTCATTTACCAACACTAAATGCCAATCAACAAATATTGTCTTCTCAATAATACCACTTGAAAATATGATCATATACGTAAACTTTATTTACAGATTCAAATTATCCCTCATATATTAACAAGTCTTGATATCGCTTAAAAATATACACATTTATTTTTTATTAATTGGTAATAAAAATGAAATACACACTTAAAAATCATAAGATATTACAACATTAAAATAATTACATAAATAAGAACACAATATTTTAACATCAAAATATACATGTAAATCAATGATGTTTTGTTACTATTTTATTTATTTTTTTGTTTATGGCACAATAGTTAGGTGTTGATGCTTAATTAGACACAAAATTAAAGGACACATAATCTTAATTGTTAGATCATTTTGTCTTTATATGAAGTGGTGGAATTCATGGGGTGATCCAGTGGTGTAAATTCATTGTGTCACCAATTGTGTCTAAATCTTGTGTTCAAATAGACTTTCCCTACACGCACACACACACACGCACGCGCGCGCGCGCGCGCACACACACACACACACACACACACACACACACACATATATATATATATATAGTGAAAAATAGGCCTGAGGACAAACTTTAAAAAAAAAAAGAGGTTCAAAGGACAACAAGTTTTATTTTTAGACTGGAAGACAAACTTTTAAAAAAAATAAGCTGAAGCACATTGCTAAATGTAGCACAATACAAAACTAAATATAATGCTAGTTATAACTAGTTTTTTTGTATAGTATACAAACTTAATATAATGCTATTTATCCTACAAGGAAAAAAAAAATATTACAACGTTTTAGAAAAAAAAATGTTTTTTATGTACATTGACAACGTTTTTCTTTAAGTTGTCTATTTAGGAGCTGCGGATGAAAAAATCATTCATTACGTGTAAGTAAGGTTGTAAACTCGTTGTATGTATTATCTTAGCCATGGTCTTCTACTATTGTATCATACAAGCTCCGAAATAGGTTTAGACAATTTTAAATAGTTTAAAATCATTGTATAATATTTTGACTACAATCACCTCATCACGTGGTCAAAATAATTATTTATTTTCAATTTTAATAACTAATATTCAAAACAGTGATTACAATAATAATTCTTAACATCACAGTTTAAATACAAAACATATTTTCATTTGTCATCACATTATTTACTGTATCAAAAGTAAAAAAAGAGCGCAACAGACTTATAATTAAATAGATTTAATGAATGTTTGACGCTTATGTTTAACAATATTTTATGAATGTCGATAAAGAGAAATAATATCTCTCTGGTAGTTATGAATTAGTCAAGCTTGTTGTACTTATTTTCCCGAAGGGCGATCCCCAGCTCATTTCTTCGAAGTATCCCCCATTAGCTCTGGTCTCCTTTTCCTCTTCCTTCTCCTACTTTAAGGATACTAACACACAAGTCATGTTATTGTCTACATATTTATCCTTGCCTTCTTTTCTAAAACAACGAGCAACTACTCATTTTTTTTTTTAGTTTTTCTCTTCAGCCTTAGTCCCATTTCCTTCCTCCTCTACAATCTTTAACAACATAAAGAAATCAGACTTGATTATTGTGAGGATATTCATTTGATTATGAATTGATGAATGCATAAAGGTGTTGTCAATAATATCTAAGACAGTTTGTCACGTGGTGTTGTCTACCAACAAAAACGAGATAATATAATAAAAGTGGCCTAAATGAACACGGTCATCTAACAATTCTTCGCAAATGATAATTTCAGCATTACCAGACTTCACCATTTAAAGAAAGGCACCTAAATAATTTTTTCTTTCACTACACTCTATCAATTGGACATTTTCCATTTTTGCAAAAATGTGTAGCATCCCATATATATAATTAAACAAGAAAGAGATGTTGAAGAGGAGTCCGGTGAGTATTTAAAAATTCATTTGCATAATAAAATTTGTCAAAACACTACAAAAAACGGCTCAAATGGTGACGGACCTTTACAACAGCTAGCGACAACTAAAAAAAGGCTATTGCAAGCTGTTGCTGGACCTGCAGATACAACCAGCAGCCCATAACCTCTCTTCCTCGTTATTTCCACCCTAAAAATCTCAACCCTAACCTCCTTGCAACCACCGTAGCCCATCTGCATCGTAGCACGTCACCGACTGCCTCTAAAGCATTCATCCACTACACAAAAGAGGGCAACTTTCCAATCCAAAATTCCCTACGCCGTATAGACGTGGCGTAAGAAATACATGAAAATACGTAGAAGGTGCAGGAAATTCCCTACTCATTTTCTACCCCTTTTAAACAGGCTAGAATTTATTTAAACGGACAGTGAAATTATGGGCCACTAAAAGAACCCCACCCATTCAATCTACTAAAATAACCGCTCTTTCCTTATTTCCATTTCTTCATCGTTTCAGATAAAAGAAAAACCCTAAATCTATCTTCACCGCGCCGCCCATAGCTTCGACCGCGCTGTCGCGCTGCCTCCCTGCCTCCTTTAATCGCGCCGCCTCCCCCTGCCTCCTCAATACTGTAAACCGTGACTTGCCTCCTGCCTCCTCAATACTGTAAGCTGTTGCTTCATTGTTATATAAGTATCATTCCAATCTTGCTTTAGATGAATTCAATTAATAAAGCATGTATATATTTTGAGATCTGGTGTTAATTTAATATTAATATTGCCCTTTTGATGTAATAAAAAGTTTTTTTTTTTTTTTTTTTTTTTTTTTGGGATTCTGAGTTGTTTTGTCGTCCATTAATGTTCTAAGATAAATATTGAAATTGTTTGCTATTTGCATTAAGTGTTTCATCATCACAGAATAACTATATACGTTAACAATAATGTTGAAATTTGATTAAAGTGTTTGCACAGTGGTCGCTGTGTATATGTTAACAATAATGTTGGTAATGAAGGGGATACAGACTTTGTGACGAGGGATGTATAATTGGAAACAAAAGATGTATTAGAGTGTAAGCTTACGTATGAATCGGATGGAAAGAGGGTAGTGATGAAAATTTTGGTAAAACAATTGGATTTCAATATTTTCAATGATGTATACGGGGACGTGATGTCTATTACAATGGCTGAAGTAAGTTCTGGAGTATCAAATGGAGCTAGTCTGAATTTTACTAATCAGGTGGCTATGGGCAGTGATGTATTTTATAGTAGAGTCCACATTTTTCTTGGAGATAAAGAGTGTTGATGTGAAAACTAATTGCATGAGTCTCTAGCCACTTTTGAAAAATAGCAGGTTTCACTTTTCCTACAAAACTGAGTTGCACTCAATGCTAAATTAAGCACTGAAAGTGCTTGTTGCTGACTTGAGCGCTGAAAGTGCTTAGTGCTGTATCGCCCTCAAATCAAGTAAGTAATGTTTTCGTATTTTTTATGGGTTTGTTTGTTCATCAATTTTTTGTGGGTTTGTTTATTTATATTTTATCTGGTACGCATTTACCACAGTATCACCTTTCATTGGCCTGACATCGCCAAATGTTAACGTTTCAGTTCTAGTTTTTATTTTCTAATGGGTGTCCTGCTTTATAATTTTAGGTGATTCTATTCAACGGGTAAGTCATATGAACATGTTCTAATTACTTATTGACCATTATACAAATGAAGGTGGATCCTTCATGATGTTTCTTAAAGTTTTTTTTTAGATAGCTATGCAGTTATGTTGCTTTTTCGAGATGAAATTATACTGCAATTTAAGTTCAAAAAAAAAAAAAAAAGAATGTTTCGTTTTTTTTAATAAGTAGGCTGTTTTATTTTGATATTTATTTATTTTATTCTTTATAATTAGGCTGTTACTCCTGAATGAAAACCGCTGGCTGCTATTTTTAACTGTTGCATATGTGTCGAAGTGCATTTTAATCGGTGTTCGTCAAATAGTCACGGCAGAACGTCTAAAAATGGAGACTAAGGTGCTGTATATTAGAATTAAGATGTTAATGTACGGTTTCACATGATTTTATTTAGTGTTGCATTTATATCGCTGAATTTACAGTTTGTTTTTGGTATGAAATTGTTGAACTTATAGTTGGTTTTTAATCGAGTTGACTTTATGCTCAGTTTATAAAGCCTAGGCTCAATGTTAAATTAATGTGATCGACCCCACCCTGTATCAATTTACAGGTGATAAAAGTATAACCTCATGTCTGCAATTAGAAACGGTCACTTATGCTTGGTTGTACTGCCAAAGGTCTTGAATCCAATCCCTCATTCCCATGCAAACACATGGACGCTTTTTTTAGTGTCAAATTAGAATAAAAAACTATACCAAGAAAGATCAATATATGAATTTTCTAAGATATGAGGCAAGGTAAATTTGATATATATTTTGGTATATACAAACCTAATAGATAATAGATGGGTGTACTTTTCAAGATAATGAAGGTCTAATTGTTATTTCAAACCATATTTTTTTATTTTAATTATCAACATCCCGTCAGTCGGTGGTCTTTTAATAGAAGGGTAATGTCATTCAAAACATAAAAAAGCTCAATACGTAATCAACACCTGGACTAGTGCATGCAATATATTTTGTTTCCTCATGGTAAATCATTATAAACCGATACAGTTTAAATGTGATTCTTAAATGAATTGCTTCCATCTAGAATTGAAAATATTTGTTTTCTCACTTGTAGTGGAAAAAATGGTAGGCAGATTAGAACAATTGTCATGTGTACTGAACAAATCAGACATTTGGGATGATCCTGTTTTCGCTGGAAGGATTAGCCTTGAGCATGGTGGATTAATTAACAAACTGAAAGAGGTGAATGGGTTTGAACAAAAGCTTCTTGAATACATTGATATGCTGAAGCTTGCACATGAAGAAAATGATCAAGATATGGAAATGGTACGCATTTGTTTTGTCAGCATGTATTTTTCCTACAATATTCTAGTTTGCTATTTTCTCTTTGTACGTGCATACATTTCTTGATAGGCATTGACTCTTTATCTTTTAATTTTTTTTGTCGATTGCTCTGTGTTTATTAGCTAGCTCTCTTGCGGAAATATCCATTTTCTTTTTTCCTTCCTTCTGAAATTCTCCTTAATTAATGTTTGAAAACAAGAGCTCAAATATTGTTTGAATTGCAAAACCACCTACAATAATAATATCCACATAGACAAGAACATACAAGGAGACATTACCCCGTTGATAAATGAATAGGGAGTAATCTTCATATGATTGGGCAAAACTAAAACTTCGCCAAACATCAGATAATTTAGCAAATCATTGTCGAGGCGCTTGTCGTAAACAATACAAAGACTTGCATAACCTGCATACCTTCCCTGGAATAGGACTATGGTACCCAGGAGGTAGTTGCTTATATACTTCTTCTTCCAAATCACCATAAAGAAACACATTACAAACATCCATTTGATGTAGCTCTCAATTTCGTGTGACAACAACAGATAAAAAAACACGAACCGTTCCCATTTTGGCAAGTGGGGCAAACGTCTCATCATAGTTGTCAAGGCGCTAAGACGCAAAAAGGCGCAAGCATTAAGCCTGTGGCTTTTTTGAGCCTTGGGCTTTTCTGTGTGTCTTTTATATGAGTTTGATCTGCTAATTTACTAACTACAAATTAATTTTTAAACCATATTTTATAATTCATTCAATTATCTATATATTTTTTTAACAAGATTTAAATTTTAAACCATATTTTATAATTTATTGAACAATTAAAAATTTTATTCAACTATTTATAAACAATATTTTGAATTTAGCCAAAAAAAAAAAAAAAAGCGTCTCAAACTGCAAAAAAGCGCAAACCTTGAGCTTTGGGTTTTTCTGCACTTAGGCGCGCCTAAGCGCGCGCCTTGGTAACTATTCGTCTCATTATAATCTACACCCTCGACTTGTCGATTTTCAAACACCACAAGACGTCCTTTGAAACGTTCAATATCGCCATTAGCTCGATATTTGATTTTGTAGACCCATCCACTACCAATGGCTTTCTTTTCGGAAGGTAAGTCTTCCAAAGTTCATGTACCATTACGTTCAAGTGCATCAATCTCCTCTTTCATAGCTTGTCTCCAATTTGAATCTTTGACCGCCTCTTTGATTGAAGTCGGCTTCTTACCTTTAGTAATTGTTGCCCAAAAAAAAACTTGTGTCTCGCAGAAAAATTATTATAATCAACATAACAAGCTAAATTAAAGGGTTTACCTGAGGTACTTGATTGAGCAGGCCTTGCAAAAGTAGCGGAGTCTATCTTATGAACAATATAAGTCACAAAATCCTTTAATCTCGAAGACGGTTGGCGAACTCGAAAACCTTTGTCGAGTTGTTTGCTCTCCCTTACTGAAGAATTCTGTCCTAAACGTAGAGTAGTAGTGTCATAAGGAACAATACCATAAAGCTTGTTACTGCTTGGGGACATTGGTTGCACAGCACCATCATCATCCATCAGATTTATAGCCCTACCATCATTTTATGTATCTTTGTCACTATTGACCACTCGAGTATCCTCTTCCAAAGGAGGATGGTGCAGATAGGACTCCCTTTGCGCATTATCATTATCACCCACAGTATCCGCAAATGGAAAAATATTCTCACAAAATTTTACATCTCGGCTAACAAAAAATTCATGTGTTTCCAAATCATAAACTTGCCACCCTTTTTGGCAAAAAAGGTACCCTACAAACATGCATTTTCTACTACGAGGTCCAAATTTGTCCTTTACACGAGGACGATTTGCAACATAACATAAGCACCCAAATACATGTATATCAAATATGGGTGGTGGTTGCTTAAACAAAACTTCATACGGTGTTTTTCGGTCTAAAACTGGGGTAGGGGTCTTATTAATTAGATGAACAACAGCTAATACACATTCCCCCCAAAACTCCATTGATAAATTAGCATGAAATTTTAAAGCACGAGCAACATTCAAAATATGCTGATGTTTGCGTTCCACCCTACCATTTTGCTGAGGTGTATCGACACCAAAAGTTTGATGTATCATACCATTCTTTGCATATTTTTTTTTTTCAAAACAAACTCTTGTCCATTATCACTTCTTAAAATTTTTACATTTTTATTGAGTATTAATCATAACACAAAAATTTTGAATCAAATGACCAACCTCATACTTTCCAGCCATTAAGTATACCCACACAACACGAGAACAATTATCTACGATGGTCAAAAAATAATGTGCACCACAACTTGAAGCAGTATTATAAAGACCCCAAATGTCACTGTGAATAATATCAAATAAATCATTGGCTTTACTCATACTATTTAGAAAAGAAGTGCGATGTTGTTTTGCAAGATAACATACTTCACAATTGTCAAAACAGTTCTTACTACTACCATCTACTCCAAGTAAAGGAAGCAAAACTTTTGATGAAGGGTTCCCCAAGCGTCGATGCCATAACATTGTCAAATCTGTTGTTGACACTATATTTGCTTGAAAACTATGAATTGGCTGATAAAGATAGACTCCATTACTCTGCACGTCTGCTCCAATCAGGTTCCTCAAAGTGTGGTCCTGTATAATACATAGTTTGTTAGTGAATAAAATAATAAACTTTTGCTTTTCTAAAAGTTGAGACACACAGCAAATTACAAGTAAGAGTAGGGGTCAAATTATACATTTTCTAGGATCAATTTTTCATTTAGTTATATTTGGCCTTCTTTAGTAGCATTTGTAACTTTTCCATTTGGTAAACCAACACGAGAGGAAGGTATATCATGCAAGTAGGTGAACAATTCAATATTACTAGACATGTGATTTGAGGCCCCAGTGTCGAGATCCATTGATCATCGTAGAATTTCTTACCATGCAATTTTGAAGTAGAGGATGAGAACTTGTGTTGATTGAGAGTAGTCATCAAGATATTGAATTGTGCATCACTCAATGTAGGAACATATGCTCGATCACCATCGACAACCTCTTGTGCTATACGTTGGTTATTGGTACTCACGTTTGCGGTGAAATTACCACTATGGCCACAACCTCTACCTTCCATAGCTTCAGCTTTCTATTACCAACAGTAGGCGCTAAAAAAAATAGCAATTATTAGCAATCCCTAATTTAGCGAGGCTTTGATACCTTGATAGATTTTTTAGTACTATGAGAGATTGTAGATAAGATACAATTTTGTAATATTATTTATGGATCCATTGATTTACATTACAGTGCTTTATATAGATGGAGTACATGCGGTTGAAACAATCAATAACAATTTCCCTTTAATAAGATATAGAGGAAAAACAATATAAGAGGAAAGCATTAAGTGTATGAGTCAGCATGATCCATATCATGTGAATGTATGAATCAGCATTATCCTTATCCTGCCTATGACGCATATATCATTAAGTGTATGAGTCAGCATGATCCATATTCTGTGAATGCATGAGTCAACATTATCATTATCCTGCCTATGACGCAGATATTTACGTAAATATACTTAACATGTTACATTAAGTATAAATATTTTTAAACCACCCACACAATCAAAGATTAGATGTACAACTATATAAAATATTCAACCTATTTGCTTTGACCTTGGTTTGTTTGCATATGACATATTGACAACTATCATGTTTATCACTCCCTAGTTAAATGTTTCTATGAGCATTTGTGTGTTCCTACTATTATTTCTCGAGATCATGTATTGGTTTCAATTTTCTATCAAACAAAAAGCAGAGTATTATCATTCATCATACGAGAGATATTTGACTTTATTCTCCTTTGTGTTTTCTGATATATAACACATTTTGTTGTCATCTGAAGGATTCGGTGAAAGCATTGCTCGAAATGAGAAAAAATGCGAAGGGAAAAGAACTTGAAGCGTTATTATCCAGGGAAAATGATTCATGCTCTTGCTTTATAGAGCCTTGGCTCAGCTAAAACTGAGCCAATCGACTCACCAAAACTTAGCTCAACATTACTTAGCCTTAACGCTCAGCATTACTACACCGAGCCTTAAGGCTCAGTAAAACCGATTGGCTTGTTTATCCCTTTTTTAAGTGCTTGTTTATTCGTTGTGTACTAATTGGATTAAATGATTTATCCGCAAATATATAGTAATATATGCTCAGTAAAACTGAGCCGAAAGGCTCAGTTATACTGAGCCTATTGGCTTGTTTATCCCTCTTTTTAGTGCTTGTTTATTCGTTGTGTACTAATTGGATTAACAATTTATGCGCATTTATATAGAGACAATACATACACTGCTACTGCTAGGTTTGGTGTTTCAGATGACAGAGAGAAATTTGTGGAGGAAGCATAAGAGCTAAGGAGTAAAAAATCAAGAATGAATGTCACGATTAACAGACTATAAGGCAATTTAGGTTCCGTGCAGAAGGAGATGAGTTCTGTGCAAGAGTTCATTCGAGAGTTGAGGCGGGATCAAGAATCGGGGATATGACATGTTTTATGAGTTATTCTTATTTTGGCAGTGGATTTTATGTTCTATTTGTATAAGGTACATTGTATGATGTTTGAATTATATGAAACGACCATGTTTCGAGTTATATAGCAACTTTATTTTACTTTTTTTGAACATGATTTGTTTTAAATACATTTGTAGTAAGTTTATGACAATTTGATCATGATATTCATTCTACATCAATGTTTTTATTGGTGTATATTGTTATGATTTCGCATGTGTTTGATTTTATTAATTTTTGTTATGATATGTATGGTAGATGAAGATAAATATAAAAGAATTATATTGAATTTTGGTGTACAATGACGTAGGGAATGCGTAGGGAATAGGTAAGAAAAATCCAATTTTTGCACTTTAAACACAAGTAGGCTAGGCGTAGGGAATGCATATGGAAGAAGGCATAGGGAAGACGTATGGACGTAGGCGTACAGAATGCGTATGAGATTAGGCGTAGGGAATGCTGCGTAGGGAAGGCATATGGAACTTGGCGTAGGGAATGCGTAGGGATGACGGCGTAGGGAAACCGTAAGGAATTTTTGCGACGAGCTATTTTTCAAATTCTTTTTTGGCGTAGGGAAATTCGAATCTCTACGCCCTTACCAAGCCTAATTGGCGTAAGGAATTCAGAACACTGGAAAAAAAATTCTGGATTCCCTATGCTAATTTGGCGTAGGGACGATGTAGAGAATCGAATTTTCCTACGCCATCCATACGCCAAAAAAGAAGTTTTAAAATAGCTCATCGCAAATATTTCCCTACGTCTACATGCCTACGCCATCCCTACGGCAAATTTCCTACGCTATCCTTACGCATCCCTACGCCAAGTTTCCTACGCCGTATTCCTACGCATTCCCTACGCCAAGTTTCATACGCATTCTTACTCATTTTATATATATTCCCTACGTCTCCGTACACCAAAATTCAATATGGTTATTTTATATTTATCTTCATCTACCACATATCATAATAAAATCGAACATATACAAGATCGTAACAATATATATCAATAAAAACATTGATGTAAAATGAATATCATGACCAAATTACAATAAACTTGCTACAGACGTATTCAAAACAAATCATGTCCAACAAACAATAAAATAAAGTTGCTGCATAACTCAAACATGGTTGTTTCATCTAATTCAAACATCATGTAATGTACCTTACACAAATAGAATATCAGACCCACTACCGAAATAAGAATAACTCATAAAGTGTGTCATATCTACGATTCTTGCTCCCGCCTCAACCCTCATATAAACTTTTGCACATAACTCATCTGTTTCTGCATGTAACCCAAATCCCCTTGTAGTTTGTTAATCGTGGCACTCATTTCTTGATTTTTACCCCTTAGATCTTCTACTTTCTTAGCAAACTTCTCTCTGTCATCTGAAACTCCAAACCTAGCGGTGTATATATTGTCTCTGTATATCTACACATATTTTTTTTAATTCAATTAGCACAATGAATAAATTTCATAATACAATTAAGTAAAATGGTCAGTTATACTTGGACATGGAAGAAAAGTTGACATATAAGTACGTGACTTGCCGATAGGCTCAGTTGAAACTGAGTTGTTTCGGCTCAGTTAGCTATGCCAAAAGGCTCAGCGAAACTGAGCCTTACGGCTCAGTTCAAACTGAGCGTAAGACTCAGTTTCAACTGACCCTTGCGCTCAGTGAATCTGAGCCGCAAAGCTTAGTTTCACTTGAGCGTAAGGCTCAGTTTCAGCCGAACCTTAAGGATTAGTGAAACTGAGCCGTAAAGCTCAGTTTCAACTGAGCATTACGACTCAGTGAAGCTGAGCGTAAGGCTCACCGAAGCTGAGCCTTTGGGCTCAGTTTCAACTGAGCCTTACGCTCAGGGAAACTGAGCCTTACGGCTAAGTTTTGTTGAGCCGTAAGGCTCAACTTTACTGGAGCCTTACGTTCAGTTTGACCTGAGCCTTACGCTCAGTTGCAGCTGAGCCGTAAGGCTCAGTAAATTGAGCCGTAAGGCTCAGTAAACTGAGTTGAGCTTAGAAACACAATGAGTCACCATTATATAATTCGAAAATCTAACTTTAATAGAGAAAATGCTCCTCCAGTATGTTGTACATAGTGCATGTTGTATTGCAAAATAAGATAGAACAGTCGTTTTAAAATGGCTTAACTATCCAAAATAAACATCTTCCTGAATAATCATAAAAGCATTATCAAATAAAAGTCTATAATATAGAGCCTAGGCATAACTATAAAATAAATTAAATTTTCAGTCAATACCCCAGGAATATTGCCAATACCAGGCCTTCGTGTGCTTCTTGAAAAAGCACACGTCTCATCTTCTCCAGTAAGCTGCATGTAAAGATGGTTTAGCTCATTGTGAGAGAGCTCCCTACCCTAACTCTAGGTCATTTGAGCAACTCGCTCATTGTATTTGGCCTGTAATTTACATAAGAGTTAGGTATTGTATTGTTTAACAGAATTAGAAAATTGTGAAATATAATTTAAAACTTTTGTTGATTACATACAACAAACTGTTCCGAGTACTCATCAATCCATCCCCCATCTATAGAACCGTCTGGTTTCTCAACATAATGTGTTCGAATATAAACCTACATAAATGTTGATGTTCGGCCTTGTTTTTTCTCCTAAAAAATAAAAACAATTTATCATGTCTTTATTTGAATTGTATACTATTGTTAGTTAATAATTTAAACAAGTGCCATATCGTTCATCCATTGTGTCATTGACTTAGAACCACATCTATGTGGCCTTGGATTTTTTTTGCGAGCAATTGAGTTTTTTTTAAAAGCTCCTTCACGTCCTCCCTCTCCCAGTAGGCTAAAAATTGTTGCCATACCTCATCTGTTAAACACGCATTCTTCTTTTTGTATCTTTCATGTCTCCAACGATCCACCTATATTTCATAGAACACTTTTGATCCCATAACAACCTCACATCAGCAAAAGAAGTAGTAGTATCCCAAGCGTACAATGCCTACACAAGATTTTAGGATCAAATAAATAATCTGAAAAACTTAATCATGAATGGACTAAATATTGCAAGAACCTGAATTTCAAAATTATTTACCTTAAACTTGTCAAACCAATGATCCTTAATATTAGCGGGAATCGTACTGAAACAAGGCTAAAATGATGTCAAACGAGCCTTAAGCATAGAAGATATAGTACGAGATGTCAAGTCATTATTTGCGAATTCCGAGCTGTTAATGCAGAAACTAGAGTAAATATTGTCATGCATTATTAAAATATACAATAATTCGAAAATTTAAATTTTTTACTTACTCGCCGCTATTCCAACAATAAATGTACATGGTACCGACTGAAGAAGTCGAGCCAGTCTGCGACACTTGTCCAAATTGTCCAAGGGTGTCTTGATCATGATCACATCCATCTGAAGGGGTGGATTGTTGATCGATAGAGAGTGGCGTTGGTTCGATCAAACCGAAACCACGTCCACTACCACCGCGACCACCACAACTACTACGACCACTGCTACTACGACCACCGCGACCACGAGAGCTCATATCTATTACATGAATATGACATTTGCAACTATATACATAAGATAATCTAACATTTCAAAATGATAGTAGTGAACTTTATTTAAGACAAGGTTTGAAAACATTTATCAAATAGCATAGAATGTAAATCAACAATTGAAAATTTTACTACTAACCAAACATAAACAACTTCATAAACATAATAGCAACCGAGCAACTAAAAACACAAGCAAACAATCATAATTAAGTATACATGCTACAAATCTTCATTATCAACATCACTCTCAATGTAACACACTCGTCTTCAAGCTCACACTCATTTTCTTCTACTTCAATTTGCTCATCGTCATCTTCATCTACTTCGACCCCATCATTGACGTCATTAATAAGAGATCCTATGTCTTCTACTTGTTGTACAGTCTCCAGTAGCTCATTAGGTTCTGGATTATTTTGATATGCCATATTATCGGTTATGATCGTATTTGAGTGAAATGACCATCTCGGTTTTGTTTTAATAACAGCCCACCAATCTGAACGACTGTTGTCGATAGCAGGTTACAGTATGAAATAAACTCGTGTAGCATGTGTCGCCAACACAAATGGATCATACCCTAATTTTTTTGTGTGGTTTACTTCAATAAGAGGGTAGTCTTTATGTACGCGTTTTACTCCAATATTCGGCCTACTATTAAACCATCGACATTTGAATAGAAACATTTTTAACTCCGGCACCACCGAGTAAGTTAACTCAATTATTTCCTCCAGTACACAATAATAATCTATTGTGTCATCATCGTTGTTCCCACCTTTGATACAAACTCCACTATTAACAGTTGTCTTTTTCTTTCCATATTCTTCTGTGTTTAACTTAAATCCATTTATAAACATTATTGGACATATTCTGTAACTAGTACGCAGACCAAAAGCAAGTTTCCTATAGCAAATGTCTGTGATGTTCGTATCAACCTATCAATTTGAATTAAATACACAAGTTAATATATAATATATACCGTGCAAGGTTAAAAAAACATGACTTATCATACTTACGTATTGTTTAAACCATCCCTCAAATTCTTTACAAAGTTCAGCATTGGGATATTCACTTTCGAACTTGTTGTTTAAACGAAATACACATGTCAATATCTAAGTAGTATTGTGTGTAGCTTGAAGAGATTGACATTAATTTAAGTTAATGAATAATCAAATTATTATAGTACCTTATAAGATCAGCTAATTCATTGCAATTAAGAAGCACAGTTGCATTGGCTAGATTGTAATCCTTTGTTGTAGCGAAGCCTTTAACATTCTTCCATTTACCAGATGGACGTCCTTGTTTTTTGAATACTGAGAGAACGTTATTGATTGAATCATTCACAATATCATTTTCATTGCGATGACCACGATTAAAATTTAAATTCACATGACCATTGAAATAATGCTTAAAAAATATGGATGCTTCTTCAATAATGTACGCTTGACAAATAGAACCTTCAACATGTGCTTTCTGCTTCACCTTGTTCTTTAGGTGGCCCAGATACCTTAATAGGAAAATGTGTGAAATTAACTATGACATGTTCTATATTTAAACATTGCGTAAATAAATATAATTATTACATACCTCTCAAAAGGGTACATCCATCCATACTGCACTAATCCCCGTAATAATGCTTCAATTGGTAAATGTACTGGCAAATGTTCCATGCAGTTAAAAACTCCAGAAGGAAATATTTTCTTCAATTTACATATTAATCTGGATACATCTCTTTCAACCTTCTGCAAATGGCTTTTAGATAGAGTTGTCAAACATATATCTTTAAGGAATAAACTGAGCTCTATTTTAGGCATCCAAACCTTTTGTGGTAAAAGCTCTTTAAATATTATCAGAAATAAAGTCTTTGAAAATACATGGCAATCGTGACTCTTCATACCTGATAGAGTAAGATACTTCGTATCAACGCATTGTTTCATATTAGAAGCAATCCCATCGGGGAATCTCAAAGAATCAATCCATTCTAATAATTTTATACAACGAGTCATATCCATCTCATAACAAGCAATAACTTTGAAGTTTAAACGAATAGGATTAATCTTAAGCTCTGGACGATTGCAATAGTATTCGACATCTTTTTTTGATCTCAAATCATCTTTAGTTTTTCCTTTTCAATTCATGATTGTATGGAAGAAATTCTCAAATACATTTTTTTCAATATGCATCACATGTAAATTATGTTGAATTTTTAGATTCTTCCAATATGGCAATTCCCGAAATATACTCTGTTTGCACCAATTGTGATAATCACCTTTACCATGAATTTTGGGCTCTTTGTTTTCTGTCTCATGTAATTTTGCATAATCTTGTACAATATCAAATATCTCTTCTCCATTCAAAAAAGTTGATGGTTGCAAATTGCAGTTTTATTTCTTTCAAAGTTTTTCTTATCACGTCTAAATGTGTCACTTGTATGTAAAAATCGACGTTGGTAATCCCACTAACACTACTTACCAACATGCTTCAGTGTAAATGCTTTTGTTGAATCCATGCACACATGACAAGATAATTTACCTCCAGTACTCCAGCCCGAAAGCATCCCGTATGCGGGAAATCCCTTATCGTTCACAATAAACAAGCAAATAGTTTAAAATTTTCCTTTTTAATATGTCGTACGTGTCAATACCCTCTACCCACATTTTCTTTAGTTCCTCGGTTAGTGGTTGCAAATAAACATCTATTCCGTTTTTCGTATTTTTGGGTCCAAAGACAATTAGGGTTAAAAACATGTATGGATTTTGCATACACATCCAAGGAGGTAAATTGTAATTTGACCCTAAATGGACTTGACCAAGTGGAGTATTTATTACCATACTGGCTAAAAGGTCGGAAATCATCAGTGCATAAACCGAGCCTAATATTTCGTGATTCATTGGCAAAATCAGGACATTTGTCATCAAAATGTTTCCATGCTTCTCTATTTGCAGGATGACCTAAAACTCCTTTCTCTCGAACCCGTTCACTATGCCGTCTCATGTGCTCCGCAGTGGCATAAGACGAATACAATCTTTGCAATTTAGGAATAATCGGAAGATAATGTGAACGAGTAAAAGACACACCTTAACCGTTACATTTTCTTTTCGTATCTTCCTAAGCCACAAAATTTACATTGTGAACGGTCTACGTCTTCTTTCCAATATAGCATACAACCACTTCGACATGTACCTATATTTTCATATGGCAATCCGAATGCGGACACTTGTTTTTTTAATTGATACCAATTTTCAGCCAATATAGTTTGCAAACCGGATGGGGCCACATCTCGAATTAAACTAAGAACGTCATTCATAAATTTTTGGGTACCGTTGATTGTCGATTTTATTGCAACTGGCATAGCAGTCGGTGTCAACTCTGTCATAGGACGTCCATTAAAAACGTTTTTTTAATGCTTCTAACAAATTAAAAAAGATATAGCTTTTGGATTTGGCTCTTCCTCTATATCTAATGAATTAGACAACATGCTCGGACAGTCGGACCAGCAGCATCAATAACCATTTCAGGCATTCTATTTTCTGTAGTAGTAGTAGACTCATCAAATCAACATCAAAATTTACGTTATCATCCTCAACATCTACCGACGTATTAATAACGTTCACCGTATCTTCACCATGATGTATCCACACATAGTAATCGTCCATAAAACCATTTTTAGTCAAATGTCTTTGAACAATTCTATGAGGATGATGTTTTGTAGCTTTGCATTTCTTACAAGGACAATGGATTTCAGTTATGTTTGTTCCATTGGAAGATGTTAGTAGCATGAACTCATTTAAACCTCTAAAAAATTGAAATGGAATTGTTTGTCTATGTCCAACATCTTTGTACATCCAAGCGCGACGAACTTTCAATTGTTCCATCTTCTACTGCATAATTACGACATGTTATATAATAAGATGAGTACTTATATTATTATTATACAGAACTATAGTAATTTCATTATTTTAATAGTTATCTAATTATTGTATTATTTTATTTAAATGGATATAATTTCAAATTCATACATATACAAATATAGGAACCTTGTTGACATATTAAAACAATTGAATTTATCTTACTGCTAAAATGCCCACGTCTAAAATAATTTGTTTTAGATGCACTTCATATGTTTTCTAAGCCAAATGTCCAATATGTAATTATTACCATCGCATATTTTACTCGTATAAAATAGTATTAAATACCATTAATATATCTTATGTTGTGCATGACACTATTCAATTTACACAATTTATCAATCAATGCTAAACCGATCATACTTGCAATATTTTCAATGCACTTGGTAGCAAATGGCCTTGGTAGCTCGGCGCCATTATTAAATACTATTTATTAATATATTTGCCCTTATGTTGGCGCAGATTCAAGGTTACGAAATAACTACAGGTAAGCTTCTACTGTTTCTATTTTGTGGATCTTGTGATAAAACACTGTACTTTATGAAATACACACTTGCATACAATAGACTCATTCAGTACATTTTCGTTTTATTATTTTTTGGATAAAGCCTTAGTTGCCAACTTGGAAATTTACATAACTTTTTGGCTATAGCAAGAAAAAAAGGTTCATTCTATTTGTCAAGAACTACAGTCTTGAGTATGTTTGAGGGACTTTATTATTTAACATTTGTTTTGCTGAAGCAGTTGAATGTAGAAGTTTGAAGATGTTTTAGGGACTTTTAAATGAACATTTGTATTTGTTACCTCTTAATTCAACCAAAAAGAACAGGAGAATATGCACAACACTAAATGTAAATTCTTTACAAAATTAGCATTTTGACTACATGCCAAAAAAGCAAAAAGCAAATATAACATCCTATCATTTTAAAAAAGTTTACACCTTATTTTATCTGGTCGTCATTTTCATAAATTCCAAATCAATATACACGGTTACATAATTTCAGTTACTTTATAATACCGTCTAGTTAAAGATTGATGTAAATTTGTCCATTAGTATTGCAGCAATCGGAAAATGTTTGATGTATGTGTTTAACTAATGAATTTTCTTGCTTTCTGCATCTCAGTTGATCATCAACATGATGAATTTTATATGAAAATATCCGTTAACAGTAGAGCATGGATTTGACATACTTATAGTTAAAATTAATTGAACATAAAAGTAAACATATGAATGGGAACAATTAAAGAAACAGTTGATGGTATAATGCATTTATGGTAGGAACGTAATACCATGATATATAGAAAATGAATGCAAGTCCACTTTTCTCCACCACTCACGCGCTAACTAGACACCACTTTGCAATCACCACAGTATCATAATATTTGTTCATAAGCACCATTCTTATATTTCTCGATTTCAACACAGTAACCACAAAAAGAAAAAGAAAAATTAAGGAAATGTGACTTGAGGTTGAATCAGGTTAGGTTGGCCGTTATCATGTCATACTCGTTGTAACGACCTGGATTTTTGACCGTTCAAATCGACAATGATCAACACATGCCGACCTAAGCAGATCGCAAATGCAGGTAGTTATTGCGGAAAAATAAAAGAAAGGAAGAAGAGACAATCACAGAATCTCACAGCGGACAGATAAATATAATAACCCAATTAACAATTTAAAAGTTGTTGAAATATATATATTTGACTATAATATACAATGATTATCAGAGTTACACATACACAGATATATACAACAAGGCAGCGTAAGAATCATATATATAATAGATATATACCAAATTTTCGTCTTCGTTCTGCAAGGCAAGGTAATCTTCGCTAACTGCAACTTCTGCTCATCCGAGCATATTGCATAAAAAGAAACACAACACTCGGATCAAAACTAAATCATTCTCATATTAATCAAATTAAAATACGAAATAATCATGAGTGTTATGGGTGCAGTAATCTAAAGAAATGTTATGGGAAATTCACCGGACCACGCCGCTAATACGGAACGGGTTTGCTCCATGTGTATTCCTGTACATAAAATTCGCAAATGGTTTTAGAAAAATGAAGCTATCGTAAGCTCGTCCCACATCACACATTGCAAGCGCACACCAAATAGGCGAGTTTTGTCTTATGATGACCAAAAATGCTTTCTTACAAGAAAATCTTCTTTTAATACTAATATTAATGCATAGTTTTGAAAAATATTTCGCAAATAAATATATTAATCTTAGCAAGCATAGTGGTTATTCCCACATAGTTTACGAACAAAACGAAAGGCTTGTATTGGTTATTGGGTTTTCCAATACGATGGTTCCTGACATGAAAGATCAATCGAAGGCACAAAACTAAGTACCTGCCGGTAATCATCCAGACACGGACACCGAATACAGAGCGAGAAGTATTTATCCCTTTTTTTATCTAGAGATCGAACACCGTATATACTTTATTTTCCCTAGGTTTCGCAAGTAGATCTACCGTCGAAGCTTTCGAGTTTCAATAGAGATTTGTATGTATACAACCTAACCGCCAGTTTACCCTCAATCCGAGGTGAGCTGTTCGTCGAGGACACGACATACATAAAGCTAGATAAACAATGCTTTGATCATCACTAACTCATTTCATAACTCGAGTATGCCACATTGACAATTCACGACATGTCACTGATTAATACCAATACATAACATCTAAGTTCATATGTTTTAGAGACGAAAATAATTTATTGCTACAACTCCGATATATATTAACAGAGATCAGTGCTAGGCAGTTAATTTCAATGTCGAACAGACCATCAATACAAGTCCGTTCTGGGTTTGAACGGAACAACAATATGGAAATCTTTAAATATATTTGGATCTCATGCCACTTATAACCACGTATCGGTTGATCGGCCTGAACTAGACATCATCAGTCAATCTGAATAATTCGAAGATTCTCGGTCTTTACTTATTGCCTTCCAAGTCTTCGATTTCTTTATGACGTCGTATTGTTACATGGAATGGTTTTCGAACATATATCCGATCCCGGTCTTCCCAAATAAAATGCGCATTTTTAAAACAATAGCTATGCATCGTTTAAGATTTCCCATTTAACTCGCCTTCCAAATTATTATTGATTCAGTTATAATCAAGGTTGGAATTGTTCCAGTTTCCATAAACCCCATTATCGCTTTAATCCCTTTCGTGAAATGAGATATTCATTTTCAAATCTTATATTTCAAAACATATTTCCTTTATACGTTATCATTTTCATAAGTTTCCAAAAATTACCAAATCTTAATTTGGTTTAGATTCCATTCCCGACAATTCAAACAATTCATATTTCAAAATAGAATATACTTCTCATATCAAATATCACAATCCTTTCAAACCAGTTTATATTCAAAATATAATATATTTCATATCGAGATATCACTATCATTTCCGAATCGATTCATATTCAAATTGGAATGAAATTTCATATCAATATCATGATTATTTAAACATCGATTTTTATTCAAAGAAGAATATAGTTTATTTCAAATCTCAATCTGAATCAATGGTTTAAATCGAGAACAATTCTAATTTAGGAAGAAATTTCAAATATTTAAATGACTTGAAAAATAGATGATTATAAATAAAACCCTTTTTTGAATATATATATATATATATATTAAAATAATTAGAGTATAGTAATATATATATATATATTAAAATTCTTTACCAAAATATTTTTTATAATAAATAATATAATTTAGTTCAAAACTATAGGTATATAGATAGTTAACAAATTTTAAACCATAATTGTTCTTTCTTCGAATTTCAATAACTTGAGATTTATTTGATGCTCGTAACGTCTAGGGTGAACAATGAGATTAATTGGCACAAATAAACATACACATCATATATTGAATAACGAGAATAATTTACATTAACGATATCCATTCAGTAATCAGTACAAGGCACCCATCACAACTATTTCATCCAAACAGTCAATATTGTGTCGTTTCACTAGTTAACAAATGTCGGGGTTTCAGACTAGCAATTTAATTTCGAATAAAAAGTTTAATGTCGATTCTAAATTAACACTGTATTTAACTTGTATGTCAATTGTCAAGTTAAGCGAAAATCAACAATCAATCATACCTAGACAATCAAATTTATTTCATAATTTTGTTTAATAAATATGCGAATAATTCAGTTAATTGTGAGCGAGAAATTGACTCATCTTTGATTTCAAACGAGATTGAAATCCAAAATTCAGCCCAAAATTTTACACTCTTAAAATTCATTCAAACCTGCGCCATCGCGAAGAGCTCGTCAATACGATTCCAACGCAACAAACCACGCCTCAAACAGAGTTCGTATGAAAAAGTTATACATGTTACAAATTATACGAATCTTAATTTGAATTAAACAAAAAAATACTTTCTCACCGCAAATGCCACGTATCCTTCTTCTCTCCCTCATACGAACTCAATGGATCAAGATTCGTGCGATTCCATTGAGTATCTATTCTTATTTAAATTGATGAAGATTTAAGGATGATGCCGCCATGTTTTATTTCGGCTAGTGGATTTAGTTTTAAGAAGGGAATGTTGTTATATTGAGCATTTATTTATTTATTTATTTATTTCATGCATAGAAAACATTAATGTCATTGTCATCTTTCGTACGCTGGTTTTGAACATTGTCGTCTTTCGTTTTATGTATATAGTGTGGTGCTAAGGGCACCCCAATATGTTCTTAATACCGCGACTAAAAAATACCATAAGAATTAACGTTACACGCTTCTTAATACCATTCACTTAAAAAATAGGGCTACCACACTATTTTACCTTATTTCTATTTCGCTCGATATTCGTTCGTCCTCATTTCTAAAATCGATCAACGAGCTAAACCCTAGATATATAACTAATCAACGAATTCGATGCCGCAATGCCGAGAAATATACCAAAGTCGTGAATAAGGTTTGAATTAAGAAGAAGAAGAAATGAGAGATTAGAGTTTTCAAATCACCAAACCATTGAGAGATTACCGTACAAATTTGAACTTTCCCGCGAGAGATGCGAAGAAGACAACGATTACGAGAGATTAGGGTTTTAATATTATCCTAGTATGTGATTAGTTTGACAAATAATGATTGAGTGAGAGATTAGATTGGAGATGTAATGTGGTATTAGGAAGCATACACGATTTAATGAGTTCTTTTTTTTAATTGCGGTATTAGGAAGAACATATTGGGGTGCCCTTAGCACCACACTATATATATATATATATATATATATATATATATATGTCATGAAACGCTCAACAGCATTATGGGTAGTAAAAAAAAAATTTACGGCAATATGACAATAATTTTTTTTAACACGTGCATACATGCATGCATAAATTTCTATTCATATGTTGCCTTTCTATCTTCACTTGTTACCTTTCTATCCATTTGTTTGTTTTCACATGTATATACAAAGTATGCCACATACATGCATGACAATATGGCAATAAGTTTTGTGTAGTAATTGTAACTTATTTCCAATTTATTACCAATGAATTAAATAGCAGCTGGTTTCCCACACTAATCAATTAGTCTATTGCAATCATTATTTTTAAAATAAGTTAAAATTCAATGTATTCCTTTAATTACCATTCTTAATTAATGTTATCATTTACCTGCCAATTTATACAAACATAATTTTCAAATATATATATTACAACACAATGTAAAATACACATAAATCCATATATATCATATGCATTGATTATTTTGCTTCTCATTTAATTATAGGTTATTGTAAAAATTTACAACATTTGTTAATAACAAAATGTCAGTTACTGTCTAATAGCTTAATAAAATTGTTGAATTCATTGCAATTATATGTAAATTCAAAATTCATTAATATATATGTATATGTATATTTTCTATGTAGTTATTATTTTTCTCATTCCATTATTGGTTGTTGCTATAACTAAAACAACTGTTAATATCAAAATGTGAGTTACTGTCTAAATAATTGGTAAATATCACTGTTAATTAAATTTGTTGTTTCCACACTTAAATTATTATCAATAACCAAATACAAATTGTAGTCACTGAAATTAATTAAATGCTTTCCCTGTAATGCTCATCTCTCTTTTATTAAACTTTTATGTAAATTAAATTACCGTTCTAAAATAAATATACCACAATTCACATTTTATTTAAACTATTACAGTTGTTGCAAATTATTATTAACTACCTAGATCAAATCATATTGTTTAATTTTTACTACAAAATCACCAAATTATTTATTTTAACCAAAATTTCCCATAAAATAATATTAAATTAAATAATTTTGGACAGTTAAAATATGGATTGTTACACTCGTTGTCCATCACATTCGTTACCCTAAAAAAATTTCACAAAATAATTAAGACCAAAGATAAGCTAGGTTACATTTAACTTCAAATAAAAATAGGATGATCGAACGAACATAACCTCCTCGAAATCAATCGTGAATCGTCTCAAACTACAGCAGGAAGGTGCGAGCGGAGGAATTGGGGGTAGCGCAGATCAGTTAGCGGCGGCAGTGCAGATCAGGTAGCGGTGGCAGCGCAGATCAGTTAGCAGCGGCAGCACTGATGCAGGTTGCTGCGGTAGGGGCGAATTGATTTAGGATTTTTTTCCTTTCTAAAACAGCGTATGAAATGAAGGGAAAACGGGGTCGGGTATGTGTTTTTATATTTGTTACTCTTGTGGTCCGTATTTTTACAAAGCCGTTGGAATAAATTTGTTGACGAAAATTATGTAGCATAGAAAAACTGAAAAATAATTGATTTATACGAAAAGTTGGGCAAATATATCTGAATATCCATATTTTGCAAGTTTATGTTAACCATGCTAAGATTTAAATCAACCATAATTGATTATCAAAAAACAAAAACAAAAATTGGTTTTTTCAATATTATAGATAAACAATAATTCGTTAAGAAAATGTCATATTTCAGACAAAAGCGAATTTTTTATAAAGTTTAATCAGTTTTATTTTCAAGTTTAATCGAGTTTTAAAATTGATGTAAATTTTTTGTTTACCATTATGATAGCTTAAATTTAATTTTTCATATTTCGAACTATTAACTTTAGTACGTTAACTTATTAAATTTAATTATTATTCTTTTTTAAATATACATTTAAAAGATAATTATTATAATTTAAATTGTACACACACACGGGCGCGCGCATCACACACACACAATATATATATATAATTTTCAATTATTATAATTTAATTTGTTACTCTTGTGTGTGTAGTTTTATTTCAATTTCGAATGTTGATATCATTAACTGAAAAATTGAATTATATTTTCAATTTACAACAACAACAACAACAAAGCCATATATCCCAAACAAGTTGGGGTTGGCTAGATATGGAACCCAAAATTAAGGTAAAATAACTAATAATAATATATAAAAAGAGTTTAAAATAACCAAACAGATTAAAGTAAAAAGGTTCAATAAAAGTGAAATAAAGTCCTAAAAAAAAAAAAATCTGTCCCTACGTCTTCCATATATTTTCACGTTTTTCCTACGCCGCGGTCGGATGGCGTAGGGAATTCTAGGTTGGAAAATGATCCTTTTTTGTAGCGGAATTCTTTTGTAGTGATCCACTCTCTAATCTTATTATTAGCATGTCTCCTATCTCTAACTTACGCTTAATTTAGGGTTTAATCAAAAACCTTAATTCAGAAAATTTGTTGCTTGTGGATTTGAATTTGATGGTTATGTGATAGTAGTTGACGATAATAGTATTCTAAGTCGATTGGAGGGTAAAATTAGTTGATTATACGATAAATGATGATTATTAATTGTGTATTATTTATCATAGTATTGTGTTTGTTGATGTAGATATATTGATCGGTGGTTTGATTTGAATATTAGTGTATATCATTAATTAACATATTTATTAATAAGCTTGTGTGAGTATTTGTTTTAATTTAAAACAATGTTTGCTATAGTGTAGACACGAATTTATGTAGTATTGATTAATATTAATGTTGGTAGATTGGGACGGGTGATCGTATGCGGTAGTTTTTAATTAATCAACGTGTGTTAGTTATAAGTGTTGGTGCAATTTAAAATTAATAAAATTTAGTTTATTAGAAGTGCTAGCTTCTAATTTTAATCTAAAAAAAAATCTATAAATTAAAATTTTGAATAGCTTGCTAAATTTTAGGGTACGTTTTAAACTTTAAAATTTGTTAAGTAAAATATATATAAATAGTCGAATGAGTTGTAAACTTTTTTGAAATGGGTATAACAACAATAGGATATTCTATGGGAATAGATTGGAGTTAAATGAAATTTAAAACACGTTTTAAGTTTTAAATTTAGTTAACAAATATTAGAATAGTTGAATGAGTTATTAAATATGTTGGATAGTTGTTAAAATAGAAATTAATAAATGTGTTTTATTTATTTGAACCCTAGAGATTTTTTTTGTCCTCATACGACAAGTATTTTATACGATCGTTATATGGATATTCGTTTTTCAACAAAACAGACATCTGTATTAATCTGATACAATATTTGTTGGATTTGTCCCAGTATTGGACAAGTTACAAACACAATAACGTAATCACATTTTATAAATCATTTCAGTTTAAACGGTTCACAAAATTTCGATGGAACTTCTCTTTGTTCCCTATGTACACGCATTTGTTACCGATACAGCGACTAAAGGGAAATGCAGAGCCGGTCCTGGGATTTGCATCCCCAATGCAATCTATAAAACGATGCCCCTTGTTGCAACAATGTGGAACGCAATTCTTAAGCATAAGGAATTATAATTAAATTTTGTAAACTCAAGACAAAAATTAAGTATAGCTTTTAAGCTTACCACTATTTTCAAAAAGTGTGTTTGTGAAACGTTCGCTATTTTTATGAACTAACATTACAGACAAGATAAAAATTAAACTAACACAATTTTAATATAAAAATTACCAATAATTCTATATCATAACTTTTTTCATATAGATTAGGCTCATTTTCTATTACATGATCAAAACCAACTCCTGGTTAAAAATCACAAGACTGGCCTAAATTAACAATTAAACTTGGTTTACGTGAAACAACACAATAGTTCAATCTCCAAGTAACCAAAACAACACAATAGTTCAGGTGAAAATGTACAAGGATGTTAATAGGATTCATGTAGACATTAATGGGAAAAAAAAAACATAACATTGTTTACCTAATTTGGGGAGGGATTGCCGCTCATACAGCTCGTCTCACACGAATTCGCTAAAAATTAAAGACATTTCAAAAGTTACCGACTTAATTCCCGATAGTCATCGTAAAACCAAGCTAAATCAAAGAGTACGTACATCACTTTTCAATTTGGAAAAGGGGAATGCCGCGGCAAACAAAGGGAAATTTATCAGCGTCAAGCGACAATGGTGAGAGTCGCTGAAGCTATAGAGGAGAGACGGAGGCTAGAATTTGGCAGTCTTCATAAGCAAGAAGACGGAATAAACAGTAAACATAGCATTGCGATTTTCTCCTGCTAGTAGACTTGTATTCCCTTCCTCTTCGTGCTTGAAGTCATTAGCGCAAAATAAGATTTCACACTGAAATCATTTCCCCCCTTTTTTCTGCTCTCATGTGTGATAGAATCAAGCACTTTTTTTCTCGTGTTGTTTGTGATGCCCTTTATGTTGTGCTGCCCCGTGCTTAGGCCCAGTTTGCAGTGGGCCAAAACCGGTTGTGGGGAAATACTACCGAAATTTTGTTGAATCGTTTAAGTTGAAATGATTTATAAAATATAATTATGTTATTGTGTTTGTAATGGAAAGTAGGATGACCGACCATCAAACTAAAAAAAACAATAAACTAAAAAAAGCAGTTATTTGAATTTGCTACAATAGTGAAGTATTATAAATGAATCATACAAGGCTTTAACAGAAGTTATAAAATATATTGTAGATGTTAAAATAAAAATTAAAAAATGTGTTTTACTTATGTGAACCCCTTACAATCATCAAGATGTTAAGAAGGGAAGCAACCAAGGAGACACCAATCATCAATCAAGTATTTGGGTCACCGCAAGACTCGGATTCTAGTGATATGTGAGTCCACAATTAATGCCACAAGTCTCGAAGTCACAGTTTGCTCACCTCCATTGAATATCTGGTAGTTCGTCGTTGTCATCACATTAGTCGTCCGTCGTATAAGTCGACTGTCACATAAGTCGACCATTAGTTGTCGGCGTCACATAAGTCGACCGTGATTGCCACAATGTCATAGCACGTCAAGATAGAATCCAAGGACAAAGAAGCAAAGGGATTACCGGAAACCACCTCAACAGTAGCCTTATTCTCGGCCCTCCTTTTCGAAGCTTTGAGCCATCATTGATCTAGTGGGACGAACACTAGCATGGGGTGTTGCAGTGCAAGCATGGTAGAGATGGAGGTTTGACATGCTCATCAGCTCGTGACTAGGGCAGTAACTACTAACTGGTTGTAACGGGCAACTAGCCCACTCAAGAAATTACACAGAAGAAAAATTAAAAAAAAAAAGGTTGAAATAAAAGCACAAAATTAGCAGATAAATCGAAGAGTGTGCATGGATCGGCTTAATACGGTTTCGAGTGCAAACTCTATCCACACTGCATCAAACAGTTAATCAAAAATATTATAATAAAACTATAGCTTCTTTATGACAACGATTAATAGTAGTATAACAATAATATATGTTAAAATTAGAAGATACACCGTTAGAATCTAAATTGAGATAAGAAGTAGTTATATTTTTATCATAAGATTACTAATGTAGATATTCAGTTTGATCAGATCTAATAGATTGGTTCGTTCATTCTAACCGCAACCGAACCGTATCGATGGATTATTTGTTTTAGTTAGAATATTCAATTCGGATTTCTGTACCATATTGAATGTCTGGTATGGAGGGCTTCTGTATGGGATTACTATTTATGCCCACCACCAGATAAATCTTGGTCTTCCAAATCATTTGGTCGATCTTCCACTCATTATCCCAATAAAAATTCAAAATTAATTCATATAAACCCTGACATGTGTTTCTTCCATCTGCTCACAGGCTTAACAGGCTAACAAATCTTCCATATTCTTCCAAGTGCTCTCAATTCATCGGTTCCCGATCTGTTCGCTAACACATGAGTATGCTATATTCTTGACTTTTTAACGCATGCTTTTATGCCTTCTTCTCTTTTGGTTGTGAATATGGTTTTTAAGTAGATGTAAACAGTTGTTTAGCGTACTGGAATTGCTGGTATTTGGACATAACATAAATGTGCAGTGTTTTAACTGGTCTATATTTGATCACTCATGTCATATGAACTTTCAAACATGTTTCTGAGTTTAAGAAGATGTTCCAGATAGTTACGTCCTTGCTCTTGAGAAGTGGGATGGATCAGACTTAACGAGGACAGGTTTGTGACTGGAAATGAGGCATAGATAGAACTAGATACTAACCGGCCCAAGAGATTATTATTGGCTTGATTAGCCTGTCGGAAAGATTAGACGGGTTGGGCTTTGAGTATGCTCAAATGATGTTCATACTTCGTATCATATGAACTTTCAAACATGTCTCTGAGTTTAAGAAGATGTTCCAGATAGTTACAGTTTATACGTAACTATCTCATATTCAAATTCAATTGCTATTTTACTGGTTTGTTTGTTTTAGTGTATAAACTATAAAGCATTGATGTTGGTAATCAGGTGTTCTGTTACGGTGCAACTTTTCATATTCGTATCTTCCTTATATTTTATTCTGGTATCTATTATTTTGCTAAACTTAGGTTGACAAGTTTGACTGTTGGTGATGTATTATATATATTTGAATAGGACTAGGCACACTATATTCAAACATATCAAATTCTCTACCTTTAAAATTTGATTCTGTAAAGTTCTGGTAGTAAATTTCAAGTATTTGTTTTTTCCATTTTAATAGTAGTTGTGCACTTTGTTATTTAAATTTGTGTTTTTTGGCGATAAGTTTAGGATTTTCATTTCTCCTTTTCTTTTAGTTCATCTTTTTTTTTTCACTAGTAATAGTCTTAATTATTACCATATATATTTAATTAACATTCATTAGTAATAGTCTTATTACCATGTTTTACATGTTTAAATCAATGTTTTTTCAAAATTAAATACCATTTTATAGAGTAAAAAATGGATTGGAGGCAGCCTCATTCTTCTTCTTTAAAAGTAAGATTTGTTCTCTGAAAATTCTGAGAGCCCATATTATGAAGAGAATCCCTCATCTCCGTCAATTTATTTTATTTGCACTTTTATCTACAGTTAGTTGCTTTGGGACTGCAAGATCTTGGAGAAAGAACGACTGACCTAGAAAAGAAAAGTGATATAATATTTTTTTAACCAATTTCATTTCATTTTCTTTTGTTTGGTTTTTGCCCATTGATCCTAACAAAAAATCAGTAGAAACAAAAAACTACATGGCAGGTACCCATTTTTGCAACGAGAACATATAGCTGGAAATGAAAGAAGGATGCATGAATCATGTACACAACTCATGTACGTCCACCCTGCGTTTAGGTATGGGACAGGGATATATTTCACACGCATTTTGAGAATTTGTGTACTCATGTGTCACTGATTTAGACCTAAGTGAAAGCAACATTGATGCAGCGATCATCCATTAGTTTGAAGAACATATTATTTTCATGTGTGCTGTTTTTTATTGCAGCCACAAATTATCAAAAATTGTCAATGAAAAATGAATGGACCCTATTGAATGAAATGAAGACACATACACCATGAATCTGTGATAGGAACTCATGTGTACCGATTCACCAACCAAATCATAAGAAAGATCATTGAAAAATAGACATTCTAGGCAGTTATATTTATATATTCATATTGCTTAATTTTGTCTTCCATGCATGAAATAATAGTAAGGCCCTATCTTAAGTCTTAACCCAATAAATCACTGTAAATATATAGCACGCTTCTATATATAACTTTCTTATGTATAAACATGAATTGTGTTATGCATGGACACACATGCAGTGAATCATATGACTCATAGCTACGAAAATACAAGAATTATTTAATTAACAATATGCACGGCCTGTGCAGAAACAAAAAAAAAAGGGTTAGTTACAAGATAAGGATTTCTCGGGATCATTTTTTAGTGCATGGCCCTGATTTAGACCCAACTGAAAGCAAAGTTGATGGGGCCATTTTGTCCCGTTAGTTTGGAGAACAGTCTCTTCTGTTCTTTCACATGTGGACTTTATACGTTTCTTATTAATGAAACATGGTGTTTGTGGGCGATGGCAAATTTATGGGCGAAAATAACGTGGTTTTTAAATTTGTGAAGTCCGATTAGGTCAATTCCTACAATAATTAAAATCAAGTTTGTGGCTGTCTTAATTACTCTTTCACTTCCCTTTCCCATAAATTTTAATGTGTCTGTTTATTGAACTTCACGTTCATGATAATAAATGTTTATCTTTAATAACAGTTGTAATACATTTAATGTTACACTATTTTTACGCAAACATGATCTGTCTATCGAAGATGCTCTTATATTTATTTATTTTGAATTTGTTCAGAAGGGAAACTGACTGGAGTCGGAAAACTCTCTCTAGTGCACATAGCCCGGTCCGCGAGCACCACATAAGTGACTGATCTTAGAGTATGCACATGGTAAAACTCTTAGCATGTCATTCTGAGTTTTGAACCCACGCCACTGTATGAGGAGCGTTCTGAAGCACCCCTGTTTTGCAGCATCCCTTTAGCACTCCTGCCATACCGTGAGCTGCATTAATCCAAATCCAACAAAATTTTGTAGATTTTTAATCTACATATATGTTATCATCTATCCAAAATTTGAGTTCATTCCGACATTCATAGAATAATATATTTGATGTTTAAATTTAACGGTTCGAATAAATGTCTAAACGGTGAATAATTGAGCTAAGATTTCGATAATGTTACGAATGTCGGACATAGCTCAAATTTTAAATAGAAGATAATATATATGTCGATTGAACATATACAAAATCTTGTTGGATTTGCATTAGTGTAGCTCACGGTATCATAGAGGTGCTGCAAAACAAGGTGTCCCGGAGCACTCCTCATATATATACATACATACATGCTTATATATACATACATACATACACACACATATATATATATATATATATATATATGTGTGTGTGTGTGTGTGTGTGTGTGTGTGTGTGTGTATTATAAATCTTATTATTACTAAAATATAGGACCATACCATAAATTTCATTTACCAACACTAAATGCCAATCTACAAATATTGTCGTGTCAATAATACCACTTAAAAATATGATCTTATACGTATCCCTCAAATATTAACAAGTCTTGATATCGCTTAAAAATATACAAATTTATTTTTTTATTAAGTGGTAATAAAAATGAAATACACACTTAAAAAATCATAAGATATTACAACATTAAAATAATTACATAAATAAGAACATATTATTTTAACATCAAAATATACATGTAAATCAACGATGTTTTGTTACTATTTTATTTATGTTTTTGTTTATGGCACAATAATTAGGTGTTGATGCTTAATTAGACACAAAATTAAACACAAATTAGAAGACACATAATCTTAATTGTTAGATCATTTTGTCTTTGTATGAAGTGATGTAATTCATAGGGTGATCCAATGGTGTAAATTCATTGTGGTTAAATCTTGTGTTCAAATAGACTATATATATATATATATATATATATATATATATATATATATATATAAAGTGAAAATTAGGCCTAAGGACAAACTTAAAAAAAAGTTTCGAAGGACAACAAGTTTTATTTTTAGACTGGAAGACAAACTTTAAAAAAAAAAAAAGCTGAAGCACATTGCTAAATATAGCTAGTATTTTGTACAATACAAAACTGAATATAACTCTAGTTACAACTAACTTTTTTGTATAGTATATAAACTTAATATAATGCTATTACAACGTTTTGAAAAGAAAAAAAAAATGTTTTTATGTGCATTGACAGCGTTTTTCTTTAAGTTGTCTATTTAGGAGCTGCAGATGAAAAAGTCATTCATTACGTGTAAGTAAGGTTGTAAACCAACGTTGTATGTATTATCTTAACCATGGTCTACTACTATTGTATCATACGAGCTCCAAAATAGGTTTAGACAATTCTAAACAATTTAAAATCATTGTATAATATTTTGACTACAATCACCTCATCACGTTGTCAAAATAATTATTTATTTTCAATTTTAATAACTAATTTTCAAAATAGTGATTACAATAATAATTCTTAATATCACAGTTTAAATATAAAACATATTTTCATTTTTCATCACATTATTTACCGTATCAAAAGTAAAAAGAGCGCAATAAACTTATAACTAAATAGATTTATTGAATGTTTGACGATTGTGTTTAACAATATTTTATGAATGCAGACAAAGAGAAATAATATCTCACTAGTAGCTATGAATTTGTGGAGCTTGTTGTACTTATTTTCCCGAAGGACGATCCCCAGCTCATTTCTTCGAAGTATCCCCCATTAGCTCTGGTCTCCTTTTCCTCTTCCTTCTCTTACTTTAAGGATACTAACACACAAGTCATGGTTATTGTCTGCATATCTATCCTTGCCTTCTTTTCTAAAACAATGAGCAACTACTCATTTTTTTTAAAGTTTTTCTCTTCAGCCTTAATCTCCTTTCCTTCCTCCGCTACACTCTTTAACAACATAAATAAATCAGACTCGATTACTGTGAGGATATTCATTTGATTATGAATTGCTGAAAGCATAAAGGTGTTGTCATTAATATCTACAACAGTTAGTCATGACGTAGTGTTGTCTACCAACAAAAACGAGATAATAAAATAAAAGTGGCCTAAATGAACAAGGTCATCTAACAATTCTTCGCAAATGATAATTTCAGCATTACCAGACTTCACCATTTAAAGAAAGGCACCAAAATTAAATTTCCTTTCACTACACTATCAATTGAACATTTTCCATTTTTGCAAAAATGTGTAGCATTCCATATATATGATTAAACAAGAAAAGAGATGTTGAAGAGGTCATTTGCATAATAAAATTTGTCAAAACACTGCAAGAAGCAGGTCAAAGGTGACGGGCTTTTACAACGGCTAGCAACGGCTGTTCCAAGCCGTTGCTCGACCTGCAGATATAACCAGCAGCCCGTAACCTCTCTGCCTCGTTATTTCCACCCTAAAAACCCTCAATCCTAATCTCCTTGCAGCCACCGTCGCCCATCTGCGTCGTAGCACCTCACCGGCTGCCTCTAAAGCATTCATCCACTACAAGAAAGAGGGTAGCTTTCCAACATAAAATTCCCTACGCCGTATAGGCGCGGCCATTGTTATTACGGCACTCGACTAGTCGTCGACTAGTCAGCTAATCGAGATTGAAGACCCGACATGAAATGTCGACTTGCCAAACGTCGATTGGAACTGAAACCCTAGAATTCGAACTCAAATCGGAACCCTAAATTAAGTCTTGATGTCGATTTGGAACCCTAAAATTTAGTGTTCGAAGTCTCGATATCGATCTGAGGGTTCGATTTAGGGTTCGAACTCAAATCGAGACTAATTTAGTATTTAAAAATTGTTCCAATTTGAGGGTTCAATTTAAGGTTCGAAGTCTCGATGTCAATCTACACTGGTAGCGGAAAAAACAAAAATTAAACAGCCGACTGAATAAAATAATGAGAGGAGGTATTATGAATTTGAAACGTTGAGAAAATAGAGAAAGTAATGACAGTCGATTGAAGGTCGTTAGTAGTTATTTTTTACTTGTCAAGTAATGCTAACCAGGATATTATTTTTACTTGTCAATTATGGTTGGTGCGATCAAGGTCTTTAGTAGTTATTTTTTTAATTAGTGTTGTAATTGGTATTTTGTAATTGGTGTTAGCCAAAGTTGATGTGCTTATATATTTTTCTATGTCGTAATCAAATCCATAATACCTCATTTTATTATTTTATTCAATAGGCTGTCATTTCTCTATTTTCAGTACATATTTGAACTTTAATCATATGTATTAGTTAGAAATTTCAAATTATATATGTGTATATTTATTTATCGACTAGTCTACGACTAATCCACTAGTCGACTAATTGGACCTCTATCGACTCGACTCGACTTACCGCCATGATAACCATGGTCGCGGCGTAGGAAAGACATGAAAATACGTAGAAGGTGTAGGTATGGTGTAGAAAATTTAATTTCCTACGTCTTTTTAACATGTTAGAATTTATTTAAACGGTTTCTGAAATTATGGGCCACTAAAATAATCACACCCGTTCAATCTACTAAGATAAACGCTCTTTCCTTCTTTCCATTCCATCGTTTCAGATAAAAGAAAAAAGTAAAACCCTAAATCTATCTCCACCGCGCCGCCCCTGCCTTCAACCGTGCCGTCGCGCTGCCTCACTGCCTCCTTTATTCGCGCCGCTGCCCCCGCCTCCTCAATACTGTAAACCGTGACTTGCCTCCTGCCTCCACATTACTGTAAGCTGTTGCTTCATTGTTATATAAGTATCATTCCAGTCTTGCTTTAGATGAATTCAGTTAATAAAGCATGTGTATATTTTGAGATCTGGTGTTAATTTAATATTATTATTTCCCTTTTGATGTAATAAAAAGTTGTTTTTTGGGATTCTAAGTTGTTTTGTCGTCCATTAATGTTCTAAGATAAATATTGAAATTGTTTGCTATTTGCAATAAGTGTTTCATCATCACGGAATAACTATATACGTTAACAATAATGTTGAAATTTGATTTAAGTGTTTGCACAGTGGTCGCTATACGTATATGTTAACAATAATGTTGGTAATGAAGGGGATATAGACTTTGTGACGAAGGATGAATAATTGGAAACAAAAGATTTATTAGAGTGTAAGCTTACGTATGAATCAGATAGAAAGAGGGTAGTGATGAAAATTTTGGTAAAACAATTGGATTTCCATATTTTCAATGATGTATGCGGGGACATGATGTCTATTACAATGGCTGAAGTAAGTTTTGGAGTATCAAATGGAGCTAGTCTGAATTTTACTAATTAGGTGGTTACGGGCAGTGATGTATTTCATAGTAGAATCCAAATTTTTCTTAGAGAAAAAGAGTGTTGATGAGAAAACTAATTGCATGAGTCTCTAGCCACTTTTGAAAAATAACAGGTTTCACTTTTCCTGCAAAACTGAGTTGCACTCAATGCTAAATTAAGTACTGAAAGTGCTCGGTGCTGACTTGAGCGCTGAAAGTGCTTAGTGCTGTATCGCCCTCAAATCAAGTAAGTAACGTTTTCGCATTTTTTATGGGTTTGTTTGTTCATCAGTTTTTTGTGGGTTTGTTTATTTATATTTTATTTGGTACACATTTACCACAGTATCGCCTTTCGTTGGCCTGACATTGCCAAATGTTAACGTTTCAGTTCTAGTTTTTATTTTCTAATGAGTCTCCTGCTTTATAATTTTAGGTGATTCTATTCAACGGGTAAGTCATATGAACATGTTCTAATTACTTATTGACCATTATACAAATGAAGGTGGATCCTTCATGATGTTTCTTCAAATTTTTTTAGATAGCTATGCAGTTATGTTGCTTTTTCGAGATGAAATTATACTGCAATTTAAGTTCAAAAAAAAGAATGTTCCTTTTTTTTTTTAATAAGTAGGCTGTTTTATTTTGATATTTCTTTATTTTATTCTTTATAATTAGGTTGTTGCTCCTGAATGAAAACCGCTGGCTGCTATTTTTAACTGTTGAATATGTGTCGATGTGCATTTTAATCGGCGTTCGTCAAATAGTCACGAGAGAACGTCTAAAAATGGAGACTAAGCTGCTGTATGTTTGAATTAAGATGTTAATGTTCGGTTTCACATGATTGTTGAAACCTTTGTGATTTAACCAATTCAAGACCACTCGAATCCGATATCTAAACCACAATGCGCTAGCGGAAGACTAGATGTTGTTAGACTTGCAAAAATAACCAAAGCAATAACTCTACTCACAAAACCAATATCAACCAATCGCGAACAATCCAAATCTCAATCACAAGTAAGAAACTAATGACAAAGTAGCAAAAATAAATCACACAAGGATTTATAGTGGTTCCACTAACATCTTGTTAGTGTACATCCACTTTGAAGAGAGTATTTTATTACCACGATGAAAGGAATACAAGAGATTGATTCAATAATCACTATATTTCAATATAGAAAAGAGTTTGAGGAGAAAAGAATTGAAGAATTTGAATTAGGCTATAAACCCTAATTCTCCCTTGAGAATAAACCCTTGATGCCAAATCAAGTATCCAAAACCCCTATCTAATTCACTTCAGAAAATAGCTTATATAGGGATAGGCCAATTACCCAAATTGCCCCCGCATCTTCACAAATCAATCTGTCATGTTTTCAGCCCGAAACAGCCCATATGCCTCGAAAGACGTCTGTCGTGGGGTTAACAGACGTCTGTCCCCTCTCAGGGAATCATTTGGGCTTCAGCTCAAACGTCTGTCCCCAGTACGACAGACGTCTATTGAGCTCAGACGTCTGTCCCCCATGGGACAGACGTCTATCCAAACTTTCGGGAAAATTTCCCTGTAGTGTCTGACGTCTGTCATTCTCATGACAGACGTCTGTCGCTCCAGCCTCTTGAAAACTTGCACATTCCAGCTCATAGCTTCCACATACGAGCACCGATTTGCGAACCGTCTTCCGCGACTCAAAGCTATCTTCGACCTCTTCAATCCAATATATAGTATCGCATACTTCAACACTCCACCTCGATACTATAACCATCTCAACTCCAAACTCCAATGCACCATGCACTTCCTTCTATCTTCGACCAAGCAACATGAATAATTTTCCTAATGAGATCCGGCAAAGTCACCACCCATTGCACTCCACTAACGAGTTCAGGCAAAGCCCCCACCCGTCAATGAAATGTTGAAAGTATTCAAACCAATCCGTCTCACCATAAGACAATGTACTCGGGAGTGTAACGAGTACTTACCATGAAGATAGATTTTCAATCTCTCACCGCTATTCCTTTCCATCAAACACAAAATCACTCTCTCCACCTTGTGCCACCCCGTGACACCTAGCAACTCAACAAGCGAATTAAGTTCGAGCAATGCTCGAACTTCCCATACGGCAATGCCTTCGTAAACATATCCGCCGCATTATCTTTTGTGTGCACTTTCCGAAGGTATACTAGCTTACCCTCATCCATGACTACAAGAAATGACTCCCTCACCTCAATATGCTTGGTCCGTGAGCTAAAAGCCAAATTCTCCGCCAAATGGATAGCACTTTGGCTATCACATCGAACATCAACACTTTCATGTTCGAAATCCAAGTCACACATCAATCGCTTCAAGTAGAGTGCCTCCTTGGCCGTTTCCACAACGGCAATCAACTCCGCCTCCGTAGTGGATAAAGCAACTACGGTTTGCAATCGCGATCTCCAACTAATGGCTGTCCCGCCAAGTGTGAAGACATACCCGGAAGTTGATTTCCTCCGATCCCTATCACCGATGTAGTCCGAGTCATAATAACCAACCAACTTGCAACTCCTATCATCACTACCGCCAAAGACAAGTCCATGAGATGCTGTGCCTTTCAGGTATCTCATAATAGCCTTCACGGCTTCCAAATGCGATTTCCCCGGATTAGCCATATACCGACTAACCACCCCGACGACATTTGCAATATCGGGCCTTGTACACACCATTGCGTACATCAAACTACCAACCGCACTTGCATATGGCACCTTTGCCATATAAGCCTTGTCTTTATCCCCGATAGGTGATTCCTCCGAAAGCTTTGTAAAGGTAAATGTGTATTTAACGCCTTTGCATCCTCCATGCTAAACTGGCAAAACACTTTCTTTATGTATTCCTTTTGAGTCAATCTTAACTCAAAACGCTTTCGGTCCCTTCCAATTTCCATGTCCAAGATTTTTCTTGCTTCTCCAAGATCCTTCATCTCGATTTCCGATTTCAAAAGCATCTTTAACTTGTTGATTTCATCTTGATCCTTGGAAGCAATGAGCATATCATCCACATACAAGAGAAAATACGTCCAACAATCATTTCCCAACCTCTTGAAATGTACGCAAGCATCCTTGATGCTTCTATGGAAGCCACTTTCAAGCATGAAATGATCGAATCTCTTGTACCATTGTCTAGGCGATTGCTTTAACCCATATAGTGATTTCTTCAACTTGCAAACCATATTAGACTTACCATCTACAACAAACCCTTCCGGTTGCTCCATGTAGATGTCTTCATCCAAGTCTCCATGCAAGAATGCGGTTTTCACATCAAGTTGCTCCAACTTCAAGTCATGGATCGCAACTATGGTTGGTAAAACTCGGATGGATGTATGACGAACCACCGGTGCAAAAATTTCATCATACTCCTTTCCTTTCCTTTGTGAGAACCCCTTTGCCACTAACCTTGCGTTGTACCTTCCATCATCCTTCACCTTGTAAATCCATTTGCACCCTATAGCACGGTTTCCTTGAGGAAGTGGAACCAACTCCCAAGTTCGGTTCTTCATAAGCGATTGCATCTCTTCCTCCATGGCGCAAATCCACTTTGAGCTCTCTCTCGACTCCATGACGTCATCAAGGTCCATCGGCTCATCTTGGACTACATTGAGAGTAGGGGTGGCAATTAGACCCGACCCGATGGACCCGGACCCGACCCGGCGGGTCTCGGTTCTAGGCGGGTCGGGTTTTGTCGGGTCTAAATTATACATTTCAAAAATCTGGACCCGACCCGACCCGAGCTTCGGGTCGGGTCGGGTCGGGTTAAAGCTCGGGTCGGGTCGGTTCGGGTCCGATTGAATAGTAACACTAAAAATACATATATTTCAATGTTTTTTGGTCGGGTCTTCCGGGTTCGGGTCTATGCGGGTCGGGTTTGATCGGGTCTTGATGGTATTTTTCATCACCTAGACCCGACCCGAGACCCATCGGGTTCGGTTCGGTTTCGGGTCTTCTCGGGTCGGTTCGGTTCGGTTCAGGTTTTCAGTTCTCGGTTCTAATTGCCAGCCCTAATTGAGAGCATAGTCCAAATGATCACTAAAGTTAAGGTAGTTCCAATCACCATATCTTTCGGGAGGCCTTATTGCACGTCGACCAACCCGAGCAGCAATACTTTCGCCTAAACCCCTTTCGGCTCTACCTTGAGTCGAAACTTCTCTAGTATCATGTACATCACCAACATTATCACTAGAGGAACCATGTGGACTATGTGATGTTTCATCAACCGCTTCAACCCCACGAGCTTCTTCAACTCTACTACCACTTGGACGAAATATGGGAATGACTTCCTTCTCCTTTGATTCACCATGAACCAAATCCGGAACGTCCGATGAGTTCTCATTCACCTTGAATAAAGCCGACTCATCAAAAGTGACATGACGAGAATTAACAACCTTCTTCGTTTCCGGATTCCAAATCCGATAGCCTTTCACGCCATCCGTGAAACCAAGCAAGACCCATTTGAATGCTCTAGCTCCAAGCTTATCATTCCCCGAATCATGCACATAAACCGGGCTACCAAACACACGAAGATATCTCAAGTCAACACTCTTCCCTTTCCACACTTCCTCCGGAATTTTGTTACCAATGACCGAGCACGGAATTCGATTCACAATATGCACTGCGGTTGACAATCGGCCCAAAATCCCTTAGACAAACCCGATGTCAATCTCAAGCATCGAGCTTTCTCAAGTAAAGTTCGATTCATTCTCTCCGCTACTCCATTAGATTGCGGATCTCCCGGTGTAGTAGAATGTCTCCGGATTCCGTGATGCTTGCAATACTCCAAGAATTCACGCGAGACATATTCACCGCCATTGTCGGTCCTTAACACCTTCAAAGTCTTACCACTCTCATTCTCAACAAGAGCCTTTCACACTTTGAACTTAGCAAATGCCTCCGACTTGGCCGCCATTACATACACCCATACCTTTCGAGACAAATCATCAATGAAAGAGATATAATACCTTGCTCCTCCCAAAGAAGCAATCGGTGCCGGTCCCCAAGCATCCGAATGAACATACTCAAGAGCCTCCTTTGAGTCATGCTTGCCTTCATCGAATGATACCCTTGTTTGCTTTCCCATGACACATTCGTCGTAAAACTCTAGTTTGTTGAAACTCTCACCATCGATCATCTCCCGCTTCCGAAGAATATCCAAACTCCTCTCCGAGACATGACCCAATCTCAAATGCCACAACCGTGTCGCATCCAAGTCATGAGAACTATCAACACCCACACAAGTCTCACCTCCTATGGTCACATCTTGAAGCAAATATATATCATGAGTCTTAGCACCCTTCATAACCACAAGCGCTCTCTTCGAAACCCTCAAGCAATCCTTCTCGATAGTGATCTTGCATCCTAGAGAATCCAATTGCCCCAAAGATATAAGCGACTTCTTAAGTCCCGGAACATAGCTAACATTGGTGAGCGTGCAAACAACTCCATCAAACTTCCTTATGTGCACGGAGCCACTACCCATCGACTTGCAAATAGCACCATTTTCCATAGCAATTGCATTTCCCTCTTTGACCTCAAAGGACGAAAAACAATCTCTATTTGGCGTCATTTGATACGATGCACCCGAATCGAGTACCCATTCGTTACCCGAAACACCCGTTGCTACCGCCGTCAACACATTCTCATCTATCTCACCATCCCCACTCCACTGCCACGGATGAAGACGCTACTTCCTTCTTATCTTTGTCCGGACATTCATTCATCCAATGTCCCGGTTTCTTGCAAATAAAGCACTTGCCATTTCTCTCTTTCGATTTACCTCTTCCACCGGGTTTTCTTGATTTAGAACGCCCCCGGTTTCCTTTCTTCACATTCTTTTCTTTCTCCGCAAACAACCCGTGACTATTACTAGCTCCACTACTACCCTCACTCATCACCTTCATTTGATCTCTCAATTCCTCACTAAGAAGACCCATCTTGACATCATCCAGAGTCAAGGTATCCCGACCATAGATCAAACTATTTGAGAAACCCGTATAGCGATCTGGCAATGAACACAATAATATCATCGCCTTTTGCTCTTCCTCAATCTTCAAATCAACGGCCTTCATCTTCATGAGCAAGTCATCAAAGGCATTCAAATGTGCCTTAAGCGAATTACCCTCCTTCATCTTGAAGGTGAAAAACGTTCGCAACACGATCAAATGATTAGTGAGCGACTTCTTCATATAAAGTTCTTCCAACTTATCCCAAATACCTTTAGCGGTAGTCTCACCACTAATTTCGGAGATCGCATTCTCCTCCATAGCAAGTTGAAGAGTAGTGTAAGCCTATTCCTTCATCTCCTTTCTCTCAACATCCGAGATATTACTTGGCAATAAGTGAGTATCAAATACTACTCGGTGCACCCGATTCCGCCTAAGAACCGCTTTCATTTTCCATTGCCACTTCTCAAAGTCATTATCACCATTCCACATGTCAATAACCAATTGAGAACCCGACGCCGCATACGAACCCCATACATAAGGCGCCACACTATTCAGACTTCTGGTTGATGGACTTACCGTGCTACTATCCGTTTCCGGCATTTTCACAAACACCTAACAAGCACCAAAACAGCTCTGATACCAACTGTTGAAACCTTTGTGATTAATCCAATTCAAGACCACTCGAATCCGATATCTAAACTACAATGCGCTAGCGGAAGACTAGATGTTGTTAGACTTGCAAAAATAACCAAAGCAATAACTCTAGTCACAAAACCAATATCAACCAATCGCGAACAATCTAAATCTCAATCACAAGCAAGAAACTAATGACAAAGTAGTAAAAATAAATCACACAAGGATTTATAGTGGTTCCACTAACATCTTGTTAGTGTACATCCACTTTGGAGAGAGTATTTTATTACCACGATGAAAGGAATACAAGAGATTGATCCAATAATCACTATATTTCAATATAGAAAAGAGTTTGAGGAGAAAAGAATTGAAGAATTTGAATTAGGCTATAAACCCTAATTCTCCCTTGAGAATAAACCCTTGATGCCAAATCAAGTATCCAAAACCCCTATCTGATTCACTTTAGAAAATAGCTTATATAGGGATAAACCAATTACCCAAATTGCCCCTGCATCTTCACAAATCAATATGTCATGTTTTCAGCCCGAAACAGCCCATATGCCTCGACAGACATCTGTCGTGAGGTTGACAGACGTCTGTCCCCTCTCAGGGAACTATTTGGGCTTCAGCTCAGACGTCTGTCCCCATTACGACAGACGTCTGTTGAGCTCAGACGTCTGTCCACGTACGAGCACCGATTCGCGAACCGTCTTCCGCGACTCAAAGCTATTTTCGACCTCTTCAATCCAATATATAGTATCGCATACTTCAACACTGATTTTATTAAGTGTTGCATTTATGTCATTGAATTTACTGTTTGTTTTTGGTATGAAATTGTTGAATTTATAGTTGGTTTTTAATCGAGTTGACTTTATGCTCAGTTTATAAAGCCTAGGCTCAATGATAAATTAATATGATCAACCCCACCCTCTATCGATTTACAGGTGATAAAAGTATAACCTCATGTCTGCAATTATAAATGGTCACTTATGCTGGTTGTACTGCCAAAGGTCTTGAATTCAATCCCCCATTCCCACGCACACATATGGACGCTTTTTTTAATGTCAAATTAGAATAAAAAACTAAACCAAGGAAGACCAGTATTTGAATATTCTATGATATGAGGCAAGATGAATTCAATATATTTGTTGATATATAGAAACCTAATAGATATAGATGGATGTACTTTTCAAGATAATGAAGGTCTAATTGTTATTTGGAGCCATATTTTTTATTTTAATTATCAACATCCTGTCAGTCGACGGTCTTTTAATAGAAGGGTAATGTAATTCAAAACATAAAGAAGCTTGACGCTTAATCAAAACCTGGACTAGTGCATGCAATATATCTTGTTTCCTCATGGTAAATCATTATAAACTGATACAGTTTAAATGTGATTCTTAAATGAATTGCTACTATCTAAAATTGAACATATTTGTTTTCTCACTTGCAGTGGAAAAAAATAGTAGGCAGATTAGAACAATTGTCTTGTGTACTGAAACAAACCAGACATTTGGGATGATCCTGTTTTTGCTGAAGGATTAGCCGTGAGCATGGTGGATTAACTAACAAACTGAAAGAGGTGAATGGGTTTGAACAAAAGCTTCTTGAACAGATTGATACGCTGAAGCTTGCACATGAAGAAAATGATTAAGACGTGGAAATGGTGCGCATTTGTTTTGTCGGCTTGTATTTTTCCCACAGTAGTCTAGTTTGCTATTTTCTCTTCATACGTGCATACATTTCTTGATGGGCATTGATTCTTTATCTTTTAAATTTTTTTGTCGATTGCTCTGTGTTTATTAACTAGCTCTCTTGCGGAAATATCCATTTTCTTTTTTCCTTCCTTCTAAAATTCTCCTTAATTAATGTTGTGTTATATTTAGTATAAATATTTTTAAACCTCCCACACAGTCAAAGATTAGATGTACAACTATATAAAATATTCAACCCATTTGCTTTGACCTTGGTTTGTTTGCATATGACATATTGACAGCTATCATATTTATCACTCCCCAGTTAAATATTTCTATGAGCATTTGTGTATTCCTACTATTATTTCTCGAGATCATGTATTGGTTTCAATTTTCTGTCAAACAAAAAGCAGAGTATTATCGTTCATCTTACGAGATATATTTGACTTTATTCTCCTTTGTGTTTTCTGATATATAACACATTTTGTTGTCATCTGAAGGATTCGGTGAAAGCATTGCTCCAAATGAGAAAAATTGCAAACGGAAAAGAACTTGAAGCGTTATTATCCTTGGTAAATGATTCATGCTCTTGCTTTATAGAGCCTTGGCTCAGCTAAAACTGAGCCAATCTGCTCAGCAAAACTTAGCTCAGCATTACTTAGCCTTAACGCTCAGCATTACTGAGCCTTAAGGCTCGGTAAAACCGATTGGCTTGTTTATCCCCTTTTTAAGTGCTTGTTTACTAATTGGATTAAACAATTTATCCACAAATGTATAGTAATATATGCTCAGTAGCTGAGCCGAAAGGTTCAGTTATACCGAGTAGGAATGACAATGGGGCGGGTTTCTCGCGCCCCAGACCCGACCCGAACTTTTTAAATCCTACCCCAGACCCGCCCCGTAGACCCGGTGCGGGTCTGAAATTTCGCCCCGTACCCGAAACCCGTACGGGTCAGGGTAGACCCGACCCGCCCCATGACCCGGTGATATTGTGTTCTAATATACACAAATTTATATATTTATATTTTCTTGTCATTAAATGATAAATTATATACATATTATAATGTGTTCACAATGATAAAAGAATTTTAAAAAATGAGCTGTATGATAATAATTCAAAATGTATCCATTTGTTATTATATAATTATCATTGATGCAACTTATTAATATGAAAATTTTATAGTTTGTTGATTGAAAAAATAATATTATTCAAGTTATAACCATGTATACCTAAGAAGATTAACAAGTAATCATTATAGTTATAAAGTGTTTTAATGATGTTTAAAACGTGCGGGGCGGGATAGCCGTTCCCCAAACCCGACCCGAGACCCAGACTTCCAAATGCGGGTCGCGGGTCTACCCGCCCCGAAGACCCTATGGGGCGGGTCTAAATGGGTCAAAAGAGGGGCGGGTCAAGCGGGTTTGGACCCTAGACCCGCCCCATTGCCATCCTTAATACTGAGCCTATTGGCTTGTTTATCCCTCTTTTTAGTGCTTGTTTATTTGTTGTGTACTATTTGGATTAACAATTTATGCGCATATATATAGAGACAATACATACATGACTAGGTTTGGTGTTTCAGATGACAGAGAGAAACTTGTGGAGGAAGCATAAGAGCTAAGGAGTAAAAAAATCAAGAATGAATGTCATGATTAATAGACTATAAGGCGATTTAGGTTCCGTGCAGAAGGAAATGAGTTCTGTGGAAGAGTTTATACGAGGGTTGAGGCGGGATCAAGAATCATAAATATGACATGCTTTATGAGTTATTCTTATTTTGGCAGTGGATTTGATGTTTTATTTATATAAGGTACATTGTATGATGTTTGAATTATATGAAACGACCATGTTCGAGTTATGTAACAACTTTATTTAACTGTTTTTTGGACATGATTTGTTTTAAATACATTTATAGTAAGTTTATGGTAATTTGATCGTGATATTCATTCTACATCAATGTTTTCATTGGTGTATATTGTTATAATTTAGTATGTGTTTGATTTTATTAAATTTTGTTATGATATGTTTGGTAGATGAAGATAAATATAAAAGAATCATATTGCATTTTGATGTATGGTGACGTAGGGAAGACGTAGGGAATGGGTAAGAAAAACCCAATTTTTGCACTTTTAACACAAGTAGGCTAGGCGTAGGGAATGCATATGGAAGAAGGCATAGGGAAAAAGTATGGACGTAGGCGTAGGAATGCGTATGAGATTAGGCGTAGGGAATGCCGCGTAGGGAAGGGATATGGAACTTGGCGTAGGGATGAGGGCGTAGGGAAACTATAAGGAATTTTTGCGATGAGCTATTTTCCAAATTCTGTTTTGACGTAGGGAAATTTGAATTCCTACATCGTCCCTATGCCAGATTGGCGCACAGAATTCAGAACACTACAAAAAAATTCTGAATTTGGAAAACAACTCATCGTAAATATTTTCCGACGGCAAATTTCCTGCGATGTCCCTATGCCAAGTTCCCTACGTCATCCCTACGCCGTATTCATATGCATTTCCTACGCCAAGTTTCATACGCATCCTTACTCATTCTATACACATCCCCTACGTCTTCGTACACCAAAATTCAATATGGTTATTTTATATTTATCTTCATGTTTCATTTACCACATGTCATAACAAAATCGAACATATGCAAGATCGTAACAATATATATCAATAAAAACATTGATGTAAAATGAATATCATGGCAAATTACCATAAACTTGCTACAAACGTATTCAAAACAATTCATGTCCAACAAACAATATAATAAAGTTGCTACATAACTCAAATATGGTTATTTCATCTAATTCAAATATCGTGCAATGTACCTTACACAAATAGAACATCGAACCCACTACCGAAATAAGAATAACTCATAAAGTACGTCATATCTGCGATTCTTGCTCCCGTCTCAACCCTCATATAAACTCTTGCACATAACTCATCTGTTACTGCATGTAACCCAATTCCCCTTGTAGTTTGTTAATCGTGACACTCATTTCTTGATTTTTACCCCTTAGATCTTCTACTTCCTTAACAATCTTCTCTCTGTCATTTGCAACTCCAAACCTAGCGGTGTATGTATTGTCTTTGTATATCTACACATAATTTTTTTAATCCAATTAGCACAATGAATAAATTTCATAATACAATTAGGTAAAATGGTCAGTTATACTTCCTTGGACATGAAAAAAAAGCGGACATATAAGTACATGACTTGCCGAAAGGCTCAGTTGAAACTGAGTTGTTTCGGCTCAGTTCGCTATGCCGAAAGGCTCGGCGAAACTGAGCCTTACGGCTCAGTTCAAACTGAGCGTAAGGCTCAGTTTCAATTGACCCTTACATTAAGTGAATCTGAGCCGCAGAGCTTAGTTTCACCTGAGCGTAAGGCTCATCGAAGCTGAGCCTTTGGGCTCAGTTACAACTGAGTCTTACGCTCAGGGAAACAGAGCCTTACGGCTCAGTTTTGTTGAGCCGTAAGGCTCAGCTTCACTGGAGCCTTACGTTCAGTTTGACCTGATCCTTACGCTCAGTTACAGCTGAGCTATAAGGCTCATTAAACTGAGCTGAGCTCAGAAACACAATGAGTCACCATTATATAATTCGAAAATATAACTTTAATAGAGAAAATGCTCCTCCAGTATGTTTTACATACTACATGTTGTATTGCAAAATAAGATAGTTAAAATGGTTTAATTATCCAAAATAAACATCTTCCATGTCATTGAATAATCATAAAAGCATTATCAACTAAAACTCTATAGTATAGAGCCTAGGCATAACTAGAAATTAAATTAAATTTTCATTCAATACCCCAGGAATATTGCCGATACCAGGCCATCGTGTGCTTCTTGAAAAAGCATACGTCTCACCTTCTCCAGTAAGCTGCATGTAAAGAAGGTTTAGCTCATCGTGAGAGAGCTCCCTACCCTGACTCTAGATCATTTGAGCAACTCGCTCATTGTATTTGGCCTGTAATTTACATAAAAGTTAGGTATTGTATTGTTTAACAGAATTAGAAAATTGTGAACTATAATTTAAAAATTTTGTTGATTACATACAACAAACTATTCCGAGTACTCATCAATCCATCCCCCAGTTTGGTATTGCTTTGACCTTGGTTTGTTTGCATATGACATATTGACAACTATCATGTTTATCACTCCCCAGTTAAATGTTTCTATGAGCATTTGTGTGTTCCTACTATTATTTCTCGAGATCATGTATTGGTTTCATTTTTCTATCAAACAAAAAGCAGAGTATTATCATTCATCATACAAGAGATATTTGACTTTATTCTCCTTTGTGTTTTCTGATATATAACACATTTTGTTGTCATCTGAAGGATTCGGTGAAAGCATTGCTCGAAATGAGAAAAGCTGCGAAGGGAAAAGAACTTGAAGCGTTATTATCCAGGGAAAATGATTCATGCTCTTGCTTTATAGAGCCTTGGCTCAGCTAAAACTGAGCCAATCGACTCAGCAAAACTTAGCTCAGCATTACTTAGCCTTAACGCTCAGCATTACTGAGCCTTAAGGCTCGGTTACACTGAGCCTTAAGGCTCAGTAAAACCGATTGGCTTGTTTATCCCTTTTTTAAGTGCTTGTTTATTCATTGTGTACTAATTGGATTAAACGATTTATCCGCAAATATATAGTAATATATGCTCAGTAAAACTGAGCCGAAAGGCTCAGTTATACTGAGCCTATTGGCTTGTTTATCCCTCTTTTTAGCGCTTGTTTATTCATTGTGTACTAATTGGATTAACAATTTATGTGCATTTATATAGAGACAATACATACACTGCTAGGTTTGGTGTTTCAGATGACAGAGAGAAACTTGTGGAGGAAGCATAAGAGCTAAGGAGTAAAAAATCAAGAATGAATGTCACGATTAACGGACTATAAGGCAATTTAGGTTCCGTGCAGAAGGAGATGAGTTCTGTGCAAGAGTTCATTCGAGGGTTGAGGCGGGATCAAGAATTGGAGATATGACATGTTTTATGAGTTATTCTTATTTTGGCAGTGGATTTTATGTTCTATTTGTATAAGGTACATTGTATGATGTTTGAATTATATGAAACGACCATGTTTCGAGTTATGTAGCAACTTTATTTTACTTTTTTTGAACATGATTTGTTTTAAATACATTTGTAGTAAGTTTATGACAATTTGATCATGATATTCATTCTACATCAATGTTTTTATTGGTGTATATTGTTATGATTTCGCATGTGTTTGATTTTATTAAATTTTGTTATGATATGTATGGTAGATGAAGGTAAATATAAAAGAATTATATTGAATTTTGGTGTAGGATGACGTAGGGAATGCATAGGGAATAGGTAAGAAAAATTCAATTTTTGCACTTTAAACACAAGTAGGCTAGGCGTAGGGAATGCATATGGAAGAAGGCATAGGGAAGACGTATGGACGTAGGCGTACGGAATGCGTATGAGATTAGGCGTAGGGAATGCTGCGTAGGGAAGGCATATGGAACTTGGCGTAGGGAATACGTAGGGATGAGGGCGTAAGGAAACCGTAAGGAATTTTTGCGACGAGCTTTTTTTCAAATTCTTTTTTGGCGTAGGGAAATTCGAATCTCTACGCCCTTCCCATGCCCAATTGGCGTAAGGAATTCAGAACACTGTAAAAAAATTTCTGGATTCCCTATGCTAATTTGGCGTAGGGACGATGTAGAGAATCGAATTTTCCTACGCCATCCATACGCCAAAAAAGAAGTTTTAAAATAGCTCATCGCAAATATTTCCTGTGACGATCCCAAAATCCGAGGGGCGGTATTAAGGATAATCATTGGAATATAACACATCAATCATCATAGCAGAGAACAGATAATAGCAAAAACAATAAATAGAATGATTTTACATGGATATGACAGCGGAATCACAACATGTAACAATATCAGAATAGCACAGCGTAGGATATAACTTAGTAAATAAAAGGGAAGTGATCAGTCATCATCGCCAGAAGCAGAATACATACATGCAGTGAGACAAAATAAGGGTATCAGTATACATCGCCGAAGGCGGTACATATACATACGAGAATAAATACTGAAAGTAAAGCAGTCTGCATCGCCAGTGGCGGAATCATAATATAAGTACAATAATGGCGGAAAATGTCACAGTCGTCTCTGTGAAGTCAACCTCGCCATGAGCCAAAATGCACTCTATGCAACAGTGCAGAGTCAAAAACAACATGTCACCTGTGAACTAGGCTGCCCGTGTGAAAATAAGGGCACCCGCGTTTGCAAAGTGAAACAAACAACGAGTCAGTCATGGGGACTGGTATGAAGAATCTATTTAACAGTTTAAAACAACAGTAATAAGCAAATCATAGGACCACGCCACTTTCGCGGAACGGGTTTACTCCAGTGATTGCTAGTGTAATTAAAACAAAGTAAATTCTTTAAAACAACGCAATGCTTTTAAAAAGAATGAAGTCATTATAAGACTCAAGTCCCATCATACAATGCAACGCAAGCCGGAGGATAGAGTTTTACCTTATAATGGCCAAATATGTTTGATACGTATAAAGCAAAATCAATTGATATTATTACTAGTGCATATATGTTTCAAAAGCGAATAGCATCATAAATATCAATCATAGGCGACATGAGCGTCCCATGCCACTATGTCGCCATATATAAGTTACAATCGAATCCGTTATCTCGTATTGGAAATTGGATTTCCGTCATGAGTCGAGGCAAGGGGCAAGCTCCTCTCCGCTTCGAGACATTCTAGCAAATGCCTCAGGACTACACACTCTGGGTAACGCTGGATCTTCAGGGCCGGTCCTCTCTTACGTTTGGGGATTATTTATTCCTGAACACACGTTTCCCGGTCCTTACAGACCTATAATCGAGGCGCCTCGCATTCCAACAACCACATAGGTGAAAAATAGATATAAATGTCAGGGCTGGTAAGTCACTGACACCACCATAGCTTGAAAGAAACGTCGTGCTCTCCCTGTAGTCTGTATCCCGTTTTTAACTCATACCGGGGTGTGAGGCTCGCGAATCCACGCTATACACAAAGCCATGCCACGTAGACCGTGCTTTGATCATCATCCACAAGACTTTGCTTTGCAACAGAAGCCTTGATCACAGCATCTTGGCATGCCACATAGGCAATCCACTCCATACGATTGACTTCTATCGATATATAACCTCTGAGCTCGTACGTCTCAGAGAAGGGCGTTAAGCAAAAGAATAAATTCTCCGCCGCCAAACAGATATATATTTAACAGAGATCAATCAGTATAGAACAAAATCCAATGCCAGACACACAGTCCATTTACAAGTCCGTTCTGGGTCTGAACGAAACCGGAGGCGTCAAATTCCTCGTATATCTGTACAATCAACACATACGTTCAGACGGCTACTACTTCCGTTCCTTCACGGTAGCTACTCCAGTCAGGAACCTCAGCAGCGCCCATCCAACCGATACGAAGATCGTCGGTCTTGAATCGTCTTTGCATTTCCCAATTCGAATCGCTCGATCAATTATTTGAAATGAGGGTTAGCTCGGCCTTTTCAAATAATTCACGTAATTAGAATTCAAATCAGTTCTTTCTATGGTTATATTATTCGACATCCATATTTCAGTTCTTTAGTGTTATTTTCGTGTCAAACACATACAACCATCAAATATCAAACAGATCAAGCCAAATTAGTTTATTTCCAATCTATGTTGCTTATAATATTTTATAACGATTTTTCGCCATTTTTATTTATTTAAAAATGGCCATATTTAATTAAACGACGTTTCAGGTCGTGCCGTGTCACTGGCGCTGTTTTTCCCCTAATTTGTTTTACACATATCGGAAAATCTAATCGTTGGATTTCTACGAAGTCTATATCAGTGGGAAGGTATTCCCAAAGCGAACCAAACGGTTCTAGTTTCGTGAAAATCCGACGGTCGGATCTTCCACACTAGTCGTTTGAAGTTACGGTTTCAAAATTCGAACTACAGCGTCGTTATTCGATTTAATTTAATTATATTTAGATTTATATATAAATATAAATGATTCTGGCACTCTTTTTCTTCTAATTTGTTTTACACATATCGGAAAATCTAACCGTTGGATTTTCACAAGGTTGGTGCCGTTGGGAAGATATTTCCAAGGCGAACCCAGCGGTTGCGGTTTCGGGAAAATCCGATGGTCGGATTTCTCGTACTAATCGTTTCAAATTACGATTCCAAAACACGAACTGCACGGCTTCGATTCCTTTTAATTATATTTATATTTATATATATAAATATAGTTCATTCTATAATTTCAAATATAGTTCATTCATTAATTTCAACTTCGTTTTCACCTAAAATATTTCACTAACGCCTTAATATTTCGAAAAATTTCGCCATAACCTCCTTTGTACGGGGAGGGGTTTGGAAATTTATTGGGCCGTGATAGGTACCCAATAAATCCTAAAAAGCATCCACATATTTATAGTGATATATTCTGGTGTTTACGGGGGAGCATGTATAGATAATCACTCCAGAGAATAAATTCTCGTCACCCCGTTTCCGTGTGGAAATATATAGTCCATGTGCCGTATCTAATAACTAGAGAGACGTGATTATTGTCAACTCCAGACCCGTGTGGGGTTTTTATTAATCTGGCAATTTATCGTTATATTTTATATAGTCCATATCAGTCATCAGTTCAACCTGTAGTATATAATCATCGCCATACAAGCCTCTCGCTCGTATGGTAAATCTTCCACTTCGTCACACAAGCTCCAATTGCTTATGTGGAATATGATGAAGTATGCCTATCGTCAGGAAGTATGCCATGTGGTGTAGTTCAAAATTCATTGTTACTATCCTATGGCGACGTTTATTATTTCACACAGAATAACCAGCACTCCGCATCCAATGGCATTCACAGGAGTTGATATAAAAATAAAATTGCGCAACCAACTCATCAAGGCTTACCTATTTGTCGGGCACGCAAATAATTTCTTTACTCTACAGCTAATCCATTTTTCCTGTTCAACACATGTATATATATGCAGAACAAAGCTAATAATAATATTTCTAGCAACTATTATTTATTTCAACACGTGTGTATTTTTATCAAAGCGTATATATGATAAAAGAAATATTTTTATCTTCAAAAATATTTATTCAACACGTGAATGTTTTTAACACTTCATATTCACAATAAAAATGTAGTTTTTATTGTCTATTCATTTTATTTTAAAATACGATAACATTCAACACATGAATTTCAACTCGACGAACGAATCTCAATTCAACACATGAATATTTTCTATAGTTCGTATATATATATATAAAAATGTGATTTTTATCGCTAAAGCTATTTATTTAAATTCAAATAATATTCAACACATGAATTTCAACTCAACGAATGAATTTCAACTCAACACATGAATATTTGTTTCAATATATGTAATTAATTTCAACAATCGAAAATTATTCTAACACATGAATATTTCAAAAAAAATCGGTAGCATAACGGTAGGGTAGTTAAAACCGGGACCGTCCCTAGTACGGCTCCTCGCTCTACCTTAAAACCTCGCGGTTTTTGACAATGGGGATCATGCATCTAGTTCGCACGCAGGCGACATGTTTTATTTTCAATTCCACAATCCTATTCTAATTTGTTTCAACCACAAGAGGGTATTTTTCAACCACAAGGGTATTTTTCAACCACAAGATCAACCACAAACATTTATTTTCAACCATTCGTCATACCATATAATATCACGTCAATCACAAGCAATAAATATCGTCCATGGTCTGTGGATGAGGGGAGTATATATATATATATATATTATTTCTATAATTCACTTGCATTTCATCACAATTCAAAGAATATATGTTTCATTCAACGCTTGTATAATTTATACATCGCTAATATAACTTATACAACACATGTACATGAGGTATACAATGCGTATATAATTTACACTTCGCTTATATAATTTATACAACGCGATTCCATTCACACAATTTAGTTTAGATTCCTCACCTTGGTTTTTGCAATGGTAAAAATCGTAACGAGCTCAGAAAAATCCGCGGTCTCTTCTAGAATGTAGAGAGTCTCCTTGCAGTCACGATGTTTCCTATTTCATCAAATTTCATTAACGAACGAAAAAGATATTATTTTTCAAAGTTTTGCAACACTTAAAAGTGTTATTTTCATTTCAGAATAACAAGGCCGTACCTTTATTTGAAGGTTCAAAACTAGATTTGCAAAATTCGTGAAATCCGTAGATCGTTGCTTCGATCAGGTAGTGCCACGCCCTCGGGCCAGGACAGGCGCGCCTGCGCCTAGGAGTGGGGCCAGTTCGGTGGCCGGAGGAGGGCCGGGCGGCGCCGGAAAGACGTCGACTTCGTGGGGGTGGTTCAGGCGATACAGGCGATGGTGGAGGGTGGGGTTTGGTCGGATTTGGAGAGGGGAGGAAGGGCCGTCGAACTGGGGTGGTGTCGGGGACTAACTACGTCGGAGGTGGTCGGAAAATGGGAGGGAAGGACGGAGCAACGTGGATCGTCGATATCGCTTGGCGGCTAGGGTTTCTCTGTAGTTTTTTTTTAAAGAAAAAATCCTATTGGTCGAGGCTTTATAGGAAATTTTAAATAGTGTTTTTACAAACGAACTCGAAATCAAACCCAACGACTGTCGCCCCAAGCTAAATACCCCCATTCCGGACACAATGGGATATGTTTCGTTGGCCAATTCGACTGTTACAGTCAGTTATTTTTCAAATTAAAATATAAAACATTCAATATTTAATTTGAATGTACATTTCAATTTGCCAGGGCCACAAACTGAACCGAAAAATTCTAGAAAAATAAATCTAGCTTTGTTTTGACGATACGGTCCTAACAAAACCAGTTTCGTCGAATTCTGAGCTCGTTTGAAAAACGGCCATTTTTAGGTCGACCCATTTTAACAGAAATTGACCAATCACATTTTCTTTTGCCCCGCTCACATACTAGCTTCAAAAATTATGAAATTTGAAACCTAGAAATAGTTTGACATCCCGGACCCAAAAAAAGTGGTTTCGTCGAATTCCGAGGTCGTATGCAAAATATTTATTTTCAAGGGCTATATATGCTATATAGCGACCTTTCTGAAAATTCATTTGGCCATAACTTTTGATTCTCGTTATGAAACTTCGATTTTTTAGATTCGTTAGAAAGGAATTCATAAACAGATTTAAATATTTTCAGTTTCGCTAAAATCCGTTATGTTTCCACCCGATACAGTCAGACAAAGTTTGTATTCAAAATTTCAAACTACCTTACTATACCCAATTCTTTATTTTATTGAAATATGCTATTTCAATTATTCAAATTCTTTGGTAATAACCAATTTTAAAATTTTTAAATTGGTTCACATTTTCCGGGTTATTACAATCTCCCCCACTTAAAACTTTTCGTCCTGAAAAGGAAATAACCTCAAAGTAGGAAACAAAATGTAAATGCAAAGTATTGTAAAGGTACCTTGCACCGGAGTTAGTCAGAGATGTCCACTCTGCATTTGGGGTAGGCTTGTTTAATGCTTTCCTCAGTCTCTCAAATACAGTCTCTAGGATCACTACTCCACTGCACTTTGACTAAATGAATCTTTTTGCTCCTTAGCTCTCTAGTTTCTTTGCCAACAATTTTTAATGGCTCTCTTCTGAGCGCAAATTCTGGAGTTATGTCTATATTCTGTTGCGCTGCTTCTTCCACAACAAGATCCGGGTCATGAACATGTTTTCTGAGTTGAGACACGTGGAACACATCATGTACACCAGGCAACCAATCAGGTAATGAGACCCTATATGCCAGAGTTCCAATCCGTTCAAGTATATGAAAGGGACCAATAAATCTCGGTGCCAACCTCCCAGTCTTGCCAAATCTGATTACTCCCCGCATTGGAGAAACTCTTAAATAAACATAATCGCCAACTGCAAATGATAAGTCTCTTCTTCTCGCATTAGCATAACTTTTCTGTCGGCTCTGTGCGGTTTTCAATCGCTTCTTAATGAAATCGACTTTATCTGATGCTTCTTGAATCATATCGGGCCCTAACACAAGTCTGTTGCCAGGTTCTACCCAACATGCGGGATATCTGCACGGTCTACCGTATAATGCTTCAAATGGAGACATTCCCAAACTTGCTTGATAGCTATTGTTGTAAGAGAATTCGGCTAGATGTAAGTGATCTGCCCATGAGCCTCCGAAATCAATAACGCAAGCCCGCAGTAAATCTTCTAGAATCCTATTCACCCGCTCAGTTTGGCCGTCTGTCTACGGGTGATAAGCGGTGCTTAAATTCAATTTGGTTCCTAATTCATTCTGGAATGCTTCCCACAATTTGCTAGTAAATAGGGGATCTCTATCACTGACTATATTGAGCGGCACTCCATGCAGTTTAACTATTTCTTTGAAGTAAATCTGTGCTAAACTTTGAGCCGTTCTGTTGGATCGGACAGGTATGAAATGGGCAGTCTTCGTGAAGCGATCTACGATTACCCATATGCTGTCGTTTCCTTTCTTAGTTCGAGGCAAACCATCAATGAAGTCCATCGAAATTTGCTCCCACTTCCATCCCGGAATTTCTAATGGTTGTAATAGTCCAGCTAATTTCTGCTGATCGCTCTTAACTAGCTGACAAGTGGGGCATCTGCTAACATATAATGAAATATCTCTTTTCAAAGCTCTCCACCAGATTGTGCGTTTGATATCGTTATACATTTTTCTCACACCGGGATGGATACTTAATTTGGACTTGTGGCACTCATCAAGTACTTCCCTTCTGAGCTCAGGAATTCCTGGCACACAAATTCGCCCTCGTAATCTTAGGACCCCTTGGCTATCAAGGCTAAAATCTGAGGGTTTTCCTTCTCGTATCCGCTGGCTAATCCTTTTAATAAATTCATCGTCTTTCTGTAGGGTTGAGATCCTGTCAATTAAGGAAGACGTGATGACAAAACTGGCGATGATTTCATTTTTTCTGCTGAGCGCATCGGCTACAACATTGGCTTTCCCTGGAGTGTATAGAATCTCAAAATCGTATGCTGCAAGGAATTCTAACCAACGTTGTTGTCTCAAGTTTAGATCCTTCTGAGTGAATAGATATTTCAAGGATTGATGATCGGTAAATAGTTCGAACTTCTCACCCAATAAATAATGCCTCCAGATTCTTAAAGCAAACACGATAGCTAATAACTCAAGATCATGAGTTGCATAGTTTCTTTCATGCGGCTTCAGCTGACGGCTGGCATAAGCGACCACTTGGCCTTTTTGCATTAATACTGCGCCTAGCCCTCTAATAGAAGCGTCTGTCCATACAGTCAAGTCTTGGTTGCCTTCTATAATTGTTAATACTGGAGCGGTTGTCAACTTCAGTTTCAGCTCCTGGAAAGCTTCTTCACATTCGGGAGTCCATTTGAATTTCTCATGCTTCTTTGTAAGCTTTGTCAATACACCAGATATCTTTGAAAAATCCTGAACGAATTTCCGATAGTAACTAGCCAATCCAAGGAAACTTCGAACTTCAGTGGGGGTAGTAGGTTGTTTCCAGTTCTGGAACGCTGTAATTTTGCTTGGATCTACAGCAATCCCTTCTTTTGATACGACATGGCCTAGGAACTTAACTTCATCCTGCCAGAAGACACACTTAGAAAATTTAGCTTTCAAGACATTTCTCCTTAGAATTTTCAACACTTGTTCTAAATGTTTTGCATGCTCGCCTTCCGACTTGGAGTAGATTAAAATGTCATCGATGAAGACTAGAACAAATTTATTCAATACACCACGGAACACTCTGTTCATAAGATCGACGAAGTATGCCGGAGCGTTACACAAGCCGAATGGCATTACTAACCATTCGTAGAATAAATCGGGACCCCTGAAGGCTGTCAAAGGAACACAGTCTTCTGCTATACGTAATTGGTGGAAACTTGTAGCTAGGTCCATTCTGGAGAATACTGTCGCTCCATTTAATTGATCTAACAGATCGTCTATACGTGGCATGGGATATTTGTTCTTCAGTGTCTGCTTATTGAGATCTCGGTAATCAACACAAAGTCGTAGAGTACCGTCTGATTTCGGGACAAATACTACTGCTGCTCCCAAAGCTGAAAAGCTTGGTCTGATCAGACCTTTCCAAAGCAATTCTCGGGTTTGACTTCCTAACTCTTCTTTTTCTTTCGGGGCCATTCTTCTAATTGGATGTACTACTGGTCAGGCGTTAGGAATTAGATCTATTCTAAATTCAATTTCTCTTTGCGGCGGTAAGTTTTCTACTTCTTCAAACACATCCACATAGTTTTTAACGACCGGTATCTTTTCTAATGAAGGGGGAGTAACTTCTAAAGAAGACCAAAATTCTGTTCTATTAATTTCTGAACCGAGGCATGGTATAGTGATATGCCCAAATTTTGTTTTAACTTTCACGATTCTTTCGGCACATCTAACTTCGGCCTTATATTTTGTTAACCAGTCCAGTCCCAGTATAATATCAAATTCGGAGAGGTCCATGACGATCACTTTAAAAGAGAACTTGTAGTAAGAATAAGAGACAGGCACTCTACAGTATGAACTGAGACTAACAGAACCTCCTATCGGGTTTTGAACTTTAATTGGTTCTTTAAGTTTTCCTTGTTTCATTTTCAACTTGTGAACAATGTTACCAGAAATGAAGCTACGTGATGCACCAGTATCAAAAAGTACAAAAACAGGAATATTTTTAATGGTAAGGTTACCTCCCAAGACGTCGGGTTTACCCGATCCATCGGTGATAGCTGGCGGGGTCTCCCCGTCATACACATGAGCCACTTGTGCATTCCACTTCAGAGGACAGTTCCTGCTATAGTGCCCTTTCTTATGGCAGTTGTAGCATTCGGCTGAGTCTGGATTTGCCTTTGGCTTCCTCGGGGCTTTGCACACATTAGAAAAATGTCCTGGCTTCCCGCAGTTGTAGCAATTCCCTTTCGGTATCTTTCCAGGTTTCTGAGTAGCGGCCGCTGTAATGCTAGACTCTGGCTGATCTGCTGAAGCCTTGCGCTTATTTCCAGCTTGGCTTTTGGCGCGGTCTTGGTTGGCGTGTCTTTCATCCATATCTTCATAATTGCAAGCCATTTCTACCAATTCTGAGAAGGAGAGTTTGTTGTTGCTCATGGCTCTGTCATGGTACTTGCGCTTTAGCCCGAATATAAACCTCTTGTTCTTAGCCTCGTTAGTCATAATAAGCTCTGGAGCATAGCGCGACAACTGGGTGAATTTATTGAGGTAATCCTGGATAGAGAGATCTCCCTGCTGGAGATTAGCAAACTTCTCTCGCATCCTCTCTAAGGCCTGTTCAGGTACAAACTTCTCGTTGAACATGGTTTTGAATTGCTCCCAGGTTCTGACAGTACCTGCTGCATCCTCTGAGGTGATGGCATCCCACCACAGCTCTGCTTCCTCCTGTAGGAGCCAAATACCTAGTTGTGCTTTGTTGTTAGTCCCCAATTCCATTCCTTCAAAGATCTTTTCACAGGTCTTCAACCAAGCTATAGCCTCTGTCACTGTACCAGTGCCAGAAAAGGGTTTTCCTCCCAGGTTCCTATACCTCTTCGCTACTCTGTCTAGCTCAAAGTTCTCGGGTGCTGGTGGCTGAATAATAGGACCTTCCTCAACTACGGGGATATTCCCCCGTCCTCCTGCTACTCCTGCTCGGCCTCCACGGCCTCCTCTAGCTGCTGCTGCTCGTGTAGCCATCAGAGAGAATACTGTATAAGCAAGAAAAGAGTCAAGCTCACAGATTTGATAATTTTCATATATGATAAAGCAGGGGAACATAAGGAAAGGTAATGATGTACTGATCAAATTGTTTTGCTAATCTGCTTAGCTCATTCTAGGACATTGCTAATCCTATCTCTAATGAGCTACTCGCCTTAGAACACTACTGATTCTATGCTGACAAGGTGTTTAATGTGTTAGATCCCGGAGCTAAGGTTAACCAAAGCTCTGATACCAACTGTGACAATCCCAAAATCCGAGGGGCGGTATTAAGGATAATCATTGGAATATAACACATCAATCATCATAGCAGAGAACAGATAATAGCAAAAACAATAAATAGAATGATTTTACATGGATATGACATCGGAATCACAACATGTAACAATATCAGAATAGCACAGCATAGGATATAACTTAGTAAATAAAAGGGAAGTGATCAGTCATCATCGCCAGAGGCGGAATACATACATGCAGCGAGACAAAATAAGGGTATCAGTCTACATCGCCGAAGGTGGTACATATACATACGAGAATAAATACTGAAAGTAAAGCAGTCTGCATCGCCTGTGGCGGAATCATAATATAAATACAATAATGGCGGAAAATGTCACAGTCATCTCTGTGAAGTCAGCCTCGCCATGAGCCAAATGCACTCTGTGCAACAGTGCAGAGTCAAAAACAACCTATCACCTGTGAACTAGGCTGCCTGTGTGAAAATAAGGGCACCCGCGTTTGCAAAGTGAAACAAACAACGAGTCTGTCATGGGGACTGGTATGAGGAATCTATTTAACAGTTTAAAACAACAGTAATAAGCAAATCATAGGACCACGCCACTTTCGCGGAACGGGTTTACTCCAGTGATTGCTAGTGCATTTAAAACAAAGTAAATTCTTTAAAACAACGCAATGCTTTTAAAAAGAATGAAGCCATTATAAGACTCAAGTCCCATCATACAATGCAACGCAAGCCGGAGGATAGAGTTTTACCTTATAATGGCCAAATATGCCTGATACGCATAAAGCAAAATCAATTGATATTATTACTAGTGCATATATGTTTCAAAAGCGAATAGCATCATAAATATCAATCATAGGCGACATGAGTGTCCCATGCCACTATGTCGCCATATATAAGTTACAATCGAATCCGTTATCTCGTATTGGAAATTGGATTTCCGTCATGAGTCGAGGCAAGGGGCAAGCTCCTCTCCGCTTCGATACATTCTAGCAAATGCCTCAGGACTACACACTCTGGGTAACCCTGGATCTTCAGGGCCGGTCCTCTCTTACGTTTGAGGATTATTTATTCCTGAACACACGTTTCCCGGTCCTTACAGACCTATAATCGAGGCGCCTCGCATTCCAACAACCACATAGGTGAAAAATAGATATAAATGTCAGGGCTGGTAAGTCGCTGACACCACGATAGCTAGAAAGAAACGTCGTGCTCTCCCTGCAGTCCGTATCCCGTTTTTAACTCATACCGGGGTGTGAGGCTCGCGAATCCATGCTATACACAAAGCCAGGCCACGTAGACCGTGCTTTGATCATCATCCACAAGACTTTGCTTTGCAACAGAAGCTTTGTAATAACCCGGAAATTCTGAACCAGTTTAAAATTTTTATTTTGGCAATTTTAGCAAATATTTAAAATGAATTATTTTAAATAATATCGACGAAGATTTATTTTGAATATAATTCGAACGTATATATTATATATGCCATCGTTAGAATATAAATAATTATATATAATTATAAATAGAATTGAAAATGGCGCGGTAGTTCGATAATTCGATTTCAAACTTCAATCGGATATACCGGGTGCAAAACAATCCGGATTTTAGCGAAACCAAAAACATTAGGATCTAATTTATGATATCTTTTCAACGAATCCGAAAGATTGAAATTTCATAGCGGGAATCAAAAGATATGTCTTGTTGAAAATTCTGAATAGTCGCTATGGAATTCAGGCCCTTAAAATGGGAATTTTGCAAACGACCTCGGATTTCAACGAAACCACTTTTTTTGGGTCCGTAATGTCAAATTATTGCTAGATTCCAAATTTCATAATTTTTCGAATCAATACGTGAGCGTGGCAAAGGAAAACGTGTTTGACCAGTTTTAGTTGATTTTAATCGACTGGAAAATGCCCATTTTTCCAACAGTCTCAGAATTCGACGAAACTAGTTTTGTTAAGACCGTATCGTCAATACGAAGCTAGAAACAATTTTTTTGGAATTTTTCAAGTTAGTATGTGACCCCGGTAAATTGAAATGCGCGTTCAAATTCAATATATAGAGTTATATGTTGATTTTAACGGAAACTGATCGAAACGATCGAATCAGCTTACGATACATAACCCATTGTGTTCGGAATGGGGGTAAAACGCTATGGACGACAGGCGGTGGGCCTCGTTTAGAGGTCGTATGTAAAAGTCAACCTTTTGAATTAAATAATTAAATAAAATTAAAAAAAATCTTTCTCCCCTTAAATTCCGCTGTCCCTCCCCCCTTTTGATTTTCAATCGGCATTCAGAGGAAAAAAAAAAGAACCCAATCGCGAACGATGGCCAGCCTCCCTCCACCCTCCTTCGCCGAAGTCGCCACCGCCCCTCCCCTTCTCCTTCTCCTCCGCTACCTCTTCCCCCCTGCCCTCGCGACCAGCCCCCCCTCCTGTTGCTGCCGCCGCGGCTTCTCCTTCTTCTTCCTCCTTCCAGAACCGCAACGCCCCCTTCACCTTCCTCTTCTTCTTTGAGCGTGCCCGCACCCCCCTCGCAACCCGCACCCTAATCGAGCCACAGGACCCGCCGCCCATCTCTCCTCCCTCCCCCTTCCCTTTTCTCTTCTGCGACAGTCAAACCCCCCCTCCGACAGTGAACGCTGCTCTTCTCCCTTTTATTTCTATGTAAGTTTTTATTTTATTTTTCTATTTTTCAGTTATCATTTTATTTGATTTTAAAACTGAATTTATTCGATAGGAAATTAGAGATAGAATTTTTATTCGATCGGAGAGTTAAAGATATGATTTTTATATGATAAGGAAGTTAAAAATATAATTTTTATCGTATGTAAAGGTTGAAAATATAATTTTCATACTATATAAATAATAAAAATATAATCTTTTATATTGTAGAAGTATAAAAATATAATTTTTATATAGGTAAGATAGTAAAAATATCACCTTTATATAGGTAGTGAATAAAAATTCAATCTTTATATTAGGAGTAGAAGTTAAAGGCGAATTCTTTATATTCGAAAGGGCGGGATTTTTATATATTGAATAACGAAGAAAAAATTCGATTTTTATATATTGAATAACGAAGAAAAAATTCGATTTTTATATATTGAATAGCGAAGTAAAAATTCGATTTTTATATTGAATAGCAAAGGAAAAATTCGATTTTTCTATATTGAATAGCAAAGGAAAAATTCGATTTTTCTATATTGAATAGCGAAGTAAAAATTCGATTTTTCTATATTGAATAGCGGAGTAAAAATGTGATTTTTATACATGTAGTGGCTACGGGCAACGAAAGTGACAAAAGGCGAGAACGTCAAGATTTTCTACATAAGAAGAGTCGAGATGATTGGATTAGCTAGTTGGTGAGAACTTCTCACTCAAAATCTCTTTTTCTAGTTATATATATATATACTAGGATGCAGACGGTGTTTAGTAGCACCCGACACAATCGTCCACAGACCATGGACTTGTTTGTTTGGTTGTGTAGTTGGTTAGACTATTTGGTTTGAATTGAATTGTTTGGTGAAATAAAATTGATTTGATTGATGTGTGAATGGCGTGGGCCTTCACTAGACCGGGGATAAGGCTAGGCCTTGTCCTGTTTCTAGTATCGTGTCGTTATGCCGCCGAAATTTTCTAAAATATGTTAGAAAAATAAAAATATCATTTTTATTGTGTAAATGAACTGAATAGAAATTCATGTGTTGAAATAAAATATTTTATCGTTAAAAATATAATTTTTAACGTGGAAGTGAATAAAATAAAATATTCATTTACAAACCGGACGGTTTGTTTATGTACACCTATTTGAAGGACATTGATTGGGACGATAAATTTTACACATCGCCCAACTGCACGAATAAAAACCTGTGTTTGTTGATTTGAAACCCCACACGGGTGTTGGGATGAAATTTGAAGTTCACTCATCCTGATTGATTAAATATGTCGATCGATTGATTGACAGGCTGTTATAAGCGTTAGATATCTATATTTGATGCTTATACAGTGTAGTGCACTTTGGATGATGGTTGATTATTTATCGTTGCTATTATATACATGTGTGGTATGGAATCCATATAATTAAATTTATATGGTAATTGATTGGGCCTCATTCCAATTTAGAAGATAAAGAATATTATAAAATGAAGGTTCATGTGTTGATTGTACTCATTCGTTGAGATTAGTCATGTGTTGAACGAAATATTTTAACAATAAAATCAACATCTTTATCATATTTAAAATTAGAAACTAACTAGAAAATAGATAAGATGAGTGGTCTCCTGGATATTGATCTGATGTTGGTTTCGGACTTCGGGGTTAATATTCAGGGAATCGTTCTCTTACTAATTTACGGTTGGAGTCTAATTTAATATCAAACGATAGATACCTTAATTTTCATAAAATATATTAAATAACAAAAATAGTCACACGTGGACAGTACTCATTCGTTGAGATTAGTCGTGTGTTGACAATGATATAGAGTCGTGTATTGAAAGAAATATAGATCCATTTGTTAAATATAAAGCCGTGTTGATTAGAGATGCGCTATTTTGACGTGAACGATATTTATATCGATTATATTCGTTTTTGAATTTGATTTCAATTTGAATTGAAAAGAAAACAAAATTGAATTGAAATTTAAATTGAATCGAATAGAAAACCAATTTGAAACGAATTTAATTTGATTAGAAAACGAATTGAATTTGATTTAATTAGAAAACGAATTGAATTTGATTTGAATAGAGAACGAATGGAATTTGAATAGAAAATGAATTGAATTTGATTTGAATAGAAAACGAATTTGATTTGAATTGAATTGAAAACAAATTTGAATTTAATTGAAAACGAATTGAAATGAATTCAAATTGAATTGAAATTTGAATTGAATGGAAATGAATTTTAAAACGAATTTATAAGGAAAAATTCAATTTTGATTTGAATTGAAATGGAAGTTGAAATTGTTTTCGAAACGAATTTAAAACTATTTATATAATTCGTTTTAAATAGAAATCGACGAAATATATATTATATGTATTATATATATAATATAATGGCCTGAATAGAACGCGCCGCGCCGCGGTAGTTCGTGAATTTCGACCATTTATTTCAACCGGACATTACGGGAGATCCGACCGTCGGATTCTCCTAAAACCGGAACCGTTGGGTTCGTATCAAAAAGAGCTTTCAAACGAATATTAGAAATTTGAAATCTAATGGTTGGATATGGAGATACATCCAAATCAAATTCAGAAAAGGTCGCTGTAAGTGCAGTTCGATGGCCGTTGATGGAAATCGACTGTACGGGCCTTGATAAAATTATTAAAAATATCAATAATTTGTGTAAAATCATAAGAAATGATTTGGGAAAAATTGGGATTAAAAATTCCATATTTGAAAAGATAAAAATAGATTTTTATCGAAATGAACTAATTTGGAACTAAAATTAAAACCCATTTATTTTTAAATAAATAAATTGGATTTGAAATGGGTTGTAGATAGAATTGATTTGTGGGTTTATCGTGAAGGGTGTTTTAAATGACGCTGTTCTTTAACCCGATAATAAATAGAATGTGATTTGGGTTTGTCGTGAACTGTGTTTTAAATGACATTAGTTCTTTAACCCAGCAAAAGGAGTTTTAATGAATCTGCAATTAAATTGAAATGTGAATTGATAATTTAAATTATCAAATATAGAAAATGAGCGAGAATGGAGTATCGCCAGTTTTGCTCCAAAGCGATAGTTAAATCTTTAATTAGATTTGAACGTGAAATGGTAATTAATTTTACCGATAACACTGTGGTGTTAGATGTGAAGTACTACCAGTTTTGCTTCATGGGATGAATAGGTTGGGATTGGAAAATAAAATAAATAATTACTTCGGTATGGTTCGCTAATCTCGACTAGTTTAGAAAACCATAATTTGGTTTGAAACGACATCCAAAGGAAGATTAAAGGATAAATTTTAAAGAATTTATCTTGGATAAAATTAATGGGAACCTTTCCCTAAGAATGCGATTTTGTGAATAAAAAGGATATTCTGCATTGGAATGAGGCGTATATTGTGTTTGTGTAACATTTGTTTTCAATATACGCGGGTTGTTCGAAAAGGCCGGGTTTATACCCATTCTGAATAACCGATTCGACGATAAGTCGAAGATGAAGACGGTGGTTGAAGACCGGAAGTCTTCACATCATTTGGGTGATTACTGATGATCTTGATTGGGCTGTACACCCAAGATGAGGGAATCAGTTAGTGGTCGTCCAGACGTACTTGGAGACGGATGGATATGCGAGGAAAGTGCCTCCGGTTTCGTTCAGACCCAGAACGAACTTGTAAATGGATTGTGTGTCTGACATTGGATTTTATTATGTGTTGATTGATTTCTGTTAAATATATATCTGTTTGGCGGCAGAGAATTTATTCTCTTGCTTAACGCCCTACTCTGAGACGTACGAGCTTAGAGGTTATATATCGATAGATATCAATCGCATGGCATGAATTGCCTGTGTGGCACGCTAAGATGCAATGATCAAGGCTTTTGTTGGAAAGCAGAGTCTTGTGGTTGATGATCAAAGCACGGCCTACGTGGCAGCTTTGTGTATAACGTGAATTCGCGAGCCTCACACCTCGGTATGAGTCAAAAACGGGATACAGACTGCAGGGAGAGCACCACGTTTCTTTCTAGCTTTGGTGGCGTCAGTGACTTACCAGCCCTGACATTTATATACTTTTCACCTTTGTGGTTGTTGGATGAGGCGCCTCGATTTTAGGTCTGTAAGGACCGGGAAACGTGTGTTCAGGAATTGCCAATCCTCTAACGTAAGTGAGGACCGGCCATGAAGATCCAGGGTTGCCCAGAGTGCGTAGCCCTAAGACATTTGCTAGAGTGTCTCGAAAGCGGAGAGGAGCTTGCCCCTTGCCTCGACTCATGACGGAAATCCAATTTCCAATACGTGTATTGCGGTTTTAATTGTAGAACTAGTATGGCGACATGATATATGGTACCCATGTCGTCTATGATTTATATTTATGATTGAAATTGTTTTGACACTATACACTTATTATAGTATCAAATGATTTGTTTTAAACGTACCAAGCATGTTTGGTTATTATAAGGGAAAACCCAATCCTCCGGCTTGCGTTGCATTGTGTGATGGGACCTGGGTCTTATAATAGCTTCATTTTTCAAAAAAGCATTGCGCTGTTTATTCTATGCACTGGTATTCTTGGGAGGAAACTTGTTCCGTGTTATACGGCGTGGTCCCTTGAATTACTCTCTTTTAAAGTAAAGTTTTAAATAACTGTTTTAGTTCTCACACCGGTCACATGACTGACCTGGAGTTTATTGTTTTAACCTAAACTCTGGGTGCCCCTATTTTCGACACGGGCAGCTAGTAGTTTTGATTTTGCAGATTTATATACACAGGATCCTGGTTTGCAGCTGGAATGATATCCGGAAAGCTCTGTATCCGTATATCACCTTTAGTTGTGCTTTGTATTATTTTCCGCTGCTATGTAATTTATTGTAATCTATGATATTTATCGAATATAATTTATTCATTTATACTCTGTATATTCTTGTATCTGATGGAATTGTTGTAATAACAATGAAATGTTCTTCAGTCTGCGTTCTGATTTGTCCTGTTCTCAAAACGATCAGGGGTTTCAAATGGTCTTGATCGGTTTAACGACTGATTAGGATCGAGCGAAATTCCAGGCCGTCACATTTGGTATCAGAGCTTTGGTTTACAGAGCTCGAGAACAAGACACATTAGAACCATACGAAAGAATTCATCAGATATTGGGTTAGTAATATCCAATTAGAATGACTCGTTAGAGATAGGATCAGTAGTATCCTAGAACGAGTGTGAAGAGTATTTTTTTCAAATGAAAACAATTTTGTTTTGAAATTTAAATCATTTTAAACGTATTTGAATATTTATTTATTTTGAATTTGGACAATCCGCTATATAAAGGTTTTGCATATACGCGTCATGAGCGTATATTCGAAGTTTTAATATACCGAATAGATATAGAACCACACTCTAGTAGCCCGTAGATGTTCTGATGGTGGTTCGAAACATCATCATCATTTATTTTCGAGTGACGAAGGTGTGATATCTATATATTTCTATTAGACTGGTGTGAGAACCAAAACTTATATAGCTAAGATTCATTGTTGTGATTCGGCATCAAAAACATGATTTTCAGTATACATATCAAAATTATGAATTTGAAACGTTAATTCACTAATTGATTGATGTTTGTGTTGTTTGTTTATTTGTTTGCTAATTTTTAGCCATTTAGCCTAATTGTATCAAATATTGAATTGTATTGAAAATTAGTTGCATTTGCTTGCATATACATGTATATCCACTGAACATGTCATAGCAAGGAGGCTAGAGCAGAGAATAAAATTTGTTTGCCCGACAAATATGTACGCGTTTATCATAATTTACTGTTTTGTTTGGGTGATGATGATTTTATGAGCCTATTGGCTAGCCGCTTGGTTTTTTTTTTTGAGATCAGAAGGCCTATATGGCAATTTCGGGATTTTCCCGTGGCTCCCGGTGAAGGGGACGTTATGGCGAAATTTTTCGAAAATTTAGGGTGTTAGGCAAATTTTTGAAAATTAGAAAATTCTCAGAAACTGAAAAGTTTGAGAACGGAAGCCAGATCGGACGTAGAGTTGATTAATCAAACCACTTTCGACTTTGTTCCTTTTCGGGGACGAAAAGTTTTAAGTGGGGGAGATTGTAATAACCCGGAAATTCTGAACCAGTTTAAAAATTTTATTTTGGCAATTTTAGCGAATTTTGAATATTTAAAATGAATTATTTTAAATAATATCGACGAAGATTTATTTTGAATATAATTCGAACGTATATATTATATACGCCGTCGTTAGAATATAAATAATTATATATAATTATAAATAGAATTGAAAATGGCGCGGTAGTTCGATAATTCGATTTCAAACTTCAATCGGATATACCGGGTGCAAAACAATCCGGATTTTAACGAAACCAAAAACATTAGGATCTAATTTATGATATCTTTCCAACGAATCCGAAAGATTGAAATTTCATAGCGGGAATCAAAAGATATGTCTAGTTGAAAATTCTGAATAGTCGCTATGGAATTCAGGCCCTTAAAAATGGAAATTTTGCAAACAACCTCGGATTTCAACGAAACCACTTTTGTTGGGTCCGTAATATCAAATTATTGCTAGATTCCAAATTTCATAATTTTTCGAATCAATACGTGAGCGTGGCAAAGGAAAACGTGTTTGACCAGTTTCAGTTGATTTTAATCGACTGGAAAATGGCCATTTTTCCAACGGTCTCAGAATTCGACGAAACTAGTTTTGTTAAGACCGTATCGTCAATACGAAGCTAGAAACAATTTTTCTGGAATTTTTCAAGTTAGTATGTGACCCCGGTAAATTGAAATGCGCGTTCAAATTCAATATATAGAGTTATATGTTGATTTTAACGGAAACTGATTGAAACGATCGAATCAGCTTACGATACATAACCCATTGTGTTCGGAATGGGGGTAAAACGCTATGGACGACAGGCGGTGGGCCTCGTTTAGAGGTCGTATGTAAAAGTCAACTTTTTGAATTAAATAATTAAATAAAATTAAAAAAAATCTTTCTCCCCTTAAATTCCGCTGTCCCTCCCCCCTTTTGATTTTCAATCGGCATTCAGAGAAAGAAAAAAAAAAGAACCCAATCGCGAACGATGGCCAGCCTCCCTCCACCCTCCTTCGCCGAAGTCGCCACCGCCCCTCCCCTTCTCCTTCTCCTCCGCTACCTCTTCCCCCCTGCCCTCGCGACCAGCCCCCCCTCCTGTTGCTGCCGCCGCGGCTTCTCCTTCTTCTTCCTCCTTCCAGAACCGCAACGCCCCCTTCACCTTCCTCTTCTTCTTCGAGCGTGCCCGCACCCCCCCTCGCAACCCGCACCCTAATCGAGCCATAGGACCCGCCGCCCCTCTCTCCTCCCTCCCCATTCCCTTTTCTCTTCTGCGACAGTCAAACCCCCCCCCTCCGACAGTGAACGCTGCTCTTCTCCCTTCTATTTCTATGTAAGTTTTTATTTTATTTTTCTATTTTTCAGTTATCATTTTATTTGATTTTAAAACTGAATTTATTCGATAGGAAATTAGAGATAGAATTTTTATTCGATCGGAGAGTTAAAGATATGATTTTTATATGATAAGGAAGTTAAAAATATAATTTTTATCGTATGTAAAGGTTGAAAATATAATTTTCATATTATATAAGTAATAAAAATATAATCTTTTATATTATAGAAGTATAAAAATATAATTTTTATATAGGTAAGATAGTAAAAATATCACCTTTATATATGTAGTGAATAAAAATTCAATCTTTATATTTGGAGTAGAAGTTAAAGGCGAATTCTTTATATTTGAAAGGGCGGGATTTTTATATATTGAATAACGAAGAAAAAATTCGAATTTTATATATTGAATAATGAAGAAAAAATTCGATTTTTATATATTGAATAGCGAAGTAAAAAATCGATTTTTCTATATTGAATAGCAAAGGAAAAATTTGATTTTTCTATATTGAATAGCAAAGGAGAAATTCGATTTTTCTATATTGAATAGCGAAGTAAAAATTCGATTTTTCTATATTGAATAGCGGAGTGAAAATGTGATTTTTATACATGTAGTGGCTACGGGCAACGAAAGTGACAAAAGGCGAGAACGACAAGATTTTCTACATAAGAAGAGTCGAGATGATTGGATTAGCTAGTTGGTGAGAACTTCTCACTCAAAATCTCTTTTTCTAGTTATATATATATACTAGGATGCAGACGGTGTTTAGTAGCACCCGACACAATCGTCCACAGACCATGGACTTGTTTGTTTGGTTGTGTAGTTGGTTAGACTATTTGGTTTGAATTGAATTGTTTGGTGAAATAAAATTGATTTAATTGATGTGTGAATGGCGTGGGCCTTCACTAGACCGGGGATAAGGCTAGGCCTTGTCCCGTTTCTAGTATCGTGCCGTTATGCCGCCGAAATTTTCTAAAATATGTTAGAAAAATAAAAATATCATTTTTATTGTGTAAATGAACTGAATAGAAATTCATGTGTTGAAATAAAATATTTTATCGTTAAAAATATAATTTTTAACGTGGAAGTGAATAAAATAAAATATTCATTTACAAACCGGACGGTTTGTTTATGTACACCTATTTGAAGGACATTGATTGGGACGATAAATTTTACACATCGCCCAACTGCACGAATAAAAACCTGTGTTTGTTGATTTGAAACCCCACACGGGTGTTGGGATGAAATTTGAAGTTCACTCATCCTGATTGATTAAATATGTCGATCGATTGATTGACAGGCTGTTATAAGCGTTAGATATCTATATTTGATGCTTATACAGTGTAGTGCACTTTGGATGATGGTTGATTATTTATCGTTGCTATTATATACATGTGTGGTATGGAATCCATATAATTAACTTTATATGGTAATTGATTGGGCCTCATTCCAATTTAGAAGATAAAGAATATTATAAAATGAAGGTTCATGTGTTGACTGTACTCATTCGTTGAGATTAGTCATGTGTTGAACGAAATATTTTAACAATAAAATCTACATCTTTATCATATTTAAAATTAGAAACTAACTGGAAAATAGATAAGATGAGTGGTCTCCTGGATATTGATCTGATGTTGGTTTCGGACTTCGGGGTTAATATTCAGGGAATCGTTCTCTTACTAATTTACGGTTGGAGTCTGATTTAATATCAAACGATAGATACCTTAATTTTCGTAAAATATATTAAATAACAAAAACAGTCACACGTGGACAGTACTCATTCGTTGAGATTAGTTGTGTGTTGACAAAGATATAGAGTCGTGTATTGAAAGAAATATAGATCCATTTGTTGAATATAAAGCCGTGTTGATTAGAGATGCGCTATTTTGACGTGAACGATATTTATATCGATTATATTCGTTTTTGAATTTGATTTGAATTTGAATTGAAAAGAAAACGAAATTGAATTGAAATTTAAATTGAATCGAATAGAAAACCAATTTGAAACGAATTTAATTTGATTAGAAAATGAATTGAATTTGATTTAATTAGAAAACGAATTGAATTTGATTTGAATAGAGAACAAATTGAATTTGAATAGAAAATGAATTGAATTTGATTTGAATAGAAAACGAATTTGATTTGAATTGAATTGAAAACGAATTGAAATGAATTCAATTTGAATTGAAATTTGAATTGAATAGGAATGAATTTTAAAACGAATTTATAAGGAAATATTCAATTTTTGATTTGAATTGAAATGGAAGTTGAATTTTTTTTTGAAACGAATTTAAAACTATTTATATAATTCGTTTTAAATAGAAATCGACGAAATATATATTATATATATAATATAATGGCCTGAATAGAACGCGCCGCGCCGCGGCAGTTCGTGAATTTCGACCATTTATTTCAACCGGACATTACGGGAGATCCGACCGTCGGATTCTCCTAAAACCGGAACCGTTGGGTTCGTATCGAAAAGAGCTTTCAAAATATTAGAAATTTGAAATCTAACGGTTGGATTTGGAGATACATCCAAATCAAATTCAGAAAAGGTCGCTGTAAGTGCAGTTCGATGGCCGTTGATGGAAATCGACTGTACGGGCCTTGATAAAATTATTAAAAATATCAATAATTTGTGTAAAATCATAAGAAATGATTTGGGAAAAATTGGGATTAAAAATTCCATATTTGAAAAGATAGAAATAGATTTTTATCGAAATGAACTAATTTTGAACTAAAATTAAAACCCATTTATTTTTAAATAAATAAATTGGATTTGAAATGGGTTGTAGATAGAACTGATTTGTGGGTTTATCGTGAAGGGTGTTTTAAATGACGCTATTCTTTAACCCGATAATAAATAGAATGTGATTTGGGTTTGTCGTGAACTGTGTTTTAAATGACATTAGTTCTTTAACCCAGCAAAAGGAGTTTTAATGAATCTGCAATTAAATTGAAATGTGAATTGATAATTTAAATTATCAAATATAGAAAATGAGCGAGAATGGAGTATCGCCAGTTTTGCTCCAAAGCGATAGTTAAATCTTTAATTAGATTTGAACGTGAAATGGTAATTAATTTTACCGATAACACTGTGGTGTTAGATGTGAAGTACTACCAGTTTTGCTTCATGGGATGAATAGGTTGGGATTGGGAAATAAAATAAATAATTACTTCGGTATGGTTCGCTAATCTCGACTAGTTTAGAAAACCATAATTTGGTTTGAAACGACATCCAAAGGAAGATTAAAGGATAAATTTTAAAGAATTTATCTTGGATAAAATTAATGGGAACCTTTCCCTAAGAATGCGATTTCGTGAATAAAAAGGATATTCTGCATTGGAATGAGGCGTATGTTGTGTTTGTGTAACATTTGTTTTTAATATACGCGGGTTGTTCGGAAAGGCCGGGTTTATACCCATTCTGAATAACCGATTCGACGATAAGTCGAAGATGAAGACGGTGGATGAAGACCGGAAGTCTTCACATCATTTGGGTGATTACTGATGATCTTGATTGGGCTGTACACCCAAGATGAGGGAATCAGTTAGTGGTCGTCCAGACGTACTTGGAGACGGATGGATATGCGAGGAAAGTGCCTCCGGTTTCGTTCAGACCCAGAACGAACTTGTAAATGGATTGTGTGTCTGACATTGGATTTTATTCTGTGTTGATTGATTTCTGTTAAATATATATCTGTTTGGCGGCGGAGAATTTATTCTCTTGCTTAACGCCCTTCTCTGAGACATACGAGCTTAGAGGTTATATATCGATAGATATCAATCGCATGGCATGAATTGCCTGTGTGGCACGCTAAGATGCAATGATCAAGGCTTTTGTTGAAAAGCAGAGTCTTGTGGTTGATGATCAAAGCACGGCCTACGTGGAAGCTTTGTGTATAACGTGAATTCGCGAGCCTCACACCTCGGTATGAGTCAAAAACGGGATACGGACTACAGGGAGAGCACGACGTTTCTTTCTAGCTTTGGTGGTGTCAGTGACTTACCAGCCCTGACATTTATATACTTTTCACCTTTGTGGTTGTTGGATGAGGCGCCTCGATTTTAGGTCTGTAAGGACCGGGAAACGTGTGTTCAGGAATTGCCAATCCTCTAACGTAAGTGAGGACCGGGCCTGAAGATCCAGGGTTGCCCAGAGTGCGTAGCCCTGAGACATTTGCTAGAGTGTCTCGAAAGTGGAGAGGAGCTTGCCCCTTGCCTCGACTCATGATGGAAATCCAATTTCCAATACGTGTATTGCGGTTTTAATTGTAGAACTAGTATGGCGACATGATATATGGTACCCATGCCGTCTATGATTTATATTTATGATTGAAATTGTTTTGACACTATACACTTATTATAGTATCAAATGATTTGTTTTAAACGTACCAAGCATGTTTGGTTATTATAAGGCAAAACCCTATCCTCCGGCTTACGTTGCATTGTGTGATGGGACCTGGGTCTTATAATAGCTTCATTTTTTGAAAAAGCATTGCGCTGTTTATTCTATGCACTAGTATTCTTGGGAGGAAACCCGTTCCATGTTATACGGCGTGGTCCCTTGAATTACTCTCTTTTAAAGTAAAGTTTTAAATAACTGTTTTAGTTCTCACACCAGTCACATGACTGACCTGGAGTTTATTGTTTTAACCTAAACTCTGGGTGCCCTTATTTTCGACACGGGCAGCTAGTAGTTTTGGTTTTGCAGATTTATATTCACAGGATCCTGGTTTGCAGCTGGAATGATATCCGGAAAGCTCTGTATCCGTATATCACCTTCAGTTGTGCTTTGTATTATTTTCCGCTGCTATGTAATTTATTGTAATCTCTGATATTTATCGAATATAATTTATTCATTTATACTCTGTATATTCTTGTATCCGATGGAATTGTTGTAATAACAATGAAATGTTCTTCAGTCTGCGTTCTAATTTGTCTTGTTCTCAAAACGATCAGGGGTTTCGAACGGTCTAGATCGGTTTACCGACTGATTAGGATCGAGCGAAATTCCAGGCCGTCACATAGACCGTGCTTTGATCATCATCCACAAGACTTTGCTTTGCAACAGAAGCCTTGATCACAGCATCTTGGCATGCCACATAGGCAATCTACTCCATACGATTGACTTCTATCGATATATAACCTCTGAGCTCGTACGTCTCAGAGAAGGGCGTTAAGCAAAAGAATAAATTCTCTGTCGCCAAACAGATATATATTTAACAGAGATCAATCTGTATAGAACAAAATCCAATGTCAGACACACAGTCCATTTACAACTCCGTTCTGGGTCTGAACGAAACCGGAGGCGTCAAATTCCTCGTATATCCGTACAATCAACACATATGTTCAAACAGCTACTACTTCTGTTCCTTCACGGTAGCTACTCCAGTCAGGAACCTCAGCAGCGCCCATCCAACCGATACGAAGATCGTCGGTCTTCAATCGTCTTTGCATTTCCCAATTCGAATCGCTCGATCAATTATTTGAAATGAGGGTTAGCTTGGCCTTTTCAAATAATTCACGTAATTAGAATTCAAATCAGTTCTTTCTATGGTTATATTATTCGACATCCATATTTCAGTTCTTTAGTGTTATTTTCGTGTCAAACACATACAACCATCAAATATCAAACAGAACAAGCCAAATTAGTTTATTTCCAATCTATGTTGCTTATAATATTTTATAACGATTTTTCGTCATTTTTATTTATTTTAAAATGGCCATATTTAATTAAACGACGTTTCAGGTCGTGCCGTGTCACTGGCGCTGTTTTCCCCCTAATTTGTTTTAAACATATCGAAAAATCTAACCGTTGGATTTCTACGAAGTCTATATCAGTGGGAAGGTATTCCCAAAGCGAACCCAACGGTTCTAGTTTCGTGAAAATCCGACGGTCGGATCTTCGACACTAGTCGTTTGAAGTTACGGTTTCAAAATTCGAACTGCATCGTCGTTATTCGATTTAATTTAATTATATTTAGATTTATATATAAATATAAACGATTCTGGCGCTGTTTTTCTTCTAATTTTTTTTACACATATCGGAAAATCTAACCGTTGGATTTTCACAAGGTTGGTGCCGTTGGGAAGATATTTCCAAGGCGAACCCAGTGGTTGCGGTTTCGGGAAAATCCGATGGTCGGATTTCTCGTACTAATCGTTTCAAATTATGATTCCAAAACACGAACTGCACGGCTTCGATTCCTTTAAATTATATTTATATATATAAATATAGTTCATTCTATAATTTCAAATATAGTTCATTCATTAATTTCAACTTCGTTTTCACCTCAAATATTTCACTAACGCCTTAATATTTCGAAAAATTTCGCCATAACCTCCTTTGTACGGGGAGGGGTTTGGAAATTTATTGGGCCGTGTTAGGTACCCAATAAATCCTAAAAAGCATCCACATATTTATAGTGATATATTCTGGTGTTTACGGGGGAGCATGTATAGATAATCACTCCAGAGAATAAATTCTCGTCACCCCGTTTCCGTGTGGAAATAAATAGTCCATGTGCCGTATCTAATAACTAGAGAGACGTGATTATTGTCAACTCCAGACCCGTGTGGGGTTTTTATTAATCAAGCAATTCATCGTTATATTTTATATAGTCCATATCAGTCATCAGTTCAACCTGTAGTATATAATCATCGCCATACAAGCCTCTCGCTCGTATGGTAAATCTTCCACCTCGTCCCACAAGCTCCAATTGCTTATGTGGAATATGATGAAGTATGCCTATCGTCAAGAAGTATGCCATGTGGTTTAGTTCAAAATTCATTGTTACTATCCTATGGCGACGTTTATTATTTCACACAGAATAACCAGCACTCCGCATCCAATGGCATTCACAGGAGTTGATATAAAAATAAAATTGCGCAACCAACTCATCAAGGCTTACCTACTTGTCGGGCATGCAAATAATTTCTTTACTCTACAGCTAATCCATTTTTCTTGTTCAACACATGTATATATATGCAGAACAAAGCTGATAATAATATTTCTAGCAACTATTATTTATTTCAACACATGTGTATTTTTATCAAAGCGTATATATGATAAAAGAAATATTTTTATCTTCAAAAATATTTATTCAACACGTGAATGTTTTTAACACTTCATATTCACAATAAAAATGTAGTTTTTATTGTCTATTCATTTTATTTTAAAATACGATAACATTCAACACATGAATTTCAACTCGACGAACGAATCTCAATTCAACACATGAATATTTTCTATAGTTTGTATATATATAAAAATGTGATTTTTATCGCTAAAGCTATTTGTTTAAATTCAAATAATATTCAACACATGAATTTCAACTCAACGAATGAATTTCAACTCAACATATGAATATTTGTTTCAATATATGTAATTAATTTCAACAATTGAAAATTATTCTAACACATGAATATTTCAGAAAATTTCGGCAGCATAATGGCAGGGTAGTTAAAACCGGGACCGTCCCTAGTATGGCTCCTCGCTCTACCTTAAAACCTCGCGGTTTTTGACAATGGGGATCATGCATCTAGTTCGCACGCAGGAGGCATGTTTTATTTTCAATTTCACAATCCTATTCTAATTTGTTTCAACCACAAGAGGGTATTTTTCAACCACACGGGTATTTTTCAACCACAAGATCAACCACAAACAATTATTTCCAACCATTCGTCATACCATATAATATCACGTCAATCACAAGCAATAAATATCGTCCATGGTCTGTGGACGAGGGGAGTATATATATATATATATTATTTTTATAATTCACTTGCATTTCATCACAATTCAAAGCATATATGTTTCATTCAACGCTTGTATAATTTATACATCACTAATATAACTTATACAACACATGTACATGAGGTATACAATGCGTATATAATTTACACTTCGCTTATATAATTTATACAATGTGATTCCATTCACACAATTTAGTTTAGATTCCTCACCTTGGTTTTTGCAATGCTAAAAATCGTAACGAGCTCAGAAAAATCCGCGGTCTCTTCTAGAATGTAGAGAGTCTCCTTGCGGTCACGATGTTTCCCGTTTCATCAAATTTCGTTAACGAACGAAAAAGATATTAATTTTCAAAGTTTTGCAACACTTAAAAGTGTTATTTTCATTTCAGAATAACAAGGCCGTACCTTTATTTGAAGGTTCAAAACTAGGTTTGCAAAATTCATGAAATCTGTAGATCGTTGCTTCGATCAGGTAGTGCCACGCCCTCGGGCCTGGAGAGGCGCGCCTGTGCCTAGGAGTGGGGCCAGTTCGGTGGTCGGAGGAGGGCTGGGCGGCGCCGGAAAGACGTCGACTTCGTGGGGGTGGTTCAGGCAATACAGGTGATGGTGGAGGGTGGGGTTTGGTCGGATTTGGAGAGGGGAGGAAGGGCCGTCGAACTGGGGTGGTGGCGGGGGCTAACTACGTCGGAGGTGGTCGGAAAATGGGAGGGAAGGACGGAGCAACGTGGATCGTCGATATCGCTTGGCGGCTAGGGTTTCTTCGTAGTTTTTTTTTAAAAAAGAAAAAATCCTATTGGTCGAGGCTTTACAGGAAATTTTAAATAGTGTTTTTACAAACGAACTCGAAATCAAACCCAACGACTGTCGCCCCTAGCTAAATACCCCCATTCCGGACACAATGGGATATGTTTCGTTGGCCAACTCGACTGTTACAGTCATTTATTTTTCAAATTAAAATATAAAACATTCAATATTTAATTTGAACGTACATTTCAATTTGTCAGGGCCACAAACTGAACCGAAAAATTCTAGAAAAATAAATCTAGGTTTGTTTTGACGATACGGTCCTAACAAAACCAGTTTCGTCGAATTCTGAGCTCGTTTGAAAAACGGCCATTTTTAGGTCGACCCATTTTAACAGAAATTGACCAATCACATTTTCTTTTGCCCCGCTTACATACTAGCTTCAAAAATTATAAAATTTGAAACCTAGCAATAGTTTGACATCCCGGACCCAACAAAAGTGGTTTCGTCGAATTCCGAGGTCGTATGCAAAATATCTATTTTCAAGGGCTATATATGCTATATAACGACCTTTCTGAAAATTCATTTGGCCATAACTTTTGATTCTCGTTATGAAACTTCGATTTTTCAGATTCATTAGAAAGGTATTCATAAACAGATTTAAATATTTTCAGTTTCGCTAAAATCCGTTATGTTTTCCACCCGGTACAGTCAGACAAAGTTTGTATTCAAAATTTCAAACTGCCTTACTATACCCAATTCTTTATTTTATTGAAATATGCTATTTCAATTATTCAAATTCTTTGGTAATAACCAATTTTAAAATTTTTAAATTGGTTCACATTTTCTGGGTTATTACAATTCCCTACGCCTACATGCCTACGCCATTCCTACGGCAAATTTCCTACGCTGTCCTTACGCATCCCTACGCCAAGTTTCCTACGCCGTATTCCTACGCATTCCCTACGCCAAGTTTCATACGCATCCTTACTCATTTTATATATATTCCCGACGTCTCCGAACACCAAAATTCAATATGGTTATTTTATATTTATCTTCATCTACCACATATCATAATAAAATCGAACATATACAAGATCGTAACAATATATATCAATAAAAACATTGATGTAAAATGAATATCATGGCCAAATTACCATAAACTTGCTACAAACGTATTCAAAACAATTCATGTCCAACAAAAAATAAAATAAAGTTGCTACATAACTCAAACATGGTTATTTCGTCTAATTCAAATATCGTGCATTGTACCTTACACAAATAGAACATCAAACCCACTACCGAAATAAGAATAACTCATAAAGTACGTCATATCTGCGATTCTTGCTCCCGTCTCAACACTCATATAAACTCTTGCACATAACTCATATGTTCCTGCATGTAACCCAAATCCCCTTGTAGTTTGTTAATCGTGACACTTATTTCTTGATTTTTACCCCTTAGATCTTCTACTTCCTTAACAATCTTCTCTCTGTCATTTGAAACTCCAAACCTAGCGGTGTATGTATTGTCTTTGTATATCTACACATAAATTTTTTAATCCAATTAGCCAATGAATAAATTTCATAATACAATTAGGTAAAATGGTCAGTTATACTTCCTTGGACATGGAAGAAAAGCTGACATATAAGTACATGACTTGCCGAAAGGCTCAGTTGAAACTGAGCTGTTTCGGCTCAGTTTGCTATGCCGAAAGGCTCAGCGAAACTGAGCCTTACGGCTCAGTTCAAACTGAGCGTAAGGCTCAGTTTCAACTGACCCTTACATTAATTAAATCTGAGCCACAGAACTTAGTTTCACCTGAGCGTAAGGCTCATCGAAGCTGAGCCTTTGGGCTAAGTTACAACTGAGTCTTACGCTCAGGGAAACAGAGCCTTACAGCTCAGTTTTGTTGAGCCGTAAGGCTCAGCTTCACTGGATCCTTACGTTCAGTTTGACCTGAGCCTTACGCTCAGTTGCAGCTGAGCCATAAGGCTCATTAAACTGAGCTGAGCTCAGAAACACAACGAGTCACCATTATAAAATTCGAAAATATAACTTTAATAGAGAAAATGCTCCTCCAGTATGTTGTACATACTACATGTTGTATTGCAAAATAAGATAGAATGGTCGTTTTAAAATGGTTTAATTATCCAAAATAAACATCTTCCATGTCATTGAATAATCATAAAAGCATTATCAACTAAAACTCTATAGTATAGAGCCTAGGCATAACTAGAAAATAAATTAAATTTTCATTCAATACCCCAGGAATATTGCCGATACCAGGCCATCGTGTTGAAAAAGCACATGTCTCACCTTCTCCAGTAAGCTGCATGCAAAGAAGGTTTAGCTCATCGTGAGAGAGCTCCCTACCCTGACTCTAGATCATTTGAGCAACTCGCTCATTGTATTTGGCCTGTAATTTACATAAAAGTTAGGTATTGTATTGTTCAACAGAATTAGAAAATTGTGAACTATAATTTAAAACTTTTGTTGATTACATACAACAAACTATTCCGAGTACTCATCAATCCATCCCCCATCTATAGAACCGTCCGGTTTCTCAACATAATGTGTTCGAATATAAACCTACATGAATGTTAGTGTTCGGCCTTGTTCTTTCTCCTAGAAAATTAAAACAATTTATCATGTCTTTATTTGGATTGTATACTATTGTTAGTTAATAATTTAAATAAGTACCATATCGTTCATTCATGTGCCACTGACTTAGAACCACATCTATGTGGCTTTGGATTTTTTTTGCGAGCAATTGAGTTTTTTTTATAGCTCCTTCACATCCTCCCTCTCCCAGTAGGCTAAAAATTGTTGCCATACCTCATCTGTTAAATAAGCATTCTTCTTTTTATATCTTTCATGTCTCCAACAATCCACCTATACTTCAAAGAACACATTTGATCCCATAATAGCCTCACGTCAGCAAAAGAAGTAGTGGTATCCCAAGTGTACAATGCCTACACAAGACTTTAGGATCAAATAAATAAACTGAAAAAAATTTAATCATGAATGGACTAAATATTGCAAGAACCTAAATTTCAAAATTATTCTACCTTAAACTTGTCAAACCAATGATCCTTAATATTAGCAGGAATCGTACTGAAACAAGGATAAAATGATGTCAAACGAGCCTTAAGCATAGAAGATATAGTACGAGATGTCAAGTCATTATTTGTGAATTCCTAGCTGCTAATGCCGAAATTAGAGCAAATATTGTCATGCATTATTAAAATATACAATAATTCAAAATTTTAAATTTTTTACTTACTCGTTGCTATTCCTATAATAGATGAACATGGTACCGACTGAAGAAGTCGAGCCAGTCTGCGACACTTGTCCAGATTGCCCAGGGTGTCTTGATCATGATCACATCCATCTGAAGTGGTGGATTGTTGATCGATAGAGGGTGGCGTTGGTTCGATCAAACCGAAACCACGTCCACTACCTCCACGACCACTGTCACTACTACGACCACCGCGACCACGAGAGCTCATATCTATTACATGAATATGACATTTGCAACTATATACATAAGATAATCTAACATTTCAAAATGATAGTAGTGAACTTTATTTAAGACAAGGTTTGAAAACATTCATCAAAGAGCATAGAATGTAAATCAACAATTGAAAATTTTACTACTAACTAAACATAAACAACTTCATAAACATAAAAGCAACCGAGCAACTAAAAACACATGCAAACAATCATAATTAAATATACATGCTACAAATCTTCATTATCATCATCACTCTCAATGTAACACTCTCGTCTTCAAGCTTACACTCATCTTCTTCTACTTCAATTTGCTCATCGTCATCTTCAACTACTTCGACGCCATCATTGGCGTCATTAATAAGAGATCTTATGTCTTCTACTTGTTGTACAATCTCCAGTAGCTCGTTAGGTTCTGGATCATTTTGATATGCCATATTATTGGTTATGACATATTTGAGTGAAATGACCATCTCGGTTTTGTTTTAATAACATCCCACCAATCTGCGACTGTTGTCGATAGCAGGTTACAGTGTGAAATAAACTTGCGTAGCATGTGTTGCCAACACAAATGGATCATACCCTAATTTTTTTGTGGTTTACTTCAATAAGAGTGTAGTCCTTATGTATGCGTTTTACTCCAATATGCGGCCTACTATCAAACCATCGACATTTGAATAGAAACGTTTTTAACTCCGACACCACCGAGTAAGTTAACTCAATTATTTCCTCCAGTACACCATAATAATCTATTGTGTCATCATCGTTGATGTTCCCACCTTTGATACAAACTCCACTATCAACAGTTGTCTTTTTCATTCCATATTCTTGTGTGTGGAACTTAAATCCATTTATAAACATTATTAGACATATTCTGTAACTAGTACGCGGACCAAAAGCAAGTTTCCTATAGAAAATGTCGGTGATGTTGTTCGTATCAACCTATCAATTTGAATTAAATACACAAGTTAATATATAATATATACCGTGCAAGATTAAAAAAACATGACTTATCATACTTACATATTGTTTAAACCATCCCTCAAATTCTTTACAAAGTTCAGCATTGGGATATTCACTTTCGAACTTGTTGTTTAAACGAAATACACATGTCAATATCTAAGTAGTATTGTGTGTAGCTTGAAGAGATTGACATTAATTTAAGTTAATGAATAATCAAATTATTATAGTACCTTATAAGATCAGCTAATTCATTGCAATTAAGAAGCACAGTTGCATTGGCTATATTGTAATCTTTTGTTGTAGCGAAGCGTTTAACATTCTTCCATTTACCAGATAGACGTCCTTGTTTTTTGAATACTAAGTGAACGTTATCGACTGAATCATCCACAATATCATTTTCATTGCGATGACCATGATTAAAATTTAAATTCACATGACCATCGAAATAATGCCTAAAAAATATGGATGCTTCTTCAATAATGTACGATTGACAAATAAAACCTTCAACACGTGCTTTCTGCTTCACCTTGTTCTTTAGGTGGCCTAGATACCTTAATAGGAAAATGTGTGAAATTAACTATGACATATTCAATATTTAAACATTGCGTTAATAAATATAATTATTACATACCTCTCAAAAGGATACATCCATCCATATTGCACTGGTCCCCGTAGTAATGCTTTAGTTGGTAAATGTACTGGCAAATGTTCCATGCAGTTAAAAACTCCAAGAGGAAATATTTTCTTCAGTTTAAATATTAATTTGGATACATCTCTTTCAGCCTTCTGCAAATGGCTTTTAGATAGAGTTGTCGAGCATATATCTTTAAAGAATAAACTGAGCTTTGTTTTAGGCATCCAAACCTTTTGTTGTAAAAGCTCTTTAAATATTATCGGAAATAGAGTCTCTAAAAATACATGGCAATCGTGACTCTTCATACCTGATAGAATAAGATCCTTCGTATCAACGCATTGTTTCATTTTAGAAGCAATCCTATCGGGGAATCTCAAAGAATCAACCCCCTCTAATAATTTTATACGAGTCCTATCCAGTTCATAACAAGCAATAACTTTGAAGTTTGGACGAATAGGATTAGTCTTAAGCTCTGGACGATTGCAATAGTATTCGACATCTTTTCTTGATCTCAAATCATCTTTGCTTTTTCCTTTCCAATTCATGAATGTATGGAAGTAATTCTCAAATACATTTTTTTTCAATATGCATTACATCTAAATTACGTTGAATTTTTTTATCCTTCCAATATGGCAATTCCCAAAATATACTCTGTTTGCACCAATTGTGATAATCACCTTTGCCACAAATTTTGGGCTCTTTGTTTCCTGTCTCATGTAAATTTTCATAATCTTATATAATATCAAATATCTCTTCTCCATTCAAAAAAGTTAGTGGCTGCAAATTACAGTTTTATTTCTTTCAACGTTTTTCTTATCACGTCTAAATGCGTCACTTGTATGTAAAAATCGACGGTGGCAATCCCCACTAACACTGCTGACCAACATGCTTCAATGTAAATGCTTTTGTTGAATCCGTGCACACAGGACAAGATAATTTACCTCCCGTACTCCAGCCCGAAAGCATCCCGTATGCGGGAAATCCCTTATCGTTCATAATAAACAAGCAAATAGTTTGAAAATTTCCTTTTCGATATGTCATACGTGTCAATATCCTCTACCCACACTTTCCTTAGTTCCTCGATTAAAGGTTGCAAATAAACATCTATTCCGTTTTCGTATTTTTGGGTCCAGAGACAATTAGGTTTAAAAACATGTATGGATTTTGCATACACATCCAAGGAGGTAAATTGTAATTTGACCCTAAATGGACTTGGCCAAATGGAGTATTTTTTTCCATACTAACTAAAAAGTTGGAAACCATCAGTGCATAAACCGAGTCTAATATTTCGTGATTCATTGGCAAAATCAGGATATTTGTCATCGAAATGTTCCCATGCTTCTCCATCTGTAGGATGACCTAAAACTCCTTCCTCTTGAACCCGTTCACTATGCCATCTCATGTGCTCCGTAGCGGCATACGACGAATACAATCTTTGCAATCTAGGAATAATTGGAAGTAATGTAAATGAGTAAAAGACACCTTTACCGTTACTTTTTCTCTTTTCGTATCTTCCTGAGCCACAAAATTTACATTGTGAACGGTCTATGTCTTGTTTCCAATATAGCATACAACCACTTCGACATGTACCTATCTTTTCATACGGCAATCTGAATGCAGACACTTGTTTTTTTAATTGATACCAATTTTCAGCCAATCTAGTTTGCAAACCGGATGAGACCACATCTCGAATTAAACTAAGAACGTCACTCATTAATTTTTGGGTACCGTTTTTTGTGGGTTTTATTGCAACTGGCCTAGCAGTCGCTGCCAACTTTGTCACTGGACATCCATCGAAAAGCGGTTTTTTTATGCTTCTAACAAATTAAAAAAAATAGCTTTTGGATTTGGCTCTTCCTCTACATCCAATGAATTAGATGTAACACCCCGTATTTTCTATGAACGTATAAGTAACAAATCAGAGGATAATTAATTTTTAAAATGAGAATCAAGGGAAACGGGTTGCGCCATTGGGTTCGTCTCGGAATTCTGCTTGGAAACGAGTCCGAGTTTGCAAGAATCGAAGTCCGTATGAGGGAGATATGACCCTCCGAAGTTTCAGAAATTTTCAGAATCGAAAACAGCTCGGAATTCGAATTCAAAATTCGAATTCAAACCCAGAAGCGGGCTGGGCGGGAAATTTCCCGCCCAGGACCCAGGTCGTTTGGGCAGTCGACCCCCCAGACCCAGGTCGACTAGGGAGTCGAGTGGGCAGTCGACCCCCCAGACCAGGTCGACTGGGCAGTCGACCTCCCTGGTCGAACTTGGTGCATGTGTGTGTGCGATTTTGAGGGCTGTGACGTGTTTGGATGGACCTGATGAATTCTAGGGTTAATCTGAGGGCCTAAATGAGTTCCTACACCTATAAATACATCCTAAGACCTAACCTAATGGATAACAAAACATTCTTACATCAAAATGTTGCTGGACTTCCTCTTGATCATGGCCGCCGCTCTGTAAGCAATTCTCTTAGCCTCCAAACTCAATCAAACTAGAGATTAAAGCTCCTACAACGATTCTACAACAAATTAAAGTTCTTTCTTTAATCCAACCAAGGAAAGTGCAGTTATTTTCCGATATAAACTTTAATCATAATTGTGACATGATTGTAAATCTGAATTTGAGATTGTGTATGTTTTGTTCTGATCTATTTTATTCTGTATCTCTTCTTCTTTCTGTTCTATAGCCAGGCTACTACGAGCCTGCACCAATCTTCTAAGAGATTAACGCACGAACGCTAAAATGTTTGGGACAAATAATGAATGTGGCATAACTGGGCATGGCTAATCTGTGACCGATTTAAGAAAAAAGACATAGGTTGTAAACTAGATTTAGATCTATGCATATTCGGTGAATTGGAAGAAGAGGAACCATGGTATTTTAACATGTGACTTGAGACATTGGGCATAACGCATATTTTGAATTAAGATCTGTTATAACTAGATTGTTGGGCATATTGTTTACATAACAATTCATGATTTGAAAGAGAATATGACTTAGGTGTGAAGATCTATATTAAGATTTGATAACTATCAAATGTGAATAACACCTAAGTAGGAGATTTTAGAATATATGACATGCATTGAAATCGATGGCTATATTTAGTATAATTTATATGTGAATCCTTTGTACTAGGCAAGTTGAACTAAATGGGGACATGTAAATTATGACCATAATCTGTGACATGTAAATTCAATGCAAACGTGGGGTATATGATCATAGTGTGAATTATGACAACTATTTAGGCATGCAAACTTAGGCAAAATTTATAATTAGGCAAGATATGTTTGTGAAACTTTAAGGAATGATTAAATCTGTTATATTTGCCTAATTTGCTAGTTCTGCTATATTTGCCTAATCTACTAGTTCTGTTATATTGCCTAATCCGCTAGTCCTGTTATATTGCTTAATCTGCTAGTTCTGCTCTACTGCCTAGTCTGCTAGATCTGTTCATCTGCCAAATATGTCATCTGCTAAGTCTGCTGAAAATGCCAAATCTGTTATATGCTAAATCTGCTAAATTGCTTAATCTGTTAAATCCGTTAAGTCGCCTAATCTGAAAAATCTGTTATCTGCTATATCTGTTGAGTTGATATAATTAGTCCGCTATTCACATAATCTGAATTGGCTATAGTTGTGAATAATTTACATGTATATTAGGCATGGGTATAAATGGTAAATCATTAATTAATTGGCCGCAAAGATAAACATGGCTAACTCGAGGTTAGAATGAGTTTGCGGCGTAATTCTGCCCGGAACCGCCCGGCATATTCCAGTGGTCGCAAACAATAGGTTCTAATGTGAGAAGTTAGTCATAACGTGCTTGAAACCCGAGGTTAGACTCAGTTTGCGATAGAAACCTGCCCGGAACCAACCGGCTTAACCAGTAGCCGCAAACTGTCAGTTAATGTGAGAGGTCTGGGCATTAATATTTAATTAATGAAAATCGGAGATAAGTATGATCTCTAAAACGTGTTGGGTGGGTAAGGTTAAACCAATTGGACCAATGAATCTGATAAACCCGTTTCGTGAGTCTGTAGGCCCAATACAAAGTTAGACAATCTGTAACCGGTTAATCTGTAACCGGTTAATCTGTAAGTCTGTTAATCTATAACCAGTTAATCCGTAAACCTGTTAATCCGAACATCTGATCCGTTCGTCCGGAAACCTGTTAACTTGATTGTCTGATCTGTGAACTAGTTGATCTAAACTCTGTATGTCTGAAACTTGTAAACAAGTTAATCTGAAATCTGTGTGTCCGGGGACACAAGGTTAGGAGGGGAATTACTTGTGTCATCTGTTGTTTGGGACCCATATTAGTCAGTAACCCTTTCTGGTATCAAAACTTTGACCCAACAGTAGGTAGGGTCCGGGCACGCTTGCTGAACTAATTATAAGCGGTTCATTCTGATAATGGCGAGGGGTGTTAATGGTGCGTTCCAACCGGGTCATGTCCGTGCATGGATCCCGGTCTGCCTCTGAGGATGTAAGACGCCGTGACATCTATAAATAGGTCTGTGCCAATTGGTTGTCACTTTAGGGAGTGATACACCCTACTGTGGGGCCGACACAGGATATTTATGTATTAGGGAGCCGATCGCTTGGGGTAGGGTTTTAGGGTACACTTAGTTCTGTCTGTTTCTGTCGGTACCATCTGTTTCTATTGGGTGACAACACCTGTCTGTTTCTGCCTGGTACCGTCTGTTCGGGTGGTAAAGGCCCAATTACTAGTGTACACCTAATTCTAAATTCTGTTTCCGGAGGGATTAATCTGTTTCTGTTTCTGTTCGGGTGGTAAAGGCCCATTATCCGCATTCTGCTTCTGTCTGTTTCTGATCGGGTGGTGAAGGCCCATTATTAGCGTTCTGTTTCTGTGGAAATTATTCTGTACCCGTTTCTGTTTCAGTTTAGACATTAGGGTGACACCTAATTCTGTTATACTAGTATTAGTGCAGAGAAGTGTAAAGAAATAGCTTATGTCATTCTGTTCTTCTGTAATATCCGCTACACCTGTTACTGTTATCTCTCATCCAGTTTTATTTTCATGTCATGTTATTATTATCTGTTCATAACTGAAAATCACTGGACTTGCCATACTTTTTGTCTGACCCTTGTTGTTTCGCCTCCTTTCTTCCGTTCCCCCCAGGTTTTGTAGAAGGGAGTACTCTAGCTTGATCCAGATTTCTTCCGCTTGAAGTGCTTAAAGTATGGCTTGTCTTCTTCTGTGGGGATTATGATTTTAAACTATGCATTCTGAAGGCTTTGTACAAGACTGATAGTTTGTACTTGAATTCTGATATTATGATTTGAAAGGATGTAACCAAGCTGATTTCTGTTTTCCGCTGAAATAAAGTTATAAATTTTTCAAGTACTGTTTATCTGTCTTGTAAGTTTCTGTTCTGTTTACTAAAATGCTCCACCAAAGTTAAGGCATTCCCTTTGTGAGTGACCTTAATGGAGGTGGGGTGTTACACTTGGTATCAGAGCTAAAGGTTACCAGATTAGATAAAAGTTTTTGAAAACTATTTTCAAAAAGGTTTTGAAAGGAAGTATTTTAAAAAATAAAGCTTATTTTGAAAAACATGATCCCCAAGAGCCGTATATCTTTCCTTCAGTCCTTTTTGTATTGAATCTTTCCTTTTTCGTTTCAGTATGTCTGAAGCATCTGTGATACCGGAGGGTGTTCATGTACCCGGTTGGTTTCGTCAATATCTTGAGGCTAGGACCGCCGCCGTAGGTCCAGCAAATGATCCGCTCCTCCTCCGCCCCCTCCTCGTGCAATTTCTTTCTCAAAGATCTGTAGAGATTTTAGGGCCATGGGTGGAAAGGATTTCAAGGGAACTGAATCATTCGTAGAAGCGAGGAACTGGCTCAAAGAAACTGAGGATCTATTCGTTATCTTCGAGGTGGACGATAGGCAGAAGGTACAGTTGGCGGTATGGCTGCTCAAAGACGAAGCTTCCTATTGGTGGGAAGTCACTAACGCCGAGAGGCCAGTTGAGACATAGATGGATTTCAGAACAAGGTTTGAAACAAAATTCCTCTCGCAAGCTGAACAAAGTTTACAACTGGAAAAGTTCTTATCTCTTAAGCAAGGAAGTATGACGGTCAAGGAATACGTCAACTAGTTCAACCAATTGGCTAGGTTCGGATTGGATTTAGTTAACACTCAGCATAAAAAGGCTCTCTGCTTTGTTAAAGGATTGAACGAGCCACTACACAACCTAGCCATGACCCATGTACCCATGGGAGCGACTTACGAGAAATTGGTGGACATGGCACTACTGCACGAGGAAGACAAGGGCCCGAAAGAGACAAAGAAGGAAGAACCACAGAATAAGAAAGCATGGCCCAAAAAGGAAACACAAAAGAAGGATGAGAAGTCTGAAGATAAGGAGGGGAAAAAGTGCTTTACTTGTGGAAGCTCGACTCATCTGAACAAGGATTGCAGAAAAAGGAAGGACACTTGCTTCAACTGTAGTGAGATGGGACACTTCACTAGGGACTGCCCGATGAAACGAGGGCAAGGGCAAAGGGCAGAACCCACTTCTGGAGGACAGGCGAATGCTCAAGGGACTGGTAAATAGGATAGAAATAGGAAAATTCCTATAGTAGGTTTAATTTCTTTATCTGATTATGGAGTTAAGACTCTTTCTGATTCTGGTATTTTGATTTTGTAATCGATACTCTGCACTTTAATACTAGTATTATTTCTGATTCCGCTGTAGACTCAGACCCATAAGGGTTATGACTCATCTGTTGTGATAGATTGGGGTTTGAGAGATATCTGTGTTAGGCGTCAAGTAGGACGCATACATTCTGGGTTTTATCATGCTTAGTTCGGTAACCTGATCTGTACCAGTAATCTGTAAATATCTGAATATTCCCGATAAGGTTAAGATTTCCAGTTTTGACATTATCTAAAGAGGGTAATCCTCTGGGTGTCAATTTAATGTTGGTTTCGGTCTTCGGGGCCGATACTTAGGACCCATGTCTAATGGGAACCAAGTTTTTGTTTATCTGTACTCACTTCCATTATTCGACTGTATCCTATCGATCGAATCTTCGAACTTTAGGTAGAAACTAATGGGTGTAAACATGTGTTTGAGACATGTTATGTTTGATGGTTGCAAGTGGTTGCTAGTGGCTGCTCGTGGATGCATATACACACACTAGGCACTAGATCGGCTCGAAAACACTCTCATACTGCATATGGATGTGTGAGCATTTTCAATTTTTGTGGATGCAAAATGATTGACTCAGCTCATGGATGTTGCATATGACTGAATGGTTGTGCACTCATATAAAAATGATATGTATCGAGTAGGAAAATTTGCATACATGTTGGACTCATGGCACTGGCATAATTCGCATTAAGGAGGTCAACTGAATCAGTGGACCGCCTGATCTTTGCATTAGATAAGGAACATATACACACACCTTTGCATATGTTCATACAACATTAGAAGTTTCTAAGGACAATGGATGCCAGTGATTGATGATTGAGTAGACGGATGTTGGATGGTAGGACACATTCTTCTTAACTTGAAGATTTCGGGGACGAAATCCTTTAAGGAGGGGAGAATGTAACACCCCGTATTTTCTGTGAACGTATAAGTAACAAATCAGAGGATAATTAATTTTTAAAATGAGAATCAAGGGAAACGGGTTGCGTCATTGCGTTCGTCTCGGAATTTTGATTGGAAACGAGTCCGAGTTTGCAAGAATCGGAGTCCGTATGAGGGAGATATGACCCTCCGAAGTTTCAGAAATTTTCAGAATCGAAAACAGCTCGAAATTCGAATTCAAAATTCGAATTCAAACACAGAAGCGGGCTGGGCAGGAAATTTCCCGCCCAGGACCCAGGTCGACTGGGCAGTCGACCCCCCAGACCCAGGTCGACTGGGGAGTCGACTGGGCAGTCGACCCCCCAGACCAGGTCGACTGGGCAGTCGACCTGGGGGTCGACCTCCCTGGTCGAACCTGGTGCTTGTGTGTGTGCGATTTTGAGGGCTGTGACGTGTTTGGACAGACCTGATAAGTTCTAGGGTTAATCTGAGGGCCTAAATGAGTTCCTACACCTATAAATACATCCTAAGACCTAACCTAATGGATAACAAAACATTCTTACATCAAAATGTTGCTGGACTTCCTCTTGATCATGGCCGCCGCTCTCTAAGCAATTCTCTTAGCCTCCAAACTCAATCAAACTAGAGATTAAAGCTCCTACAATGATTCTACAACAAATTAAAGTTCTTTCTTTAATCCAACCAAGGCAAGTGCAGTTATTTTTCGATATAAACTTTAATCATAATTGTGACATGATTGTAAATCTGAATTTGAGATTGTGTATGTTTTGTTCTGATCTATTTTATTCTGTATCTCTTCTTCTTTCTGTTCTATAGCCAGGCTACTACGAGCCTGCGCCAATCTCCTAAAAGATTAATGCACGAACGCTAAAATGTTTGAGACAAATAATGAATGTGGCATAATTGGGCATGGCTAATTTGTGACCGATTTAAGAAAAAGGACATAGGTTGTAAACTAGACTTAGATCTATGCATATTCGGTGAATTGGAAGAAGAGGAACCATGGTATGTTAACATGTGACTTGAGACATTGGGCATAACGCATATTTTGAAATAAGATCTGTTATAACTAGATTGTTGGTCATATTGTTTATATAATAATTCATGATTTGAAAGAGAATATGACTTAGGTGTGAAGATCTATATTAAGATTTGATAACTATCAAATGTGAATAACACCTAAGTAGGAGATTTTAGAATATATGACATGCATTGAAATCGATGGCTATATTTGGTATAATTTATATGTGAATCTTTTGAACTAGGCAAGTTGAACTAAATGGTGACATGTAAATATTGCCCATAATCTGTGACATGTAAATTCAAGGCAAACGTGGGGTATATGATCATAGTGTGAATTATGACAACTATTTAGGCATGCAAACTTAGGCAAAATTTATAATTAGGCAAGATATGTTTGTAAAACTTTAAGGAATGATTAAATCTGTTATATTTGTCTAATTTGCTAGTTCTGCTATATTTGCCTAATCTACTAGTTCTGTTATATTGCCTAATCCGCTAGTCCTGTTATATTGCTTAATCTACTAGTTCTGCTCTACTGCCTAGTCTGCTAGATCTGTTCATCTGCCAAATCTGTCATCTGCTAAGTCTGCTGAAAATGCCAAATCTGTTATATGCTAAATCTGCTAAATTGCTTAATCTGTTAAATCCGTTAAGTCGCCTAATCTGAAAAATCTGTCATCTGCTATATCTGTTGAGTTGATATAATTAGTCCGCTATTGGCATAATCTGAATTGGCTATAGTTATGAATAATTGACATGTATATTAGGCGTGGGTATAAATGGTAAATCATTAATTAATTGGCCGCAAAGATAAACATGGCTAACTCGAGGTTAGAATGAGTTTGCGGCGTAATTTTCCCGGAACCGCCCGACATATTCCAGTGGTCGCAAACAATAGGTTCTAATGTGAGAAGTTAGTCATAACGTGCTTGAAACCCGAGGTTAGACTCAGTTTGCAACAGAAACCTGCCCGGAACCAATCGGCTTAACCAGTAGCCGCAAACTGTCAGTCTAATGTGAGAGGTCTGGGCATTAATATTTAATTAATGAAAATCTGAGATAAGTATGATGTCTAAAACGTGTTGGGTGGGTAAGGTTAAACCAATTGGACCAATGAATCTGATAAACCCGTTTCGTGAGTCTGTAGGCCCAATACAAAGTTAGACAATCTGTAACCGGTTAATCTGTAAGTCTGTTAATCTGTAACCAGTTAATCCGAACATCTGATCCGTTAGTCCGGAAACCTGTTAACTTGATTGTCTGATCTGTGAACTAGTTGATCTAAACTCTGTATGTCTGAAACTTGTAAACAAGTTAATCTGAAATCTGTTAGTCTGGGGACACAAGGTTAGGAGGGGAATTACTTGTGTCATTTGTTGTTTGGGACCCATATTGGTCAGTAACCCTTTCTGGTATCAAAAATTTGACCCAACAGTAGGTAGGGTCCGGGCACGCTTGCTGAACTAATTATAAGCGGTTCATTCTGATAATGGCGAGGGGTGTTGATGGTGCGTTCCAACCGGGTCATGTGCGTGCATGGATCCCGGTCTGCCTCTGAGGATGTAAGACGCCGTGACATCTGTAAATAGGTCTGTGCCAATTGGTTGTCACTTTAGGGAGTGATACACCCTACTGTGGGGCCGACATAGGGTATTTATGTATTAGGGTGCCGATCGCTTAGGGTAGGGTTTTAGGGTACACTTAGTTCTGTCTGTTTCTGTTGGTACCGTCTGTTTCTGTTGGGTGGCAACACCTGTCTGTTTCTGCATGGTACCGTCTGTTCGGGTGGTAAAGACCCAATTACTAGTGTACACCTAATTCTACATTCTGTTTCCGTAGGGATTAATCTGTTTCTGTTTCTGTTCGGGTGGTAAAGGCCCATTATCCGCATTCTGCTTCTGTCTGTTTCTGATCGGGTGGTGAAGGCCCATTATTAGCGTTCTGTTTCTGTGGAAATTATTCTGTACCCGTTTCTGTTTCGGTTTAGACATTAGGGTGACACCTAATTCTGTTATACTAGTATTAGTGCAGAGAAGTGTAAAGAAATAGCTTATGTCATTCTGTTCTTCTGTAATATCCGCTACACTTGTTACTGTTATCTCTCATCCAGTTTTATTTTCATGTCATGTTATTATTATCTGTTCAAAACTGAAAATCGCTGGACTTGCCAGACTTTTTGTCTGACCCTTGTTGTTTCGCCTCCTTTCTTCCGTTCCCCCCCAGGTTTTGTAGAAGGGAGTACTCTAGCTTGATCCAGATTTCTTCTGCTTGAAGTGCTTAAAGTATGGCTTGTCTTCTTCTGTGGGGATTATGATTTTAAACTATGCATTCTGAAGGCTTTGTACAAGACTGATAGTTTGTACTTGAATTCTGATATTGTGATTTGAAAGGATGTAACCAAGCTGATTTCTGTTTTCTGCTGTAATAAAGTTATAAAATTTTCAAGTACTGTTTATCTGTCTTGTAAGTTTCTGTTCTGTTTACTAAAATGCTCCACCAAAGTTAAGGCATGTGGGGTGTTACATTAGATAACATGCTCGGACCAGCAGCATCAATAACCATTTCAGGCATTCTATTTTATGTAGTAGTAGACTCATCAAATCAACACCAAAATTTACGTTATCATCCTCAACATCTACTGACATATTAATAATGCTCACCGTATCATCACCATGATGTATCCACACATAGTCACCGTCCATAAAACCATTTTTAGTTAAATGTCTTTGAATAATTCCATGAGGATGAAGTTTTGTAGCTTTGTAGGACAATGGATTTCAGTCATGTTTGTTCCATTGGATGGTGCCACTAGCATGAACTCATTTAAACCTCTTAAAAATTGAAATGGAATTGTTCGTCTATGCCCAACATCTTTGTACATCCAAGCGGACGAACTTTCAATTGTTCCATCTTCTACTGCATAATTAAGACATGTTATATTATAAGATGAGTACTTGTATTATTATTATACAGAACTATAGTAATGTAACGGCCCGCAAATCCGTACTATCTGAGTTGACTAATAACACCACACGTCCAACCCAAATTGCACAGAAATACGAGTCATTGTTAGAAAGAAGTTAGAGGATGAGAAATAGAAAGAAAGAAATATTAGAATAGAAGAAAACGAAGATCAAAACTCACAGCGGAACGAATAAAATATATTAAATAACATAACTTCTGAAATACAAATCAGTAACTTATAAATACCATCATCAGAGCACAACAAATATTCCTGGAACAGTTATAAACACCTGTTTCCAGATACAAACATGGTTCACAGCGGAATATATGATAGTCTATAGCTAACTGGTGAAGCCTTCTGCTTCCAGCTCTTCCAAGTGAATCTGAAAAATCCCAACTACTTGACTGCCCGAACAAATTTGGGCACCCAAGAGTTTAGGGAAAACAAACAAATAAACTCTGGGTCAGTCATGGGACTGGTGTGAGTAAACTCCAACCATTTGTTTAACTTTCAGAATCCTTTCGAAGGAAAAGATAACAGTAAGACAAGCCCACACATAAACATGGACGGTTTTTACCTTACTATAACCCAAAACACTTTAACACAAAATCCATTGATATTATAATAGTGTCTAAATCAAATAAATAACAATCTAGCGGAACGCTTGCATCTCACGCTCCACATACATAGTATAAAATCAAAAACCGCAAAGCGCTTATTGGAGGTTGGATTTCCAAGGTATGGAACCACCTTCCGATAGTGTATCTCTAGAGAGGAATACACTGGGTTCAACAAGAACGTCTTGCAACCGGGCCCACACATGACCGACCACTCATTTCGCTTGCGTGTATCGAATGTATATCACCAACGGTTGGGATCAACAATCGTTTCTCGAATGGGACAACATCGAATAGAATAAGGAATTAAATGAATCTCTAGATAGGTGATTATACACCCTAATGGGAGCGACCCACATAGCCATGCTGCCTGCCCAATTTTTGTCATTTCCCGGTTGTTGAGGCCTGAGGCTACGATTTCTTGCATTTCATTGATAGCACAATCACTTTGAATGCCACATTGTCAGATCCGTTAATCACTAATTGATTTGCACAAATATTCTGGATGTTATGCTAAGGGAATAAATCCGTTGCCACCATGTATATTTGTACAGAACAATCATATTCGATTTTTGGGAATACTTTGTCAGACATTCGTCCATATACGTTCGTTCCGGGATTGAACGAAACCGAAGGCACAATTTCTATTAATAGAAAAAGCCCTTGCACTTTACCCCGTCTTCGATTATCTTCATATAATCTGATTCGCAACACTACTGCCAATACAGAGTGGTTTACGGATAATAATCCAACCGGTCTCTCCATATTGACAGCGATATTGGCAAACACTTCGATAGTCGGTTCTCTAACTATCGAAGAAAAATAAAAAAACATCCATTCATCCATAACATCAATCAATCATTAGGCCTGTTAATTAATGTTTCATTAATTAATTCACTTCTCTATTTCTCTCTCAATATTTGTTAACCAAATAATTTCGATAATCATCTTGGCCTCTTACGCCATTTGGAAAACGTTTCCAAATATCAACTTCTTTTATTTTCTATATTTAGAAAATGTCTCTATTTGCAATTGAAAACAATTTCAATCACTTATCTCTTTCCCGATTACTCTAATTATACTTAGGAAATATTTACTTTTATATTTCCAAAATTTCCATCACTTGGGTTAAAACGAATGCTGTGTAAAACATCGTTACTACAACCCAAAATATTTTTTTCAACTAACTCTTATTCAAACACTTCTCTTCGAGACTGGATCTTGCTATTTATCAATTAAAAATGAAATCAATCAAGTTGGGGTAAAATTACCTCTTAGACCTTGACTGAAAACATCGTTAACTTCAAAACAGACAAAACCACTTACCTCGAATAATCAACGCCATACAAACAAATTATTCATTTTTAAACGTATATATGTTTCTCTTTCTATTACCTGCCTATCGATTTCCTTTTTGATTATAACATTTTATTTTTAAATTCATTTACTTATCGAATTTTATATATATCGACACATTTATCACTAACTATCAAATTTTTCTTAAAAATATTCTAACTCCTTAAATTTACGGAAAATTTCGCCATAACCTCCTTTGTACCGGGAGCATCAGGATATTTCAAATAGCCTCCCATGGCCCTCAACAATCCAAAATAAAAAGGAAAAGCCAAGCGGCTAGCCGATACGGCGCATAAAACCTCATATGGAATTTAAACGTGTACCTTTTTATCGGCATATAAATTAAAATCTTCATATACTTCATCCCATAACAGTCTAACACATGTTCACCTGTTTTCAATTTAATTCAACTTGATCCATTCGTTTGAATTCAGTTTCGCCCACTTATTCTTTAATTAGCTATTTTGCCTATTTCACTTCTTTTTTTGAGCATAACATGTTCAAACAAAATATTTAACTTGCTCATAACCAAATTGATTTTCAATTTCAATTCTAGTTTCCTTTTCAATTTTGAATATAAATTTTCAAATCGAATTTACTTATTCAAAGCCCAATATCATTTCAAAATCTCATTAACTAATTACTATTAAAATTAGTTAATTCTATTCAATAATCAAAAATCTGATTTCTGTTTCAAAAAAAAAATCAATTCATTACTCCACCTGAGTTCACATATAATCTACAACTCAAATCTGAAATTTTCTAAATAGAAGTTCGGATTTTATTCGCTTAAAATCCTTTTATAAAATTAAATAAACTGTTGTGGTTTTAAATGGTTATGGCGTTGTTTTTCTAAAAATTTGATTTTGATATAACTCAAAATCCATTCGACGAAATCCAGATTTTTCTCCTCCATTAGAAAACTATTATCAAATCGGTCCTGACGTTTCTTATTTCAAAGAATTTCGACTTCAATTGAGTTTTGTATACTCAATTGAAGTTCGAAACGCAATTTACGAACTGCAGTGCTGCGGCGAGTTCGTTTTAATTATATTTATATATATAAACGTTTAAACTACGTCTATAATAAATTCAACTCCATTCTGAAAATATATATCAAATCAATTTTTCCCAATTCAACATACTATTTCCAATCTTCTAAAATTGGCGATTTTTCCTTATTCAGTAATAAATTCATTTATATTATGATCTTCTATATTTAATTTCAATTTCTTTTATAAATTATAAATCCTTTGGATTTATTTCTATTCTGTTTAAAAATTTCACATTTCGAAATATATTTCGTCGTTCCCATTTCGAAATGATTTCAACTTTCTATTTCAAATTCTCCTTTCAATTCTTTTTGAATTCTATATTCAAATCCCATTTCAATTTATTTGAATTCTATATTCAAATCCCATTTCAAATTATTTGAATTCTATAAACGAATTCCATTTAAATTTCCATATTCAAAATTCTAAATTTGAATTCCCTTTGTTTAAATTCCATTTGAATTTAAAATATCCATATTATCCAATTCATGGTTTTTCACCTTTCTTTGTAAACATCTCCTTATATTACTTGTTTATATATATTAAAACAAGTCTCGACTTCAACTTCATTTGAAATAAATATTTTACTTTGGAAAAATAAATTTCCCTTTTATTTAAATTCCACTTGTATTTATATTTTCTGAATTTATCAAATGATAATTCATTTCACCTCCTTTTTAAACTTTGTTTACAACAAACTACTTGTTTTAAATATTCAAAATAAGTTAATATTTTTATTTTATTCAAATTTTAAATTCTATTTAGAAAAAATAGATTTTTCTTTTTAAATCTCAAATATGCTTTCAGGATATTTTATAAATCAACCCTTAGGCCAGTGATATTTAAACATCAAACAACCAATTATTTATTTTAGGGTTTCTAACACATCATATATGACAGTATATATATGCAAACAAATAACAAACAGATAATATATTTTTGAGGAATCCAGTTGGATCCCTCCAACCTATTTTTCCTGCATCCACAGACGTTAGTCAACAGAAATAATACCCATCCTGCTTCGAGGCAGGATATCGCAGTATAGAAGGTCATCCACTATCATAGCGTGGGGGCGTATAGGGTAATCATCCGCTAATGGTACCGCGGGCATCCGCTAATGATACTGCGGGAAATCTAACCACCAATATATATCTAATAGCAACCACCAAGCCTAAATAACTAATATATTTTAGATGCATAAAAATATTGAATGCAAGCAAACAAGCTACAACACAATTATTTTTAACTAATAAAAATAATTTTAAATAAAAGGTGAGTGAGATTTACTCACCTTGTATATTTTTTCCTCGATCTGTTCTGATTCCCCATTTTAATTCCAGCTAATGAAATTCACAGCTATGCATTGTTCGACTGTCCCCATTCGAAAAAATCTCGTATACCTTTAATATAACATTCCTTAGTTAATACGACTTTTCATATAAGTATTTATGCATTTATAAATTTGGTACCATTTTATATAATTCAAAATATCATATATATATATATATTTTAATTACTAAATTAACTTAGTAAATTACCTTAATCCATTTCCCAACATCCCGCAACTCCCTTCTTCTCCAATGTCTGAATACGGCCGAGCATCCATAGTCCATTACCATTCTTCCCTCTCCACTTCCCGTCACACTTCACCATCCGACTTCAGCAGGAAATAATCATTTTCGATCTGTATCATCCTTCCATTTCCACTCCAAACTCGAGCTCAGCCTTTCCCCTCTCAACAACATCATTCCCAATCTGAAACTATACTGAAAATCATGATGCCTGCTACCAGTAAAAATCCACCCTGTTCAAGATCGCGATTTTGATTACGGTAGCTCGCAAGCAACAGGAAACAATCATCGACAGTCTCTCCCAGCACCACCATCGGTTGCGCTCAGCAACCCTAAACCCATTGACCTCCACAATATCCTACTGTCGCAACCCAAGTTTACCCCATTTGTACCCCCTTAGTAATCGTACCTTTCCCAAAACATTGGATCGAACTCCTAAAACATGCTGTCGGAAAACCCAAACTCCTTGAACATCGCACACCTACAGTTCGAACTTCACCTTCCTATATCGCAGTCGCACCATCCCCCTTCGAACTGAAATCGATTCTATCCTCAGAACCCTATGCAACGCAATGCCTTCCATGCTCCAGAAATCTCCAATCGACTGTCCCCTTAATCGAGAGTTCCAACGTCGACATCGAGCTTCAATCCTTGCGCCAGAATTTCGAATTCCATTTCCATGGTCTTAAATCACGATTTGGAGCTTCAGTGTCTTTGCCCTTTCGCGATTTGATTTTGTTTTGCTAATTGAACTAGTAGTGGTTTTTTTTTGCTTTGTTTCAAAAGGGACACTTGCGATTTATAAAGGGAGGAGGAATAGTACACGAATAATAAATATTTGGTCGGCTAAGTACATAACAAATCTTTTATTTTTTCTAAAAAGATTTTCGATTTGTTTTGTATTTAATTCGACTAGATTTAAAGAGATTTTTATTTCTTTTTAAATAGATATCTATTTGATTTTGATCTTATCCACTGATCAAATAAATCGGGCTATTTTAGCGTACCGACCGTCGTTATAATGTTATAACGTTATACTGAATTCAACAGAATATTTTTCTGAAATTTATTTCGAACGTGTATATATAAAATACCCATATTAAATCGATAAAATATAATTTAAATTCAAAAACAAATAAATTCTCTGATAATAAAATATTTTTATTATCATCTATATTCAAATACAATTAATACTGATCATCTGAATTGTTTTGATTTAATTCTAACTTCGAATTGAATTATTTTAAAATTCTCGTATTACGATGATTATCAAAATAAATCGTATTTCAATTATTTAATCGATAACCCAATAAAATACCATTTATATTATAAATTCAATATTTAAAACCATACTAAATATGTAAAATAAATCGACCAAAAATCCGGGTCGTTACATTCTTTCCCCCTTAATATAATTTCGTCCTCGAAATTGCTAAGGTAGGAAAAATGGTACAAATCCATTACTTTCCAAAATCTCACTTATGTTGAAACTCAACTCCTCATATTTCAACAAATTTAATTCCACCAAAACTTTTGGTCTTCCTTCATTTAATTCGAATGATCTACAATCAGTCCATTTATATCCAATCTATATTCCATTAAACCTATTCAAATTGATTCTAGTCAACTGATTCACTTCAATCCATTTACCTAGCTTAAGTTAAATTCCACTTCTAGAATCCAAATCCTAGGGTTTTCATTTCAAATCCTTTTGAAATCACTTAAACATGTACATATATTTATAATCTTTTCAAATTCAAAATATTTGAATTTTTCAACTAAACCTGTTTTCTTTCAAACAAATTCCCATCAAAAATTTTCTAAGGTAGCAATCCATCACTTAGAAACTCGAAAATGAACACTAATGAAGCTGCAGTCCTCACTAGAATTATTTTCTAGCCACTGAAGTGAGTTCAGTGCTTTATCACTTTCAAAATCCATCTAAAATGATTTTTACTCAAAAACCATTCCAAAACAAAGATATATTATTTTAATATACTTCGAAAATATTTTCAACTCCCCAGGATTCACATTCTCATTTATGGTTTGAATTTAATTTAATTCATTTCATTTGTATATCTTATACTTATACAAATTTTATTTGGTTATATATAACCATTTCATTTCTTATAATCTCATTCGATTATAATAACAACCAACACATCCATATATTATAATAATTTCAGAATATTTTTCCTTCTATATCAAAAATAGAATTTTGGGTAAAATTATTTCATTTACCCAATTTAAAACAATACTGTGTCAAATTGCTCTGTTCAAGTATTTAGAAATTCCTATCGCCTTCGTGGCGTCCCACGATTCGACCGGAATTCATAAATCACTCAACAGACTAGCCAATATAATATAAAGCAATTTTTATATCAATTTACAAATACGCTCCCTCGTATATATACACTTAACTCATTCTAGGGTACTACTAACCCTATCTCTAATGAGCACATCCCACCAAAGCCTAGGTATTCGCTAAACCTAAGCTCTGATACCAACTGTAATGGCTTGCAAATCCGTACTATCTGAGTTGACTAATAACACCATACGTCCAACCCAAATTGCACAGAAATACGAATCATTGTTAGAAAGAAGTTAGAAGATGAGAAATAGAAAGAAAGAAATATTAGAATAAAAGAAAGCAAAGATCAAAACTCACAGCGGAACGAATAAAATATATTAAATAACATAACTTCTGAAATACAAATTAGTAACTTATACATTCCATCATCAGAGCACAACAATTATTCCTGGAACAGTTATAAACACCAGTTTCCAGATACAAACATGGTTCACAGCGGAATATATGATAGTCTATAGCTAACCGGTGAAGCCTCCTACTTCCAGCTCTTCCAAGTGAATCTGAAAAATCCCAACTACTTGACTGACCGTACAAATTTGGGCACCCAAGAGTTTAGGGAAAACAAACAAATAAACTCTGGGTCAGTCATGGGACTGGTGTGAGTAAACTCCAACCATTTGTTTAACTTTCAAAATCCTTTCGAAGGAAAAGATAATAGTAAGACCAGCCCACACATAAACATGGACGGTTTTTACCTTACTATAACCCAAAACACTTTAATACAAAATCCAGTGATATTATAATAGTGTCTAAATCAAATAAATAACAATCTAGCGGAACGCTTGCATCTCACGCTCCACATACATAGTATAAAATCAAAAACCGCAAAGCGCTTATTGGAGGTTGGATTTCCAAAGTATGGAACCACCTTTCGATAGTGCATCTCTAGAGAGGAATACACTGGGTTCAACAAGAACGTCTTGCAACCCGGCCCACACATGACCGACCACTCATTCCGCTTGCGTGTATCGAATGTATATCACCAACGGTTGGGATCAACAATCGTTTCCCGAATGGGACAACATCGAATAGAATAAGGAATTAAATGAATCTCTAGATAGGTGATTATACACCCTAATGGGAGCGACCCACATAGCCATGCTGCCTGCCCAATTTTTGTCATTTCCCGGTTGTTGAGGCCTGAGGCTACGATTTCTTGCATTTCATTGATAGCACAATCACTTTGAATGCCACATTGTCAGATCCGTTAATCACTAATTGATTTGCACAAATATTCTGGATGTTATGCTAAGGGAATAAATCCGTTGCCACCATGTATATTTGTACAGAACAATCATATTCGATTTTTGGGAATACTTTGTCAGACATTCGTCCATATACGTTCGTTCCGGGATTGAACGAAACCGAAGGCACAATTTCTATTAATAGAAAAAGCCCTTGCACTTTAACCCGTCTTCGATTATCTTCATATAATCTGATTCGCAACACTACTGCCAATACAGAGCGGTTTACGGATAATAATCCAACCGGTCTCTCCATATTGACAGCGATATTGGCAAACACTTCGATAGTCGGTTCTCTAACTATCGAAGAAAAATAAAAAAACATCCATTCATCCATAACATCAATCAGTCATTGGGCCTGTTAATTAATGTTTCATTAATTAATTCACTTCTCTATTTCTCTCTCAATATTTGTTAACCAAATAATTTCGATAATCATCTTGGCCTCTTACGCCATTTGGAAAACGTTTCCAAATACCAACTTCTTTTATTTTCTATATTTAGAAAATGTCTCTATTTGCAATTGAAAACAATTTCAATCACTTATCTCTTTCCCGATTACTCTAATTATACTTAGGAAATATTTACTTTTATATTTCCAAAATTTCCATCACTTGGGTTAAAACGAATGCTGTGTAAAACATCATTACTACAACCCAAAATATTTTTTTCAACTAACTCTTATTCAAACACTTCTCTTCGAGACTGGATCTTGCTATTTATCAATTAAAAATGAAATCAATCAAGTTGGGGTAAAATTACCTCTCAGACCTTGACTGAAAACATCGTTAACTTCAAAACAGACAAAACCACTTACCTCGAATAATCAACACCATACAAACAAATTATTCATTTTTAAATGTATATATGTTTCTCTTTCTATTACCTGCCTATCGATTTCCTTTTTGTTTATAACATTCTATTTTTATATTCATTTACTTATCGAATTTTATATATATCGACACATTTATCTCTAACTATCAAATTTTTCTTAAAAATATTCTAGCTCCGTAAATTTCCGGAAAATTTCGCCATAACCTCCTTCGTACCGGGAGAATCGGGATGTTTCAAATAGCCTCCCATGGCCCTCACCAATCCAAAAGAAAAAGGAAAAGCCAAGCGGCTAGCCGATACGGAGCATAAAACCTCATATGGAATTCAAATGTGTACCTTTTTGTCGGCACATAAATTAAAATCTTCATATACTTCATCCCATACCTGTCTAACACATGTTCACCTGTTTTCAATTCAATTCAACTCGATCCATTCGTTTAAATTCAGTTTCGCCCATTTATTCTTTAATTAGCTATTTTGCCTATTTCACTTCTTTGTTTGAACATAACATGTTCAAACAAAATATTTAACTTGCTCATAACCAAATTGAATTTCAATTTCAATTCTAGTTTCTATTTCAATTTCGAATATAAATTTTCAAATCGAATTTACTTATTCAAAGCCCAATATCAATTCAAAATCTCATTAACTAATTACTATTCAAATTAGTTAATTCTATTCAATAATCGAAAATCTGATTTCTGTTTCAAAAAAAAAAAAACAATTCATTACTCCACCTGAGTTCACATATAATCTACAACTCAAATATGAAATTTTCTAAATAGAAATTCGTATTTTATTTGCTTAAAATCCTTTTCTAAAATTAAATAAATCATTATGGTTTTAAATGGTTATGGCGCTGTTTTTCTGAAAATTTGATTTTGATATAACTCAAAATCCATTCGATGAAATCCAAATTTTTCTGCTCCATTAGAAAACTATTATCAAATCGGTCATGAAGTTTCTTGTTTCAAAGAATTTCGACTTCAATTGAGTTCTGTATACTCAATTGAAGTTCGAAACGCCAATTTACGAACTACAGCGCTGCGGCGAGTTCGTTTTAATTATATTTATATATATAAACGTTTAAACTACGTCTATAATAAATTCAACTCCATTCTGATAAATTTTTATTATATATCAAATCAAATTTTCCCAATTCAACATACTATTTCCAATCTTCTAAAATTGGCGATTTTTCTTATTCAATAATAAATTCATTTATATTCCGATCTTCTATATTTAATTTCAATTTCTTTTATAAACTATAAATCCTTTGGATTTATTTCTATTCTGTTTAAAAATCCACATTTCGAAATATATTTCATTGTTCCCATTTCGAAATGATTTCAACTTTCTATTTCAAATTCTCCTTTCAGTTCTTTTTGAATTCTATATTCAAATCCCATTTCAATTTATTTGAATTCTATATTCAAATCCCATTTCAATTTATTTGAATTCTATATTCAAATCCCATTTCAATTTATTTGAATTCTATATTCAAATCCCATTTCAATTTATTTGAATTCTATAAACGAATTCCATTTAAATTTCTATATTCAAAATTCTAAATTTGAATTCCCTTTGTTTAAATTCCATTTGAATTTAAAATATCCATATTATCCAATTTATGGTTTTTCACCTTTCTTTGTAAACATCGCCTCATATTATTTTTTTATATATATATTAAAACAAGTCTCGATTTCGACTTCATTTGAAATAAATATTTTACTTTGGAAAAATAAATTTCCCTTTTATTCAAATTCCACTTGTATTTATATTTTCTGAATTTATCAAATGATAATTCATTTTACCTCCTTTTTAAACTTTCTTTACAACAAACTACTTATTTTAAATATTCAAAACAAGTTAATATTTTTATTCTTTTCAAATTTCAAATTCTATTTAGAAAAAATAGAATTTTCTTTTTAAATCTCAAATATCCTTTTAGGATATTTTATAAATCAACCCTCAGGCCCAGTGATATTTAAACATCAAACAACCAATTATTTATTTCAAGGTTTCTAACACATCATATATGATAGTACATATATGCAAACAAATAACAAACAGATAATATATTTTTGAGGAATCCAGTTGGATCCCTCCAACCTGTTTTTCCTGCATCCACAGACGTTAGTCAACAGAAATAATACCCATCCTGCTTTGAGGCAGGATATCGCGGTATAGAAGGTCATCCACTATCATAGCGTGGGGCGTATAGGGTAATCATCCGCTAATGGTACCGCGGGCATCCGCTAATGATATTGCGGGAAATCTAACCACCAATATATATCTAATAGCAACCACCAAACCTAAATAACTAATATATTTTAGATGCATAAAAATATTGAATGCAACCAAACAAGCAATAACACAATTTTTTTTAACTGATAAAAATAATTTTAAATAAAAGGTGAGCGAGATTTACTCACCTTGTATATTTTTTCCTCGATCTGTTCTGATTCCCCATTTTAATTCCAGCTTATGAAATTCACAGCTATGCATTGCTCGATTGTCCCCATTCGAAAAAAATCTCGTATACCCTTAATATAACATTCCTTATTTAATATGACTTTTCATATAAGTATTTATGCATTTATAAATTTGGTACCATTTTATATAATTCAAAATGTCATATATATATTTTAATTACTAAATTAAATTAGTAAATTACCTTAATCCATTTCCCAACATCCCGCAGCTCCCTTCTTCTCCAATGTCTGAATACGGCCGAGCATCCATAGTCCATTACCAATCATCCCTCTCCACTTCCCGTCACACTTCATCATCCGACTTCAGCAGGAAATAATCATTTTCGATCTGTATCATCCTGCCATTTCCACTCCAAACTCGAACTCAGCCTTTCCCCTCTCAACAACATCATTCCCAATCCGAAACTATACTGAAAATCATAATGCCTGCTACCAGTAAAAATTCACCCTGTTCAAGATCGCGACTTTGATTACGGTAACTCGCAAGCTACAGGAAACAATCATCGACAGTTTCTTCCAGCGCCACCATCGGTTGCGCTCAGCAACCCTAAACCCATTGACCTCCTCGATATCCTACTGTCGCAACCCAAGTTTACCCCGTTCGTACCCCTCAGTAATCGTACCTTTCTCAAAACATTGGATCGAACTCCTAAAACATGCTGTCGGAAAACCCAAACTCCTTGAACATCGCACGCCTACAGTTTGAACTTCACCTTCCTATATCGCAGTCACACCATCCCCCTTCGAAATGAAATCGATTCTAACCTCAGAACCCTATGCAACGCAATGCCTTCCGTGCTCCAGAAATCTCCGATCGACTGTCCCCTAAATCGAGAGTTCCAACGTCGACATCGAGCTTCAATCCTTGCGCCAGAATTTCGAATTCCATTTCCGTGGTCTTAAATCACGATTTGGAGCTTCAGTGTCTTTGCCCTTTCGCGATTTGATTTTGTTTAGCTAATTGAACTAGCGGTGGTTTTTTTTGCTTTGTTTCAGAAGGGGCACTCGCAATTTATAAAGGGAGGAGGAATAGTACCCGAATAATAAATATTTGGTTGGCTAAGTACATAACAAATCTTTTATTTTTTCTAAAAAGATTTTCGATTTGATTTGTATTTAATTCGACTAGATTTAAAGAGATTTTTATTTCTTTTTAAATAGATATCGATTTGATTTTGATCCTATCCACTGATCAAATAAATCGGGGTCCACAAATAAAAATCGTGAACCGCTATTTTAGCGTACCGACCGTCGTTATAATGTTATAACGTGATACTGTACTCAACAGAATATTTTTATGAAATTTATTTCGAACGTGTATATACAAAATACCCATATTAAATCGATAAAATATAATTTAAATTCAAAAACAAATAATTTCTCTGATAATAAAATATTTTTATTATCATCTATATTGAAATACAATTAATACTGATCATCTGAATTGTTTTGATTTAATTCTAACTTCGAATTGAATTATTTTAAAATTCTCGTATTACGATGATTATCAAAATAAATCGTATTCCGATTATTTAATCGATAACCCAGTAAAATACCATTTATATTATAAATTCAATATTTAAAACCATACTAAATATTTAAAATAAATCGACCAAAAATCCGGGTCGTTACAAGTAATTTCATTATTTTAATAGTTATCTAATTATTGTATTATTTTATTTAGATGGATATAATTTCAAATTCATACACATACAAATACAGGAACCTTGTTGACATATTAAAACAATTGAAGTTATCTTACTGCTAAAATGCCCACGTTTGAAATAATTTGTTTAGATGCAATTTATATGTTATCTAAGCCAAATGTCCAATATGTAATTATTACCATCGCATATTTTACTCGTATAAAATAGTATTAAATACCATTAATATATCTTATGTTGTGCATGAACCTATTCAATTTACACAATTTATTAATCAATTTTAAACCGATCATATATGCAATATTTTCAATGCACTTGGTAGCAAATGGCCTTGGTAGCTCGGCGCCATTATTAAATACTATTTATTAATATATGTGCCCTTATGTTGGCGCAGATTCAAGGTTACTAAATAACTGCAGGTAAGCTTCTACTGTTTTTATTTTGTGGATCTTGTGATAAAACACTATACTTTATGAAATACACACTTGCATACAATAGACTCAATCACAATGTTTTCGATTTATTATTTTTTGGCTAAAGCCTTAGTTGCCAACTTGGCAATTTACATAACTTTTTGGTTATAGCGAGAAAAAAGGTTCATTCTATTTGTCAAGCACTACAGTCTTGAGGATGTTTGAGGGACTTTATTATTTAACATTTGTTTTGCTGAAGCAGTTGAATATAAATTTTTGAAGATGTTTTAGGAACTTTTAAATGAACATTTGTATTTGTTACCTCTTAATTCAACCAAAAAGAACAGGAGAATATGCACAACACTAAATGTAAATCCTTTACAAAATTAGCATTTTGACTACATGCCAAAAAATCAAAAAGAAAATATAACATCCTATCATTTTAAAAAAGTTTACACCTTATTTTATCTGGTCATCAGTTTCATAAATTCCTAATCAATATGCACGGTTGCATAATTTCAGTTACTTTATAATACCGTCTAGTTAAACATTGATGCAATTTTGTCCATTAGTATTGCAACAATTGGAAAATGTTTGATATATGTGTTTAACTAATGAATTTTCTTGCTTTCTTTATCTCGCTTGGTCATCAAAATGTTGAATTTTATGTGAAAATATCTATTAACAGCAGAGCCTGGATTTGACATACTTATAGTTAAAATTAATTGAACATAAAAGTAAACATATGAATGGGAACAAATAGAGAAACAGTTGATGGAATAATGCATTTATGGTAGGAACGTAATACCATGGTATATAGAAAATGAATGCAAGTCCACTTTTCTCCACCACTCACGCACTAACTAGACACCACTTTGCAATAACCACAGTATAATAATATTTGTTCATAAGCACCATTCTTATATTTCTCTATTTCAACACAGTAACCACAAAAAGAAAAAGAAAAATTAAGGAAATGTGACTTGAGGTTGAATCAGGTTAGGTTGCTCGTTATCATGTCATACTCGTTGTAACGACTTGGATTTTTGACCATTCAAATAGATAATGATCAACACATGCCAACCTAAAATGATCGCAAATGCATGTAGTTACTGGGGAAAAATAAAAGAAAGGAAGAAGAAGAGACAATCACAGAATCTCACAGCGGACAGATAAATATAATAACCCAATTAACAATTCAAAAGTAGTTGAAATATATACATTTGACTATAATATACAATGATTATCAGAGTTACACATACACAGATATATACAACAAGGCAGCGGAAACAAAGTGCAGCGGAAGAATCATATATATAATAGATGTATACCAAATTTTCGTTTTCGTTCTCCAAGGCAACGTAATCTTCGCTAACTGCAACTTCATCTCATCCGAGCGTATTGCATAAAATGAAACACAACACTCGGATCAAAACTAAATCATTATCATATTAGTCAAATTAAAATACGAAATAATCATGAGGTTATGGGTGTAGTAGTCTAAAGAAATGTTATGGGATATTTACCGGACAACGCTGCAAACACGGAACGGGTTTATTCCATGTGAATTTCTGTACATAAAATTCGCAAATGGTTTTAGAAAAATGAAGCTATCATAAGCTCGTCCCACATCACATAATGCAAGCGCACACCAAATGAGCGAGTTTTGTCTTATGAAGACCAAAAATGCTTTCTTACGAGAAAATCTTCTTTTAATACTAATATTAGTGCATAGTTTTGAAAAACATTTCGCAAATAAATATATTAATCTTAGCAAGCATAATGGTTATTCCCACATACGTAGTTTACAAACAAAACGAAAGACTCGTATTGGTTATTGGGTTTTACAATACGATGGTTCCTGACATGAAAGATCAATCGAGGGCACGAAGCTAAGTATCTCCCCGTTATCATCCAGACACGGACACCAAGTACAGAGCACGAAGTATATGTCCCTTTTTTATCCAGAGATCGGACACCGTATACACTTTATTTTCCCCAGGTTTCGCAAATAGATCTAGCGTCAAAGCTTTCGAGTTTCAATAGAGATTTGTATGTATACAACCTAACCACCAGTTTACCCTCAATCCGAGGTGTGAGGTTCGTCGAGGACACGACATACACAAAGCTACACTTCAATAAGCAATGCTTTGATCATCACTAGCTCATTTCATAACTCGAGTATGCCACATTGACAATTCACGACATGTCACTGATTTCTAACAATACATAACCTCTAAGTTCATATGTCTTAGACAAGGTAGTCAAGTTGAAAAAGTCCCAAACTGGCACGTAGCGTTTTTTGGCGCCTAGGGCTTTTTTGGGTGCCTTGAGCATCAGTTTTGCTGTTTAACAGCAAAAAAAACTGCATTTAAAAAATAGTATAAAACCCAAATTTTGGCTTTTAAAAAAACTGAATTTAAAACAAAAAATTAGAAATATGTACTCTGAAAATAAAAAACTGCAGTTTCTAAGACATAAAATAAAAATTGTACTTGTTTTCTTTTTTAAACAGCACTTCTTCAAAAAAATTAAAACTGCATTTTAATTCTAGCGCTTCTTCATTGAAGCGCGCTTTTTATGAACTAGCGCTTTTCTGGGGCTTTGGCGCCTCGAGCGCTTTTCTGGCGCCTTGAGCACAACTGGCGCCTAGCCTAGGGAAAAAGCCCTAGGCTGGCACCTATGGATTTTTAGCGCCTAGGCGAGTGCCTCGACAAACTAGTCTTAGAGACGAGAATAATTTATTGCCACAACTCCGATATATATTAACAGAGATCAGCGTTATGCAGTTAATTTCAATGTCAGACACACCATCCATACAAGTCTGTTCTGGATCTGAACGGAACAACAATTTGGAAATCTCTAAATATATTCAGATCTCACGCCACTTATAACCACGTATCGGTTGATCGGCCCAAACTAGACATCAACAGTCAATCTGAATAATTTGCAGATTCTCGGTCTTTACTTATCGCCTTCCAGGACTTCGATTTCTTTATAACATCGTATTATTACATGGAATGGTTTTCAAGCATATATTCGATCCCGGTCTTCCCAAATAATATGCGTATTTATAAAACAATAGTTATGGATCGTTTTAGATTTCCCATTTAACTCGCTTTCCAAATTGTTATTGATTTAGTTATAATCAAGGTTGGAATTGTTCCAGTTTCCATAAACCCCGTTATCGCTTTAACCCCTTTCATGAAATTCTATATTATAACAACCCGGAAAATGCAAGCCAGTTTAAAATTTTTATTTTGGCAGTTTTAGTGAATTTTATATATTTAAAATGGATTATTTTAAATAATAACGACGAGAAATTATTTCGAATAGAATTAGAATGTATATATTTATATACGTCGTCGATGGAAGATAAATATTTATTTATAAATATAAAAGGAATTGAAAATGGCGTGGTAGTTCGATAAATCGATTTCAAACTTCAATTGAACATACCGGGTGCAAAATAAACCGGATTTTAGCAAAATAAAAAATAATAGAATCTATTTGAGAATATCTTTCCAACGAATCCAAAAAATGAAAATTTCATAGCGGGAATCAAAAGATATGTCTAGTTGAAAATTCTGAATAGTCGCTATGGAATTCAGACCCTTAAAGATGGAAATTTTGCAAACGACCTCGGATTTCGACGAAACAACTTTTGTTGGATCCGGGATGTCAAATTATTGCTAGATTCCAATTTTCATAATTTTTCGAATCAATATGTGAGCGTGTCAAAGGAAAACGCGTTTGACTAGTTTTAGTTGATTTTAATCGACTGGAAAATGGCCATTTTTCAAACGGCCTCAGAATGGGACGAAATTAGTTTTTTTAGGACCATATCGTCAATACGAAGCTATAAAATATTTTTCTGTAATTTTTAGAGTCAGTATGTGGCCCCGGTAAATTGAAATGTACGTTAAAATCAATATTGACCGTTCTATTTATTTATATTGTAAATTAAATGAAAACTGATCGAAACGGTCGAATTGGCTTACGGGACATATCTCATTGTGTTCGGAATGGGGGTAATTAGCTAGGGGCGACAGTCGTTGGGTCTCGATTGGAGTCGAAACAAAAAGTCAACCCTTGTTGAAAAATAAATCAAAATAAATTAATTATATATTATCCTTTACCCCTCTTCACTCTCTCAGATCGAAATAGAAGAAATAAAAAAAGGAGGGGGAAACCGAACATCGACGGAGCACCCTCCCCCACGCGACCTCGTCCGCCGCCATCTTCACCAGCAGGTGCCTCCGCCTCAGGCCGACCGCACCCCACCCTTTATCGCCTCCTCCTCTTGGCATTCCTTCCTCCACACGAGAACCCGCGACCCTAGCCCCAAAACCCTAATTGAAGCCAACCGCCGCCAGCCCTAGGAGGGTGCCGCCGACCGCCTTAAGCCGCTCCGCCACCTGCACCTTCCCACAGCCCCAGGACGACGAGAAACAGTGAGTAATTACGAATTTGATTTTATTTGTATATAAAACATTATAGTAAATCAGTTTTTAATTGATTAAATCAGATTTTAAATCAGCTTTTGTTTGTAAAAATCATTGCTTTGTAAATCAGTTTTGTTTGTGAAAATTATAGTTTTTAGATAACATTGTTTTTATTTTTACTCAGTTTTATTTATATAAATTAAAAGCATTATGAAAGGATTTCATTTTCGATAATGAAAAGTTAGATTTATAGAACAAGAGGAAGAAGCGATTTTTAACAAGAGAAAGAAGTGATTTCTAACGAGAAAAAATTATGATTTATATAGAAATGGGATTAGATTAAAAATGTGATTTTAGTTGATGTGAAAATATGATTTATATGAGATGAAAAATACAATTTCTTAGATTAGAAAGATAAGATTTTTCGTGTAGGAAAAATATGATTTTTCATGTTAGGAAGACGTGATTTTTAGCAGTGTAAAAATATAATTTTTGTATATGAAGTAGTAGCGATAAAAATTCGATTTTTACACATATGAAGTAGTGATAAAAATTCGATTTTTACATATATGAAGTAGTGATAAAAATTCGATCTTTATATAGAAAGTAGCGTTATAAAAATATAATCTTTATATAGAAAGTAGCGATAAAATTCGATTTTACATAAACGAAGTGTCATTACAAAAATATGAATTTTATCTTCTAGAAAATATAAAAATGTGATTTTTATATATGTAGTGAATACGGGCGACGAAAGTGACAAAAGGCGAGCACGACAATACGTTCCTACATATGAAGAGTCGAGGTGTTGGATTTAGCTTGGGTGAGAACTTCTCACTTTAATTTTTTTTTTCTAGTTAAAATATATACTAGGATGCAGACGGTGCTTAGTAGCACCCGACACCCATCGTCCACAGACCATGGATGGCTTGTATGTTTGATTGTTTGTTGTGGTGAAAATTTATTGTGTGTTGTGAGAAGAAATAAAATATTTATACAGTTAAAAATATTTTATCATTAAAAATATAATTTTTAATGGGTATGTGAATGAATAAAAATCTGTGTTTGTTGATTTGAAACCCCACACGGGTATTGGGATGATATTTGGCATACACTAATCCCAATTATTTAATTGTATGTCGATCGATTGGTCGACAGACTGTGTGAGCGTTAATTATCTATATTTAATGCTTATGCAGTTGTGTGGTGCACTTTGGATGATGGTTGATTATTTATCATTGCTATTATATACATGTGTTGTATGGAATCCATATAATTAACATTATATGGTAATTGATTGGGCCTCATTCCAATTGGGAAAATAAAGAATACTATAAAATATATATTCATGTGTTGAATAGGATAAATAGTCATGTGTTGACGATGCTCATGTGTTGAGAATAATCATGTGTTGAAAATTATCATGTGTTGAAAGAAATATATTAACAATAAAATTTACATCTTTATCATATTTAAAGTTAGAAACTAATCGGAAAATAGATAAGATGAGTGGTTTCCTAGGTATTGATCTGATATTGGTTTCGACCTTCGAGGTTAATATTTAGGGAATCATTCTCTTACTACTTTACAGTTGAAGTTTGATTAAAAATCAAACGATAGATACCATAATTTTATAAAATATATTAAATAATATAAATAGTCATGTGTTGACAGTGCTCATGTTTTGAGAATATTCATGTGTTGAAAGAAATATAGATTCATGTGTTGAATAGAATAAATATTCATTTGTTGAATAGAATAACGAATTTATTGAAATATATAAAGCCGTGTTGATTAGAGTTGCGCCATTTTGACGTGAGCGATATTTATATCGATTATATTCGTTTTTATAATGAATATAGAAAAAGAAGTGATTTCAAAATATAAAGTTTTGAAAATATTATTATTTGTATATCGATGATGTGGAATATTCAATTTCGATTCGAAATTGAATGTGAAGTTGAAATCGTTTCGAAAACGAATTTAAAACGATTTATAAAATACGTTTTAAAAGGAAATCGACGAAATATATATAATATATATATTATATATATGATGGCCTGAACAGAACGCACCGCGCCGCGACAGTTCGTGAATTTCGACCATTGACTTTGAATTGACGTTGTGGGAGATCCGACCGACGGATTCTCCTGAAACCGGAACCGTTGTGTTCGTATCGAAAAGAGCTTTCTAACAAATATTTGAAATTAGAAATCTAACGGTTGGATTTGGAATTATGTCCAAATCAAATTTGGAAAAGGTCGTTGTAAGTGAAGTTCGATGGCCATTGATGGAAATCGACTGTACGGACCGTGATAAAATTATTAAAAATATCTATAATTTGTGTAAAATCATAAGAAATGGTTTGTGAAGAACTGGGATGAAAAATTCCACATTTGAAAAGATAAAAATAGATTTTTATCAAAATGAACTAGTTTTGAACTAGAAATAAAATCAATTTATTTTTGGAATAAATAAATTGAATTTGAAGTGGTTTTAAAAATAATCAGAATTTCCAATACGTGAATTGGAATGGATTTGAATCGAATTTATCTTTGGAATATTTCGATGTTGGATTTCGTGATTATACAGATATGGTTGTGGGAATTTAAAAGATATATTTATATCGTTATTCCCAATACGATATTTGTTGGTTTCAGAATTTGATATTGAATATAAGCCGATATATTTTCTATTCAGAGCCTTGTATTTAATATCAAACGTGATTTGGGTTTGTCGTGAATGGTGTCTTCATTAACACTGTTCTTAAGCCCAGTTGAGAAAAAGATTAAATCTTTCTATTTAGATTTAATGAAGCGTACCAATTAAATAATATTAATTGGAATTGAATTTAAATTGGTTCTTGGGTTTATCATGAGCGGTGTTTTGAATAACACCTGTTCTTTAACCCGATTAACAATAGAATGTGATTTTGGGTTTATCGTGAATCGTGTTTTAGATGACATTGGTTCGTGTGACGGCCCGCCCCGCACCAGCCTGTATTTCCTCCGAAAGTGCGCTGTACACATGCCCGACTAGCACGGGACGGTCGCCAAAGAAAGGAAGGAAGGAAATGAACTAATCATAGGACCTGTAGAATGTCTCACAGCGCATGGAATAAAATATAATAATAACATACTTGACATAAAACAGGTGAGACAGTGCATAAGCTGATAACTAAAATCAACATCAGAGCAGCGGAAATTCAAATACAGCTTATTACAACTTTCCAAATTTACTGTCTCCAAACAAAAGAAAGCTAAAGTAGAAGATACACCACCAATGCCCAAGCAGTGATCTTCAACAATACAGGGAGAATATTATGTATATATTTTACGTGGAAGCCTCCTGCTCGTCTCCGGATCATCTACCCGTGCATCACCAGCTAACCTGTCTCTAGTCTGCTCGTGTGAGCACCCAGAGTAATAAGAGGAGACATAAAACTCTGGGTCAGACATAAAGCCTGGTATGAGCGATAAGCATCTAAACAGAACAAAAACATGTATACTAAACCATACCTGAACCTGGACCTGCATCCAAAGAGTTAGTACCACATACCGTACAATGCTCTAAGGTGCCATAATAAATGGTGTAAGAATACGGGGGTGGGGTGTGCATGTCACAATGATAGCAAGCAAATCGTCCATAGCAACCATCCTCACATCTCTCATTCAGTGCGTAAAGCATACGACATCTACCACTTTGGAACACTAGACAAACTGAGGTAACGACGAATCCCGACTTGTAGAAACCCTGCTGTGACCAAGCCAAACACTTGGAGTCATGACCAAACATTTCAATGACCCACTTCATTGGTCGTAGCCCTTGGTTCTACCGATGCCATAATGGCCCTGAATCCGCCTTCGTACCTCCTACCATAGTGGTCCAAAGCTATAGACGTCGATAACCCCTTGGCAGGCGTCCCGCAGCAAAGCCCAATCATGAAGCGAACTCGTTGATTCCCATCTGAATCTTGAGCTCTAACTTCTCATTTGGACTTCCTTTGCATCTCGGGTTATGGATCATCACCAGACCGGTTCGGATCCCTTTCATCATCATTGGGATCGTGGCCTTCATCGTCTCGGTTCGTGGCTGCTACTTCGGGTCGGATCAGAGTCCTTCATGGTACACTGGATCGGTTTGTGGCTTCCAGTCTCATCTGGATCGGATCGGGTTCTCCACCACGCCACGGCTCGGGTCACGCCTCCTGGTCATAGCTCCAAGTCCTTCACCCTCCTTCGAGTCTCTGGTTCGTTGTCCTCAAGGTGATCAGTTCGGATCGTGTCGTCATCCCTCCAGGCGGGTCGGGTCGGAGTCTTCAATCACCAAGCCTTGAATCGCGACTTCTCGGATCGGGTCGGAGCCTCCTTCACGCCAGGTCGGTTCGTGGCGTCTTGGGCTCACCATCTCGGAGCGGATCGAATCCTTCAGCTCGTAGTGCAGCTCGCTCCGCAATAACAATCAGTTCGGTTCGTGGTGAAGGGAAATGGGCGGTTCGGGTCGGATAGGGGCGATCCGATCCAATTTCCTGCACTAATTCCTGCAACTTTCCAGCAACTTGTTTACGCCATTCGACGACGTTTTTGACAAATCTAACTATTCTAATCAATCATAAAACATACCATAGAGTCATAGCAACATAGCAAACTAACCACAAACACCAAAACAATGAATTCATATGTCAAAATGGATCAAATATGCCCAAAACCCCTTATTTTCCCTTAAGCATGTTTAAGTAAAGCTAATCATAGGGTTAACAAAACTTAATCAAATCGAACCAAATTTCTAACAGAGGCATAAAATATTATTTACGAATTTCTAAACATTTTTCCAGAATTTATTAGTGTATAAATTCGCTAATCCTCACTAATTACCCTTAATTAACCGTAATTAGTGTCAAAATGATGCTATCACTCACCTTTGCTACAACTAGAACTCCAAAACTGAAATATTCTCTGATTTGGCGCTGTTCCCAATCTTATACAGCAGCTCCAACCTTGCTTTGGTGCTTTTTCTTCTTAATTTAATGTTTGTTAAGCCAAATCTTCAATTAGAAGGTGATTTTTGGGTGTTTTAGAGAGATTTAGAGAGTGGAGGCCATGACTAGGTTAAGAGGAATGAAAGTGGCGGCTGGAAAATGTCTAAAGAAATGTTTTCTAACCCTAATCAGCACCTATATCTCCCTAAACCCGAAATTCCCCTTGGGCCTAGCTGCTAATCACCCGGTTAAGCCCAATTAAGCTGTTTTTCACCATCTGAAACTTGTTTCAGCCATATCTCCCAAACGGTGGGTCCGTTTGGCTAATGTGACCACTCTACGGAAAGAGAAACCATCATCCGGAGCCAATGGAAGTGGTTTCAGGTCAAAATTCCTTTCCAGTCAAAAGTTATGGCCAAAACAGTGATAACTAGGGGTAAAATGGTCATTTAAAAATCGGGAAAAATCATGAACATGGGAAATGACCCCTATAGTCGTCTCCCAAAGTTACACGACCATACGACTTCGTATGTGACAGAAATAAATATTCTACGATCCTATGATGCGTAGAATGCGGGTCGTTACACTCTCCCCCCCTTAAGAAATTTCGCCCCCGAAATTCCTTAACCCAAAACATACAAGGGATCCCGCATGCCTAACAACCATATACAACAATCAAATATGCAAAACAAGCAAACAAGCCTATCCTAGCATGCGGAAAAACTAAATCGAAGTCAAAATCTTACCAGACAAAGAGTTCTGGATACTTCTTCCTTATGTCCTCCTCTGTTTCCCAAGTACAATCACTCTCGTCCTCGCTCCACTGTACCTTGACTAGCTTCACCGCCTTCCTTCGAAGTTGCTTCATGTCGTGCTCGACAATACGGGCCGGCTTACGGTTCCCAACCGCCTCGGGTTCTACTTCGAAGTCCTCTAACTGATCAGGTGAAATAGTCATATTTGAGTCGTGAACGAACTTCCTTAGTTGGGAAACATGAAATACGTTATGAACTCCCGCCATCTTCTCTGGTAAGTCAATTCTGTATGCCAAATTCCCGACTAGTTCAAGAACAGGGAATGGGCCAACAAACCTTGGTGCCAACTTGCCTCTCCTGCCAAATCGTATTACACTCTTCAACGGAGAAATCTTGACAAACACCAAGTCGCCAACGGAGAATTTTAAGTCTCTTCTCCTCTTATCAGCATAACTCTTCTGCCTATCCTGGGCAGCCTTCATTCGTTGTTGAATGACCTTGATCTTATCCGACGTTTCTCTCACCACATCTGGTCCAAGCACAAACTTCTCGCCAGTCTCTATCCAACATGATGGTGAGTTGCATGGCCTTCCGTACAAAGCTTCAAACGGAGCCATACCGATACTGGATTGGTAGCTATTATTATATGCAAACTCTACTAGATGCAAATCGTCATCCCATGATCCACCAAAATCCAATATACATGCCCTCAAGAGATCTTCCAAAATATGGTTCACCCTCTCCGTCTGACCATCGGTCTGAGGATGATATGCGGTACTGAGACGTAACTCTGACCCTAGAGCCTCTTGTAAGCTCTTCCAAAACCCACTAGTGAACAACGGGTCCCGGTCGCTCACAATGCTTTTAGGTATTCCATGAAATCTCACTACCCACTTCATATATAATTCTGCTAACTTTGCTGCCGTTCTGGTCGATTTGACTGGTATAAACCTTGCACTTTTAGTCAGTCGGTCTACAATCACCCAAATGCTATCATATCCCGATCTAGTCCTTGGTAAACCATCGATGAAATCCATCGAGACTTGCTCCCATTTCCATTAGGGAATTTCTAAGGGCTGTAACAAACCACTAGGCTTCTTTTGCTCGGCTTTAACTAGCTGGCAATTCATGCACTTGGATATAAACTTCCCAACGTCTCTTTTCATTCCTTCCCAGTAGTAAGTCTGTCTCATGTCTCAATACATCTTGTTACCACCGGGGTGTAAGGTCAGCCTTGAGTGATGACATTCTCTAAGCACTTCATCCCTCAGTCCATTGACATTGGGTACAACAAGCTTTCCATTCCTTCTAAGCCATCTATCTCGATCAAGCCTATACTTGTTCATCTCCTCATCGATACCCATCTCTAATTTGGAGATGATTTCCAATAGATTAGGATCGTCCCTCTGACTAGAGCCGATCCGTTCAATCAAAGTGGGTCTGATCGTCAAACTTGCTAACATTTCTGGATCCAATTCGCACTTTGGTCTGAAATCAAACCCCGCGATAAACTCCAGTTGCTTCCATTCAAGGAACATAGCCCCTAAGCTGGCATGTCTTCTGCTCAATGCATCAGCCACCGCATTGCCCTTTCCTGGTGTGTATGCGATGTCAAAATCATAGGAAGCTAAGAACTCTAACCATCTCTGCTGGCGGAGATTTAAATCCTTCTGGGAGAATAGATATTTTAACGACTTATGATCTGTAAACAGCTCAAATCTTTCTCCCAAGAGATAGTGTCTCCACATCTTTAACGCGAACACGATCGCTGCCAATTCTAAATCATGGGTAGGGTATCTTCTCTCGTGTGGTTTCAATTGCCGACTTGCGTAAGCTACAACCCTACCGCCTTGCATCAATACAGCACCCAGTCCGGTACCACAGGCATCCGTGTATACCGTCATCTCTTCATCCCCCTTAGGAATGACTAACACTGGTGCGCTTGTCAACTTGTCCTTGAGACTTTTGAATGCGTTCTCGCACCTTTCATCCCAGTCAAAAGCTTGATTCTTCTTGGTCAACTGGGTCAATGGTGCTGCTATCTTGGAGAAGCTTTGGATAAACTTACGATAATATCCCGCTAACCCCAAGAAACTTCTTACATCTGTTGCATTCTTGGGCGTAGGCCAATCCTGTACCGTAGCCACCTTTGCCGGGTCCACGGCAATCCCATTTTCTGATACAACATGGCCCAAGAACCTCACTTCCCTCTTCCAGAAGTGGCACTTAGAAAACTTTGCTTTCAATTGGTGTTTTCTCAACACCTCCATCACTATTCTTAAATGTCCCTTGTGTTCTTCCTCTGTCCTTGAGTAGACCAAAATAACATCAACGAACACAAGGACAAACTTATTCAACTGATCTCTGAATACCCTATTCATAAGATCCACAAAATATGCTGGGGCATTGGTCAGCCCGAATGGCATGACCAACCACTCATAAAACCCAGACGGCGTCCGAAATGCCGTTTTAGCTATACTCTCAGCTTCTACTCTAAGCTGATGAAAACCTGTCGCGAGATCCAACTGAGAAAATACTCTCGCGCCACTCAACTGATCAAACAAATCATCTATCCGCGGTAGAGGATACTTGTTCTTCCTCGTCACTTTATTCAACTCGCGGTAGTCTACACACAAACGAAGGGAACCATCCGCCTTGGTAGCAAACACAACTGGTGCTCCCCATTCAGAAACACTCCTTCTGATAAATCCCTTCTTCAAAAGATCGCTGACTTGCACCTCGAGCTCTCGCTGCTCCCTTGGTGCCATACGACGAAGTGGCATCACTATAGGTCTGGCATCCTTTACCAAATCAATACGAAACTCAATCTCTCGGTGTGGTGGAAGTCCGGTCACTTCTTCGAAAACATCCGGATACTGGCCAACCACGGGCAAACCTGACAACTCACTATGCGGAATGTCGAGGGAGTTTAGAAAACTAGCCAATACCCCCTTACTGGGTAGACCACCAAACACTATCCTCCGCCCATCATCCGCTCTAGCTGTCACCAACAAGCCCTCACAGTCTACCACCACCCCGTATCTTTGGAGCCAATCTACTCCCAAAATAATGCCAAACCCAGTAAAGCCCAAAACAAAGCAATCACAAACAAACATGCATCCATGACTCGATAAGACCACATTACGACAAATCATGCTAAGGCTAGTCGAACCACCAATCGGGTTCGTCACTACTAAAGGTCTATCGACAATCTCGGGCTCCAATCCCAACCTATCTACCAGGTCACTAGATATGAAAGAACTGGAAGCTCCGGTATCAAACAAAACTCTAACAGGAACATCATAAACAGAAAGCATACCTTGAATGACGACATTCTTTCCCTTCTCCGCCGCTGTTGGGGCATTCGACGAAGAAGGAATAGCATTAAGAGCGTAGGCTTTCACCATTTGCTTTTCCTTAGGGGGCTGTGGACACTTGTCCTTGTGATGTCCCATTTGGCCACAGTTGAAGCACTTCCTATCCGCTGGCTTGGCCCGACAATTACTAGCATAATGGCCCTTCTTACCACAGCTGAAGCACTCAACATCTTGCTTATTCGTTTTCTTCTGGCCATCCTTAGCTTGGTTCTGCTTTCTCTTATTCTGGGAACCACCCTTGCCTCCACCACTTGTTTGTGGCTTTGGCTCATCTGCGGGTGTAACCTCAGTCTTCGACTTAGGATAGAGACTTTCTGACCTCAATGCTTTCCCTATGATCGACTCAAACGACTCATCGATGTGGTTAATAAGTCTTTCCCCCAAGTACTGATCCAAACCTGTTATGAATTTCTCATTCTTTTTCTCGGCAGTATCAATAAGAGATAACCCATACTTCGACAAAGTGTCGAATTCAGCAATGTACTCCGAGACAGCTCTGCCATTCTGCTTGAGCTCCAAGAATTTCTTAAACAACATTGACTTCTGAGCAGCTGGAATGAACTTCTCACTAAAGCGAGCCTTAAACTGCTCCCAAGTAATCTGATCTTCGGGAGTAGCTGCCTTTATAGCATTCCACCAATTCATTGCCCGCCCTTGCAGCTGACGGGACGCTAGCTTCCTCTTCATCGCATCCTCGATACCCAAATCCTCGAAGATACGTTCGCAACTATCCACCCAATCTTGAACATCTGTAGCCGACTCCGTTCCGTGGAACGGCTTCCCACCAAGACTAGTATAGTCCTTATTCAGCTTGGCGAAGTCGACTCTTGGCGCCTGCACTATTGGACCACCACCATTTCCACCATTGGGGGCTGCTCTCTGCACATCTCTAAGCATTTCTCTCATGAGGTCAGTAAACATCGTCCTCATGTCAGCAGCATTCCCATTATTGGCTCCCCTACCAGTACCTCTAACATATCGGCTCATCGTCAATCTGAAAAAGAAAATGATTAACGACTCCATAGTGGTGCTAGTGCAGTACGACTTCATCCTTATACTACTAATAGTATATATATAGCTTTTAAAAACCAAAGTAATCACAAATACGCTCTCTCGTATACGTATATTATCTCTCCCTGATAACTTCCCTAGGTTAACTACGCAACCTAGAGCTCTGATACCAAGTGTGACGGCCCGCCCCGCACCAGCCTGTATTTCCTCCGAAAGTGCGCTGTACACATGCCCGACTAGCACGGGACGGTCGCCAAAGAAAGGAAGGAAGGAAATGAACTAATCATAGGACCTGTAGAATGTCTCACAGCGCATGGAATAAAATATAATAATAACATACTTGACATAAAACAGGTGAGACAGTGCATAAGCTGATAACTAAAATCAACATCATAGCAGCGGAAATTCAAATACAGCTTATTACAACTTTCCAAATTTACTGTCTCCAAACAAAAGAAAGCTAAAGTAGAAGATACACCACCAATGCCCAAGCAGTGATCTTCAACAATACAGGGAGAATATTATGTATATATTTTACGTGGAAGCCTCCTGCTCGTCTCCGGATCATCTACCCGTGCATCACCAGCTAACCTGTCTCTAGTCTGCTCGTGTGAGCACCCAGAGTAATAAGAGGAGACATAAAACTCTGGGTCAGACATAAAGCCTGGTATGAGCGATAAGCATCTAAACAGAACAATAACAGGTATACTAAACCATACCTGAACCTGGACCTGCATCCAAAGAGTTAGTACCACATACCGTACAATGCTCTAAGGTGCCATAATAAATGGTGTAAGAATACGGGGGTGGGGTGTGCATGTCACAATGATAGCAAGCAAATCGTCCATAGCAACCATCCTCACATCTCTCATTCAGTGCGTAAAGCATACGACATCTACCACTTTGGAACACTAGACAAACTGAGGTAACGACGAATCCCGACTTGTAGAAACCCTGCTGTGACCAAGCCAAACACTTGGAGTCATGACCAAACATTTCAATGACCCACTTCATTGGTCGTAGCCCTTGGTTCTACCGATGCCATAATGGCCCTGAATCCGCCTTCGTACCTCCTACCATAGTGGTCCAAAGCTATAGACGTCGATAACCCCTTGGCACGCGTCCCGCAGCAAAGCCCAATCATGAAGCGAACTCGTTGATTCCCATCTGAATCTTGAGCTCTAACTTCTCATTTGGACTTCCTTTGCATCTCGGGTTATGGATCATCACCAGACCGGTTCGGATCCCTTTCATCATCATTGGGATCGTGGCCTTCATCGTCTCGGTTCGTGGCTGCTACTTCGGGTCGGATCGGAGTCCTTCATGGTACACTGGATCGGTTCGTGGCTTCCAGTCTCATCTGGATCGGATCGGGTTCTCCACCACGCCACGGCTCGGGTCACGCCTCCTGGTCATAGCTCCAAGTCCTTTACCCTCCTTCGAGTCTCTGGTTCGTTGTCCTCAAGGTGATCAGTTCGGATCGTGTCGTCATCCCTCCAGGCGGGTCGGGTCGGAGTCTTCAATCACCAAGCCTTGAATCGCGACTTCTCGGATCGGGTCGGAGCCTCCTTCACGCCAGGTCGGTTCGTGGCGTCTTGGGCTCACCATCTCGGAGCGGATCGGATCCTTCAGCTCGTAGTGCAGCTCGCTCCGCAATAACGATCAGTTCGGTTCGTGGTGAAGGGAAATGGGCGGTTCGGGTCGGATAGGGGCGATCCGATCCGATTTCCTGCACTAATTCCTGCAACTTTCCAGCAACTTGTTTACGCCATTCGACGACGTTTTTGACAAATCTAACTATTCTAATCAATCATAAAACATACCATAGAGTCATAGCAACATAGCAAACTAACCACAAACACCAAAACAATGAATTCATATGTCAAAATGGATCAAATATGCCCAAAACCCCTTATTTTCCCTTAAGCATGTTTAAGTAAAGCTAATCATAGGGTTAACAAAACTTAATCAAATCGAACCAAATTTCTAACAGAGGCATAAAATATTATTTACGAATTTCTAAACATTTTTCCAGAATTTATTAGTGTATAAATTCGCTAATCCTCACTAATTACCCTTAATTAACCGTAATTAGTGTCAAAATGATGCTATCACTCACCTTTGCTACAACTAGAACTCCAAAACTGAAATATTCTCTGATTTGGCGCTGTTCCCAATCTTATACAGCAGCTCCAACCTTGCTTTGGTGCTTTTTCTTCTTAATTTAATGTTTGCTAAGCCAAATCTTCAATTAGAAGGTGATTTTTGGGTGTTTTAGAGAGATTTAGAGAGTGGAGGCCATGACTAGGTTAAGAGGAATGAAAGTGGCGGCTGGAAAATGTCTAAAGAAATGTTTTCTAACCCTAATCAGCACCTATATCTCCCTAAACCCGAAATTCCCCTTGGGCCTAGCTGCTAATCACCCGGTTAAGCCCAATTAAGCTGTTTTTCACCATCTGAAACTTGTTTCAGCCATATCTCCCAAACGGTGAGTCCGTTTGGCTAATGTGACCACTCTACGGAAAGAGAAACCATCATCCGGAGCCAATGGAAGTGGTTTCAGGTCAAAATTCCTTTCCAGTCAAAAGTTATGGCCAAAACAGTGATAACTAGGGGTAAAATGGTCATTTAAAAATCGGGAAAAATCATGAACATGGGAAATGACCCCTATAGTCGTCTCCCAAAGTTACACGACCATACGACTTCGTATGTGACAGAAATAAATATTCTACGATCCTATGATGCGTAGAATGCGGGTCGTTACAGTTCGTTAACCCAGTTAAAGACAGGATATTGATTTGTGGGAAGATTAAAACTAAGTGGATTTTTAATGAATCTGTAATTAAATTGAATTGTGAATTGATAATTTAAATTATCAAAATTGGAAAGTGATCGAGAATGGAGTATCACCAGTTTTGCTCCAAAGCGATAGTTAAATCTTTAATTAGATTTGAACGTGAAATGGTAATTAATTTTACTGATAACACCGTGGTGTTAGATATGGAGTATTACCAGTTTTGCTTCATGGGATGAATAGGTTGGGATTGGGAAATAAATAATTACTTCGGTGTGGTTCGCTAATCCCGACTAGTTTGGAAAACCATAATATGGTTTGAAATGATATCCAAAGGAAGATTAAAGAATAAATTTAGAAGAATTTATCTTTGATAAAATTAATGGGAACCTTTTGCCTAAGAGTGTGAAAATTTGAATAAAAGAATATTCTGAATTGGAATGAGGCGTATGTTGTGTATGTGTAACACGTGTTTATTATATGCGCGGGTTATTCGGAAAGGCCGGGTTTATACCCATTCTGAATAACCGATTCGACGATATGTCGAAGATGAAGACGGTGGTTGAAGACCGGAAGTCTTCACATCGTTTGGGTGTGTAGTGACCCGTTACTTCCCCGTGAAGCAAAGAGCGGATACTTTGAGAACAACACACAAATGAACGCAGACGGAAGAACATTTCATTGTTATTACAACAATTCCATCAGAATACAAGAATATATAGAGCATGAATGAATAAATTACATTCGATAAATATCAGAGGTTACAATAAATTACATAGCAGCGGAAAATAATACAAAGCACAACTGAAGGTGATACACGGATACAGAGCTTTCCGGATATCATTCCAGCTATAAACCAGGATCCTGTGAATATAGATCTACAAAACCAAAACTACTAGCTGCCCGTGTCGAAAATAGGGGCACCCAGAGTTTAGGTTAAAACAATAAACTCTAGGTCAGTCATGTGACTAGTGTGAGAACTAAAACAGTTATTTAAAACTTTACTTTAAAAGAGAGTAATTCAAGGGACCACGCCGTATAACACGGAACGGGTTTCCTCCCAAGAATACCAGTGCATAGAATAAACAGCGCAATGCTTTTTCGAAAAATGAAGCTATTATAAGACCCAGGTCCCATCACACAATGCAATGCAAGCCGGAGGATAGGGTTTTCCCTTATAATAGCCAAACATGCTTGGTACGTTTAAAACAAATCATTTGATACTATAATAAGTGTATAGTGTCAAAACATTTTCAATCATAAATATCAATCCTAGGCGGCATGGGTACCATCTATCATGTCGCCATACTAGTTCTACAATTAAAACCGCAATATCACGTATTGGAAATTGGATTCCGTCATGAGTCGAGGCAAGGGGCAAGCTCCTCTCCGCTTTCGAGACACTCTACCAAATGTCTCAGGGCTACGCACTCTGGGCAACCCTTGGATGCTTCAGGGCCGGTCCTCTCTTACGTTTGAGGATTAGTATTCCTGAACACACGTTTCCCGGTCCTTACAGACCTAAAATCGAGGCGCCTCATCCAACAACCATATAGGTGAAAAGTATATAAATGTCAGGGCTGGTAAGTCACTGACACCACCAAAGCTAGAAAGAAACGTCGTGCTCTCCCTGCAGTCCTTATCCCGTTTTGACTCATACCGAGGTGTGAGGCTCGCGAATTCACGTTATACACAAAGCTACCACGTAGTCCGTGCTTTGATCATCAACCACAAGACTTTGCTTTTCAACAGAAGCCTTGATCCATGCAACACAGTGTGCCACACAGGCAATTCATGCCATGCGATTGATATCTATCGATATATAACCTCTAAGCTCGTACGTCTCAGAGAAGGGCGTTAAGCAAGAGAATAAATTCTTCGCCGCCAAACAGATATATATTTAACAGAAATCAATCAACACAGAATAAAATCCAATGTCAGACACACAATCCATTTACAAGTTCGTTCTGGGTCTGAACGAAACCGGAGGCACTTTCCTCGCATATCCATCAATCTCCAAGTACGTCTGGACGACCACCAACTGATTCCCTCATCTTGGGTGTACAACCCAATCAAGATCATCAGTAATCACCCAAATGATGTGAAGACTTCCGGTCTTCAACCACCGTCTTCATCTTGGACATATCGTCGAATCGGATATTCAGAATGGGTATAAACCCGGACTTTCCGAACAACCCGCGTATATTAAAAACAAATGTTACACAAACACAACATACGCCTCATTCCAATTCATTAGTCACTAACCATAAATCAACAAGAGAACAATTTCCCAAATATTAACCCCGAAGGCCGAAACCAACATCAGATCAATACGCAGGAAACCATTCTTCTTAACTAACCTACAACTAGTTTCTAAATTTCCTATTTTTAGGGAAAGGTTCCCTTTAATTTTATCCAAGATAAATTCTTTAAAATTTATCCTTTAATCTTCCTTTGGATGTCGTTTCAAACCAAATTATGGTTTCCCAAACTAGTCGAGATTAGCGAACCACACCAAAGTAATTATTTATTTTATTTCCCAATCCCAACCTGTTCATCCCATGAAGCAAAACTGGTAATACTCCATATCTAACACCACAGTGTTGTCGGTAAAATTAATTACCATTCCACGTTCAAATCTAATTAAAGATTTAACTATCGCTTTGGAGCAAAACTGGTGATACTCCATTCTCGCTCATTTTCTAAATTTGATAATTTAAATTATCAATTCACATTTCAATCTAATTGCAGACTCCTTAGAACTCCTTTTTCTGGGTTAAAGGACTAATGTCATTTAAAACACAGTTCACGATAAACCCCAAATCACATTCTATTTATTATCGGGTTAAAGAACAAGTGTTATTTAAAACACCCTTCACGATAAACCCACTAATCAATTCTATTTAAAACCCATTTCAAATCCAATTTATTTATTTAAAAATAAATGGATTTTAATTTTAGTTCAAAACTAGTTCATTTCGATAAAAATCCATTTTTATCATTTCAAATATGGGGTTTTTCATCCCAACTTTTTCCCAAATCATTTCTTATGATTATACACAAATTATTACTATTTTTAATAATTTTATCAAGTCCCGTACAGTCGATTTCCAACAACGGCCATCGAACTGCACTTACAACGACCTTTTTCAAATTTGATTTGGACGTATCTCCAAATCCAACCATTAGATTTCAAATTTCTAATATTCGTTAGAAAGCTCTTTTCGATACGAACCTAACGGTTCCGGTTTTAGGAGAATCCGACGGTCGGATCTCCCGTAATGTCCGTTTGAAATAAATGGTCGAAATTCACGAACTGCCGCGGCGCGGCGCGTTCTATTCAGGCCATTATATTATATATATAATATATATAATATATATTTCGTCGATTTCTATTTAAAACGAATTTTATAAATCGTTTTAAACTCGTTTCAAAAACAATTTCAACTTCCATTTCAATTCAAATCAAAATTGAATTCTTCCTTATAAATTCGTTTTAAAATTCATTTCGATTCAATTCAAATTTCAATTCAATTTGAATTCATTTTCAATTCAATTCGAATTCGTTTTCAATTCAATTCGAATTGGTTTTATATTCAATTCAATTCAAATTGGTTTTCTATTCGATTCAATTCAAATTGGTTTTCTATTCGATTCAATTCAAATTGGTTTTCTATTCGATTCAATTCAAATTCGTTTTCTATTCGATTCAATTCAAATTCGTTTTCTATTCGATTCAATTCAAATTGGTTTTCTATTCGATTCAATTCAAATTCGTTTTCTATTCGATTCAATTCAAATTCGTTTTCTATTCGATTCAAATCAAATTCGTTTTCTATTCGATTCAAATCAAATTCGTTTTCTATTCGATTCAATTTAATTCATTATAATCGATATAAATATCGTTCGCGTCAAAATAGCGCATCTCTAATCAACACGGCTTTATATATTTCAATAATTCCATTATTCTATTCGACAAATGAATCTATATTTTTGTCAAAATATTTCGTTCAACACATGACTAATCTCAACGGATGAGTACTGTCAACACATGAACCTTTATTTCATAAAAATAAAGATGTAAATTTTATTGTTAAAATATTTCGTTCAATACATGACTAATCTCAACGGATGAGTACAGTCAACACATGAACCTTTATTTTATAATATTCTTTATTTTCCCAATTGGAATGTGGCCCAATCAATTACCATATAAAGTTAATTATATGGATTCCATACAACACATGTATATAATAGCAATGATAAATAATCAACCATCATCCAAAGTGCACTACAATGTATAAGCATCAAATATAGATATCTAATGCTTATAACAGCCTGTCGATCCATCGATCGACATACAACTAATTATTGGGATTAGTGTATGTCGTATATTATCCCAATACCCGTGTGGGGTTTCAAACAATCAAACACAGATTTTATTTGTGCAGTTGGGCGATGTGTAAAATTTATCATCCCAATCAATATCCTTCAAATAGGTGTACATAAACAAACTGTCCGGTTTTGTAAATGAATATTTATTTATTCACATTCACGTTAAAAATTATATTTTTAACGATAAATAATTTATTTCAACACTTCTACTTTTTATTATCGATTTCACATCAACAACACAAACAAATTTTACAACACATCAATTAAACAAACAAGCCATCCATGGTCTGTGGATGATGGGTGTCGGGTGCTACTAAACACCGTCTGCATCCTAGTATATATATATAACTAGAAGAGAAATTGAAGAGTGAGAAATTCTCACCAAAAGCTATCCCAACTTCACGACATTTCTTTTGTAGAATTCTTCGTCGTTTTCGCCTTTTATCACTTTCGTCGCCCGTAGCCACTACATATGTAAAAATCGAATTTTTACTTTGCTATTCAATATATAAAAATCGAATTTTTACTTTGCTATTCAATATATAAAAATCGAATTTTTACTTTGCTATTCAATATATAAAAATCGAATTTTTACTTTGCTATTAAATATATAAAAATCGAATTTTTACTTTGCTATGCAATATATAAAAATCGAATTTTTACTTTGCTATTCAATATATAAAAATCGGATTTTTACTTTGCTATTCAATATATAAAAATCGAATTTTTAATTTGCTATTCAATATATAAAAATCGAATTTTTACTTTGCTATGCAATATATAAAAATCCTATTTTTATAATCACGCTATATGGATAAAATTTCAATTTTCACACTGCTACTATATAGATAAAAATTCTATTTTTACTTCGCTATTCTCTATATAAAGATCTCGCCTTTTCAACTATAAGGATTTCTCCCTTTCAAATATAAAGATTTCTCCTTTTCAAATATAAAGATTTCTCCTTTTCAAATTTAAAAATTTCTCCTTTTCAAATATAAAGATTTCTCCTTTTCAAATTTAAAGATTTCGCCTTTTCAAATTTAAAGATTTCTCCTTTTCAAATTTAAAGATTTCGCCTTTTCAAATTTAAAGATTTCTCCTTTTACTTCTACTCCTAATATAAAGATTGAAATTTTATTCACTACATATATAAAGGTGATATTTTTACTATCTTACCTATATAAAAATTATACTTTTATACTCCTACAATATATAAGATTATATTTTTATTATTTATATAATATGAAAATTATATTTTCAACCTTTACATACGATAAAAATTATATTTTTAACTTCCTTATCATATAAAAATCATATCTTTAACTCTCCGATCGAATAAAAATTCTATCTCTAATTTTCCTATCGAATAAATTCAGTTTTAAAATCAAATAAAATGATAACTGAAAATAGAAAAATAAAATAAAAACTTACATAGAAATAGAAGGGAGAAGAGCAGCGTTCACTGTCGGAGGGGGGGGGGGGCGGGTTTGACTGTCGCAGAAGAGGAAAGGGAAGGGGGAGGGAGGAGAGAGGGGCGGCGGGTCAGAGGGAGGTGCGGTGCTGATTTAGGGCAGAGGTGGGGGGGGGGGGTAGCGGAGTTCGAATCGGGGAAGAAGGGGATGGCAGAGGATCGGGCGGAGGGGAAGGAGGGAGGTAAGGGAAGGCGGCGGTGGTTGGGGGCCCCCCTGGCGGCGACGCGATGGTCAATTGGGGGGGGGGCGTCGATTTGCTTTTTTTTTTTTTAACTTTCTGAAATGAGAAGAGGAAGGTGGGGGTAGGGGCTTTTATAAAAATATATATATTTATTATTTAATTATTTCAAAAAGCAACTTTTAATTTTGAACTCGAAACGAGACTCGCCGCCTGTCGTCCATAGCGTATTACCCCCATTCCGAACACAATGGGATATGTACTATAAGCTGATTCGACTGTTTCCATCAGTTTTCGTTAAAATCAACATATAACTCTATATATTGAATTTGAACGCGCATTTCAATTTACCGGGGTAACAGACGAACTCGAAAAATTCCAGAAAAATATTTTCTAGCTTCGTATGGACGATACGGTCCTAACAAAACTAGTTTCGACGAATTCTGAGACCGTTTGAAAAATGGTCATTTTCCAGTCGATTAAAATCAACTGAAACTGGTCAAACGCGTTTTCCTTTGCCACCCTCTCATATTGATTCGAAAAATTATGAAATTTGGAATCTAGCAATAATTTGACACTGTGGATCCAACAAAAGTGGTTTCGTCGAAATCCGAGGTCGTTTGCAAAATGTCTATTTTTAAGGGCCTGAATTCCATAACGACTATTCAGAATTTTCAACTGGACATATCATTTGATTCTCGCTATGAAATTTTGATTTTTCGGATCCGTTGGAAAGATATTCCCAATTAGATCCTATTATTTTTGGTTTCACTAAAATCCGATTTATTTTGCAACCGGTACGTTCAATTGAAGTTTGAAATCGAATTATCGAACTACCGCGCCATTTTCAATTCCTTTTATAATTATATATAATTATTTATATTCTAACGACGACGTATATAATATATACGTTCGAATTCCATTCAAAATAAAGTTCTGGTCGTTTTTATTTAAAATAATCTATTTTAAATCTTCAAACTTCGCTAAAATTGCCAAAATAAAATTTTTAAACTGGCCCAGATTTTCGAGTTGTTACAATCTCCCCCACTTAAAACTTTTCATCCCCGAAAAGGAGCAAAGCCGAAAGTGGTTTGATTAATCAACTCTACATTCGATCTGGCTTCCATTCTCCAACTTTTCAGTTTCTGAGAATTTTCAAATTCTTCAAAAATTTGGCTAACACCCTAAATTTTCGAAAAATTTCGCCATAACCTCCCCTGCACCGGGAGCCACGGGAAAATCCCGAAATTGCCATACAGGCCTTCTGATCTCAAAAAGAAAAAGAAAAGGTCAAGCGGCTAGCCAATCGGCTCATAAAATCATCATCACCCAAACAAAACAGTAAATTATAGTAAACATGTACCTATTTGTCGGGCAAACAAATTTTATTCTTTGCTCTAGCCTCCTTGCTATTACCTGTTCAATGGATATACATGTATATGCAAGCAAATACGACTAATTTTCAATACAATTCAATATTTGATGCAATTAGGCATAATGGTTCAAAATTATCAAACAACTAAACAAACAACACAAACAACAATCAATTAGTGGATTAACGTTTCAAATTCATAAATTTGATATATAGTCAAAAATCATGTTTTTGATGCCAATTCATAACAATGTATTCTAGCTATATTAGTTTTGGTCCTCACACCAGCCTAATGGAAATATATAGTAGTCACACCTTCGAAACACGAACATAAATATTGGCGATGGAGTTCCATCATCCGAAATCATCTCCGAGCGACTAGAGTGTAATTCTATATCTATCCAGTATATCAAGACCTCGAATATACGTTCATGACGCGTATATTCAAAATCTTTATATACTCGATTGTCCAAATTCAAAATAAATAAAATATTCAAATACGTATAAAATGGTTTAAATTTTCAAAACAAAATTTGTTTTCATTTGAAAAATATAATCTTCACACCCGTTCTAGGATAATACTGATCCTATCTCTAACGAGTCATTCTAATTGGATATTACTAATCCAATATCTGATGAATTCTTTCGTATGGTTCTAATGTGTCTTGTTCTCGAGCTCTGTAAACCAAAGCTCTGATACCAAATGTAGTTAGCCGACGAAATCCGGTAGGCTTTGAAACCATCCCTTCGTCCCCCAAGCAGCAGGTAATACCCACCGTGGCTCCTACATGGTCCCCCAGTCCCTTGTTTTACGGCGACCCTCTCGAGTCTCTCGGCTATTGGCGAACCAACGCTCTAAACTGTGACATGTAGGGGTAAGAGTCTCCCGTTCGCCACCAAACCGCGAAGCGAGAACCCCCTATCATGCGTACCCGGCCTACTCAGGGCCAGCAACAAGAACTGGTAATACTCCATATCTAACACCACAGTATTGTCGGTAAAATTAAATATCATTCCACGTTCAAATCTAATTAAAGATTTAACTATCGCTTTGGAGCAAAACTGGTGATACTCCATTCTCGCTCATTTTCTAAATTTGATAATTTAAATTATCAATTCACATTTCAATCTAATTGCAGATTCCTTAGAACTCCTTTTTCTGGGTTAAAGGACTAATGTCATTTAAAATACAGTTCACGATAAACCCCAAATCACATTCTATTTATTATCGGGTTAAAGAACAATTGTTATTTAAAACACCCTTCACAATAAACCCACTAATCAATTCTATTTAAAACCCATTTCAAATCCAATTTATTTATTTAAAAATAAATGGATTTTAATTTTAGTTCAAAACTAGTTCATTTCGATAAAAATCCATTTTTATCTTTTCAAATATGGGGTTTTTCATCCCAATTTTTTCCCAAATCATTTCTTATGATTTTACACAAATTATTACTAGTTTCAATAATTTTATCAAGGCCCGTACAGTCGATTTCCAACAATGCCATCGAACTACACTTACATCGACCTTTTTCAAATTTGATTTGGACGTATCTCCAAATCCAACCGTTAGATTTCAAATTCCTAATATTCGTTAGAAAGCTCTTTTCGATACGAACCAAACGGTTCTGGTTTTAGGAGAATCCGACGGTCGGATCTCCCGTAATGTCCGTTTGAAATAAATGGTCGAAATTCACGAACTGCCGCGGCGCGACGCGTTCTATTCAGGCCATTATATTATATATATAATATATATAATATATATTTCGTCGATTTCTATTTAAAACGAATTTTATAAATCGTTTTAAATTCGTTTCAAAAACAATTTCAACTTCCATTTCAATTCAAATCAAAATTGAATTCTTCCTTATAAATTCGTTTTAAAATTCATTTCTATTCAATTCAAATTTCAATTCAATTTGAATTCATTTTCAATTCAATTCGAATTCGTTTTCAATTCAATTCGAATTGGTTTTATATTCAATTCAATTCAAATTGGTTTTCTATTCGATTCAATTCAAATTGGTTTTCTATTCGATTCAATTCAAATTCGTTTTCTATTCGATTCAATTCAAATTCATTTTCTATTCGATTCAATTCAAATTGGTTTTCTATTCGATTCAATTCAAATTCGTTTTTTATTCGATTCAATTCAAATTCGTTTTCTATTCGATTCAAATCAAATTCGTTTTCTATTCGATTCAAATCAAATTCGTTTTCTATTCGATTCAAATCAAATTCGTTTTCTATTCGATTCAATTTAATTCATTATAATCGATATAAATATCGTTCGCGTCAAAATATCGCATCTCTAATCAACACGGCTTTATATATTTCAATAATTCCATTATTCTATTCGACAAATGAATCTATATTTTTATCAAAATATTTCGTTCAACACATGACTAATCTCAACGGATGAGTATTGTCAACACATGAACCTTTATTTCATAAAAATAAAGATGTAAATTTTATTGTTAAAATATTTCGTTCAACACATGACTAATCTCAACGGATGAGTACAGTCAACACATGAACCTTTATTTTATAATATTCTTTATTTTCCCGATTGGAATGAGGCCCAATCAATTACCATATAAAGTTAATTATATGGATTCCATACAACACATGTATATAATAGCAATGATAAATAATCAACCATCATCCAAAGTGCACTACACTGTATAAGCATCAAATATAGATATCTAACGCTTATAACAGCCTGTCGATCCATCGATCGACATACAACTAATTATTGGGATTAGTGTATGTCGTATATTATCCCAATACCCGTGTGGGGTTTCAAACAATCAAACACAGATTTTATTTGTGCAGTTGGGCGATGTGTAAAATTTATCATCCCAATCAATATCCTTCAAATAGGTGTACATAAACAAACCGTCCGGTTTTGTAAATGAATATTTATTTATTCACATTCACGTTAAAAATTATATTTTTAACGATAAATAATTTATTTCAACACTTCTACTTTTTATTATCGATTTCACATCAACAACACAAACAAATTTTACAACACATCAATTAAACAAACAAGCCATCCATGGTCTGTGGATGACGGGTGTCGGGTGCTACTAAACACCGTCTGCATCCTAGTATATATATATAACTAGAAGAGAAATTGAAGAGTGAGAAATTCTCACCAAAAGCTATCCCAACTTCACGACACTTCTTTTGTAGAAATCTTCGTCGTTTTCGCCTTTTATCACTTTCGTCGCCCGTAGCCACTACATATGTAAAAATCGAATTTTTTACTTTGCTATTCAATATATAAAAATCGAATTTTTACTTTGCTATTCTGATTGACACTGAAAAGTGTTTATTTTATTACTCTTATGCTTTATCTTTTGTAAATAAACAAATGATCCTTTGGTTACTTTTGTATGTTTTTACAGGATGTCAAGAAATGCCTCCTTCAATTCAAATCAAAGGCCAACTACAAGAAAGAGCTACTTCCTCACATCAAATTCATTTCAATTGCAAAAGAAGTAGTAGCTCACTGGTAAAGGCATAGGAATTGGTGCTGAGAGACCTGAGTTCGAACCCCGTCAAGCTCACTTTTTGCCAAAGAAACGGAGCGCGTTCACACTGGCCCCTTTGCTTTGAGAAATATCTGGATTATTGTTATGTTATATATATATATACATACACATATTCATGTGTATGTATTTATGATGTGCACCAATCAACATCTCAGCAATAGCCATGTTCTCATCATGGAAGTAAATTCAAATCATTCAATTTCAATTAGAAGAATTTCTGATTGAATTGTTACCAAAAAGAAAAACCAATTTTGAAGATTTTATCTTATATTGCCTTTGGAGTCTGATAAGCGTCCTAGTTTGGAAGAATTAATTAGATGCAATCTTCTATCAATCAAGCCACATGGGAAAATTGAAAGATATGGAAAATATTTACCATGATATGCCCAGATTTTCTCCAATCAGGTAGTCAAGGAAGGCAAGAAATATTCATGAATGAGGAGGGCCATTTATTCATAGACCTAGTTAGGGTTTTCCCCTTCTCATCTATAAATATGTGATTGTAACCATTGTAAAAAGCATCTCATAATTCTGTACTGCCATTAGTTTAATAAAATTTTCTTGTTCTAGTTATTTACTTTTCTTTTAAAACAATTTGTGTATCTACACGATTAGATTCGGTAGAACACATATTGTTATTGTCTTTGTTACCGCATACTAGTGTTGACTGTTTGATTAGTTTCAACAGCAACTCTATTTTTAATTCTCTGTTATTGTTCCAGTTATTATTTACTTTTGTTGTTTTTGCTAGTACTTGTTATTTTCTTTCCTGTTGTTGAATTTGATATACGTCTGATTAGATTCAGATTTGTAGCAGTTTCAATAACATTATTTCAACAACATTGGAAACAACCCCCAAAGTTCTGTCTAACACGCCCACGAAACATATAAATAATAAAAATTTAACTTTCCTCCCTGTGTTCGACCTGTATGCTACACACCTGTATGCTTGCAGAATTTATTACAAATGTCGCGCTTTTCTACTTTATAGATTAGCGACGATCAAGTTTTTGGCGCCGTTGCCGGGGAGGTAACGATTAAATTTTATTATTTATTTAATTTCTGATTCGTGTTGGTTTTTATTTTTATTTTTAATATATATATATATAATCTCTATTAGTGATGTGGCGTATTAATTACATTGGTACTGCTATGAACTAAGCATGAGAAAAAAATAATTTCTTGCCATTTTTTTTTCTTTTGGTTTCTTTTCCTATTTTCATTTATTCCTTTCCATCTTTCAATCTTCCTTCCAATTTTTATATTCCCTTCTTCTTTTACAAACGTTCAAAAAAAAAAAAACCTCCTTTTCTATCTTCTTTCTTTTCTCTCCTCTGCAACTTCTTTCCCCGAATCCACCATCTTCACGTCATCTTCAACCTTCCCCAGTATCACTTACAAACCCATACATCTACAACATACCGTCCTTCTCCACATCACAAACCAGTTCTAACACAAACCATTAACCATCCAAACCCATCGAGCCCTCAAACATCACTTGAACCCACGTTCATACCAAACCATCGCTGCCCCGGACAACCCCCTGTACCACACACGCAACCGTTTGTCAATACATCCATACCAGATCCGATCCAAAACAACTCTCTCCCTTACACCGAACATCATCAGTTCACGCAACACAACCCCAAACTGTGTTGTATCTGACGCCCATCAGTCTCTACCATCTCCATATCACAATCCCTTCGTCCATCACCATACCCAATTTGCTACCTGAACCATAACGTCCTCGCAACATCCAAACTTCCCTCTCATCTACGTCACTACATAAGCACAAACAGTCATCACCCTTCACTGAAACTCCATTCAACACCCAAACTCCCCAAAGCCTTCGCAGTTAGCATCAAACCATCTGCTATTCATCTCGCGTATACTCAATCAGCCCCTTAAATCGCACCATCGCGATAAGTCGAAAACCCCCCTCTCCAATTCAAAAATCGAAGACCTGTTAACCAAATTCGAATCATATCCGAAACCCAAAATCAAATACCCTAAACCCGATCAAATTCAAAACAAATCACAGCCGGTTCGAAAATCCCTTGCGTGGCGTGAGATTCCTGATTTTTTTAATTGGGTTTGATTTTTCTTTGTTGAATTGGAAATAAAAGGAGCGTCATTCCATTTTTTTTTTGTGAATAGCTTCCGAAAATAAAAGGGGCATGTTTTTTTTGCTGTGATTTTTTTCCTTTTTTTTTTTTTTGGGAAGTTATTTGTTTCCATCTTTTGGACTTGCGTGGTTGACTATGAGAATGCCTGAAAGGATTTAGGAGTGGCATTACCTTTTTGTGCTTGGCGTATTTGGTGTATTTGTTTAGGGTTCAGTTACACTTGTTTATTTGGGATTTAAGTGGCCGTGATTATTCCAACCATCCATCCAGTTTCTTAGTCTTGAGTTTTTTTTTTATTTTTTTTATTTTTCAATTTCTTATTTTTTTTTCTTTTCTTTTTCTTATTTTTTTATTTCTATTTTCTCTTCAAAAAAAAACAAAAGAACCAAGACCCATGATTTGAACAGCACATTTAGGTGTGAAATTTAGTTAGGCTGCTTGATTTGTTGCTTGATTTAGTGGGTGGCGTATTATTCTGGTTAGGGCGAGCTGTTAGTTTCCCTTTATTATTATTATTATTATTATTTTTTTCCACTTCTTTCTTAAAGCTTAGTTTAGTTTTTAATTTTAGCTGAGTCAGTTTGTTTAGTCAAAGTTTTGTTCTGTTGAGTTGTTGATTTTGTCTGAGTCAGGTTTGTCGAGTTTTAGTCTGTGTGTTTGTTTAGTTTTTATTTTTATTTTTGTTGCTTTTATTTGTTTCTTTGTTTTTTTTTCATTCAGAAAAAAAAAGGAGAATTTTTCAAAAACAGGTACAGCTGAAATTTTTAAAAAAGGTCTTAAAAAATTTTTTTTCGGGCTCCTAGCCCGAACCCGTGCCGCAGCGCAGTCAAGCAATTAATAGAAGGGGACAACAACAGAAAGTAGCGGACGATTCAGATGGTTTGGAGCGGTTGCACACCAAGTGGGGTGTGAACGCGCTAGCGCTTCCCAAATTCACTGGAGGACTGCCGATCAAGGTGAAAACTTTTAAAACTCTACAGGTGCTCTGCCGCAAAGAAAAAAAATATAGACAATTGTTGTAAAAAAATTTCTGCAGGGGCAGCGGCTTTGAATGTACAATTTTTAATTTCTGCAGTTATTTTGTGTGATTGCTGTTGTTTCTGCATCTTTTATTCATTCTGTTAAGGGCAATACCCCAATTCACATAAGGTGAGGGATTTCATCACCCTTTCCTTAGCCCACAAATTGCATTTCATCATAGAATCTGACTAATAATAACGGTTAGACGTTGGACTTAAGGGAGTCACGGGCTCATATAGGGTTTAATTATATTGTGATAGTTGATTCATTTGGAACAAATTATTTCTCGGTGTCTAGACTACGGCAGAGAAATAACCGTTTATAAATATTACGGTGATTCGTAAATATTATATCGGTTGTTACTCTGAAGGTACTTAAACCTTCGGCTGCATTGCTAGGGTGATTCCTGGTGCACCGATAACTCCTGTCCGTTAACTGGCTGAGAAATCTTTTGATCTAAGTAATCAAACGTGTCACTTTATAATTTTGGGTTAAGAGCCAATAAGGACCGAAAACTTCATTGTAGCTAATTTTTGTGCTTGCATTTAACAACGATGAGTGAAAAAAGTGTTAGCCAACAAAATTCTCCTAGGGGTTCTCGAATCAACCAAAATTTTCCAACCGAATTGGATCAAAATCGAGTGAATCAAAACTTTCCAAACTTTGGGGATCAAAACCAAATAAATCAAAATTTTCAGAACCTCAATATCCAAATGGATAGACCCCTGTCTCTTCGTGAACGATGTTATCCAACTAGGACCGTCCAACCCTCTGTCATCGTTTTTCCACCAGCTGAAGGAAACAATTTTGAGTTGAAACATTCCTTTATTCAAGGGGTACCAAAATTTACTGGGTCTGAAAATGGTTATGAATTTCTGAGTGAATTTGAATTGTATGCGTCCACAACAAAAATGCAACAATTGTCTAACGAATCGATCAAGCTAAGGCTAATCCCATTTGCACTACTTGAAAGCGCTAAAAGATGGCTAAATTCTCTTCCAAAACATTCCATAAGAAGTTGGGATGAATTTGTCACTGCATTTTTGAAAAAGTTTTTCCCTTTCCATAAAACTCTCAAAATCCGAACTGAGATAAATCAATTTTGTCAAAATGAGGGGGAAACTTTTTCAAAATATTTTGAGAGATTCAACCAACTACTGTATAGTTGTCCTCATCATGGAATTCTAAAAGACAACTTGTGTCAAATTGTATATGAAGGGCTTAACTATCAATCTAAAACTCAACTAGAATCAATGTGTGGAGGAGATTTTATGTCTAAAACAGCCGATGAAGCTTGGCGGTTCTTAGAAGATTATTCTGAAAAGGACATGCAATGGGAATCAATTCGCGTTCCCAATCGTACTTCTACTAGAGGAGTGCATGTCGTGGACCCAAATCAAATTCCCGTAGAAAATCAAACTCCTCAAGCCGGAGAAGGGTTACCCCACTACTACTCTCAGGGCCAAGCCAATGCTATAGCTCAAAATAACCCTTACTCAGCCACGTACAATCCTGGTTGGAGGAACCACCCAAACTTTTCTTGGTCAAACCCCAATAATTCGGCAAACCCATCTCACATGCAACCCTTTATTCCCAATCCGAATTACCAAGCTCCACCCCCCAATTCTCAAACCTCTCAAGCTGCACCTCAATCCAAACAACCGTATAGGCACCCCAATTTTCAATCATCGAACCAATCCTCTCAATCCTCTCAACCATCACAAGATATTGTTCGATTGGAAAAACAAATAAATAATCAAGACGCTAAAATCGACCAACTAATGCATATGATAAAGGAAATGGCGAAAAATAATGAGAAAGGAAAATTGCCTAGTCAACCTGAGGTGAATCCAAAGTATAACTCTCGTGCTGTAAATTCTTGTGAGGACAAAAACCATAATCCAGTCAATGCTGTCACAACCCTTCGATCTGGAAAGAGGATTGATAATAACGTGGACGACCCTGACGAACTTTCTAACTCGACCCCAACCCCTAATCTTGATGACCACCCATTGGCTTCGAATGCCAATTCTTCTAAACCTCAAGTTCCCTTAAATGTTAGCAATCCCAACAGTTCTTCTCCCAGCGTCGGCAAACCCGACCCACCTTCGAAAATTAATGTTGGCAATCCCAACATTTCATCTTCTACACCCCTACCACCTTCTTCTTTGAATGATGAAACTGATCGTAGAGTCGAAAAACCAGTTGCTCCTTTTCCCCATAGGCTCAATAATAAGAAGAAAGCGGCAAATTTCGATAAAATTCTGGAAATTTTCAAACAAGTCCGTGTGAACATTCCTCTTTTAGACACCATTGAACAAATTCCTCAATATGCTAAATGTCTTAAGGAATTGTGTACACAAAAACGTGCGACCAATGTTCCAAAAACCGCTTTTCTAACTGCGAATACAAGCTCTGTTCTTTCGAATCTTTCCCCAGTCAAGTATAAAGACCCTGGCTGCCCTACGATTGATTGTAAAATAGGAAACACTCGCATCTCTCGTGCCCTACTCGACCTTGGTGCCAGTGTCAACCTTCTTCCTTATACTGTCTATCGTCAACTTGGACTAGGGGAGATTAAACCAACAAACATCACTCTTCAACTAGCCGATCGATCTGTCAAAAAGCCATTGGGAATTATCGAAGACGTCTTGATACAGATCGAACAGTTTTACTTCCCTGTCGATTTTATAGTTCTAGAAACAGAGCCTGTCTCAAATCCCAACGTTCAAATACCACTGATCTTAGGACGCCCTTTCTTAGCAACCTCTAATGCTGTCATTAATTGTAGAAATGGTCAGCTTCGACTCTCCTTCGGGCACCTAACCATCGAGCTAAACATCTTTAATCTCAACAAACAACCTAGGGATTTTGAGATCGATGAAATTGACATGATTCAAACCACAGTTGATGAAACCTCTAGTGACACTTCTGAAGCCTTAAAAATGTGTCTTGATCATTTCAACTCTGATTTCGATGAACTCGAATACATTTCTGAACTAAACAAAATTCTTGACTCCGACACTTCGTCACCTGAATCTAACCAAGGAATGTTGACCAATGTTGTTACACAAGAACTTCCTAAGTTTGACCTCAAACCCTTGCCACCAGACCTTAAGTATGCCTACCTAGACTCCTCAGAAACTTTCCCCGTAATCTTGGCCTCTGATCTTACCAAAGACCAAGAAGAAACAGTTTTGGAAACGTTACGGGAAAATAAGGACGCCTTGGGATGGGAGCTGAGCGATATAAAAGGAATTAGCCCATCAATCGTGGAACATCGCATACACTTAGTTGATGAGGCTAAACCTACCCGTGAAGTTCAAAGGCGATTAAACCCAAACATGAGAGAAGTGGTCAAGGAGGAGATAATCAAATGTCTAGACAATAACATCATCTATCCCATCTCTGATAGTACTTGGGTAAGTCCGGTACAAGTTGTACCAAAGAAGTCGGGAGTCACAGTGATCAAAAACGACAGTAATGAACTCGTCCCAACAAAAATCAAAACCAAATGGCGTGTGTGCATCGACTATCGAAAGCTTAACTCAGCCACACGAAAAGACCATTTTCCCTTGCCTTTTATTGACCAAATGCTCGAACGCTTAGCGGAACATGAGTACTACTGTTTTCTCGATGGATACTCTGGCTATAACCAAATCCCTGTTGCTTTAGAGGATCAACATAAGACCACCTTTACTTGTCCCTTTGGAACCTTTGCTTATCGTCGCATGCCTTTTGGTCTTTGTAATGCCCCCGCGACTTTCCAAAGGTGTATGATGAGTATTTTCTCTGATATGGTGGAAGAATTCTTGGAAATATTCATGGACGATTTTTCAATATATGGATCATCTTTTTCCCAATGTCTCACTCATCTAGAACTCGTCCTTAAGCGTTGTAAGGAGAAATCACTCGTGCTTAATTGGGAGAAATGCCACTTTATGGTAAAAAGGGGGATAGTTCTAGGTCATGTCGTCTCCAAAGATGGCCTAGAAGTCGATAAATCCAAAATCGATTTGATTGCTAATTTACCTCCTCCTAAGTCTGTCAAAGATGTTCGCTCATTTCTTGGCCATGCAGGATTCTATAGAAGATTTAAGGATTTCTCAAAGATTTCAAAACCTCTCTCGAATTTACTTGCTAAAGACGTAAAGTTTGAATTTTCCACTGATTGCCAAACATCTTTTGAAACTCTTAAATCACTCTTAACCACAACTCCCATCATTCAACCTCCTGATTGGACTCAACCCTTTGAACTTATGTGCGACGCTTCTGACTTTGCAATTGGAGCCATCTTGGGTCAGCGTATCGATAAACTCCCTCGAGTCATTTACTACGCTAGCAAAACCTTGAACGAGGCCCAATTGAATTACTCAACTACTGAAAAGGAATTTTTGGCAGTTGTTTTCGCTCTTGAGAAATTCAGACCATATCTCATAGGATCCAAAGTCATAGTTTACACTGACCATGCTGCTCTACGATATTTGCTTTCTAAAAAGGATGCCAAGGCCCGCTTGATTCGTTGGATCCTTCTTCTTCAAGAATTCGATATAGAAATACGAGATAAAAAGGGTTCTGAAAATGTCGTAGCTGATCATCTCTCTCGAATTGTGCACGAAAATGATAACGACACTCAAATCGATGACTATTTTCTTGACGAACAACTCCTTTCGATCTCTAACACCCCTTGGTACGCTGACATTGTGAATTATCTTGTCACACAACAAATGCCCGCTAAATGGTCGAAACAAGATAAACAAAAATTTCTCTCAAAAGTTCGAAACTTCTATTGGGATGACCCATATCTTTTTAAATACTGTCCAGACCAAATCATTCGAAGGTGTGTGCCCGATCATGAACACCAAAGTATTCTCTCCTTCTCACATGACCATGCTTGTGGCGGTCATTTTGGTGCAAGAAAAACTGCTGCAAAGGTTTTGCAAAGTGGTTTTTATTGGCCCACACTCTTCCGTGACGCTTTCGAATTTTGCTCTAAATGTGAGCGATGTCAAAGAACGGGTCGAATCTCTAAGCGAAACATGATGCCTCTCAACCCCATTTTAGTGATTGAGTTATTCGATGTTTGGGGGCATCGACTTCATGGGACCATTCCCCAATTCATTTGGGAATCTTTACATCTTGCTGGCAGTAGATTATGTCTCAAAATGGGTTGAAGCCATTCCGACCAAAACCAATGACAACAAGGTTGTTGTCAAATTCCTCAAAGAAAACATCTTTTCACGCTTTGGCACACCTCGAGCTATCATTAGCGATAATGGCACTCATTTCTGTAATCGTGCTTTTGAGTCCTTACTCAAGAAATACTCAATCACACACAAGCTGTCAACACCTTACCATCCACAAACTAGTGGACAAGTAGAAGTTTCCAATAGACAAATCAAACAAATTCTTGAGAAAACCGTGAATTCCAATAGAAAAGATTGGTCTGTAAAACTGATTGATGCACTTTGGGCTTTTCGCACTGCTTATAAAACCAATCTAGGGATGTCACCATATCGATTAGTCTTTGGGAAGGCCTGTCACTTACCTCTTGAATTAGAGCATCGTGCTCTTTGGGCCATAAAATTTTTGAACTTTGACTTAGAAAAAGCCGGCTCACACAGGAAGTTACAAATTTCAGAATTAGAGGAATTAAGAAATGAGGCGTATGAAAACGCGAAAATCTACAAAGAAAGAACCAAAGCCCAACATGACAAAAACATACTTCGTAAGGAATTCAACATAGGTCAAAAAGTTCTTTTATACGACTCTAGACTTCACTTGTTTCCAGGAAAACTTAGATCTCGATGGACTGGACCTTATGTCGTAAAAACAGTATACCCTCATGGAGCAGTTGAAATTGAAAATCCTAGGGATGGAAAAGTCTTCAAAGTAAACGGTCAACGACTGAAACCATTTTTGGAATTCGAGCAATATGACGAAGATGACTCTATCGATCTGCATGATCATCCACCATGAAATCAGGTGGTACACGTTCTTCTCCTTTTTCATTTTTTTTTTTAATTTTATTTTTGTTTTTCTGCCTTAGACAGTTGGGACACTGTCTGAATCAAGTGTGGGGGGGAGTCTGCATTTCACCCATTTTCATTTTTCTTTGTTTTTATTTCTTTTTATTTTCAGCCATTTAAGTAGGACCATCATGCATTTTAGACTGTAATAACACGCCATTTTTTTTAAAATACGACTCATTTTCAATTGATACAACAAAATAAGTTTACAATTTTTAGCCAGTTGATAGTATTTTTCTCTCTCAACTTAGATCGAATTTGAAATATAATGAAAAGTTTAATTTTGAGGGATAATAGTGTAACCGGTACATAGGGAGATTCTTAGGTGATGGCCATGAAATCTATTCTATATTGTAGACTTTGTTTTAATAAGTGGAGGACTTAAAATACTTATATTGGCTTTTCAAATCTTTAAAACTAAGTTGTGTTAAGTTGAATTCGCATAACTCTCTTTTGTGCTTATATTTTCGATAATAATAATAATAGTATTCCAAGGGTATCCAACATTGCTTGTATATCGAGCGTTGGTGTGCAAACCCGCCAAGCTCTATCCGACACGTTGTTGACAAAGTCAAAGTTGGAATATCTTGGTCTCATTTTATGGGATTGGACACCTAAGGATTACCGACACGTTGTTGACTAAGTCAAAGTCGGCCTGCACAATCCGCCAAGCTCTTTACCTACTCTCCGTTAGTCCGTGAGGCAGTGCATGGGTGGTAAACCTTGGTCTTTTTAGGTGTATGTACTTAATCATAAATCTTAAAATTTTATAGAATAAAGAATAAGCGATGATACCCGAACACTTCTTGACCTTATTGATTTGACTAGCCATACATGAGAAAATTAGAATACCACTTTGCAAACTGTGCCAAACAAACTAAGAATTTATTTCATGGCTGCACTATGTTATCGACCGAACTAGCTGGCCAAACTGGAATTTAACATTTGAAAACTTGATTTATATTGAAAATTTGTGACAAGTCGAGGTATCTAAAATAAAATCAACTGATTAGAAATTATTAACTTAATTTGTTGTACCACTTTCATGAAACAAGTCGTGTTTTCATTTTTCGTTTTTAGTTGCATATGTCCATTGCATCCATGTAGTTTCATTAGAATCACAGCATACTGCATTTGGATTTTGTGGGTAGTATCCGCTGAAAACCCTCACGAGACACCACTCGTCCTACTAGGGACACCTAGAGGTTTAACGGCTTGTTGCATACGCTCAATGCAATCGTGTTTCCTACGAAAGTGCGACCTATCTAGTTAGTTTTCATTTTTTTTTTTACTCGAGGACGAGTAAAAGATAAGTGTGGGGGTATTTGATTGACACTGAAAAGTGTTTATTTTATTACTCTTATGCTTTATCTTTTGTAAATAAATAAATGATCCTTTGGTTACTTTTGTATGTTTTTACAGGATGTCAAGAAATGCCTCCTTCAATTCAAATCAAAGGCCAACTACAAGAAAGAGCTACTTCCTCACATCAAATTCATTTCAATTGCAAAAGAAGTAGTAGCTCACTGGTAAAGGCATAGGAATTGGTGCTGAGAGACCTGAGTTCGAACCCCGTCAAGCTCACTTTTTGCCAAAGAAACGGAGCGCGTTCACACTGGCCCCTTTGCTTTGAGAAATATCTGGATTATTGTTATGTTATATATATATATACATACACATATTCATGTGTATGTATTTATGATGTGCACCAATCAACATCTCAGCAATAGCCATGTTCTCATCATGGAAGTAAATTCAAATCATTCAATTTCAATTAGAAGAATTTCTGATTGAATTGTTACCAAAAAGAAAAACCAATTTTGAAGATTTTATCTTATATTGCCTTTGGAGTCTGATAAGCGTCCTAGTTTGGAAGAATTAATTAGATGCAATCTTCTATCAATCAAGCCACATGGGAAAATTGAAAGATATGGAAAATATTTACCATGATATGCCCAGATTTTCTCCAATCAGGTAGTCAAGGAAGGCAAGAAATATTCATGAATGAGGAGGGCCATTTATTCATAGACCTAGTTAGGGTTTTCCCCTTCTCATCTATAAATATGTGATTGTAACCATTGTAAAAAGCATCTCATAATTCTGTACTGCCATTAGTTTAATAAAATTTTCTTGTTCTAGTTATTTACTTTTCTTTTAAAACAATTTGTGTATCTACACGATTAGATTCGGTAGAACACATATTGTTATTGTCTTTGTTACCGCATACTAGTGTTGACTGTTTGATTAGTTTCAACAGCAACTCTATTTTTAATTCTCTGTTATTGTTCCAGTTATTATTTACTTTTGTTGTTTTTGCTAGTACTTGTTATTTTCTTTCCTGTTGTTGAATTTGATATACGTCTGATTAGATTCAGATTTGTAGCAGTTTCAATAACATTATTTCAACAACATTGGAAACAACCCCCAAAGTTCTGTCTAACACGCCCACGAAACATATAAATAATAAAAGTTTAACTTTCCTCCCTGTGTTCGACCTGTATGCTACACACCTGTATGCTTGCAGAATTTATTACAAATGTCGCGCTTTTCTACTTTATAGATTAGCGACGATCAATATTCAATATATAAAAATCGAATTTTTACTTTGCTATGCAATATATTAAAATCGAATTTTTTACTTTGTTATTCAATATATAAAAATCAAATTTTTACTTTGCTATTCAATATATAAAAATCGAATTTTTACTTCGCTATTCAATATATAAAAATCGAATTTTTACTTTGCTATGCAATATATAAAAATCCTATTTTTATAATCACGCTATATGGATAAAATTTCTATTTTCACACCGCTACTATATAGATAAAAATTCTATTTTTACTTCGCTATTCTCTATATAAAGATCTCGCCTTTTCAACTATAAGGATTTCTCCCTTTCAAATATAAAGATTTCTCCTTTTCAAATATAAAGATTTCTCCTTTTCAAATATAAAGATTTCTCCTTTTCAAATTTAAAGATTTCGCCTTTTCAAATTTAAAGATTTCTCCTTTTACTTCTACTCCTAATATAAAGATTGAAATTTTATTTACTACATATATAAAGGTGACATTTTTACTATCTTACCTACATAAAAATTATATTTTTATACTCCTACAATATAAAAGATTATATTTTTATTATTTATATAATATGAAAATTATATTTTCAACCTTTACATACGATAAAAATTATATTTTTAACTTCCTTATCATATAAAAATAATATCTTTAACTCTCCGATCGAATAAAAATTCTATCTCTAATTTTCCTATCGAATAAATTCAGTTTTAAAATCAAATAAAATGATAACTGAAAAATAGAAAAATAAAATAAAAACTTACATAGAAATAGAAGGGAGAAGAGCAGCGTTCACTGTCGCGGGGGGGGGGGGGGGGGATTGACTGTCGCAGAAGAGGAAAGGGAAGGGGGAGGGAGGAGAGAGGGGCGGCGGGTCAGAGGGAGGTACGGTGCTGATTTAGGGCAGAGGGGGGTAGCGGAGTTCGAATCGGGGAAGAAGGGGATGGCAGAGGATCGGGCGGAGGGGAAGGAGGGAGGTAAGGGAAGGCGGCGGTGGTTGGGGGCCCCCCTGGCGGCGTCGCGATGGTCGATTGGGGGGGGGGGGCGGCGTCGATTTGCTTTCTCTTTTTTTTTTAACTTTCTGAAATGAGAAGAGGAAGGTGGGGGTAGGGGCTTTTATAAAAATATATATATATATATTTTTATTATTCAATTATTTCAAAAGGCAACTTTTAATTTCGAACTCGAAACGAGACCCACCGCCTGTCGTCCATAGCGTATTACCCCCATTCCGAACACAATGGGATATGTACCATAAGCTGATTCGACTGTTTCCATCAGTTTTCGTTAAAATCAACATATAACTCTATATATTGAATTTGAACGCGCATTTCAATTTACCGGGGTCACATACGAACTCGAAAAATTCCATAAAAATATTTTCTAGCTTCGTATGGACGATACGATCCTAACAAAACTAGTTTCGACGAATTCTGAGACTGTTTGAAAAATGGTCATTTTCCAGTCGATTAAAATCAACTGAAACTGGTCAAACGCGTTTTCCTTTGCCACGCTCACATATTGATTTGAAAAATTATGAAATTTGGAATCTAGCAATAATTTGACACTGCGGATCCAACAAAAGTGGCTTCGTCGAAATCCGAGGTCGTTTGCAAAATGTCTATTTTTAAGGGCCTGAATTCCATAGCGACTATTCAGAATTTTCAACTGGACATATCTTTTGATTCCCGCTATGAAATTTTGATTTTTCGGATCCATTGGAAAGATATTCCCAATTAGATCCTATTATTTTTGGTTTCACTAAAATCCGGTTTATTTTGCAACCGGTACGTTCAATTGAAGTTTGAAATTGAATTATCGAACTACCGCGCCATTTTCAATTCCTTTTATAATTATATATAATTATTTATATTCTAACGACGACGTATATAATATATACATTCGAATTCCATTCAAAATAAAGTTCTGGTCGTTTTTATTTAAAATAATCTATTTTAAATCTTCAAACTTCGCTAAAATTGCCAAAATAAAAAATTTAAACTGGCCCAGATTTTCGGGTTGTTACAGGGTGATTACTGATGATCTTGATTAAGTTGTACACCCAAGATGAGGGAATCAGTTGGTGATCGTCCGGACGTACTTGGAGATCGATGGATATGCGAGGAAAGTGCCTCCGGTTTCGTTCAGACCCATAACGAACTTGTAAATGGACTGTGTGTCTGACATTGGATTTTATTCTGTGTTGATTGATCTCTATTAAATATATATCTGTTTGGCGGCGAAGAATTTATTCTCTTGTTTAACGCCCTTCTCTGAGGCGTACGAGCTCAGAGGTTGTATATCGGTGGACATCATTCACATGGAGTGAATTGCCAGTGTGGCACGCGTAAGTGGCAATTGATCAAGGCTTCTGTTGAAAAGCAAGGTCTTGTGGTTGATGATCAAAGCACGGCCTGTGTGGCGCAACTTTGTGTATAGCGTGAATTCGCGAGCCTTACACCTCGGTATGAGTCAAAAACGGGATAGTGACTGCAGGGAGAGCACGACGTTTCTTTCTAGCTAGTGGTGATGTCAGTGCTTAAACTGGCTGACATATATATACTTTTCACCTGTATGGTTGTTGGAATGTGAGGCGCCTCGGATATAGTTCTGTTAGGACCGGGAAACGTGTGTTCAGGAATTGCCAATCCTCAAAAGTAAGAGAGGACCGACCCTGAAGATCCAAGGATCATAGTGGGGTCCTGAGACATTTGCTAGAGTGTCTCGAATCGGAGTGGAGCTTGCCCCTTGCCTCGACTCATGATGAAAATCCAATTTCCAATACGTGATATTGCGGTTTTAATTGTAGAACTAGTATGGCGACATGATATATGGTACCCATGCCGTCTATGATTGATATTTATGATTGAAATTGTTTTGGCACTATACACTTATAATAGTATCAAATGAGTTGTTTTTGAACGTATCCAGCATGTTTGGCTATTATAAGGGAAAACCCTATCCTCCGGCTTGCGTTGCATTGTGTGATGGGACCTGGGTCTTATAATAGCTTCATTTTTCCAAAAAGCATTGCGTTGTTTTGTTATATGCACTGGTATTCTTGGGAGGAAACCCATTCCGTGTTATACGGCGTGGTCCCTTGAATTACTCTTTTTTAAAGTAAAGTTTTAAATAACTGTTTTAGTTCTCACACCAGTTCCATGACTGAGCTGGAGTTTATTGTTTTAACCTAAACTCTGGGTGCCCTTATTTTCAACACGGGCAGCTAGTAGTTTTGGTTTTGCAGATTTATATACACAGGATCCTGGTTTACAGCTGGAACGATACACGGAAAGCTCTGTATCCGTGTATTACTTCTAGTTGTGTTTTGTATTATTTTTCCGCTGCTATGTAATTTATTGTAATCTTTGATATTTATCGAATGTGTAATATTTACTCATACTCTGTATATTCTTGTATTATGATGGAATTGTTGTAATAGGCAATGAAATGTTCTTCTGTCTGCGTTCCAATTTGTCCTGTTCTCAAAACGATCAGGGGTTTCGAACGGTCTTAGTCGGTTTAACGATCGATTCGGATCGAGCGAAATTCTTAATCGTTACATATATTCATTTTCAAATCTTATATTTCAAAACATAATTCCTTTATACGTTATCATTTTCATAAGTTTCCAAAAATTACCAAATCATAATTCGGTTTAGATTCCGTTCTTGATAATTCAAACAATTCATATTTCAAAATAGGATATACTTCTCATATCAAATATCACAATCCTTTCAAACTAGTTTATATTCAAAATATAATATATTTCATATCGAGATATCACAATCATTTCAGAATCAATTCATATTCAAATTAGAATGAAATTTCATATCAATATCATGATTATTTAAACATCGATTTTTATTCAAAGAAGAATATATTTTATTTCAAATCTCAATCTAAATCAATGGTTTAAATCAAGAACAATTCCAATTTAGGAAGAAATTACAAATATTTAAACAACTTGAAAAATAGATGATTATAAATAAAACCCTTTTTTGAAAATTTATATATTGAAATAATTAGAGTATAATAAAATAATTTAAATCACTATATATATACGAGTGGAAACCCGTGTGATGCACGGAAGCATAAACTTTCAAGTGTTGTAGTTTGCATTTATGAATAAGGTATGAGAACGTCTTGTATGGTAGTGAGAAATATAATGTAAATGATACATGTATTTGTTAGGATTCAACCGTAGACATTAAATTTTCTAGTAAGTAAATGATTCATGTATAGCTAGTGGCTACAGTTTGGACATAGTGTAAACTGTGTCAAATTTCATGTATCTCTATTAAATTGATGAAAAGATGTATATATGAAATGATGAATTAAACAACCATGTATGTGTTAATTTGCATTGATTGAACACAGTGAGCATAGAAATATGAGTACGGAATTGAAAAAAACATATGCATAGAAATAGAAGGTTATGTCATACGAAATTAACCACACCATAACAAAGTGAACAGTAGTTGCCAACTAAAATGATTGAAACAAAAGAGCAGTAAAATGTAAAAAAATAGCATTCTTAAGATGGAGATAAAAAGCTGTAGTAGCTAAAAAGTCAGCATAGTTCAAGATGGTGTATGGTGGCACCATAACATGCAACGTGCAACAGTATTAATATCAGTGTGCATTAAATACGTCAATTTGCAAATCAAACAGTAAATATCCTCTTATAAGAAAATACCAATGTTAATATATAAGCAAGAGTATGAATATCGGTGTGCATTAAATATGTCTTACATAAATCTTTCCGAACAACGAAAGATATGTTGGAACTATGATTGAAAAAATAACAGTTCATAACAATTATTCTAAAACTAAAGTGAAAAAATTAATCTTATAAACCATGCAATAATCATATATAATGCCTAATTAATATTGTTGACAAAATAAAATCAGCTTCAACAAAATTAGATTTGTTGGCAAATATAAATAACAGGTCAATTGAAGTCGTTCTCATATAAACTTCCCATTAGAGGATAAGTAAACATATTTGAATGTGCATACATAAACAGAACAATATATGATAACAGATGAATAGCTAGCTTCACATTAAAGAAGAAACACACATAGGTTATTATTCCATATATCTGCCAGTTGGGAGCTCAAGTATTCGTGTCTTACTATGCCATCTTGCCTTTGCAATCTCTCGCTTTGTATGGTCCAGAGAAGCGGTCAAAAAACTTTTAAACCATAATTTTGCGCTGTCTTTTACAGGCCTATACATAAGCACTGAATTAAGTGACTTATCTCTTTAATATCATACATGTCAAAAAATAAATCAAACCTTCAAGTACATTAGGAAAAAGTCTCCAATCAGGTGTGAAGTATAAGTTCTGTGGCAAATTAGACCAACAAAAAGCTGAATTTTTGTTGTTAAAGGCTTGATGGATATAAAGACTTTAAGCTTCATATAAAAATACAAAAATAAAATTCAGTGCAAGATCAAAAAACATCAAAAGGATTGTCAACTCTGCATTTGTGATATAATATTATCTTTAGTGCTAACGCCTTTAGGTTAAAAAATAGTCTAGTCACCATTGCAAAAAGCAAGCATAACAGTATTGGAAGAAACAACTTTAACTTTAGTCCCCACACGTGCTGCGTCAATATGATACTGTGGATGAAGGTACACTACAGAACATGAACTAAATTTACAATTTTCAGTTTCAATATCCACCTATGTACAATATAGTGTATTGGCATTAATTTGATATGTATTCCAACACAAACAACAGGTGGTGGAACTGCAAAACAACGTTTGAAAGAGGTCAAGTGGGTGAAGGTTTGCTGTAGAAATACATATTTGAATGCATGACATATTCTTTATCTTGTTTGGTTATGGTTTTATGTGTATATATGAAGAAAGTAAATATGGAAAGTATTTACGGTGAAAAAGGGAATGTTATATTGGAAAATAACTTGCTTACCATTTTTTGTAAATATGACAATTACCATAAAGATAAAAAAATGTCATTCTGATGAGAACAATGTTCACATTTATGCACCTACCACTTTAACAACACAAAGTATACAAAAGAAAAATCAATGATAATTAGCTTTTATTTCTTTGATTAACATAATATATGATATAGAAAAAGTGTAAACTTCAGCAAAATAAAAAAAAGGGCCACAATAATTTTTGGAAGAACTTATAGTTTTAATAGTAAATAAATCTTTGGTGCAAAACAAAAAATATAACAACTTAAATTTGTAGGATGTTCCAAACAGTCCTATTTGTATGAGTTTTCGATGACAATTAATCAATACAGTCATTTAAACTGATATATATTACATAATATAGGAATGACAACTACAATTGAGCATAGTTTATGAATACTATGGCCAACAAACAACAATAGGTTACTAATAAATCAACTATAATTGGCATAGATTTTCCTTCATGAGGATCATAAAATTTATTATGGACACAAATCTACTGGCGTCAAAATTTTAATTTGTCTTGTTAACATCATATTAAGTTCTATTCAATTAAATTCAAAAGTGACCAGTCCAACAACAGGTACAATCTGCAGTAGACATGATAATTGATTTTACTACATTTTGATATGAAGAGAATTCTACTAATCAATGTTGCCTGAAGTGCAAAATGAAAATGGATTTTAATATGGTAAACCCCAAAAGTCAATGTGAAAACATATTTGTTTTTTGTTATCAACAGATAATAGTTGAAATTTTTGTCAATGAATAGTAACTGAAATAAATGGGAATAAAATTATTGATTGAATCTGAAACACTTGTTGAAAAAATGGAGAACAACACAAATGAGAATCAATTAAATGACTAATTTGATATTTATTACGTTTATTTACCCAAAAACATTTTGTTAGCAGTTTTAGAAGTTGCCAAAATAAGCGCATAAATTCAACCAAAGTGCAAAGTTATTAAAGGAAAAAAAAATCATTGACAATTAGCTTTTATTTCTTTGATTAACATAATAATTACATGATATAGAAAAAGAGTAAATTTCAGCAAAATACAAAAAAAAGCCACAATAATTTTCTGATGAACTTATAGTTTTAGTAGTAAATAAATCTTTGGTGCAAAACAAAAAATATAACAGCTTAAATTTGTAGGATATTCCAAATAGTAATCCTATTTGTATGAGTTTCCGATGACTATTAATCAACACAGTCATTTAAACTAACATATATTATATAATATAGGAATGACAGCTACAATTGAGCATAGTTTATGAATATTACGGCTAACAAACAACAATAGGTTACTAATAAATGAACTATAATTGGCATAGATTTTCCTTCATAAGGATCGTAAAATTTATTATAGACATGAATCTACTGGCGTCAAAATTATAATTTGTCTTGTTAACATCATATTAAGTTCTATTCAGTAAAATTCAAAAGTAATCAGTCCTAAAATCAGGTACAATCTGCATTGGACATAATAATTGATTTTACTGCATTTTGATTTGAAGAGAATTTTACTAATCAATGTTGCATGAAGTGCAAAATGAAAATGGATTTTAACATGGTAAACCCCAAAAGTCAATGTGAAAACATATTTGTTTTTTGTTATCAACAGATAATAGTTGAAATTTTTGTCAATGAATAGTAACTGAAATAAATGGGAATAAAATTATTGATTGAATCTGAAACACTTGTTGAAAAAATGGAGAACAACACAAATGAGAATCAATTAAAGGACTAATTTGATATTTATTACGTTTATTTACCCAAAAACATTTTGTTAGCAGTTTTAGAAGTTGCCAAAATGAGCGCATAAATTCAACCAAAGTGCAAAGTTATTGAAGGAAATTATTTAATTTAATTTTCATAATCGAGGCTAGTATAATTACATATGTTGTAATTAGCATTATACGGCATCTAAAGCTTTAATATAAGTAATTATATTAAACGAAAAATATGTAAAAACTAATAAACACAATTTGATTTCTATATGGAGAAATTAACCTTTCCATTAAGCGATATAATATTTGAAGAGCTAATTATTTCACTTATGAGAAGAAGGAAGATGAAGTACGTAGAGAGGCATAAAGATGAAGCAACTCTAAATCCATTTCCTCTCGCTGTAGTAATTAGCGTGTTGAAAATTTAAAAGGTGTGTTACATGAAACAAATTTACATAACATGTATACGTAATCATTCTGTTTGATTATATGTCAATTTAAAGGTGAGTATACGACAAATCGATAAAACAATTAACCGGTGGTTTGGAGTAATTTTTTAATTTGAAGCAAGCAGTGAATAGAATAATTAAATCAAGCTATGACACAATAAATGAGTTACCTTTCATATAAATGTGCATGTTTTTCCTATTTGACAATTAGTATGCAATTATTTAATTTACAGTAATAACTTCACACTGTTTATATTAAATAAAAGATGAAATACATTTTAGGTTAGGAGAAGTAGAAAGACAATGGAGAGAAATGCAATTCCAGCATCTTCGTCATATTAAATATGCAGTAGGAAAAAAAATTAGTTCATCCTTCTTTATATGCTTAACGCTCCTTTATTCATGTGCCTCTGCCAATAATACATATTTAAATATGTCATATTTATATAGTTCGTTTGTTATTATGCATTTCAAAAGTGGGCAAATATTCTTAATACAATATAAATTTAATATTAATGTGTTAATAAATGAAGAAATGCTTTGTAAATTTGACTACTGGCATAACAAATATGGTTAGCAGCAAGAATTACATCAATCAATATAACGCAATTGCGGATGAGGTGACAATCAAAATATCAGGGGATGTGTTTAAATTAGGACGGTGGATTTGTTTTTGCAGGATTAGATCTGAACCACTCTTTGTCTTGTTGTTTGTCCAAGGGGGGAATTTTATTATATAGATATATACATATATTAAAATGCTTTACCAAAATATTTTTTATAATAAATAATATAATTAATTTAAAACTATAGGTATATAAATAGTTAACAAATTTTAAACCATAATTGTTCTTTCTTCAAATTTCAGTAACTTGAGATTTATTTGATGCCCGTAACATCTAGGGTGAACAACGGGATTACATATACTGAATAACGGGAACAATTTACATTAACGATATCCATTCAGTGATAAGCACAAGGCACCCATCACAACTATTTCATCCAAACAATTAATATTATGTCATTTCACTAGTTAACAAATGTCGAGGTTTCAAACTAGCAATTTAATTTCGAATAAAAAGTTTAATGTCGATTCTAAATTAACACTGTATTTAACTTGTATGTTAATTTAAGCAAAAATCAACAATCAATCATACCCAAACAATCAAATTTATTTTATAATTTAGTTTAATAAATATGCGAACAATTCAGTTAATTGTGAGCGAGAAATTCACTCACCTTTGATTTCAAACGAGATTGAAATCCAAAATTTGGCCCAAACTTTACACTCTTAGAATTCATTCAAATGTGAGCCATCACAAAGAGCTCGTCAATATGATTCCAACGCAACAAACCGCGCGTCAAACGGAGTTCGTATGAAAAAGTTATACATGTTACAAGTTATACGAATCTTAATTTGAATTAAACAAAAAATTACTTTCTCACCGCAAATGCCACGTCATCCCTTCTTCTCTCTCTCATACGAACTCAACGGATCAATATTCGCGGCGATTCAATTGAGTATCTATTCTTATTTAAATTGATGAAGATTTAAGGATAATGCCGCCATGTTTTATTTTGGCCAGTGGATTTAGGTTTAAGAAGGGAATGTTGTTATATAGAGCATTTATTTATTTATTTCATGCGTAGAAAACATTAATGTCATTGTCATCTTTCGTACACTGGTTTTGAACATTATATGACAATAATTTTTTTTAACACGTACATACATGCATGCATAAATTTCTATTCACATGTTGCTTTTCTATCTTCATTTGTTACCTTTCTATCCATTTGTTTGTTTTCACACGTATATACAAATTATGCTACATACATGCATGACAATATGACAATAAATTTTGTGTTGTAATTGTAACTTATTTCCAATTTATCACCAATGATTATTTTGCAGTCATTATTTTTAAAATAAGTTAACATTCAATGTATTCTTTTAATTACCATTCTGAATTGATGTTATCATTTACCTACCAATTTATACAAACATAATTTTCAAATATATATATTACAACACAATGTAAAATACACACAAATCCATATATATCCTATGCATTGATTATTTTGCTTCTCATTTAATTATAGGTTATTGTAAAATTTTGCAACATTTGTTAATAACAAAATGCCAGTTACTATCTAATATACAGCTTAGCAACTGCTCTGCTTAATAAAATTGTTGAATTCATTGCAATTATATGTAAATTTCAAATTCATTAATATATATATATATATATATATATATATATATATATGTGTGTGTGTGTGTGTGTGTGTATATATATTTTCTATGTAGTTATTATTTTTCTCATTCCATTATTGGTTGTTGCTATAACTAAAACATCCGTTAGTATCAAAATGTCAGTTACTGTCTAATTAATTGGTAAATATCACTATTAATTAAATTTTGCAGTTTACACACCTTAAATTATTATCAATAACCAAATACAAATTATAGTCACTGAAATTAATTAAATTCTTTCCCTTTAATGCTCATCTCTCTTTTATTAAACTTTTATGTAAATTAAATTACCATTCCAAAATAAATATACCACAATTCACATTTTATTAAAACTATAAATCTATTGTCGTTACAGTTGTTGCAAATTATTATTAACTACCTAGATCAAACCATATTATTTAATTTCTACCACAAAATCTCCAAATTATTTATTTTAACCAAAACTTCCCATAAAATAATTTTAAATTAAATAATTTTGGGTAGTTAAAATAGGGGTTGTTACACTCGTTGTCCATCACATTCGTTACCCTAAACAAATTTCACAAAACAATTAGGACCAAAGATAAGCTAAGTTACATCTAACTTCAAATAAAAATAGGATGATCGAACGAACCTAACCTCCTCGAAATCAATCGTCTCAAACTATAGCAGGAAGGTGCGAGCAAGGGAATTGTGGGTAGCGTGGATCAGGTAGCGGCGACAATGTAGATCAGGTAGCAGCGGCTGCATGGATGCAGGTTGCTGCGGTAAGGGCGAATTGATTTAGGATTTTTTTTTTCCTTTCTAAAACAACATATGAAATGAAGAGAAAACGGGGTAGGGTATGTTTTTATATTTGTTACTCTTGTGGTCCGTATTTTTACAAAGCCGTTGGAATAATTTTGTTGACAAAAATTATATGTAGCATAGAAAAACTGAAAAATAATTGATTTATATAAACAATAATTCATTAAAATAATGTCATATTTCAGACAAAAGCGAATTTTTCATAAAGTTTAATCAGTTTTATTTTCAAGTTTAATCGAGTTTTAAAATTAATGTAAATTTTTTGTTTACCGTAGTGATGGCTTAAATTTAATTTTTCATATTTCGGACTATTAACTTTAGTACGTTAACTTATTAAATTTAATAATTTATTCTTTTTTAAATATACATTTAAAAGATAATTATTATAATTTAAATTATACACACACACGCGCGCACATACACACACACACACATATATAGATATATATGTATATATATGTGTGTGAGTGTGCACGCGCGTGTGTAATTTTATTTCAATTTCGAATGTTCATATCATTTACTGAAAAATTGAATTATGTTTTCAATTTAAACTACAAAATTCAATAACTGTCCGGGTAAATATGGCGTAGGGAAGCTCAAACCTCTTTACAACATAATATGGGTAGGAAACGAGTAGAGAATTCCCTACACCGTCCCTACGTCTTCCATATATTTTCATATTTTCCCTACGCCGTGTTGGGATGACGTAGGGAATTCTGGGTTGGAAAATGATCATTTTTCTTGTAGTGGAATTCTTTTGTAGTGATCCACTCTCTAATCTTATTAGCATGTCTCCTTTCTCTAATTTAGGCTTAATTTAGGGTTTATTTTAGGTTTAATCCAAAACCTTAATTCAAAAAATTGGTTGCTTGTGGATTTGAATTTGATGGTTATGTGATAGTAGTTGACGATAATAGTATTCTAAGTCGATTGAGGGTAAAATTAGTTGATTATACAGTAAATGATGATTATTAATTGTGTATTAATTATCATAATATTGTGTTTGTTGATGTAGATATATTGATAGGTGGTTTGATTTGAATAATAGTGTATATCGTTGATTAACATATTTATTAATAAACTTGTGTGAGTATTTGTTTTAATTTAAAACAATGTTTGTTACAGTGTAGACACAAATTTATGTAGTGTTGATTAATGTAAATGTTGGTATATTGGGATGGGTAATCGTATGTAGTAGTTTTTAATTAATTAACGTGTGTTAGTTATAAGTGTTGGTGCAATTTAAATTTAATAAAATTTAGTTTATTAGAAGTGCTAGCTTTTAATTTTAATCTTAAAAAAAAAATCTATAAATTAAAATTTTGAATAGCTTGCTAAATTTCAAGGTACGTTTTAAATTTTAAAATTTGTTAAGTAAAATATATAAATAGTCGAATGAGTTGTATTTTTTTTTTTTTTGAAATGGGTATAACAACAATAAAATATTCTACAGGAATAGATTGTAGTTAAATGAAATTTAAAACACGTTTTAAATTTTAAATTTAGTTAACAAATATTAGAATAGTTGAATGAGTTATTAAATATGTTGGATAGTTGTTAAAATAGAAATGAATAAATGTGTTTTATTTATTTGAACCCTAGAGATTATTTTTGTCCCCGTTCGACAAGTACTTTATACGATCGTTATATGGATATTTGTTTTTCAACAGAAAGAACATCTGTATTCATTTAATACAATATTTGTTGGATTTGTCCCAGTATTGGACAAGTTACAAACACAATAACGTAATCACATTTTATAAATCATTTCAGTTTAAACGGTTCACAAAATTTCGATGGAACTTCTTTTTGTTCCCTATGTACACGCATTTGTTACTGATACAGTGACTAAAGGGAAATGCAGAGCCGGTCTTGGGATTTGCAATGCCCAGTGCAATCTATAAAATAAATCCCCTTGTTGGAACAATGTGGAACACAGTTCTTAAGCATAAGGAATTGTAATTAAATTTTGTAAACTCAAGACAAAAATTAAGTATAGCTTTTAAGCTTACCACCATTTTCAAAAAGAGTGTGTTTGTGAAACATTCGCTATTTAAAGAACTAACATTACAGACAAGACAAAAATCAAAATAACACAATTTTAATATAAAAATTACCAATAATTCTATATCATAATTTTTTTCATATAGATTAGGCCCATTTTCTATTACATGATCAAAACCAACTCCTGTTTAAAAACCACAAGATTGACCTAAATTAACAATTAAACTTGGTTCAGGTGAAACAACACAATAGTTCAATTTCCAAGTAACCAAAACAACACAATAGTTCAGGTGGAAATGTACAAGGATGTTAATAGGATTCATGTAGACATTAATAGAAAAGGGGAAAAAAAAACATAATATTGTTTACCTAATTTGGGGAGGGATTGTCGCTCAAACAACTCGTCTCATGCGAATTCGCTAAAACTTAAAGACATTTAAAAAAAAATTACCGACTTCATTCCCGATAGTCACCGTAAAACCAAGCTAAATCAGAGAGTACGTACATCACTTTTCAATTTGGAAAAAGGGGAACGCCGCGGCAAACAAAGGGAAATTTATCAGCGTCAAGCGACAATGGTGAGAGTTGCTGAAGCCTTAGAGAAGACGGAGGCTAGAATTTGGCAGTCTTCGTAAGCAAGAAGACGGAATAAACAGGAAACATAGCATTACCATTTTCTCCTGCTAGTGGACTTGTATTCCCTTCCTCTTAGTGCTTGAAGTCAATAGCGCAAAATATGATTTCACACCTGAAATCATTTCCCCCCTTTCTTCTTCTCTCATGTATTATAAAATCAAGCACTTTTTTCTCTTGTTGTTCGTGCGTATGTGATGCCCTTTATGTTGTGCTGCCCCGTGCTTAGGGCCCAGTTTGCACTGGGCCAAAACCGGCTGTGTGGAAATACTACCGAAATTTTGTTGAATTGTTTAATTTGAAATGATTTATAAAATATAATTATGTTATTGTGTTTGTAATGGAAAGTAGGATGACCGGCCATCAAACTAAAAAGACTATAAACTAAAAAAAGTAGTTATTTGAATTTGCTACAATAGTGAAGTATTATAAATGAATCGTACAAGACTTTAATAGAAGTTATAAAATATATTGTAGATGTTAAAATAAAAATTAAAAAATGTGTTTTACTTATGTGAACCCTTACAATCATCAAGATGTTAAAAAGGGAAGCAACCAAGGAGACACCAATCATCAATCAAGTATTTGTGTCACCACAAGAATCGGATTCTAGTGATAATGCCACAAGTCTCGGAGTCACAGTTGCTCACCTCCGTTGAATATCTGGTAGTTCGTCGTCGTCATCACATTAGTCGTCCGTCGTATAAGTCGACCATTAGTTGTCGGCGTCACATAAGTCGACCGTGATTGCAACAATGTCGTAGCACGTCAAGATAGAATCCAAGGACAAATTAGAAAAGGGATTACTGGAAACCACCTCACCAGTAGCCTTATTCTCGGCCCTCCTTTTCGAAGCTTTGAGCCATCATCATCTAGTGGGAAGAACACTAGCATGGGGTGTAATGGTGCAAGCATGGTAGAGATAGAGGTTTGACATGCTCATGACTAGGGCACTAACTACTAACTGGTTGTAACGGGCAACTAGCCCACTCAAGAAATTACACAGAAGAAAAATTTGAAAAAAAAAAAGGTTGAAATAAAAGCACAAAATTAGCAGATAAATCGAAGAGTGTGCATGGATCGGCTTAATACGGTTTCGAGTGCAAACTCTATCCACACTGCATCAAACAGTTAATCAAAAATATTATAATAAAACTATAGCTTCTTTATGACAACGATTAATAGTAGTATAACAATAATATATGTTAAAATTAGAAGATACACCGTTAGAATCTAAATTGAGATAAGAAGTAGTTATATTTTTATCATAAGATTACTAATGTAGATATTCAGTTTGATCAGATCTAATAGATTGGTTCGTTCATTCTAACCGCAACCGAACCGTATCGATGGATTATTTGTTTTAGTTAGAATATTCAATTCGGATTTCTGTACCATATTGAATGTCTGGTATGGAGGGCTTCTGTATGGGAATACTATTTATGCCCACCACCAGATAAATCTTGGTCTTCCAAATCATTTGGTCGATCTTCCACTCATTATCCCAATAAAAATTCAAAATTAATTCATATAAACCCTGACATGTGTTTCTTCCATCTGCTCACAGGCTTAACAGGCTAACAAATCTTCCATATTCTTCCAAGTGCTCTCAATTCATCGGTTCCCGATCTGTTCGCTAACACATGAGTATGCTATATTCTTGACTTTTTAACGCATGCTTTTATGCCTTCTTCTCTTTTGGTTGTGAATATGGTTTTTAAGTAGATGTAAACAGTTGTTTAGCGTACTGGAATTGCTGGTATTTGGACATAACATAAATGTGCAGTGTTTTAACTGGTCTATATTTGATCACTCATGTCATATGAACTTTCAAACATGTTTCTGAGTTTAAGAAGATGTTCCAGATAGTTACGTCCTTGCTCTTGAGAAGTGGGATGGATCAGACTTAACGAGGACAGGTTTGTGACTGAAAATGAAGCATTGATGTTCAAATGATGTTCATACTAGATAGTTACAGTTTATACGTAACTATCTCATATCCAGATAGTTACAGTCTATATTTAATAGAACTAGATACTAACCGGCCCAAGAGATTATTATTGGCTTGATTAGCCCGTCGGAAAGATTAGACGGGTTGGGCTTTGAGTATGCTCAAATGATGTTCATACTTCGTATCATATGAACTTTCAAACATGTTTCTGAGTTTAAGAAGATGTTCCAGATAGTTACAGTTTATACGTAACTATCTCATATTCAAATTCAATTGCTATTTTACTGGTTTGTTTGTTTTAGTGTATAAACTATAAAGCATTGATGTTGGTAATCAGGTGTTCTGTTACGGTGCAACTTTTCATATTAGTATCTTCCTTATATTTTATTCTGGTATCTATTATTTTGCTAAACTTAGGTTGACAAGTTTGATTGTTGGTGATGTATTATATATATTTGAATTGGACTAGGCACACTATATTCAAACATATCAAATTCTCTACCTTTAAAATTTGATTCTGTAAAGTTCTGGTAGTAAATTTCAAGTATTTGTTTTTTCCATTTTAATAGTAGTGGTGCACTTTGTTATTTAAATTTGTGTTTTTTGCCGATAAGTTTAGGATTTTCATTTCTCCTTTTCTTTTACTTCATCTTTTTTTTTTCATTAGTAATAGTCTTAATTATTACCATATATATTTAATTAACATTCATTAGTAATAGTCTTATTACCATGTTTTACATGTTTAAATCAATGTTTTTTCAAAATTAAATACCATTTTATAGAGTAAAAAATGGAGTGGAGGCAGCCTCATTCTCCTTCTTTAAAAGTAAGATTTGTTCTCTGAAAATTCTGAGAGCCCATATTATGAAGAGAATCCCTCATCTCCGTCAATTTATTTTATTTGCACTTTTATCTACAGTTAGTTGCTTTGGGACTGCAAGATCTTGGAGAAAGAACGACTGACCTAGAAAAGAAAAGTGATACAATATTTTTTTAACCAATTTCATTTCATTTTCTTTTGTTTGGTTTTTGCCCATTGATCCTAACAAAAAATCAGTAGAAACAAAAAACTACATGGCAGGTACCCATTTTTGCAACGAGAACATATAGCTGGAAATGAAAGAAGGATGCATGAGTCATTTATTGCATAATGTACACAACTCATGTACGTCCACCCTGCGTTTAGGTATGGGACAGGGATATATTTCACACGCATTTTGAGAATTTGTGTACTCATGTGTCACTGATTTAGACCTAAGTGAAAGCAACATTGATGCAGCGATCATCCATTAGTTTGAAGAACATATTATTTTCATGTGTGCTGTTTTTTATTGCAGCCACAAATTATCAAAAATTGTCAATGAAAAATGAATGGACCCTATTGAATGAAATGAACACACATACACCATGAATCTGTGATAGGAACTCATGTGTACCGGTTCACCAACCGAATCATAAAAAAGATCATTGAAAAATAGACATTCTAGGCAATTATATATTCATATTGCTAAATTTTGTCTTCCATACATGAAATAATAGTAAGTCCCTATCTTAAGTCTTAACCCACTAAATCACTGTAAATAGCACGCTTCTATATATATATAACTTTCTTATGTACAAAGTATAAACATGAATTGTGTTATGCATGGACACACATGCAGTGAATCATATGACTCATAGCTACTAAAATACAAGAATTATTTAATTAACAATATGCACGGTCTGTGCAGAAACAAAAAAAAAGGGTTAGGTACAAGATAAGGATTTCTCGGGATCATTTTTTAGTGCACGGCCCTGATTTAAACTCAACTGAAAGCAAAGTTGATGGGGCCATTTTGTCCTGTTAGTTTGGAGAACAGTCTCTTCTGTTTTTTCACATGTGGACTTTATACGTTTCTTATTAATGGGCGAAAATAACGTGGTTTTAAATTTTTTGAAGTTGGATTAGATCGATGTCTACAATAATTCAAATCAAGTTTGTGGCTGTCTTACTTCCTTTTTCACTTTCCATTCTCATGAATTTTAATGTGACTGTTTATTGAACTTCACCGATAAATGTTTATCTTCAATAGTAGTTTTAATAACTTTAGTGTGATACGTAGTAATTTATCGAAAATGCTCTATATATACTAGTATAACCACAAAACGATGGTAAACTGACCGTTAAGGTATATAGTACAAAATAAAAAAATATTTGATAATTTTTATTTTAACTATGACTTTAATAAAAAAAATATCTACATTTTTTAGAAGAAAATGAAATTAATTGAAAAGATGCAAATCTAAGTACATCTTCATTAAAACTAAATCAAACCATGCAAACTTTTGCTATGGAATGATTCTGAGCTCATCTTCATTAAAACTAAATCAAACCATGCAAGATAAATTGATTTATTTGGTTTAGCTTCTAACCTTGAAAATTTTCAGCTTATACTTATGAAACAAGAGTAAAGAAATGATAGCAACCAAAAAGTTTGAAACAAAGTAAGACATATTTATATTGTTTGATTTTGCCGTTATATGAGAAAAAATTGATAAAATAGTTTACATCATTAAGAAACCAGCCACCTCTAGCACATGTCAAAACCATAAAATAAAAATTACAACGTAGAAAAAATTGATAAAATAGTTTATATCATGTCAAAACCAAGCACCTCTAGCACATGTCAAAACCAAGCACCTCTAGCACATGTACAATACAGCTTCATTGGCCGTGAGACTGTAAATGGCCTCAAAGGCCCCCCTTTCTTCCTTTCCTCTTCCCGTTAACTAATCTAACCACTTTCCCCTATTTCATCTCCACTATCTCTTCAACTCGCTACTCTTCACGGGCCTTTGTTTACGTCATGCATGGTAACACCGCTAACCACAAATCAACTTCAGATCCAAGCTATTCTCCATGAAATCGTTCAAAGTTCTGGTTTTCCCTTTTCTTCAACCTCATCGCAACCGCAGCTAACCCTAGGCAAGCCTTATGTCTTCGATTTCAATCTGTACGCCGTTGATTACTTCAGGCAACTGCAAGTTTTCATCTTTCTGGAACTTGTTATTCAACTGGTATAAACGGATATGGTTTGAAATTTGCCACTAACGCAGTGACGACTGGTAAGCAGCAACTCTTAACAGTTTACATGATTTCGCGTTTCGACTATTCAGTCTGTGATGGTCCTTGTTGCTGTTTGGTCTTCAATGTTTGCGGGTTACAGACTTGTTAGTAGAGTTGAAGTCGGTTAGGGTTATCTGTGTTTGGTAGTGTTTGTGGTGTTTGGTTATATTTTGAATCTAGAGCTTTGAACTTTAATATGTCATGGTTTTTGCTGCTGCATTTGGACTACTCCTGTTTAGTTAGCATATAGTGGCCTGCTGTTTGTATGGGTAGGTTACCACATCGGTCGAAGGCAAAACATGAGACACATTTGCGCTAACCCTTGTCAACGAATTTTGGTGATAATTTCCCTTCTTGTGCAAAAGTGGGGTATTGTGTTGCTAGTCGTTCAGCTATTACGTGTTTGGGCGATTTCCTTTCTATGGAGCTTTATGGCACGACATGAGCTTGGCGCTCTGGAACCACTTTGGTCATCGGTCTCATGGTGATTCTGGTGATGCATCTGCACTCAACTTTGCTATTGTCATCAACGTGCCCTCCCCTTTTTCCTCCCAGTCGCACGTTTGTTACTCTTTTGGGAATTGTTCATGTTAATTCCCACTACGGAGTAGTAACCAAGAAACATGCCTGCTCAATATAGTCGAATGGTGACGCAAGCCTTAGATGCTCCAGATATTTTGTACAGTTATAATTTTTCTTTTTGTGTATCCAGTATGTAATTATCTTCTACCGAGGCATGTAATTGTTTCTCTTCCAGCGCGAAGAGACAGGTCATAGACTGATGTAAACATAGTAGTCTAGTAAATGTACTAACTCCTGACCTATAATTTAGTTTAGATACTCTGTGGACGACACACATTAAATGTCGTAGACGGTGCACGGTTCACCTTAAAAACCGATTAGTTAATTGTAACCACAATCACATGTACTATATGTATTTTTATTATTGGTTATAATAAAAAAAGTGTTACGGATCACTATAAAAACCGATTGGTCTTGGCAAAAAAAAAAAAAAAAAAAAAAAAAAACCTGCTTTGGTGTATGATCAGATCAACAAAGTATAAAATTATTTGGATATTAATGGAAAGAACTTATACAGTTGAGGATAAAAATTGGACATGGGATAACAAAGTCTACTCAAAGATCTCGTTTCAACAAAGGTCGCAGCAATCGTGCATATCAATAGCTTGAAGTTCGAAAGAGAACCAGCTGCATGCTATAACACAGTCTAATAACTAAACAATATCCATAATGAGAGGGTTCCATCCAAGTTATAATTTCCACAAGCATCCTCCAGCTTTTTTTTAGAGATCCCCTTATTAGGGGTGTGAACGGATCGAACCCGACCGCACAGAGGTGTGTCCTAATCCTGTCCTAAAAAAGATTCAGACGGACATGGACCGCAAACCATATAGCCTCGGACCGAGCCGAACAATGGACTGTCATATCCGATATAGGCTTGGATAATAGAAAAACATCGAACATTTCATATCAGACCGAATACCGGTGTGTTCTAGTTCTGTCCTATAAGAGAATCGTACAAACACGAAACAGACACCGTATAGCATTGGACCGAGCCAGAAAACAGACTGTCCTATCCAATATACAGCTCTACCCTTGATGCAACTTTTTGCAAATGAATTTATGTGTTTCAATCCATACTGAGTTAAGGTTCCACAGTTTGGTTCATATAATCTAATTTGCATAAATATTCTCAATGGAAATGTGCAAGCATAAATAATGATGAAAATCAAGGTAAGATTGAGAATTTAAGTATATACCATATATTTTAGGTCGCTCCTGTCTTCAACGATAGAGTGACCAGGTGTAGAAAATGCAATGATAACTGAACCATTTTCGAACTTCAATATAAGTTTACCTATTAACTCAACGCTTCTATCAATATGTGCTCGGTGCTCCAATAATATTTAAATTTGTAGTTGAGAAAATTTATTCAATACATAATTGTACATTTACTACGCTTATTGAACCCCCAATTACAATCCTAAAGTTTTCCAAGAAAAATAAAAATGAATCAATGGGAAAAAGAACCAAGTTTTAATTTCAGATATAAATTGTTTAATTATCATAAAATTTCAAAGTATGTACAAATGTTAAATTATAGCAACTTGGACATATGATTTACAATTTAAATCCTGTTTGATTTAAAATTTAAACTTTAGGATTTGTTATTTGGATCGTGTTTTGAAATCATTGGTCCATCGATCTCAATCAGGTAAAACTTTAATTATATATACCTCCTAGTTTGTTATTGAGAAAATTCAATTCATTTTTGACAGTGAACTTTTCACCTCCTACCGTTAAAGGATCACTAATTTATTGCTAGCAAAATGCTGCAAATACACTTTCTTAGAGTAAAGTCTTTTTTGCTCTTCCACATGTGGCTTTTACACGTTTCTTATTAATAAAACTTCAAGTTTGTGGACGATGGAAAATTTATAAGCGAAAACAACGTGGTTTTCAAACTTGTGAAGTTGGATTAGGTCAATGCCTACAACAATTAAAATCAAGTTTGTGGTTGTCTTACTTATGACTTTCATTTCCAACAAATTTTCATTCATTTTAATGGGATTATTTATTGAAATCCACCATCATGACAAATGCTTATCTTTAATAATAGTTGTAATAATTTTAGTGTCATGCTTTTTTGACGTAAACGTGATCTGTCGATCGAAAATGCCCTATATGTATTATAAATCTTAATATTACTAAAATATAGAATTATTCAATAAATTTTATTTACAGACTCAATATGTCAATCTACAAATATTATCGGGTCAATAATATCGCTTAAAAATAGAATCTTATACCTAAACTTTTTTACCAATTCAGAACATCCCAAAAATATTAACAAGTCTTAATAATGCTTAAAAGTAAAATATAACTAATATCTTTATATACAAATTCATTTTTATTAATTAATAACAGAAATGAAATACAAATTTAAAATCATAAGATATTGCAACATTAAAATAATTAAATAAATAAGAACGCATTATTTTAACATCCAAATATATGTGTAAATCGTTGGCGTTTTGTTGCTATTTTTTTATGTTTGTTTATGGCACAATAATTAGGCGTTGATATGCATATATATATATATATATATATATATATATATATATATATATATATATATATTGTAGTGCAAAATCAGAGATTTGGGCAACGGAATACGAATTAACCCAATGATCTAGTCTGTCAACAATTTCAACAACGCCAAAAATAAAAACAAGTGGCACAAATTTATAGAGAGAACAAAAATAGAGGAAGAGCACACCAATTTTTAACGTGGTTCGGCTTTGCCTACGTCCACGGAGACCCAACAACCTTATTTCTCAGTGAAGAAATGAGTACAACAGATTACAATAGAGAGAAGACTAATGGTGGATTATTCTTTTTTTTTTTTCATACAATAACATGACCCCTAATTATATAGGGATTTCTTGGAGATAAAGAATAGAAGTTTCTAGGACATGAAGAAAAATAAATATCTTCCTTGATTTGATTGAAGCATAAATGGATGGCATAATTATGGTCTCAATCTCTTTCCCTTTCTTCATCAATTGATTGATTGGCCTATTAATTATTTTTCTTCCAAAAAAAATCTTCCTCTTATCCCTTTCCATAAACAAGCCAATTAATTGATTGACAATCAATCAATTTCTTTCCTTCTCCACTAATATTTGAATCATTAATTTCAACACTCCACCTTGATTCAAATATGGCAATCTTTCTTCATTAACTCATCTTCAACAATCAACATAGAAGTTGTTGGGCCCAACGCCCCATGGCGCTCAAGTAACAGGAAGCAAACTGATCAAGTTTGAGCAATGCTCAAACTTGTCCTTTGGAAGTGACTTGGTCATCATATCTGAAGGATTATCTGAAGTACCCACCTTCAATAATTTGTTCTTGCTTCGTTCTTCCTCAAGCATAAGAAAGAAGCCTCTAACATCAATGTGCTTCGTCCGTGAACTATAAGCCTGATTCTCAACAAGATGAATCGCACTCTGACTATCTGAAAATAGCTCCACTGTCCGCTGCTCCATTGAAAGATCATCCAACAACTGAAGTAAGTACAATCCTTCCTTTGTTGCTTCCACAATCGACATTAACTCTGCTTCGGTAGTCGACAAAGCTACGATTGACTGCAACTTTGATCTCCACGAAATCGGGCCTATGCCAAGTGTAAAAACATAGCCCGACACCGACTTCCGTCCATCTCTATCCCCAGCATAATCTGAATCACAGTATCCTCTAAGAGAGATGTCTCCATCTACTCCACCATATAACAAGCCAACTGAAGAAGTGCCACGAAGATATCTGAGTATCCACTTCACTGCTTGCCAATGCTCTTTACCTGGGTTAGACATATATCGACTGACAACACCAACTGCATGAGCTAAATCAGGCCTTGTGCATACCATAGCATACATAAGGCTTCCAACCGCACTAGAATAAGGAATATTACACATATCCCTTTTGTCTTCATCCGATGTGGGACACATATCTTTGGATAGCTTGAATTGAGAGCCTAATGGAGTAGCCACCGGTTTAGCATTCTCCATACCAAATCGAGATAGGACTTTCTCGATGTATTGAGTTTGAGTGAGCCTCAAAACTCTTTGCTTTCTATCCCTCTGAATATTCATCCCCAAAATTCTTTGTGCATTTCCCAAATCTTTCATCTCAAATTCCTTACTGAGCTCCATTTTCAACTCCGAAATTTTTGACATACTCTTAGAAGCTATCAACATATCATCAACATAAAGTAACAAATAGATGATATCATCATTACAATTTTTAAAATAGACACATTGGTCCTTAAAGCTTCTAGAGTAACCATGTGAGATCATAAACTTATCAAATTTCTTATACCACTGTCTAGGAGACTGTTTTACGCCATAAAGAGATTTGTTAAGTTTACAAACATGACCTGGCCTGCTGCTATCAATGAACCCTTCTGGCTGCTGTAGGTAAATGTCCTCCTCAAGATCACCATGCAAGAATGCTGTCTTGACATCTAGTTGTTCCAACTCCATGTCAAAGTGAGCAACCAATGCCAAAAGAATGCGAATGGAAGTATGTCTAACGACTGGAGAAAAAATATCATGAAACTCTACATCTTTCTTCTGAACATAACCCTTCGCCACTAATCTTGCTTTGTACCTCAAGTCACCATTGCCGCCATCTTTCACCTTATAGATCCATTTACATCCAATTGCTCTCTTGCCGGAAGGAAGTGACACTAAATCCCAAGTGTGATTTTTGTGCAAAGACTCAATCTCCTCCTCCATTGCTACTAGCCAACTGGAGCTATCAACTGAACTAATGGCATCTTTGTAGTCTCTTGGTTCATCATGAAATATGCTTAATGCATAAGCTGCCATGTCATCAAAGTCAATATCTTCAATGCTTAATCCCACAAAATCATCAAGCCATGTAGGTCTTTTCTTCTCTCTCGTTGGTCGAGTTTGAATTTGAGCTCCACCTTGAGATTGATCTTCTATCTCTTCCCTATCAACCACGGTGTCATCTGAATCACCATTTTTACTTGTATGGAAGTCTGATGATCTGCCTTGTGTTTGGTATTCTGAATTTGTCCTCTCAACATCATCATTAACTGAAGAAGAAGGCTCCACCTTCAACATAGCCTTCTCATCAAATGTAACATGCCTGCTAGTAACAATTTTCTGGGTAGTAGGACACCACATCCTATAACCCTTAATTCCTTTCTTATAACCAAGAAAAATACACTTGCGCGATCTTGGATCCAACTTCCCTTTGCTCTCATGCACATAAGCTGGACAACCAAACACTCTGAGAAAGGAATATGATACAGGCCCTCCCTTCCATACTTCTTCAGGAATCTTCATATCTATGGCGGTAGAAGGTGTGCGGTTGATAAGGAAAACCGCCGTAGATAATGCTTCTGCCCAAAATCTCTTATTTAATCCTGCAGTCAGCCGTAAGCAACGAGTTCTTTCCAACAAAGTCCGATTCATTCTCTCTGCAACCCCATTTGACTGAGGGTCTCCTGGTGTGGTGTAGTGTCTTTTGATTCCCTCGGACTCACAAAATTTGATGAATTTTTGAGAAGTGAATTCACCACCATTATCTGAACGAAGAACCTTCACTTTCTTTCCAGACTGCTTCTCAACAAGAGATTTCCAACTTTGAAACCTATCAAAAGTTTCATCTTTGGACTTCATAAAGTAAACCCATACTTTTCTAGAAAAATCATCAACAAATGAAACGAAATACCTGGCTCCTCCATAAGATAGGCATGGCGCGGGGCCCCAAACATCAGTATGAACATACTCTAAAACATCTTTAGACTTATGCTCTGCAATGCCAAAAGAAACCTTCGTCTGCTTTCCAAGTACACTTCCTTCACAAAAGTCAAGTTTTGAATGATGAACACCGTCAATCAAGCCTCGCTTTCTCAATACTTCTAAACTGCGCTCTCCAATGTGGCCCATACGAAAATGCCACAATCTGGTAGAATCGGAATCAACTGAATCAGTAACTGAAGCAGACTCCACAACAGCAGTTGTACCCTTCAGCAAATACAGATTTCCAGCTTTTACCCCTTTCATCACTATCAATGAGCCATTTGTAATTTTTAATGAATCTTTTTCTATTACACACTTTAAGCCAAAATTGCACAATGCTCCAATGGAGATCAAGCTACGCCTTAAATCAGGCACATGCCTGACATCACATAAAGTGCGAACAACACCATCAAACATCCTGATTTTTACTGTTCCAATACCAATCATGCGACAAGCAGCATTATTTCCCATGAGAACCTCTCCTCCATCAAACTGACGATAAGTGGAAAAAACGTGCCTATCCGGTGTCATGTGATAGGATGCACCCGAGTCAATAATCCACATAGTGCTCTTCATAGGAGAGGCAGAGGCTGTAAAAATGCCAGGATCATTATCTGAATCTGATGTCTCCGCCGTAGATGCTGAAGCCTTCTGGGGAACAGCTTTGTTTTTATTCTCCAACTTGGGGCAATTTGCAATATAATGTCCAGGTTTTCTGCAATAATGACAAACTCCCTTCCGAGCTCCTCTTGACTGAGATCTGGACTTAGCTCTGTCTCCACCATATTTGGGTCTACTTTGACTTCTTCCTCTCTGTGCAACAAGGCTTTCAGAATCATTCTCCATGCTCATGCTTGCCAACTTTCCTCTCAACATCTCATTATGCAAATTTGTCTTCACATCCTCCAAGCAAATAGACGAACGCCCATAGATCATAGAGTTAACAAAAGTGTTATACTCTGCAGGCAAAGAACATAAAAGAATAACAGCTTGCGCCTCATCCTCAATCTTTACATCAGCTGCTCGAAGATTCATGACAAGTGTGTTGAGGGCATCTATATGAGCAAATACATCTGTTCCAGGCCTCATTTTGAAAGAATAAAGTTGTTGCTGTAAGATGATGCGGTTGGTGAGAGACTTGTCGTAGAACTTTCTTTGAAGAGCATCCCACAATTCCTTAGCAGTTTTCACATGAGAAAACTCTCTAAGTACTTCGTCAGAAAGGCTAAGTTGGATGGTAGTAAGAGCATCCTCTTCCAATTCTTCTAACTCTTCAGGTGGTAATTTCTTCAATTTCTCTGGATCTGAGACAACTTTAAATGTCCTCTCTTTCTTCAACACCGCTTCCATCTTCATCTTCCATGTGCCAAAATCCCCCTTTCCATCAAATCTAGCAACTCCATAATTTGTAGCGCTTCTACCACCGTTATTCTTTACGGAATTTGACATGGTTGAAAAAGTCTTTGAACAGGACGACTGGCTCTGATACCAATCTGTAGTGCAAAATCAGAGGTTTGGGCAGCGGAATACGAATTAACCCAATGATCTAGTCTGTCAACAATTTCAACAACGCCAAAAATAGAAACAAGTGGCACAAATTTATAGAGAGAACAAAAATAGAGGAAAGAGCACACCAATTTTTAACGTGGTTCGGCTTTGCCTACGTCCACGGAGACCCAACAACCTTATTTCTCAGTGAAGAAATGAGTACAACAGATTACAATAGAGAGAAGACTAATGGTTGATTATTCTTTTTTTTTTCATACAATAACATGACCCCTAATTATATAGGGATTTCTTGGAGATAAAGAATAGAAGTTTCTAGGACATGAAGAAAAATAAATATCTTCCTTGATTTGATTGGAGCATAAATGGATGGCATAATTATGGTCTCAATCTCTTTCCCTTTCTTCATCAATTGATTGATTGGCCTATTAATTATTTTTCTTCCAAAAAAAATCTTCCTCTTATCCCTTTCCATAATCAAGCCAATTAATTGATTGACAATCAATCAATTTCTTTCCTTCTCCACTAATATTTGAATCATTAATTTCAACATATATATATATATATATATATATATATATATATATAGAGAGAGAGAGAGAGAGAGAGAGAGAGAGAGAGGAAGAGAGATAATCAAGAGCACCCCAAATAGTGCAACACCCTTTTAGCCCCATGATTTCCACCACACATTTCTGTTTCTCTCTCCTCCCACTAACTCTCTCTCTCCCAAATAACTTTTTTTAATAAAATATGTGGCCATAAATGGGGTGCATCTGGGGTGATCTCAAATAGGGGTGCCATGGAACCCTCCTCATATATATATATATATATATTGAAAATTATATATATATATATATATATATATATATATATATATATATATAAAGCGTTTGGTTGCACGCCAAAAATAGAGCATCCCAGATGGCCCCTGATTTCCTCCTTTCATTAATATTAAAGAAAGTGAGTGAGAGGTGAGAGAATGAGTGGAAGAAGAGAGGGAGGAAATGTGTGGTGGAAAAGTGGTAGGCTAAAGGGATGCTAATTTTTTGGAGTGCCATTGAACCTGCCTCTCTCTCTCTATATATATACACATATATGTATATATGTATATATAAACACACACACACATATATATATAAACATATATATATGTATATACGTATGTATGTATATGTAGTATGTATGTATGTATGTATAAATGTGTGTGTTTTAGACGCATGTATGTATGTGTGTGTGTGTGTGTGTATATATATATATATAAACAATGGAAAATAGACACAAGGACAAACTTTGAAAAAGAAAATAGTTTAAAGGACAAGTTTTATTTTTAGGCTGAAAGACAAACTTTCAAAAAAATTAGGATAAAGCACATTGCTAACACTAAAGGAAAAAAAAAATCAATTTTCTATACATAATTTCGTACGCCAAAATACAGGGAGTAGAGAAGGCGTAGGAAATAAGTAACGACATAGGAAAGTCGTAGAAAATTTCCTACGCCTTTCTTACATCAACCATAATATGCAGAAAATTAATTAAGGTGTATAAAAATCATAGGAAATTCGCTACCTTAAAATTATCGTCGTAGCGAGTGGATAGTCTCCTACGTCATTCCAACGTCTATGATATTTTTCTACAAATTCACACTGCCGTAGTAATGGAGTAGAATAGTTCCATATGATAATGATATCCACCGTGGATTATTTATACATACACAATGTACAGTAGTTATTGGATCATATTTTTGATCCAAGTGATAATGATATCCACTATGGATCTAGGTAGCAATCCAAGAATAATATACATTGAATGACTCTGATCCATTGGGTGCGTACCCTTGTGCGTCTAGGATTTACTTTTCATTTGTTACGTTGAAAGAAGCCTGCAAAACCTCTATCGCCTTGATCTTCTTTTAGAAGTACCTTTTCCCCAAATTGAAATCCCCTCTTGTTCTTGATTAAACTTTTCTACCCATGAATTCACGACCCTAGATGATTACCTGCATCTCTTCTTGATTTCTCCATACATCAACTTTTGTTCCCCATTTAATATATATTCCTTTTTTTTCTTCAGATTATGGGCAGTGATGGAACGACCATGGGATGAAGGTATGTGGCATGCACATCTAAAAATAGAGGAGGACTAGGTAGAGTATTTTTATACTGAAATTGATTTGTTGCCTTGATTTATTCTTTCATTTCTAGTTTAAAGAATTGTTTTGATTTCATGATATATTTATCCATACTGTAACAACCCGAATTCCGACAGATCGATTTTTTTTTTTAAATTCTAATCTGTCGAAATACGTGTTGGTTTGTCTGGTATCTTGCAGAAAAGACAGAAATAATAAACATATCAGAGCTCAGAAAACATCTCACAGCGGAATGGAATAAAATATAATATAATTAAATATAGCCTTGCCCAGACAATAATACTATCGAACCAGTATTCAAAGCTATCATATCTCTGCCACAAATCTAACGTTTGAGTATGTTATGAGGAGGGGGTCAGAACACAAGTTCTGGTGACTGGATTTAAACTACACATTCTGGATAAAGCTACATACACCGTTCAGTTACATTTTCTTATTCATTAAGTTATAGGTGTTAATAAAACTCAAGGCTTACACACACGTTGTATCCATCTACTCCCCAATAGATTAACCTAATACAATATACATATAGCTACCCCAATATTAAGGTACTCCCCATGGTACCCCACTCGCACGGTCTCCGCCGTAACGCCATAGAAATTTGCGCAGTCTCTCATCCTATGCCGGAACGACATATAGATCTCTTCATAAAAACACTATGTTCGACATAGAATCGTCGTCGCCATGCTACGTAAGCGTACACACATCCACCTTTGGATCATTCGATCGAATCAGATTCCATTATAGAATAATTCCCTAGAGTCTACAATACACCAGCCGGAGCAGACATGCATGTATCTGGACTTTCTCACGTACGTATCGCTAATCGTACTCGATGCCTCAACCTTGATGATACACCATCCGGATATGCATGTATGCGCACGTACTATCTACTGTGCACTGAGTTTTGTAACATGGCTATATCGGATACACAGAACTCGGTTGGGAGCCTTTTCAGATATCTGTATACACATATGCTGTGGTCTACATTTTCACGGTGGTTATGGTCCCACCCTACCCCTCCCTCAACTAGTGAAAGGCCAACAAATATGAGAGCTAGTGACGTTCCCCTAACAAATAATCTACATCCAAATTGGCATGTCCCGCAACCAAATCCTCGATAGTAAAAGGTCAAGGGTCTTTTGGTTTGACTCTCCGCCTTTCCGCATCACGCTGACTGTCGATGACCGGTACCCGCCTAGTCACAAGGCACCAGATTCGTCGAATCACCTAAGCCACCCTACATCCTTCTGATTGCCCACTACCATGGTAATCAAGATATACTCACCAGGTAGTAACGTGCAGACCCAAGCTCCGCGAGCATAACCTAAATGATGCCACCGCACAGAGGACTACCAAGAGTACCCCCCACGTGCCAAGAAGCTGCATGCTTCCCCTTCCAGTTCTTCAGAGGCAACATAATATCAACAGAACAACAGGTAGAGCAGGTTGAATAATCAGATGGGCATGCGCTCCCCTCGTCTCTCATGAAACCACGATGATCTACCCCGTTGGGTTCTTCACTTTCAGACATATGGACTGGTCCAAGCGCCTCAGGTTAACATGTTATTAGGCCCTATGTCCTAACGTTTAATTACGCGCTTGCTCTTCCTCATTAGATTTCTAGTTAACTTGGTTATTTAAAATCATATTAACTTCTTATTTAGGTTACCAAGTTCTTTTTGCTTATTAATTTCAGTTATATAACTTACCCCATTTAAGTTCATTAATAAGCCTTTAACATGTTATTCTTATCAACAAATTTCAGATTCTCAGGTTTTCAGGCAACATGTTCTTCTTATCAGTAGGATTCAGATTCTCAGGTTTACAGCTTACTTAATGCATAATTAAGTACAACTTATTGTATTTCATAAGTTTTCCCTTCTTTTCTGTACTTATTACAAACAGCAGGTTTTAGGTTTCCCGACTTATAGATTACTTAATTTGAAATTAAGCACACCTTATCTCATTACATAAGTTATCTCATTTTCTCTATCGTTTATTATAACCTAAGTTATAATTTCCACTTATCTCTAGGACAAGCCTACCTACTATCTTTCCTTTTCCCTTTTCAGGTTTATTCATAATAAGTTACTATCATTCCTCATTCATTTTAACATTTATACAGTTGTAACATTCATTCATTTCCAATAATTACAATTAATGCTATTTATTTCTAGCCTGTTATATACATATATCAATATATATGTTTATGCACCAGACCTCTCACATAAAGCCGACTACTTGTGGATGCTGGATTTGACAGGCGGTTCCGGGCAGACTTCTATAACAAGTTGAACTTAACCCCGTGTCTTAGCACAGTATGTTTATGCACCAGACCTCTCACATTAAATTAACCACTTATGAATGTTGGATTTGTTGGGCGGTTCTGGGAAGACTTCTACTACAAGTTGAATTTAACCTCGTGTCCAAGTGCGGTTACAATTTTCTATTTACAGTAAACTTAGGCATATTCATTCTTCCAAATTTTACTGTAATTCTTATTTACAATCTTTTGGCATAATAATAATCTTAAACAAATATTCATGTTCATTGTAAATTCCATAATTACGGCATTTACAGTAACTTCCAACTCAGATAGATGATTAATGGAAATAGACTTTATACAGCAGAAATGTTCTCAGTTCCGGTTTCAAGATTATAATACTGTAGAAGTTTCATCATTTATACGAAGGATACTGTTAACCCTCTTTTTGGTAAAAGAAGCAGTGGGCCAAATCGAAGCCCAAACGCACAACCAATCGAGTTAGATAGATCGCATTCCAGGAAGCCCCGTAGAAGCTTGGGCCAAAGTAGTCGCATATCGGGCCAATCAAGTCGATATCTCACCTCGGAAGACTCGCTCTCCCAGTCAACCGAGAGAACCGCTCTCGCACAAAGCGTATCGACCGAGTATTTCGGAACTACATGAAATATCCAGTTGAGTTATTCAAATACTTGGCCCGACTCTCAAGGAAGAAAAAGCGGTCAACCACATCCGGACAAGGCTCTACTTTTGATATACCTCACCGTGGATGCCACGTCGGCCACAACTTCCGAGGATACTATTTATGAATAGTGGAATCAGTCTTCAGCCGCTATTCTAACCAAGTGATGGATTCCACGTGTCCAAGTTTTCCCGGAAAGGCCGGGCCACATCACAACAACCCAAGCTGCTATCACCGCCTATAAATACCTCGAAGCTTAAAGAGAAAAAGGAGGATTTTCTAACCTTTCTTTCTTGGGCTCATACTACTTCCCCTTCCCAGCTTTGGCGCGCCAGGAAGGGGGGATTTGCCTTAATCGATGGCAAACAAACGAAAGAAAAATACAACATCCTCTCGTCCCGCAAACACCAATATTGCTGATACAATGCTACATAAGCCAGTCATGAAGTTTCCTCTCATGAAGATATGTCTCGATTTCTTACCCAGGACTACATGAATAAAATCATGGTCGAGTTCAGAGACCATATGACATCTTAGGATAAACTCCTCGAACGACAGTAGCAGTTGATGGATCACCTTCTCGGTCGACTAGAGACAGGATTGAACGCTTCAACATCAATTCCTCCACCGGCCGAGAGTGGGGCAACAACTGATCTTCAGTCTGCACAGAATCAGGCCACTGATCAGGCTACACCTTTATTTCATCCTGGTTTGGTCCCACCAACCGATCGATCCTAGCCGGGAGTATCACTTCCAACGACCAGCGCAGCTGCAGCAGCAGAACCTCAGGAGGTTCGCGATCAAGATCTAGATCGATCAAACACTTTGCCTCCACTCTTGGGAATAACTCGACCTATCGAACCAGTTGAGCAGCCACCAGGTCCCTCAGAATCAACTCCATTCCCATTACAACCCAGAATCTTAACACAGACCAGTCTAACCACTCTTCACCCTCAACGAAGAGCTGGTGCGACCTTCCCTTCGAACCAGGGAAGCCACCCCACCATACCGGTCCTCACAGCGGCAGAAGAAAATGCTACTATAGACCCTACTAACCTCGCTCCTACCAGGGGCACCTTCGAGCTCCGAACATCACATGCTATGCTGTATTAGCCTAGGACCTTCGTTGCGGGTATGGCTCGACCCACTACTCCTTAGGTTCAAGAGGGGCATTCGCCCCAGAACCACCTACCAGAGCTCATCTTCATTCAACTCTCGGAAGATGGGCCCAGCCAATGGCCGCCCTTCCGAGCATTCTTTTGCCAGATCCTTGCACTGAAGCTTCCCCGATATTGAGCTAAATTCATGGCAATGACTCCCCGGAGATGGAAGCCAGCATGCAAGCATCATCCGACACTTTACTCGGGGCACTTCCTCGCAGCAAAACATAGATAATGTCATCGTGGCCCTTTCACTAGGGAAATCAGAAACTCCGGAAACCCTCCGGACTTCAAGTTCTCAGCTATCGAGCCATACAACGGTCGCACTGATCCAACCATCCACCTCATGAAATACATGCGACATATGGAAGTACTCGGCGCATCGACCAACGTCACGGCTAAGTGTTTCCCGCTCTTTCTCACTGATATAGCCGGAATGTGGTTTCGACAGCTGACAACAGAGTCAATCAGCAGCTGGAACACTCTGGTCACCCGCTTCATCGAGCAATTCAGAGTATGTATCTCTTGACCGAAGAGCGTTATGTTCTTAGCCACCATCAAGCAGCGATTAGGAGAAACGCTCAGATCCTTCCTCGAAAGGTTCAATGCGGCAGTAGCGTCAGTCGATTGGCCCAAGCCATCAATGGTACTTATGGCTGCCATTGCAGGAGTTCAGAACTGATCAGACTTCTCAATCTCTTTAATCAGAGACCCCCCAAGGATATAGATGACTTCTATTCCAAGGCCAAGCAATTCCTATGACAAGAAAACACCAGCATTGAGATGGAAAGCCTTGAGGTCCTAGCCGCCAAACAGCAAGATCCACTCAACAACAATGGCCAGAATAAAGGAAGTGGAAAGGCCCTGGAAAAGAGGGAGCATCATGTGCGACCTCTGATCGAAAGTAAGTATGACCAGTATACCGAACTCAATTCCTCTCTGCTCGATATCTACCTTGACATACGAGGGTCCCTACCCACTACAAGACCACCTCGACGAGAACCAACCCAGATGGAGCTCAAATCTTGCAAACATTGCGTGTTCCACAGTGTAGCTGGACATAGCACTGATGAATGCCGCCATCTGTGCGATCTCATTGAGGATCGAGTCAGAAAACGGGAGCTTCTTGAATATGTCAAGAGTCGTGCCTCGGCCTTATCGCCCCGGCCTTACCGCCACGGCCTTTTGCCCAAGCTCCTTAGGTCAACCCACGAGCTCTTAGAAACAGAAGGGACCCTGAGACTAGCACTTGCGGCATTATTATTAATTAGATTTTTATGATGTAGTTCTTCCTATAAAAAGGACACTTTGATGTACACATGTATGGGATTAGGATTTAGCTCCTAGGCATGCTCTGGAATCAATCGATGTCCTCTTAGAATTTCTTTGTAATAATTCATTAATTGCTATGAATGTTCTTTTTTAAATATGGATAATGTTCGGGAAACTCTAAAGCCGAGCATGGATAATGCTCGCCCCCCTTTTTTAATGGGGTCAGCGCGAAAGCCTGCCGCTATACCTTAACACCTACTCCCCTAGCCGAGTGTGGTATACTTCTTTAAGACGGGTATGGATGATACTCACCCCTTCTTTCTCTACACCACGAGTTTCTACCGCTCGTTGTATGCACTAATCTAACATGAGTTGAGCACATAAAACACTTGCCCTAAGCCGAGTATGCTTAATACTCGCCCCCTCTAAGCTGAGTATGGTTAATACTCACCACTAAGCCGAGTATGGTTAATACTCGCCACCTCTCAAAACCAAGTGAAATAAAATGCTCGACCCATTAGGCTTCTCTAAGCCGAGAACGGTTTATTTTTGCCTTTGCAGGAACTAGCTTGCATGAAGGAGATCATCATCTCAGCCTTAATACGGTTTCCGATAGTTGTCGGTTTTCGGGCCTTAATACGACCCAATTCGGTCGTCGGTTTTCTGGCCTTAATACAACATCGGAACCATCAGATTTCCAGCCTTAATATGGTCCGGCGCGACCACAGCTGCTCGAGCAATTGTGCTTTGATTCATATTTTAGAACACACCTTCCTCTATCGAAGAAGATGCATTCTGAGGGGTAAAGTGTTAACCCTCTTTTCGGTAAAAGAAGCAGCGGGCCAAAACGAAGCCCAAACGCGCAACCTATCAAGTTAGACAGGTCACATTTCAGGAAGCCCCGCAGAAGCTCGGCCCGAAGTAGCCGCATATCGGGCTAATCAAGTCAATATTTCACCCCGAAAGACTCGCTCTCCCAGTCAACCAAGAGAACCGCTCTCGCACAAAGCGTATCGACCGAGTATTTTGGATCTACATGAAATATCCAGCTGAGTTATTCAAATACTTGGCCCGACTCTCAAGGAAGAAAAAGCGGTCAACCATATCCGAACAAAGCTCTACTTTTTACATACCTCACCGTGGATGCCACGTCGGCCACCACTTCTGAGGATACTATTTATGAATAGTGGAATCAGTCTTCAGCCGCTATTCTAACCAAGTGATGGACTCCACGTGTCCAAGCTTTCCCAGAAAGGTCGGGCCACGTCACAACAGCCCAAGCTGCTATCCCCGCCTATAAATACCTCGAAGCCTAAGGAGAAAAAGGAGGATTTTCTAACCTTTCTTTATTGGGCTCATACTACTTCTTCTTCCCAAAAAAACATAATCTGGAAGAGAAAATAGTCGCCTTTTCTCTTTTCTCCAAATAGAAAAAGCATTGTACTTGTAATCACAAGCAAAAGTAATATATATAAAGTGGACATAGGCACCGTCTTTGCCGAACCACTACAAAAATTCTGTGTGTTTTCCCCGTTTCCTTTACTTTGTCTGCATTTTATAATCAATATTCGTGTGATCTACGCACGATCGGGGATTGATCGTCACTTGTGACCAACTTTTGACGTCAATAGATACAATTTAGTTTTAATTACAACAGTACTAATTTCAATAGATTTCAGCAGGTTAATCATCTTAGTAGATTAAACATTTAAGCAGATTTACTTTTCAATAGATCAATCATTTAAACAGATTACAGTAGGTTAAACATTTTAGCAGATTAATCATTTCAGCAGATTTATTATGCATATTAACGCGGAATGCCAAACGATAGATATACCGTTATAAAAAAGGTATAACTTAAATCCACTCACCTAATAGCTTTCCAATTCACGAATCTAGTCTAGACCTAGCATTCCATGGCTCTCCTAAATGAATCTAAAATAACTATGGATTCACAATTCTCAGACTAAAAGAAAAGGGGTAAAAGAAGAGAAAACTAAATTAATCAGATCTAAGAATTTACCTCACTTCGATCAGAATTCTGAACACCCATTTGTAAATATACATTATTTTACTCTAGATCTTGAATCAGAATTTCCTAAGACTAATTATTCTATTTTTTGAAGAGATTTGAGGAGGAAGAAGAATGAAAGAGTCTAGGGAGCCTCTTAGAAGCTATGAGATTTAAGTTAGGCTCTGCTAGCCTATTTATAGGTGTTCAAGAAAGTGGATATGTCTTGTACACGTAGTGTTGAGTCAACAACGAATGTGGTTTGAAAAACAGTCCAGATTCATCAAATGAACCTGCCTAGAACAGCGGTGGATCAACCTATTAGCTCCCTAGGTTGACCTTAGGGTTGACTCAACCCCTCTAAGGTCGACCCAACCCCCCTTAGGTCGACCCAGGCACAGCTTGGGTCGACCCACATAGGTCTAGGTTCCCTTTTTCTTTCCCGCTTCGTTCGTTTGAATTTCTGGAATTATTTAAATTTTATATTTACATATAAACTCTTTATAAGTATACAAAACTTAAAATGCCCATTTTACACATATATATACGTGCAACTTTTATTTCATTTCCAAAATTCAAAAGGCGTTATACCGTCATTTAATTCTTACCGATTTTCGTTGATTGCAGGTCTATTTTGAATTTCTCTTCCGTATATATATATATATATATATATATATATATATATATATATATATATATATATATATATAGGTATATATTTACATATGCATGTATGCGTATATTTTTGTACTTTCTTACATGTACAATTTTCCTTATATGTGCGTTTATACATATTTTTCCTTTTAAACATGTATTATTTTAGCCTTTTCTCTAAAATAAAAATATGGCGCCTATGGGGATCGAACTTGCGCCACTCGCTTGGAAGTCATATGCTCTTATCAAGTGGACTCATAGGCTTTTGTTAACAAGGCTAAAAACAATGGTGGTCATTGTTCTTTTCTCATACCTCTTTTTCATGTTTGTTATAATATTTCATTTAAAGGCGTATCTCTTTCATCTTAAATCTGTTTTCTGCAATTCATAGGTCTAAATTGACCAGAAAATCACCACAGACATAATGACGCTAATCCCGTGACCAAATTTTGGAAGCTCTACAAAATTTATTTTATTATTTAATTAAAAATGCGGGGTGTTACACATACCTAGTTACTTAACAAAACCACCTTCATTCTTTGGTAGCATTATTTTGTTTGAAGGGTGATCAAATTTCATGAACTAACATAAATTATAATGGGAGGTGGACGATAATTATGCATCCGAATCCGATAGGGTGGTTCATAGCAACTCAGCATGAGATGTCCATCCATATCCAATAGATTGAATTACAGTAATGTCTGCACGCTTACACCATAAAATAAAGATTACCTTTTAATAATTTAGAATGAAGGAGTGCGAAATGGCAACTCTACGACCAAAGAAAAATTGGATGCTAGCCTTGTCTTTATAAATGCACTCATAGACCAATAAATTATTTACATTAACATGGATACCTCATGCCATTGTTAACTATGATTTAAAAAAGAGACTTTTTTCCTTCCTTTCTTTTTTTTCCAGTGTCATCTTCCTGAATAGTCTCATAGTAAGAAAAATGATATCCCGTAACCAATTACGATCTTCTTCTCTTAGAAGTTACTCTTCATTATCAGAGCAATGAATTATAAAACCAGCTGGATGAGCATTTGGGAACATCAAAATTATTATCTCGGTAGTTGGCATAAATTTCTCTACCATAACAACTATGTGCGGTCCATTACACTTTATAATGTAACCGTCCTTCCTAATTGCCAACACAACAGGCTTCCATATATCTATATATTGTACCGACAGAAGAATTTCGTAAGATGCATGTCCAACGGAAAGGGCATGCTCAAGCTGCTCGCGCATCTCAGGATCACAAGTTTTTTTCTCTGATCATTGGCAAACACTTTAACATGATCACCCTTCATCTTCGTATCGTCCAATGGATGAACTTCAATTGCAAGGTAGGAGTCAACATCGTCTGCAGTGACCAGACATTTTGGTTGCCTTGCTCCCTCTATAAACTATACAGAGCCATCTTCTAGATGTCGTACCCATATTATTTTGTTATATTATTATGTTTTGTGTTTAATTATCTTATGCATTCTAATTAATACCGATCTTCTTATTGTTTGAATTAAGATATAAGATTTGGGTTTAAAAAATTTCCTTGACATTGCAGGCATTAGGAAATGGGAAGACTCCAAAAGTAATTAACAGGCTTGACATTTCATAAATCATGAAAGGAGGATTAGCTTAAACATAGAATAAACTCTTTGACAAGAAAGACATGGAGAATGATTAACTGAGGCAGACATGTTGAGTTTTGGCACGCTTTGGTCGAACCAAATGAATTGAATTGGTGAACTTTTAGTTTCTTTCACGCCACTATGTCTTAATACTACTCTTTTTCTAAATACTTGCACCCCACATGTATAATTGTATGCGTTAGATCTTTTATTTAAATTATTTGATGAAATTGCTGACAAGTATTATTTTGAATATTGCTAACAAAATTATTATTTGTCCAGATGTTCAGGTGCTTATGAACGATAATAAGTCATTCGATATCAAAATCTTCTTGTTTGCATGATCATGAAGAAATAGGTACGTAATACCTGTCATAATTATTTACAGATATGTTCATTTTGTATATCAGCTTTTTATTATGAAATTTATCGATATCATTGTTGCACATGATAATAAGTCATTGGATGTTAAAATCTTCTTGGTTGCATGATCATTAAGAAGTGTTGTGTTGATTTTATCTACATTGCTTCTTTATCCTTACTTTTGTAGTTTTGATACAATTTCATAAAGATCCAACCAAGAAGGATGATCTTGATGCATGATCCTGATGCAAAGAAAACTGTTTGTTAAAAATATTTCTTCTGGTGCACGAATCAAGGCAAGTCTATATAGTTTAGTTATAATTATCAATATTTACATTCAGATAAAAAAGCACAATTACCTGCCATGCTTTGACAATATCGTGAAATAATCTGTTATGGCATTACACAATGTTAATATTTGATACATGTTTTGTTAATTGATAATTCAAATGAAACGCATGTGTTATTCATGTTTTACCAATTGAATCTTGAAAGTAATGGAAGCCTATTTAACTTTATGATCTTGCAATTGAATTTTAATTCAAACAATATTTGTTTTACGTTGTGTGCATATATGCTATATGCTCGAAAGCAATACAATAAATTGAGGTACTCAGGGAAACATTTGCAGACTCGAAGTATTAAAATGTCAAATAAAGAAAGGCTGACTTTTTTATGATAGCATGTGAAAAGCCCAATCAGATCAAGTCATAAAACCAATATGTACGTGGTAGGTTATTCTTGTCAGAGTGCGGTGTTGCTTTTTAGAAAGCAAAATTCATGTTACCTTATTTTCATAGTTGCAATGGTACGTTTGTTTATTGTGAGTGCATCAATGTGTATATGAAACAGTCAAAAGCTTTTATCATGAGAACCATATAAACACAATTTTAGTTTGAGTGTATTTCTGTAACGGTGTCCAAGAATTCATTAGATTTGCTAAATCTAATAATTGAAATAATGTAGGCGTTATTTGGTCGTGTACTAAGTGCAAACATCTAAAGCACTGAAAGCCAGATGTAGTAGAAATACATTTGTATAAATTTGGTTTTGTGACAAATTATTACTTACGAGATCATCATAGAAAATTTATTCAACCTACACTTAATCCTGTAGTGGTAGAGGACGATAATACAATGGCGAATCCCATAGAAAATATGGTGCAAGATGAAGCACGATCAATGTTTCCTACCATTGATCAAGGCAACGGTGAGAACAAAAATGTTGAAGAGCTGATCGTGAAAGCTATTTTTTTATGATTTATTGGATTCTGCTAAGAGGTCGTTGTGGGATGGGTGTACAAGCAGAGCCAAATTATCTGTAACTGCCAAAAACTTCACTATGAAATCAAAATTCAATCTTACAGAAGCTGCATTTACACTAGTGTAAAATAGCAAAACAACACACGCCGCCTAATAATTTGATATGTGATAGTCATAATAAAGTGAAAAAACTTATGTCTTCTTTTAGACTATCGTATTTGAAGATAGATACATTTATAAAAGATTCCACGTTGTATTGGAAAGAACCATTCACCTTAGAAAATGCAGAATATGTAATAAGGAACGATACAAACCAAAAAAAAAATTCCATATAAAAAGATGCATTATATACCCATTACTCCCAGACTTCAACGGTTATGTGAATCTTCTGCTATAGCATGTTATATGCGATAACATAGTGTGAGAACACCAGAAGAAGAAACTTTGACACATCCATCTGATGTTGAAGCATGGAAACACTTCGATAGGACTTCTCCTGAATGTGCTGTAGAGAGACGTAATGTCAGGCTCAATTTGTGTACGAATGGATTTTCATTGTTCTCTCAGTTCGGTAGTAAATATTCATCATGACCTATCATTTTTATTCCTTACAACTTACCTCCATGGATGTGTATGAAAACTCCATATACGTTTCTAACTATTATCGTCCCCAGTCCTGATGATCCGACACAAAGAATTGATGTTTATCTACAACCATTAATCAGATAGTTGAAAACACTATGGCATGAAGGAGTTGAAATATACCGACATTTCAAAAAAAAAGAATTTTTGTGTGTTTGCTTCTTTATTATGGATATTGGTGATTTTTTCGCATATGGCATGCTTTTATGTTAGAGTACATCTGGACGTCTAGCTTATCCTCATTGTATGGATGAGACACGAGCATTTTCATTAAAGTATGAAAAGAAAATTTCTTGGTTTGACTGTCATTGGTGTTTTCTACATATTAATCGTGAATTTTGAATGGATAAAAAGAACTTTAAAGCTAACAGAGTAGAGAGGATGCTACCTTCTAAAGTTTGAACAAGCGAACAGATATATGAAATGGTAAAAGACTATTCAAAGATACACGAAACTGGGGAGCATATTGAAATTCTAGATAAATCAAACATCCATAAGTGGTGCAAGCAAAGTACATTTTGGAAGTTACCTTACAGGAAAATCACCTACTTCAATATAATACTGATGTCATGCACAACGAAAAAAAGTTTTTGATAACGTTTTAATGCGGTTTTGAATGTAAAGGGGAAAACCAAGGACAATGCGAATTTGAGACGTGGTATACTACACTTGTCTAAGCTACCCGAACTTCACCTATGAGCCAGAAAACAAGCAAATAAAACTCGTGCTAAAGTGGGTGGAAGGATTAAGATGTCTTGATGGGATTTCATCTAACCTCCATAGATGTGTGAACTTTAAAAACAGTAAATTAAGTGGGATGAAAAACCATGATTGTCATATCATGATGGAATATTTTTTATTTGCGATTTTCAAAGAAATGATGCCCACAAAAATATGGAGTGTTATAACAGAATTAAGTATGTTTTATAAACAACTTTGTTCGAAGATTGTAAAGGCAGATCGTTTATGTATACTTGAAGTAGAAATCCCTATACTGCTCTGCAAACTCAAGAAAATATTTCCACTACGTTTTTTTAATGTAATGGAGCATTTACTTAATCATCTTCCATCTGAAGCTTTTCGAGGTCCTGTGCAATATGGATGGATGTATCCATTTGAGAGGTGATTATAGATATCCTCAATATTATTGGTAGTTTAAAATTTAGATTTTTGTACTAATAAATAAATTTAATTAATTTTATCATAGATACTTGAATCATTTAAAGAAAAAAATTAGACAAAAGCACGAGTAGAAGGTTCGATGTAACACCCCGCGAATTCTATAACTGTGAAATTCACAAATTAAAGTATAATTAATTTCAAATCAAAGAACTAAGGGAAACGGGGTACGCCATTGCGTTCTTCTCGGAAAAATACGCGAAATAGAGTCCGAGTTTTCGAAAAACGGATATCGTATGAAGAAGTTATGGACGAACGAAGTTAGGCGAAAAACCGGAGAAGGGTCAGAATGCACTGGCGCACTTGGGAAGTGCGCCAGAACAAAAATGAACTGGCGCACTTGTGAAGTGCGCCAGTACATTTTTGACCTGGCGCACCTGCCAAGTGCGCCCAGGTCAAAAATGACCTGCTGGCCAGGTCTGGTCTAGCCCTGGCTGGCCAGGTCTGTGTTTGGCCGATTTTCAGAAGCTTGCTTTGTCATTAGGGCTAGGTGGCAGGCTCTAATTGGTCTCTCTTTCGAATGAATGGCTACGATCAATCCAAGCAACATCAATGGTCCTAATCAGTTCATAAACCCTATAAAAATGACCCTAGACTCACCCTAATCTATTCATTCAAAAATAAGAACAAAGCCGTCATGTTGCTGAGGAACGACTAAGAGTAGCCGCCAATTGGAGAGAGGATTAGGAGGCAAATTCTAAAGCGTAAAGCAACCTAAACAAATCAAATCAACAAGGAATCACGTCTCCAAATATCTAAATTGGAGAATTCGCCATACAATTGTAAGTAGAGTATTACTTTGGTATGAACAAATAACTGTGTTGGTTTGTATACTTGGTTGTGGTAATAAATAATTCATAATTTGTGCATTACTATGATTCTTATCGATTTGGAATATTGTATACGTTTGGATATTCTCAAATTATGTTATTCATTATAAAGAACTACATGCGGTAGTTCTATGCAAGTATACGTTTGGAATATTTGCAAATTATGTAATCCATGTTGAAGCTACATGTATGTAGTTGATTAATTGAAATTCATGCAAGTTTGGGGTTTTGCTACTATGCCATTATGATGTATATTTTTGTGCATAAATCATTTTGTAAGTAATTGGAACAAGTTTGGTTGTTAAAGTTCATATGAAACTATGTTGGAATTTTGACACCATAATCTATGTATTAAGTCATGCTTTTGTACTAGAAAACCTATTTGCAAACTTATGAATATGACTAAGCTATGATTGATATTTTGCATAATTAAGTCTATATTGTTTACAAGAATCATATGATGACATATGTGGTACACAGCTAGGTTAGATTCAAAATCCCTTTTTGCAAGTTTACATGACTAAAGTAAAAATCATGATTTCATGTTAGAAATATTTATGCCATGGTTATGTGAACAAATTTAATTATACTTTTGTATTAGTCACAAAAGTAGACACCTTTGTAAACATGTAGTAGTCTTATGAACATGATTTGCTTATGTTTGACATTATGCCTAAATAAAAATATAGGTTCATGTTGTAGTTATGACTATGTGTCAATAGTGATATTCTTAACTTAACTACAAGTTTACATGCTTTGATTCATGTCACCTATGCTTTATGACCAAAGTATATGTTACCACTATGCAAGTACACCAGTTTCTATTTTGTATTTCCAACGTCATATTGCAAGTTCATGCGCTCACATTCCCCTCTTTGTGTATGTAATCACGCTTTAAGCCTCCCCTTTTCGCATGGCTAAGTTGGGCTTTAAAAGGCTAAGCCCAACATATATATAATAAACGGACGTGTTAAACGGGGGAAAATAACGTTGGGTTAAAATTACTAATGAATGAAAATATAAAATAGAAGGGCCCAAATTCAAGTATGGGTTGGGCCCATGATTGGTGTAACCTTTGCACCATTAACTTAATAATTGGCCGCAAATATTTACATATAATAAAATAAGGAAGAAAGACAAAATATGTAAATGTAGAACATACGATGTGTTTAACCCGAGGTTGGATTGAGTTGTGATGTAAACCTGCCCGGAACCGCCCGGCTGTCCAGTAGTCACAACAATACCTATCCAATGTGGGAGGTTAAACATGGAGCCCAATAAGGACCCGAGGTTAGACTGAGTTGTGGCGTAAGACTGCCCGGAACCAACCGGCAACAGGCAGCTACAACAATACCTGTCTAATGTGAGAGGTCAGGGCCTTAATAAGACAACTAAGGCTGAGTCAGGATTGTTAGGATTAAGTGAACTAAAGACTTAATCAAAATGGAACATGCTAAACTAAACGGACTGGTGGGGGTTAGGTTAGGAAACACTTAACCAACTTAGCATGTTGGCTAGAGATAGAAAACCTAGTAACGGGGAACCTTTTCAGCAGTAACCCTAGAAGGTGTATCAGGATACCCTGAAACTAGGCAGGGTGGGGCACGATTACTGGGCTGATTGTAAGAGGTCAAATCGACGGCGGTGGTGTAGCAGTGTAGGTTCTAACGGGGTGCGGGCGTGCACACACTCCGGCGCAGAAAAATAAGGCACTGGACATCAGTAGCATACCTGTGCATTCTAAGGTTGTGTCGGGCCGCCACCATGGGGACTTGATACACCCCATGGTGGGACCGGCATAGGTAACTACAACATCGGGGGCCGTAAGACACATGTAACTATGCGAGTAGGAGCCGATCATCATAATGGATCACATCACCCTGATTTATGGGGTGCCAGTTGGAAACTAGTTTATATGGGTTCAGAGATTAACATGGGGTACGATAGTATATTCGACCCTAGACAACTTAACCAAGTTATAGTGCTTTTCCACTTCTTGTTTATACTTATCATACCCAGTTCTTTATTCATAGACAAAATAGTACTAGACTTACTCAGGCTTTATGTCTGACTCTACTTTTCTTTCGTCTTCTTTTCTTCCGTTCCCCCCCTCCCCCAGGTCCACAGGGAGGGAACACAGCAGCTTGACCGACCTTAACATCCAGCTTGAAGAAGAGAAATGTATTGCTTGGACTTTTTCGCTTTGAACTATGGCTTTAGACAACCACTAAGGGGCTTTTGTAGTTTATCTATGTTTTATTTATGCTTCTTTAAATAATGTAATCAAGACAGATTGTGAAAGTATTATATTATGTTTTTGGAAAAGATGTAAGACAATTATGGTGATATTGTTGTAGCACGTATTTGCCCTTTTGAAATAAAAGTTTGTTGATTTTCCGCTGTTTACAAATATGTGTTCTTATATCTGTCTTGTACATCTGTGACTTGTACTTATAAACCTCCACCAAAATTAGGGCATTCCCTTTGAGAGTGACCCTAACGGAGGTGGGGTGTTTCACTTGGTATCAGAGCCAGGTTTACCAGATAAGATAAAAAGTTTTGAAAAATTGTTTTCAAAAAGGAAATTTAAAGAAGCATTTTTAAAAGAAAAATATTATTTTATTTTAAAAGGCAAAGTCCACTCCCCAAAGCCATAGGTACTATCTCTTATCCTTCGTTTTGAATCTATCCTTTTTGTTTCAGCATGTCCGAAGATCTTAACTTGCCAGAAGGGGTGCCAATACCTGGTTGGTTTAGACGGTTCTTAGAAGCAAGGGCCACTCAGCCAGGTCCTACCGTTCCTCCTCCCCCAGCTGCAGGAAATCATCCAGCTGCAGCGGCACCTTTTCCTCCACCTCCTCCTCGGGGAAACACATTTGCTAAGATTTGTAAAGATTTTAAAGCTATGGGAGGAAGGGATTTCCATGGAACTGAGTCCTTCGTGGCAGCTAGAAATTGGCTGAAAGAAACTGAGGACCTATTCATCATCTTTGAGGTAGAGGATAGACAAAAAGTACAATTGGCAGTATGGCTATTGAAGGGCGAGGCTTCCTACTGGTGGGAAGTCACTAATGCTGAAAGACCAGTGGAGACATGGGAGGACTTTAGGGCAAGGTTTGAGACCAAATTTCTCTCAGATGCGGAAAGAAGTTTGCAGTTGGAAAAATTCTTATTTCTTAAGCAAGGGGACAAGACAGTCAGAGAGTATGTGAATCAGTTCGATGAGCTGGCTAGGTTTGGGCTTGACCTAGTCAACACCCCGCATAAGAAGGCTCTCCGTTTCGTCAAGGGGTTGAATGAGCCATTACACAGTTTGGCCATGACCCATATACCCATGGGAGCCACGTATGAAAGATTGGTGCAAATGGCATTGCTGAATGAAGAGGATAAGGGCAAGAAGGAGACAAAGGCAGAAAGCTCTCAAGGGAAGAAAGAGGGTTTGCAGCCTAAGAAGACAGACTTTAAGAAGGGTGGGAAAGGCAACAAAGAGAGGAGGAAGTGTAATTTCTGTGGCAAAGTGGGGCACTTAGTAAAGGACTGCCGGAAAAAGAAGGCCAAGGAGAATGGTGGGTGCTTTTCTTGCGGTGAGACAGGCCACAGGGCTAAGGACTGTCCAAAGAAACGAGGACAGGGGCAGAGGGCTGGATCCACCCCAGGGGCACAGGTTCATGTGCTGGAAGCGCCACCTCTGCAACAGCGAGGTATAAATACTTCTGTAGAAAGTGTAGTTTATCTTTATGATCACCCCGTTCGCACTTTATTTGATTCTGGCGCATCACACTCCTTTATCTCGTCTGCTTTAGTAGAATCTCTGCACCTAAAAACTAGTATGGTAGAGGACCCCTTAATTGTTTCAAACCCAATTGGGGGCCCAGCTCATTTGTCTATGATCTGTTTGGGATTGAAAATTTCTATTCTAAGCGTAGAATTTCAATGTAGTGCCTTTGTTCTAGGCTTTTCGGGGTATGGTTTGATTTTGGGTATGGATTGGCTATCCAGTAATGGGGCCATCCTTGATTGTGAGAAAAGGGTTGTTAGGCTCCTAACCCAGCTCGGTAATACTTTGGAAATTTCTTGTAATCCCTCGTATGCGGTTATGCTTAGTTATCTTGAATCGCTAGATGCCTCTGTTGAAAATTTGCAATCAGTTAGAGTGGTCCGGGAATATCCGGATGTCTTTGAAGAGGTGAAGGGCTTACCTCCGAAGCGGGAAATAGACTTCCGCATATATCTTGTAGATAATGCAAAGCCCGTTGCGTTGCCCGTTAGACACATGGCTCCACGAGAAAGGAAAGAGCTCAGTAAACAGATTAAAGAGCTTCTAGAAAAGGGGTTCATTAGGAGAAGCATTTCAGAATGGGGCGCTCCAGTGGTGTTCGCTACAAAGGCGGATGGTTCACTCCGTTTATGTGTTGACTATAGGGAGCTCAACAAGCTAACGAAAAAGAATAGGCACCCTCTCCCTAGAATTGACGATTTGTTTGACCAGCTTGTAGGAGCGTCTGTTTTCTCCCAACTCGATTTAGCGACCGGTTTTCATCAGCTAAGGGTGGCTGAAGATAGCATCGATAAAACGGCGTTCAAAACCCCAGACGGCTTCTTTGAATGGCTTGTCATGCCTTTTGGCTTGACAAATGCACCTGCTTACTTCGTGGACCTGATGAGTAGGGTATTCAGAGATTTCCTCAACAAATTCGTAGTGGTCTTCGTAGATGATATCCTTATCTTCTCAAAGAGTGAAGAGGAACATGCTCAACACTTAAGGGCAATCATGGAAACTTTGCGAGTCCATCAACTAAAAGCCAAATTCTCCAAATGCCACTTTTGGAGAGAAGAGGTGAGGTTCCTTGGGCACATAGTATCCAAACAAGGGTTAACAGTGGACCCTGCTAAGGTAGTGGCGGTACAGGATTGGAAGACACCAAGGAATGCAACGGAGGTCCGAAGCTTTCTAGGACTAGCAGGTTTCTATCGAAAATTCATAAGGGATTTTGCGAAAATCTCAGCTCCGCTCACGAAATTAACCAAGAAGAATCTAGTGTTCAATTGGGATTTGGATTGCGAGTTTGCTTTCCAACGACTGAAAAGGGCTCTTACAACAGCCCCAGTTTTGACGCTGCCAGATGGGAGCAAGATGTTCACTGTTTATACGGATGCATGTGGGACAGGGCTAGGCGCCGTCTTAATGCAAGAAGGAAGGGTAGTAGCTTATGGCGGGAGGCAGTTGAAAGTGCACGAAAAGAACTACCCAACCCATGATCTTGAGTTAGCCGCCATCGTCTTTGCACTCAAGTCTTGGCGACACTATCTCCTAGGTGAGAAGTTCGAACTTTACACTGACCATAAATCGTTGAAATATCTTTTCTCGCAGAAGGATCTTAACTTGAGGCAACAAAGATGGATGGAGTTTCTTGCCTCGTACGATTTCGAAATCTCCTACACTCCGGGCAAAGGCAACGTAGTGGCAGACGCGTTGAGCCGAAAGAAATTGACCCTAAGCCCGTTGTTTGTTGAAAGACAAAGCCTAGAGTTTATAGCCAGCTTCGACTTTAGGCCCTCCTCCGATTTCGTACCAGGTTTGTTAGCATCTCTCGAAGTGCGCCCAACTTTAGTGGATTCAGTAGGGACAGCACAACGCGAAGCAACCATAAGAAAAGTTCCAACCCGCATATTAGGAACGGAAGTGAAGAAGCTACCCAACCGCGAAGTCAAGCTCGTCAAAGTTCAGTGGAGCGACGCCGAGGGAGACGCGACTTGGGAAACTGAAGCTAGAATACGCACTGCCTACCCTTTTCTGTTCGAGGGTACATCATTGATCTTTCATTTTCCTTAAGTTGCGCTTTTATCTATCTTTTTAGGTATATTTCCTCGACCTTATCTTTTAGGTAGAATCTTTTTGGATGGAAACATGTAGTTGAAACATGTTATGTATGATGGTTGCAAGTGGTTGCAAGTGATTGCTAGTAGTTGCTCGTGGTTGCATATACACACACAATCTAGGTTTTAGATCGGCTCAGTCACTTCATATTGCATATGCATATATGTTTGCATTCGTATATGGTTGAACATTAATGTGTTGTCATGTGGATGTTGCATTTGTATTGAATGATTGTGCACTCATGTAGAATCAAGAATAGAAAAATTTGCATACATAATGGATTCATGGCACTTACATAATTCGCATTAAGGAGGTCAACTGAATCAGTAGACCGCCTGATTTTGCATTAGATAAGTTCATGTACACACACACTTCGCATATGATCATGAAGCATTAGAAGTCTTTTAAGGACAATGGATGCTCGTGTTTGATGGATGAGTAGATGGATGATTTGATGTTAGGATATACATTCCTCCTAACTTGAAGATTTCGGGGACGAAATCCTTTTAAGTGGGGGAGAATGTAACACCCCGCGAATTCTATAACTGTGAAATTCACAAATTAAAGTATAATTAATTTCAAATCAAAGAACTAAGGGAAACGGGGTACGCCATTGCGTTCTTCTCGGAAAAATACGCGAAATAGAGTCCGAGTTTTCGAAAAACGGATATCGTATGAAGAAGTTATGGACGAACGAAGTTAGGCGAAAAACCGGAGAAGGGTCAGAATGCACTGGCGCACTTGGGAAGTGCGCCAGAACAAAAATGAACTGGCGCACTTGTGAAGTGCGCCAGTACATTTTTGACCTGGCGCACCTGCCAAGTGCGCCCAGGTCAAAAATGACCTGCTGGCCAGGTCTGGTCTAGCCCTGGCTGGCCAGGTCTGTGTTTGGCCGATTTTCAGAAGCTTGCTTTGTCATTAGGGCTAGGTGGCAGGCTCTAATTGGTCTCTCTTTCGAATGAATGGCTACGATCAATCCAAGCAACATCAATGGTCCTAATCAGTTCATAAACCCTATAAAAATGACCCTAGACTCACCCTAATCTATTCATTCAAAAATAAGAACAAAGCCGTCATGTTGCTGAGGAACGACTAAGAGTAGCCGCCAATTGGAGAGAGGATTAGGAGGCAAATTCTAAAGCGTAAAGCAACCTAAACAAATCAAATCAACAAGGAATCGCATCTCCAAATCCCTAAATTGGAGAATTCGCCATACAATTGTAAGTAGAGTATTACTTTGGTATGAACAAATAACTGTGTTGGTTTGTATACTTGGTTGTGGTAATAAATAATTCATAATTTGTGCATTACTATGATTCTTATCGATTTGGAATATTGTATACGTTTGGATATTCTCAAATTATGTTATTCATTATAAAGAACTACATGCGGTAGTTCTATGCAAGTATACGTTTGGAATATTCGCAAATTATGTAATCCATGTTGAAGCTACATGTATGTAGTTGATTAATTGAAATTCATGCAAGTTTGGGGTTTTGCTACTATGCCATCATGATGTATATTTTTGTGCATAAATCATTTTGTAAGTAATTGGAACAAGTTTGGTTGTTATAGTTCATATGAAACTATGTTGGAATTTTGACACCATAATCTATGTATTAAGTCATGCTTTTGTACTAGAAAACATATTTGCAAACTTATGAATATGACTAAGCTATGATTGATATTTTGCATAATTAAGTCTATATTGTTTACAAGAATCATATGATGACATATGTGGTACATAGCTAGGTTAGATTCAAAATCCCTTTTTGCAAGTTTACATGACTAAAGTAAAAATCATGATTTCATGTTAGAAATATTTATGCCATGGTTATGTGAACAAATTTAATTATACTTTTGTATTAGTCACAAAAGTAGACACCTTTGTAAACATGTAGTAGTCTTATGAACATGATTTGCTTATGTTTGACATTATGCCTAAATAAAAATATAGGTTCATGTTGTAGTTATGACTATGTGTCAATAGTGATATTCTTAACTTAACTACAAGTTTACATGCTTTGATTCATGTCACCTATGCTTTATGACCAAAGTATATGTTACCACTATGCAAGTACACCAGTTTCTATTTTGTATTTCCAACGTCATATTGCAAGTTCATGCGCTCACATTCCCCTCTTTGTGTATGTAATCACGCTTTAAGCCTCCCCTTTTCGCATGGCTAAGTTGGGCTTTAAAAGGCTAAGCCCAACATATATATAATAAACGGACGTGTTAAACGGGGGAAAATAACGTTGGGTTAAAATTACTAATGAATGAAAATATAAAATAGAAGGGCCCAAATTCAAGTATGGGTTGGGCCCATGATTGGTGTAACCTTTGCACCATTAACTTAATAATTGGCCGCAAATATTTACATATAAGAAAATAAGGAAGAAAGACAAAATATGTAAATGTAGAACATACGATGTGTTTAACCCGAGGTTGGATTGAGTTGTGATGTAAACCTGCCCGGAACCGCCCGGCTGTCCAGTAGTCACAACAATACCTATCCAATGTGGGAGGTTAAACATGGAGCCCAATAAGGACCCGAGGTTAGACTGAGTTGTGGCGTAAGACTGCCCGGAACCAACCGGCAACAGGCAGCCACAACAATACCTGTCTAATGTGAGAGGTCAGGGCCTTAATAAGACAATTAAGGCTGAGTCAGGATTGTTAGGATTAAGTGAACTAAAGACTTAATCAAAATGGAACGTGCTAAACTAAACGGACTGGTGGGGGTTAGGTTAGGAAACACTTAACCAACTTAGCATGTTGGCTAGAGATAGAAAACCTAGTAACGGGGGACCCTTTTCAGCAGTAACCCTAGAAGGTGTATCAGGATACCCTGAAACTAGGCAGGGTGGGGCACGATTACTGGGCTGATTGTAAGAGGTCAAATCGACGGCGGTGGTGTAGCAGTGTAGGTTCTAACGGGGTGCGGGCGTGCACACACTCCGGCGCAGAAAAATAAGGCACTGGACACCAGTAGCATACATGTGCATTCTAAGGTTGTGCCGGGCCGCCACCATGGGGACTTGATACACCCCATGGTGGGACCGACATAGGTAACTACAACATCGGGGGCCGTAAGACACATGTAACTATGCGAGTAGGAGCCGATCATCATAATGGATCACATCACCCTGATTTATGGGGTGACAGTTGGAAACTGGTTTATATGGGTTCAGAGATTAACATGGGGTACGATAGTATATTCGACCCTAGACAACTTAACCAAGTTATAGTGCTTTTCCACTTCTTGTTTATACTTATCATACCCAGTTCTTTATTCATAGACAAAATAGTACTAGACTTACTCAGGCTTTATGTCTGACTCTACTTTTCTTTCGTCTTCTTTTCTTTCGTTTCCCCCCCCCCCCAGGTCCACAGGGAGGGAACACAGCAGCTTGACCAACCTTAACATCCAGCTTGAAGAAGAGAAATGTATTGCTTGGACTTTTTTGCTTTGAACTATGGCTTTGGACAACCACTAAGGGGCTTTTGCAGTTTATCTATGTTTTATTTATGCTTCTTTAAATAATGTAATCAAGACAGATTGTGAAAGTATTATGTTATGTTTTTGGAAAAGATGTAAGACAATTATGGTGATATTGTTATAGCACGTATTTGCCCTTTTGAAATAAAAGTTTGTTGATTTTCCGCTGTTTACAAATATGTGTTCTTATATCTGTCTTGTACATCTGTGACTTGTACTTATAAACCTCCACCAAAATTAGGGCATTCCCTTTGAGAGTGACCCTAACGGAGGTGGGGTGTTTCATTCGATTTTCAAATTGTACCTTATAGAAGAAGCTTCATTTTTTCTTCCATTACTTTGGTGATGATGTGAATTTATCTTCTGTAAATATTCCTCTAATGAAGAAGAGGTCGAACATGATTCTTCTTAAACAATGTTATCTATTTTTGACGACATGAAAGACCTTCTGAAAAATGTGTAAAAATAAGGTTAGATGATAGATATTACCAAGCGGCACATACATATATTCTTTTAAATTACGTGGAATTTGCATCATTTGTCCGGTAATAATAAATTCATATACAATTCAATTATACGTGTGTGTATATGTATATATTAATAATAAGGGAACATAATATGTATTTGCAGTATATACAAATCACAACATCCGTCTGGAGATCTCAATAAAGAATTTGCTGAATGGTTTTCAAACAACGTTCATGATTCCAAAATCCGTGTTGTTGACCAAGTAATACGACATCTTGCTATCAGACTAAAAAGAAATGTCAAAACTTATCCAATATTCTATGTCAATGGATTTAAATTCAACACCAAAGATTACAGTGTTAAAAAATTAACATATAACAACAGTGCATTTGTCAAAGGTAGTGATGATCCAGAGAAGCATATAAAAGATTTTTACGGCGTCTTAACATAAGTTTTATAGTTGACATAGTATGTACAGCCTGTAGAGTAAGTTTTTTATATTCAAATGCAACTGGTTTAGCAATGTACCTGGTTCTGAAATTAACGTGCATAAAGATTATAAGCTAATTGAAATAAGTCATACGTCGCATTGGTATAAGTATGATCCTTTCGTATTAGCTAAGCAAGCATTACAAGTCTATTTTGATCTATATTCGTCCTTAAAAAGATAAAGAAGACTGGTGGGATGTTTCTATAATGAAGGCAAGATTTACATTTGATGGGAATAATATTCCAGACGAAGCAGTGTATCAAGCGGATGTTGAGCCAAATACTGAAATAATAATAGTCCATGACATTGATGCAGTATTGTTGAATGTTGAAGCAAGTGTTTTAATATATGCATCTGTAAGTATCGAGGAAAATGATATAGAATACGAGACTGAGTCTAAATTAGAAGATGACGAAGATTGATTATAGATGGCATCGTTTGTTGTATAATATTAGTTTGAGTTATTCTAAGCTATGTAATAACGATGATGATGACTACTCTTAGCTATGAATTTACTTATGTTATGCGCTATTCTGTGCTATGTAATAATAACAATGATGACTATTCTTAGCTATGAATTTACTTATGTTCTATACTATTCTTAGCTATGTAATAATACTGATGACTATATATGTTATGCATTATTCTAAGTTATGAATTATTCTTTTCATGTATGATTATGTGTAGGGTAAGATTACGATATGATACGTTGCATGATTATCACGTGATTAATGATTATATGATGTTTTTTACCATTGAGCTGCTAGACTTGTATGATTATATAATGATTAGGTGATGATTAATGATTATGTAATGGTTATGTGATCTATATTCTTTTGTATTTTATTATATGATTTTATACATATGATTATGGTAGATATATCTGATAGAAGATGATCAAAGAGTAGGTCTCAGCCTTCTCCTTCACGGTCCCTACACTTAGAGCAGGTCCCAGTAGCTCGGAGCCAGATTTATGCCGAGTTGCGGACATAGTTACTAAGAGTGCTAGCTAATATCAAATTTATTTCAAGTATATTATTTAAAATATATTAAATATCTACATCAACATTTATACATCGGTTCGAGGTGGAGCCATCCGATTTTATTGTAGACATGTCGAATCAATCATATAACAGTAGGATGTCTGGATGTTGGCCACATTGTGATAGTATCCCACCTCATATAAAAAATGCTATATTGGCTGATATGATGCTAAGTTCAATTTTATATCACTATTGAAAATTAATATGGTGTATATGTTTTAAAATAAATTTAATATGTAGGTTGTAGTACATATGGAGCAACATGATCTGGATGTTTCATGAATCATTGAAACCATAAAATGCATAAAAATTATAGAGAGACGATTTCAAGGGCTAAAAAAGCTGAGGAAAAACAAAGTTGGAAGGGTGATGACATTTGGGTTGGATTTCACATATACTGGGAAAGCGAAGCAGTTAAAGTAAGCTATAATGAGACTATTTACATATATATTGGTTGTATTATTTTAATTAATTGTTTATCTAGATTAATAGGAAATAGCAGCAAGGAACGTGGCGAATACGAATAAGAATCCGGATTTACATCGTGGTGGTTCCAAATCCTTCCAGCAGCATAGGAGGGAATTGGTATGAATTTTGAATATATTTAGCATATGTTCATGTATATCTTCATGTATCATTCATTCTTATTTTCAATATATTTTATCCATGTATATCTTTAGTTTGCGAACTATGGAAGGGAGCCTACAATGGATGATGTTTTTAGAGTCACACATGCAGTTGAGCAGATGGACGACCATGGGAATGTTTCCTATAATTGGACGGACCATAAAGCTGTAGCAGTAATAATAAATATGCTTATTCGTAATGAGTTTCATATTCATTTATATCACAGTATATAAGTAAACTGTATACAATTGTGTTAAAATTATATTCGTAATGCAGGAGAGGTATGAAGCAGAGCAAGCAAGAGCGACACAAGCGGGTGGACGGGAGGAGATTACGCTAGAAGAGTCCAATTGCATATGGGATTCTATTATTTCAACGCTTAGTCAAAATAAGCATTATGATTTGAGATAACTCATTTTAATAGCTTATATATATTTTAATTAAGTATAATAATAATCTGTACGTATGTGAACCTGCACAATCAAACTATGAAATAAAAGATTCGTTAACAAAGCAAAATAGCTAATAAAGTCCATGGTTGTGATTTTATGATAACATCATAAACTTGCACAGCCGAACCTACACAACTAAACCTATATACAGTTCATAAATATTTAAGACTTCTATTAAATTTGGTTTTAATATAATTTAATAAAAAATTAACCCTAGGAGATAATGATATGTATCTAAAGATTTGAATTACAATTTTATATTCTTTTAAATACAAAATTGTGATTTTGGAATATAGTACTAGTTTATAAAAGATAAGCAATATTTTATAATATTAATAAAAAAAACTTATAGCTAGTTTAATATATGTCATATATCTTTATGGAATTGATATTTAATTTGTAAAATAATAAATGATATGGTATAAGTATTAAAATGGTCTTTAAAACTTTATTTAATCACTACATAACTTTATATATAGTTCAAAAATGAAAATAGGTTGAGATCTCTTATGTTATCTCTCAAAATTCATTTAAATGAATATTAACTTGAATAATGCAATCGTATATGCAATCTTTAGACACTACCACCATATTGTTTTATTTCGAATATTAACTTGAATTATTTCACAGGCTCTTAATTTTCAGAGAACTTATAGGTGATCCATCGAGGAGGAGGATATTGCTCGAATGCAAAGACAGTATGATGAGCTCAACGATTGGAGAAAGAGCTACGTAGCCCAACAAATAGATGAGCGTATTGCAGCCTACTATCAGGAGCATGAGTTTATTCCCGGGGAGGGAGATCCAGCTGCTTCTGGTATTGACGATGATGATGATGTTGCATAGTTTGATTTTTCTTATAGGTATTTACATATTTCGACTAGCTTTGATTCTTGTAGTTTGGTTTATGCATGGGTTTGATACTTAGCCTTTGTTTGATGGAGTTTGTAGATTTTTTGATGGTTTTGGAACTTAATACTTAGTAATCGTTTTATGTATGTTATGATGGAATCTTATTGTTTAGTTTGGATTTGGTAGTTTTTTTGTGGATTTTGGTAGCTTTTTTGTTGAAATATGGAATATTGATGGAATGATAATGATGGAATGTAACACTTTATGGATATTGGTGGAATGATAATATTTGTGTTGAATAATAGTTTGGGAGGATTGAGAGAATGGAGTTGTTGGTTGGTGTAGCAAATATAACCCAAGTTTGCAATGGCTTGCAACAACCAATTTATCAAAATTAGCAACGACTTGCAACAACCAATTTTCCAAAATTAGCAACGGATATCAATGACTGTTGGGTCCGGTTTAACAACGGTTTGCAATAGCTCTTAACTGACACCCGGGAAACAAACTAACTGCCACATTGGATGTCTTGTAGACACATGGCTGTTGCAACCCGTTGTTGAGGTACCGATGGAGCCGTCACTTTTCGAGTTGGCAACGGGTAAAATTACAATAGCTTTTTGCAACGATTGGTGATGGTTGCCAACGCCTATTAGCCGTTGCAAATAGCTCTTTGCTTTGTAATGAAAGATCGCTTATTTCATTTTCAGGTGCATATGTGTCATAAATCCATAGGCCAAAAAATTAACGTTGACCATAACATTAGTAAATTGTGTGATTAAAGATTTCCACTTTGTGAAGATTTTCATCATATGATCTTGTAGATACTATGAAAGACTCAAACCAAACCATTTTTGATTCAATACTCAGGTATCAGAATAGTAATCAAAATGAGAATTTAAGGAACTACAACTTTCAAAATCAATAACATATAAAAGATATGGTGTGGCCTAGCAAACCCAACATTCTTATTTTATGTGAAACAATATAAAATTATTGCAACCTATAACATTTTTTGTATATGCAAAAGTGGGAAGCTCAGAAGATGTGACTTAAATTCTTTCATCATATCATTTGAGAATTACAAATATTCTAACCTCAACAACACATGACATCTCATTAATTACCTCTAGATTAACAATCAACAGTGCCTTTGATATAATCACAATGCTCACGGTTAATAATGAAATACTTGGTTTTAAATGAATTACTTTATCATCTATGCGATTGCACATTGTGACATCCCATAATTTTAAATATTAAAGTTAACAAATTAAAGAATACTTAATTTCAAAATGAGAGAATCAAGGGAAATGGGTTACGCCATTGTGTTCGTCTCGGAATTCTGGTTGAGATAGAGTCTATGTTTGCGTAAATTGGACTTCGTATGAAGAAGTTATGGCTGTCGGAAGTTTCTAGAAATTCAAATTTAAATTCAAAAAGCTCGAAACCAGATTCAAAATTTAAAACAGAAGTCAGAAGCAGGCTGGGCGGGAAAATTCCCGCCTAGGACCCAGGTCGACCAGGGGGTCGACCCTAGTGTCGAGCTCCCCCATACAGGTCGACCTGGGGGTCGACCTGCCACCCCCCACCTTGGCCAGATCTGAATTTTGACGACATATGACTTGTTGCTGAGTCATTAGGGTTTCTGGATAGTTCTGATCTGGTCTGAATGGTTGTGGTTAACTCTAGGTTCATCCGACGGCTCTAATTAAATTGAAATTATATATAAACACATGTAGACTCAAAACCTAAAACCTAATAAAAATTAGAACCATGGCCGTCATGCTATCACCCTGCAACCTATAATAGCCGCCACCAACTAGGAACAAAGAAAATCTAATCAACTCAATTCATCTTAAGTCTATAACAACTAAAACAACAAATTTGTCTACTTCAAAGACGAGCAAAATCAATTTCAGAACACAGATCCCAGAACTCAAGACCTTCTTTGAGTTGAGAGTTTAATTTCTTTAATAAGATAATTAACAAGTAATTGGGTTGAGTTATAATTTGAGTTATATGGCTATGTTTGTGAAACATTGGAAAAATGTGATATTTTGTGAATATATGCTAGCTGTTCATAATGACAGTTTTTGTTGTGGATTCCTTTGTATATGCCCAATCACCTGTGTTCAACTTGATTCATGTTTGACATCATTTTATATGCAAGTTTGGGTGTAGATTATATGCTAGTTTCTATGTGAATTGTACACAAGTTTACATGTGAACCAAATAAAGTGACCGTATGCAAGTTTAGGTAGAAATTGGATTCACATATATGCAAGTTTACACCTTTAGATTTAGATCTGTGACATACATAGTTTTATGAAAGTTTGTGACTATGGCCTATACAAGTTTGGGTGAAAACTATGTTCATACCTGCAAGTTCACACCTTAAGGTCTATGTTTAGATTCATGACAATACAAAGTTTATGCAAGATATGTTGTAATCTTTATTCATGAGTTATTCATAAGTGAACGAACAACGTGGGGACGATGGGGGTAATATTGAATATACACATATTGAGAATTTGCTTGTAATGGCCCTAAAAGGCATATAATTAGTGTGAGGCAATATGTAACAACCCGAAAATCTGGGCCAGTTTAAATTTTTTATTTCGGCAATTTTAATGAATTTAGAATATTTGAAATAGATTATTTTAAATAATATCGACGAAAATTCATTTTGAATATATTTAGAACGTATATATTATACGCGTCGTCGTTAGAATATAAATAATTATGTATAATTATAAAAGGAATTGAAAATGGCGCGGTAGTTCGATAATTCGATTTCAAATTTCAATTGAACGTACTGGGTGCAAAATAAACCGGATTTTAGTGAAACCAAAAATAATAGGATCTATTTGGGAATATCTTTCCAACGAATCCGAGAAATCAAATTTTCATAGCGGGAATCTAAAGATATGTCCAGTTGAAAATTCAGAATAGTCGCTATGGAATTCAGGCCCTTAAAAATGGGAATTTTGTAAATGACCTCGGATTTCGACGAAACAACTTTTGTTGGGTCCGGGATGTCAAGTTATTGCTAGATTCCAAATTTCATAATTTTTCGAATCAATATGTGGGCGTGGCAAAGGAAAACGCGTTTGACCAGTTTTAGTTGATTTTAATCGACTGGAAAATGGCCATTTTTCCAACGGTCTCAGAATTCGACGAAACTAGTTTTGTTAGGACCGTATCGTCAATACGAAGCTAGAAAATATTTTTTTGGAATTTTTCGAGTTAGAATGTGACCCCAGTAAATTGAAATGCGCGTTCAAATTCAATATATAGAGTTATATGTTGATTTTGGTGGAAACTGATCGAAACGATTGAATCAGTTTACGATACATATCCCATTGTGTTCGGAATGGGGGTAATTAGCTATGGACGACAGGCAGTGGGCCTCGTTTAGAGGTCGAAAATAAAAGTTGCTTTTTGGGAGATAATTAAATTAAATAATTAAAATTAAAACCCCTCCCTCTCTCCTCTCCTTTATTTCCTTTGCCCCCCCGTCAGTTCATTCTTCGATCAAAGAAAAAATAATAAGGAGAAGGCGCAGCCGCAGCCGTGCCCTGGCGGTCGCCGCCGCCACCCTCCATCCACCGCCCTCATCCCTGAACCCCCCCTCTGCCACCGCCTCCCTCTTCTCTTCTTCCTCCTCTTCCTTTCTTCCCTGACTAAATTCGCGAGCCCCTCCACGCCACGACCCACCGCCGCACCTCCCCTCGCCTGGCGCCACCCCTACTGGCCAACCCCTCCTCCTCCGCAACCTCTCACCTCCCTCCTCCTTCCCCAAATCGCAGAAACTCCAACCAAACCCCTCGAGCTGTAAGTTTTTATTATTATTTATTTTTCTATTTTCAGTTATCGTTCTATTTGATTTTAAAACTGATTTTATTTGATTTGAAAACTGAAATTTATTTGATTTTAAAATTGATTTTAACTAAGTAAAAAGGCGATGTTTTTAACATATAAAAGATATGATTTTTAACAGATAAAAATTCGATTTTTATGTGTATACTAGCATGGTAAAAATATGATTTTTGTTGTAGCAAGATCGAATTTTTACAAAGTGGAAAGGTGTGTTTTCTTATTTATTTAATTAATTAAATTACCATAAAGTGTTGTAAATTCAGTTTCGACTTCATTATGTATTTTTACAACATGAAAGATCGTATTTTTTAAATAGAAAAGATTAGATTTTTAAAATAGAAAAGGCGAAATATTTATAATAGAAAAATAGAATTTTTATCTATATAGTAGCGGTGTGAAAATAGAATTTTTTATCCATATAGCATGATTATAAAAATGGTATTTTTATATATTGAATAGCAAAGCAAAAATTCGATTTTTATATATTGAATAGCGAAGTAAAAATTCGATTTTTATATATTGAATAGCAAAGTAAAAATGTGGTTTTTAAATATGTAGAGAATACGGGTAGTGAAAATTGACAAAAGGCGAAAACAGCGAAGATTTCTATAAATGAAGTGTCGTGAAGTTGGGATAGCTATCGGTGAGAACTTCTAACTTTAATTTATTTTTCTAGTTATATATATATACTGGGATGTAGACGGTGTTTAGTAGCACCCGACACCCGTCATCCACAGACCATGGATGGCTTGTTTGTTCGATTGATGTGTTGTGAAATTTGTTTGTGTTGTAGATGTGAAAATTGATTGTATGATGTGAAATAAAATATTTATATAGGAAAAAAAATATTTTATCGTTAAAAATAAAAATTTTAACGTGAATATGAATCAATAAATATTTATAAACAAATCGGCCGATTTGTTTATATACACCGATTTGACTGATATTGATTGGGTCGATAAATTTTACACATCGCCCAACTGCACAAATAAAATCTATGTTTGATTGTTTAAAACCCCACACGGGTGTTGGGATGAAATTTGGCGTACACTAATCCCAATTATTTAATTGTATGTCGAGCGATTGGTCGACATACTATGTAAGCGTCGATTATTTATATTTGATGCTTATGCAGTTGTGTGGTGCACCTTGGATGATGGTTGATTATTTATCGTTGCTATTATATACATGTGTTGTATGGAATCCATATAGTTAACGCTATATGGTAATTGATTGGGCCTCATTCCAATTTATAAGATAAAGAATATTATAAAATAAAGGTTCATGTGTTGACCGTACTCATCCGTTGAGATTAGTCATGTGTTGAACGAAATATTTTAACGATAAAATTTACATCTTTATCATTATAAAGTAAAGGTTCATGTGTTGACTGTACTCATCCGTTGAGATTAGTCATGTGTTGAACGAAATATTTTAACGATAAAATTTACATCTTTATCATATATAAAATTAAAACCAATTTGAATTGAATCGAATAGAAAACCAATTTGAATTGAATCGAATAGAAAACCAATTTGAATTGAATAGAAAACCAATTTGAATTGAATCGAATAGAAAACCAATTTGAATTGAATCGAATAGAAAACCAAATTGAATTGAATATATAACGAATTCGAATTGAATTGAATATAAAACGAATTTGAATTGAATTGAATATAAAACGAATTCGAATTGAATTGAATATAAAACGAATTCAAATTGAATGCAAATAGAAATCGACGAAATATATATTATATATATAATATAATGGCCTGAATAAAACGCGCCGCGGCAGTTCGCGAATTTCGACCATTTATTTCGAACGTACATTACGGGAGATCCGACCGTCGGATTCTCCTAAAACTAGAACCGTTGGGTTCGTATCGAAAAGAGCTTTCTAACGAATATTAGAAATTTGAAATCTAACGGTTGGATTTGGAGATACGTCCAAATCAAATTTGGAAAAGGTCGCTGTAAGTGCAGTTCGGTGGCCGTTGATGGAAATCGACTGTACGACCCTTGATAAAATTATTAAAAATAGTAGTAATTTGTGTAAAATCATAAGAAATGATTTGGGGAAATTGGGATGAAAAACTCCATATTTGAAAAGATAAAAATAGATTTTATCGAAATGAACTAGTTTTGAACTAAAATTAAACCCGTTTATTTTTAAATAAATAAACTGGATTTGAAATGGGTTTTAAACAGAATTGATTTGTGGGTTTATCGTGAACGGTGTTTTAAATAACATTTGTTCTTTAACCCGATAATAAATAGAATGTGATTTGGGTTTATCGTGAACTGTGTTTTAAATGACATTAGTTCTTTAACCCAGAAAAAGGAGTTTTAAGGAATCTGCAATTAGATTGAAATGTGAATTGATAATTTAAATTATCAAATTTGGCAAATGAGCGAGAATGGAGTATCACCAGTTTTGCTCCAAAGCGATAGTTAAATCTATAATTAGATTTGAACGTGAAATGGTAATTAATATTACTGATAACACCGTGGTGTTAGATATGGAGTATTACCAGTTTTGCTTCATGGGATAAATAGGTTGGGATTGGGAAATAAAATAAATAATTACTTCAGTGTGGTTCGCTAATCTCGACTAGTTTGGAAAACCATAATTTGGTTTGAAATGACATCCAAAGGAAGATTAAAGGATAAATTTAAAGAATTTATCTTGGATATAATTTATGGGAACCTTTCCTTAAGAATTGAAATTTAGAAACTAGCTGTAGGTTAGTTAAGAAGAATGGTTTCCTGTGTATTGATCTGATGTTGGTTTCGGCCTTCGGGGTTAATATTTGGGAAATTGTTCTCTTGCTGATTTACGGTTAATGACTAATGAATTGGAATGAGGCGTATGTTGTGTTTGTGTAACATTTGTTTTTAATATATGCTGATTGTTCGGAAAGGCCGGGTTTATACCCATTCTGAATAACCGATTCGACGATATGTCGAAGATGAAGACGGTGGTTGAAGACCGGAAGTCTTCACATCGTTTGGGTGATTACTGGTGATCCTGATTGGGCTGTACACCCAAGAGGATGGAAATAGTTGATGGTCATCCAGACGTACTTGGAGATCGATGGATATGCGAGGAAAGAGCCTCCGGTTTCGTTCAGACCCAGAACGAACTTGTAAATGGATTGTGTGTCTGACATTGGATTTTGTTCTGTGTTGATTGATTTTTGTTAAATATATATCTGTTTGGCGGCGGAGAATTTATTCTCTTGCTTAACGCCCTTCTCTGAGACGTATGAGCTTAGAGGTTATATATCGATAGATATCGATCGCATGGCATGAATTGCCTGTGTGGCACGCTAAGTTGCATAGATCAAGGCTTCTGTTGAAAAGCAAAGTCTTGTGGTTGATGATCAAAGCACGGCCTTCGTGGCGTAGCTTTGTGTATAACGTGAATTCGCGAGCCTCACACCTCGGTATGAGTCAAAAACGGGATAAGGACTGCAGGGAGAGCACAACGTTTCTTTCTAGCTTTGGTGGTGTCAGTGACTTACCAGCCCTGACATTTATATACTTTTCACCTATGTGGTTGTTGGATGAGGCGCCTCGATTTTAGGTCTGTAAGGACCGGGAAACGTGTGTTCAGGAATTGCCAATCCTCAAACGTAAGAGAGGACCGGCCATGAAGCATCCAGAGGTTACCCAGATGTAGTCCCGAGGCATTTGCTAGAGTGTCTCGAAGCGGAGAGGAGCTTGCCCCTTGCCTCGACTCATGACGGAAATCCAATTTCCAATACGTGTATTTCGGCTTTATTTGTAGAGCCTAGTATGGCGACATAGTGGTATGGGGCACTTATGCCGTCTATGATTTATATTTATGATTGAAATTGTTTTGACACTATACACTTATTATAGTATCAAATGATTTGTTTTAAACGTACCAAGCATGTTTGGCTGTTATAAGGTAAAACCCTATCCTCCGGCTTGCGTTGCATTGTGTGATGGGACCTGGGTCTTATAATAGCTTCATTTTTTCGAAAAAGCATTGCGCTGTTTATTTATATGCACTGGTATTCTTGGGAGGAAACCCGTTCCGTGTTATACGACGTGGTCCCTTGAATTACTCTTTTTTAATGTAAAGTTTTAAATACCTGTTTTAGTTCTCACACCAGTTACATGACTGACCTGGAGTTTATTGTTTTAACCTAAACTCCGGGTGCCCCTATTTTCGACACGGGCAGCTAGTAGTTTTGGTTTTGCAGATTTATATTCACAGGATCCTGATTTACAACTAGAACAATGCTCGGAAAGCTCTGTATTCGTGCATTACTTCTAGTTGTGCTTTTGTGTTATTTTCCGCTGCGATGTATTTAAATATAATTTAAATCTCTGATATTTGTTGAATGTAATTTATTCATTTATACTCTATATATTCTTGTATCTGATGGAATTGTTGCAATAACTATGAAATGTTCTTCCATCTGCGTTCTATTTTGTCATGTTCTCAAAACGATCAGGGGTTTCGAACGGTCTTAATCGGTTTAACGATCGATTCGGATCGAGCGAAATTCTTTGCCGTTATAGTTGGTATCAGAGCTTTGGTTTACAGAGCTCGAGAACAAGACACATTAGAACCATACGAAAGAATTCATCAGATATTGGATTAGTAATATCCAATTAGAATGACTCGTTAGAGATAGGATCAGTAGTATCCTAGAATGAGTGTGAAGAGTATATTTTTCAATTGAAAACAATTTTGTTTTGAAAATTTAAATCGTTTTATACGTATTTGAATATTTTATTAGTATTGATTTGGACAATCTAGTATATAAAGGTTTTGCATATACGCGTCATTAACGTATATTCGAAGTTTTAATATATTAGATAGATATAGAATCACATTCTAGTCGCCCGGACATGATTCTGATGATGGCGCGCCATCACAAGTATTTACTTTCGTGTTTCGAAGGTGTGATTTCTATATATTTCCATTAGACTGGTGTGAGAACCAATATAGCTAGAATACATTGTTGTGAATTGGTATCAAAAACATGATTTTCTGAATATGTATCAAAATTATGAATTTGATACGTTAAATTCACTAATTGATTGATGTTTGTGTTGTTTGTTTATTTGTCTGATAATTTTGAACCATTATGCCTAATTGAATCAAACATTGAATTATATTGAAAATTAGTCGCATTTGCTTGCATATACATATACTTACATTGAACAGGTCATTGCAAGGAGGCTAAAGCAGAGAATAAAATTTGTTTGCCCGACAAATAGGTACATGTTTACTATATAATTTACTGTTTTGTTTGGGTGATGATGATTTTATGAGCCTACTGGCTAGCCGCTTGGCTTTTTCTTTTTCTTTTTGAGATTAGAAGGCCTATATGGCAATTTCGGGATTTTCCTGTGGCTCCCGGTGCAGGGGAGGTTATGGCGAAATTTTTCGAAAATTTAGGGTGTTAGCCAAATTTTTGAAGAATTTGAAAATTCTCAGAAACTGAAAAGTTGGAGAATGGAAGCCAGATCGAACGTAGAGTTGATTAATCAAACCACTTTCGACTTTGTTCCTTTTCGGGGACGAAAAGTTTTAAGTGGGGGAGATTGTAACAACCCGAAAATCTGGGCCAGTTTAAAAATTTTATTTCGGCAATTTTAATGAATTTATAATATTTAAAATAGATTATTTTAAATAATATTGACGAAAATTCATTTTGCATATATTTAGAACGTATATATTATACGCATCGTCGTTAGAATATAAATAATTATATATAATTATAAAAGGAATTGAAAATGGCGCGGTAATTCGATTTCAAATTTCAATTGAACGTACTAGGTGCAAAATAAACCGGATTTTAGTGACACCAAAAATAATAGGATCTATTTGGGAATATCTTTCCAACGAATCCGAGAAATCAAATTTTCATAGCGGGAATCAAAAGATATGTCCAGTTGAAAATTCAGAATAGTCGCTATGGAATTCAGGCCCTTAAAAATGGGAATTTTGTAAACGACCTCGGATTTCGACGAAACCACTTTTGTTGGGTCCGGGATGTCAAGTTATTTCTAGATTCCAAATTTCATAATTTTTCGAATCAATATGTGGGCGTGGCAAAGGAAAACGCGTTTGACCAGTTTTAGTTGATTTTAATCGACTTGAAAATGGCCATTTTTCCAACGGTCTCAGAATTCGACGAAACTAATTTTGTTAGGATCGCATCGTCAATACGAAGCTAGAAAATATTTTTCTGGAATTTTTCGAGTTAGTATGTGACCCCAGTAAATTGAAATGCGCGTTCAAATTCGATATATAGAGTTATATGTTGATTTTGGCGGAAACTGATCGAAACGATCGAATCAGCTTACGATACATATCCCATTGTGTTTGGAATGGGGTAATTAGCTATGGACGACAGGCGGTGGGCCTCGTTTAGAGGTCGAAAATAAAAGTTGCTTTTTGGGAGATAATTAAATTAAATAATTAAAATTAAAACCCCTCTCTCTGCTCTCCTTTATTTCCTTTGCCCCCCGTCAGTTCATTCTTCGATCAAAGAAAAAAAAAGAAAAAAAAAGAAGGAGAATGCGCAGCCGCAGCCGCCCCCCTCCATCCACCGCCTTCATCCCCGAACCAGCCCTCTGCCTCCGCCTCCCTCTTCTCTTCTTCCTCCTCTTCCTTTCTTCCCTGACTGAATTCGTGAGCCCTTCAACGCCACAACCCACCGCCGCACCTCCCCTCGCCTGGCGCCACCGTTGCTGGCCAGCCCATCCTCCTCCGCAACCTCTCACCTCCCTCCTACTTCCCCAAATCGCAGAAACTCCCACCAAACCCCTCGAGCTGTAAGTTTTTTTTATTTATTTATTTTTCTATTTTCAGTTATCGTTCTATTTAATTTTAAAGCTGATTTTATTTGATTTGAAAACTGAAATTTATTTGATTTTAAAATTGATTTTTAACTAAGTAAAAAGGCGGTGTTTTTAACATATAAAAGATACGATTTTTAACAAATAAAAATTCGATTTTTATGTGTATACTAGCATGGTAAAAATATGATTTTTGTTGTAGCAAGATCGAATTTTTACAAAGTGGAAAGGTGTGTTTTCTTATTTATTTAATTAATTGAATTACCATATAGTGTTGTAAATTCAGTTTCGACTTCATTATGTATTTTTACAACATGAAAGATCGTATTTTTAAAATAGAGAAGGTTAGATTTTTAAAATAGAAAAGGCGAAATCTTTATAATAGAAAAATAGAATTTTTATCTATATAGTAGCGGTGCGAAAATAGAATTTTTATCCATATAGCGTGATTATAAAAATGGGATTTTTATATATTGAATAGCAAAGCAAAAATTCGATTTTTATATACTGAATAGCGAAGTAAAAATTCGATTTTTATATATTGAATAGCAAAGTAAAAATGTGATTTTTAAATATGTAGAGAATACGGGCAGTGAAAATTGACAAAAGGCGAAAACAACGAAGATTTCTATAAATGAAGTGTCGTGAAGTTGGGATAGCTATCGGTGAGAACTTCTCACTTTAATTTATTTTTCTAGTTATATATATATATATATACTAGGATGTAGACGGTGTTTAGTAGCACCCGACACCCGTCATCCACAGACCATGGATGGCTTGTTTGTTTGATTGATGTGTTGTGAAATTTGTTTGTGTTGTAGATGTGAAATAAAATATTTATATAGGAAAAAAATATTTTATCGTTAAAAATAAAAATTTTAACGTGAATATGAATCAATAAATATTTATAAACAAATCGACCGTTTTGTTTATATACACTGATTTGACTGATATTGATTGGGTCGATAAATTTTACACATCGCCCAACTGCACAAATAAAATCTATGTTTGATTGTTTGAAACCCCACACGGGTGTTGGGATGAAATTTGGCGTACACTAATCCCAATTATTTAATTGTATGTCGATCGATTGGTCGACAGACTGTGTAAGCGTCGATTATTTATATTTGATGCTTACGCAGTTGTGTGGTGCACCTTGGATGATGGTTGATTATTTATCGTTGCTATTATATACATGTGTTGTATGGAATCCACATAGTTAACGCTATATGGTAATTGATTGGGCCTCATTCCAATTTATAAGATAAAGAATATTATAAAATAAAGGTTCATGTGTTGACCGTACTCATCCGTTGAGATTAGTCATGTGTTGAACGAAATATTTTAACGATAAAATTTACATTTTTATCATTATAAAGTAAAGGTTCATGTGTTGACTGTACTCATCCGTTGAGATTAGTCATGTGTTGAATGAAATATTTTAACGATAAAATTTACATCCTTATCATATATAAAATTAAAACCAATTTGAATTGAATCGAATAGAAAACCAATTTGAATTGAATCGAATAGAAAACCAATTTGAATTGAATCGAATAGAAAACCAATTTGAATTGAATCGAATAGAAAACCAATTTGAATTGAATCGAATAGAAAACCAATTTGAATTGAATCGAATAGAAAATCAATTTGAATTGAATCGAATAGAAAACCAAATTGAATTGAATATATAACGAATTCGAATTGAATTGAATATAAAACGAATTTGAATTGAATTGAATATAAAACGAATTCAAATTGAATATAAAACGAATTCAATTGAATGCAAATAGAAATCGACAAAATATATTTTATATATAGATTATATATATAATATAATGGCCTGAATAGAACGCGCCGTGTCGCGGCAGTTCTCGAATTTCGACCATTTATTTCGAACGGACATTACGGGAGATCTGACCGTCGGATTCTCCTAATACCGGAACCTTTGGGTTCGTATCGAAAAGAGCTTTCTAAAGAATATTAGAAATTTGAAATCTAACGGTTGGATTTGGTGATACGTCCAAATCAAATTTAGAAAAGGTCGCTGTAAGTGCAGTTCGGTGGCCGTTGATGGAAATCGACTGTACGGGCCTTGATAAAATTATTAAAAATAGTAATAATTTGTGTAAAATCATAAGAAATGATTTGGGGAAAATTGGGATGAAAAACTCCATATTTGAAAAGATAAAAATTGGTTTTTATCGAAATGAACTAGTTTTGAACTAAAATTAAACCCGTTTATTTTTAAATAAATAAACTGGATTTGAAATGGGTTTTAAACAGAATTGATTTGTGGGTTTATCATGAACGGTGTTTTAAATAACATTTGTTCTTTAACTCGATAATAAATAGAATGTGATTTGGGTTTATCGTGAACTATGTTTTAAATGACATTAGTTCTTTAACCCAGAAAAAGGAGTTTTAAGGAATCTGCAATTAGATTGAAATGTGAATTGATAATTTAAATTATCAAATTTGGAAAATGAGCGAGAATGGAGTATCACCAGTTTTGCTCCAAAGCGATAGTTAAATCTTTAATTAGATTTGAACGTGAAATGGTAATTAATTTTACTGATAACACCGTGGTGTTATATATGGAGTATTACCAGTTTTGCTTCATGGGATAAATAGGTTGGGATTGGGAAATTAAATAAATAATTACTTCAGTGTGGTTCGCTAATCTCGACTAGTTTGGAGAACCATAATTTGGTTTGAAATGACATCCAAAGGAAGATTAAAGGATAAATTTAAAGAATTTATCTTGGATAAAATTTATGGGAACCTTTCCCTAAGAATTGAAATTTAGAAACTAGCTGTAGGTTAGTTAAGAAGAATGGTTTCCTGGGTATTGATCTGATGTTGGTTTCGGCCTTCGGGGTTAATATTTGGGAAATTGTTCTCTTGCTGATTTACGGTTAATGACTAATGAATTGGAATGAGGCGTATGTTGTGTTTGTGTAACATTTGTTTTTAATATACGCGGATTGTTCGGAAAGGCCGGGTTTATACCCATCCTGAATAACAGATTCGACGATATGTCGAAGATGAAGACGGTGGTTTAAGACCGGAAGTCTTCACATCGTTTGGGTGATTACTGATGATCCTGATTGGGCTGTACACCCAAGAGGATGGAAATAGTTGGTGGTCGTCCAGACGTACTTGGAGATCGATGGATATGCGAGGAAAGAGCCTCCGGTTTCGTTCAGACCCAGAACGAACTTGTAAATGGATTGTGTGTCTGACATTGGATTTTATTCTGTGTTGATTGATTTCTGTTAAATATATATCTGTTTGGCGGCGGAGAATTTATTCTCTTGCTTAATGCCCTTCTCTGAGACGTATGAGCTTAGAAGTTATATATCGATAGATATCAATCGCATGGCATGAATTGCCTGTGTGGCACGCTGAGTTGCATAGATCAAGGCTTCTGTTGAAAAGCAAAGTCTTGTGGTTGATGATCAAAGCACGACCTTCGTGGCGTAGCTTTGTGTATAACGTGAATTCGCGAGCCTCACACCTTGGTATGAGTCAAAAACGGGATAAGGACTGCAGGGAGAGCACGACGTTTCTTTCTAGCTTTGGTGGTGTCAATGACTTACCAGCCCTGACATTTATATACTTTTCACCTATGTGGTTGTTGGATGAGGCGCCTCGATTTTAGGTCTGTAAGGACCGGGAAACGTGTGTTCAGGAATTGCCAATCCTCAAACGTAAGAGAGGACCGGCCTTGAAGCATCCAGGGGTTACCCAGAGTGTGTAGTCCCGAGGCATTTGCTAGAGTGTTTCGAAGCGGAGAGGAGCTTGCCGTTATACAATAATTGGTATAATTTATATACCTAAAATAAATGGACATAATTTAGGTGACAATTATGGACATAAGTATATTTGGAATTTATTTATAAATTTGGATAGGGATATTAGCCCACTTTGGGGTTAAATAAAGATGTGTAATAATAAACTGCCTAAGACACGAGGTTAGACTCTTTTGTGGTGTAAGACTGCCCGAACCCGCCCGACAAATCCAGCAACCACAAATGCCAGTCTAATGTGAGAGGTTAAAGGCACGAATTAAATGCGTAACAATTGTAAAGACACGAGGTTAGGCTCGTTTTTGGTATATGACTGCCCGAACCCGCCCGACAAATCCAGCAACCGCAAATGCTAGTCTAATGTGGGAGGTCTTTAAAGGTTACAATTCTAATGAATTAAGTAACACTTAACTAGATAAACATGTGGTGGGACATAGGGGGTTAAGTGCGTGCCTTCGGTGGCATGTGAAATTAAGTGGGTGCCTTGGGTGGGATGTGAAATACGATTAGGTGCCTTAATAATTAATTAATGCTGATTGAAGACAAATATGAATGACAAACAGAAGTTTGGTTGAGTGAGTGATTCTCTGAGTAACAATCTGATGTTGATTTCGGTCTTCGGGGTTGGTACTTAGGGAGTTATTCTCTTAACCAATGTATCTGTGAACTAAGATGTGCTTAATCACAAACTAAGTAAAACATGGTAAGTGGATAGTGTTAAGACCAGCTTAACCAATAATATATAAGTGGGTAGGGTTAAGACCAGCTTAACCAATAATTTGATAAGTGGATAGGGTTAAAACCAGCTTAACCAATAACATATAAGTGGGTATGGTTAAGACCAGCTTAACCAATAATTTGATAAGTGGGAAGGGTTAAGACCAGCTTAACCAATAGTATATATATATATATATGAATATATTAATCTAATAAGTGGATAGGGCTAAGACAAACTTAATCAATAATAATATATTGATTGGATAAGCGGATAGGGTTAAGACCAACTTAACCAATAAGATATAAGTGGATGGGGTTAAGACCAGCTTAACCAATAATATATCAATCCGATAAGAGTGTAGGGTTAAGACAAGCTTAACCAATAACACATGTTGATTTGTTAAGTGGATAACATGGGGGACATGTGAGATATAATTATAAACACTTAACCAAGTTGAAAACATGTAAGAAGACATGAATAAGAAGGGGTTAAGTGGGGAATCTTAGTGGGGACCAAGCATAGGTGGAAATCTTGTATGGGGACCCTTTTCAAACCAATAACCCATTTAGTATCTTTGTGAGCTCGACCCAAGTCGGGGACGGGACACACTTACTGGAATTTGATTGTAAGAGGTCAAAACGTGTTAGCGGCGGCAACGCAAGTCCAACGGGGTCATGTGCGTGCGTGGGCCCGAGCTGGTAGGTAAGACGTTGTTGCATCGTGTAAATATAAGCCGTGCATCTTTAGTGGTATCGGGTTGCCACTTTGGGGAGTGATACACCCCACTGTGGGACCAGCACGGTTATCTACGAGTTAGGGAGCCGATCGAATGGGGAAGGTAGTGGATACGACTAGCGGAGATATGAGCAGACGATTCACCTATGAAGACAACTAGGAGTATAATTACCATATTATGAATAAACATTGTAATTAAAATGGGGAGGGTAGGGGGTACGACTAGCGGAGATAGGGGCAGACGACACCTATGAAGACAGCTAGGAGTATACGAAACTACCATTAATATTATTTTGTTCGGTGGGCGGGATCAACTTTTAGGGTGACTAGTAAGGGTGCGGTGTAATTAGCATTGGTGCAGTATAGTAATTATCTTATAGTGATTAGGTGCGCCTTTAACGTTATCTTTGTTCATCTTATTTCCTTTGTTTGCTCTGTCATGCCCATTTGTTCACAGTCATTTCCTTATCTTCCAGCTTATGTCTTATCCTGGTTACTTTAATGATTATATTGTTAAAGTTATTGCACTCGCCAGACTTTATGTCTGACCCCCTTTGTTTCCACCTCTTTTCTTCCTCCCCCCCCCCCCAAGTGCTCAGGGTGGGACTAGTGCTAGTGGAGCTTGATTTGGACAGCTTTATCTCTTTCTTTTGGAAGTTGCTTGGATTGCTGAAGTAAAGTTCAGCCTATCTTATTTATGGCTATTTCATGTTGGGGTTATGTCTTTTATTTTATGTACTTAGAACTTATTTGTCAAGATGGATAATAAATGTATTTGGTTTTGTAGTTGGTTTTTGATGTGATGTAACCAAACTATTTCTCCGCTACAATAAAAGTGGTTTTTATTTTCTATGTACCAATATATTTATCTGTCTTGTTTACTTTTCTGTTCTATACACAATAAATGCTCCACCAAAATTAAGACATTCCCTTTGTGAGTGACCTTAATGGAGATGGGGTGTCACACGTGATATCAGAGCTGAAGGTTACCGGACCAGATATGAATTTTGAAAAACTATTTTTCAAAAACAATTTTATAAATAAATACTTTCAAAAGTATGTTTTAAGGAAAGTATTTCCAAGAGAAAAGTTTGTTTTAAAAACATTACCCCCAAGAGCCATATATTTTTCCTTCGATTCTCTGTTTTGAGTCCCTTCCTCTTTCCGTTTTGAATTTCTTCCTCCATGCATATAGACGCTTTTTCTAAGATATGTAAGAACTTCCGTACGATGGGTGGAAAACCACTTCATGGGACTGGGATATCTGTCCAAACTAGGAGTAAGTGGAGGACTTGTTGGTACCTTTAGGATAGACGACGGGAGGAAGGTCCAAGTGGCTGCTTGGTTAATAAAAGACGAAGCCTCGTTTTGGTGGGAGGTCACGAACGGAGAGCGTCCGGTGGAGACATGGATGGATTTCAAGCGTAGGTTCGAAATGAAGTTTCTCTCACGAGTAGAAGAGAATTTATATATGGAAAGAATTCCTTGAGAAGGGGTTCATAAGAAGAAGTATTTCGGAGTGGGGTGCTCTAGTAATTTTTGCAACAAAAGATGATGGTTCACTTAGATTGTGCGTGGACTATAGAGAGCTGAATAAGCTAACAAAGAAGAACAAACACCCATTGCCAAGGACAGATGATTTATTGAATCAGTTGGTGGGTGCTTCAGTTTTCTCGCAACTGGGTTTAGCTACAGGGTTTTATCGGCTAAGGGTGGCTGAAGACAGCATAGATAAGACTGCATTTAGAACTCCTAACGGTTTCTTCGAGCGGCTCATCATGCCTTTTGGTTTGACGAATGCACCTGCATATTTCGATGACTTAATGAGTAGGGTGTTTAGGGAGTTTCTAAACAGTTTTGTGGTATTCTTTGTGGATGTGTAACACCCCGTAAATCAGTTAATACTAATATTCACAAATTAAAAGAACTAATATTGAGAATTTGCACGAAATAGCCTTAAAAAGGCATATAACAAATTTGAGATATGTGAATTGCCTTAAAAGGTGAAAAATGGAATTAAGACATTAATTGGAAAATTAATATGTAGAAATGGTCATAAGTTAATTATGGATTAATTTGAATTCATGAATAGGTGCGTGTGTTTATATATATATTTATATATATATATATATATATGGGCAGTTAATGTAAACATGAATAGAAGTTTATTAATTTGCTGAGTGTTTGCTGAGTCACTTCTGACTCATTGCTGAGTCAATATGATAAACTCCATCTGGTCTGAATGGATGCGGTTATTTCTAGGTTAAATCTAATGGCCTAAATGAATCCTAACATCTATAAATAAGTGGGTAGACTCTAACCCTAAATCACTTGAAAAATTGGAGAGCTACCGACATGCCGTTGCCATGGAGTTCAGCATAGCCGTCACAAACTAAAGAAGAAGAAGGCCTAATCTACAAACTAAATCTACTCAAATCAAATCAAAAGCTCTCTCTCTCTATTTCTCTTCTTTAAAATTGTGAGTATGCTGATTCTCACAATGTTATTATGAAATAATTCGATTAGGTTATGAATTGGATCACAAGAAAGTGATATGAATTGTTATGTATTTGTAAATTTTGTTGTGGATCTCTTATGCTATTATGTTATCATATATATATATATATATATATATATATATATTGTTATGTTGTAGTGATTATGTTGTAAATAATCCTATGCTATGTCATATGTGATTAATCATGCTATGCTATGTTATAAACCATGTTATGCCATGTTGTAAATCATGCTATGCTATGTTGTAAATCATATCAAGCTATGTTGCAAATTATGATATGCTATGTTGTAAATCTTACATATGTTGTAGATCTCATATTATCATATATGTTGAAATACTTATGTTATATGATAATGATGTCATGTTAAGTTGTGTTGAATCATGCAAGTTGTAAAATCATGATGTTATTATTTATGCGAATTGGATCATGTTTAAAGTTTATGTTTTTTTTAGAATAGATCTTGAATATGGGAATTTGCCTATTAAGTTAGGTGTACCCATATACATGAATCTATGATTAAATGAATTTTGATTTTTGGGAATTTGCCTATTGAGTTAGGTGTACCCACATAAAACCATATTGTTAATGATGTTGATTCACACATGTCCAATACAAGTTTATGGAACTTGATCAAAATCATATTATGTGAATTATGAATAAGTTGACACCCTTAGACCCATGACATGTATAACCTTATGCAAGTTGTAATTTTGATATATGCAAGCTTCACCCCTTGTTAGTATTCATTTAGTCACATATATATGTTGTTGTTGTGAATATTTTCTTTTATGCTATGAGTTAGACTAATCGGGTCTAGCATACATTTTGCGAATAAACGTTCAAACGTGGGGTAGGGGTAATATTAGGAAATTAATAAATTGGGGTGCAATTGATATGATTTTGCATGCCTTAAATGGATGTCCATAATTGAGTCAATTATGGACATTGTTAAATTTGGAATTAATTAATAATTCAAATAGGGAATTATTAAAATTGGGGAAAGTGGATTATTAATAATAATCAATGCTTAGGACACGAGGTTGGACTCGTTTTTGACGTAAACCTGCCCGGACCTGCCCGACAAATCCAGTAGTCACAAATGTTGGCCCAATGTGAGAGGTCCTAGGCCCAAACTAAAGCATAACAGTTGTAAAGACACGAGGTTAGACTCTTTTATGGTGTAAGACTGCCCGGACCCGCCCGGCAAATCCAGCTGCCATAAATGTCAGTCTAATGTGAGAGGTCTTTATGAGGTTATGGCCTTAATAAATTAAGAAATACTTAACCAGATAATCATGTAAGGTGGGACATGGGGGTTAAGTAGGTGCCTTGGGTGACATGAGGAATCTAGTGGTTGACTTTAGAGGCATTTGAAATACGATTAGACTTAACCAAACACACATGTAACGAACATGAATAGTGGGTTAAGTGGGATTGACTAAGGGGACAAGCTTAGGCGGAATGCTTGTGGGAGATAACGGGGGCCCATTTCAACCAGTATCCCAAAACGTATCTTTGTGGGCTCGACCCAAGTCGAGGACGGGACACGCATACTGGGTTTGACTATAAGAGGCCAAAACAGGGAGCGGTGGCAACGCAAGTCCAACGGGTTTCATATGCGTGTGTGGACCCGGGCTGGTAGGTAAGACGTTGTTGCATCGGGTAGGTATAAGCCGTGCATCTCCGTTATATCGGGTTGCCACTTTAGGGGAATGATACACCCCACTGTGGGGCCAGCACGGGTATCTACGAGTAGGGAGCCTATCGAAAAATAGAAAGTGGGGTACACCTAGTGGAGATAGGGGCAGGCGGCACCTATGTAGTCAGCTAGGAGTACGTAAAGCCATTAAGAATGTTTCTAAGTGAAGCTAAGTGGGATCAATCTTTAGGGTGACTGGTGTGGTGCAGTATAGTGTTTATCCTTAGTATTTAGGAGCGCCTATAACGTTTCCTTTAGCGATTGTCTATGTCCTTAATCTGCTCTTTCATAGACATTTCCTTGTTTTCCAGCTTATGCCTTAGTCCAGTTATTTTGATAATAGTATTGTAGAATTATCATACTCGCCAGACTTTATGTCTGACCCCCCCTCTTTTTCATCCTTTTCTCCCTTCAGGTCCTCAGGTTGGGCCAAGTTCCAGTGGAGTCTGATTGGATTGCTTATCTCTTGGAAAGCTTGGACTGTTGAAGTAAAGTCTAGCTTGTTATCTTTCTTTTTAATGGCTATTTATGTAATCAGATTATGTACTTGTTTTATCAAGATAGATATTGTACTTGACTTTGATTATGGTGTTATGATGTAATCAAACATGTTTTGACTTCTACTGCGATTGAAATAAAGTTTTTAAATTTTCAAGTACTATTTTATATCTGTCTTGTTGAAATTTTACTGTTCTATATTCTCCTAAAACCTCCATAGAAGTTAATGCATTCCCTTTGTGAGTGACATTAATGGACGTGGGGTGTTACACGTGGTATCAGAGCATAAGGTTACCAGAACAGATAAAATTTTTAGAAAAATATTTTCTAAAGTATTTTTGGAAGAAGTGCTTTCAAAAACATGTTATTTAGAGAAAGTTTTTATGAAAAACATAATCCCAAATAGCCATATCCTTATCTTTATCTTTCGAATTCTCCATTTTGAATCTTTCCTTTTTCGTTTCAGCATGGCTGAAGATCTTAGTCTCCCAGAAGGTGTGATGATTCCAGGGTGGTTTAGGAGATATTTGGAGGCTAGGGCCACCACTGCAGGCCCAGCAAATGTTCCTCCACCCCCAGTTGCACCCATTCCTCCTCCTCCTCCTCCTCGTGTTGACACTTTTGCAAAGACGTGCAACGAATTTAAGGCTATGGGAGGAAAAACTTTTCAAGGGACTGAGACGTTTGTGGAGGCCAAAGACTGGCTTAAGGAGACTGAGGAATTGTTGGATATCTTTGAAGTGGAAGATGGGAGGAAAGTCCGTTTAGCTGCTTGGTTAATGAAGGGAGAGGCCTCGTTTTGGTGGGAGGTAACTAACGGGGAACGTCCAGTTGATTCATGGGCGGATTTCAGACGAAGGTTTGAGGCAAAGTTTCTTTCAAGGGCAGAGGAGAATTTAAATATGGAAAAATTCCTTACATTAAAGCAAGGGAGCTTATCAGTGAAGGAGTATGTCAATAAATTTAATCAGTTAGCAAGGTTTGGCTTGGAGTTGGTGAACACGCCAAAGAAGAAAGCTTTGAGGTTCGTTAGAGGCTTGAATGAACCGTTGCAAGGGTTGGCTATGACCCACATCCCTATGGGAGCCACCTTTGAAAGGCTAGTAGAAATGGCACTTATGCATGAGGATAAGGCAGTTGAAAAGAAAGGGGATCAGAAGAAGCCCCAACAGCAAAATAAGAAGGGTGGTAAAAACAATAATGGCAAAGGGAAGAAGAGATGCTTCAATTGTAGGACGCCTGGCCATCTCAGCAAAGATTGTAGAAAGAAAAAGAAGACTGGTTGTTTTCATTGTGGAGATGCGGGACATTTGGTGAAGGACTGCCCAAAGAAGGGGCAGAGGGCAGGGTCTACCTCGGGAGGACAGGTGCAGGCTCTTATGGCACCAGGGCAGGCAAGGGGGCAAGTTCAGGCTATTGCGGACCCACCGCTGCAAGAAAGAGGTAGAACAATTTCTGTTGAAAGCTTAGTTTTTCTGTTTGATCATCCTGTCCGTACCTTATTCGATTCTGGCGCATCTCATTCGTTTATCTCTGCATCATTAGTTGAATTACTGCACTTGAACACCAGTTTAGTAGAGGATCCCTTGGTTGTTTCAAATCATATTGGGGTTTCGGCTCATTTGACCATGATATGTTTGGATTTGAAAATCTCTATACTTAGCGTTGAATTTAGATGTGATGCTTATGTATTGGGCTTCACGGGCTATGGGCTAATTTTAGGAATGGATTGGTTATCTAGAAATGGGGCCATTCTTGATTGTGAAAGGATAGTAGTTAGGCTTGTGACTCGCCTTGGTAATGCTCTCGACATCTTTTGTAATCCCATAAATTCCGTTATGCTAAGTTATCTTGAATCGCTTGACGCGTCTGTAGAGAATCTGCGATCGATAGAGGTGGTCCGCGAATATCCGGATGTGTTTGAGGTGGTGAAGGGCTTACCTCCAAAGCGGGAGATAGACTTTTGAATTTATCTTGTGGATAATGCTAAACCTGTATCTTTGCCAGTGCGCCACATGGCTCCTCGTGAAAGGAGGGAACTCAATAAGCAAGTGAAGGAGTTGCTTGAGAAGGGGTTCATAAGACGTAGTATATCGGAGTGGGGTGCTCCAGTAGTATTTGATACAAAGGCGGATGGGTCCCTTATACTTTGTGTGGACTATAGAGAACTAAACAAGCTTACTAAAAAGAACCGACACCCACTGCCGAGGATTGACGATCTCTTTGATCAGTTAGTTGGCGCCTCAGTGTTTTCGCAGTTGGACTTAGCCACTGGCTTTCATCAACTGAGAGTGGCTGAGGATAGTATAGATAAGACTGCTTTTAGGACTCCTGACGGATATCATGAATGGCTAGTGATGCCCTTTGGTTTGACAAACGCCCCCGCATATTTTGTTGATTTGATGAGTAGGGTGTTTAGGGAGTACCTTAACAAATTCGTGGTAGTCTTTGTGGATGACATCTTAGTCTTTTCTAAGAATGAAGAAGAGCATGCCCTACATCTTAGGGAAGTGTTGGAAACCCTTCGAGCGCATAACCTTAAGGCAAAATTTTCTAAGTGTCACTTCTGGAGGAAAGAAGTACGGTTCTTAGGGCACGTGGTTTCCAAGGAAGGGATAGCAGTGGATCCCGCAAAGGTGGTGGCCATCCAAGATTGGAAGGTCCCTAAAAATGTAACCGAAGTAAGAAGTTTCTTGGGGTTGGCTGGCTATTATAGGAAGTTTATCAAAGACTTCGCAAAAATATCAGCTCCATTAACACGGTTAACGAAGAAGAACCTGGTTTTTACGTGGGACGAAGATTGTGATGATGCGTTCCAACTTTTAAAGAGAGCCTTAACTTCAGCCCCAGTCTTAGTGCTGCCAGACGAGAATAAACCGTTTACCGTCTATACCGATGCTTGTGGGACGGGACTTGGCGCGGTCCTCATGCAAGAGGGAAGAGTAATAGCCTATGGTGAAAGGCAGTTGAGGGTTCATGAAAAGAATTACCCTACGCATGACCTTGAGTTAGCCGCAATTGTTTTCGCGCTTAAGTCTTGGCGTCACTATCTTCTTGGTGAGAAATTCGAACTGTTCACGGACCACAAATCATTAAAATACTTATTCTCTCAGAAGGATTTGAATTTAAGGCAGCAACGGTGGATGGAATTCTTAGCCTCCTACGATTTTGAAATAGCATATACCCCGGGCAAGGGTAACGTGGTAGCAGACGCCTTAAGTAGGAAAAGGTTGTCCTTGAGTCCGTTGTTTGTTAAACGACGAAGCTTAGAATTCATCTCCATGTTTGACTTTAGACCCTCTGTTGACCTAGTACCTGGTTTGTTAGCATCCTTGGAGGTTAGACCTACACTTCTAGGACGAGTTGGTGAGGCACAGCAAGATGACCCCCAGTTGGTTGAGATAGTAGAAAAGCTCAAAGGAGGGGAGTCGTCTAGCCATCTTCGTAGGTATACCCTAGACGATAAGGGTTGGTTACGAAGGGATAATAGACTTTGTGTACCACAAGACGAAGACTTAAGTAAGGCCATTCTTGATGATGTTCATCGCTCAAAGATGACCATTCATCCCGGCGGAGACAAGATGTACAAAGATATGAAGCGGGTTTTCTTTTGGGACGGTATGAAAAAGGATGTGGCCGAGTACGTCGCTAGATGCTTGGTGTGCCAATGAGTAAAAGCGGAACAAAAGAAACCCGGTGGGTTGCTTCACCCATTGGAAGTTCCACTATGGAAATGGGAAAGCATCTCAATGGATTTTGTGGATGGATTACCAAGATCAAGGAAGGGTAATACGGGGATTTGGGTTATAGTAGATAGACTTACTAAGAGCGCCCATTTTATTCCCGTGAAAAGTAAGAGGACTGCTTCGTGGTTGGCTTCTGTATACATTAAAGAGAAAGTTCGTTTGCACGATATTCCTTCTAGTATAGTAAGCGACCGTGATCCCATCTTCACTAGCGAATTTTGGAAAAGTTTACAAGAGGCGGTAGGGACTCAGCTATGTTTGAGCACCGCAAATCATCCTCAGACAGACGGCCAGACCGAGAGGGTGAATCGTATTCTAGAGGATCTTTTAAGGCTTTGTATCCTAGACTTTGGGGGTACATGGGAAGAGCACCTTCCGTTGGTAGAATTCGCATATAATAATAGCTTTCAGTCTAGTATTGGCATGGCACCTTTCGAAGCTCTTCTTGGAAGGCCTTGCCGTTAGCCTACATGTTGGTGGGAATCTACCGATAAAATCTTACTTGAGCCCGATATGGTTAGGGAAACCTCGGAGAAGATTGATTTGATTCGAAGGAGGATGAAAGCAGCACAAGATAGGCAGAAATCGTATGCTGATAAGAGGAGGACAGATCTTGAGTTTGACATTGGGGACATGGTTTTTATCAAAGTGTCTCCGTTACGGAATGTTGTTCGCTTTGGGTCCGTTGGGAAATTAGCGCCAAGGTTTGTAGGGCCGTTTCCTATAAAAGACAGGATTGGGAAGATGGCGTATAGGGTGGAGTTGCCTGAGAAACTTAGTGGAGTACACGACGTATTCCATGTATCACATTTGAGGAAGTGTTTGCACAAGACCGCGGAGGTGGTAGAGCCGAGCTTGCTTAAAGAACTGGAAATAGAGCGTGATGCAACAATTAGACGAGCTCCTACATGCATTCTTGGGTCGGAGATCAAAAAGTTGAGAAATCGAGAGGTCAGACTAGCTAAAGTGCAATGGGGAGATGATGAGAGCAACGCTACTTGGGAGATAGAAGGGAAGATGCGTTCGCTATACCCTTTTCTTTTTGAGGGTATGTCTTGTAATTTCTCCTTTATCGCTTAGCTTATCTTATCTTATCTTTAGTATGTCCTCTCATTAGTATCTTTGACCTTTAGTTAGGATAATCCTATGGTTGAAACATGTGTTTGAGACATGTTATGTATGATGGATGCAAAATGGATGCAAGTGGTTGCTAGTGGTTGCTCGTGGATGCATATATACACACACTTTAGGCACTAGATCGGCTCAGTCACTACATATTGCATATTGCATAAATGAATGTATTTAGTATAATGGATGTATAATGGTTGTACCATCATATAGATGCTGCATTCGGTTGAATGGATGTGCACGCATATAGAAGTAGTATGTAAGCAATTAGGATCTTTTGCATACATAATGGATGCATGGCACTATCATGAATTGCATCAAGGAGGTCAACTGAATCAGTGGACCGCCTAATTTTGCATTAGATACGGACATATACACACACTATGCATTTAAACATAAAAGCATTAGAAGTCTATAAGGACAGTGGATGCCAGTGTTTGATGATTGAGTAGATGGTTGATTGGATGTTAGGTTAAACATTCTCCTTGATTTGAAGATTTCGGGGTCGAAATCCTTTAAGGAGGGGAGAATGTAACACCCCGTAAATCAGTTAATACTAATATTCACAAATTAAAAGAACTAATATTGAGAATTTGCACGAAATAGCCTTAAAAAGGCATATAACAAATTTGAGATATGTGAATTGCCTTAAAAGGTGAAAAATGGAATTAAGACATTAATTGGAAAATTAATGTGTAGAAATGGTCATAAGTTAATTATGGATTAATTTGAATTCATGAATAGGTGCGTGTGAGTATATATATATATATGGGCAGTTAATGTAAACATGAATAGAAGTTTATTAATTTGCTGAGTGTTTGCTGAGTCACTTCTGACTCATTGCTGAGTCAATATGATAAACTCCATCTGGTCTGAATGGATGCGGTTATTTCTAGGTTAAATCTAATGGCCTAAATGAATCCTAACATCTATAAATAAGTGGGTAGACTCTAACCCTAAATCACTTGAAAAATTGGAGAGCTACCGACATGCCGTTGCCATGGAGTTCAGCATAGCCGTCACAAACTAAAGAAGAAGAAGGCCTAATCTACAAACTAAATCTACTCAAATCAAATCAAAAGCTCTCTCTCTCTCTATTTCTCTTCTTTAAAATTGTGAGTATGCTGATTCTCACAATGTTATTATAAAATAATTCGATTAGGTTATGAATTGGATCACAAGAAAGTGATATGAATTGTTATGTATTTGTAAATTTTGTTGTGGATCTCTTATGCTATTATGTTATCATATATATATTGTTATGTTGTAGTGATTATGTTGTAAATAATCCTATGCTATGTCATATGTGATTAATCATGCGATGCTATGTTATAAACCATGTTATGCCATGTTGTAAATCATGCTATGCTATGTTGTAAATCATACCAAGCTATGTTGCAAATTATGATATGCTATGTTGTAAATCTTACATATGTTGTAGATCTCATATTATCATATATGTTGAAATACTTATGTTATATGATAATGATGTCATGTTAAGTTGTGTTGAATCATGCAAGTTGTAAAATCATGATGTTATTATTTATGCGAATTGGATCATGTTTAAAGTTTATGTTTTTTTTAAAATAGATCTTGAATATGGGAATTTGCCTATTAAGTTAGGTGTACCCATATACATGAATCTATGATTACATGAATTTTGATTTTTGGGAATTTGCCTATTGAGTTAGGTGTACCCATATAAAACCATATTGTTAATGATGTTGATTCACACATGTCCAATACAAGTTTATGGAACTTGATCAAAATCATATTATGTGAATTATGAATAAGTTGACACCCTTAGACCCATGACATGTATAACCTTATGCAAGTTGTAATTTTGATATATGCAAGCTTCACCACTTGTTAGTATTCATTTAGTCACATATATATGTTGTTGTTGTGAATATTTTCTTTTATGCTATGAGTTAGACTAATCGGGTCTAGCATACATTTTGCGAATAAACGTTCAAACGTGGGGTAGGGGTAATATTAGGAAATTAATAAATTGGTGTGCAATTGATATGATTTTGCATGCCTTAAATGGATGTCCATAATTGAGTCAATTATGGACATTGTTAAATTTGGAATTAATTAATAATTCAAATAGGGAATTATTAAAATTGGGGAAAGTGGATTATTAATAATAATCAATGCTTAGGACACGAGGTTGGACCCGTTTGTGGCGTAAACCTGCCCGGACCCTCCCGTCAAATCCTGTAGTCACAAATGTCGGCCCAATGTGAGAAGTCCTAGGCCCAAACTAAAGCATAACAGTTGTAAAGACACGAGGTTAGACTCTTTTATGGTGTAAGACTGCCCGGACCCGCCCGGCAAATCCAGCTGCCATAAATGCCAGTCTAATGTGAGAGATCTTTATGAGGTTATGGCCTTAATAAATTAAGAAATACTTAACCAGATAATCATGTAAGGTGAGACATGGGGGTTAAGTAGGTGCCTTGGGTGACATGAGGAATCTAGTGGTTGCCTTTAGAGGCATTTGAAATACGATTAGACTTAACCAAACACACATGTAACGAACATGAATAGTGGGTTAAAGTGGGATTGACTAAGGGGACAAGCTTAGGTGGAATGCTTGTGGGAGATAACGGGGGCCCATTTCAACCAGTATCCCAAAACGTATCATTGTGGGCTCGACCCAAGTCGAGGACGGGACACGCATACTGGGTTTGACTATAAGAGGCCAAAACAGGGAGCGGTGGCAACGCAAGTCCAACGGGTTTCATATGCGTGTGTGGACCCGGGCTGGTAGGTAAGACGTTGTTGCATCAGGTAGGTATAAGCCGTGCATCTCCGTTATATCGGGTTGCCACTTTAGGGGAATGATACAACCCACTGTGGGGCCAGCACGGGTATCTACAAGTAGGGAGCCGATCGAAAAATAGAAAGTGGGCTACATCTAGTGGAGATAGGGGCAGGCGGCACCTATGTAGTCAGCTAGGAGTACATAAAGCCATTAAGAATGTTTCTAAGTGAAGCTAAGTGGGATCAATCTTTAGGGTGACTGGTGTGGTGCAGTATAGTGTTTATCCTTAGTATTTAGGAGCGCCTATAACGTTTCCTTTAGCGATTGTCTATGTCCTTAATCTGCTCTTTCATAGACATTTCCTTGTTTTCCAGCTTATGCCTTAGTCCAGTTATTTTGATAATAGTATTGTAGAATTATCATACTCGCCAGACTTTATGTCTTACCCCCCCTCTTTTTCATCCTTTTCTCCCTTCAGGTCCTCAGGTTGGGCCAAGTTCCAGTGGAGTCTGATTGGATTGCTTATCTCTTGGAAAGCTTGGACTGCTGAAGTAAAGTCCAGCTTGTTATGTTTCTTTTTAATGGCTATTTATGTAATGGGATTATGTACTTGTTTTATCAAGATAGATATTGTACTTGACTTTGATTATGGTGTTATGATGTAATCAAACATGTTTTGACTTCTGCTGCGATTGAAATAAAGTTTTTAAATTTCCAAGTACTATTTTATATCTGTCTTGTGGAAATTTTACTGTTCTATATTCTCCTAAAATCTCCATAGAAGTTAATGCATTCCCTTTGTGAGTGACATTAATGGACGTGGGGTGTTACAGGATGATATCTTGATTTTCTCTAGAAGCGAGGAAGAGCATGTCGTACGTCTTGGAAAAGTCTTAGAGACCCTACGAGCACATCAACTCGAAGCTAAGTTCTCCAAATGTCATTTTTTGGGGAAGGGGGCAAGGTTCTTAGCGCACATGGTCTCAAAGGAAGGAATAGCAGTGGATCCTGCAACAGTGGTGGTGCAGGAGGTGGCAATCTAAGATTGGAAGGTTCCTAAAAAAGCAACGGAAGTAAGGAGTTTTCTAGGGAAGACGGGCTGCTATAGGAAGTTCGTTAAGGACTTTGCGAAGATATTAGCCCCAGTTTTAACTTTGCTAGATGAGATCAAACCGTTCACAATATATATCGGTGCTTACGGGACGAGGTTTGGAGCAGTTTTCGATGCAAGAGGAAAAGGTGATAGGCAGAAGGCGGTAAGTACGAGCATCACTTATCGTCTACAAACAGGTGGATGGACAAAGAGGGGTGAATAGAATCATTGAAGATCTTTTGAGGTTATATATCCTAGTTTTTGGAAGGACATGAGAAGAGGCAACTAGCTTAGGGGTGTTCATGACGTGTTTTCATGTGTCACATTTGCGTAAGAGTTTACATGATACGGCGGATGTAGTGGAGCCGAGCATACTTAGAGAAGTGGAAGGGGAGCGAGATACCACAATTAGACGAGCTCCTACATGCATCCTTAGATTGGAGGTCATAAAGCTACGCAATAGAGAGGTCAAGTTGGTTAAAATCCAATGGGGAGCTGATCAAGAAGATGCAACCTAGGGGACGGAAAGCAAGATGCATACGTTGTACCCTTTCCTTATTGAGGATATGTTTTTAACTTCTCCTTCTTCTATCGCTTTGTTTTATCGTTTAGTGTGTCCTCTCAATTATATCTTCGATCTTTAGTTAGGAAAAAGACCCAATGGTTGCAAACATGTGTTTGAGACATGTTATGTGGTTGCTAGTGGTTGCTCGTGGATGCATGTACACACACCTTAGGCACTAGATTGGCTCAATCACCTTCATATTACATATAAATGTGTGTGCATATTTAAATTAACGGATGTATAATGGTTGTGTTATCATATGGATGCTGCATTTTGATGAATGGTTGTGCACACATGTAGAAATAATGTGTATCGTTGGGATTCTTCTGCATACATAATGGACGCATGGCACTATCAATGTTTGCATTAAGGAGGTCAACTGAATCAGTAGACCACCTGATTTTGCATTAGGTAAGGAATATATACACACACTTCTTCCATATGTTCATACAACATTAGAAATCTTGTAAGGACAATGGATGTCTGTGTTTGATGATTGAGTAGATGGATGATTGGATGTTAGGATATGCATTATCCTTAACTTGGAGATTTTGGGGGAGAAATCCTTTAAGGAGGGGAGAATGTGACACCCTGTAATTTTAAATATTAAATTTAACAAATTAAAGAATACTTAATTTCAAATGTGAGAATCAAGGGAAATGGGTTACGCCATTGTGTTCCTCTCGGAATTCTGGTTGAGACAGAATCCGAGTTTGCGTAAATTGGTCTTCGTATGAAGAAGTTATGGCTGTCGGAAGTTTCCAGAAATTCAAATTTAAATTCTAACAGCTCGAAACTGGATTCAAAATTCAAAACAGAAGTCAGAAGCGGGCTAGGCGGGAAAATTCCCGCCCAGGACCCAGATCGACCATGGGGTCGACCCTAGTGTCAACCTCCCCCCATACAGGTCGACCTTGGGGTCGACCTATGGGTCGACCTGCCCTTCCGGCTAGATCTGAATTTTGACGACTTATGACTTGTTTCTGAGTCACTAGGGTTTCTGGATAGTTATGATCTGGTCTGAATGGTTGTGGTTAACTCTAGGTTCATCCAACGGCTCTAATTAAATTGAAATTCTATATAAACACATGTAGACTAAAACCCTAAAACCTAATAAAAATTAGAACCATGGCCATCATGCTATCGCCCTGCAACCTAGAGTAGCCGCCACCAACTAGGAGCAAAGAAAATCTAATCAACTCAATTCAACTCAAGTCTATAACAACTACAACAACAAATTTGTCTACTTCAAAGGCGAGTTAATCAATTTCAGAACACAGATCCCAGAACTCAAGACCTTCTTTGAGTTGTGAGTTCAATTTCTTTGATAAGATAATTAACAAGTAATTGGGTTGAGTTATAATTTGGGTTATATGGAAATGTTTGTGAAACATTGGAAAAATGTGATATTTTGTGAATATATGCTAGTTGTTCAACATGACAGTTTTTGTTGTGGATTCCTTTGTATATGCCCAATCACCTATGTTCAACTTGATTCATGTTTGACATCATTATATATGCAAGTTTGGGTGTAGATTATATGCTAGTTTCTATGTGAATTGTAGATAAGTTTACATGTGAACCAAATAAAGTGACTATATGCAAGTTTAGGTAGAAATTGGATTAACATATATGCAAGTTTACACCTTTAGATTTACATCTATGACATACATAGTTTTATGCAAGTTTGTGACTATGGCCTATACAAGTTTGGGTGAAAACTATGTTCATACCTGCAAGTTCACACCTTAAGGTCTATGTTTAGATTCATGACAATACAAAGTTTATGCAAGATATGTTGTAATCTTTATTCATGAGTTAGATCCATTTTGTGTGTTATGCAAATTTGCGATGTTTCTTCCCTTTCATGTCATTAGACTAATTGCTAGTCTAATATATATATATATATATATATGTCATGATAAGCGAATGAAAAATGTGGGGACGATGGGGGTAATATTGAATATACACATATTGAGAATTTGCATGTAATGGCCTTAAAATGCATACAATTAATTTGAGGCAATAATTGGTATAATTTATGTACCTGAAATAAATGGACATAATTTAGGTGACAATTATGGACATAAGTATATTTGGAATTTATTTATAAATTTGGATAGGGATATTAATCCACTTTGGGTTTAAATAAAGATGTGTAATAATAAACCGCCTAAGACACGAGGTTAGATTCTTTTGTGGTGTAAGACTGCCCGGACCTACCCGGCAAATCCAGCAGCCACAAATGCCAGTCTAATGTGAGAGGTCAAGGGCACGAATTAAATGCGTAACAATTGTAAAGACACGAGGTTAGGCTCGTTTGCGGTATAAGACTGTCCGGACTCTACCGACAAATCCAGCAACCACAAATGCTAGTCTAATGTGGGAGGTCTTTACAAGGTTACGGTTCTAATGAATTAAGTAACACTTAACCAGATAAACATGTGGTGGGACATGGGGGGTTAAGTGGGTGCCTTGGGTGGCATGTGAAATTAAGTAGGTGCCTTGGGTGGCATGTGAAATACGATTAGGTGCCTTAATAATTAATTAATGCTGATTAAAGACAAATTTGATTGACAAATAGTAGTTTGGTTGAGTGAGTGATTCTATGAGTAACAATCTGATGTTGATTTCGGTCTACGGGGTTGGTACTTAGGGAGTAATTCTCTTAACCAATGTATCTATGAAATAAGATGTGCTTAATCATAAACTAAGTAAAACATGGTAAGTGGATAGGGTTAAGACCAGCTTAACAATAATATACAAGTGAGTAGGGTTAAGACCAGCTTAACCAATAATTTGATAAGTGGATAGGGTTATGACCAGCTTAACCAATATTATATAAGTGGGTAGGGTTAAGACCAGCTTAACCAATAATTTGATAAATGGGAAGGGTTAAGACCAGCTTAACCAATAGTGTGTGTATATATATATGTATATATTAATCTGATAAGTGGATAGGGTTAAGACAAACTTAACCAATAATAGTATATTGATCGGATAAGCGAATAGGGTTAAGACCAACAAAACCAATAAGATATAAGTGGATGGGGTTAGGACCAGCTTAACCAATAATATACCAATCTGATAAGCGGGTAGGGTTAAGACAAGCTTGACCAATAACACATGTTGATTTGTTAAGTGGATAACAAGGGGGACATGTGAGATATAATTATAAACACTTAACCAAGTTGAAAACATGTAAGAAGACATGAATAAGAAGGGGTTAAGTAGGGAATCTTAGTGGGGACCAAGCATAGGTGGAAAGCTTGTGTGGGGACCTTTTTCAAACCAGTAACCCATTTAGTATCTTTGTGAGCTTGACCCAAGTCGAGGACGGGAACCGCTTACTAGAATTTGATTGTAAGAGGTCAAAACGGGTTAGCGGTGGCAACGCAAGTCCAACGGGGTCATGTGCGTGTGTGGGCCCAGGCTGGTAGGTAAGACATTATTGCATCATGTAGATATAAGCCGTGCATCTTTAGTGGTATCGGGTTGCCACTTTGGGGAGTGATACACCCCACTATGGGACCAGCATGGGCATCTACGAGTTAGGGAGCCGATCGAATGGGGAAGATAGTGGGTTCGACTAGCGGAGATAGGAACAGACGGCACCTATGAAGACAGCTAGGAGTATAACTACCATATTATGAATAAACATTGTAATTAGAATGGGAAGGGTAGGGGGTACAACTATCGGAGGTAGGGGCAGGCGACACCTATTAAGATAGCTAGGAGTACACGAAACTACAATTAATATTATTTTGTTCGGTGGGCGGGATCAACTTTTAGGGTGACTAGTAAGGGTGCGGTGTAATTAGCATTGGTGTAGTATAGTAATTATCTTATAGTGATTAGGTGCGCCTTTAACGTTATCTTTGTTCATCTTATTTCCTTTGTTTGCTCTGTCATGCCCATTTGTTCACGTCATTTCCTTATCTTCCAGCTTATGCCTTATCCTAGTTACTTTAATGATTATATTGTTAAAGTTATTGCACTCGCCAGACTTTATGTCTGACCCCCTTTGTTTCCACCTCTTATCTTCCTCCGCCCCAAGGTGCTCAGGGTGGGACTAGTGCTAGTGGAGCTTGATTTGTACAGCTTTATCTCTTTCTTTTGGAAGTTGCTTGGATTGCTGAAGTAAAGTTCACCCTATCTTATTTATGACTATTTTATGTTGGGGTTATGTCTTTTATTTTATGTACTCAGAACTTATTTGTCAAGACAGATAATAAGTGTATTTGGTTTTGTAGTTGATTTTTGATGTGATGTAACCAAACTATTTCTCCATTGCAATAAAAGTGGTTTTTATTTTCCAAGTACCAATATATTTATCTGTCTTGTTTATTTTTCTGTTCTATACACAATAAACGCTCCGCCAAAATTAAGGCATTCCCTATGTGTGTGACCTTAATGGAGATTGGTGTCACACACATGCTATTGAATGGTTGGTTTCATGATCATCTGTACCGTTAAATTAACAAAAAAATAATAAATTATGTAGAGATCAAGGCAATACAACATTGATGGTAGCGACAAAAGGATGCACAATTAAGCATGAATTGACCTACACCTAGTATGTTATTCAGAGAATAAGATAATAACATACAAATGTTTATGTCAGTCTAAAGAATAGAAAAGGGAATCCTATTAATGTTCTATTGTCAAGAAAAAACTTTACATAACCAAAATACATGCGATACCACATTTGCCTAACAAGAAAATTTTGTAGATTGATTAATATAAGCTTTCTGGTGTAAAATTGATGTTTCTAGAATAGCATGAACATAAGATGTACTTTGAAGCCCTAATTTGTTTCAAGTTAAATGACAGTAAATGAGGTATGAACATAACCATAAATTTATGAAGAAAGTAAAATAAATGTGTGTGCATATACAGACATAATCGTGCATATGAAATCAAAAAAAAAGGAAGGGGTTATCGTTCAGAATCATAACGAAAAACCATATTTTTTGAATTATTCATTTACTTCAACCTCTTAACATTCGCTAGTACCATGATGATACTTGTACCATACTAACATTATAGGACTTTAAAAAGGTAGATAAATTATGGCTTTTAACTACAAGAGCAAATGAAAATTGAAAAACATCCATTTGGTATATGGAAGTCTCATAAAAATAAGAGCATATGTGCTTTAAGTTTAATAGGCTGAATACCTACCAATTTTAGTATTTGTAGTCAACGAAAAAACACCAAATGAAAGACAACCTAACTTTAACATGCACATACATATAGTTTGTTAGATAGGATGGTACATAGAAAAAAATCAAAATTTTGTACAATAATTTCATTAGACACATTATGTAAAAAGCACGTGCAGTAGGCGCATACACCAAGTCAATTCCAGATTAATCTAGAAAATAGTACATTTAAATTTAGCAATGGCATTCTATGTCCAGATTTAAGATTCCCATTTGATATTTTTCCTTTGCATTTTAAAATTCTATTATTCACAAATCATATTGATTAATTAGCATATTCTCTTGATGATCAATGTTTCTGTTGAATTTTAAGTCATTAATTTTTTTTCAAAACTATATGCTACTAGAATAAAGGAAAAATTATTGAAGAAATTTTTGGGGGCAAAAGTCTTATATTATAGTACCAAACAGATAAAGTGGCAATATGGATTAGTAACCTGTTTACTTAGATAAAATACTTAGCATAAAAATCTTATTACATATACAAGTTTCAATTTGCTGATGCGTTAGATGATAGTTTGGAGACCCTAAGAACCAAAATCAAGTATCATTTGTAGCCACTTACTCGTTGTAAAGAAAAATTGTCATCTTTCATTAACTTTGAAGATCACATATCAAACACATACAAGTTAATAAGCAAACGTTCAAACCAAACAATAGATTTAAAATTTAAATAGCTCGAAGAAAATATCTGTAACAACCCATATTTTAATACATAATAATTATATTAAGAAGGTAATAAAATGAATATTAAGTAATAAAATGTTCAAAATTGGGTAAAACAGACTTTACCGTTTTTTTCGTTACAAAATTCCGGTTCGAATAGTCTCTTAGTTTTCATAAATCGGACTATGTATAAAGAAGTTATGAATAAAATAAGTTTGAACTAAATTTAAAATAATATAATTAATAAACTTAAGAAAGAAACGGTTATGAGTCGACCCGACCCTACATAGGTCGACCTTCATGTCGACCCAGGTAATAGGTGGGTCGACCTACCTTCGGCCTAGAACCTGAATGTATTAGGACATATTTTTTTGGTTATGTACATACGTTGACTCATCATGGTGTGTCCTTAATGGTTTGATTTTAAACCTAATATCCTATGGTTTATATTTTCCTAACATATTTATAAATAGGCCAGCAACCTCACAATTTTCGTACACAAACATTTCTTCATCTTATTCCTCCTCTAAGTTATGTTCTGAAGTAAAAATTAAGAAAATCTTGGGGTGTTGTCCAAACATAGATTAAAAAGATAATTCTTCTAAAAATATTTTAAATACCTTTTCTGGATCTAATACAAATCACTGTGAGTTTCATGTTATTTTTAAGTCTACAATTTAAAAAGGATTTTGATAGTAAATACATATTGGATCTGAAAAGTAACAGTGTTTTTAAGTTTTATTCTTATATGTTATTGTTCTTTTATTAAAGTCAATTACATGTTAATTTCCAGTTTTTTTTTTGCAAAGCCGACGGGGTTGAGTGGTCCCTTGCCACTTTAATAATATACCGAAGATGAAATACAAAGATAAACAAAAGAAAAAAGACAACATAGTCAAATACGACGTATTAATGTTTTAAGAAGACAACAAAACAAAAAATTTCCAAGAACTGCTAGAAGCAGTAACTGAGAACAATAGCATTAATTTCCAAATGTATCGGGGTCATATGTGAGTTTCAAGAACTTCAATCCGTCCCTCATATCATTCCATAGATTTAGCTTGAATTTCCCTATGTCGATCACTTGCGTTGATTCAAAAACAATCTTGTTTCTGTCTTTCCATAAGTTGTAGATGAATTTCTTCAAAACATAATTATATTTCCTTGCTTTACTACTTTTTCCCTTTTCTTGTGCTTGATATCCTCCCATTCAAGTAAACTGGTTTGCTGCATATTAACATTTCGAATTTTAGATAAAGTTTCATTTTCAGTTATTAACTGTTAATATGAACAGTTTGTTCATATCTGAGTTTGGTTATATTTCTCCTTTTCTTTTAATTTTGCGCTGAGCCTAGGCCTTTTTCATTAGAATTGTGTAAAATTGTGTTAAATTGGAATAATATGTAATGACAATAAAAAGGAGATTTGGGACATACTGGAATATAAGAACCATTGATTGTATCACTGGGATAATTGTAAAGGGAGAATTGTGAACATGTTAATTAGAATAGGTTGAACTTAATCATATATAAAGTAGGACACGTTATGGAAAGATATATAAATCATATGTAAATTACATAAAACATGTTACTGTAATCTATATACATTTAAGTGGGTGCCTGTATGATTTGGGAAAGGGTTCTTACATTTATAAATGTCATTTACAACCGAGAAATATAACATAGGGTTATATGATGTTTATTAATAATCTTAGACCTGCTAAGTTAAACCTGTTTGATTAATAAGCTAAGAAGTTATGTGTCTGTTGTTAATATATCTTTGGGACAACTCTTAAAATCCTAGTTTACTTGGTGGGCCAAGCCTAGGGGTGCCTTGTGTCAATCTGATGTTTTCTTGGAATCCATATCAATTAGTACCCTCCTATTATCAAATGAGTCATGCACTGGGTAGGGACTAGGGAACACTTTACTGATGGATGATTGTAAGAGGTTCAAATTCTGGAGGCGGGTACAGGTGCGTTCCGGTGGAATCATGAGCATCCATGAGTTTGATGGGGGATGAAAAGACACTGTAACGCCGGTGGGTAGGGCTATGTCATCTAATGTTGATGGGTTCAAGACTAATATCCCCGACTGCCATGGTTGGCATAGGTTGTTTGCATCTGTTGGGAGCCGATCACTTGGTAGTCATTAGGGTAAAACATAATCATGTTATTCTGATAGTTGGTGCGGAAATTCTGTTCATAGATATGAATGAGAAGCTTATTCGGCCTTACCTTATCTCGTTTATTTCATACTTGCATATTTCAATTTAGTATTATTGATCTATCTTGATACTTCTTTACCTATTGCTTATGATAGAAATCAATGAAACTCGCTAGACTTTATGTCTAACCTATTTTCATTTTCTTTTTCTCTCTCTTCCCTTCCCCCTCAGGTTCTCAGGGTGGTGGATTGCAACATTGACTGTGATGCTTTGATTCAGCTTGGACTTGGATTATTGCTCACTCGATTTATTGTTTCAGTTTTTGTTCTCTGTTTATTGTTATGGCTCATGAAGGATATGATTATCATGGATTTTTACTTGTATTTTTCTGGTATATATTTCCATGAGACATATGTTTATGATTATGACTTAATGGTATTTGAAAATGTAATGCTATGATGGTTTGATAATAAAAGTTTTGAAAAGTTTTCCACTGTATTTTATATTTTGTCTTATGAAATTAGGCTATGTATAATTATTGCGCTTTACAGAACTTAATGCATCCTCATATGGGTGACATTAAGGGACATAGGGTGTTACAATATCTTACAAATTTTTTACAAGATAACATATCCTGTAAAATAAAAAAATAAGTTAATTAGAAGAACGTTTAGATAATACGAACATAATGTAAGAATCTATGAGTTAATCAAAATTCGTGGCATTTAATTGGAAAGTAAACTGAAAATTAAAGAGAAAAAATCCTCAATTTGAAATTGAAATTAATGAATAAATTTTTTGAAAATCAAATACTGGAAGAAAACAAAAAGAAATTACTAGAAAGTTATAAAAATGACAGAAACCAAATCTTCGTTCGCAAATAAATTGAGGAGATCTGAACCACTTTTTTCATGTAGAGAAATGAAATAAGAATAAGGTCGACGAGATCCAAATGAGTTTTACTTAGTATGAGGAGAAACAAGAAAAAGGGGGATGTTGAGAATGCTAGATTGAAATCTGTCCCGCTGGTTAATAACTTATCTAATGGATATGGAACTGAGGTATCAAAGCTGGGCAATGAATACATGGGTTATTATTTCCCATTTGGCCTTTCAATATATACACACACACACACACACACATGTATATATATATTAAATGGAAAATAAATGTGATTGATGGAAAACAAATGTAATAACCCACATAATTTACGATAATATATTTATTATTTTATTTAAATATAGAGTCGACAATCGGGTAGTGGTCAAAAAGTCACTTTTTGCATACGGTCAAATCATGACTCGAGACCACTTCCATTGAGTTTAAAATTTCGTTTACGTGTTTAAAAAGTATAAACATCGATACATTCAGATAAAGTGAGATTTGGGGACTTTTGAGTAGGTCTTAGTTAGCCAAGACTAGCTAGCCCATTAAAACATAAGTAGACAACCCCCTGCTTAATCCCTCTACCTATCTCCCCAATTCATTACTTGTCATTATTCCTACAACTTTTAAATCCTTAAGGAAGAGGAAATTAATTTTCCTAAGCTCTAATCATAGGAATTTTAGCAAAAGCTTGTCAAATCCAAGGAAAAACTAGAGTAACATCTCTATCTTCTCCATCTCAATCTCTGTTCTATTTTGGGGATTTTCCTAAGCCTAACTCTTGCAATTGGTCTTTATATATGCTTAGGTTGAGGATTGTAAGCTACATGTGAAGAGAAGTGATTTGGATATGTTTTGATTCATATCCCTGCATTAAACTATCAAAGGTGAGTTCTTGTGAAACTCACATCTATGCCACAAGCATTTATGCTTGTCTAGTATGCCATTGGCACGCATATATATGTTGCTTATGAATTGTGTATTTTGTCGTTTTAATTGGTTTATGTTTCAACATTTCCAATTTATGAAGTTTGATTTTGTTTTCAATGATTTCCATTGTGATTCTCATTGTGCATATAAGTTTGGGTTTCCTTGTTGTTTCAGCAACCATTTAGGCCTCTTTAAAAGATAAAGTCCGTAGCCACTAATGATCGCTGGAAATGATTCATATAAAATTTGGCTAAAAAATAGCTAAGTTGGACTGTTTAACAACCACCAGTTGACTGGTCAAAACGGACCAGTCGATTTGTACCTGCTACCTGAGAAAAAAATAAAAAAGTAAAATCGATGTCTGCTGGTAAGTTGACTAGTCAACAGGTCAAAAATGGACTAGTCGAATGGTCCTACTGTTTATTTACAGTCGACGTGTGGAGACCATAGTCAACTGTATAGGTTGTTTTAGGCCCTTTCCCGACCAAGTTTCAGCTCGTTTGGCCTTTTTCTATGGCTTCTCAGTTTCTCTAATTCACGGATTTCTACAGCTTGATTTTATGGATTTTCTATTTATTCATTATGAATGAATTTTATAATCGACATTCAACAGATTTAATTTAAGTTATAAAAATGTAGATTTTGAGTTCGATCATTATTGAGATCGATATTATATGAGATTTGCCATTTCTAACTATACAGGGATTTTGCATTATTAGTAGATACCAAATTCTTTTATTGAAACGGTCTATGGTTTCTAATCCTACTTCATGATACGAAGTTATTTTATAAATCGTATTCCAATCTACTAGTATATATTTATTTAAACCTTTTTCTCGTTCGTATTAGAAATCCAATTAAATGCCTTAGTAAAAACAAGGACTATGAACCCTTGCGTTATCTTTGACGGTTAATTCTTGAACTCGTTCGATTGAAAACAAAATATTCGAGTAAAGCTGAGGTTATGGGACATGTAACTTAACTCTTATATTTACTAGGTTGTCGTAATTTACACTATACTTGATCAATTTTGATCATGTAGGAACTTTGGTTCTGGTGGATCTTCAGATCAATGTTTTAGGAACTTTGGTGTTGGTGGATCTTCGGATCAATGCTTTAGGAACTTCGGTTCTGGTGGATCCTCAGATCAATTTTTTAGGAACTTCTGTTATGGTGGATCTTCTTATCATTGTTTTAGGAACTTCGGTTCGGGTGGACGTTCGGATCATTTTATGATACTCTGGATTTCTAATTACTGATATGTAGGATGTGTACTGATTTGATAGGTGATATCATTTTTTGGGCATAGCTATATAATCTTTTAATGAGATATTCCTTTTTATAGCTCTGATATATGTATTAAGATATATTGTAGACATTTTTTAGTTCCACCTTTGTGTGTGTCACTTTTGTTATAGTATTTATTTGTCTACGTTTTTTATATCTCTTATTATGTGCCAGTTTATGAGATAAGTATGGATAGACTGATCCATTTATTGTTCATTTCTTATAAATAATACTCGGGTCAGGCTCGAGTATAGAGGTGGGGCGTTACACTTCGTATCAGAGCCAAGTTTGGAACAATATAAGATATTACGACGAGGATCATTGTCCTAAGTCTCCCTTAGGAAATAGTGTTTAGGATTTAAATCGAGTCTTAGGACCCGTCATATCCAATCTTATATTATGATTCCTTGTTCGGTGATTCGAAATTATTCGAAATCCTTTTGAGATTAACATTTTTCTTTCTTCCTTTTCTTAAAGAAAAATGTCAACACGTGTCCGCCCGAATGTTGCTTAACCTGCTGCCTGTAAGGACCCGTAACTTCCCCGTGAAGGAAAGAGCGGATACTTTGAGAAAAACACACAAACGAACGCAGACGGAAGAACATTTCTGTAACGACCCGCATTCTACGCATCATAGGATCGTAGAATATTTATTTCTTTCACATACGAAGTCGTATGGTCATGTAACTTTGGGGGACGACTATTGGGGTCATTTCCCATGTTCATGATTTTTCCCGATTTTTAAATGACCATTTTACCCCTAGTTATCACTGTTTTGGCCATAACTTTTGACTGGAAAGGAATTTTGACCTGAAACCACTCCCACTGGCTCCGGATGATGGTTTCTCTTTCCGTAGAGTGGTCACATTAGCCAAACGTACTCACCGTTTGGGAGATATGGCTGAAACAAGTTTCAGATGGTGAAAAACAGCTTAATTGGGCTTAACCGGATGATTAGCAGCTAGGCCCAGAGGAGAATTTCGGGTTTAGGGGTATATAGGGGCTGATTAGGGTTAGAAAACATTTCTTTAGACATTTTCCAGCCGCCACTTTCATCCTTAGACACTCTAACAATGGCCTCCTACATCTAAAAAACCCCAAATCACTTTTTAATTGAAGATTAGGCTTAGCAACATCAAATTAAGAAGAAAAAGCACCAAAGCAAGGTTAGAGCTGCTGTTGGACATCAGTATTCGCCCCAAATCAGAGGAGTTTCAGTTCTGAGAATTTTATTTGTGGCCAAGGTGAGTGGTTAGCATTGTTTTGACGCTAATTACAGTTAATCAGGGTGATTAGCGATAATTAGTGAATTCTTACACTTTAAAATTCTGGAAAAATATTCTAAAAATTCGAAATATTATTTTAGACCTCTGTTAGAAATTTGGGTTGATTTGATTAAGTTTTGTTAATCCTATGATTAGTTTTGCTTAAACATGCTTAAGGGAAAACATGGGATTTTGGCTATGTTTGATCCGTTTTATCCTATCATAATTGTGTTTTGATGTTTGTGAATGATTATACATGTTTCTATGACTGTATAGTATGCTTTGTGATTGTCTAGAAGTGTTAGATTAGTCAAAAACGCCGTCGAATGGCGTAAAAACAGTCGCAGGAAATTGTGCAGAAAACGGTTAGCCCCAAGTCCAGCGATCCGATGGAGTCCAGCGATCCGGCGATCCGATGGAGTCCAGCGATCCGGCGATCCGATGAAGTCCAGCGATCCGATGGAGTCCAGCGATCCGATATAGTCCAGCGATCCGATGGAGTCCAGCGATCCGACGATCCGATGAAGTCCAGTAATCCGATGGAGTCCAGCGATCCGATATAGTCCAGCGATCCGATGGAGTCCAGCGATCCGATGAAGTCCAGCGATCCGATGAAGTCCGGCGATCCGGAGAAGACCAAAACCCGAGATGCAAAGGAAGTCCAAATGAGAAGCTAGAGCTCAAGATCCAGATGGGAATCAACGAGTTCGCTTCATGATTGGGCTTTGCTGCGGGACGCGTGTTAAGGGGTTATCGATGTCTATAGCTTTGGACTACTATGGTAGGAGGTACGGAGGCGGATTCAGGGCCATTATGGCATTGGTAGGACCAAGGACTACGACCAATGTGGTGGGTCATTGAAAGGTTTGGTCATGACTCCATGTGTTTAGCTTGGTCGCAGCAGGGTTCTACAAGTCGGGATTCGTCGTTACCTCAATTTGTCTAGTGTTCCAAAGTGGTAGATATCGTATGCTTTACGCACTGAGTGAGAGATGTGAGGATGGTTGCCATGGATGATTTGTTTGCTATCACTATGACATGCACACCCCACCCCGTATCCTTACACTATTTATTATGGCACCTTAGAGCATTGTACGGTATGTGGTACTAACTCTTTGGTTGCAGGTCCAGGTTCAGGTATGGTTTAGTATACCCGTTATTATTCTGCTTAGATGCTTATCGCTCATACCAGGCTTTATGTCTGACCCAGAGTTTTATGTCTCCTCTTATTACTCTGGGTGCTCACACGAGCAGACTAGAGACAGGTTAGCTGGTGGTGCACGGGTAGATGATCCGGAGACGAGCAGGAGGCTTCCACGTAAAATATATACATAATATTCTCCCTATATTGTTGAAGATCACTGCTTGGGCATTGGTGGTGTATCTTCTACTTTAGCTTTCTTTTGTTTGGAGACAGTAAATTTGGAAAGTTGTAATAAGCTATATTTGAATTTCCGCTGCTCTGATGTTGATGTTGATTTTAGTTATCAGCTTATGCACTGTCTCACTTGTTTTATGTCAAGTATGTTATTATTATATTTTATTCTATGCGCTGTGAGACATTCTACAGGTCCCTTGATTAGTTCATTCCCTTCCTTCCTTTCTTTGGCGACCGTCCCGTGCTAGTCGGGCATGTGTACAGCGCACTTTCGGAGGAAATGCAGGCTGGTGCGGGGCGGGCCGTCACACTTGGTATCAGAGCCAGGTTGCGTAGTTAACCTAGAGAAGTTATCAGGGAGAGATAATATACGTATACGAGAGAGCGTATTTGTGATTACTTTGGTTTTTAAGAGATATATATATATACTATTACTAGTATAAGGATGAAGTCATACTGCACTAGCACCACTATGGATCGTTAATCGTTTCCTTTTCCAGATTGACGATGAGCCGAGATACTAGAGGTGCTGGTAGAGGAGCCAATAATGGAAATGCTGCTGACATGAGGACGATGTTTACTGACCTCATGAGAGAGATGCTTAGAGATGTACAGAGGGCAGCTCCCAATGGTGGAAATGGTGATGGTCCAATAGTGCAGGCGCCGAGGGTCGACTTCGCCAAGCTAAACAAGGACTATACTAGCCTTGGTGGGAAGCCGTTCCACTGAACGGAGTCGGCCACGGATGTTCAGGATTGGTTGGATAGTTGCGAACGTATCTTCGAGGATTTGGGTATCGAGGATGCAATGAAGAGAAAGTTAGCATCCCGTCAGCTGCAAGGGCGGGCAATGAATTGGTGGAATGCTATAAAAGCAGCTACTCCTGAAGATCAGATTACTTGGGAGCAGTTTAAAGCTCGCTTTAGCGAGAAGTTCATTCCAGCTGCTCAGAAGTCAGTGCTGTTTAAGAAATTCTTGGAGCTCAAGCAGAATGGCAGAGCTGTCTCGAAGTATATTGCTGAATTTGACACTTTGTCCAAATATGGGTTATCTCTTATTGATACTACCGAGAAAAAGAATGAGAAATTCATAACTGGTTTGGATCAGTACTTGGGGGAAAAACTTATTAACCACATTGATGAGACGTTTGAATCGATTGTGGGGAAAGCATTAAGATCAGAAAGTCTCTACCCTAAGTTGAAGACTGAGGTTGCATCTGCAGATGAGCCAAAGCCACAAGCAAGTGGTGGAGGCAAGGGTGGTTCCCAGAATAAGAGAAAGCAGAACCAAGCTAAGGATGGCCAGAAGAAAAAGAATAAGCAAGATGTTGAGTGCTTCAGCTGTGGTAAGAAGGGCCATTATGCTAGTAATTGTCGGGCCAAGCCAGCGGATAGGAAGTGCTTCAACTGTGGCCAAATGGGACATCATAAGGACAAGTGTCCACAACCCCCTAAGGAAAAGCAAATGGTGAAAGCCTACGCTCTTAATGCTATTCCTTCTTCGTCGAATGCCCCAACAGCGTCGGAGAAGGGAAAGAATGTCGTCATTCAAGGTATGCTTTCTGTTTATGATGTTCCTGTTAGAATTTTGTTTGATACCGGAGCTTCCAGTTCTTTCATATCTAGTGACCTGGTAGATAGGTTGGGATTGGAGCCCGAGATTGTCGATAGACCTTTAGTAGTGATGAACCCGGTTGGTGGTTCGACTAGCCTTAGCATGATTTGTCGTAATGTGGTCTCATCGAGTCATGGATGCATGTTTGTTTGTGATTGCTTTGTTTTGGGCTTTACTGGGTTTGGCATTATTTTGGGAGTAGATTGGCTCCGAAGATACGGGGTGGTGGTAGACTGTGAGGGCTTTTTGGTGACAGCTAGAGCGGATGATGGGCGGAGGATAGTGTTTGGTGGTCTACCCAGTGAGGGGGTATTGGCTAGTTTTCTAAACTCCCTCGACATTCCGCATAGTGAGTTGTCAGGTTTGCCCGTGGTTGGCCAGTATCGGGATGTTTTCGAAGAAGTGACCGGACTTCCACCACACCGAGAGATTGAGTTCCGTATTGATTTGGTAAAAGATGCCAGGCCTATAGTGATGCCACTTCGTCGTATGGCACCAAGGGAGCAGCGAGAGCTCGAGGTGCAAGTCAGCGATCTTTTGAAGAAGGGATTTATCAGAAGGAGTGTTTCTAAATGGGGAGCACCAGTTGTGTTTGCTACCAAGGCGGATGGTTCCCTTCGTTTGTGTGTAGACTACCGCGAGTTGAATAAAGTGACGAGGAAGAACAAGTATCCTCTACCGCGGATAGATGATTTGTTTGATCAGTTGAGTGGCGCGAGAGTATTTTCTCAGTTGGATCTCGCGACAGGTTTTCATCAGCTTAGAGTGGAAGCTGAGAGTATAGCTAAAACGGCATTTCGGACGCCGTCTGGGTTTTATGAGTGGTTGGTCATGCCATTCGGGCTGACCAATGCCCCAGCATATTTTGTGGATCTTATGAATAGGGTATTCAGAGATCAGTTGAATAAGTTTGTCCTTGTGTTCGTTGATGATATTTTGGTCTACTCGAGGACAGAGGAAGAACACAAGGGACATTTAAGAATAGTGATGGAGGTGTTGAGAAAACACCAATTGAAAGCAAAGTTTTCTAAGTGTCACTTCTGGAAGAGGGAAGTGAGGTTCTTGGGCCATGTTGTATCAGAAAATGGGATTGCCGTGGACCCGGCGAAGGTGGCTACGGTACAGGATTGGCCTACGCCCAAGAATGCAACAGATGTAAGAAGTTTCTTGGGATTAGCTGGATACTATCGTAAGTTTATCCAAAGTTTCTCCAAGATAGCAGCACCATTGACCCAGTTAACTAAGAAGAATCAAGCTTTTGTCTGGGATGGAAGGTGCGAGAATGCATTCAAGAGTCTAAAGGACAAGTTGACAAGCGCACCAGTGTTAGTCATTCCTAAGGGGAATGAAGAGATGACGGTATACACGGATGCCTGTGGTATTGGACTGGGTGCTGTATTGATGCAAGGCGGTAGGGTTGTTGCTTATGCAAGTCGGCAATTGAAACTGCACGAGAAAAGATACCCTACCCATGATTTAGAATTGGCAGCAATCGTGTTCGCGTTAAAGATATGGAGACACTATCTCTTGGGAGAATGATTTGAGCTTTTTACAGATCATAAGTCATTAAAGTATCTCTTCTCTCAGAAAGATCTGAATCTCCGTCAGCAGAGATGGTTAGAGTTCTTAGCTTCCTATGATTTTGACATCGCATACACACCAGGAAAGGGCAATGCGGTGGCTGATGCATTGAGTAGAAAACATGCCAGCTTAGGGGCTATTTCCTTGAATGGAAGCAACTGGAGTTTATCGCGGGGTTTGATTTCAGACCAAAGTGCGAATTGGATCCAGAAATGTTGGCAAGTTTGACGATCATACCCACTTTGATTGAGCGGATCGGCTCTAGTCAGAGGGACGATCCTAACCTATTGGAAATCATCTCCAAGTTAGAGATGGGTATCGATGAGGAGATGAACAAGTATGGGCTTGATCGAGATGGATGGCTTAGAAAGGATGGAATACTAGTCGTACCCAATGTCAATGGATTGAGGGATGAAGTGCTTAGAGGATGTCATCACTCAAAACTGACTATACATCCCGGTGGTAATAAGATGTATCGAGACATGAGAAGGACTTACTACTGGGAAGGGAGGAAAAGAGACGTTGGGAAGTTTATATCCAAGTGCATGAATTGCCAGCTAGTTAAAGCCGAGCAAAAGAAGCCTAGTGGGTTGTTGCAACCATTAGAAATTCCCGAATGGAAATGGGAGCAAGTCTCGATGGATTTCATTTATGGTTTACCAAGGACTAGATCGGGACATGATAGCATTTGGGTAATTGTGGATCGGTTGACTAAGAGTGCAAGATTCATACCAGTCAAATCGACCAGAACGGCAGCTAAGTTAGCAGAATTATATATGAAGTGGGTAGTGAGATTTCATGGAGTACCCAAAAGCATTGTGAGCGACCGAGACCCGTTGTTCACTAGTGTGTTTTGGAAGAGCTTACAAGAGGCTCTAGGGTCAGAGTTACATCTCAGTACCGCATATCATCCTCAGACCGACGGTCAGACGGAGAGGGTGAACCGTATCTTGGAAGACCTCTTGAGAGCATGTATATTGGATTTTGGTGGATCATGGGATGACCATTTGCATCTAGTAGAGTTTGCATATAATAATAGCTACCAATCCAGTATCGGTATGGCTCCGTTTGAAGCTTTGTACGGAAGACCGTGCAACTTACCATCATGTTGGATAGAGACTGGCGAGAAGTTTATGCTTGGACCAGATGTGGTGAGGGAAACTTCAGATAAGATTAAGATCATTCAACAACGAATGAAGGCTGCCCAAGATAGGCAGAAGAGTTATGCTGATAAGAGGAGAAGAGACTTAAAATTCTCCGTTGGCGACTTGGTGTTTGTCAAGATTTCTCCGTTGAAGAGCGTAATACGATTTGGCAGGAGAGGCAAGTTGGCACCAAGATTTGTTGGCCCATTCCCTGTTCTTGAACTAGTCGGGAATTTAGCATACAGAATTGACTTACCGGAGAAGATGGCGGGAGTTCACGACGTATTTCATGTTTCCCAACTAAGGAAGTTCGTTCACGACTCAGATATGACTATTTCACCTGATCAGTTAAAGGACTTCGAAGTAGAACCCGAGGCGGTTGGGAACCGCAAGCCGGCCCGTATTGTCGAGCACGACATGAAGCAACTTCGAAGGAAGGCGGTGAAGCTAGTCAAGGTACAGTGGAGCGAGGACGAGAATGATTGTACTTGGGAGACAGAGGAGAACATTAGGAAGTCACACCCAGAACTCTTTGCCTGGTAAAATTTTGACTTCGATTTAGTTTTCCGCATGCTAGGATAGGCTTGTTCGCTTGTTTTGCATGATTGATTGTTGTATGTGGTTGTTAGGCATGCGGGATCCTTTGTATGTTTTGGGTTAAGGAATTTCGGGGGCGAAATTTCTTAAGGGGGGGAGAGTGTAACGACCCGCATTCTACGCATCATAGGATCGTAGAATATTTATTTCTTTCATATACGAAGTCGTATGGTCATGTAACTTTGGGGGACGACTATTGGGGTCATTTCCCATGTTCATGATTTTTCCCGATTTTTAAATGACCATTTTACCCCTAGTTATCACTGTTTTGGCCATAACTTTTGACTGGAAAGGAATTTTGATCTGGAACCACTCCCATTGGCTCCGGATGATGGTTTCTCTTTCCGTAGAGTGGTCACATTAGCCAAACGGACTCACCGTTTGGGAGATATGGCTGAAACAAGTTTCAGATGGTGAAAAACAGCTTAATTGGGCTTAACCGGATGATTAGCAGCTAGGCCCAGAGGAGAATTTCGGGTTTAGGGGTATATATGGGCTGATTAGGGTTAGAAAACATTTCTTTAGACATTTTCCAGCCGCCACTTTCATCCTTAGACACTCTAACAATGGCCTCCTACATCTAAAACACCCCAAATCACTTTTTAATTGAAGATTAGGCTTAGCAACATCAAATTAAGAAGAAAAAGCACCAAAGCAAGGTTAGAGCTGCTGTTGGACATCAGTATTCGCCCCAAATCAGAGGAGTTTCAGTTCTGAGAATTTTATTTGTGGCCAAGGTGAGTGGTTAGCATTGTTTTGACGCTAATTACAGTTAATCAGGGTGATTAGCGATAATTAGTGAATTCTTACACTTTAAAATTCTGGAAAAATATTCTAAAAATTCGAAATATTATTTTAGACCTCTGTTAGAAATTTGGGTTGATTTGATTAAGTTTTGTTAATCCTATGATTAGTTTTGCTTAAACATGCTTAAGGGAAAACATGGGATTTTGGCTATGTTTGATCCGTTTTATCCTATCATAATTGTGTTTTGATGTTTGTGAATGATTATACATGTTTCTATGACTGTATAGTATGCTTTGTGATTGTCTAGAAGTGTTAGATTGGTCAAAAACGCCGTCGAATGGCGTAAAAACAGTCGCAGGAAATTGTGCAGAAAACGGTTAGCCCCAAGTCCAGCGATCCGATGGAGTCCAGCGATCCGGCGATCCGATGGAGTCCAGCGATCCGATGGAGTCCAGCGATCCGGCGATCCGATGAAGTCCAGCGATCCGATGGAGTCCAGCGATCCGATATAGTCCAGCGATCCGATGGAGTCCAGCGATCCGACGATCCGATGGAGTCCAGCGATCCGATGGAGTCCAGCGATCCGATGGAGTCCAGCGATCCGATATAGTCCAGTGATCCAATGGAGTCCAGCGATCCGATGAAGTCCAGCGATCCGACGGAGTCCAGCGATCCGACGATCCGATGAAGTCCAGCGATCCGATGGAGTCCCGTGATCCGATGAAGTCCGGCGATCCGGAGAAGACCAAAACCCGAGATGCAAAGGAAGTCCAAATGAGAAGCTAGAGCTCAAGATCCAGATGGGAATCAACGAGTTCGCTTCATGATTGGGCTTTGCTGCGGGACGCGTGTTAAGGGGTTATCGATGTCTATAGCTTTGAACTACTATGGTAGGAGGTACGGAGGCGGATTCAGGGCCATTATGGCATTGGTAGGACCAAGGACTACGACCAATGTGGTGGGTCATTGAAAGGTTTGGTCATGACTCCATGTGTTTAGCTTGGTCGCAGCAGGGTTCTACAAGTCGGGATTCGTCGTTACCTCAATTTGTCTAGTGTTCCAAAGAGGTAGATATCGTATGCTTTACGCACTGAGTGAGAGATGTGAGGATGGTTGCCATGGATGATTTGTTTGCTATCATTATGCCATGCACAGCCCACCCCGTATCCTTACACTATTTATTATGGCACCTTAGAGCATTGTACGGTATGTGGTACTAACTCTTTGGTTGCAGGTCCAGGTTCAGGTATGGTTTAGTATACCCGTTATTATTCTGCTTAGATGCTTATCGCTCATACCAGGCTTTATGTCTGACCCAGAGTTTTATGTCTCCTCTTATTACTCTGGGTGCTCACACGAGCAGACTAGAGACAGGTTAGCTGGTGGTGCACGGGTAGATGATCCGGAGACGAGCAGGAGGCTTCTACGTAAAATATATACATAATATTCTCCCTGTATTGTTGAAGATCACTGCTTGGGCATTGGTGGTGTATCTTCTACTTTAGCTTTCTTTTGTTTGGAGACAGTAAATTTGGAAAATTGCAATAAGCTGTATTTGAATTTCCGCTGCTCTGATGTTGATGTTGATTTTAGTTATCAGCTTATGCACTGTCTCACCTGTTTTATGTCAAGTATCTTATTATTATATTTTATTCTATGCGCTGTGAGACATTCTACAGGTCCCTTGATTAGTTCATTCCCTTCCTTCCTTTCTTTGGCGACCGTCCCGTGCTAGTCGGGCATGTGTACAGCGCACTTTCGGAGGAAATGCAGGCTGGTGCGGGGCGGGCCGTCACAATTTCATTGCTATTACAACAATTCCATCAGAATACAAGAATATACAGAGTATAACTGAATAACTTACATTCAACAAATATCAGAGAATACAATAAATTACAAAGCAGCGGAAAATAATACAAAACACAACTGAAGGTGATATACGGATACAGAGCTTTCCGGATATCATTCCAGCTGTAAACCAGGATCCTGTGAATATAAATCTGCAAAACCAAAACTACTAGCTGCCCGTGTCGAAAATAAGGGCACCCAGAGTTTAGGTTAAAACAATAAACTCCAGGTCAGTCATGTGAGTAGTGTGAGAACTAAAATAATTATTAAAACTTTATTTTAAAAGAAAGTAACTCAAGGGACCACGACGTATAACACGGAACGGGTTTCCTCCCAAGAACACCAGTGCATAGAATAAACAACGCAATGCTTTTTCAGTAAATGAAGCTATTATAAGACCCAGGTCCCATCACACAATGCAACGCAAGCCGGAGGATAGGGTTTTACCTTTTAACAGCCAAACATGCTTGGTACGTTTAAAACAAATCATTTGATACTATAATAAGTGTATAGTGTCAAAACAATTTCAATCATAAATATAAATCATAGACGACATAAGTGCCCCATACCACTATGTCGCCATACTAGGCTCTACAAATAAAGCCGAAATACACGTATTGGAAATTGGATTTCCGTCATGAGTCGAGGCAAGGGGCAAGCTCCTCTCCGCTTCGAGACACTCTAGCAAATGCCTCGGGACTACACACTCTGGGTAACCCCTGAATGCTTCAGGGCCGGTCCTCACTTACGTTAGAGGATTAGTTATGCCTGACCACACGTTTCCCGGTCCTTACAGACCTAAAATCGAGGCGCCTCATCCAACAACCACATAGGTGAAAAGTATATAAATGTCAGTGCTGGTAAGTCACTGACACCACCAAAGCTAGAAAGAAACGTCATGCTATCCCTGCAGTCTGTATCCCGTTTTTAACTCATACCAAGGTGTGTCGCGAATTCACGTTATACACAAAGCTACGACACAAAGGCCATGCTTTGATCATCAACCACAAGACTTTGCTTTTCAACAGAAGCCTTGATCCATGCAACTCAGCATGCCATACAGGCAGTTCATGCCATGCGATTGATATCTATCGATATATAACCTCTAAGCTCGTACGTCTCAGAGAAGGGCGTTAAGCAAGAGAATAAATTCTCCGCCGCCAAAAAGATATATATTTAACAGAAATCAATCAACACAGAATAAAATCCAATGTCAGACACACAATCCATTTACAAGTTCGTTCTGGGTCTGAATGAAACCGGAGGCACTTTCCTCGCATATCCATCGATCTCCAAGTACGTCTGGACGACCACCAACTATTTCCATCCTCTTGGGTGTACAGCCCAATCAGGATCGTTAGTAATTACCCAAACGATGTGAAGACTTCCGGTCTTCAACCACCGTCTTCATCTTCGACTTATCGTCGAATCGGTTATTCAGAATGGGTGTAAACCCGGCCTTTCCGAACAACCCGCGTATATTAAAAACAAGTGTTACACAACCACAACATACACCTCATTCCAATTCATTAGTCACTAACCGTAAATCAGTAAGAGAGCAATTTCACAAATATTAACCCCGAAAGCCGAAACCAACATCAGACAATTACCCAGGAAACCATTCTTCTTAACTAACCTACAGCTAGTTTCTAAATTTCAATTCTTAGGGGAAAGGTTCCCATTTATTTTATCTAAGATAAATTCTTTAAAATTTATCCTTTAATCTTCCTTTGGATGTCATTTCAAACCAAATTATGGTTTTCCAAACTAGTCGAGATTAGCGAACCACACCGAAGTAATTATTTATTTTATTTCCCAATCCCAACCTATTCATCCCATGAAGCAAAACTGGTAATACTCCACATCTAACACCATAGTATTATCGGTAAAATTAATTACCATTTCACGTTCAAATCTGATTAAAGATTTAACTATCGCTTTGGAGCAAAACTGGTGATACTCCATCCTCGCTCACTTTCTAAATTTGATAATTTAAATTATTATTTCACATTCCAATTTAATTGCAGATTCATTAAAACCCCTTTTACTGGGTTAAAGAACTAGTGTCATTTAAAACACAGTTCACGACAAACCCCAAATCACATTCTATTTATCATTGGGTTAAAGAACAAGTGTCATTTAAAACACCCTTCATGATAAACCCACAAATCAATTCTATTTAAACCCATTTCAAATCCAATTTATTTATTTAAAAATAAATGTGTTTTTAATTTCAGTTCAAAACTAGTTCATTTCGATAAAAATCTATTTTTATCTTTTCAAATATGGAGTTTTTCATACCAATTTTTCCCAAATCATTTCTTATGATTTTACACAAATTATTACTATTTTTAATAATTTTATCAAGGCCCGTACAGTCGATTTCCAACAACGGCCATCGAACTGCACCTATAGCGACCTTTTCCAAATTTGATTTGGACGTATCTCCAAATCCAACCGTTAGATTTCAAATTTCTAATATTCGTTAGAAAGCTCTTTTCGATACGAACCCAACGGTTCCGGTTTTAGGAGAATCCGACGGTCGGATCTTCCGTAATGTCCGTTTGAAATAAATGGTCGAAATTCACGAACTACCACGGCGCGGCGCATTCTATTCAGGCCATTATATTATATATATAATATATATAATATATATTTCGTCGATTACTATTTAAAACGAATTTTATAAATCGTTTTAATTTCGTTTTCAAAACAAATTCAACTTCCTATTCAATTTCGAATCAAAATTGAATATTCCATATAATTCACTTTAAATTCACATCAAATTGATTTCAATTCGAATTCATTTCTATTCAATTCAAATTCAAATCTCGATTCATTCTATATTCAATTCAATTCGACTTTGGTTTATATTCAATTCAATTTGAAATTGTTTTCAATTCAAATCAAATTCGTTATCTATCCAATGCAATTCGAATTCGTTTTCTATTCAATTCAATTCGAATTCATTTTCTATTCAATTCAATTCGAATTCGTTTTCTATTCAATTCATTTCGAAATCGTTTTATATTCAATTCATTTCGAAATCGTTTTATATTCAATTCATTTTGAAATCGTTTTATATTCAATTCATTTCGAAATCGTTTTATATTCAATTCATTTCGAAATCGTTTTATATTCGATTCATTTCGAAATCGTTTTATATTCGATTCATTTCGAAATCGTTTTATATTCGATTCATTTCGAAATTGTTTTATATTCGATTCATTTCGAAATCGTTTTATATTCAATTCATTTCGAAATCGTTTTATATTCAATTCATTTCGAAATCATTTTTCAATATTCATTTCATTTCGAAATCGTTTTATATTCAATTCATTTCGAAATCGTTTTTCAATATTCATTTCATTTTGAAATCGTTTTATATTCAATTCATTTCGAAATCGTTTTATATTCAATTCATTTCTATTTCCACATATTCTATTTCAAATTTTTCGTTCAACACATGACTAATCTCAACGGATGAGTACAGTCAACACATGAACCTTTATATTATAATATTCTTTATTTTCTAAATTGGAATGAGGCCCAATCAATCACCATATAATGTTAATTATATGGATTTTCATATATCACACGTATATAATAGCATTGAAAAATAATCAACCATCAACCAAAGTGCACTACACTGTATAAGCATCAAATATAGATATTTAACGCTTATAACAGCCTATCAATCAATCGATCGACATATTTAATCAATCAGGATGAGTGAACTTCAAATTTCATCCCAACACCCGTGTGGGGTTTTCAAACAATCAAACGCAGATTTTATTTGTGCAGTTGGGCGATGTGTAAAATTTATCGACCCAATCAATGTCCTTCAAATAGGTGTACATAAACAAACCGTCCGGTTTGTAAATGAATATTTTATTTTATTCACTTTCACGTTAAAAATTATATTTTTAACGATAAAACATTTTATTCAACCTATGAAAATATTCTATTCAGTTCATTATATTAAATAAAATGATTTCTTTATTTTTCTAACTTATTTTAGAAAATTTCGGCGGCATAACGGCACGAGGCCTAGCCTTATCCCCGGTCTAGTGAAGGCCCACGCCATTCACACATCAATCAAATCCATTACATTTTACCAAACAATTTAATTCGAACCAAATAATCTAACCAACTACACAATCAAACAATTTAACAAACAAGTCATCCATGGTCTGTGGATGACGGGTGTCGGGTGCTACTAAACACCGTCTACATCCTAGTATATATATATATATATATAACTAGAAAAAGAAATTAAAGAGTGAGAAGTTCTCACCAATAGCTATCCCAACTCCACGACTCTTCATTGATAGAAATCTTCAACGTTCTCGCCTTTTTATCACCTTCGTTGCCCGTATTCTCTACATATGTAAAAATCGAATTTTTACTTCGCTATTCATTATATAAAAATCAAATTTTTTACTTCGCTATTCAATATATAAAAATCGATTTTTTACTTTGTTATTCAATATATAAAAATCGAATTTTTACTTTGCTATTCAATATATAAAAATCGAATTTTTACTTTGCTATTCAATATATAAAAATCGAATTTTTACTTTGCTATTCAATATATAAAAACCGAATTTTTACTTTATTATTCAATATATAAAAATCGAATTTTTACTTTGTTATTCAATATATAAAAATCGAATTTTACTTTGTTATTCAATATATAAAAATCATATTTTTACAATCACGCTATATGGATAAAAATTCTATTTTTACATCGTTACTATATAGATAAAAATTCTATTTTTACATCGTTATTCTATATATAAAGATCTCGCCCTTTCAACTATAAAGATTCCTCCTTTTCAAATTTAAAGATTCCATCTTTTCAAAAATATAGATTTCGCTTTTATTTCCACACTGTAAAAATCACGTCTTTATTTCAATGTATATATAATAAAAATCAGATTTTTATTTCGCTACACATACAAAGATGATATTTTTATATTCTATATCTCATAAAGATTATATTTTTATAGTTCCTACTATGTAAAAATCATATTTTTTATCTTTCTACAATATAAAAGATTATATTTTTAATCTTCTCACCACATAAAAATTATATTTTTCTATCGCTAAAAAAAAAATCTAATCTTAACTTTAGAATATTAAAATCTTACCTTTCATTTATATAAAAAAAAACTGAAAACTCATTTATAATAAAACAGTAAATTCTTTTACATTAAACGAAATAATAAATAAAAAAAAACGAGACTTACAGTTTTTTTTTTAAAAGGGATAGGGCTTCTGGTTCGCCGTCAATCGGAAGGGAGGGGCTAGTGGTGGTCACGTCGGCGAAGGGGGGGTTCCAGGCTAGGGCGCAGCAGGGGGGTATAGGGTATCGCGAGGGGGGGTATAGGGTCTGGACGGAAATCGAGGGGGGGGGGGGGCGAGGCTCGTGGGAGGCGGAGGTTGATGAGGGGGGGGGGGTCGCGCGGTGCGACATCGATGGGGGGGGGGGGGGGGGGCGCTCCTCTCCGCTTCGTCCATCTTCTTGTTTTTTTTTCTCTGTTGAAAATGAATTTCAACACGGGGGGGGGGGGGGGGGCAGGGTATAAGGAAAGGAGAGAAAGGTTTTTTTTATATTATTTAATTTATTTTTAAATTCAAAAAGCAACTTTCTATTTTGAATTCAAAATCAAACCCGCCGACTGTCGTCCCCAGCATTTTACCCCCATTCCGAACACAATGGGATATGTATCGCAAGCTGATTCGATCGTTTCGATCAGTTTCCGTTGAATTTACATTTAAATCATTATATTGAATTTTGAACGTACATTTCAAATTACCAGGGTCACATACGGACTCGAAATATTTCAGAAAAATATTTCCTAGCTTCGTATTAACGATACGGTCCTAACAAAACTAGTTTCGTCAAATTCTGAGACCGTTAGAAAAATGGCCAATTTCCAGTCGATTAAAATCAACTGAAACTGGTCAAACACGTTTTCCTTTGCCACGCTCACATATTGATTCGAAAAATTATGAAATTTGGAATCTAGCAATAATTTGACATCACGGACCCAACAAAAGAGGTTTCGTCCAAATCCGAGGTCGTTTGCAAAATTCCCATTTTTAAGGGCCTGAATTCCATAGCGACTATTCAGAATTTTCAACTGGACATATCTTTTGATTCCCGTTATGAAAATTTGATTTTTCGGATTCGTTGGAAAGATATCATCAATTAGATCCTATTATTTTTGGTTTCACTAAAATCCAGTTTGTTTTGCACCCGGTACATTCAATTGAAGTTTGAAATCGAATTATCGAACTACCGTGCCATTTTCAATTCTATTTATAATTATATATAAATATTTATATTCGAACGACGGCATATATAATATATACTTCTAAATATATTCAAAATAAATTTCTCGTCGATATTATTTAAAATAATCTATTTTAAATATTCAAAATTCGTTAAAATTGCCAAAATAAAAATTTTAAACTGGCCCAGATTTCCGGGTTATTACACTGCCACTCCTGTCGGGGGAGTATATATGGCAACTCAGCAACTACTTGATCTTTTGACAAATGCCCAAGCGACAGGAACCACTTCCGCGCCTACACATCCCAAATCAGGGTTTGCTAGTTTGTGCAGTGATTACACTAAGCTTGGCGGGAAAGCATTTAAGGGTACCGAAAGTTTTATAGAATACAATCTTGGATCAAATCATGCGAGCACATCTTTACCTGACTGAATATGGAGGACTTACATCGGGTTCAGACAGCTTCTAGTGTGCCCTTTGAACGAGCATTGGATTGGTATGAAATTTTGACCTCTGAAATTCTAGAGAAAGATTTAACTTGGAAGCAATTCCCAGAAAAGTTTGAAGCAAAGTTCATACCCAATAGTGGGAAAGAGGCATTGGCTTATCATTTTATAAACCTTGCTCAAGGTAGTCCTTCCGTGGAAGAACATGCCACATCTTTTGACTCTCTATCCAAATATTGGCTTGAGTTTGTTGACACTGCGAAGAAGAAGAATCGAAAATTTGTTTGTAGGCTCAACAAGGTTTTTAAGAAATCTTTACTACTTAAATAGGTCGTGCCTTTTGATTAGATAGTGGATATCGCGCTTAGTCTTGAGGAGGTCGATAAAGAGATCGATGTTGAAGTGGTTAACTCTAATAAGAACATCAACAAGAAGAGGAATCCTGGCAAAAAATCTTAGTCTTATCCTAATAAGAAGGATAAACCAGTGGCTTCCTGTGACGACCCCAAATCCCGTACTGACGGAGACAAGGGTTATCTTTGGAATATAACATCGAAACAGAAAATAGCAGAACAGAATTAAATAAATACACCAGATAATGAACAATAGAGTATACTGGATAAAAGTAATCATCAGAGTTACACAGTATATAGGATCTTATTTAGTACAAATATAGTTCAGCTATACATAAATGTCTACAGCGGAAATAAACAAAATATGTACAATAGGAGCTGAATAGCATAAAAAGAGATAAATGATAGAATCCATCTTCAGCTCCAGCTATCCAGAAAGAACCAGCTAAACCTGAATACAAGGCTGCCCGTGTAGAAAAAGGGGCACCCGAGTTTGAAAGTGAAACAAACTACGAGTCAGTCATGGGACTGGTATGAGAAATCTACTCAACACATATATAATTTGGCTAATCATAGGACCACGCCACTTTCGTGGAACGGGTTTACTCCATTGGATTGCCAGTGCTTTAAAACAAATATTTCTTTTAAACATCGCTATGCTTTTTATAAGAATGAAGCCGTTATAACACTCAGTTCCCATCACACAATACAACGCAAACCGGAGGATAGAGTTTTACCTTATAATGGCCAAAATATGCTTGATACGAATAAAACAAAGGCAATTAATATTATTGCTAGTGTTTATATGTTTTGGAAATAATTTCAAATCATAACTATCAATCATAGACGACATGGGTACCATATATCATGTCGCCATCTATATATACAATCAAAACCGCACGATGTCGTATGTGGAAATTGGATTTCCGTCTTGAACCAAGGCAAAAGATAGTCCTTACCGAATTCGAGACTGCCTAGCCCGAGTCTCAGGATCAGAACGCATCGACCCTTGGAGCAACGGGGCCGGTCCACACGGAGTGGATTAAAATGCCTGAGCACTACGTTTCGCCGCCCTTTGGGGCGTAAGTGAGCCAACAAGTGACTCCATCGGACCCAGATCGTCCGATCTAACCGAGGCGCCTCGTAACAGCAACAACCACATAGGTGAAAAGTATATAAATGTCAGGGCTGGTAGGTCACTGACACCACCCTAGCTAGGAGGAAACGCAGGCCCTCCCTGAGGTCCTTTCTCCCGTTTATGGTTCATACCAGGGTGTGAGGCTCGCGATTTTACGTTATACACAAAGCTACGCCACACCTGCGGTGCTTTGATCATCACCACAAGACTTTGCTTTTCAACAGAAGCCCTGATCACTGCATCTTAGCATGCCACATAGGCAATTCATGCCATGCGACTGATGTCCATCGATATACAACCTCTGAGCTCGTGCGTTTCAGAGAAGGGCGTTAAGCAAAAGAATAAATTCTCCGCCGCCAAACAGATGTATATTTAATAGAGATCAATCAACACAGAATAAAATCCAATGTCAGACACACAGTCCATTTACAAGTCCGTTCTGGGTCTGAACGAAACCGGAGGCACTAAATGCCTCGCAAACCCATCGATCACCACGTACATCTGGACGATCACCACTCATTATCCATATTTCGGGATGCCTCCCAATCAGGACCTCGGTTACCATCCAAACGAGGTGAAGTTCTCCGGTCTTCGACCACCGTCTTCTACTTCGACTTTCAATCGTCGGTCAATTATTTGAAATGAGAATTAACTCGGCCTTTTCAATTAATTCACGTATATTTAGATTTTGGAATCAATTTATTTCAATGGTTAAATCATTCGACAACACCAATTTTGTTCTTTAATGTAATTTTCACATCAAACACATTCAACCATCAAATACCACATAAATCGAGCAAATTTAGTCTATTTTCATTCCATATCGTTTATGATATTTTATAACAATTTATCGCTATTTTTATTTATTTTAAAATAGCAAATTTATTCAAAACGACGCTTCGGGCCAAAACGCGGCCGTGACGCTGTTTTTCTTCAGATTTGATTTACGCATATCTGAAAATCTAACCGTTGGATCTTCACAAAATTTACATCATTAGAAAGGTCTTTTCAAAACGAATCCAACGGTTCCAGTTTCGGGAAAATCCGACGGTCGGATCTCCCGGTACAATCGTTTGAAATTTCGATTTCAAAATACGAACTGCAGCGTCGTTATTCGATTAAATATAATTATATTTATATATATATATATATATAATCGTTCCTGGCGCTGTTTTTCTTCAGATTTGAATTAAACATTCCAGACAATCCAACCGTTGAATTTTTACATAGTTGGTGCCATTGGAAAGATTTTTCCAAAGCGAACCCAACGGTTGCGATTTCAGGAAAATCCGATGGTCGGATCTCCCGGTGTAATCGTTTGAAATCACGGTTTCAAAATAAGAACTGCATGACCACGTTTCGTTTTAATTTTATTTATATTTATATTTATATAAATATAGTTCATTCAACAATTTCAATATCGTTTCTACTTCAAATATTTCACTAACGCCTTTAAATTTTGGAAAATTTCGCCATAACCTCCTTTGTGCGGGAGGGGCTGGGAAAATTCCCAAATAGCCACACGGGCGTCTCATGTCAAAAAGAAAAAGGAAAAGCCAAGCGGCTAGCCAACAGGCTCATAAAATCATCACCCAAACAAAACAGTAAATGTGTACCTATTTGTCGGGCACAAAATTTTATTCCTCTTCTCTAGCCCCTTTGCTATAACCTGTTCAATAAATATGCATGTATATATACACAGTTCTTATCACTTATCATTTTCTATTCAACTTCATATTTGATTCCATTTGGTTTAAAAACACCATTCATTCTAATGTCGCATGCATAGGCAAAAATCATATCATTAGCTAATTAATGAATATTTCGACTCATGCATATTTATTTGAACGAGTTGCTATTTTTAACACTTCACATTTCAACAAATCATGTATATAATTAAAATGTGATTTTTATTGTAAAACAATTTATTTCAAAACACTATTATTTTATATAGTTTATATAGGTAATAAAAATAGGATTTTTACTATAAAACAATTTCTTTTAAAACGAGATTATTTCACATAGTCTATATTGTAGACGAAAGGTGATTTTTATTATGAAACAATTTATTTCAAAATATGAATACCATTCAACACATGAATTTCAATTCAACGAATGAATATCGATTCAACACATGAAGGTTTTCTATAGTTTCTATATATAGATAAAAATGTGATTTTTATATTTAAAACACGAATACCATTCAACACATGAATTTCTAATCAACGAATGAATATCAATTCAACACATGAAGGTTTTCTATTCAACGAATAAATATAGTTTCGACAAATGAAAATAATTCAAACACATGAATATTATTCAAAATTTCGGCAGCATAACGGCAGGGTAGTTAAAACCGGGACCGTCCCTAGTACGGCTCCTCGCTCTACCTTAAAACCTCGCGGTTTTTGACAATGGGGATCATGCATCTAGTTCGCACGCAGGCGGCATGTATATATTTATTTCATTTCCACAAATTAATCATATGTGGTTTCAACCAAATATTTCTCAACCACAAACGGGTATTTTTCAACCACAATCAATCAATATCAACCACAAACAATCCCAAACAACCATTCGTTATCAATCAATTTTCACACCAATTACAATCAATAAATATCGTCCATGGTTTGTGGACAAGGGGCGTATATATATATTTATATATAGCAATTCACTTCTATTTCAACACATATATAATTTTTACAACGCATATATAACTTATACATCGAACATACAACATATACAACGCTTATACAAGAGGTGTACAACGCTTATATAACTCATACATCGATCATATAATTTATACATCGTCGTTTTCCATATTGTTTATAAATTAGAAATCTCACATTGGGTTCCACTCCACCAAAAATAGCAGAAGGCTCAGAAAAATATGCGGTCTCTTCTAAAATGTAGAAGACATCCACACGGTCACGATGTTTCCTCTTTCATCGAATTTCGTCAACGTATGATAAAGATATGATTTTTATTAGAAAGACAAGATTTGCAACACTAAAAAGTGTTATTTTTCCATTCTGAAATTTAAACCCCTTTACCTCGTTAAAACTTCGAAACTAGGTTTCCATTTTGCGATCGAACGATGTAGTATGAGGCCGATCCACTAGCGCTACGCTGTTGAGCCTCGAAATACGCGTCCAGGGGTGGTGGTGGGGTCCGGTCCGATGCCACGGCGGAGGAGAAAATCGACTTGAGGCGGGCGGATTTTGTGGAGCTCGTGCTCGACGATGGAGAAACGGTGAAGGACGAGGTCAGTCTTGATTTGAAGAGGGGAGGAAGGCGGTTCGATTCTGGGTGGTGGCACTGGTCACCGATGAACGGAGGCTCCGGATTTGAAGAGAGAAGGTGGGAAGGGGTTCCGTCGTTAATCGGTCCAGCGGGGAGAGAGAAATGATGAGTTGGCCCAATAGTTTTTTTTTCTTTTAATTTATTTGTTTAAAAATCTCTAAAATACCCCTTATACAGACGAACACAAATTCAAACCCAACGACTATCGTCCCTAGCGTTTTACCCCCATTCCGAACACAATGGGATATGTTTCGTAGGCCCATTCGACTGTTTCAGCCAGTTTTTCCTTCAGATTAAAATATAAAACATTCAATATTTGATTTGAACGTGCATTTCAATTTCCCAGGGCCACAAACTGATTCGAAAAATTCCAGAAAAATAAATCTAGCTATGTTTTGACGATACGGTTCCAACAAAACTGGTTTTGTCGAATTCTGAGACCGTTTGCAAAAAGGCCCATTTCTGGTCGATCCAATTTAACTATAATTGACAAAAACACATTTTCCTTTGCCAAGCTCACATACTAGATTCAAAAATTATGAAATTTGACACCTAGCGATATCTTCACATCCCGGATCCAACAAAAGTGGTTTCGTCGAATTCCGAGGTCGTATGCAAAATGGCCAATTTCACGGGCTATATAAATTTCATAGCGACCTTTCTGAAAATTTCATTTGGCCATAACTTTTGCTTTCCGCTATGAAAATTCGATTTTTCAGATTCGTTAGAAAGGTATTCCCTAACAGATTTAGATATTTTTGGTTTCACTAAAATCTGTTTTGTTTTGCACCCGGTACGGTCCGACAAAGTTTGAATTCAATTTTTGAAACTACAGCGCCATTTCAGGCCTTGTTTATAATTATAATTAATTATATTCGTTTTCAATTGTCGATTCAAGCTCACTTTTCATTGCCATTATTTAAAATATTTATTTTAAATATTTAAAATCCATTATTTTAGCCAATTTAAAATTTTTAAATTGGTTCAGATTTTCTGGGTCGTTACAATCTCCCGCACTTAAAACTTTTCGTCCCCGAAAAGGAACAAAGTCGAAAGTGGTTTGATAAATCTATATCACACAACACAACAACCAATCCAATTGTTTTCGACCTTTCAAAAATATACTAATCAACTTCTATACTCTTTTAAAATCATTCAGACTATAGAATTAAAAGTGCACATCCATGAAAAGAAAATAACAATAGAGTAGAGAATTGAATGGTAATGCAAAGTAGGGTAAATGTACCTTGCATCAGAGTCAGTCAGAGATATCCACTCGGCATCTAGGATAAGCTTTCTGAATGCTCTCCTCAGTTTCCCAAGTACAATCTCGCGGATCTCCACTCCATTGCACTTTGACTAAGTGAACCTTCTTGTTCCTCAGCTCTTTGGTTTCTTTGCCGATAATCTTTAGTGGCTCTCTCCTCACAGCTAATTCTGGAGTAATTTCAATATCCTGTTGAGCTGCTTCTTCCACGATCAAGTCTGGATCATGAACGTGCTTTCGAAGTTGAGATATGTGAAATACATCATGCACTCCAGGCAACCAATCAGGCAGTTTGACCCTATAAGCGAGAGTTCCGATCCGTTCCAGAATAGGAAACGGACCAATGAATTTGGGCGCTAACTTTCCAGTTTTACCGAACCGGATAACTCCTCTCATCGGCGATACTTTCAAATATACATAGTCGCCAACAACAAAGGATACATCTCTTCTTCTTCTATCGGCATAGCTCTTTTGTCGGCTTTGAGCGACAAGTAATCGCTTCTTAATAAAATCGACCTTGTCGGCAGCTTCTCGAATCATATCAGGACCCAACACAAGTCTATTTCAAGGCTCGACCCAACAAGTAGGAGATCGACACGGTCTACCATACAACGCTTCGAATGGCGACATTGTCAGACTCGCCTGGTAGCTGTTGTTATAAGAGAATTCAGCCAAATGCAAATGGTCTTCCCATGAACCACCGAAATCTATAACACAAGCCCGCAATAGATCTTCTAAAATACGATTCACTCTCTCAGTCTGACCGTCCGTCTGAGGATGATAAGCGGTGCTTAGATTCAGCTTCGTTCCCAGCTCGACTTGAAATGCTTCCCAAAATTTGCTAGTGAATATTGTATCTCTATCACTAACTATACTGAGCGGCACTCCATGTAGTCTAACTATTCCCCTGAAGTATATCTGCGCCAGACTCTGAGCAGTTCTATTTGATCTTACTGGTATAAAATGGGCAGTCTTCGTGAAGCGATCTACGATCACCCAAATACCGTCATTCCCTTTTCTGGTCCTGGGCAGACCATCAATGAAATCCATGGAAACATGCTCCCGCTTCCAACCAGGAACTTCTAGCGGTTGTAACAATCCAGCTAGTTTCTGTTGGTCGCTCTTGACTAGTTGGCAAGTAGGGCATCGACTAACATATAAAGAAATGTCCCTCTTCATCGACTTCCACCAGAAAGTGCGTTTGATGTCATTATACATTTTGCTTACTCCCGGATGGATACTAAGTTTGACTTGTGGCATTCATCCAGAACTTCTTTTCGGAGCTCAGCAATGTTAGGAACACATATTCGACCCTTCAGCCTTAGAATCTCCTCATTATCAATTTGAAAACTCGAGGGTTCGCCTTGTTGAATTATCTCTTTGATCTTCTGAATGAAGTGATCATCCCTTTGAAGAGCAGATATTTTATCTATCAATAAAGTTGTGATAATAAAGCTGGCGATCATCTCATTCTTTCGGCTTAACGCATCCTCCACGACATTTGCTTTCCCGGGAGTGTATATAATTTCAAAGTCATATGCTGCAAGAAACTCCAGCCAACGTTGCTACCTCAGATTCAAGTCTTTCTGGGTAAACAGATACATTAACGACTGGTGATCTGTAAACAGTTCAAATCTCTCACCCAGAAGATAGTGTCTCCAGATTTTCAAGGCGAATACTATAGCCAATAACTCAAGATCATGAGTTATGTAGTTCTTCTCGTGTGGCTTCAGTTGACGGCTAACATAAGCAATCACTTGGCCTCTTTGCATTAACACTGCGCCAAGGCCTTCTCTAGAAGCATCAATCCAGACCTTTAAATCCTGGTTGCCATCGATGATGGTTAACACTGGAGCTGTCGTTAATCTTAATTTTAGCTCCTCGAAAGCCTCCTCACTTTCTGGAGTCCATTTGAATTTAGAGTGCTTCTTTGTAAGCTTCGTTAAATGACCAGATATCTTCGAAAAGTTTTTAACGAACTTTCGGTAATAGCTAGCCAATCCAAGAAAGCTGCGGACTTCAGTGGGGGTACTGGGCTATTTCCAATTCTGAATAGCTGTGATTTTGCTTGGATCCACAGCGATTCCTTCTTTCGATACGACGTGGCCTAGAAATTTTACTTCATCTTGCCAGAAGATACATTTGGAAAATTTGGCTTTTAATACATTCTGTCTCAGAATTTCTAGAACCTGTTCCAGATGTTTTTCATGTTCGGCCTTTGATTTAGAGAAGATTAGAATATCGTCAATAAAAACCAGAACAAATTTATTCAAAACTCCTCTGAATACTCTGTTCATTAGATCGACGAAGTAAGCAGGAGCGTTACATAAGCCGAACGGCATTTCTAACCACTCATAGAATAAGTCGGGACCTCTGAAAGCTGTCATTGGAACACACTCTTCGGCAATTCGAAGTTGATGGAAGCATGTAGCTCGGTCCATCCTTGAGAATACTTATGCGCCATTTAATCGATCCAACAAATCATCTATTCGCGGCAATGGATATTTGTTCTTTATTGTCTGTTTGTTCAGATCTCGATAATCCACACATAGACGTAGAGTACCATCCGATTTCAGGACAAACACCACTGCTGCACCCCAATCAGAGAAACTAGGCCTGATCAGACCCTTCCATACGAGTTGTCGTGTTTGATTGTCTAATTCCTCCTTCTCTTTCAAGGACATTCTTCGAATAGCGTGAACTACCGGCCTTGCATTCGGAATTAAAGCAATTTTGAAATCTATTTCTCTCTGCGGAGGTAAGCGAACAACTTCTTCGAACACATTCGCATAGTTCTTGACGACATGAATATCTTTCACCAGGTCGGGAATATTCTCTGTGATTTCAGGGACATTTTCCATTTGGGATGGAGAAACATTCAAAGCTGCCCAGAAGTCCTTTCTATTTGAAGTCGGGCCTTCACATGGTATGGTTATATAATTCCCCGACTGGGCCTTTGCTTTAACCACTCTCTCGGCGCATCTAACCTCCGCTTCATATCTGGTTAGCCAATCCAATCCCAGAATAAAATCGAATTCATTAAAATTCATGACGATAGAGATAATAGGGAATTTATAGCAAGAAAAAGAGACAGGTACTGCACAAATCCAACTGAGATTGATGGAACCCCCAACTGGATTTTGGACACTCATTGGTGCTTTGAGCTTTTTCAATTTCAAATCCAACTTCTTGACTGCACTCTTTGCAATAAAGCTTCGTGACGCGCCTGTGTCAAACAGTACTTTAACTGGAATGTTCTTGACATTGAGCGTGCCTTCTAAAACATCAGACCTTTTTTGAGCAGACGAAGATGCAGGTACTTCTACCACTTCATTCCCATGCGCTGCTTTGGACTTCTCAAATTGCCTGCAGTCCTTTTCAAGATGGCCAGTCTGACGGCATTGAACGCATTTTCTATTCTCTCGAAACTGGTTATCGGGTTTAGACCCCTTCTTTCGTTTCTTCGAGGTTTTACACTTCCTAGTCAGATGCCCCTGTTTATTGCAGTTAGAGCATGTGGTAGTCGTTGCCAGTTCCTTTTCAGATTTAGCCCTTTTTCTCTTGGCATTGGGCTTCTTACTGACACCAGCCTTTGTACTGGCCTCAGGACGATCAGTTTCAGACTCATTTCTATTACTAGAGCTGACTTCTTCTTCGTACGGTAGCATACCTTTCTTATGGAGATCTTCATACTGATAAGCCATATAAATCATTTCAGAAAAGGGGAGCTTCACGTTCCTCATTACACTGTTCTGATACTTTCTTTGAAGTCCATGAATAAATCTCAGATTTTTCCTCTTTGGGTCTTTAATCAGATGAGGGGCAAAGTGAGAAAGTTCGTTGAATTTCTTATGATATTCTGGGATGGTCATATCACCCTGTATCAGATAAGAAAATTCATCGCATAATCGCTCAGTCGCTTCTAGAGGAGTAAATCTTTCTAAGAAAATCACTTTGAATCTATCCCAGGTGATATCACCTTCTGGATTATTCTCAATAACTGAATCCCACCAGAACAAAGCTTCATCTATGAGTGTCCAGGAGGCCAGTAATCTTTTCTGGTCATCCCTCAACTTTAAACCGTCAAAGATCTTTTCAGCCGAACGAATCCAAGCCTGTGTCTTCATAATAGATTCTTCACCAGAGAACGGTATTCCACCCATATTTCGATATTTGATTAATAGGGCCTCAATATCCGGTTCTGTGTTCCTTCTGATTCTGACACTCATTTTCTAGTACTTCTGCAAATAGCAGATCAAGTGTCAGGTCAAAGGAAAGATAATTTAATATATAGAGACAAATACTTCAAATGTAAATGTGTCTATCGAGGCGTAATTTCATTCTGCTACTCATACTAGGATATTACTGATCCTATCTGTATAGAGTTACCAGTCCTAGAACAATACTGGTTCTATTTCTGACGAGTTCGTTCAAATGTTATATTCCAGAACTAAGCTTAACCAAAGCTCTAATACCAAGTTGTGACGACCCCAAATCCCGTACTGACAGAGACAAGGGTTATCTTTGGAATATAACACCGAAACAGAAAATAGCAGAACAAAATTAAAAAAATACACCAGATAATGAACAATAGAGTATACTGGATAAAAGTAATCATCAGAGTTACACAGTATATAGGATCTTACTTAGTACAAATACAGTTCAGCTATACATAAATGTCTACAGCGGAAATAAACAAAATATGTACAATAGGAGCTGAATAGCATAAAAAGAGATAAATGATAGAATCCATCTTCAGCTCCAGCTATCCAGAAAGAACCAGCTAAACCTGAATACAAGGCTGCCCGTGTAGAAAAAGGGGCACCCGAGTTTGAAAGTGAAACAAACTACGAGTCAGTCATGGGACTGGTATGAGAAATCTACTCAACACATATATAATTTGGCTAATCATAGGACCACGCCACTTTCGTGGAACGGGTTTACTCCATTGGATTAACAGTGCTTTAAAACAAATATTTCTTTTAAACATCGCTATGCTTTTTATAAGAATGAAGCCGTTATAAAACTCAGTTCCCATCAAACAATGCAACGCAAACCGGAGGATAGAGTTTTACCTTATAATGGCCAAAATATGCTTGATACGAATAAAACAAAGGCAATTGATATTATTGCTAGTGTATATATGTTTTGGAAACAATTTCAAATCATAACTATCAATCATAGACGACATGGGTACCATATATCATGTCGCCATATATATATACAACCAAAACCGCACGATGTCGTATGTGGAAATTGGATTTCCGTCTTGAACCAAGGCAAAAGATAGTCCTTACCGAATTCGAGACTGCCTAGCCCGAGTCTCAGGATCAGAACGCATCGACCCTTGGAGCGACAGGGCCGGTCCACACGGAGTGGATTAAAATGCCTGAGCACTACGTTTCGCAACCCTTTGGGGGCGTAAGCGAGCCAACAAGTGACTCCATCGGACCCGGATCGTCCGATCTAACCGAGGCGCCTCGTAACAGCAACAACCACATAGGTGAAAAGTATATAAATGTCAGGGCTGGTAGGTCACTGACACCACCCTAGCTAGGAGGAAACGCAGGCCCTCCCTGAGGCCCTTTCTCCCGTTTCTGGTTCATACCGGGGTGTGAGGCTCGCGATTTTACGTTATACACAAAGCTACGCCACACCGGCGGTGCTTTGCTCATCACCACAAGACTTTGCTTTTCAACAGAAGCCCTGATCACTGCATCTTAAAATGCCACACAGGCAATTCATGCCATGCGACTGATGTTCATCGATATACAACCTCTGAGCTCGTGCATTTCAGAGAAGGGCGTTAAGCAAAAGAATAAATTCTCCACCGCCAAACAGATGTATATTTAATAGAGATAAATCAACACAGAATAAAATCCAATGTCAGACACACAGTCAATTTATAAGTCCGTTCTGGGTCTGAACGAAACCGGAGGCACTAAATGCCTCGCAAACCCATCGATCACCACGTACATCTGGATGATCACCACTCATTATCCATATTTCGGGATGCCTCCCAATCAGGACCTCGGTTACCATCCAAACGAGGTGAAGATCTCCGGTCTTCGACCACCGTCTTCTACTTCGACTTTCAATCGTCAGTCAATTATTTGAAATGAGAATTAACTCGGCCTTTTCAATTAATTCACGTATATTTAGAATTTCAAATCAATTTATTTCAATGGTTAAATCATTCGATAACACCAATTTTGTTCTTTAATGTAATTTTCACATCAAACACATTCAACCATCAATTACCACATAAATCGAGCAAATTCAGTTTATTTTCATTCCATATCGTTTATGATATTTTATAACGATTTATCGCTATTTTTATTTATTTTAAAATAGCCAATTTATTCAAAACGACGCTTCGGGCCATAACGCGGCCGTGACGCTGTTTTTCTTCAGATTTGATTTACACATATCTGAAAATATAACCGTTGGATCTTCACAAAATTTACATCATTAGAAAGGTCTTTTCAAAACGAATCCAACGGTTCCAGTTTCAGGAAAATCCGACGGTCGGATCTCCCGGTACAATCGTTTGAAGTTTCGATTTCAAAATACGAACTGCAGCGTCGTTATTCGATTAAGTATAATTATATTTATATATATGTATATATATAAATATAATCGTTCCTGGCGCTGTTTTTCTTCAGATTTGAAGTAAACATTATAGACAATCCAACCGTTGGATTTTTACAAAGTTGGTGCCGCTGGAAAGATTTTTCCAAAGCGAACCCAACGGTTGCGATTTCAGGAAAATCCGATGGTCGGATCTCCCGGTGTAATCGTTTGAAATCATGGTTTCAAAATACGAACTGCACGACCACGTTTCGTTTTAATTTTATTTATATTTATATTTATATAAATATAGTTCATTCAACAATTTCAATATCGTTTCTACTTCAAATATTTCACTAAGGCCTTTAAATTTTGGAAAATTTCGTCATAACCTCTTTTGTACGGGAGGGGCTGAGAAAATTCCCAAATAGCCACACGGGCGTCTCATTTCAAAAAGAAAAAGGAAAAGCCAAGCGGCTAGCCAACAGGCTCATAAAATCATCACCCAAACAAAATAGTAAATGTGTAACTATTTGTCGGGCACAAAATTTTATTCCTCTTCTCTAGCCCCTTTGCTATAACCTGTTCAATAAATATGCATGTACATGTACACAGTTTTTATCACTTATCATTTTCTATTCAACTTCATATTTGATTCCATTTGGTTTTAAAACACCATTCATTCTAATGTCGCATGCATAGGAAAAAATCATATCATTAGCTAATTAATGAAAATTTCGACTCAAGCATATTTATTTGAACGAGTTGCTATTTTTAACACTTCACATTTCAACAAATCATGCATATAATAAAAATGTGATTTTTATTGTAAAACAATTTATTTCAAAACACTATTATTTTATATAGTTTATATAGGTAATAAAAATAGGATTTTTACTATAAAACAATTTCTTTTAAAACGAGATTATTTCACATAGTCTATATAGTTGATGAAAGGTGATTTTTATTTTGAAACAATTTATTTCAAAATATGAATACCATTCAACACATGAATTTCAATTCAACGAATGAATATTGTTAGATCGAAATTTGGACCTAACACCCAAATTGTTATGAACAGTAGAGAATTTTAAATGAGGAACAAGGAAAAAGAAAATAACACTCAGAATTTATAGTGGTTCGGCATTAACGAGCCTACGTCCACTTTATATCTTATTGATTATGCTTTAAAAGATAATACAGCAATGATTTCTCTCAGTATTTCAGTAGTTTGACAACAATGGCGGATTCAGTACTCAATATTGCCAAAAAGCTCCTGAAAAATGCCAAGCTCTGGGCTATTTATAGCGGATTTCGACAGGCGGATCGTGGACACGTGGCACGAATCCCGAGAGTATCGGATCGTATCGCCACCGTTGAAGAAATAGTCAAATTTGCCGTTGTGGACAGGTGTCGTGATCTGCTTGAAAATCGGATCGTGCAGATGGGGAGAATTGGTCCAGATGACGATTGGGGACACGTGTCGCCAGATCCGTGCGATTCGGATCGCTGAAGACTAGCTCGCGCTTGAATAGGTTAGAGGGTTCGCCAGGCACCAGGGGATCGGATCGGTTCGCTCGGGGGTAACAATGTAAGCTTGGATCAGATCGCCCAACCTCGCCGTTCGCTGATGAGGTGGGGCGATCCGTAGAGACGCGATCCGATAATTGGGCGAGACGATGGTGTGCGATTCAATATCGGGCGAAACGATGATGCGCGATCCATTCCTTCATGTTCATAGATACTGTGGTTTCTTGCTTTCCTCTTACGAATGATCCTGGGTGGCTTGGTCAAAAAGCAAGCCAACATTCTGCCCCCTCGAAGTATGTTTTATCGATGATGGAACATGCTTCGATGATCCTAATTTACCTTCTCCTGAAGGGTGGTGAATCAACAGTCGCTTTGGTTCAAATCAACACATGTATGAATCGAATCGCCCTAGGGCGCCACGATCCGATTTGGTCACGTGCTCGTCTCGTGCTGAGTACCTAGGCCTTTGTGCGAAACGGGACGTATTTTCCTTCGAGCCATGTCGGGCTTTGATTTTTGTGGGCCATCGTCTCAAGGCGGTCCGTGGGCTTCTACGCGATTCAGGCTTTGGATCGTGGCCTGCATGGTGCTTCGTGGACCGAATAAGACAAAGAAAGGGAGACAAACGGTCACCCTCTTTGCCTATATAAGCCGACCCTCTCCTCTTCATTCCCTTTCTCATTTCTTTTTGCCGAATCGTCTCGCGTTATCGAAGAACGAACCCAAATTTTCCAAACTTCGAAAATTCAAGTATTCTCTTAGTTTTTAGAAAGGTAATTCCATAGAAAACATTCTCACTTGTTAACGCAACACTTCCACGAACTTTCTCGACTGGAAACGATGAGAATTCGTGCTTTTCTGACGAAATCATCAAAACGTCATGGCTAAGTGATGTAGAGCTCGGAGTTCGAATGAAGGAAAGGAGAGGAGGAAAACGAAGGAGGAAGAAGAAGACAGAAGGCCGTTTCGGTTCGTGGTCAAGAAGAGAGGACGAAAGCGAATGGCGAGATGAAAGGTCGAGGTGGCAACGAAAGGACGGATCGTGGGAGTCGCAACGGTTCATGAAGGGGCGATCCCTTCGCCCGGCGATTCGATGGGGTGCGATTCCCCTGCTTCGCGAGTCGAAAGGGGGGCGATCCCTACGCTTCGCGATCCGTCTTACAGCTAACGATACGAAGAAATTTCAGACTTTAATCAACACCTTGCCACCATAAAACTCTGAACAGTTAGGATAGAGCCTTGACGTTGGACCTTCTGGACCAAATGACTTCACATTCTGACTGCATATGACGACTAATGTTTCTGACAACCTTGACTGTTTTTATGCTTTATTTTTTGATAATGCGCACACACAAGCACACACACCGGCACTTGCACACACGGGGGACGGGTAGTGTTAATCTTATTGTTTATATTTTCTCGTCCTAGCAGCAATGTCGAACGATCACTCTTCGTCAAGATCTGTAGCAGAAGCGGAATCCGAGACCCCTGAACAGTGTAATCCTGAAATTCCTCCAATCAATCCGGGAGGTGAAGATTCTGGATCCGAGTACGAAGCCACAGAATCAGATCCGACAGAAAGTACTTCATCCAGCAACAACTCTGAGTCTGATGAGCGAGCTCCTGATGAAATCCCAGGCGCAGTCGGGATAGATAAATTCTTTGATTCTTTAGCGTCCAAGCTTGACGAGATAAAACTGAAGAGAATCTGCTTAAGACACGGCATTCCTTGGGATGATGTCTTGACGCCCGGAAGCGAAGATAGACCCCACCTAGCACCGGAAGGGTATATGGCGATTAGTCGAACAATGTGTCTAGTAGGAGCTATACCTCCGTTCCCTCCGATTGCCATCGAAATTTTAAGACGGCTGGGCATCGCTCCGATGCAGCTCCATCTAAATGCCTACGCATCGTTATATACCCTGTACATTGCATATGCGGAGATCTTACATGCCGAACTTAAATTTAGAGATTTGACGTTCTTCTTTCTTTTCAAGCACCGTTCTTCGGCAACTCCAAACTTCTCCTTCTTTGAGTCGGTGGCGAATAGGAAGGTTTTATATGATGGGTACAGCAATATAGGGGACCCTAAATCGGACTGGTTTTATATAAAGAGACAGGCCGGATGCTCACGAAGATGGCTTAAATCAAGTAAGCTTTGATCACATGATCGAATATCTTGCTCGAGGAGTCTAAGTACTAACATTCTTCCGCTTTTTCCTTTGTTTTGAACAGATCACGTTTTCCCGAAAACGGAGGGTCCTCTATACAACAATCGATTATCCATTCTTTCACAAAGCAGATCCGACTTTCTAAGGATCAAAAAATGCATTACTGACGACAATCTCCATAAGCATCGCCTCCTAGACAGAAGATTCGGACTTGGCAGCGGCGGTAAGCCCTATAAGTACTTGCCCCCAACAGAGGGAGAGGGAACTTAACGAGCGGTGGAAACAGCTAAATTTCGCAAAAGTCCTTCTTCGATAGTCATCCAAGATGATGAAGACCTGAACATATACAGAGGGGATGAGTCCCGTGGTGATGTGTCGAAAGAAATTCTTACCTCTGCTCCCATGGAAACTGTTGCTGACGATGACTTGACAGAAGAACAGTTATTTGACGAGCTGAATAAAATCCCTCTACCCGATATTGAATATACAGAAAAAGACTTCGGCGAGGAGCCTTTCTTTTCTGCTCCCGAAGAGGCGATTGCTTCAACAAGGGGACGAGAAACGGGTCAGATGAGCCTGTCTCCAGGCCCGGGTCTGTTAGGGGGAATTATATGGGATGCACACCCCACACACACTGTCTGACCTTGCACTCTAACTTCGCGGGTATTCAAAGTTTTAATATACTCTTTTCTTTTTTGCAGGAACGATGTCCCGCAGGAAATCTTATTCGTATCGTTCTCTCCGCGAGGGCACACCCAGCCTTCGTCCGGACACTGAACGCTCTCGCGGTCCTCCTCATAGGCCGAGTTCCTCGCAACCTTGATCTCCACCCAAATCAACCTCTACCAGGCCTTCGAGTCATCCGACAATTCCGACCGGGGGAAAGAAACTTCCTAAAGAGTTGACTCCTCCAAAGAGCGCGCCTTCCCACAGTCGGTCGTCCAAAAAGCGTCACGAATCCAAAGATAGGGACAGAGATTCATCCAAAGAAACTGAGAAAGAGAGAAATGACATTGTCCCCACCAGCCAACCAGAGTTAGCTGCCCCCGGATCACGGGATTACGTCCACGGTCCCGAGATCCAAGGTAGGCTGGAAAAGTTGCGGGAACAATTTCCAGGAATGTTCTTTGACAGGATGGTCTTTGTCCCTGCCTTGGAACCGGTCCCTAAAAATTGGGATGATGAAGTTATCGGGCATATCCAGCACGCAGCCAGGCAATATGAGATGATGAAAAAGCACGCAGTCAACCTTTCGGAAGTCATCCGAAAACTCGAAGTAGAAGCACATAGGTCTAAAGCAAAACTTGAAAACAACGAGAGGGCTAGGACAAAATTGGGGAAGGACCTGGAAGATGCTCAGGCCCAGCTTGCTTTAGCACGGAGGGACGCTGAAAGTTATAAGACTGAATTAGAGAATGCCAAACAACACTTTCATTCTGAACTGGACTCCAATAGCCAAGAAAAAATGGCTTTAAAGAAGGAAGTCGAAGATCTAAAAATGGCCAACGTCGAGCTGAAAACAGCACAAGGCCATTTTGAAGCTGAGAGGGCTGCTTGGGAGGCGGAAAAAGCGAGTCTAAAAGAAAGTTTGGCCTTGGCAGAAGCAGAAAAGGTGATCTTGAATGACCAAGTAGCGGACGCGGAGAGACGGGCAGCCCTTGCCGAAAAGAATGTTGAAAGTGCCATCGAGTTGGCCACCGCTTCTAACAACAAGCTCCTCGAAAGAGAGAAGGAGATCGAGGGATTTGAAGAAATGATCTTCGATTTCCTTGGCCAGGTTCTTAAAACTCGCAACATCTCATGGATCCCGGATTACCATGTTACTTTGGCCAACTTATGGGATGCCATCGTGGAGGGAGAAAAACATAGACTTGGGGTCGAGGAGATCAATGAGGATGAATTGATGAAGAGCATCCTAAGAGACAACGAGCCTGAGGACCTGGCAGAGGGCCGTCACCTCATCCTGGCGGAGATGGAAAAGGAGAGAACCTTGGCTAAAGGTAAAAGCAAAATTGATGAAGGTTCCAGTTCCGCCGCGAAGTCTAAAACCTCCGAAGTGGAGGAGTACCATCCTGATGATCCGCTAATCCCTTTAGGCTTAACTCCCGTGGTTGTTGGAGCATCTGGGACTACTCAAGAAGGAGCATCTGCTGAAGGTATCTCTCTCTTTTCCCCGCAATTTGCTAAAGCAATTGCGAATTGTCGTCGTCTGGCAGAACAACCACTTGAATTAGTAACGTGTGTCTCTCGTACTGCAGGTGGCGAACCCGTCGGCGAGGGTGCTGAAAAAGAGAGAGAAGTGGAGAAGGAGACGGCCCTGCCGGGTGCTGGTATTGATGTCTCAGAGCGGGTCGAGGTCACAACTGCAGAAGCAAGCATTCCGGTGCCTAGCTCCACTGTACCTAAAGATGCTGAGACTATCGAAGCTTTAAAAGACTTGGATGGTCGTCATGTGGATGACGAAGAGGAGATTGCCGGCACCAAAGAGGCCGACGATGATGATGATGACGAGGAAACCCTGGCCATTCGAAAAGCCAGACAAGAGAAAGAGTTGGTTTCTAAGAAGGTGGGAGATGAGGCTTTGGACGTAGTCCCTCTTGCAGAATTTGATCCCAAAACTGGGATGATAGTGAAAATCCAGTCCAAGTCCATCAGCCGGCAACTTCACTTCGCAAATCCCGACGACTTCCCGGCTTCCCTCTCCAGTAGAAGCAAGAGAAAAGGGGTGGAAGAGGAGACCTCAGAGGAGTCGAATGCTCCCCTTGAAGACAAGCGGAAGAGGAAGAAGGGGGATCCATCTGAAGCCGATAAGGAGAGGCTGGAGAGGCAGAAGCAAGAGAAGAAATCAAAGCGTAAATAGGATGCTTGTAGTTTATTGATATTTTGTCTTTAGGTTTTCCACTGGCCAGGAAGTGTAATTGTGAGACTGGTCCTCACTTTTGTTTCTAGGTTGTTTTTCATTTTGTCGATTCGTAGTACATAAACAAGGATTTATCTCTTCTATCATCATTGTGTACCTGTATTCATAGAAACTTTCCATGTTTAGTCGTTAGCCAACTATTAATAATTATAAATCAGTCAATCAATAGGAAGATGAATGCTTATGCTATGTTACACTGTTGTATCAAAGTTTAATGTTTGCATATGAGTGCCTGGTACCCCCAATCAGTTGTTACCGTAACATCTGACTGGGGTTTACTAGGGATTGATTAGTACTGTCGGCAAGTTGTCCCCTATTTCTGAATACGGGGGTATAAGAGATTTCATGGGATATCAGTAGTTTAGTCAACTCTCGTTCCTTTAGCAGGGAGTAAGTTCTTTCTCAGCGCTCAATCGGAGACGCTTTTGTACTGTCTCTCTCCCTGGAGAGTCAGAGTTTTGCACTTGGCGATTCATTCGCTCCCCGATCCTTCAGCGGGGAAGAAGCTATTTCTCAGCGCTCAATCGGAGACGCTTTTATACTCTCTCTCTCTCTGGAGAGTTAGAGTTCGAGCTCTGCGATTCACTTGCTCCCCGATCCTTCAGCGGGAAAGGAGCTCTTTCGCATCATCCTGTACCTGCGAGCATTCCATAATTAGTTATGCATTTAAACATTTGAAACGCAAATAAGCAAACAAGTCATGAAACATTATAAGTTATCAGTGCAACTTATAAGTGAAAGTGCAGTAAAGTAGTATGTATGTATAGGTATGCCCCCAATCAATCATTAACTTAGTGCCTGGCCAGGTCTTGTTGAGGATTGATTAGGACCATAACTGTGTTGCCCCCATGTCCGGACATGGAGGATTTGGGATCAGCTTCCATCCTGCCCCCCGATCCTTTAACGGGGGAGGAATTTTCCCGTGGCGCTAAGTCTCTAGCGCTTTTATACTCTCTCGATCCTTCAGCGGGTTAGAGTTCGAGCTCGGTTCATGATCTGCTCAACGATCCTTCAACGGAGCAGAAGTTCTCAGCGCTAAATCATAGACGCTTTTATACTCTCTCTCGACTCTGGAGAGTTAGAGTTGGGACTCACCTGTTCCATCGCTCCCCGATCCTTCAGCGGGGCAAGAGTCCTTTCTCAGCGCCAGATCATGGACGCTTTTATACTCTCTCTCGACTCTGGAGAGTTAGAGTTGGGACTCAGCTGTTCCATCGCTCCCCGATCCTTCAGCGGGGTAAGAGTCCTTTCTCAGCGCCAAATCATGGACGCTTTTATATTCTCCTGGCGGTCGCCAAGGTTAGACTTTTGCTCAGACGGCTCCGATCATGGTACACCGCCATACCTTGTGGACGTCATCTTCGCGTCCTTTATACTCTCTCTTAGCTCTGGAGAGTTAGAGTCACGGATCAAGCGGTCTGCAATCATGCACGCTCATCAAACTCGTCCTAGGTTTACATTTTAATCCAAGCTCCGAGGATTAAAACCAGTCGGACAAGCAGTTGGAGCATTTGCCAAGGCTTTGGGTCCCTCTGATTAGTTTACGGGAGGAACGGTTGGCACCGGACTTCGGGTACCTGCATCATTCACATTGAATTTCATAGGCAAATAAATAAAGATGCAATAAAGATAAATGACACACAGTATTTTTATAGTGGTTCAGTCGAATCGTGACCTACGTCCACTTTATAATCTCTTGCTTTAAGGAATCAGACTATTCTAGGCAAGTTATGCCCGGTACATAGTTTTTTAACAAAGCAAAAGAATAAATTTGAAGTTTCTCATGATAAATATGGCCGTAAATGTTGGGCATTCCACACTCTGGGGATTTCCTTTCCATCTACGGTTGCCAGCTTGAAGGTTCCGTTATCAAGCTTGCTGAGAATAGAGTACGGTCCTTCCCACTTCGCTCCCATATGAGTTGGGGGTGGAAAGATACGTTTCAGAACCAAGTCTCCGGGTTCCCAGGTTCGGGCTCGGACCTTTTTGTTGTAATATCGGGTGACCTGTTGTTTGCATCTCAGCGCACGTAGGTCGGCTTCATCCCTCTTTTCTTCGATCATATCCAGGGACTCAAGGAGCAATTCATTATTGGTCATGGGATCATAATAGGTCACCCGATGAGAAGGTACTTTTATCTCAACCGGGATTACGGCTTCCGTTCCAAAAGCAAGGGAGAACGGGGTATGTCCTGTTGCCGATTTATATGTTGTCCTGTAGGCCCATAGTGCCAAGGGCAATTCATCATCCCACATGGCTCTAGCCCGCTTCATTCTTCTTTTCAGGATGGACTTAATTACTTTATTTGCCGCTTCGACTTGCCCGTTCGATTGTGGGTGTGCCACGGAGGTGTATCGATTCTCGATGTGGTATCTTTGGCAGAAATTTCTGAATTCAGCACTATCGAATTGAGTTCCGTTGTCTGTTATCACAATCCTTGGAATCCCAAATCGGCAGATGATGTTTCTCACAATGAAGTTGATCACTCGCTTAGTTGTGATTGTGGTTAGTGATTCTGCCTCGACCCACTTAGTGAAATAATCTACGGCCACAATAGCGAACTTTGCTCCGCCCCTTGCTATAGGGAGACTTCCTATGATATCAATTCCCCACATAGCAAAAGGCCATGGACTCATCATTGTTTTTAACTGACTTGGAGGCGCTCTAGGTATCTTTGAAAATCTCTGGCACGCATCACATCGTCGTGCATACCTTACTGCATCCTTGTTTATGGTAGGCCAGAAATAACCATGCCGCAATACCTTTTTTGCCAAAGTTTGCCCTCCAGTGTGGTCGCCACATTCGCCTTCGTGGACTTCTAGTAGCACACGTTTGATGTCATCGTGGGCTATACACCGAAGGAGGGGCATTGAAAACCCTTGTCTATAAAGAACTCCACCTTGCAGAACGTATCGGGTGGCTTTACGAATCACTTTACGCCTCTCGCTTTTCTTGGTCGGAAGCGCACCATCCATTAGGAAATTCTTTATAGGGGTCATCCAGGACTCCCTTTCTGGTTCCGTCTCTAGTACTAGGTCGATTCCATCTGATCAATGCTGGGGGACCGAAGTACTTCAACGGGGGCTAGCCCAATCACTTCAGGATCGTTAGAACTAGCCATCTTTGCCAACTTGTCTGCCTGTTGATTTTCTGACCGCGGAATATGAGATATGCTGTAGTGATCAAACTCATTCAGCAGTTCTTTCACTTTCTTTAAGTATAATATCAGTCTGGCACTTTTAGCTTGGAATCTTCCAATGACTTGATTCACAACTAACTTGGAGTCGCAGAAGATGTTCAGCTTTGTGACTTCTAGTTCCTTTGCAATCTTTAATCCGGCTATCAGAGCTTCATATTCGGAATCGTTGTTAGTGGCCTGAAACTCCATTCGGATGGCATAGGTTATCAATCGTTTCTCGGGGGTTTCAAGTACTATTCCAGCGCCGGATCTTTCGTCGTTCCTAGCGCCATCAGTATACAATCTCCAGGCATCAGGGTCAAAAAGTAACTTTGAAGGTTCCACTTCTTCGTTTGCTATGTCTTCTTCAGGAACAGTGAACTCTGCTATGAAGTCGGCTATCACTTGCCCCCGAATTGGCCGTCTGGGCTGAAAGTTCATGTCAAATTGACTTAACTCAATATTCCATTTGAGTAACCTTCCAGATGCCTCTGGTCTTTGTAAAACTTGCTTGAGTGGATGATCAGTGTATATGGTAATAGGATGTGCCTGAAAGTAGTGCCGAAGTTTTCTGGAGGCAATCAGTAGACAATACGCCAGTTTTTCTATTCGTGGATAATTTCGCTCTGCTGCTGTCAATTTTTTGCTCACATAATACACAGGTCTTTGGACCTTATCCTCTTCCCTTACCAATGCTGAGCTGATTGCATGGGATGACACTGCCAAATATACGAATAAGTCCTCGTGATCTATTGGTTTGGATAGAATCGGAGGTTTCTCTAAGTGCCTGAGCAAATTCTGAAACGCTTCTACGTAGTCAGGTGTCCATTTAAAGTGGCATTTTCCTCGCTTTATTAGCTCGAAGAATGGGATGCACTTATCCGTAGCCCTGGAGATAAATCTGCTTAGTGCGGCCACTTTTCCGGCAAGGCTTTGCACATCCCTAATTTGCCTAGGGTCCTGAATGTTTCTGATTGCCGCAATCTGGTCTGGATTAATCTCGATACCGCGGGAACTGACAATGAATCCCAAGAATTTTCCAGAAGCAACACCGAATGAACATTTGGTTGGATTGAGTTTCATTCCATACTTTCGAAGAATGCCGAACATCTCTGCCAAGTCAGTGGTGTGTTGAGAAGATTGCCTGGATTTAACCAACATATCGTCGACGTATACTTCCATTGTTTTCCCAATTTGGCTATAAAACATTCTGTTGACCAAACGTTGATATGTAGCGCCTGCGTTCTTCAAACCAAAGGGCATTACCACATAGCAATATAATCCCAGATCAGTGATAAAACTGGTGTGCTCTTGATCTGGAACATGCATCGGAATTTGGTTGTATCCTGAATAAGCATCCATAAATGAGAGAAGCTCGTGACCTGCCGTTGAGTCTACCAACTGGTCAATTCGAGGTAATGGGAAACTATCCTTTGGACAGGCTTTGTTCAAATCCGAGAAGTCGATACACGTTCGCCACTTCCCGTTGGCCTTCTTTACCAGGACTGGGTTCGAAATCCAGTCTGGGTAGGTTGAATCTCTGATAAACCCATTACTCTTTAGCTTTCCAACCTCTTCTTTCAAGGCAGCGGACCTCTCTGGGCCCAGCATTCGCCTTTTTTGCTTTACTGGAGAATGTTTGGGGTTAATGCTCAAAGAATGGCTCATGATTGATGGGGATATCCCGCACATGTCCGCGTGGGTCCAAGCAAATACATCCAAGTTGTTCTTTAAGAAATTCGTCAATTCTTCAGCAAGATTCGGACTTAACTGGAATCCAATCTTAAGGACCTTCTCCGGGTCACTGTCAACGATTGGTACATCCACAGTCGCCTCGTTGGGAGTCGCCATTCTGCCCCCGGGTTCTTGATCCTCTCTGGGATCTATATCCTCGGGCATTTCTCTGGGCAACTCTCCAACGATCATCCTCTTTGGTTGCTATAAGGTCTCTGCCCCCGAAGGGGGAGAGGTGCCTTTAGTTTCGATATCCCCTCCGTTGCGAAGTAATTTTAGTTCGGCAACATAACATGCTCGCGCAGCAACTTGATCCCCCCTGACGATACCAATGCCGGCTTCTATGGGGAATTTCAATAACAAGCACCAGGGGGCTATACAGGCTCTGAACTTCGCGAGGGCTGGTCGACCCAAGAAGGCATTGTATGGCGATTCAACATCCAAAACCACAAAGGGAAGGATTCTCACTCTCTGGCGTTCTCCTTCCCCAAGTGTAACTGGCAACTCTACATAACCCATTGGTGCGGTGGATGCTCCGTTGAATCCACGGATCCATCCCTGGCAGGGCTTCAAGTCTTTTATTTCAAGGTTCATCTGGTCAAAGGCTTTTTTGAAAAGAATATTAACGGAACTCCCGTTGTCCACCAGAACTTTATGAACAGTGGCTGGCCCAATGGGTATCGTAATTACAAGTGGATCTTCAGTTGGAGCATGGACTCCGATGCTTTCTCGTTCTCGGAAAACAACGTCATCGGTCATCATCTTCTGCTGCTTCACCGGGATACTGTCCTCGGGGTTGCTACATTCCCCCACCTCGAGGTGTTGTTTGGCTGCATTGACGTATTGATCTAATGCTTTGGAACTGTGCCCAGCAAGATAAAGTCCACCGATCACGGTATTGATAACAATATTCTTTCCTTTTTGCTGAGCAGTCGGCCTAGCAGTAAGTTGATTTTGATTCTGATTCGGGGCCTGCACTGCTTGCCCCCTGTCCCTGGGCGTTACTCCGTATTCATCTAGCTTCCCTTCTCGAAGCAGCCTTTCGACTACATCCCTTAGGTGACGACATTCATTCGTCGAATGGCCGTGGATTTGATGAAAGAGACAAAACTTCCCTGTCTCACGCTCTTTTTCTGTCGACTCTCTAGGAGGTGGCCTCTTATTTTGGAGGACTTCGTACGCATCCACGAAGATATTTTCCAGAGTATCATTTATGGGTGTATAACTTTCAAAGGCCCTGGGACGAGTCCTTCTCTGGGAGTCGTTCCCTCGGCCCCTCTTCCGGTTGTTGCCATTACCATTGTTATTGTTGTTACCTGGTTGGCGACCACCCTGATTCTGATTTCCGACGTTAACTTCAACTTTCCCCGAGTTGTCTCCAGTCTGTTTGATGGCGACATTGCTCTGAATTTCCTCCTTATCAGTTGTTTTAACCTTCCGGTTTGCGTACACCTCTTCCCGGCGTAGATGTACATTGGCTTTCTCATAGAATAACTCTCTGGTGTGGGGCGGTTTGCCTGCCAAGTACCTCCCGAATTCGGTGTCCTTATCCACTCCGTCAATTAGTGCTGCGACAATGGTCGGTTCATGAGGGTCTTTAACCTCAGTGGCGGCCAAGTTGAAACGATCCAGGTACATCTTTAGACTCTTGCCTAGTCGCTGTTTGACAAGGAATAAGTCGATCACGCTTTTTGTCTTCTGTGCGTAGATACGGAATTGTTCTACGAACTTCTCGCACAGCTCCCTGAAGCTAGAAATCGATCTTGCCGGCAGGCGAGTAAACCATAGCAAAGCCACGTCCTCCAGGAATATGGGAAACGCTTTACACTTAACTGCATCAGAAGCGGCGGCAGCGGTCATCGACCAAGAGTATCTCATTAGGTGCTGAACAGGATCAGATCTTCCCGCATATCGGTTCATTTGTGGCATGTTGAAACGCCTTGGAAAAGTCACATCCAAAATATCGTCCGTAAAAGGGGTATGACTGCGGTCGATCCCCCAATCTTCGTTCCGCTGTCCACGGCTGTCGGCCAGAATCTGGTGAACCATGGCTGCGACATTTGCACTAGTCAAAGGAGGTTCAGGGTCAGTGCCTCTGGCCCGACGAGGTTCTCTGATCTCTCTTCGGGGAGCAGCCACAAAATCCGGGGCTCGGGCAGGGCTTCACTGCCCCCTGTTATCATGGGTATGCATGCGGCGACGGGACTGAGGTGGTCTGTCATGCACAGGACTGTTCACATCTCGAGTCCTGAGAGCCGTTGCTTGACCATTCATATTGCGGTTTGTGGGCCCCGCCCCTAGTTCTTCTTCTTCCTGTGAGGGCAGAGTCCCGAACCGAAGCTGTTCTATGTTTTCGGCTCTCTCGTACGGTCGCCGCGGAGGTCTTGGCGATTCTTCAGATGAAGAAGAATATACTGGGGTGAGTGGACGAACCGGTGATGCTCTTTTCCTTGCTAGCTCATCAAGTCTTCTATCCATAGCCGTCAAATTTTGCCGTAGGATGGAACTTTCCTGCCTTTGGGCGGCCAACTCATCAAACAACCTATCCCACATTTCGACGAAGCGAGAGAGATCCCCCTCAGTGACAGGAGCGGCAGGATCATAGTGGTCATCATCACTCTACCTTATGCGCAAAGAGCTCGAACCGGGTCGAGCAGAGGTTCCAGGACGATAGGAGTGGGTCATAGGTTCTTTTCCAGGTCGAGTTGTAGTCTGGCCATCAGTTCGAATAGCTGTAGTTCGTGGAGGGCGGTTCGTTGCGCCCCCCTGAGATCGACTCGTGGTCGTGGTACGCGGAGGCTGCGAGGTATTGCCCCGGGATCGAGTAACGACCCCTTCAGTGGCACGGATCGTCTCGTTCTCATCGACTCGGAACGAGGTGTCTTCGTCGGATCGGATCGCCCCCTGCGCTCCGCGATCCAGCGTTTCTTCGTTGCCCAGTTCGTGCACACTCTCCTCAATCGTTTCGTTGGTATGCGAAACTTTAGATCTTTTTCTAGCCATGATATCCGAATCGCTGGAATCCTCAAAGAAGCGAATGGTGAAACTTTAAGGCTGAGTTTCTCAGTGAAAGCACCAAAAATGTTAGATCGAAATTTGGACCTAACACCCAAATTGTTATGAACAGTAGAGAATTTTAAATGAGGAACAAGGAAAAAGAAAATAACACTCAGAATTTATAGTGGTTCGGCGTTAACGAGCCTACGTCCACTTTATATCTTATTGATTATGCTTTAAAAGATAATACAGCAATGATTTCTCTCAGTATTTCAGTAGTTTGACAACAATGGCGGATTCAGTACTCAATATTGCCAAAAAGCTCCTGAAAAATGCCAAGCTTTGGGCTATTTATAGCTGATTTCGACAGGCGGATCGTGGACACGTGGCACGAATCCCGAGAGTATCGGATCGTATCGCCACCGTTGAAGAAATAGTCAAATTTGCCGCTGTGGACAGGTGTCGTGATCTGCTTGAAAATCGGATCGTGAAGATGGGGAGAATTGGTCCAGATGATGATTGGGGACACGTGTCGCCAGATCCGTGCGATTCGGATCGCTGAAGACTAGCTCGCGCTTGAATAGGTCAGAGGGTTCGCCAGGCACCAGGGGATCGGATCGGTTCGCTCGGGGGTAACAATGTAAGCTTGGATCGGATCGCCCAACCTCGCCGTTCGCTGATGAGGTGGGGCGATCCGTAGAGACGCGATCCGATAATTGGGCGAGACGATGGTGCACGATTCAATATCGGGCGAAACGATGATGCGCGATCCATTCCTTCATGTTCTTAGATACTGTGGTTTCTTGCTTTCCTCTTACGAATGATCCTGGGTGGCTTGGTCAAAAAGCAAGCCAACAAATATCGATTCAACACATGAAGGTTTTCTATAGTTTCTATATATAGATAAAACTGTGATTTTTATATTTAAAAAAAGAATACCATTCAACACATGAATTTCTAATCAACGAATGAAGATCAATTCAACACATGAAGGTTTTCTATTCAATGAATAAATATAGTTTCGACAAATGAAAATAATTCAAACACATGAATATTATTCAAAATTTCGGCAGCATAACGGCAGGGTAGTTAAAACCGGGACTGTCCCTAGTACGACTCCTCGCTCTACCTTAAAACCTCGCGGTTTTTGACAATGGGGATCATGCATCTAGTTCGCACGCAGGCGGCATGTATATATTTATTTCATTTCCACAAACTAATCATATGTGGTTTCAACCAAATATTTCTCAACCACAAACGGGTATTTTCAACCACAATCAATCAATATCAACCACAAACAATCCCAAACAACCATTCGTTATCAATCAATTTTCAAACCAATTACAATCAATAAATATCGTCCGTGGTTTGTGGACGAGGGGCGTATATATATATATATATATATTTATATAGCAATTCACTTCTATTTCAACACATATATAATTTTTACAACGCATATATAACTTATACATCGAACATACAACTTATACAAGAGGTGTACAACGCTTATATAACTCATACATCGATCATATAATTTATACATCGTCGTTTTCCATATTGTTTATAAATTAGAAATCTCACATTGGGTTCCACTCCATCAAAAATAGCAGAAGGCTCAGAAAAATATGCGGTCTCTTCTAAAATGTAGAAGACGTCCACGCGGTCACGATGTTTCCTGTTTCATCGAATTTCGTCAACGTATGATAAAGATATGATTTTTATTCGAAAGATAAGATTTGCAACACTAAAAAGTGTTATTTTTCCATTCTGAAATTTAAACCCCTTTACCTCGTTAAAACTTCGAAACTAGGTTTCCATTTTGCGATCGAACGATGTAGTATGAGGCCGATCCACTAGCGCTACGTTGTTGAGACTCGAAATCCACGTCCAGGGGTGGTGGTGGGGTCCGGTCCGATGCCACGGCGGAGGAGAAAATCGACTTGAGGCGGGCGGACTTTGTGGAGCTCGTGCTCGACGATGGAGCAACGGTGAAGGACGAGGTCCGTCTTGATTTGAAGAGGGGAGGAAGGCGGTTCGATTCTGGGTGGTGGCGCTGGTCACCGATGAACGGAGGCGCCGGATTTGAGTAGAGAAGGTGGGAAGGGGTTCCGCCGTTAATCGGTCCAGCGGGGAGAGAGAAATGATGAGTTGGCCCAATAGTTTTTTTTCTTTTAATTTATTTATTTAAAAATCTCTAAAATACCCCTTATACAGACGAACACAAATTCAAACCCAACGACTGTCGTCCCTTGCGTTTTACCCCCATTCCGAACACAATGGGATATGTTTCGTAGGCCCATTCGACTGTTTCAGCCAGTTTTTCCTTCAGATTAAAATATAAAACATTCAATATTTGATTTGAACGTGCATTTCAATTTGCCAGGGCCACAAACTGATTCGAAAAAATCCAGAAAAATAAATCTAGCTATGTTTTGACGATACGGTTCCAACAAAACTGGTTTCGTCGAATTCTGAGACCGTTTGCAAAAAGGCCCATTTCTGGTCGATCCAATTTAACTGTAATTGACAAAAACACATTTTCCTTTGCCACGCTCATATACTAGCTTCAAAAATTATGAAATTTGAAACCTAGCGATATCTTCACATCCCGGATCCAACAAAAGTGGTTTCGTCGAATTCCGAGGTCGTATGCAAAATGGCCAATTTCACGGGCTATATAAATTCCATAGCGACCTTTCTGAAAATTTCATTTGGCCATAACTTTTGCTTTCCGCTATGAAAATTCGATTTTTCAGATTCGTTAGAAAGGTATTCCCTAACAGATTTAGATATTTTTGGTTTTACTAAAATCCGTTTTGTTTTGCACCCGGTACAGTCCAACAAAGTTTGAATTCAATTTTTGAAACTGCAGCGCCATTTCAGGCCTTGTTTATAATTATAATTAATTATATTCATTTTCAATTGTCGATTCAAGCTCACTTTTCATTGCCATTATTTAAATATTTATTTTAAATATTTAAAATCCATTATTTTAGCCAATTTAAAATTTTTAAATTGGTTTAGATTTTCTGGGTCGTTACACTTCCGGAGAAAATACTTCGAGCTTTGGTAAAGGGAATTTTTTTTAATTGCGATGCAAAGGATCATTGTGCCAGCAAATGTCCCAAGCCACGTTTCTATCACTTTTGCAAAACCCCGGGTCATATAGATATTTCATGCCCCAAACATCCTAATAAGATGGATGGTAAGCTAAATGTAGTGTAATCCCCTAGCAACACTTCTCCCAATCAAGGTAACTTTCATTCTATACTAGATGCTATTATTGATTTTCATGGGAATCCTACATGAGTACTTTTTGATACGGGTGCACTCCATTCTTTTATATCACAAGATCTTATCGATGCTAATTCTTTGGATGCCTTATGTCTGATGACCTCATTAAGAACTGCGAATCCGGTCGGTGGATCCACAACTCTTAGTTTATTATGTGAAGATGTCGAGGTTATTTTGAGTGGCTATTCTTTTCAAGTCAATTTGTATGTGATTCTCTTTACAACTTTGGAATTATATTGGGAATGGACTGGCTTCACAATTATGAGGCTCATATCCATTATCCTGAGAGGACTGCCCATCTTTGACATCATCAATCCGTCGATCGAATTTTCTTTGTACTTAAAGATTCTGGTTTGGATGTGGTGGCCTCTTATATACTTTGAATCTTAAAGATGATGATAACAATGATGAAGAGGTGGTTATTTCTCGAATTTGTGTTGCTCGTGAATTTCCCGGCATATTTGTGCCCGTATTGGGAATACCGCCTAAGCGAGCAGTTGAGTTCCAAGTTAATTTAACCCCAAGACCCCTGCCTGTTACTGGTCCTCCTTATCTATGTCTAATAAGGAAAATGAAGAAATGCATAAACAAATATCAGAATTAGACGAAAAGTAGTTTATTCACTCTAGTTCTTCTCCTTGGGGAGCTTCAGCGATTTTTGTGAAAAAGTCGGATGGTACACTTAGGCTTTGCAACGACTATCGCAAGCTTAATGATCTCACTATCAAGAATAAATATTCTCTACCATGGATCAATGATTTATTCAGTCAACTTAGTGGTGCTAAAATCTTTTCTTAATTGGACTTAGCTACCGGATTCCATTAACTGCGCATTACGGAGGATAATATTCCATTGACATTATTTCGTACCTGGTGTGGATCTTATGAATGGCTAGTAATGCCGTTTGGTTTGACAAACGCTCCGACTTATTTTGCCGACCTTATGAATCGTTTTTTCAAGGGCTTCCTCGATCGATTTGTGCTCATCTTCATTAATGATATTCTTTTGTATTCTAAAACCAAGGAGGAACATGAAAACCATCTTTGTATTGTATTGGAGACTCTTAGAAGTAATCAATTAAAGGAAACAATTTCCAAGTGCCATTTTTGGCGATCTCATGTGAAATTCTTAGGTCATATTATTTCTAAATCCAGAATTTCAGTGGATCCTTCAAAGATTGATGCGATTCAAAATTGGAAGAGACCCGAGAGCATGACGGGAATCCGTAGTTTTCTTGGATTGACGGACTACTACCATCGGTTCATAAAAGGCTTTTCAAAAAATTCGTGCCCTCACAAGTTTAACTAAGAAGGGTGTCAAGTACATTTGGTCAGACAAATGTGAAACCGCTTTTCAAACGTTAAAAGAACTCCTTTCCGAGGCCCCGATTCTTGTGATTCCCAAAGGGAACCAAGACTTGGTTATACGCTAGCCATGTTGGTTTGGGTGCCGTTCTTTTGGAAAGAGAGAGCGTTATTTCTTATGCTTCTAGACAACTAAATCTGGTCGAAACTCGGTATCCCACCGATGACTTAGAGCTCGTGGAAATTGTTTTTGTACTTCGTATTTGGCTTAATTACCTTTTGGGAGAGAAATTCATTCTTTACACCGATCATAAGCCATTGAAATTTTTGTTCTCGCAAAAGAAACTTAATTTGTGACAACAACGTTGGCTTGAATTCTTAGCTTCTTATGATCTCGATATTTTATATACTCCCTGAAAGGGGAATCGAGTTGTCGACGCCCTTAGCTGAAACCAACAAATGGTTGTATCTATGATGATAGCTGAGTGGAAGGATCTCAAAATTTTATCCGCTTGCAAAATACTGAGTCGTGACTCCAATTCGAGTTCCATTCTTATGTTGTGTAGCCTTGAGGCTCATTCCCCTCTTTCAGACCGCACTCGTGAAGCTCAGAATCTCGATCCCAAATTTGTTCGCCTCAGACAAAGTGTTAGGGATAAATGTTGTGATGATGAATTGGAATATTTTTATATTGATTCTCGCGGAAGCATTCAAAAATTTGGGAGACTGATAGTGTCAAACGTTGATGATCTCCATAAGGATATTTTAGAGGATTCCCATCATTCTAAATTGTCCATTCATTCTTGAAGTAGTAAAATGTTTGCGGACATGAACCAACTATATTATTGGGAAGGAATGAAATCATATACAACAAATTGTGTCAAGCGTTGCATTACATGTCAACTCGTTAAAGCCAAATACCAAAATCCCATCTTGTTATTGCAACCTCTTGTCATCCCAATATGGAAGTGGGATCATGTATCCATGGATTTTATTGGCGGTCTCCCCCGCTCCTGATTTGGCCATGATAGTTTATGGGTAGTTATGGATAGACCACACATTTTGTTCCAATTGATCTGTTCCTCCCTTAGCCAAACTCGGTGTTAAAGAGATTATTAAATTGCATGGGGTCCTTATTTAAATGGTTAGTAATCGTGATCCATTATTCACTAGTGGATTTTGAAGAGTCTTCAAAAAGCTTTGGGAACAAAGCTTAATTTTAGTACTGCTTATCATCCTTAGTCCGATGGCCAAACAGAGCATGTGAATCAAATTCTTAAAGATCTTCTTCGTGCTTGTGTGCTTGAATTTGGTGGAGGTACGGAGTATCATATTTCCCTTGTTGAATTTTCATACAACAATAGCTTCCAATCGAGTATAATTATGGCGCCTTTCGAAACTCTTTACGGATGGCCATGCCGATCTCCTTCATGTTGGCTTGAAGCCGAAGATGGTCCTAGGTCCAGGCTTTGTTCATGATTCCATAGAAAAGATAGATCTTATTCGCCATCGAATGAAAGAAGCTTAGAATCGAAAAAAAACTTATACCGATAAGCGGAGAAGGAAACTAGAATTTTCAGTGGGAGATCTTGTGTTTGTACGTATTTCACCCATGAAGGGCGTTGTACCATTTAGTTGACTGAGAAAATTAGCACCAAGATATATTGGCCCCTTTCCAATTACTCAACATATCGGTCCCATAGCTTATTGTCTTGAATTACCAGCTCAATTCTTTGATATCCATGATGTGTTTCATATTTCTCAACTTCGGAAATGTCTTAGGGATTCCGAATCTATTCTAGAGCAGAATATAGTAGAAGAAATCGAGATTTTGCCGAGTTTAACCTATGAGCAACAACCTGTTCGTATTGTTGCAACTAAAGTCAAACGACTTCGCAACAAAGATGTTCCTCTTGTGAAAGTCCAATGGTCTTCTAATCTTAAGGATTGTTCTTGGGAATCTAGGGAATCTATCGAGTGAAGCCATCCAGACTTGCTCTCTCGTGCTTCCAAAGGAGAATCTCTTGAATTAGTCTATGTATATTGATAATGACTCCTAATTCTTTGTTCAGTTGCTATGATTGGTTCTCCTTAAGTAATTGCGGAGACGCAATTTCTTTAAGATGGAAGTCTGTAACAACCCGCATATTTTATGATAATATATTTAATATTTTATTTAAATATAAAGTCGTTAATTGGGTAGCGGTCCAAAATGTTAATTTTTTCATACAGTCGTATCATGACCCGAGACCACTACCATTGAGTTTAAAATGTCGGTTACGTGTCTAAAAAGTATAAACATCGATATATTCGGAGAAAGTGAGATTTTGGGACTTTTGAGTAGGGTTTGATTAGCCAAGACTAGCACATTAAAACATAAGTTGGCAGCCCCCCACTTAATACCCTCTACCTACCTCCACAATTCATTACTTCTCATTATTCCTACAACTTCCAAATCCTTAAGGAAGAGGACATTAATATTCCTAAGCTTTAATCTTAGGAATTTTAACAAAAGCTTGTCAAATCCAAGGAGAAAACTTGAGTAAGCCATCTCTATCTTCTCCATCTCAATCCCTGTTCTACTTTAGGGATTTTCCTAAGCCTAGCTCTTGCAATTAGTCTTTGTATATGCTTAGGTTGAGGATTTGTAAGCTACATGTGAAGAGAAATTGATTTGGATAGGTTTTGATTCATCTCCTTGCATTAAACTATCAAAGGCGAGTTCTTGTGAAACTCACTTCTATGCCTCAAGCATTTATGCTTGTCTAGTGTGCCCTTGCCATATATATGTTTCTTATGAATTTTGTATTTGGTCTTGTTGATTCGTTTATGTTTAGCATTTCCAACTTATGAAGTTTGGTATCATTTTCAATGATTTGCATTATGATTCTCGTTGTACATATAAGTTTGGGTTTTCCTGTTGTTTCATAGAACCATTTAGGCCTCTTTAACACTTTGATAAAGTTCGTAGCCACTAATGATCGCCGGAAACGATTTATATAAGATTTGGATAAAAAAATAACTAAGTTGGACCATTTGACAGCCCCCAGTCGACTGGTCAAAACGGACCATTAGACTGGAACCTGCAACCCGAGAAAATAATAAAAAGTAAAATTGGTGTCTGCTGGTAAGTTGACTAGCCAACTGGTCAAAAATGGACCAGTCGACTGGTCCTGCAGTTTATTTACAATCGACATGTGGAGATCACGATCGACTGTATAGGTTGTTTCAGGCTCTTTCCCAGTCGAGTTTTATCCTGTTTGGCCTTTTTCTATGGTTTCTCAGTTTCTCTAATTCACATATTTCTGCAGCTTGATTTTATGGATTTTCGATTTATTCATTATGAATGAATTTATAATCGACATTCAAGATATTCAATTTACGTTATAAAAACATGGTTTTTGAGTTCGATCATTGTTAAGATCGATATTACATGAGATTTGTCATTTCTAACTATAAAGGGATTTTGCATTATTAGTAGATACCAAATTCTTTTATTAAAATGGTTTCTAATCCTACTTCATGATATGAAGTTATTTTATAAATCGTATTACAATATACTAGTATATATTTATTTAAACCTTTTTCTCGTTCATATGAGAAATCCAATTAAATGCCTTAGTAAAAACAAGGACTATGAACCCTTGCATTAGATTCGACGGTTAATTCTTGGACTCGTTCGATTGAAAACAGTGGCATTGATCGTTTAATATTTCTAGTGGAATATACAACTTGTTCGTAAATATTCGAGTAAAGCAAGTGGTTATGGGACATGTAGCTTAACTCTTATATTTACTAGCTTGCCGTAGTTTACACTATATTTGATCAGTATTGATCATGTAGGAACTTTGGTTCTGGTGGATCTTCGGATCAATGTTTTAGGAACTTCGGTGTTGGTGGATCTTCAGATCAATGCTTTAGGAACTTTGGTTCTGGTGGATCCTCGGATCAATTTTTTAGGAACTTAGGTTATGGTCGATCTTCTGATCATTGTTTTAGGAACTTTGGTTCTGGTGGATGTTCGAATCATTTTATGATACTCTGGATTTCTAATTACTGATATGTAGGATGTATATTGATTTGATAGGTGATATTATTTCTTGGGCATAGCTATATAATCTTTGAATGAGATATTCCTTTTTATAGCTATGATATAAATATTGAGATATACTGTAGACATTTTTTAGTTCCACCTTTGCGTGTATCACTTTTTTTATAGTATTTATTTGTCTATGTTTCTTTATATCGTTTATTATGTGCCAGTTTATAAGATAAGTATAGCTAGACTGATCCATTTATTGTTTATTTCTTATAAATAATACTCGGGTCAGGCCCGAGTATGGAGGTGGGGCATTACAGCATTATTTTTGCACTGTTTTGCAAGAAGTAGTTTAGGACAATAAATATTGTTCAATACAACAAAAGGTATAAGTACCTATTACATATTTCATAAATAATGCGAACATGATAAATTTACATTTATAAGGTTATAAGGTGTTAAAATTTAATGACATCCCAAAAGAGTTACGAAGAAACAACATATAACACAATGCAAAATAATGATTATAAAATATTACTTTTAACATCTATTTGAAAAATGCTGTAGAATTTGGTTGTAATATTACGTATGTATTGGAAACATCATCTAGGAAGATTGAATACAACATTCTCTTCAAAATAATTATTTGAACTATGATTTTTTTTGCAATACTTTATAAAGTTGTTGCAAATTTCTAGTTGTAAAATGGTATTTTTGTTGCGGTGTGTATTTAGCATTTTCCTTTAGTTTAATGTTTGTTTCTAATTATATTGTACATATATATGTGTGTATATACATATATATGTGTATTCATGCATATATATGTATGTGTATATATATACTATAATAAGCAAAAATCGATAGAATACATTACAAATACAAAACATTTCAATCCTAGTCGCATGATCTCTTAGATTGATTATCAATTATGGTTTCACTTCTTCGTCCCTAACTAATAATGATCCCCGAGATTTATTTATTTTCTCTTCAATTCAACTTTCATGAGGGCATTAATTACTTACACCCTACCATTGTGCCATCCATGGGCTTCATATTTATCTTTAGTATCACACTGATAGTTGGTGATCGTTGCTTACTGAAGTTTTTTGTCGATTGAGTACTTAACCTTTGCCACTTTCACCTTTATTAAAAGAAGATATGTGGTAGATATAATTATTAATGAGGATGCTTTTGTAGTAGCTAACGCTTTTTTTCTTAATATAATCTTCATGTTGCATGATTCTGTTATTTTCTGGATATAATCTTCTTGTTGTATGATTTTGTTTGCTAACCGGATTCGACTATGTGCCTACATTTTTTAAACACCTCTTATTCCCATGTATATTCAAAGGTGTTAGGGCATCACCGTATGATTATAAGTTTTCTTGCTAAAATTGAGTAATTAGATGTTAGTGCATATTAGTACTAGAATTCCTAAATATACTGTATATTACATGCCAATATATGTTCAAATCATGCAATTCAAGTTTCTATAATCTCTCATACGAAAGTCAAAGCATTTAACCACTAAGATGGTTGTACTTGTCGATTATACACTATTTTTTTAATGACAAGTTGATATTTCATACAAACTTAGTTGTAGTAAACACTGGCATCCTTATCCTTCTAATTTGAGGCGAGAAGAGAAGATGTTGATGCAATACTCGAAATTAATCAAAATAACTATAATTTAATTTAATTCTCAGTAAGTTAGTCTCAATACATTGTTGCTGCAGATTATTCAAATTTTAATATCTTGTTAATATTATGAAGGGATTTTGTGATGCAAAATGTGTTACTTATAATGAACAACATTTGGTTGAGGATCATCAACCTCTGCATGGGCATTGTTGAATCTCTCCATGAATCTTTTTAATGATTCTCTGGCTCCTTAGAATATGTTGGAGATGGTTAGGATGTCCTTAGGCATGGTAGTATGCATCCTGAACTGCTTCACAAGATCTATGGAGAGCTAGTCGAAAGAAGATATGGTTCTCAGCATAAGTTGAGAGAACCATAATAGGGTCACAACCTTAAGAAATACGGGGAAGCACTTGTACTTCACCTCATCAGTGGCGCAGGCTGAATCCATAAGTCATTCGTATATGTTAAGGAATTCCCAAGGATTGTGTTACCGAAATAAGGAGTAAGTTATGGCATATCTAACCTTCTAGACCACTTGGAATTCATAATGGCTTTGACTAAATGATTACGTCCCCTACTGGCTTCCCAGTTGTCATTAGCATACCCTTGGGTTTCACATACATGCTTACGGATCATGGAGACAATGACCTAAGGTGAGGTCTCTGCAGAGTTCTAACGGTCGTGATCACTCTTTGGGGTATGGTGCCCATGTTCATCTCATTAGAGGAAGTTCATCATCATCAAGTTGGACCACACTAGTGGTCTGGTTGCAAGGAGGTTAAGCATGAGTTATTTTGTTTTGGTTTACAATAGGAGTTCCAACAAACAAATTCTAGACAGCGGTGGCGTGAGGTTGACTGTTTAGGTGTATGATTCCAATTCATCGATTAGGACCTACTCCGAATCGAGAATGACTAAGTTGGTTCATGCCCCCCTCTAGCAGTATCTCCCGTGCCATTACGAGAGGTCATATTCCACTGGCTTCAGTCACTTTGGAGGGGATCAGATGAAAAACTTTTGGAGACAATTTGTGATGCCCACCCCGAGATGTGCCCTAATAAAGAGAATTAATGAGTAGTACTGTATTTTAGAGTGGAGAATAGGGTGGTTAGAAGCGACCATCCATAATCTTGTATAAAACAAGTTTCTAATATGTTGATTAGATGTATACAAATAATTTTCTTACTTACTTCAAGTGGATCGATGTACTCAATTCATCTAATATAAAACTATGATGGCTAAGGATTATATTCAAGACAAACTACAACACATCACAAATAGCAGATCACAGAACAATATACATATAGGTACAACAACAGATATATGTCTTACAAACTTGAATAGATGCACATGAACTATAAACAAATAAAACATGTCCAAATAGAATAAACATATGAATGACAAGAATACACCATTAGACATCTAAGTTAATAGCTCCAAGAAAGATAGTCCAAGATGGATCAGCTAATCACGAACTACGGTAAGCTATAAACTGAAAATAACTTGTTTTGACCCGAGTAACAAATACATGGATCAATCTAACTTAAACAAGATAATTTGTATAAAATGTGATTAAGATAGTATTTTCTAACACAAGTATTCCTTTAAGTCGTAGAGGAATAGTATAGAATATGAGTTTCCATAAGTTATAGGAGATGGCGTACAAGACTACACTAATGAAGCACACATAGAAAAGTGATTTCATTGACATAATTATTTCTTTCCATAAGAGTAGCATGAGGAATATATCACATGAAACCAAAATAACGGAAACATAATGCCATAAGAATCACAGAAACATGGGAACTCATTAAAGAGCTTAAACCATAGAAAAGAAATCACTATATACACACACAGAAAAAGCTTTGAATAACTCAAAGAAATATATGTAATAATAATAGTCTTCTCAAAGTGGTGAAATTACCAGTAAATACATAAAAATGCGAAAACCGCAGGATGTTGGATCCAACCACAAGAGAGGCAAGCGAAAGCTATTCTTGAATTTGTTAACACACAGAAATGGTTCAAAGCCTCACTATTAGTAATATAAATATGAAAGGTACTTTGTAAGATGAATAAAAGGTTATAACGCACAAGATTAACCCTAAAGTCCATAGAGTTGACCCGAAGGTCCATAAAATTGACCCGAAGGTCTACTACTGGAAAACACAAAGGAATGTGTCATAGGCTTACAGATATTAACCTTAGTGGTGGTTACAGTGTGTCCTATACCACACGTTCTCAATATTGGTTCAATATCAGCTGGTCAATTCCAAAAAAAACATAAGGAAATATAAAATAACACAAGAAGCAATAACTTCAATTAGGTGATTTTGAATTAACCAATCTCATATACTTTCATATCCCATATCATGAGGTTTATGACATCTTTTTTTCATAATCACGCCTCCTCGAAGGATGAAAATACATGGTTTGAGAAAACGAGTTTTATTAATGATTTGAAAATCGATTAAGCATTTACTTTGAAATTGATTTATGTGTGTGTGTACATATTAAAAATATCATATACTATATGCCTTCGAGATAGTTTATTTTCGAAACAAGTCCAAGAAATCATCTTTGTCTTAACACGATAGAAAAAATGGTATTTATAAATTACTTATGAAAATATTTTGTAAAACGTGCATATGCCACAAACACAACAAACAATATGAAAGCAACAGATAAAGGAAATGCAAAAACTACAAATCCTAAATAAGGATTTTGTAGAATGTTAACTTGTCCAAATAGGATAAAAAAATATTCAAATTAACACCAAAATAAATTTTAAAATCAAGGAAGGATCATGGGAAACTCAATGCATATCAATTCATATGCAAAATAAGAAATTGCAACAAAATATGCAGTGGAAAAGTCATAAACTCAGGTCTGAATCTTCTCTAGGTTCAACTTTCAGGTAAGCTTTGACTGACCATACGATCTTTGAATGATCTGAAAATTGATATGCACAAATTAGAACAACATATCTTTCAACTGGAAAAGGAATCACTCAATTCCGACGTGATATGAATAGATATGAAATCTCAAACTTGGACTCTAGCCATATTGAATTCTAACCATGTCTGAAAACTTCTTTAGGTTCAGATTTCAGACCTGATTTGAATATTTAAACGACATCGGAATGGTCTAAAAATTTGCTGGCATGAAGACAACATTGAAACTTTACATTCAAGAAATCGATGCAAATCAAACCAAAAATAAAGAGGATACAGTGCAAAAAAAAGGAATTTGGGAATTATTAACACCCAACATTAAAATTCATATTAAGGAAGCAATTTTCGCAAAAGCACCATGCTGGATCGACCTCTAGAGTATATGGGTTGACCCCTATGAGGGATGGATCGACATATAATGATGGTGGTTCGACCCACAACACGGAGTTTGGTACAAGTATCATTATGGCTTCATGTTCAACTTCTAGGCCAGATTCAGGCATTCAATTGACATCTAAATGAATTGGAATTTTGTGTCTCAAACTAGAAAAACTAGAATTCACCCAATAAAAAGAATTTCAATATTTCATTCAGAAACAAGGAAGATATGAGGCCCCAAACATGGATGCATGCCACGTTTTGTTGCTTTATGAATAAGATAAGTTACAACATAGGAATTCAACAGCTAAAACTTTATACAAGTTAAAATGTGTGAGGGGGCACCTCAACTAGTTTTGCAGCAAAGTTTGATAGATTTAGCATGAAAGCAGATCTACGGTGATGCAATTTTGCCTCTTTTTCACCTTTAGCACCTGTATTTGAATTTATAATGCATGCACAATGGAATTTCAATTTATAGTAAAGAGATTTCACAAGTCTGAGATGGAATGAAAACAATCTAGTAATATTTGATAGATTACATGATTAGACACTTGTTTTAAGCCGCAATGCTACTTTAGATTTGATTTACAGAGCTTGGATTTTGATTTTGCAAGAGTGTGGCTATGAATTTTCTTTTTTTGTGTATTGTAAGGAGAAGAAAGAATGGATGTAGGAAAGAAATGCTACTTTCCAAAATTTTCCTCTCATATTAAAATTTAGAGGGATAATTAAGCCTTAATTTGGTTATTAAAAGGGGAGGCTTGGGCTTAGGAGATAAATTAGAAACTATGTAATAATATTTCATTATTTGTACATGTTTTAGGCTTCCCATTTGTCAAAACACATTGTTTTACTCTAAAATTTACAAAGTTTAATCTTTGTAGAATTATATCATGTTTATTAAATATTTCTATCAACTTTATTTATTATTTTGACTTATTTACACTTAACTTTACTGTGTCATACAAAATGAACACATTCATTTTGAACAATATGATCATTCTTAAAGTTTAAATTGCCCAAACACACATTATTTATTTTAACACATATATTGATATTTTTTATAATATTTATATTTTTTAATACTTATTTCTATAAGAGTTTTATTCTAAATGCACAATTTTATCAAAAATTCACCGTTGTCATAAACTCTTAGGAATTGCATAAATTCCTAGTTACTGGCAATTCTATATATAGTAAAGTTTCTAAAAAAATTACTTTGAGATTCCCTAACAATATTTACATGATTATTGAGTATTAAACAAATCTTATTCCAAAAATACTCAAAATGCATTATTAATCTTATTTCAACCCAACAGGGTATTCCACAAAATTCCATTTCAACCATTCTAATGTGATTAAATTATCATTAGTTCAAATTTCCTCTGAATCAATTCTCAAAAGCCATATTTAATGATCTAATTAAAACAATTTAACACTTACAACAATAAACTGATCATACTGCAATGGTGGAAACTGTTGTAAATTACTTTTTACAACGGTGACGTAACCGTTGTATATTAAGAGGTGGTAATAGACTAAAATCTTTTACAATTGTTATGCACTGTTGTAGTAAATACCTACTACAACTGTTATGCACAGTTGTGACTACATAATTTTTACAACTATTTCTATCTTTTGTAATACACTTTATTACAACTATAATTGACAGTTGCATTTTAAATTCCAAAAACTGATACATGACCAGTTATTCATATATTAATAATAGAATAATTCATTTGTATATAATAATATAATTTATATATTAATGCAACAAATATAACTAAGTTGGGTTCATTCATCTATAACAATAATCATAGTATTCGGTCAAAATATAGTATAAACCCAACAAAACATATGAATGCGCCTGCAATTTATATTTGCATATATAATGCTTATGTAAATACATATCTCCAAATAAAAAATGAATATTGGTGGGACTTTACAGTCGATTCTATAATAAAGCCTTTCTTCCTTTAATGTCTAGCGATCGATTTGTGCAGGCATTGGTAGAGAATGACATGTCGTTTACACGGTGACTTTGTGGCCTCCAAAGGTATAAAGAATATTGGTGGTAATGGCGAAGTACAACACTAGCTTGTTAAGGCCGATTGAGTTACCCCCTTCAACCTATCATTAAAGTTTCTTGATTACGTAGAGTAAGCAATAACTTACTGTATCAAAATGTAGAAATTAAAATAAAATAAAAATAAACATGGCCTTGAACTACAACAATAATTTTCATGTACCAGACAACGTATGTGGTCATACCAAGTCCGAGAAATGACGATATCTAGCAGCTGTGAAATGAAGGAAGGAACACGATCGTTGCACAGAAAGGAACAATATCTAGCAGCTGTGTGTGTGTGTCCATGTCCTCTTGTCTAGCGATCGTTTACGTAGTATATGTTGTTGCTAGTAAAAATATTAACAAATTTAATCAAGAGTAATCAACTAATTAGATGGTTTAATACATGCTAACAAATTCAATGAAAGAGAGAATATGTATTTTTATATCATGCAAATAACATCTGTGACACCCCGCGTCCGTTAATATCACTCATCAAGAGAATGCATTAAGTTTTGTGAAGCGTTATAGGTAAACAGAAACAGAAATATCACAAGACAAATATAAAATAACAACGGAATTTAAAACTTTATTAAGCAGAAAACATCGTGGTTCAAAACATAGTTATTCATGAGTCTAAAATACATAAAACCCAATACATCGATTTAAATTTCTGTCTTGTACTAAAATCATCATAGCATAATAAACATGAAAAGAGCATAATCCCCAAAAGCATAGCCATAATAGAAAAGGTACAAAATCAAGCAGTACTTCTAAGCAGCTCCAAGCAAGATGAAAGAAGAATCCTGATCAAGCTTGAGTATTCCCACCACGAGAATCGGGGGAGGGGGAGGGGGAAGGGGGAACAGAAGAGAAAGAAGAGGTAACAAAATAAGCCAGACATAAAGTATGGCGAGTCCAGTTACTTTTAGCATATAAATAAGTAAAAGTATCACGACAGGCGTAGTAACTGGATAAGAGAGATAACAACATATAAGGCAGGTATGACAAGGTAAACAGGATAAACTAAACAGCACGTATATGTATAGCGATTCTCTAATAATTTTTTCTTTCTCTGTACTAATACTAGTATCACTAGAACAAGACGATCCGCAACAAGTACAAGATGGTAGATTTAAGCGTACTTCTAGTGAGAGGTTTAACCTCAAACAATTAACAGGCAGCCCAACTGAACATACCATAGTTACCTCTAAGGATAATAATGGGCTCCTAAACATACCAGAGTCTAGATGTACCCTAATTACTAACGCAATTGTTCGGCTCCCTACTCCGTAGATACCCTGTGCTGACCCATGTTAGAATGTATCACCCCCTAAAGTGACAACCCTTCGTTTTCAGGATGTGCACAACCATATCTATCGATGTCACGACATCTTAGCCTCATCTTGTCCAGACCCATGCACGCACATGAACCCGTCGGAATGCGCCGCCCACACTGTCCCCGCTTTTGGATCTCTTACAATCATCCCAGTAAGCGTGCCCCGACTTCGACCTTGTTAGGATTACTGGTTTGATACCTATATATAGGTTACTGACTGAAAAGGGTCTTACACACATAATACAAGCTTTCCCCTAGGCTTGCTTCCCCACTACTAGGATTTCCACAGGTTATGCCATACTAGTGTAAAAAGATTGCATAACCCACAAGTTAAGTTTGTGGGCCTATATATAAATATTAACCACCACCCTAGGATATACTTAACCTTCCCACTTTTCAAGCAAGTTTACTTGACCCTTAATCAGGTTAACATGTTCATGTAATCCCTATGGATTCAACTGGGTTAAGTATTCAAGTTCATTACCATTTATTCATTTATGGTTACGATGCGCTAGACCTCCCGCATTAAGCCTACAACTTGTGGATGCTTGATATGCCGGGCGAATCCGGGCAGACTTCATCCACAAGTCGGACATAGCCTCGTGTCTTAGCCTATTACATGTTTATGCACTTAGACCCATCGCATTAGATTCACCACTTGTGGTCGCTGGATATGCCGGACGGGTCCGAGCAGACTTCTACCACAAGTGTAATCTAATCTCGTGTCTAAGCGCGATTACAGTTTCTAATTACTGTAATTATAGGCATTTCATTATTTAACAATTATCCCTATTTCATTATAGGTTTTCATGCCCCTTATTCAAGTCATATTCATCATGTACCATATGCCCTAAAATTAAGATCTTTAATCATAGTTTGTTTTATCCCCTAAATCCATATTCATGTATTTAATTCAAGTTATGCCCCAATTCTAACATTTTCTCCTCGTTCCTAATTTCACACATTCGCATATTTCAGAAGTATGCCTAGGCTCAAAGGTAGCCTAGCTATATAATAAAAAGGGAAAAGAAGAAGGGAAGGGAACATAAATAAACATAATAACAAGACTGGCATATGATTGCAGGAATAGGCATAGCAAAAAATAAACATATAGTGACAAAATTGGGCATAATGACAAGATAGGCATAATGGAACAGATTTGATGAACATGTGATAATAGAGCTGATTAGGCATAGTGGAATGATCATAAATAGGCATAATGAGATCTAATCAGTGAATTAGATGTACAAATAACGACAGATCTGACATAGATAAACAGGCATAGGCTTAGATCCAATTCATAATCATGTCAAAATAACTTAGATACTCAGGTTATGGTAGATCTGATATGATTCAATTAGTCACAGGCTTAGGTCCAATTCATAACATTTTAAGAATAACTTTTATGTTTTCAAATCTAAAAATAACGTAGACTCACAGAGAATGGATCTAAGAAAACTGAGGAAAGTGTGTTGATATTGAATCAGCGATCTTTGAATACATATGAATCATCGTTGCTGAAGAAAAGGCTGATTTAATCTGAGTTGGAGTAGCATCTCACTGTCGCCATTGATTTAGATGAATAAAACAAAGGGTATAAGGTCTTATTTATAGCCATCAGCCGACGAATCTTGCATAGAAATCAATCCACGTTCAGAAGCAGGGATCCGCCCAGATCCGTATAGGGAGGAGTCGACACCCCCTTGATGGGGTCGACCCATGGGTCGACACCCATAGCGGGAATTTTCCCTCCCCTCTCCGCTGCGTGAATTTGGATTATTTTGAATTCTGGTATGGTTTTATTTATATATAATGTCTTGTGCGTATACAAACTTCAAACCTTAATAACTACTTCATACGATGTCCGTTTTATGCAAACTCAGAGTTTACCTTAAGAAGAATTCCGAGATGAACGCAATGGCACAGTCTATTTTACTTAATTTCTAATATTTAATTAAGTATTCTTTATTTTATCATCTTTGGTGTTATAAAATTACGGGGTGTTACGTTCTCCCTTATTTAAAGGATTTCCTCCCCAAAATCTCCAAGTTAAGAAGAATGTATACCCTAACATCCATCATCCATCTACTCATCCACCAATCACTGGCATCCATTATCCTTAAAAGATTACTAATACTTATATGAACATATGCAAAGGGGTGTGTGTGTATATGTCATTATACTAATGCAAAAGATCAGGCAGTTTACTGATTCCGTTGACCTCCTTAATGTAATGTATGTTAGTGCCATGAATCCAACATTTATGCAAATAATCTGTTACAACATGTATGTTCTATATGCATGCGCAGTCATTCATACAAACGAGGCATCCATATGATGATGCACCCAATTTCATCCATTAAAAGAATAAAAATGCACACACATCCGTATGTAGTATGAGAGTGGTTGAGCCGATCTAGTGCTTAGTGCTTGTGTATACGCATCCACGAGCAAACACTTGCATCCATCAAACATAACATGTCTCAAACACATGCTTACATCCATGGGATTCCTACCTAAAGGTCGAATATTCAATTGATAAGATATACTTAAACGATAGAAACAAGCATGCATACAAACTTTGGTAAAAGAAGTTAAGAACATACCCTCGAAAAGAAAAGGGTACGAAGCATAAATTTTGTCTTCGGTCTCCCAAGTTGCATCCTCTTGGTTATCTCCTCACTGTACTTTCATTAACTTGACTTCTCTGTTGTTTAGCTTTTTAACCTTTGATCCAAGAATACGGGTAAGAACTCGTCTAACTGTCGCCTCCAATTCCACCTCTGCTTCCTTCAGTATACTCGGCTCAACTACTTCTGTGGTATCATGCAAGCACTTCCGTAAATGAAAAACATGGAAAACATCATGAATGCTAGATAGTCTCTCTGGCAGCTGTAACACCCACACCCGCTAAGGTCACTCACAAAGGGAATGCCTTAGTTTTGGTGGAGTATTTTTAGTGAGTATAGAACAGAAAAATTACAACAAGACAGATAGAAGTAATACTTGAAAATTTTAAAACATCATTTCATTAACAAAACATGTTTGGTTACATCACAAAACCATAACAAGAGTCAAGTACATAATATCCGTCCTGATAAAATAGAAGTACATAATCCCATTACATAGATAATAGCCAAAAGATAAACCGAGCTTTACTTCTACGGTCCAAGCCCCAAAAGATAGATATAACGGTCTGGTCCAAGCCCACTAGTGCTAGGTCCACTCTGATAACCTGAGGGTGGGAAAAAGATAAACAACAACGGGGTCAGACATAAGTCTGAGTGAGTCCTATAACCCTAACAATACAACCATTAAAGTAATTAGGGTATGATATAAAAAAGATACGGTACCTTTGGGGATAATGACTACACTAAGTAGCCAACAAAACACAGGATGTACTACGATAACCGAAACGACGTATTTATCCACCCAAGGATAATTACTAGCTTACACCACCCCAGATCTACCCACCCAAGGGTAGTTCCTACACTGCACCACACCAGTTCTACCCACCAAGAGTAATTCCTACTTAAAGGTTGATCCCTCCCAAGGACTTAGAAAATTTTTCCAGTAATTTCGTGTACCCCTAGCCTACTACATAGGTGTCGTCTGCCCCTATCTCCACTAGGTGTACTTAGCAATTTTTACCCAGTAGTTTCGTGTACCCCTACATAGGTGCCGACTGCCCCTATCTTTATTAGGTGTACCCACTACTCCCCAGCGATCGGCTCCCTACCGTAGATACCCGTGCTGGTCCCACAGTGGGGTGTATCACTCCCCTAAGGTGGCTACCTGATAATATCAACGGTGCACGGCTTTATATCTACACGATGCAACAACGGCTTATCTACCAGCCCGGGCCCACACACGCATATGAAACCCGTTGGACTCGCGTTGCCACCACTAACCCGTTTTGGCCTCTTATAGTCAAACCCAATATGCGTGTCCCGTCACTCGACTAGAGTCGAGCCCACAAAGATACGTTTGGGATATTGGTTGAAATGGGCCCCCCACAAGCTACCACCTAAGCTTGCTATTTCTAGTGAATCCCACTTAACCCTTTAACCATGTCCCCTTACATGTTATAAATCTTGGTTAAGTCCTTTAATCATATTCTAATTGTCATACAAGGTACCCACTAGATTTTCCCATGCCACCCATGGCACTTACTTAACCCTTTAATCATGTTTAATTACATGTTCCACCTTGGTTAAGTATTCTAATCGTTTTCTCACATGCCACCCATGGCACTTACTTAACCCTTTTATCATGTTTAATTACATGTTCTACTTTGGTTAAGTATTCTAACCGTATTTTCACATGCCACCCATGGCACTCACTTAACCCTTTAATCATGTTTAATTACATGTTTTACTTTGGTTAAGTATTTTAATCGTATTTTTCTATTGCCACCCAAGGCAACCCACTAGTCTCATCATGCCACCCCGAGGCACCCACTTAACCCCTCATGTCCCACTACATGCTAATATGGTTAAGTGTTTCTTAATTCATTAATTAAGATCATGACCTCATAAAGACCTCTCACATTAGACCGTCTTTTATGACTGCTGGATATGCCGGTTGGTTCCGGGCAGACTTCTGTCATTAAAAGGGTCTAACCTCATGTCTTTACTTTAATCATGTATTTAATTTATGACTAAGACCTCTCACATTGGGCCAATCATTTGTAGCCGCTGGATGGCCGGTCGGTTCCGGGCAGACTTCCGCTACAAAAGGGTCCAACCTCGTGTCTTAGTTGATTAATTACACCTAATTAATCACCCCCATATTAATTATCCCTAATTAATATCAAGTTTTCCATAACATGGGTAGACCTAACTCAATAGGTAAATTCCCATGGGGTAGACCTAACTCAATAGGTAAATTCCCACTTATGGTAATTTATTTATTTTATGGTATGCTCAATCATACCCAATCATACTTTATTAACATATTTATTAACCCCATCGTTCCCCCACGTAAATCGTTCTCATTTCATAACATAATAAAGGGGAAGATCCATCACAAATAGCATGGGTTTAGCATATAACTTTGTCATGGGTTAAGAGGATGTCAACTTGCATATATGAGCACATATTAACCCAACTACATTTAACCCAAACTTGCATATTATCATACGCATGATTTGCATAACATGTTGCATATGAGCTTGCATATTATCATACACATATCTTGCATAACATGTTGAACTTGCCTATAAGCATTCTCATAACTTGCATAACATGTTAAACATGCATTTAAGCCTACACATAACTTACATAAGCATTCACATACTTGCATAGGCATTCACATACTTGCATAAGCATTCACATACTTGCATATCACATTAAACTTGCATTTAAGCATATACATAACTTGCATAACATCATGCACATAACTTGCATAATCTCATACACATAACTTGCATAACACCATGCACAAAACTTGCATATGAACTTGCATCTTAAAGGAGGGTAAACATGCATAGCATATAAGGGTATCATCTTGCATATGTATGCATCATATTTAAAAGAGTAAACTTACATGTCATGATTTATGCATAATACCAAACACTTAGCATGCATAAAACCACATACTTAGCATGCATAGAATCAATTACTTATTATGCATAAACACACCACTTAACTTGCATAAACCCACACACTTAGCATGCACACAATCAAATACTTAACATGCATAAAATCAAATACTTAGCATGCATAACACCAAATATTTAGCATGCATAAAATCACATGCATAACTTGCATATCATGTTACATATAACTTGCATATACTCTCACATATAGTTTGCATAACATGTTACATATGCATAAATGTTGAACATAGTGTTTTGCATCATAAAACATGGCATTAACCTTGCATATAACATAAAACTTGCAAATCACATATCATACAAACTTGCATAAACATATTTATCCACAAACATAGCCATGTCTTATCACATCCTACCATAATCAATTTAACAATTGATTATTAAAGCCATAGAAACTCACCAAAACCAAGATTAGCAAACTTATGAAGTGGAATTAGTGGCTTTAACTGAAGAAGATGTTGATTAGCTTGCAACTCTCTTCATTGATTTGTGGAGGCCAAGCTCAAATTTCATTTTGCCATAGTTTAGTTACAAAACCTAATTATGAATGAATTAGGGTAGGGTTGGGGTCTTATTTATAGGATTAGGTTGCATTTTAGACCCTTAGATTAACCCTAGATTGGTTTAGACCCGTCAGATCCAAGAAGCTTCCAGAACCAGCCCTCCAAGCCAGCCCAAGAACCTAAACTGGTGCACCCAGTTTTACTGGGCGTCGCCCCCCTGTCGACAGGCAAGTCGACAGGGCAGTCGACACCCCTGTCGACAACGCTGTCGACATGGCTAGGGCGGGAATTTCTCCCGCCTGACCCGCTGCTTCTATTTCAAATTCTGAATTTGAATTTTTAAATCTGTTTTTATCTTTGAATTTTCTGAAAACTTCTTTGGGCCATAACCGGGCCATACGGACTCCGATTCTCGAAAACTCGGACTCTATTTCGCGTATTTTTCCGAGACGAACGCAATGACGCAGCCCGTTACCCCCAATTCCCACATCTGAGATTATTTATCCTATAATTAGTGAATTTTAGTATTAACTAAAATTCGGGGTGTTACAGCAGCTTTACTCTATAGAACATTTGGCCAATCCTTTCTGTTATGGGAAATAGCCCTATAAATCTTGGTGCCAATTTCCTTATAGATCCAAAGCGAACCACATTCCTTAATGGTGATACCGTGATGAAAACCATGTCTCCCACCTCAAACTCAATGTCAGTCCTTCTCCTATTTACCTAGGACTTTTGCCTGTCCTGAGCTGTCTTTATGCATCTACGGATTAAGGTCAATCTTTTCTGAAGTTTCTCTAACCATATCTGGTCCAAGTAGAAGTCTTCATGTAGACTCCAACCAACAAGTCGGTGATCTACAGGGTCGCCCATATAATGCTTCGAAGGGTGCCATGCCAATGCTGGCTTGATAATTGCTGTTGTAGGCGAACTCTACTAAAGGAAGATGCTCTTCCTAAGTCCCACCGAAGTCCAGGATACACAATCTTAAAAGATCCTCAAGGACTCTATTTACACTTTCCATTTGTCCATCGGTCTCAGGATGATAAGCGGTTCTCAAACACAACTGTGTACCTAATGCTTCTTGCAAGCTCCTGCAAAATTCACTGGTGAAAATGGGGTCACGATCACTTACAATACTGGAAGGTACTCCATGAAGACGGAATATCTCACGAACGTAAACTTCTGCCAACCATGTTATAGTCCTCTTACTCTTAATCAGAATGAAATGAGCGCTCCTAGTAAGCCTATCTACTATAACCCAAATACTGGTGTTGCCTTTCCTTGATCTAGGCAAACCATCATTGAAATCCATAGAGATGCTCTCCCAATTCCACTGTAGGACTTCCAAAGGTTGAAGAAAACCACCAGGCTTCTTTTGCTTAGCCTTGACTTGCTGGCAAATCAAACATTGAGAAATAAACTACGACACATCTTTCTTCATCCCAACCCAAAAGAAAACTGTCTTCGTATCTCATACATCTTATCACTGCCTGGATGAATAGTCATCTCAGAATGATGGGCTTCCTCTAGGACTGTCTTTAACAGACTCCCAACTCAAGGATACAAGGCCTTCCATCCTGTTGCAACTACCCTCTATCATCTGTGGAATATCTACTGAGGTGACTAGAAGTGTCCCCTCTACTGAGCCTATCCAAGATGTCTAAAATCTGTGGATCCCCTTGCAACAACATTCCTGTCCGATCCAAAAGAGTAGGCCACACCTCTAGTGATGCCAATAAGCCAGGTATAAATTCGGTGGAGGGTCTAAAATCAAAAGTCAATATAAAATCCAAGCTTTTCCTTTCCACAAACAGAGGACTTAAGGCTATCCTCTGCCTACTCAATGCATCTGCTACCACATTACCCTTGCCAGGGGTATAAGCAATCTCAAAGTAATAGGATGCTAGGAACTCCATCTGCCTTTGTTGCCTCAAATTAAGATCCTTCTGCGAGAACAAGTACTTGAGAGATTTATGATCAGTGTAAAACTCGAACTTCTCTCCAAGTAGATAATGACGCCAAGTCTTAAGCGCGAATACTATGGCAGCTAACTCTAAGCCATGGGTAGGTTAGTTCTTTTCATGAACTCTTAGCTATCTACCTCCACAACGTACTACCCTTACCTGTTGCATCAGAACCACACTAAGCCCTGTATCACACGTGTCTGTGTATACTGTGAAAACTCTGTTCCTATCGGGCAAGGTCAAGACTGAGGCTGTTGTCAGAGCCCTCTTCAATTGCTGTAAAGCATCGTCACAATCTACATCCTAAGAAAACGTCATATTTTTCTTTGTTAGCCAGATGAGTGGGGCTGATATCTTTGTGAAGTCCTTAATGAACTTCCTATAATAGCTCGCTAATCCAGGAAAACTTCTCACCTCCGTTGCATTCTTTGAGTTCTGCCAATCTTGAACTGCAACTACCTTTGTGGGATCTACTGCTATCCCATCTTTAAAACCACATGCCCTAGAAATCTCACTTATTTTCTCCAAAAATGACATTTAGAGAATTTCGCCTTAAGTTGATGCGCACGAAGAGTTTTCAAAACCTCCCTTAAATGTAAGGCATGCTCTTCTGTGCTCTTCGAGAAAATCAAGATATCATCAATGAATGCCGCAACAAACTTGTTCAGAAACTCTCGAAACACCCTACTCATTAGATCAACAAAATATGCGGGTGCATTCGTCAACCCAAAAGGCATAACGAGTCACTCAAAGAAACCATCTGGAGTTCTAAAAGCGGTCATATCTATACTGTCCTCAGCCACCCTCAACTGATGAAACCCCGTGGCCAAGTCTAACTGGGAGAAAACAGATGCACCAACAAGCCGGTCAAATAGGTCATCAATCCTCGAAAGTGGGTGCTTATTCTTCTTAGTGAGCTTATTCAACTGCCTATAATCCACACATAAGTGAAGCGAACCATCCGCCTTAGTTGCGAACTAGAGCAACCCATTCAGACATGCTTCACCTAATACACCCTTTCTCAGGTAGCTCCCCTATTTGCTTGCCGAGCTCCATTCTTTCTCTTGGAGCCATGTAGCTCACAGGCAATGCAACTGGCTTTGCATTGTCCACCAAGTATATACAGAAATCGATCTCACGCCTCAGAGGTAAGCCCTAAACCTCATCAAAAACATTAGGATGCTCATGGACTACTAGCACCGATCGTAGATCATCTATAGATGCATCAAGTGACTCTATGAAACTAAGCATGTCAGACCCTTTTGGGTCACAAGAAATTTCGAGGGTCCTCCCATGGCAAGTCAAACGTTTAACGAACCTCCTCTTACAATCCAAAATGGCACCATACATGGCTAGCCAATCCATCCCTAGAATCAAACCATAGCCCATGAAACCAAGCACATATGCATCGCACTCAAACTCGACGCCCAACACAGATATTCTTAAACCCCAACAAATCATTAACAAATGAGTTGTACCACTAATGGGGTTTGCGAAAACAACGAGATCCAAAACCATACTAGTACTAAGGTGCAGAGACTCAACCACAGAATCAAATATAAAAGAATGCGAAGCGCCATAATCAAAAAGAGTTCTAACTGGATAATTGGAAAGAGAAATCAAACCTTCAACGGAAACTTTCTTACCTCTATTTGGCGCACCGACCACGAGAACATGAACCTTCCCTCTCGAAGATCCTGTCCTTTGACCTTGTCCTTGCTTCTTCGGGAACTCCTTAGAAAAGTGTCCGATCTCTCCACAATTGAAACAAGCATCCTTCCTTCTTTTGCAGTCCTTGATCAAGTGACCCTCCCATCCACAATTATGAAACTTCCTCTTATCTCTAGCTTTGCCGTCCTTTCCTCCCTTCTGTTGTTGTTTTGTCCTTTCTTAGGCCACACTTTCTTATTTTGTGTTTCCTCAACCTTAGCTTATTTCTTTTCACCTTTATCTTCCTCATGCATTAATGCTATATCAACGAGCCTTTCAAAAGTTGCTCCCATCAGAATATGAGACATAGCTTACCCATGGAGGGGTTCATTCAATCCTCTAGAAAACCATAAAGCTTTCTTATGCTGGGTATCTACTAGCTCTAAACCAAAGCTCGCTAGTTGTTTGAACTTGTTAACATACTGTTTAACAATCATGACTCCTTCTTTGAGTTCCAGAAACCTTTCCATTTGCATACTTCTCTCAGCATGAGAAAGAAACATCACTTTAAATCTCTGTTGAAAATCATCCTAAGTCTCCACTTGACGCCTTTCTTGCATCACTTACTACCAGAATTAAGCCTCATCTTTTTGCGGCTAAGCAGCCAACTGCATCTTCCTACGATTGTGAACTTCAAAAATTCAAAAAAAATCCTTTGTCTCTTTAAGCCAATTCCTTGCTTCTACGAAAGTCTTAGTTCCTCGAAATGGCTTTCCGCCCATAGCACAAAATTCCTTGTAGATCTTAGAGAAATTATCTGCTTGTGGAGGAGGAGGAGGAATAGCGGGTGCAACTGGGGGAGGAACGTATGCTTGACCACCGACAAGCGCCGTAGCCTATAGGTACCTACGGAACCAACCCGGTATCGTAACGCCCTTAGGAATATTAGCTTCCCAGACATGCTTAAAAGAAAAGGAAAAGGGATTCAAACAGAGAATCGAAAGATATTACATATGACTTTGGGGAATATGTTTTTCAAATAGACTTTTATTTTGAAAATTCTTTCTTTTAAAACCTTTTTGAAAATGATTTTCAAAATCTTTTATCCGATCTGGTAACGTTCTGCTCTAACACCAAGTGTGACACCCCACGTCCGCTAATGTCACTCATTAAGAGAATGCATTAAGTTTCGTGAAGCGTAATAGGTAAACAGAAACAGAAATATTACAGGATAGATATAAAATAACAACGAAATTTAAAACTTTATTAAGCAGAAAACATCGTGGTTCAAAATATAGTTACATAATGAGTCTGAAATACATAAAACCCAGTACATCAACTTAACATTTATGTCCTGTACTAAAATCATCAGAGTATAATAAACATGAAAAGAGCATAATCCCCAAAAGCATAGCCATAGTAGAAAAGGTACAAAATCAAGCAGTGCATCTAAGCAGCTCCAAGCAGGATGAAAGCAGAATCCTGATCAAGCTTGAGTATTCCCACCCTGAGAATCTGGTGGAGCGGAACGGAAGAGAAAGAAGAGGCAACAAAATAGTCCAGATATAAAGTCTGGCGAGTCCAGTTACTTTTAACATATAAATAAGTAAAAATATCACGATAGGCACATAAACTGGATAAGAGAGATAATAGCAAATAAGGCAGGTATGGCAAGGTAAACAGGATGAAATGAACAGAGCGCATATGTATAATGCTTCTATAATACTTTTCTCTTTCCCTGCACCAATACTAGTATCACTAAAACAAGATGATCCCCAATAAGTACAAGATGGTAGACATAGGCGTACTTCTAGTGAGAGGTTTAACCTCATACAATTAACATGCAGCACAACTAAACATATCGGAGTTACCTCTAAGGATAATAACGGGCTCCTAAATATACCAAAGTCTAGATGTACCCTAGTTACTACCCCAATCGATCGGCTTACTACTACGTATATACCCTGTGCTGGCCCAACAGTAGGATGTATCACCCCCTAAAGTGGCAACCCTTTATTTTCAGGACATGCACAACCATATCTACCGATGTCACGACGTCTTAGCCTCCTCTTGTCTGGACCCATGCATGCACATGAACCCGTTGGAATGCACAGCCCACACCTCTCTTTTGGGTCTCTTACAATCATCCCAGTAAGCGTGCCCCGACTCCGACCTAGTTCGGAGTACTCGTTTGATACCTATATATAGGTTGCTAACTAAAATGGGTCCCACACACAAGATGATACAAGCTTCCCCCTAGGCTTGCATCCCCAGTACTAGGATTTCCATAGGTTATGCCATACCAGTGTAAAAAAGATTGCATAACCCCACAGGTTAAGTCTGTGGGCCTATACATAAATATTACCCACCACGCCAGGATATACTTAACCTTCCCACTTTTCAAACAATTTTACCTAATCCCTACTAAAGTTAACATGTTCATGTAATCCTTATGGATTCAACCAGTTTAAGTATTCAAGTTCATTACCATTTATTCATTTATGGTTATGATGCATTGGACCTCCCACATTAAGCCTACAACTTGTGGATGCTGGATATGCTAGGCTGGTCCGGGCAGACTTCTTTCACAAGTCTAACTTAACCTCGCGTCTTAGCCCATTACGTGTTTATGCACTTAGACCCCTCACATTAAATTCACCACTTGTGGTTGCTGGATATGCCGAGCGAGTCCGGGCAGACTTCTACCACAAGTGTAATCTAACCTCATGTCTAAGCGTGGTTATAGATTCTAATTACCGTAATTATAGGCATTTCATTCTTTAACAATTATCCCTATTTCATTATAGGTTTTCATGCCCCACATTCAAGTCATATTCATCGTGTACCATATGCTCTAAAATTAAGATCTTTAATCACAGTTTGGTTTATGCCCCAAATCCATATTCATGTATTTAATTCAAATTATTCCCCAATTCTAATGTTTTCCCCTCGTTCCCAATTTCACGCATTCGCATATTTCAGCGGTATGCCTAGGCTCGAAGGTAGCCTGGCTATAAAATAAAAAGGGAAAAGAACAGAAAAAACATAATAACAAGATTGACATATGATGGCAGGAATAGGCATAGTAACAAATAAACATATAGTGACAAAATTGGGCATAGTGAAAATATAGGAATAAAGGAACAAATGTGATGAACATGTGATAATAGGGCTAATTAGGCATAGTGGCATGATCATAAATAGGAATGATGACATCTAATCATTGAATTAAATGTACAAATAATGGCAGATCTGACATGATAAATAGACATAGGCTTAGATCCAGTTCATAGTCATGTCAAAATAACTTAAATACTCAGGTTATGGCAGATCGGATATGATTCAATTAGTCGTAGGCTTAGATCCAATTCTTAACATGTCAAGAATAACTTTTAAGTATTCATATCTAAAAATAACGTAGAGTCACAGAGAATGGATCCAAGAAAACTGAGGAAAGCGTGTTGATATTGAATCAGCGATCTATGAATAGGTATGAGTCATCGTTGCTAAAGAAAAGGCTAATTTAATCTGAGATGAAGCAGCATCTCATCGTCGCCATTGATTTAAATGAATAAAAAAATGGGTATAAGGTCTTATTTGTAGCCATAAGTCGACGAATCTTGCACAGAAATCAGTCCACGTTCAGAAGAAGGGATCTGCCCAGACCCGTATAGAGGTTAACCCCCTTGACCCAAGGGTCGATACAGGGGTCGACGCCCCATTGATGGGGTCGACCCATGGGTCGACACCTATAGCGGGAATTTTCCTGCCCCGCTCTGCTGCGTTAATTAGAATTATTTCAAATTCTGGTATGGATTTATTTATATATAAATGTCATATGCGTATACAAACTTCAAACCTTAATAACTTCTTCATACGATGTCTGTTTTATGCAAACTTGGAGTTTATCTTAAGAAGAATTCCGAGACGAACGCAGTGACAAAGTCCATTTTACTTAATACCCAATATTTAATTAAGTATTCTTTAGTTTATCATCTTTGGTGTTATAAAATTACGGGGTGTTACAACATCTCTCGGATTATAATAACACCTCCATTATTTTCCAACTGAAATTAACTTGATAAATATTGTTGGTCAGCTCCACTGTTTCAGCTAGCAATGCCTACTGTCTCTAAGTTTAGCCCGAGAAAATTCAAGTTTGCTAATGATACATTTGCTAAGAGAATTCAAGTTTTCAACTGAAATTAAAGTCGTTTTTAACACCCTAAATTTTTTAGAACAAAATCCCAAGACAATTGTAACATACAGAAAAAGAAAAAGAAAAGGATAAAGAAAAAAAAACTGATGTAAAAAATGTAGTTGATATACCTCTTATGCAAACTCCAATCATAAATCAAACCATCACTTTCCGCCAAAAAGTTCACCAACTATTCATTATCTTACTAACTCTGACATACCTCCTTAGCGCATCAGGTTGCCAAAGCATAAGAATGTTGATCCAAACTTTCCACTATAGGAAATACATGTAAAATACATACTTGAGATCCATATAGCTGATAACCAGTCCAAATTGTTGCAAATTCACTTCTTTGCCGAACAACTCCTAAAATAAAATTAGAATAAGTATTGAAGCAATACATTGAGGAATATGACACTTAAACTTTGGATGGTTCTAAATGAAAGAATAAACAATGCACTGATGCCATATCTTAATACAACTACAACTTATTACTATACATAGCTAATTGCATTATGAAACACAGTTACAACACCCAAAAAACCAAAGCAAATTTTAATGTTTCGTGCAATGTAATGGACCTAAGACCATTCTAATCAAGACAACAACATATAAACAAATATATGACACTTTAAAGACCAAAACTGAACATGACAACCAACCTCAAATGCACAACAATTTGAGATTACACTTTAGCTATAAAAATTTCCTTGAGACTAAAATTACCCTGGAAGTCCAAGAATAAGAACACAGAGAATTCATACTACTTTTAAAAGTTGCTTTAGACTGAAAAGCAAAAATGCCAGTTGGGTTATTTGCATTTCCAACTGTGTTATTCAACTTTGTGTCTGCAACATTATTATCTCGTTGCCTTTTAGTTTGCTTGTCAAACTTTGAAGAGTGTTGTGGCATCCTGGGAAATTCGACACTCGAATTCCGACACATATACATCCCGTGTCTAAACTCAAGTACCAAAAACCCCAAAAAGCTAAAAGAAAGAAATTAGAAGGTAAAATAAGAAAGAAAATTAAGAATAGAAGAATAAGAATCAAAACGGAAGCCAAGTCTTATATCGCAGTGGAACAAAATATAATTTATAAATAAATCTTTATTGAGAGCTCGAAATAAAATTTACAATCATCATAGTACATCAACACATCTGGACAGTTATGTTAATCTATCTTCACGTACAATACGCAACGGAATAATACTAGTTATCATACATTAGAACTTCTTCAACCCTCTCTTCGTTACATATGATAACCTAAACCTGCAAAACTCGGTCTGACCCGGGCATTTGAAGCGCCAGGATCAGTCTGATGAACCAGCGTGAGAAATCTCACTAAGTTTATAGGTATCATCCAACTTGATTTTAAAGTAAAAATCCTTTTGAAAAAAAGGGATAATCGTATGACCAAATCCACACATAAATATGGATGGTTTTTACATTACGATAACCCAAAACATTTTGAAATAATATCTTTTCTGATATTGTAATAACATCTAAATCAAATAAATAACAATCTAGTAGAACGCTTGCATCTCACGCTCTACATAGAAAGTATACAATCAAAACTTGCGGGCACTTATTGGAGATTGGATTCTGACTATGGTAAGGTATGGAACCACCTTCCGATCAGTGTACTCTAAAGGGGATACACTGAAGTTCAACAAGAACATCATGCAACTCGGGTCGCACATGGCCGACCACTCATTTCTCTTGAGTGTATCGAATATATTGTCACCTTATGGTTGCTTGCAACATAACCATTCCCAGGAGATACAGAAGCGAAAAGAAAAATAATGAAATTTCTCTAGATGGTAATAGTACGCCCTAATTGGTAGTGACCCACTAAGTCATGCTGCCTGCCTGATTTTTATCATTTCCTGGTTGATGAGGCTTGAAGTTATGATTAACTTTTTAGAACATATGGCTGCCATTCACTTTGAATGGAACATCGTCAGATCCGCAAGATATCACTAATTGACATCCACAAAAATACCCTAGGTGTAAAGCTAAGAGAAGATGTCTTCTTCACCAACAAACAAAAATATGTTTGAAGAATTCAATGTACGCGATTCCTTTGGAAATACTCCGTCGGACATCCGTCCATACAAGTTGTCCTGGGAATGGACAAACCAAAGGCACCCTCCTACCACATCCTAAGAGTCACCCTATAGATTAGTAGCGAGCAGTCCTTGCAATCCGTAGATTTCACTCACAACAGAGTCACTATCAAAATATCTTCAGGGATCGGCCAGAGAAATTAAACAATAGTTACCCCGCTTATAAAGAGTCACGGTCTTCAATTGATCCATCTCGATTGGCATAAGTTATCTTCTATGTTCACGTATTTATTGGTCGGAATGGTTGTCGATATAAATTCGATCCTGGTTTTTCCGTACCAATAATGAATTAAGCATGATATTGATAGTCGATTATTTAACTATCAAAACAAACAACCATAAAAATAAAATAGATCCATTGGGATAGTAAACAGTGTCACATGGCCTTTTAAATTCTCCATTCGTTAAATCAAAATCTATAATTCTGTTAAAATGCCTTCATTCCAAATAGAACCTTTTATAAACTTCTAATAAGTTTATTCCAAAACCCATTTCATATTTATCTCGATAAACCTCATCACTTATTTAATATAGCATATTTTGATTGCATCCTTATATAACTCTTTTGGCCACTTTATTTCAAACATGGGTTTTCAGTTTTGATTTCCATTCCAAACCTTCATCAGTCCCTAACCGTAAATCAATAAGAAAATAATTCCTTAAGTATCAACCCCGAAGACCGAAACCAACATCAAATTAATACTCAGAAAATTATTTAACTCAACCGATCTCCAGTTAGGTTCTAATCCTTAAATTTCATATCTTGGGTTTTTATTCTATTCATAGGCAATATTAAAGTTTATAACTTTAATAATTCATTCAATAGTTGAAATCATTTACATCTCATTTAATAAAACTTGGTTTCCAATAACTTTATAAATTCTTGGATTTATAAAATCCAATTAGATAGACCAATAAGAATTCAGTTTAAACTTTGATTTAAACTTAACTTATATTATTAATAATATAAAATCACTTAAAAATATCATTTAACTATATATAGGCCTTACAGTTTCATAAACCTTCATTAATACAATTTAGATCCCAAGATTCTCACCTTGATTATTATTAAATAAATATTAATCAATTATCATCCTTTATTAAAAATAAAATGATTAACTTCACCATTAACTATTTCCATTAAATTAATAAATTAATTTAATAATCAATTTCGGTTAAAGCGTTTGATTTAGTCAACACTAAATACTATTAACTCATTAATCCATCCCAGATTTTCTTTCCATTTAAAATAAATAATATTGTAATTAATTAAATAGTCCCATGTACTTTGATTAATATTAAATAAATAATAATCATTTTCAATATAACCTAATTTTAATTATTTCTTAAAAATAATTAACCTCCTCGATACATTGATTGCTACTCATTTGCTTCCAAAACTTATTAACACCAAAATTTCCTTTATAAAAACCATTTAATAATTACTTTTAACTTAAATAAATAAATAATAAATATTTATTTTCTTTTTATAAACTTCCATTCAAAATAATATATTTTAAGTTCTATTTTCTGTAACACCCCACCTCCGCCAGGGTGGCTCTTGCAAGCACTCTGACTTTGGAGGGGCGTTTGTACCGGGTAAACATGCATAATGATATATCAAGGCAGAACAAGAACATATGTATATATGTAAACAGAGTAAATAAGATAAGTAAAACAGCGGAAGATTTCAAACTATTTCAAAACAAGTCTGGTACAACATAATGTCAACTTTCCAAATACACAAGTCTAGATAAAAACAATATCACTGAAAAACCGAAATACATAAGTACTATCCCCAAAATAAGTGATAACCAAAGCTAGCTTCATGTCAAGACCGTACATGAGCTAAAATCCCACAAGCAAGCGATCAGAAATCCAAGCTAAGCTCCAATATTCCCACCCTGAGAACCTAGGGGGGGGGGGAACGGAAGAAAAGAGGCGAAAGAAAAACAGGTCAGTCAAAAAGACTGAGTAAGCCCTACTACAATCAATGTAAACTGATAAAGTTAACTGGCATGAGAAGCAGGGATGAACATAAGGATAACAACATACTAGCATGATGATTAACTAACAAGGTAGATAAAGGTGTCATCGCATAATCAGGTTTAAGGTTTTTGCACCACAGGTGTACTAGCAAACTAACATGACTTGAATAAACAAGTATTGATCCCTTGGCCCAAGCTTTGGCCCAATAACATGAAATGACCCTAATACGAGGTCCAATAACATGAAGTGACCCTAATACGAGGTCCAATAACATGAAGTGACCCTAATACGAGGTCCAACCAAACGGTCTAATCGATCGGCTCCCTAAGCCTAACTCGTCACGTGTTGGTGTCAATACGGCCCAAACATAATTGTAGTCAAACTGTGCCGGGTCTCCCGTCGGGTGTATCAAGCCCTAGGGTATCAACCCCTGGACACCATAAACATAAGCGCACAGTCTAGATCTACTGGTACCCATGCTTGACTTCTCCAAATACGGACTACGTGCACGACCATAGTCCGTCCGGAACTACATCGGCGTACCACTCTGCCGTCGTTTTTGGTCACTTACCTCAAGTCCAGTAATCGTGCCCCCACCCTAGCCTAGTCCCTAGGGTCTTAATGATACAAACTTGGGATTACTGCTGGAGTGGACCCCCATTGCTAGGATTTTCTAGTGGGTTAAGTACGGTTTAACCCTCTTGCTAATCATGGATTAACTTGGTTAAGTGTAACGATGAGTTCACGACTTAACCCTGATTAATCTACCAAGCCCAAATTGGTTAAGTATTAAGTGGACCATGACTTAACCCTAATCATGAGGCATTAATTAATTAATGTGCCTTAACCTCTCACATTAGACTTTGTTGCGGTTACTAGTTAAGCCGGTCGGTTCCGGGTAGCTTTACACCACAACTTGGTCTAACCTCGGGTTCAAGGTATAACATGACCAACTTCTCACATTGGGTCCTATTGTTTGTAGCAACTAGTTAAGCCGGTCGGTTCCAGGTAGGTTTACGCTACAAACTCAACCCAACCTCGAGTTGGTCACACTTATATTTTCTAAGTGTCATGTCCATCATGTTTCCAAAACATATTACAAGTTTTCAAGAATTTGGGTAGACCTAACTTAATAGGTAAATTCCCAATGGGTAGACCTAACTTAATAGGTAAATTCCCAATCTTATGTTTTCATGTCTTTTAAGTTTACCCAACCCCAAAAGCAATCCCATCGCTTACATATCGCAATAGCGCATAAAGGATAGAAAGAGGGAACTTGGCATAATCATGACATAAAGGTGTTGAAGCCACAAGTTTAACATGGTGGCATATGAAATGTACATATGTTCATATACTTGCATATTACATTTTTAGGTCTCAAAAGCATGCATAAAACCAAACTTAGCATATAAGTGATACATGGTGATAAATGACATGTAGAAGTTGCCATAAATTCGCATTTAGCCTCACATGCAAGTTATCATAAGGGATATGATAACTTACATGTTGCCAAAATGCAACCTTTAGCATAAAGCTTGAAGCTTTAAGCTCATAAACCCAAGATAAGCTTGCATAACATGATAACATGAGCAAAATGATCAACCCAAACTTGCATAACATAACTTGCATATCATATGGCAAACTTGCATATCATAACATAGCAAACTTGCATAACATAACATGATAAACTTGCATATCATAACATGGCAAACTTGCATAACATAACATGATAAACTTGCATATCATAACATGGCAAACTTGCATAGCATAACATATCAAACTTGCATAACATGACATAGCAAACTTGCATATCATGGCAAACTTGCATATCATAATGATCAACCAAACTTGCATCATTCATTTAACTTTAGAGTTTAAATATGAAAGTAGAAAAGGGCTTACAATGCTTATGAAGACACAAAAATATATATAGATTGAGACAAAGCCCTTATGCAATCAAATAAACCCAAAATGCAAGCTCCAATAGAAAAACCCTTGAGCCAAAATGATCAAAACTCTTGCTTTATGATGTAAATATGGAAACTTGACTTGAATGCAAGCTAATGACACTCATACAAGCTTGAAAACACTTGTATGCATGGAAAATCTCTCATAGAAATAACTTAGAATTTTATGAAGAGAGTGGAGGCCATGAGAGGAATGATTTTGCCATAGTTTAGTTGTAGGGTTGATTAATGATGATTTAGGGTTAGGTTAGGGGCTTATTTATAGAGATTAGGATTAGTTTCAACCTTAGGATTAAACCCTAATTCCAATCTCAGCCCTTAAAACCGAATCTGGCTCCAAAACCTAACCAAAACCCCAAAATGGTGCACCAGGCAAAACTGCCCGGCTGAGCCAAGTCGACACCCAAGTCGACAGGGCTGTCGACTTGGGCCTAACCATGTCGACTGCCCAGTCGACAGGGCTGTCAACATGGGTGGCCTGGCGGGAAATTTCCCACCTGCTCCCAACTGCCCTAATTTCCAAATTCAAACTTGAATTTGAAATATGTTTTTACTTTGAATTTTTCTGAAAACTTCGTTGGGCCTTAATCGGGTCATACGGACTCCGATTTTCGAAAACTCAGACTCTATTTCGCGTATTTTTCCGAGACGAACGCAATGGCATAGCCCGTTTCCCTTGATTCAGATTTATAAATTAAATTCTGCCTCGATTTACGTTATAACAGGTTATTGAAAATACGGGTTGTTACATTCTCCCCTCCTTAAAGGATTTCATCCCCGAAATCTTCAAGTTAGGAAGAACGTATCCTACCATCCAACATCCATCTACTCAAAACATCATCCACGAGCAATCATTGTCCTTACAAGATTCTAAATGTTGTATGAACATATGCAAAGGTGTGTGTATATGTACTTATCTAATGCAAATATCATCAATGCAAATTATGTTAGTGAAATGAATCCATATGTATGCAATTCCTAACATAATGTATAACATCTATATGTGTGCACATAACATACATCCATATGCAACATCCATGTGATAACACAAAAATTTTCATCCATGAATAAGCATAAACACTCATGCATATGCAATATGAGGAGTGTGTGAGCCGATCTAGTGCCTAACGTGTATAATGCATCCACGAGTAACCACTTGCAAACACTTGCAACCACTTGCAAACATCAAGCATAACATGTTTCAAACACATGTTTCATCCAAAGGGTTTCTACCTAAGGTTCTCATGACAAGATTAACACGATAAACTAGATAAACATGGATAGCAAAGAGAAAGATATGCTAACAAAGAAAAGAGATTGAGAGTGTACCCTCAAAAAGGAATGGATAAAGCCCACGCATCTTCTCCTCGGTTTCCCAAGTTGCGTCTTCTTCGGCTTCACCCCATTGAACCTTCACCAACTTGACCTCTCGATTCCTTAGCTTCTTGGTCTCCGTCCCCAAGATACGAATCGGAGCTCTCCTCAAGGTAGCCTCTTTCTCCACTTCCACTTCTTTCAGAACACTTGGCTCAACAACCTCTGCTGATTCATGTAAACACTTCCGGAGATGCGAGACATGAAAAACATCGTGTACTCCGGCAAGCTTCTCGGGCAACTCCACTCTATAAGCCATCTGCCCGATCCTCTCTATAATAGGGAATGGTCCAACAAACCTCGGTGCTATCTTCCCAACGGCTCCAAATCGGACCACATTCCGCAAAGGAGAAACCTTTACGAAAACCATATCCCCAACATCAAACTCCAAATCAGTTCTTCGCTTATCAGCATAGGATTTCTGTCGGTCTTGGGCCGCTTTCATCCGTCTCCAAATCAACTCGACCTTCTCGGATGTATCTCTGATCATATCAGGCCCAAGTATAAGCTCATCTGTAGTCTTCCACCAACATGTAGGCGACTTGCACGGCCTCCCATATAAAGCTTCAAATGGTGCCATCCCTATGCTTGCCTGATAACTGTTATTATATGCAAACTCAACAAGAGGAAGATGGTCTTCCCAAGTACCACCAAAATCCAGAATACAAAGCCTCAACAGATCCTCGAGTACCCTATTCACCCTTTCGGTTTGACCGTCCGTCTGTGGGTGATAAGCCGTACTTAGATTCAACCTCGTGCCCATAGCTTCTTGCAAGCTATTCCAGAATTGAATTGTAAAGATTGGGTCACGGCCACTGACTATACTAGAAGGGACTCCATGTAGTCTCACAATCTCACGAAGATATACAGACGCTAGCCAAGATGCGGTCCTCTTGTTCTTTACCGGAATGAAATGAGCACTCTTCGTAAGTCTATCCACAATAACCCAAATGCTCGTATTCCCTTCCCTTGACCTTGGTAGCCCATCGATAAAATCCATGGAAATACTCTCCCACTTCCATAGTGGAACGTCTAGAGGATGCAATAGCCCACCGGGCTTCTTCGACTCGGCCTTAACTTGCTGGCAAATGATACATCTAGAGACAAACTCTGCCACATCCTTCTTCATCCCAGGCCAAAATAAATTGCGCTTCATATCTTTATACATCTTATCTCCGCCCGGATGTATAGTCAACTTAGAGCGATGCGCTTCCTCAAGAACTTTTCTTACTAAATCTTCTACCATTGGAACACATAACCTTCCGTCTCTCCTCAGCCAACCCTTGTCATAATAGAATATCGAGCGAGATGACTAGACGCCTCTCCTCGAATCAGCTTATCCATAATCTCAACTATCTGAGGGTCTTCTCTCTGCGAAGCCCCAACTTGATCAAGAATGGTAGGTCTGAGTTCCAGAGATGCTAAAGAACCGGTCATCGACTCAACCGCCAAAGAGAAATCAAAGGTTGCCACATACTCTAAATTCTTCATCTCAACGAATAGAGGACTCAGGGTCAACCTTTTTCTACTCAATGCATCTGCTACCACATTCCCCTTGCCAGGGGTATAAGCTATCTCAAAATCGTAGGACGCCAAGAATTCCATCCATCTTTGTTGCCTCAGATTCAGATCCTTCTGAGAAAAGAGATACTTCAATGACTTGTGATCGGTATAAAGCTCAAATCTTTCTCCCAGAAGATAATGGCGCCAAGCCTTGAGTGCATATACTATTGCTGCCAACTCTAAGTCATGAGTGGGATAATTCTTCTCATGCACTTTGAGTTGTATACCGCCAAAGCATATCACTCTTCCTTCTTGCATCAGAACAGCTCCTAACCCCGTGCCACATGCATCGGTGTATACTGTAAATAACTTCCCTCCATCGGGCAAAGCTAGAACAGGTGCTGATGTGAGAGCTCTCTTGAGCTTCTGAAAAGCAAGCTCGCATTCTACGCTCCAAGCAAAAACTAAATTTTTCTTCGTCAATTTAGTGAGAGGAGCGGAAATCTTCGCGAAGTCCTTGATGAACTTCCGGTAAAAGCTTGCAAGACCTAGAAAACTTCTCACTTCGGTTGCATTCCTCGGAGTCTTCCAATCCTGAACTGCAACTACCTTAGCGGGATCCACCGCTAAGCCTTGCTTAGATACTATATGCCTAATGAATCTAACTTCCCTTCTCCAAAAGGACACTTGGAGAACTTGGCCTTCAACTGATGCGCTCTAAGCGTATCCATCACCTCCACGAGATGCCTTGCGTGCTCTTCCTCATCCTTAGAGAAGATCAGAATATCATCTACAAAGACCACGACAAACTTGTTCAAGAACTCCCTGAACACCCTACTCATCAAGTCCACGAAATATGCGGGTGCATTAGTCAAACCGAACGGCATGACAAGCCATTCGAAGAATCCATCTGGAGTTCTGAACGCAGTCTTGTCTATACTATCTTCAGCTACCCTGAGCTGATGGAATCCAGTTGCAAGATCAAGCTAAGAGAAAACAGAAGCACCGATAAGCTGGTCAAAGAGATCATCAATCCTCGGTAATGGGTGTCTGTTCTTCTTAGTCAGCTTATTCAACTCTCGATAGTCAACACAAAGTCGGAGAGAACCATCTGCCTTGGTAGCAAATACCACAGGCGCTCCCCATTCAGATATACTTCGTCTAATGAAGTTCTTCTCAAGCAACTCCTTCACTTGCTTACTTAGCTCCCGCCTTTCACGCGGAGCCATGTGCCGAACGGGCAAAGAAACCGGCTTTGCATTATCCACCAGATAAATGCGGAAATCAATCTCTCGCTTAGGAGGCAACCCCCTAACTTCATCGAAAACATCCGGATACTCTCGAACCACTCTCACAGACTGAAGAGTTTCCATTGACGAGTCGAGTGATTCAAGATAGCACAACATGACGGGACCTCTCGGATTACAAGAAATTTCTAGGGTGTTTCCGAGGCGAGTCACGAGCCTCACAACCCTATGCTCACAATCAAGGATGGCTCCATATCTGGACAACCAATCCATGCCCAATATCAATCCGTATCCCCTAAAACCAAGAACATAAGCACTACACAAGAACTCTACACTCAGTATAGAGATCCTCAAATCCCCACATATCATAGACAGATGGGTGGAACCCCCAATAGGATTTGAGACACAGACGGGATCATCTACCAAGCTAGTACTAAGGTGCAAACTATCAACAAGATCCGATGAGATAAAGCTATGCGATGCACCAGAATCAAACAAGGTACGAACTGGAAAATCAGAAATATATACAAGGCTCTCAACAGAAATACTACCTCGATCGGGTACTGGAGCGGCATTGAGAGCATGAACTTTCCCTCCTGAAGGTCCAGCACGCTGAGTCTGACCCTGGCCTTGCCCTTGCTTCTTCGGGCAATCCTTACTGAAATGTCCAGTCTCACCGCAGAAAAAGCATTCACCATTCTTCGTTTTCCTCTTCTTACAATCCTTAATAAGATGCCTAACTGAACCGCAATAATGGCACTTCCCCTTGTTGTTATTGCCCTTGTTGTTGTTCCCCTTGTTGCCTTGACTCTTGTTCTTGTTCTTGTTCTGATTGCCTTGACTTCTCTGACCACTTGGATTACCCTGATTTCCTTTCCACTGGGAATCAGTCTTCTTGGCTTGAGTATCATTCATCTTGACCTCTTTCTTGACATCTCCCTGAAGTAACACCATATCAACTAAGCTCTCAAACGTGGCCCCATGGGGAATATGTGACATAGCCAATCCCTGCAACGGCTCATTCAATCCTCTAGCAAAACGAAGAGCCTTCTTCTGAGGAGTACTCACCATATCCAAGCCAAAACGAGCTAACTGATTGAACTTGTTCACATATTCTTTGACAGACATATCTCCTTGTTTCAAAGTTATGAACCTCTCCATTTGCAGATTCTCCTCAGCAGAAGATAGAAACTTAAGCACAAACCTTGCCCTGAAATCGGCCCAAGTCTCAACAGGCCTAGTACCATTGGTGACTTCCCACAAATAAGCGGCTTCATCCTTCATAAGCCAAACCGCCAACAAGATCTTCCTCTGATCGTCTAACCCAAAGATAGCAAATAAATCCTCGGTCTCTTTCAACCAATTTCTGGCCTCTACAAAAGTCTCAGTGCCTTGAAAGTTCTTGCCACCCATTGCTTTGAAATCTTTGCAAGTCTTTGCGAAGTCAGCTTGAGGATGCTGAGGGGGAGGAGGAAGAGGAACCTCAGCGACAGGAGGAGGAGGAACATTAACTACCAGAGGAGGAGGAGGAACATCTGCGGGGCCGGCTTCGGTCGCCCTAGCCTCCAAAAGTCTCCTATACCAAACAGGTACGTGTACTCCCTCCGGAATAGCAAAGTTATCGGCCATACTGAAAACGAAGAAAAAGACAGATTCAGAATGGAGAAAAACGAAGGAATTTTGCTAATGGCTTTTTGGGGCATAGCCTTTAAAATAAGCTAGACTTTTCTTTGGAAAATACTTTATACTTAGTTTTGAAAATAGTTTTCCAAAAGTTTTAAAAACCTTTTTGTTCCTTCTCGTAAACCATATGCTCTGATACCAAATGTAACACCCCACCACCGCCAGGGTGGCTCTTGCAAGCACTCTGACTTTGGAGGGGCGTTTGTACCGGGTAAACATGCATAATGATATATCAAGGCAGAACAAGAACATATGTATATATGTAAACAGAGTAAATAAGATAAGTAAAACAGCGGAAGATTTCAAACTATTTCAAAACAAGTCTGGTACAACATAATGTCAACTTTCCAAATACACAAGTCTAGATAAAAACAATATCACTGAAAAACCGAAATACATAAGTACTATCCCCAAAATAAGTGATAACCAAAGCTAGCTTCATGTCAAGACCGTACATGAGCTAAAATCCCACAAGCAAGCGATCAGAAATCCAAGCTAAGCTCCAATATTCCCACCCTGAGAACCTAGGGGGGGGAACGGAAGAAAAGAGGCGAAAGAAAAACAGGTCAGTCAAAAAGACTGAGTAAGCCCTACTACAATCAATGTAAACTGATAAAGTTAACTGGCATGAGAAGCAGGGATGAACATAAGGATAACAACATACTAGCATGATGATTAACTAACAAGGTAGATAAAGGTGTCATCGCATAATCAGGTTTAAGGTTTTTGCACCACAGGTGTACTAGCAAACTAACATGACTTGAATAAACAAGTATTGATCCCTTGGCCCAAGCTTTGGCCCAATAACATGAAATGACCCTAATACGAGGTCCAATAACATGAAGTGACCCTAATACGAGGACCAATAACATGAAGTGACCCTAATACGAGGTCCAACCAAACGGTCTAATCGATCGGCTCCCTAAGCCTAACTCGTCACGTGTTGGTGTCAATACGGCCCAAACATAATTGTAGTCAAACTGTGCCGGGTCTCCCGTCGGGTGTATCAAGCCCTAGGGTATCAACCCCTGGACACCATAAACATAAGCGCACAGTCTAGATCTACTGGTACCCATGCTTGACTTCTCCAAATACGGACTACGTGCACGACCATAGTCCGTCCGGAACTACATCGGCGTACCACTCTGCCGTCGTTTTTGGTCACTTACCTCAAGTCCAGTAATCGTGCCCCCACCCTAGCCTAGTCCCTAGGGTCTTAATGATACAAACTTGGGATTACTGCTGGAGTGGACCCCCATTGCTAGGATTTTCTAGTGCGTTAAGTACGGTTTAACCCTCTTGCTAATCATGGATTAACTTGGTTAAGTGTAACGATGAGTTCACGACTTAACCCTGATTAATCTACCAAGCCCAAATTGGTTAAGTATTAAGTGGACCATGACTTAACCCTAATCATGAGGCATTAATTAATTAATGTGCCTTAACCTCTCACATTAGACTTTGTTGCGGTTACTAGTTAAGCCGGTCGGTTCCGGGTAGCTTTACACCACAACTTGGTCTAACCTCGGGTTCAAGGTACAACATGACCAACTTCTCACATTGGGTCCTATTGTTTGTAGCAACTAGTTAAGCCGGTCGGTTCCGGGTAGGTTTACGCTACAAACTCAACCCAACTTCGAGTTGGTCACACTTATATTTTCTAAGTGTCATGTCCATCATGTTTCCAAAACATATTACAAGTTTTCAAGAATTTGGGTAGACCTAACTTAATAGGTAAATTCCCAATGGGTAGACCTAACTTAATAGGTAAATTCCCAATCTTATGTTTTCATGTCTTTTAAGTTTACCCAACCTCAAACGCAATCCCATCGCTTACATATCGCAATAGCGCATAAAGGATAGAAAGAGGGAACTTGGCATAATCATGACATAAAGGTGTTGAAGCCACAAGTTTAACATGGTGGCATATGAAATGTACATATGTTCATATACTTGCATATTACATTTTTAGGCCTCAAAAGCATGCATAAAACCAAACTTAGCATATAAGTGATACATGGTGATAAATGACATGTAGAAGTTGCCATAAGTTCGCATTTAGCCTCACATGCAAGTTATCATAAGGGATCCGATAACTTACATGTTGCCAAAATGCAACCTTTAGCCTAAAGCTTGAAGCTTTAAGCTCATAAACCCAAGATAAGCTTGCATAACATGATAACATGAGCAAAATGATCAACCCAAACTTGCATAACATAACTTGCATATCATATGGCAAACTTGCATATCATAACATAGCAAACTTGCATAACATAACATGATAAACTTGCATATCATAACATGGCAAACTTGCATAACATAACATGATAAACTTGCATATCATAACATGGCAAACTTGCATAGCATAACATATCAAACTTGCATAACATGACATAGCAAACTTGCATATCATGGCAAAATTGCATATCATAATGATCAACCAAACTTGCATCATTCATTTAACTTTAGAGTTTAAATATGAAAGTAGAAAAGGGCTTACAATGCTTATGAAGACACAAAAATATATATAGATTGAGACAAAGCCCTTATGCAATCAAATAAACCCAAAATGAAAGCTCCAATAGAAAAACCCTTGAGCCAAAATGATCAAAACTCTTGCTTTATGATGTAAATATGGAAACTTGACTTGAATGCAAGCTAATGACACTCATACAAGCTTGAAAACACTTGTATGCATGGAAAATCTCTCATAGAAATAACTTAGAATTTTATGAAGAGAGTGGAGGCCATGAGAGGAATGATTTTGCCATAGTTTAGTTGTAGGGTTGATTAATGATGATTTAGGGTTAGGTTAGGGGCTTATTTATAGAGATTAGGATTAGTTTCAACCTTAGGATTAAACCCTAATTCCAATCTCAGCCCTTAAAACCGAATCTGGCCCCAAAACCTAACCAAAACCCCAAAATGGTGCACCAGGCAAAACTGCCCGGCTGAGCCAAGTCGACACCCAAGTCGACAGGGCTGTCGACTTGGGCCTAACCATGTCGACTGCCCAGTCGACAGGGCTGTCAACATGGGTGGCCTGGCGGGAAATTTCCCACCTGCTCCCAACTGCCCTAATTTCCAAATTCAAACTTGAATTTGAAATATGTTTTTACTTTGAATTTTTCTGAAAACTTCGTTGGGCCTTAATCGGGTCATACGGACTCCGATTTTCGAAAACTCGGACTCTATTTCGCGTATTTTTCCGAGACGAACGCAATGGCATAGCCCGTTTCCCTTGATTCAGATTTATAAATTAAATTCTGCCTCGATTTACGTTATAACAGGTTATTGAAAATACGGGTTGTTACATTTTCAGTTATAAAATAAATTTTATAACTTCATTTACTATTGATTTACCTGATGGTAAATCAGTCTGTTATAAAACGATATATTTCAGCCATCTATTGCAAAATTTCTCAACCAATATTGCACATTGATTAACAATAAAACAAACATTGAATTTGGGATCAACAATCAATAAACAAATCAATAATTCAATCATATTGGTAAAACAGCTCATATAATGATCATATGAAAATAAACAATAAATTTAAGGAATCCAGTTGGAACCCTCCAACCTGTTTTTCCCTGCATCCAAATAGGTTTACTCAAATAAAACAATCCATCTCATATGATAATTTAAAATAAACATGAATAATTAATTCAACTGATAAAGGTCGACTAATAACAATAGTTTAAGCATCCAATTTAATTGAAATACGTTTATATTATTATAAACGTAACCAGCAAGGTAAGTTACCTTAATTGGAAATAATCGCTAAATATAATAGTTAGTTTCGATTAAATTAAATAACATATATTCAAACAATCAGTAAATCATCCAATAATTAGCAAACATAGGGCACAAATATTAAACCCGACTTATAATACTTATAAGTGGGAAACCTGAGAGAGCTTAACTCACCTTGGTTTTTTTCCGTCGATTAAAGGAATATTTTTAACTAAATTAAACAGCCGTTTAATTTAGTTAAAAATTACTATTGCTCCCAATCTTGACCAAACTAGTTCCATCTCGTAGACTTTATCAATATGGTCCTTCTCGTTTCTGATAATGTTTGATTAAGATATGATTATAAAATAATAAAATTAATTTAAACTTAAATATTATAATATATTGGGCCTACCCAAAACAATTCAGCCCACACCCATTTTTTCTTTTAAAACCCACGAACCCCTTACCTTTTCCACGTTCTTTCCCTACCGCATGTAACTTCCACCTTTATTCTTTATAACCGACTTCCCCATACTTTTTCCTTTTCCATACACGTATAACGTATTTTTTCTTTCTTTCTATAATCGAACCAAAGCCTAGTGCCCATATACCTGAAATGAACAGTGTCTATCTTCCTGTAGAAAATAAAACTCCCAGACCCATGAATTTCAAAACTTTCCAAGGCTCCCCTCACAAACCCACGCAGCTTCCCGCCCCGTCGTCAGCCTGCCACCAGATATCGCCACCAGCTCCAACCTCGAACCACCCGGTCACACAAAAAAAACAACCAACCCCTTCTTAAAACGTGAATAGTTGCTTCCTCGACTAATCTATCACCTCACCTCCTCGTAATACGAATGGCTCGGTCCCCCTCTCGCCTTAACCCGACCGACCGCCATCACCTTCTTCACTTCTTCTGTTGATGCTAATGGCTAAAGTGACATGGTTGAGGAGATTTAAACTTGTTTAGTAAATGGAGGGGATCGAGTTATTTATTTTTTAGGAAAGAAAAATGGAGAGTATGAGGTTTTGTTTCGAAATGGAAGACTGTGGCTTATATATAGGAGAAATTAGGGGAGGATGAGACAACGTAACATCCAAAGGTACAATGTTAGTGAAGGTAGGCATGAGTATTTCATTAGGCATGTGATGATCTTTCTTTTCATAGCTGAGGTTCATATAGTTTGTGTGTATTTAGGATAAACAGTGTACCTTCGTAGGGTGGCGACAGAAAGATCACATGAGGAAGAAAGTATGCTTAACCATGAAGAAATAGGATGACGATTTTAATACTAGGCTTGCGTATACAATATATAGCTTGTGTATACAATATATAATATATATGGTAGGCGCTGTGTGCTTTCAATTTTATTTAACAGTGTTGATTTAATTAAAGGCTGATTTGCATGTTCTTGTATAAATGTATAGGTTGCTTTATGAAGTCTGAGTGCAAAAGGAAAACTAGGATAGCCCATAGCTATGCATAAACATAGGGGTGGACTTGTTTGTGTAGCCTACACATTTTGCTTTTATAGGGTAGGATAAATTCAATTTAGTGTGTATAGTTCCATTTCTTAGAGCCAAAGTTATGGTAGAAATAGGGTAGGTACTGTATATGTTACACATATTTGTTTGCTTAGTGTAGAAGTTTTTATTCCTAGTTATTTATGGTTAGTTTAGTTTATAACGTTGTTTAATGCCGAACATTAAATATATGCACTGTCACCATAACTCCAAACTCAACGAAAATAGACACACTACTACATCTTGACGTTCCAGAACTAATGAAATTAATTTCATTGAAAACTAACTTTGTTTGCACAAAAAAGTTATTTTAATTTATATTTATTCATCAGTTCACAATTTAAATATCGCCCGCCCACGAAACAACTCCATTTGGTTCCAAATTAGAAAACTAGCAATAATTAGTTATACGTATTCCAATAAATTCCGTTTCATCGAAAATGGAGGTTTTTGAAAAATATCTATTCTTAAGGCTTATATAATATCGATAAAATACAAATAAATACAAATAAATACCAAAACAATTATATTGAATAATAAAAAATTATCATCGTCATATATATCCAAATAAAATAATATTTCATTTCAAATTCAACTAATATGGAATTATAACTTAATATTAATAAATTCGGGTTAAACGATATTCGAATTATACAGAAATCCTTTTATAATATAAACATTGTAATTTATAAAGGAATCCATAGCGACTATTTTAAAATTTGACTTGGACATAACTTACAGTATATAAGATAAAATCTCAAATTTTCTCTTCCATTAGAAAATTATATTCTAGTAGATTCAAACTTATAATGATTTCTGTATATTCAATTAAAGTTCAAAACTCAATTTAACGAACTATCGTGATGTTACGATTTCGTTTTTAATTAAATATAAATCTAAACGCTCAATCGTCATTTAATAATGAATTCTGTATTAATCCATTAATATCCAAATATAATATTTTAAACAAGTTTAAATATTCTAATTTAAATGATTGAAAATTTTGGGTCATTACATTCTTCCCCCTTAATAGAATTTCGTCCCCGAAATTACTAAGAAGAATGCTCTAAAACCAATTATTTCCAAAAATAATTATATTAAAAATATTATAAGTTTTAAAAAAATTGTGAATTTTTTTTACTAACATCTCTTTTGCACCGCTCGATCAGAACAACTACAAACGCCACTCTGGCATCACATGATCAAAAGAAAATAAATCCAAGCGGCTACCAAACTCAGGGGAATAAAATCAACCGCTCAATCAATAATATTAAGGTTTACACATCTGTTAGGCAACCAATGCTCTAATCACAAAGCAAAGCGACTGGCAGCTCTTTCTTCTTCCAATCCTGCACTTAACTCGATATATACTGTAAATAACCATTACAGGGTTAAATCATCTTGTTTTATTTGATAAGTGGTTCTATTCCAATTATATTGAAATTTATCCTTAGTTTTCAATTCATTTAATTGTTGATGAATCTAATTAATCTAGCATCCAACAAACAAACAATCAATAATCAATATAATCAAATCAAATCTAACCATTTTCTTTTCAATTTATTTAACTTATTTTCAGTTATATTGTAAGACCAAATCCACACATATAACGGATGGTTTTTATCTTACAATAACCTAAAATGTTTTAAAGTCATATCTTTTATGATACTATAATAATGTCTAAATCAAATAAATAGCAATCTAGCAGAACGCTTGCATCTCACGCTCTACATACATGGTATACAATCAAAACCGCAGGCGCTTATTGGAGATTGGGTTCCGACTAAGACATAGTATGGAACGACCTTCCGATCAGTGTACTCCAGAGGGGATACACTGAAGTTCAAAATGAACATCTAGCAACTCGACCCACACATGACCAACCACTCATTTATATTGAGTGTATCGAATATATTTCCACCTTATGGTTGCTAGAAACATAACCGTTCCTGGGAGATAGAGAAGAGAAAAGAAGAACAATAATGAAATTTCTCTAAAAGGTGACAATACACCCTAATTGGAAGCGACCCACTTAGCCTTGATGCCTGCCCGATTTTTGTCATTTCCCGATTGATGAGGCTTTAGGTTATGATTAACTTTTTAGAATATATTGTCGCCATTCAATTTGATTGCCACATCGTAAGATTTCCAAGATATCACTAATTGACTTCCACAAACATACCCTGGGCGTTAAGCTAAGAGAAGGTGTCTTCTCCGCCAACAAACAGAAATACGTTTGAAGAAATCAGTGTACGTGACTCATTTGGAAATACTCTATTGGACATTCGTCCATACAAGTTGTTCTGGGACTGGACAACCCGAAAACACCCTCCTGCCACATCCTAGGAATCACCCTATAGATCAGTAGCGATTAGTCCTTGCAATCCGTATATTTCAGTCACTATGGAATCAGTATCAAAATATCTCCAGGGATCAGCCAATGAAATTAAACAATAGTTCCCTAGCTCATGAAGATTCACGGTCATCAATTGCTCCATCTCCATCGGCATCAAATATCTTCTATGTTCACGCATTCATTAGTCGGAATGGTTATCGAATATAAATTCGATCTTGGTCTTTCCGTACCAACAATGAATTAGGCATGATCCCAGTCTTATTTAATATAGCGAATTTAGATCGTATGCTTATAACTTAACTCTCTTGGCCATTTTATTTCAAACTTGGGTTTTTAGTTTCGATTTCCATTCCACAACTTCATCAGTCCCTAACCGTAAATCAATAAGAAAATAATTCCTTAAGTATCAACCCCGAAGGCCAAAACCAGAATCAGATCAAAACTTAGAAAATCATTTAACTCAATCGATCTCCAGTTAGGTTCTAATTCTTAAATTTCATATCTTGGATTTTGTAACACCCCGTGTTTCCTGTAAACATTATAGTAACGATGTGACGGCCCGCCCCGCACCAGCCTGCATTTCCTCCGAAAGTGCGTTGTACATGTGCCCGACTAGCACGGGACGATTGTCAGGAGAAAGGAAAGAAGGGAACAAACTAATCAAGAACCTGTAGAATGTCTCACAGCGCCTAGAGTAAAATATAATAATAATAACATACTTGACATAAAACAGATGAGACAGTGCATAAGCTGATAACTAAAATTAACATCAACATCAGAGCAGCGGAAATCCAAATACAGCTTATTACAACTTTCCAAATTCACTGTCTCTAAACAAAAGAAAGCTAAAGTAGAAGATGCACTACCAATGCCCAAGCAGTGATCTTCAACAACACAGGGAGAATACTATATATATGTATTACGTGGAAGCCTACTGCTCGTCTCCGGATCATCTACCCGTGCATCACCAACTAACCTGTCTCTAGTCTGCTCGTGTGAGCACCCAGAGTAATAAGAGGAGACATAAAACTCTGGGTCTGACATAAAGCCTGGTATGAGCGATAAGCATCTAAACAGAACAATAACAGGTATACTAAACCATACCTGGACCTGCAACCAAAGAGTTAGTACCACATACCGTACAATACTCTAAGGTGCCATAATAAATAGTGTAAAGAATACGGGGTTGGGGTGTGCATGTCATAATGATAGAAAACAAATCAACCATAGCAACCATCCTCACATCTCTCACTCAGTGCGTAAAGCATACGATGTCCACCGCTGTCAATCACTAGACCCATCGAAGTAGTGACGGAGTTCAACTTGTACAACTACTGCTACTACCAAGCTTACCACATGGAGTCATGACCAAATCTTTACAAATGACCCCACTTCATTGGTTTATAGCCCGTTAGTCGTACCTAGGCCATTGCAGCCCTGAATCCGTTCACGTACTTCCCATACATAGTGATCCAAAGTCATAAACATCGACTGCCCCTTGGCACACGTCCCACATCAAAGCCCAATCATGAAGTGAACTCATCGGTTCTCAACTGGATCCTGAGCTCTAACTTCCCATATTGGACTACCTTTGCATCTCGGGTTATTGGTCAATACTGGGTCGGGTCGGGTTCTCCTTCTAGCCATCAGTTCGGGTCGGGTCCTCTACTTCGGGTCGGTTCGTAGTCTTCTCCTGTAGCAGTTCGATTCGGGTCCACAACGTCGCATCGGTTCGGGTCGGGTATTCCACTTCGGGTCGGGTCGGGTGTCCTCCTCCGGGTTGGGTCGGGTGCCATCTCCCTTCCAGTTCGTGCTTCCGCTCCGATCCGCTCCCTCGTTCTTCACGTGCTCCGATCCGATCCCTCCTTCTTCATCTGATCCGATCCCAGTTCAATTAACGTGGCCTTCCCTCTTGCCAGTCCTCCCAAGTGTCAAGTTCCGATCCGAGCCCTTCGTCCCTGAGTCGATCCGATCCCCAGCTTAACCAACATGGACTTACTTTTTGCCTAGCCTCATTTGTGCCAGACTCCAGTTCGGGTCGGGTTCCTTGCCCAGGTCTCCAATCCGATCCAAGCCCATATCCGATCCGAAACCCTGCACAACTTTCTGCAACTTTTTCCAGCAACTTGTTTACGCCATTCGACGACGTTTTCGACAAATCTAACTATACTAGTCAATCACAAATCATCCCAAACAGTCATCGCAACATAGCAAACTAACCACAAACACCAAAACAATGAATTTACATGTCAAAATGGATCAAATATACCCAAAATCCCATTTTTCCCTTAAGCATGATTAAATAAAACTAATCATAGGGTTAACGAAACTTAATCAAATCGAACCAAATTTCTAACAGCGGCATAAAATATTATTTAAGAATTTCTAAACATTTTTCCAGAATTTATTAGTGTATAAATTCGCTAATCTTCACTAATTACCCTTAATTAACTGTAATTAGTGCCAAAACGATGCTAATCACTCACCTTGGCCACAAATGAAATTCTCAGAACTAAAACCTCGCTGATTTGGGGGAATTCTAACGTCTAACAGCAGCTCTAGCCTTGTTTTCGTGTTTCCTCTCCTTAATTTGATGTAGATTAAGCCAAAACTTGATTAGAAAGTGATTAGAAGGTGATTTGGGTGTTGGAGGCTATTGCTAGGGTTGCAAGAAAGAAAGTGGCGGCTGGGAAATAAGAATAAAATCGTTATCTAACTGATTTCAGCCTCCTCCTTACCCTAATCCCGAAATCCCCTATTGGTCCTAGCTGTTAATCACCCGGTTAAGCCCAATTAAGCTGTTTTTCACCATCTGAAACTTGTTTCAGCCATATCTCCCAAACGGTGAGTCCGTTTGGCTATTGTGATCACTCTACGGAATTGTAAACCATCATCCGGAGACAAAGGAAGTGGTTTTAGGTCAAAATTCTTTTCCTGTCAAAAGTTATGGCCAAAACAGTGCCAACTAGGGGTAAAATGGTCATTTAAAAATCGAGAAAAATCATGAACATGGGAAATGACCCCAATAGTCGTCTCCCAAGTTACATGACCATACGACTTCGTATGTGAAAGAAATAAGTATTCTACGATCCTATGATGCGTAGAATACGGGTCGTTACACTCTCCCCCCCTTAAGAAATTTCATCCCCGAAATTCCTTAACCCAAAACATACAAAGGATCCTGCATGCCTAACAACCACATACAACAATCAAACATGCAAAACAAGCAAACAAGCTTATCCTAGCATGCGGAAAACTAATTCGAAGTCAAAATCCTGCCAGGCAAAGAGTTCTGGGTGTGTCTTCCTAATGTTCTCCTCTGTCTCCCAAGTACAATCATTCTCGTCCTCGCCCCACTGAACCTTGACTAGCTTCACCGCCTTCCTTCGAAGTTGCTTCATGTCATGCTAGACAATACGGGCCAGCTTGCGGTTCCCAACCGCCTTGGGTTCTACTTCGAAGTCCTCTAACTGATCAGGAGAAATAGTCATATCTGGGTCGTGAACGAACTTCCTTAGTTGGGAAACATGAAATACGTTGTGAACTCCCGCCATCTTCTCTGGTAAGTCAATTCTGTATGCCAAATTCCCGACTAGTTCAAGAACAGGGAATGGGCCAACAAATCTTGGTGCCAACTTGCCTCACCTGCCAAATCGTATTACGCTCTTCAACGGAGAAATCTTGATAAACACCAAGTCACCAACGGAGAATTTTAGGTCCCTTCTCCTCATATCAGCATAACTCTTCTGCCTATCTTGGGCAGCCTTCATTCGTTGTTGAATGATCTTGATCTTATCTGAATTTTCTCTCACCACATCTGGTCCAAGCATAAACTTCTCGCTAGTCTCTATCCAACATGATGGTGAGTTGCACGGTCTTCGGTACAAAGCTTCAAACGGAGCCATACCGATACTGGATTGGTAGCTATTATTATATGCAAACTCTACTAGATGCAAATGGTCATCCCATGATCCACCAAAATCCAATATACATGCTCTCAAGAGATGTTCAAAAATACGATTCACCCTCTCTGTCTGACCGTCGGTCTGAGGATGATATGCGGTACTGAGATGTAACTCTGACCCTAGAGCCTCTTGTAAGCTCTTCCAAAACCCACTAGTGAACAACGGGTCTCGGTCACCCATAATGCTTTTAGGTACTCCATGAAATCTCACTACCCACTTCATATACAATTCTGCTAACTTAGCTGCCGTTCTGGTCGATTTGACTGGTATGAATCTTGCACTCTTAGTCAATCGATCCACGATTACCCAAATGCTATCATGTCCCGATCTAGTCCTTGGTAAACCATCGATGAAATCCATCGAGACTTGCTCCCATTTCCATTCGGGAATTTCTAAGGGCTGTAACAACCCACTAGGCTTCTTTTGCTCGGCTTTAACTAGCTGGCAATTCATGCATTTGGATATAAACTCCCCAATGTCTCTTTTCATCCCTTCCCAGTAGTAGGTCTGCTTCATGTCTCGATACATCTTATTACCACCGGGGTGTATAGTCAGTTTTGAGTGATGACACTCTCTAAGCACTTCATCCCTCAATCCATTGACATTGGGTACAACAAGCTTTCCATTCTTTCTAAGCCATCCTTCTCGATCAAGCCCATACTTGTTCATCTCCTCATCGATACCCATCTCTAACTTGGAGATGCTTTCCAATAGGTTAGGATCGTCCCTCTGACTAGAGCCGATCCGCTCAATCAAAGTGGGTCTGATCGTCAAACTTGCTAACATTTCTGGATCCAATTCGCACTTTGGTCTGAAATCATACCCAGCGTTGTACTCCAGTTGCTTCCATTCTAGAAACATATCCCCTAAGCTGGCATGTCTCCTACTCAATGCATCAGCCACCGCATTGCCCTTTCCCGGTGTATATGCGATGTCAAAATCATAGGAAGCCAAGAATTCTAACCACCTTTGTTGCCGGAGATTTAGATCCTTCTGGGAGGAGAGATACTTCAATGACTTATGATATATGAACAACTCAAATCTTTCTCCCAAGAGATAGTGTCTCCACATCTTCAACGCGAACACGATCGTTGCCAATTCCAAATCATGGGTAGGGTATCTTTTCTCGTGCGGTTTCAATTGCCGACTTGCATAAGCTACAACTCTACCACCTTGCATCAATACAGCACCCAGTCCGTTACCACATGCATCCGTGTATACCGTCATCTCTTCATTCCCCTTAGCAATGACTAACACGGGTGCGCATGTCAACTTGTCCTTTAGACTCTTGAATGCATTCTCGCACCTTTCATCCCAGAAAAAAGCTTGATTCTTCTTGGTCAACTGGGTCAATGGTGCTGCTATCTTGGAGAAACCTTGGATAAACTTACGATAATATCCAGCTAACCCCAAGAAACTTCTTACATCTATTGCATTCTTGGGCGCAGGCCAATCCTGTACCGTAGCCACCTTCGTCGGGTCCACGACTATACCATTCTCTGAAACAACATGGCCCAAGAACCTCACTTCCCTCTTCCAGAAGTGACACTTAGAAAACTTTGCTTTCAATTGGTGTTTTCTCAACACCTCCATCACTATTCTTAAATGTTCCTTGTGTTCCTCCTCTGTCCTCGAATAGACCAAAAATATCATCAACGAACACAAGGACAAACTTATTCAACTGATATCTGAATACCCTATTCATAAGATCCACAAAATATGCTAGGGCATTGGTCAGCCCGAATGGCATGACCAACCACTCATAAAATCCAGACGGCGTCCGAAATGCCGTTTTAGCTATACTCTCAGCTTCCACTCTAAGCTGATGAAAACCTGTCGCGAGATCCAACTGAGAAAATACTCTTGCGCCACTCAACTGATCGAACAAATCATCTATCCGCGGTAGAGGATACTTATTCTTCCTCGTCACTTTATTCAACTCGCGTTAGTCTACAGACAAATGAAGGGAACCATCCGCCTTGGTAGAAAACACAACTGGTGCTCCCCATTCAGAAACACTCCTTCTGATAAATCCCTTCTTCAAAAGATCGCTGACTTGCACCTCGAGCTCTCGCTGCTCTCTTGGTGCCATACGACGAAGTGGCATCACTATAGGTCTGGCATCTTTTACCAAATCAATACGGAACTCAATCTCTCGGTGTGGTGGAAGCCCGGTAACTTCTTCGAAAACATCCGGATACTGGCCAACCACGGGCAAACCTGACAACTCACTATGCGGAATGTCGAGGGAGTTTAGAAAACTAGCCAATACCCCCTCACTGGGTAGACCACCAAACACTATCCTCCGCCCATCATCCGCTCTAGCTGTCACCAAAAAGCCCTCACAGTCTACCACCACCCCGTATCTTCGGAGCCAATCTACTCCCAATATAATGCCAAACCCAGTAAAGCCAAAAAAAAAGCAATCACAAACAAACATGCATCCATGACTCGATAAGACCACATTACGACAAATCATGCTAAGGCTAGTCGAACCACCAATCGGGTTCGTCACTACTAAAGGTCTATCGACAATCTCGGGCTCCAATCCCAACCTATCTACCAGGTCACTAGATATGAAAGAACTGGAAGCTCCGGTATCAAACAAAACTCTAACAGGAACATCATAAATAGAAAGCATACCCTGAATGACGACATTCTTTCCCTTCTCCGCTACAGTTGGGGCATTCGACGAAGAAGGAATATCATTAAGGGCGTAGGCTTTCACCATTTGCTTTTCTTTGGGGGGTTGCGGAAACTTGTCCTTGTGATATCCCATTTGGCCACAGTTGAAGCACTTCCTATCCGCTGGCTTGGCCCGACAATTACTAGCATAATGGCCCTTATTACCACAGCTGAAGCACTCAACATCTTGCTTATTCTTTTTCTTCTGGCCATCCTTAGTTTGACTCTGCTTTCTCTTATTCTGGGAACCACCCTTGCCTCCACCACCTGCTTGTGGCTTTGGTTCCTCTGCAGATGCAACCTCAGTCTTCGGCTTAGGGTAGAGACTCTCTGATCTCAATGCTTTCCCCACAATCGACTCAAACGTCTCATCGATGTGGTTAATAAACCTTTCCCCCAAGTATCCATCCAAGCCAATTATGAACTTCTCGTTCTTTTTCTCGGCAGTATCTATTAGGGATAACCCATATTTCGACAAAGTGTCGAATTCAGCAATATACTCTGAGACAGCTCTGCCATTCTGCTTGAGCTCCAAGAATTTCTTAAACAGCACTGACTTCTGAGCAGCTGGAATGAACTTTTCGCTAAAGCGGACCTTAAACTGCTCCCAAGTAATCTGATCTTCGGGAGTAGCTGCCTTTATAGCATTCCACCAATTCATTGCCTACCCTTGCAGCTGACGGGACGCTAGCTTTCTCTTCATCGCATCCTCGATACCTAAATCCTCGAAGATACGTTCGCAACTATCCAACCAATCCTGAACATCCGTGGCCGACTCCGTTTCGTGAGACGGCTTCCAACCAAGGCTAGTATAAACCTTATTTAGCTTGGCGACGTCGACCCTCGGCGCCTGCACTATTGGGCCACCACCATTTCCATCATTGGGAGCTGCCCTCTGTACATCCCTAAGCATCTCTCTCATGAGGTCAGTAAACATCGTCCTCATTCAGCAGCATTCCCATTATTGGCCCCTCTACCGGTACCTCTAACATATCGCCTCATCGTCAATCTGAAAAAGGAAACGATTAACTACCCCATAGTGGTGCTAGTGCAGCACGACTTCATTTTTATACTACTAATAGTATATATATAGCTTTTAAAAATCAAAATAATCACAAATACGCTCTCTCGTATACGTATATTATCTCTCCCTGATAACTTCCCTAGGTTAACTACGCAACCTAGAGCTCTGATACCAAGTGTGACGGCCCGCCCCGCACCAGCCTGCATTTCCTCCGAAAGTGCGCTGTACACATGCCCGACTAGCACGGGACGGTCGTCAGGAGAAAGGAAAGAAGGGAACGAACTAATAAAGAACCTGTAGAATGAATCACAGCGCATGGAGTAAAATATAATAATAATAACATACTTGACATAAAACAGGTGAGACAGTGCATAAGCTGATAACTTAAATTAACATCAACATCAGTGCAGCGGAAATCCAAATACAACTTATTACAACTTTCCAAATTCACTGTCTCTAAACAAATGAAAGCTAAAGTAGAAGATGCACCACCAATGCCCAAGCAGTGATCTTCAACAACACAGGGAGAATACTATATATATGTATTACGTGGAAGCCTCCTGCTCGTCTCCGGATCATCTACCCGTGCATCACCAGCTAACATGTCTCTAGTCTGCTCGTGTGAGCACCCAGAGTAATAAGAGGAGACATAAAACTCTGGGTCAGACATAAAGCCTGGTATGAGCGATAAGCATCTAAACAGATAAGAACAGGTATACTAAACCATACCTGAACCTGCAACCAAAGAGTTAGTACCACATACCGTACAATACTCTAAGGTTCCATAATAAATAGTGTAAAGAATACGGGGTTGGGGTGTGCATGTCATAATGATAGCAAACAAATCAACCATAGCAACCATCCTCACATCTCTCACTCAGTGCGTAAAGCATACGATGTCCACCACTGTCAATCACTAGACCCATCGAAGTAGTGACGGAGTTCAACTTGTACAAGTACTGCTACTACCAAGCTTACCACATGGAGTCATGACCAAATCTTTACAAATGACCCCACTTCATTGGTTTATAGCCCTTTAGTCGTACCTAGGCCATTGCAGCCTTGAATCCGTTCACGTACTTCCCATACATAGTGATCCAAAGTCATAAACATCGACTGCCCCTTGGCACACGTCCCGCAGCAAAGCCCAATCATGAAGTGAACTCATCGGTTCCCAACTGGATCCTGAGCTCTAACTTCCCATATTGGACTACCTTTGCATCTCGGGTTAATTGTCAATACTGGGTCGGGTCGGGTTCTCCTTCTAGCCATCGGTTCGGGTCGGGTCCTCTACTTCGGGTCGGTTCGTAGTCTTCTCCTGTAACGGTTCGGTTCGGGTCCACAGCGTCGCATCGGTTCGGGTCGGGTATTCCACTTCGGGTCGGGTCGGGTGTCCTCCTCCGGGTCGGGTCGGGTGCCATCTCCCTTCCAGTTCGTGCTTCCGCTCCGATCCGCTCCATCGTTCTTCACGTGCTCCGATCCGATCCCTCCTTCTTCATCTGATCCAATCACAGTTCAATTAACGTTGCCTTCCCTCTTGCCAGTCCTCCCAAGTGTCAAGTTCCGATCCGAGCCCTTCGTCCCTGAGTCGATCCGATCCCCAGCTTAACCAACATGGCCTTCCTTTTTGCCTAGCCTCATTTGTGCCAGACTCTAGTTCGGGTCGGGTTCCTTGCCCAGGTCTCCAATCCGATCCGGGCCCATATCCGATCCGATCCGAAACCCTGCACAACTTTCTGCAACTTTTTCCAGCAACTTGTTTATGCCATTCGACGACGTTTTCGACAAATCTAACTATACTAGTCAATCACAAATCATCCCAAACAGTCATAGCAATATAGCAAACTAACCACAAACACCGAAACAATGAATTTACATGTCAAAATGGATCAAATATACCCAAAATCCCATTTTTCCCTTAAGCATGATTAAATAAAACTAATCATAGGATTAACGAAACTTAATCAAATCGAACCAAATTTCTAACAGTGGCATAAAATATTATTTAAGAATTTCTAAACATTTTTCCAGAATTTATTAGTGTATAAATTCGCTAATCTTCACTAATTACCCTTAATTAACTCTAATTAGTGCCAAAACGATGCTAATCACTCACCTTGGCCACAAATGAAATTTTCAGAACTGAAACCTCGCTGATTTGGGTGAATTCTAACGTCTAACAGCATCTCTAGCCTTGCTTTCGTGTTTCCTCTCCTTAATTTGATGTAGATTAAGCCAAAACTTGATTAGAAGGTGATTTGGGTATTGGAGGCCATTGCTAGGGTTGCAAGAAAGAAAGTGGCGGCTGGGAAATGAGAATAAAATCGTTCTCTAACTGATTTCAGCCTCCTCCTTACCCTAATCCCGAAATCCCCCATTGGGCCTAGCTGTTAATCACCCGGTTAAGCCCAATTAAGCTGTTTTTCACCATCTGAAACTTGTTTCAGCCTTATCTCCCAAATGGTGAGTCCGTTTGGCTAATGTGACAACTCTACGGAATTGTAAACCATCATCCGGAGCAAATGGAAGTTGTTTCAGGTCAAAATTCCTTTCCAGTCAAAAGTTATGGCCAAAACAGTGCCAACTAGGGGTAGAATGGTCATTTAAAAATCGGGAAAAATCATGAACATGGGAAATGACCCCAATAGTCGTCTCCCAAAGTTACATGACCATACGACTTCGTATGTGAAAGAAATAAATATTCTACGATCCTATGATGCGTAGAATACGGGTCGTTACAAACGAAATAAAGAATAATTAATTAGAAATGTGAGAATTAAGGGAAACGAGTTAAGCCATTACGTTCGTCTCGGAATTTTGCTTGAGATAGAGTCCGAGATTACGTAAATCGGACTCCATATGAAGGAGTTATGACCTTCAGTAGATTCAAGAATTTAAATAATAAAACTAGCCAGAAATTCAAATTCAAGTTTCGAAATTCAAAAACCCCAAAGCAGGCTAGGAGGGAAATTTCCTATCTAGAAATCAGGTCGACCAGGGGGTCGACCTGGGGGGTCGACCTGGGTAACATAGGTCGACCAGGGGGGCGACCTAGGGGTCGACCTCCCCCTCGGGCCAGATCTGAAACATGACGTATTTCTTTGAGTGACGATTTGCTGTGTCATTAAGGATTGTGTGGCAAGTTCTGGTTGGTTCTCTTAGGTTTGAATGGCTTTGATTTGCCCTAGGTTGATCTAGCGGCTCCTATTAACTCAATCTTCTATATAAGCAACCTAAATCTAAACCCTAAGCCACACAAAAATATTCCTAGAACCGTCATGCTGTCAAAACTCAACCTAGAGTAGCCGCCATTCTTCTTCAACTAGAAAGCAAGTTAGAAACTACGAATCAAATCTAATTCAACTAAGAGAATTCAATGTCTACAACAAAGGAGAGCTATTCAGTTTCAGAATACAGATCCCAAAACACAAGACTAGTCTCCTTTTTTTTAAGTCCAGTTATCATTTAGACCTAAATGACATTAGAATCGTGACTAAAATAACTGAATGTAGAACAACGCCTAATGTAAATTTATGCCTATCCTTTTTGTTAAAACTGGATTGATTAAGACTATGACTCTTATCATGTTAAGTTTGTGATCATGTTGTATGTAATTTGATGATAAATGTTTGGCAATGACATATCATGTTGTATAATTTGGCAATGACATATCATGTTGTATAATTTGGCGATGACATATCATGTTGTATAATTTAGCGATGACATATCATATTGTATAATTTGGTGATGACACCTATATGTTTTATGACAATTTGGGAATTTTGCTATGTTTATGCAAGTTCAACCATATTCACATATATGACTAGAACTACATGCTAATTTGCAAGTTCACAACTACATGCCTAATTTAAGTTTATGTTGTTCTGTGTAAAACCCATATTTTACGATTCATGTTGAGTAGATCTAGATTTGCAAGTTCATAATTAAATGTATATTGTTCTATGCCGAATTCATATGACACATGTGAAGTTAGATCAATATTTTTATAATGTTGGAATATTACATGTTCCTCTTTTTCCCCTTTTGTGTGTGAGTTAGGCTATGTAGCGCGCCTAACATTTTATGTGATTTATGCGAACGTTTAACGGGGGTAACGTTGGAGGAAAAACATGAAATTACATGTAATTGGCACATTTGACTCATAATCATGTAAATGGTTTATGGCATAAAGTGGAATAATTTTTATACCAAAAATTATGAACTTGATTTAAAGGGAAAGTGGGGCTTGACTTGAATGACAATAGTTTACATATAAACATAAAGAGGTAAATATGTAAATTTAGAAAAGATGAATATGCCTAACCCGAGGTTAGATTGAGTTACGGTGTAAGACTGCCCGAAACAATACCTGTCTAATGTGAGTGGTTGGTGCTTTAATGAATGAATTAAAGCTAAGTCAGAAATGGTAGGGTTAAGTTAATTAAGGCAATACTTAACCAATACAACATGTTAACTAAATTGATGGGTGGGGTTAGGTTAACTTGGACACTTAACCAATTTAACATGTTGATTAGGAAACCCTAGTAACGGGGACCCATTTCAGCAGTAATCCACATAGATGTATCATGGTACCCTGAACTAGGCAGGGTGGGGCACGATTATTGGGCTGATTATAAGCGGTCAAAACAACGGCGGTTGGTGTGTCAGTGTAGGTTCCGACGGAGTACGGGCATGCACATACTCCGGAGTGGAAAAAGCAGGCACTGGGCATCAGTAGGTATACACTGTGCATCTTGAATCGTGTCGGGTTGCCAACATAGGATTTGATACACCCCATGGTGGGACTAGCACATGTATCTACAATCGAGCAGGGTCGTATGACACAAGTAGTAAATACGTAAGGGTAGGAGCCGATCGATAAAAAGGGATCACTGTGTTTGAACTCATGATGATGGTTGAAATATCTAGTAGGTGCAGAGAATATGGATTTGAGTGCGATAGTATGGTTAGTTTACCTTGCCTTGTTTATCTTGCCTTATCCTATGTTACCTTATTTCTTTGTTATTGTCCTGCGTCCAGTTTATTCATGTCATGGTTCTCTTACCAGTTTGCATGCTGAATAATCACTGGACTTACCAGACGTATGTCTGACCCATTTTTCTTTTGCTCTCATTTCTTCCGTCCCCCCCTCAGGTGGCCAGGGAGGGAATAACTCAGCTTAATTTGGACCGTTCATCTTTCCAAGCTTGAAGACTTTGTGATGTATGGCTTGGAACCTCTTATCTTTGGCTATGGCTTTGGACACACTACCACTTGGGGATTTATGTAGTTTTATTTGTGTTTTATGCTTCTTTATGTTATAATCAAGACAGAGATTTTGATGTAATGATTCAGAAGGTATTTTGAAATAGTTTGCTGTAATATTTTTGTTATGAGCCACGTATGAAATAAATTTAGTTTTTTCGCTGCTTATATATGTCTGTCTTATAAATTATCTGTGTCTTTTACCTATAATGCTCCACCAAAGTTAAGGCATTCCCTTTGTGAGTGACCTTAACGGAGGTGGGGTGTTTCAGGTTTTTATTCCATTCGTAGGCCATATTAAAGTTTATAACTTTAATAATTCATTCAATAGTTGAAATCAATTACGTCTCATTTAATAAAACTTGGTTTCCAATAACTTTATAAATTCTTGGATTTATAGAATCCAATTAGATAGACTAATAAGAATTCAATTTAAACTTTCACTTAAACATAACTTATATTATTAATAATATAAAATTGCCTAAAAATATCATTTAACTATAAATAGGCCTTACAGTTTCATAAACCTTCATTAATACAGTTTAAATCCCATGATTCTCACCTTGATTATTATTAAACAAATAATCAATTATCAACATTTATTAAAATAAAATGATTAACTTCACCATTAACTATATCCATTAAACTAATAAATTAATTTAATAATAAATTTCTGTTAAAGCAGTTGACTCGGTCAACTCTAAATACGATTAACTCATTAATCCATCCCAAATTTCCTTTCCATTTAAATTAATTAATTATTATAATTAATTAAATAATCCCACTTACTTTGATTATTATTAAATAAATAATAATCGATTTCAATATAATTCGATTTTAACTGTTTCTTGAAAAATTAACCTTGTCGATATGTTGATTGCTACTCATTTTCATCCAAAACTTATTAACACCAGAATATCCTTTATAAAAACCATTTAATAATTACATATAACTTAAATAAATAAATAATAAATATTTATTTTCTTTTTATGAACTTCCATTCAAAATAATATATTTAAGTTCTATCTTCGGTTATAAAATAAATTTTTTAACTTCATTTACTATTGATTTACCTAATGGTAACACAGTCTATTATAAAACGATATATTTAGGCCATCTACTACTAAATTTCTCAAGCAATATTGCATTTTGGTTAATAACAAAACAAACGTTGAATTTGGGTTCAACAATCAATAACCCAATCATATTGGTTAAACAGTTCACATAATGATCATATGAAAATAAACAACAAATTTAAGGAATCCAGTTGGAACCCTCCAACCTGGTTTTCTCTGCATCCAAATTGGTTACCTCAAATAAAAAAATCCATTTCAAACGATAATTTAAAATAAACATGAATAACTAATTCAACTGATAACGGTCGACTAATAACAAAAGTTTAAGCAACTAATTTAATTCAAATACATTTATACACTACGCCATAGATGGCCTACTGCAACGAAATTCCAAGGTGTTGCTAGCTACAATGTGACCATAGCTATGCTAACTTTTGTCTATTGCAGCGCATGCTTTAAGGTGTTAGCATAGATATCAAATTGTGTTGCAGTAGATATAGTTATAAACAAGTTTAATTTGCCACGTCATCAATCTGCACCTATACAAACAAGCATATCTATCCATCAATTTACATTTTAAAAACAACATCTGTAGTTGACACCTCACTAATCCATTAAAATCCCACACCACCAATAGGAAAGTAACTTCCTTGAGCCATTCCATTTCTCTTTCTAACTTCTTAGGTCTGTTCGTTCTCAACTTTTCATCCTCCTCAGCTTCTCAAATCTGCTCGTCTACAAAACTACAAACGCTTGATATTTAGGCTAAAATTTGTCTAGTCTATGCCCTCTCGAATCAGATCTGGAAAGAAGTTTAAAGCTACTTCTGTTAAATTTGCGATTCTTCTTTTCAATGTTACAGCATTATATTTCCATCTTTTGCGCCCTTCTACGTCCATCATCCCTAGACTAGGTTTAGATGTCTCCCATACAACAATTTTGATCCCATTTTCCTCACTTCTCGTTAACGGCATTGCTCCTTTGTTTGGAATTTCTAAGTTGTTGTCGTCCTCTTCTGTCTCCACTTTACTTGCTAATGTCGTTGCTAGTAATGTTAATCTATGTTCTGGTTCTCAGACGTCAATTAATGGCCTATCAGTTAACCCTTTTGAAATCATTAGTGGAATTTTTCAGTCTGAGTTTCTCCTAGGAAACAAATAATGTTGTGGATGTTAGACTCATTGCTAGTAATGTAATTATGATGAATTCCAATGTGATTACTGTTTGACTGTTAAAGTTAATCTCACAAAAGGCCCGCGCACGTTTGATGCTTGTGTTTTTGCCTATAAGAATGTTATTTCTCTAAACCTGAATGATGAATATATGCAGGGCCTACTGAGACCCTTCACTAAGTTCATACAAATAACAGGGCCTACACACTGGGAATACACATACATGGCAAACAATGAATACTTCACCATTCTCCTTTACCTTAATTATTTCCCCACATACTTTGAATCTTTTCACAATGACACTTGCTTTGCTACCATTTTGGCTGCTTACATCTTCATTTGCATTCATAACATGCAACTTATGTTGGTATTGCGAGCCCGTGATCAGCCCGAACCCCATTGTAGAGATGAATGAGGAAGGATGGGGAGTATGTGGTTGTTGACGTCAGAAGTTGGTCACTAGTAATGATCAACCCCCAATCGTGTGTAGATCACATGAATACTGATTATAAAATGCAGAAAAAGTAAATGAAATGGGGAAAACATATAAAAATTTTATAGTGGTTTGGCAAAGATGGTGCCTACGTCAACTTTATATATATTACTTTTGCTTTTGATTATAAGTACAATGCTTTTTCTATTTGGAGAAAAGAGAGAAGGCGGCTATTTTTTCTTCTAGATAATGTTTTTCTGGGAAGAAGAAGAAGTATTAGCCGAAAAAAGAAAGGTCAGAAATATCCTCCTTTTCCTCCTTAAGCTTTGAGGTATTTATAGGTAGGGATAGTAGCTTGGGCTGTTGTGACGTAGCCCAGCCTTTCCAGGAAAGCTCGGACACGTGGAGTCCATCACTTCGATAGAATAGCGGCTAAAGACTGATTCCACTATTCATAAATAGTATCCTCGAAAGTCGTGGTCGACGTGGCATCCACGGTAAGGTATATCAAAAGTAGAGCTTTGTCCGGATATGGTTGACCGCTTTTTCTTCCTGGAGAGTTGGGCCAAGTATTTGAACAACTCAGCTAAATATTTCATGTAGATCCAAAATACTCAGTCGATATGCCTTGTGCGAGAGTGGTTCTCTCGGTTGATTGGGAGAGCAAGTCTTCCAGGGTGAGATATCAACTAGATTGGCCCGATATGCGGCTACTTCGGGCCGAGCTTCTACGGGGCTTCCTGGAATGTGATCTGTCTAACTCGATTGGTTGTGCATTTGGGCTCCAATTTGGCCCACTGCTTCTTTTACCAAAAAGAGGGTTAACAGTGGTACGTGATATTTCAGTAGTTTTTATGGATTTTGTGGTGAGTTGATTTAGTCACTTGCACAAGCTTTTGAGTTTGCTGGTATGTTTTGAGTTGAGTTTAAGTTTTGTCTCTTTTTCATGGTAGGTAAGGGCTTGTGTTGCTTTAAAATTAAGTTGTTTTGCTTTAATGTTAAGTAAGTGCATGAACTATTCAATGTTATTCTAGATTTTGGATGTTTTGGCTATTAGGTTCTAACTTATATTCTTATGTAAACATTTATTCCTTCTTTAATCATGAATTTTACTATCATAGTGTTAAGGTTGCTATTAAACATAGGTCTCAAATTCACATAATAATAGTGGTTTTAACATCATGTCTTCTTCCAGTGGTTCAAACAAGAATTCCCACATCTTGGATCAACCCGTAGGCCACCATGATCCATTGGCCACCAACCTCAAGTCATGTCACAAGACCCACAACACATGCATGGCCATTGGTGAGTTGCATCACCACCTTCTCCAATAGTTGTCGACGCTCTTGAAGCTTCTGGTAAATCTCTTTCGGAACTTCTAATGCTAAAAACTGCAAAACCTTCGTTTTAGTACAACATGAAGGAAGAACACATCGCTCATTTCGTCGACAGAGGGATAGGTTGTGGTAGAAGCTACAAAAGCAACATGAGTTCAAGCATAGTACGGCGTGCGAGGTCAAGTCTAAGATTGGTGTAATAACCCGCATTTTCCAGGGGTATAATTAATTTATTTAATTATTTAAAATAGTGATATAGCGAATTTAATCGTCGTTAATTAAATAATATGGAATATTTAATTAAATTAAATAATGTATTTAATTCAGAAATAATCAAAAATATTGAAAATCACAATATTCTGTGAACGGGGTCGTCCCTTAGATTTAATTCAGCTTAGAGTTGAATTATTTTGACGAATATATTCAATCGACGACGGTTTGAACGTATAATTATAATATAATTAAAATCGAGCTCGAAATGGCGCTGCAGTTCGTAAATTGGCGATTCGAACTTCAATTGAATGTACAGGATTCGTTTTAAGCCGGATTTCTGTGAAACAAGAAACGTATGGAGCTGGTGGAGTATATCTTTCTAGTGGAAGAGAAAAATCTGGAATTCGTCGTGTAGATTTTGATTTACGTCCAAATCTAATTTTAGAAAAGTCGCTATGGAATTCCTTTGAAATTTATTAATATATTTATTTATATTATAAATGGATATTCAATATAAATTGAATATCGGTTCAACTGGGGTTTGAATATCGAAATATAAATCCATATACGAATACTCTAGAGCTGTGGTATATTCTATGCGAATATATACGATAATATAAAATTATTTATATTTAATTTAATTTATTTAAATATATTTATATATTTAAATGGACTATTTAGAGATTTAAAAATAGCCACTTTTGCAAATGAAGTCGGAATTCGACAAAACCAATTTTGTTGGATCCGCAATGTCAAATTATTGTTAGATTCCAAGTTTGGTGATTTTTAGAGTCACTGTGTGGTCGTATGGATTTTTAGAGTGAAAAACAGTCAGTATTTTGACAGTTTAAAATACGCTGTGTGGGCATACGAAGTCGGAATTCGACGAAACCTGTTTAGTTGGGACCGTAATGTCAAACTATAGCTACATGACCATTTTCATGATTTTTGAATACTGTGTGTGATCACATGGATTTTTAGAAGGGCAAAACGAATATAAAATGGTAAAAAGAAAATATCTAAAAATATATATGAAAATATCTGGATATTTGTCAATCCTATAAATACTCTCCCCTTTCTCCTAAACCCTTATACAATTTCCTCTTTGGTCAGCGCTAAGTATAGCCGCCAGTTTTTCTTCTACAGAATACCAAAGACAAGTTCAAAAATCCAAAATAAATTCATAGAAAATCTATAAATAAAAATATACGTATATTTTTGTTGCTGAGATGATCCTCTTCTATCCTATACTGGTTTTAGTAGGTTCGGTACTGTTATTGTTGAGCTCAAAATCGTACAGCGAGGTCTAGGGTTCGGGCCTGAGGGATTTTGGAGCACCATTGATCGAATTGAAGTTCATTTCTGTGCTTATGGGATCGAATGGCACTTGGTGTGAAATTTTCGTGGGTTTTGGGTTTAAAGTTGTTCGGTGGAATACCGTTGGTTTGTGCAAAATACTGTTCGACGGAAATGAAGGGGTCAGCTCGAGTTCGATTGTATGTGAAGGAGTTGATGGAGTTTGTATTGGAGATTGAAATGGTGGCATCCGTTTGAGTTTTCGTGAAGTAGAGAGGGATGCGGTGGAGTTTGAAGGAGCGGCAATGGTATTTGGGTACTGGAGCATCGTGGAGAGATGTAAAGGGGGAAGAAGGGTATTTGGGCTGAGCGGTTGGGTTTCATTTGGGCCAAGTGGTGAGGTGAGGCCCATTAGGGAATTAAATAGTTTAATTTTCAATTTAAATAGTGTATAAATTTCGTAACGTCGTATCTTGGTCATACAAGATCAGATTGACGAGCTGTAAGTTGCATTGGGATCGTATGGACGAGAGCTTCACAATGAAGCTGACTGGGAGTGGATTGAAGCTCGTTTGAATTTACGGCGAAATAAATTGTTTGATTCAAATCAAACAACAGTTTATCGTTCTTTAACGATGAACTGCAAATGTGAGTAAAACTCACCAACTCCGAACAGTTGTATTTTTATAATGTATTTTTAGAACTCTTAATCATTTGTTGATTTCAGTGTGTTGGTTGATTGATTGAACTGCTAGTCGGTTAGTTGAAATTATATATATATATATATATATATAAACCGTTAAATATAAATATAAATATAAATATTGATTCTGTTTATTAGAAAAATTCGTACTGAACTGTAATGGATGTTGATTATACTGTGAAACATCTGTGGATGTAGGGAAATAGGTTGGAGGGACCCAATTGGGTTCCTCAATATTTATAATACTGTTTTGATTCATATATTCCGTTATATGATGTGATATATAATCTGTTGTCGATTATATGTGGTTGGACGTTATTGAACATCGTGATTTGATATGATTGAATACCATAACATACCGAAATGTTGATAAGGGGATTTTCAAAGTGATCTTGAAAATAAAATATTTATAAATGGAATAATTTATAAATAAGAGATATTTATAAATTTGAATATTTATAAATAAGGAATATTTATAAATTGGAATATTTACAAATAGGAGATATTTAGAAAGGAAATAATTGCAAACTATTTTCTTTTTGAATGGAAAGGCCTGTGTGGCGGTTTGGGGATTTTCCCGATGCTCCCGATACGAAGGAGGTTATGGTGAATTTTCCCAGGAATTTAAGGAGTTAGAATATTTTTAAGAATAAATTTGAAAAGGAAATATTTGCAAACCATTTGCAAATAGAATAAAATAGAAAAAAAGAAATATTTACAAACCATTTACAAATAGAATTGAAAAGGAAATATTTAGAAAATAAATAGAGTTATAAAAAGGAAATTTGTTTATAACTGAATAGGATGTTTATAAAAAGGAGAACGTTATTAAAAGAACATTTATAAAGTGAAGAACCGTTACGAAAAAGTAAATCTTTATAAATGAATAAACGTTGTTAAAAGGGAATCTTTTTAAATGGATAAACGTTATCAAAAAGGAGAAATCGAATATGGTATTCGAAGTTAGTTAATCGAATATGGTATTCGAAGTTAGTTAATCGAATATGGTATTCGAAGTTAGTTAATCGAATATGGTATTCAAAGTTAGTTAATCGAATATGGTATTCGAAGTTAGTTAATCGAATATGGTATTCGAAGTTAGTTAATCGAATATGGTATTCGAAGTTAGTTAATCGAATATGGTATTCGAAGTTAGTTAATCGAATATGGTATTCGAAGTTAGTTAATCGAATATGGTATTCAAAGTTAGTTAATCGAATATGCTATTCGGAAAGGGTTAGTCGAGTCGAGTTAGTCAAATAGAGTTAATCAGTTAGAGTTAACCAGTTAGAGTTAACCAGTTAGAGTTAATCAGTTAGAGTTAATCAATTAGAGTTAATCAGTTAGAGTTAAACAGTTAGAATTGAACAATTAGAGTAATCCAAATGAGATGCCATTTAGCACGACTGCTAGCGAAATTCGCAGGGCTGTAAATAGCCTACGGCGGTCGGATGTTTCCTGAGGGAATCAGGCGTAACCATTGTGATCGCTGCGATCTAGAGTCAAGCGAATGGAGTTAAATCGAATATTAGCTATTCGAAATAAAGTTAAGACAGGCATAGTGGTTCGAATATAAGTCAATCGAATATTTGTTATTCGATAGGAGTAAGTCGAGTGGAGTTAAATAAGTTGAGTTAATTAAGTTAAGTTAGTCAAGATGAGTTAATCAAACTGAGTTAATCCAAATGAGTTAATCCAAAGGAGTTAGTCGAATATTGGTTATTCGAATAGAGTTAAAGGAGTTAGTCGAATATTGGTTATTCGAATAGAGTTAAAGGAGTTATCGATTAGTTTAATCGAAAGGAGATTATCGAATATATCGTATTCGAAAGAAAGAGATCGAATATAGTTTATTCGAAAGAGAGAGATCTCAAATATAAGTTATTCGAAGAGAGATAATCGAATATAGGTTATTCGAAGAAGAGTTAATCAAATAGAGATTACTCGAAAGAGAATTATACGTCGAATTCAATTATATCGAATTCGGGAAAGTAATATTTACTTTCTGGTTTTTAAATCAAGAGTATACACTAATAAATTAGGGTTAGGTTTAATTATTCGAATTAAAGAATAAAGGTTATAATTGAAGTTAGATATTGCGAAAGTAGGGATTATAACGTTATCGTTAAAATCAATGTTTTCAATAAAGAAGTGGATTCGTAAATTGAATCTGAGAGTTACGTAAAGAAGTTGGTAAAGGTTTAAAAGATAAACTGTTACTATTTCGAAGTTATAACGTTGTTCAGTTAAGGTCTGAGAGGTAATTATACCCCAACTTGATTGACTTCTTCTTAACTAAGGAATGGTAAGGTTTGATAGTGGAATATGGTTAAGTGAATTCAGTAAAATGGTTTGAGTTGGCATAGCGATGTTTATTTAAACATCAGTTTAAATCCAATGAAGGAACCTTGGAAATGTTTTCCAAATAAGAAATCAGAAATGTTTTCCAATATAGGAAACAGGAAATGGAAATGTTTTCCATTTGTTAATAAAGTATATTTTCTAAAATTAGAAAATAAGAAATGTTGAATATATGGAAACAGGAGATAAGTAATTAATGAACTAAAGTGATAAATGTTGAATGATGATTGATTGATATTATTTACATCTGGAAATAATATCGTTGTTTGCACACGAGTTTTCCTTTGATAGTTAAATCACAGACTATCAAAGCTTTGACCATTTTACGTTGTTAATATGGAGAGACCGGTTGGATTATTATCCAAAGAACCACTCTGTATTGGCATAAGCATGGCGAATCATATATGCCAAAGATAATTGAAGACGGAGTAAAGTGCAAGGGCTATTGTGTAAGTCTTAGATAACAGTGCCTAAGATGGATGTACGGAATAGTACCTTCGGTTCGTCCTGTTCCTGGATGACTTGTATTGATGAATGTCTGACAGAGTATTTCCAAAAAGGTCACGTACATTTATTTCTTCAACCGTACCAAGAGTGGAAGCGGAGAAGGAAACTTCTTTTAGCTGACACGTAATGTATGGTTGTAGACGTCAAATTAGTGATTTAGATGGATCTGACAATGTGGCATTCGAAGTGAATCTGATGTGATGATAAAGCGTAACCTCAAGCCTCATCAACCGGTAAATGACAGAAATCGGGCAGGCAGCATGGCTAAGTCGGTCGCACCGAAGTAGGGTGTATAATCACCTATCTAGAGAATATTCATTTGCTTCTTTAATCTATCAATGTTGTCTCATATATATATACGGGAAACGGTTGCTGATCCCAACCGTTGGTGATATACATTCGATACACTCAAGCAAAATGAGTGGTCGGTCATGTGTGGCTGAGTTGCAAGATGTTCTTGTTGAACTCTAGTGTATCGTTCCTAGAGTACACTGATCGGAAGGTGGTTCCATACCTTGTCATAGTTGGAAATCCATTACCCAATACGTGCTTGCGATTTTGATTGTATACTATATAGTAGGACGTGAGATGAAAGCGTTTCTGCTAGATTGATATCTATTTGTATTTAGACATTATTATAATATCAGAATGATATTGCTTTTCATAGTTGTTGGATTTTCATAAGGGAAACCCGTTCCGTTTTCACGGCGTGGTCTTATGATATATCCATTATTAAACTAAGTGGTAGGAGTTTTATTCACACTAGTCCCATGACTGACCCGAAATTTATTTTGTTTTGTTTCCCTAAACTCTTGGGTGCCTAAATTTGTACGGGCAGTCAAGTAGTCGGGATTTTACAGATATACTCGGAGAGCTTGGAGCAGGAGGCTTCAGGATTCTATAGCTATTATTATTTCCGCTGCTGTTGTAAGTGTTGTACTCTGAAATGTTATTGTATACATATACTGTTTGTATTTCAAAAGTTATGTTATATTTTATTCGTTCCGCTGTGAGATTCGTGTTTACTCTGATGATGATGTTCTTCTTCTTCTTCTATTCTATTAGTTCTACCTTATCTATCCTTACCCTCTAATTTCTTTCTATTAGTTTCTTGAATTTCCAGTGCAATTTGGGGTTGGACTTGTGTTATTTGATCAGCTCAAATTGGACCGGATTTTCGGGTCACTACAATCAGTCTCCAGATATGAAGCACCAGTGGCAGACATTAATGATTTTGAGGTTGATAAAAATCATGTTTATAATGGGATTCTCGGTTCTGGGCCTGATAAGCCAGGGCCATGTTGTTTTAAAAGGGTTTGTCATGTATTGGATTGTGTTGCTCCTTACTCTAGCATTGAGAATATTTCGTCCATAGAGCTTAGTAACGAGTATAAATCGGGAATGAATCGTTTGATGACAGTGAAAGCTTCTATGAAAGCTTCCAATTTGTGGAGTAAAAAAGCTTTGATTCTTCTTTGCCTTCGTCGCCCTGGATGTATCATGTGTAGAGTCGAGGCTCATCACCTTTATGCAAAGAAACCAATATTTGACTCCCATAGTGTTGAATTAATTGCTGTATTACATGAAGATTTCCAAAATGAGGTACTATCTGACTCTATCTCTAACTAGTTCAACTTTTTTGTAATATCCAGCTTGGTCTATAAATGAATACCGAACTATTCTGGAACTAAAGAGGAATCACCATAGTTCGTAGAATAATTTTTAATTTAGCTATGAATTATGTTGAGCTCAGTGGATTTGTTAGTAAGAACGTGCAAGTATTGAAGGCTATCTTCCTATATTCTTGACAATTTTGCCTTCTGGGCCAATAGTGTATGATTAGGACCATCTAGAAAGAATGATGCATCCCTATAATGATGGCAGATAGGAGCTTGTCGATCATGAGTTTTTGTGCAAAATTCTTCTCATTATCCTTCTGTTCCACCACGTCTTATGCAAAGCCCATGTCAATCTAATGGATATGGTGTTAATGTGCAGGTGAAGAAGGTAAATGGTGTGGAGGTAGAAAATTTAAAACATCTTTGTAATTTAGTGGAAAATTGTGAAGAAGAAAGTTTGAGATACAATCTTGATGATGAAAGCTTTCTGTGTAAGTATTACTATTTCTTTTTGTGTAAGTATTTTTCATTTTAGCTATTAAATATATATTCCATTTTTTATAACAATATCTCGAGAAAAATATTGATAGTATCTTCAAACTTAATTCACAATTCTTACATGAAGTTTTTTTTTATAGTTTAGGCTTTAAGTGCTAACAGCCAACAGAAATTGGCTCATACACGGAGAAATAAAGATAGTAGTTTATATAATCATTTTCGTGTATTTTTTCTTGCTTATGGTTGTATGTGTGAGTCTGTATATGAGTGAATCGAGGGACAATGTAGTGCGGAATGTATGTGAATATGGATGATTGTGTAATATACCAGTGAATGTACAATAGTGGAGTCTAAAAATTTGTACCATTTGAAATGTTGAAATAAAATATTTATTTGAATAAAATACTATGTTTGAATATTGTGTTATAATAATATTTATTATAATATTATGAAAATTTTGATTAATAGCAGTTGAGGTATAATTACTTTTAACAGTTGTAATTTTTTTAACAACTGTTGGAAACAGTTGTAAAAATGGTTAACTTTATTACAATTGCAGATATAACTAGTGGCTCATGCCGGTTGTAATAGACATACTACAATTGTTTTTGGCAGTTGCGAAAGGGTACTTTTGTTGTACTGGTACCTATGGCAACACCCGCACTGATGTTGCGATAGAATCGCAAAGGTGTTGCTTTTGACTCTACTGCAACGCGACAAAAAGCAACACCAAGAAAGTGTTGCCACAGATCATTTTTTGCCTAGAGCAACACTTTTCAGCACTTCCTGCATCCCTTCTCTGGTGTTGCAGTATGCAATCTATGGCGTAGTAATATTATTATAAACGTAACCAACAAGGTAAGTTACCTTAATTGGAAATAATCGCTAAATATAATAGTTAGTTTTGATTAAATCAAACGAATGTTTAATTTAAATCAGTTAAATGAAAATATCTAGCATATATTCGAAAAATCAGTAAATCATCCAACAATTAGCAAACATAGCACACAAACATTAAACCTGACTTATAATACTTATAAGTGGGACAACTGAGTGAGTTTAACTCACCTTGGTAATTTTTCGTCGATTAAACGACTATTTTGAACTAAATAAAATGTTTGTTTAATTTAATTAAGAATTACCATTGCTCCTAATCTTGACCAAACCAGTTTGATCTCGTAGACTCTGTCGATATGGTCCTAACATGACCAACGGTTCTCGATTTTGATCATGTATGATTAAGATATGATATAAGTATGATTATAAAATATTCAAAATAATTTAAACTTAAATTTTATAATATATTGGGCCTACCCAAAACAATTCAGCCCACACCCATTTTTTTCTTTTAAAACCCATGAATCCCCTTACCTTTTCCACGTTCTTTCCCACCGCATGCAACTTCCACCTTTATTCTTTGTAACTGACTTCCCCATACTTTTTCCTTTTTCCTTTTCCCTACACATACAACGTATTTTTTTTTCTTTCTATAATCGACCCATAGCCCAGTGCCCCTATACTCGAAATGAATAGTCTCTTTCTTCCTGTAGAAAATAAAACTCCCAGTCCCGTATATTTTGAAACTTTCCCAGGCTCCCCTCACGAACCCTCTAGCCCACGCAACTGCCCGCCTCACCGCCTGACACCACCATCAGCCTGCCACCAGATATCGCCACCAGTTCCAAACTCGAACTACCCAGTCACACAAAAAACGCAGACATCCCCTTCTTAAAACCCAAACAGTTTCTTCCCCGACTATTCGATCACCTCACCTCCTCGTAATACGAGCGGCTTGGTCCCCCTCTCGCCTGAACCCGACCGACCCCGTCATCTTCTTCACTTCTTCTGTTGATGCTAATGGCTAATGTGACGTGGTCGAGCATATTTAAAATTGTTTAGTAAATGGAGGGGATCGGTTTATTTATTTTTCAAGAAAGAAAAATGGAGAGTTCGGGGTTTCGTTTTTAAATGGAAGACTGCGGTTTATATATAAGAGAATAGTGGAGGATAAGAACAATGTAACGTCCAAGGGTACAACGTTAGAGAAGGTAGGCATGGGTATTTCATAGCTGAGGTGCATACAGTCTATGTGTATTTAGGATAAACAATGTACCGTCGTAGGGTGGCGACAAAAAGATCACATGAGGAAGAAAGCATGCTTGCCCATAAAGAAATAGGACGATGAGTTTAATACTAGGCTTGTATGTACAATATATAAAATATAGGGTAAGCGCTGTGTGCTTTCAATTTTATTTGGCTGTGTTCATTTGATTAAAGGCCGATTTGCATGTGCTTATATAATGTATAGGTTGCTTCATGATGTCTCGATGCAAAAGGGAAACTAGGATAGCACGTAGCTGTGTACAAACACAGGGGTGGACTTGTTCGGGTAGTCTACACGTTTTGCTTTTATAGGGTAGGCTAAATTCAATTTTGCATGTACAGTTTCATTTCTTAGAGCCAAAGCATAGTTACAGTAGAAATAGGGTAGGTACTATATATGTTACACATATTTGTTTGCTTAGGCTAGAAGTTTTTATTCCTAGTTATTTACGGTTAGTTTAATTTACAATGCTAATTAATGCCGAACGTTAAATATATGCACTGTCACCACAACTCCAAACGCAACGAAAATAGACACATTGCTACGCAACAACCCGTATTTTTGGAACTAATTTAAAATTATTAAATGATTTCATAGAAATTAAACATTTTAGGTGAATTATTTTGATAATAAATGACTTAAAATTTATTTTAATCGAAGTTAGAACTTATAAATTTATATTAATCATTAAAACAAACTCCAAATGGCATGGTAGTTTGAAAAATCGATTTTAAGCTTTGAATGAATGCATAGAATTCAACATAAGTCAATATTTGATAAAACAAGAAACGTAGGAGTATTTTAAACTGTAGTTTTTCTAACTAATGTAAGAAATTGAGATTTTACTTTATAAACTGTAAGTTATGTCTAAATTAAAATTTTGAATGGTTGCTATGAAATTTATATATATTTTAAATAATATATATGGCCTTTTAAAATAGCCATTTTGCAAACAACTTCCGTTTTCAACGAAACCACTTCCATTAAGTTCAAAATGTCGTTTAGGTGTTCGAAAACTATAAACATTAATACCTTTGGAGCTGGGGAAAAGTTGGTCATTTTCAATGGGATGTATGGCCAAAAATATCACTTTTTACATATGAATGAATTCGGACTCGAAACCACTTCCATTGAGTTTCAAACGCCGTTTACATGTTCAAAAACTATAAGCTTCAATGTGTTTTAAGTTGGTGGAATTTGGGATATGAGTTGGGTCTTGGTTGGCTAAACCAAGCCACTAACTTAAAGCCCCAAATGAGCCTCTCCCTCTCATTCACTCAAAACACTTAAGAAAAATTAGAAAATGGGGAAAGGAATGAAAATTAGAAATTCCTAAGCTATTTTTTGCAGTTAGAAGATAAATTCTAGATGAAATCAAGTGTAGAAGCTTTGGTAAGCCTCCTCTTCATCTTCTCTAGCTTGTCTCCTCTTTTATTTTTGAGAATTCCAAAGACTAACTCTTAGGATACTTGTGCATGTGTGTTTAGGTTGAGGATTCTTGGGTACTTATTGAATAGAGATGATCTTGCTTTCATTTGGAGCCTCTCCTTCCATATTTCAAGCAAAGGTTAGAAATTTGAGACCAAAAGGGCTAGTGTTATCAACTAATTAATAAATGACTAAGTTTGGATTGATAATTTGAATATTGATAGATCATATAACTTTAATATAATGCTAAATGGTAAGTAATTCAGTGAAAATATGACTGTGCATGTTATAGGTGAGCTATTCATGAGCCCCATAAGCCATGAGCTTATAGCTTGTAAAGAAGTGATTTTGAACCCATTTGAGTTTGCATATGCTAGTAAATTGAGTAAGCTAGTTTAATATAGCTGATTGCATGTATTCATGTTCCACTGGAATGAAAAAGAGAAAAAAACTTATGATGAAAATCGATTACACAGTCTAATTTATGTGATATGAGTGGATTTGGTGATCTTATGAAGCTCCATTGTCGCCCCGGCAAAGTCCTAAGCCTTCACCAGTCAAACAAATCACTTTAATTAGCTTTGGTTAGAGAATTGGTTCACTTTTGAATTTATAATCAAAATCATAGTAATCTCATGAATATATGTTTGTGTTCTTGAGTTGTTTCGATGAGCTAATGGGGGTATTAATATCATCTTAATCAAGTCCATAGTTCACCAGAATCGATTCCTACATGGAATAGAAAGAAAAAGAAAAAAAACAAACTGGTCAGGCTGTTTAACAGCAGCCAGTCGACTGGTTCTTAATGGACCAGTCGTCTGATAAGGACCTGGGCAGTAGCCCAGGTCTGACCAGTCGAATAGTCCATTATGGACCAGTCGACTGATTTTTGGCTATGGAGTAGAGGACCTCGGTCCACTGTCAACATTGATCCAAGCTCTTTCCCGGTCGGAGCTTGGAATGTTTGGCCTTCGTTTATGACTTTTCAGTTCCTCTAATACACAAATTTCAACAGCTCAATATTTTTGTGAATCGTTTGGTAAATCGTTTTAAATTAATTTAAGCGATCCAGAGTATGTGCAAACAAATTTTGCTTAGTTTGTAAAACAAAATGTTTAAGTACAATTTGGCATGAAATCATATTAAATGAATTATAGGTATGATATGACTTGAGTATTTAGTTCGATGACCGAATTAAATTCTCAATAAAACCTATCTACATAAGGCAATGAATGGTGAATGCTAATGACTTAACCAAGAGAAGGAATTTTATTTAAAATTGTATGCAAAAATTATTTGAAATGACCGAGTTCAATCTCATTTCAAATAATTAAACGACGACTAATAGTCGAAGATAATGAAGACGGTGCAAGACCGACAATCTTCACATCGAATGAATTACTACCGATGCCTTGGATATGGGTAGCTCCCTTGAAGGGGTTAAAGTGGTAGTTGTCTGGGTGTACTTGTTGATTGTCCGGATGTGCAAGGACCTCTCTCCTATATTGGACATATGGGACGAGGAATATGGTGCCTCTGGTTTCACTCAGACCCATAGCAAACGTATGAATGGATTGTATGTTTGATATTGTAGTGTGTGATATGTTGTTAATCTCTGATAAATATATATCTTTTTGTGGTTGATAATTTATTCTCCTGCTTAACACCCTTGTTTGAGGCATGCGAGCTTAGAGGTTATATGTTGGTAGAAATCAATGATATGGTATGGATTGACAATGTGGCATGCTAAGATACTAATGATAAAGGCTTTTGTTGAAAAGAAGAGTCTTGTGGTTGATGATCAAGGCTTTAATTAGCATAGCTTTGTGTATATCATTAATTTGCGAGTCTCACACCCCGGTATGAGTCTAAAACGGGATAAGGGATGCAAGGAGTGCGTACGTTTCTTTCTAGCTAGAAGTGGTGTCATGGTATGGAGCTCAAACATTTTTACTTATGTGGATGATAGATTGCGAGGCGCCTCAGATATCGAGCCAACTAAAAGGCTCGGAGACAGGTCTGAAAGGACCAGGAAACGTATTGTTTAGGAATAACCAATCCTCAAAAGTAAGAGAGGACCGGCCTTGCAGGATCAAATGGCTCACCAACGTCTGAGTTTTGGGTCATCTTGCTAGAGGTGATCCGAATCAGTAAGGAGACCATCCCTTGCCTTGACTCATGATGGAAATCCAATTTCCAATACGACATTGTGCAGTTTTAATTGTAAACCTATACTGACGACATAATATATGGTACCTATGCCATCTATGATTGATATATTTATATTGAAAAGTGTTCTAAACCATCTAGACGCTAATAATATTATCAAATGATTTTTGTTTTATGCGTATCAAGCATGTTTGGCCATTATAAGGTAAAACTCTATCCTCCGACTTGCATTGCATTGTGTGATGGGACTTGAATCTTATAACGGCTTCATTTTTCTAAAAAGCATTGCGTTGTTTAATTGGAACACTTTATTTTATGCATCGACAATCCAATGGGGTACCCGTTCCGTGACATACGACGTGGTCCTATGATTTTCCTTATTCTTAATTAAATTATGTAATTATAGAATTTCTCATACCAGTCCCATGATTGAATCGTAGTTTGTGCAAACTCAGGTGCCGATATTTTTGCACGGGTAGCTTAGTGAACAGGTGATTGGCTTTCTTTTGGATATGCACTGTAGCATTGGGTGCTCTTTTTGACGAAGATGAAGACTTGTCTTTTTATCATTTCTTTTGAACTCTTAAGCACTATCTTATGCATATTTATATTTGATTATGTTATAAACTTATTATCTACTTGATGAAAACTGTTATGTACTAAGTGGATCCTGTATCTGTGTAACTCTGATGATTATGATATTGATTTCACTGTTATGATATAATGTAAATTATTCCCTAATTTTATGTATTAGATATATTCTGTAATCTGCTGATGTGATTAATGTGTTATTTTCCGAAGACCAACCTTGCCACTGTGGAGCGGGGGGTTTGGTTCGTGCCAGGCGTGGTATTCGAGCTGGTTAACCTTAGTTCTGGAAGATAACATATTAAACGACCCGTTAGAGATAAAATTAGTAATATTCTAGGATGAGTAACTCATTATAGATTGGATTAATAATATCCTAGAATGAGTACATCAGAATAGCATATAACTTGATCATTACATCATTATTTATGCATATGTCTATATGCTCTTATCGTTCCTTAAGCTATCTTTTTTGTTGGCCTAACTCTTTTCTTGCTATCCATAGAACTGAAAGAAAATGAGTGGGCGAGGCAGAGGCCAAGGAAGGGGCAATATCCCCGCTGTTAATAATCAACCTGATCCTGATGAAGGTGGATCAGCGGCTAATGTTGGGCCCGTATTGCAACAACAACCGTTTGATCTTGATGTTGTCCCCAAGAAATATAAGAACTTGGGCGGGGTGCCATTTACAGGCATTGGAACCGTAGTGGAAGCTCAAGCTTGGTTGCGGTCTTGCGAACGGATCTTCGCGGGCCTAGAATTTGTAGATAACAAGAAAAGATTTTTAGCATCTTGGTTACTTAAAGATGAGGCCCTAATTTAGTGGGAAGTAATGAATGTAGGTAAGCTCGAAGTTGACATGACTTGGGCGAGGTTTAAAGAAGCATGCAAGGTTTAACTGGATGACAGAATGTGAGGCAGCTTTCCAAGAATTGAAAGTAAGGTTGACTACTACTCCATTGTTGACTATTATAGATGGCAATCAAGATTTGACTGTCTATACGGATGCTTCTCATGAAAGATTAGGTGCGGTATTAATGAAAAGAGGCTAAGTCGTTGCTTATGCTAGCCGTCAATTGAAGCCGCATGAGAAGAGATATGTTACACACGATCAGGGGCTATTAGCCACGATATTTGCTTTGAAGATATGGAGGCATTATCTTTTGGGTGAGAAGTTCGAATTGTGTATAGATCATACGTCATTGAAATATCTGTTCACACAGAAATATTTGAATTTGAGACAGCAGTGTTGGTTAGAATTCCTTGCAGCATATGATCTTGATATTTTGTACACTCCAGGGAAAGCCAATGTTATAGTGGATGCACTTAGTAGAAAAAATGCAATCATCCCTAATCTTGTTATTACGCCTTCATTGATTGAGAAGATCTCTATTCTTCAAAAGGACTTTGTTCTTCAAAAGGACGATGGTTTAATTTAGAAAATAATTAAAAGAATTCAGCAAGATGAAATCTCGTTTCCAAGTTGATAGCAAGGGAATTCTGATATTGTTAGGCCAAATATGTGTTCCGAATATTCTCAAGCTCAAAAGAGAGATGATGGATGAATGTCACAAATCCAAGCTTAGTATTCATCCAGGGGTGAGTAAGATGTATTACGATCTTAAGTGCACGTTCTGGTGGATGTCTATGAAGAGAGATATCTCTATATATGTTAGCAGGTGCTCTACATGCCAACAAGTCAAGAGTAATTAACAGAAGCTCGCTGGATTGTCGCAACCATTAGAGATTCCTGATTGGAAGAGGGATCAGATTTCTATGGATTTCATTGATGGTTTGCCTTGAACCAAGAATGGCAATGATAGTATTTTCGTTATAGTTGATCGCTTCATGAAGAACGCCCATTTTATTCTAGTGAAATCAATTAGAATGGCTCAGAGTCTTGCTTAAATTTATGTGAGAGAGATTGTTAGACTACATGGCAATCCCAACAGTATTGTTAGTGACCGCGATCCGATCATTGCTAGTAAGTTCTAGGAAGCATTCCAATCGGAATTGGGAACGAAGATTAATCTTAGCACTGCATATCATCCTCAGACAGACGACCAGACTGAGAGGGTGAATCGTATATTGGAAGATTTATTGCGAGCTTATATTCTTGATTTTGGGGAACTTGGAAGATCATCTACATTTAGTTGAGTTCTCATATAATAATAGCTTCCAGTCAAGTTTAAAAATGTCGATGTTTGAAGCACTGTATGGTAGACCATGTAGATCTCCTACATGTTGGATAGAGCCTGGTAATCGGTTGGTATCAGGCCCAGATATGATCCAAGAAGCTTTAGACAAAGCGGATTTCATTAAGAAGCGACTGCAAGCGGCACAAAGTCGACAGAAGAGTTATGCAGATTCTAAAAGAATAGATTTAGCATTTTCTGTTGGTGATAATGTGTATTTGAGAATTTCTCCAATGAGAGGAGTAATTCAATTTGGGAAGACGGGGAAGCTGACACCTAGATATATTGGCCCGTTTCCTATACTTGAGAGGATTGGAACTCTAGCTTACAGGGTTCAGTTACCGGATTAGTTGCCCGGAGTGCATGATGTGTTTCATATTTCTCAACTTCGGAAGCATGTACATGATCCAGACTTGATTGTGGAAGAGGCAAATTAACCGATATTAGATATTACGCTGAGACTGACTGTGCATAAAGAGTAGATAAATATTATTAGCAAAGAAACCAGAGTTCTACGGAACAAGAAGGTGCATTTAGTCAAAATGCAATGGAGCGGAGATCCTAGAGACTGTACATGGGAAACAGAAGATAACGTTAAACAAGCTTATCCCAAGTGCAGAGTGGATATCTCTGATTAGCTTTATCGAGAGGTACATTTATACTGTGTTACATTACAATATCATTTCCTACTTTACTTTAGTTTCCTTTTCGGGGATGAAAAGTTTTTAAGTGAGCGAGATTGTAATAAACCGTATTTATGGAACTAATTTAAAATTTATTTTTAATTGATTTTCAGAGAAATTAATTATTTTAGGTGAATTATTTTGAGAATAAACGACTTAAAATTTATTGTAATCGAAGTTAGAACTTATAAAATTATTAGTTATTAAAAAGAACTTGAGATGGCTCTATAGTTTGAAAATTCAATTTTAAACTTTGAATGAGTGCATAGAATTCAATAATGTGGGAATATTTTAAATTGTAGTTTTCTAACGAATATAAGAAATTGAGATTTCACTTTATAAACTATAAGTTATGTCTAAATTAAAATTTAGAATAGTCGCTATGAAATTTATATATATTTTAAATATTATATATAGCCTTTAAAAGTAGCCATTTTGCAAATGACTTCCGTTTTCAACGAAACCACTTCCATTGAGTTCGGAATGTCATTTAGGTTCTAGAAAACTATAAACATCTATATCTTTGGAGTTGGGGAAAATTTGGACTTTCTCAATGGGATGTATGGCCAAAAATATCACTTTTTACATATGAATGAATTTGGACTCGAAACTACTTCCACTGAGTTTAAAACGTCGTTTACATGTTCAAAAACTATAAGCTTTAATGTGTTTCAAGTTAGTGGAATTCGGGACATGGGTTAGGTATTGGTTAGCTAAACTTAGCCACTAACTTAAAGCCCCAAATGAGCCTCTCCCTCTCATTCACTCAAAACACATAAGCAAAATTAGAAAATGGGGAAAGGAATGGGAAATCGAAATTCCTAAGCTAACTTTTGCAATTAGAAGATAGATTCTAGAGGAAATAAAGTGTAGAAGCTTTGGTAAGCCTCCTCTTCATCTTCTCCATCTTATCTAGCTTGTCTCCTCTTTTATTTTTGAGAATCCCTAAGCCTAACTCTTAGGAGATTTGTGCATGTTTGTTTAGGTTGAGGATTTTTGAGTTTTTATTGAAGAGAGATTGATCTTGCTTTCATTTGGAGCCTCTCCTTCCATATTTCAAGAAAAGGCGAGAAATTTGAGACCAAAAAATCTAGTGTTATCAAATAATTACTAAATAACTAAGTTTGGGTTGATAAATTGACTATTGATAGATCATATAACTTTAATATGAAGCTAAATGCTAAGTAGTGCAATGAAAATATGACTGTGTATGTTATAGGTGAGCTATTCATGAAAGCACACTTAAGCTACGAGCCTATAGCTTGTAAAGAAGTGATTTTGAACCGATTTGAGTTTGCATATGCTAGTGAATTGAGTAAGCTAGTGTAATATAGCTGATTGCATGTATTCATGTTCCATTGAAATGAAAAAGGGAAAAAAATTATGATGAAAATTGATTACACAATCTAATTTATGTGATATGAGTGGATTTGGTGATCTAGTGAAGCTCCGTTGTCTGGCAAAGTCCTAAGCCTTTACAAGTCAAACGAATCACTTTAATTTGCTTTGGTGAGAAAATTGGTTCACTTTTGAATTTATAATCAAAATCATAGTAATCTCATGAATATATGTGTGCATGTTTGTTTGTGTTCTTAAGTTGTTTCGACTAGCTAGTGGGGTGTTAATATCATCTTGATCAAGTCCATCGTTCACCAGAATCGAGTATAATATGACTTATAGGTATGATATGGTTTGTAAAACAAAATGGTTAAGTACAATTTGGCATGAAATCATATAAAATGAATTATAGGTATGATATGACTTGAGTATTTAGTTCGGTGATCGAATTAAATTCTTGATAAAACCTTTTTACGTAACGTAATGAATGGTGAAGGCCAATGACTTAACCAAGAGAAGAAATTTGATTTAAAATTGTATGTGAAAATTATCTGAAAAGACCGAGTTCAATCTCATTTCAAATAATTAAACGACGACTAAAAGTTGAAGATAATGAAGACGGTGCAAGATCAACAATCTTCACATTGAATGGATTACTACCGATGCCTTAGAGATGGGTAGCTCCCTTGAAGGGGTTAAAGTGGTAGCTTTCCGGCCGTACTTGTTGACTGTTCGGATGTGCGAGGACTCTCTCCCGTATTGGACATATGGGGCGAGGAATATGGTGCTTCTAGTTTCGTTCAGACCCAAAACGAAGTATGAATGGATTGTATGTTTTACATTGTAATGTGGGCTATGTTGTTAATCTCTGCTAAATATATATCTGTTTAGTGGTAGAGAGTTTATTCTCTTGCTTAACACCCTCTCTGAGACATGCGAGCTTAGAGGTTATATGTTGGCAGAAATCAATGATATGTTATGGATTGACAATGTGGCACGCTAAGATGCTAATGATCAAGGCTTTTGTTGAAAAGCATAGTCTTGTGGTTGATGATCAAAGCGCGGCTTTAATTAGCATAGCTTTGTGTATAGCGTTAATTCGTGAGCCTCACACCCCAGTATGAGTCTAAAATAGGATAAGGGACACAAGGAGTGCATATATTTCTTTCTAGCTAGAAGTGGTGTCATGGTATGGGGCCCAGACATTTTTACTTATGTGGATGATAGATTGCGAGGCGCCTCAGATATCGAGCCGACTAAAAGGCTCGGAGACAGGCCTGAAAGGACCGGGAAACGTATTGTTCAGGAATAACCAATCCACAATAGTAAGAAAGGGCTAGCCTTGCAGGATCCAAGGGCTCACCAGCATCTGAGTCCTGGGTAATCTTGCTATTGGTGATCTGAATTGGTAAGGAGACCATCCCTTTCCTTGACTCACGATGGAAATCCAGTTTCCAATACGACATTGTGCGGTTTTAATTGTAAACCTATATTGGCGACATAATATATGGTACGTACGTCGTCTATGATATATACATATATTTGAAAAGTGTTTTAAACCATCTAGACACTAATAATAATATCAAATGATTTTTATTTTATGCGTGTCAAGCATGTTTGGCCCTTATAAGGTAAAACTCTATCCTCCGCCGTGCGTTGCATTGTGTGATGGGACTTGAGTCTTATAACGGCTTCATTTTTCAAAAAAGCATTGCGTTGTTTAATTGGAACACTTTATTTTATGCATCGGCAATCCAATGGAGTAAACCCGTTCCGTGGCATGCGGCGTGGTCCTATGATTTGCCTTATTCTTAATTAAGTTATGCAACCATAGAATTTCTCATACCAGTCTCATGACTGACTCGTAGTTTCTTTTTCCCTAGCAAACCCGAGTGCCTATATTTTTACACGGGCAGCTAGTGAACAGGTGATTGGATTTTTTTTGGATACACATTGTAGCGAGTTCTCTTTTGGCTGAAGATGAAGACTTGTCTTTTTATCATTTCTTTCGAACTCTTAAGCACTATCTTATGTATGTTTATATTTGATTCTATTGTAGACTTATTATCTACTTGATGAAAACTGTTATGTACTAAGTGGATCCTGTATCTGTGTAACTCTGATGATGATGATGATTATGATTCCGTTGTTATGATATGATGTAAATTATTATCTAATTTTATGTATTATGCTATATTCTGTAATTTGTTGATGTGATTAATGTGTTATTTTTCAAAGACCAACCTTGCCACCGTGGAGAGTGGGTTTGGTTCGTGTCAGCTACACCTTGACGTTCCTGACCAAATTAAATTAATTTCGTTGGAAATCGACTCCATTTGCACAGTGACGTTATTTTAATTTCTATTTATTCATCGGTTCTCAATTTAAATATCGCCCGCCCACAAAACAACTCCAATTGGATCCAAACCAGAAAATTAGCGATAATTAGTTATACATATTCCAATAAAATTCGTTTCTTTGAAAATGGAGTTTTTTGAATAATAGCTATTCTTAAGGCTTATATAATATTGATAAAACACAAATAAATACAAAACAATTATATTGAATAATAATAAATTATCATCGTCGTATATATCCAAATAAAATAATATATCATTTCAAATTCAAACTAATATGGAATTATAACTCTATATTTAAAAAATTTGGTTAAATGATATTCGAATTGTACATAAATCCTTTTATACTATAATTTATAAAGGAATCCATAGCGACTATTTCAAAATTTTATTTGGACATAACTTACAATATATAAGATGAAATCTCAAATTTTCTCTTCCATTAGAATTTTATATTCTAATAGATTCAAACGTTTCCTGTTTCACAGAATTCCAACTTATAACGGTTTATGTATATTCAATTGAAGCTCAAAACTCAATTTAACGAATTACCATGACGTTACGTTTTCGTTTTAAATAAAATATAAATTTAAATGTTCAATCGTTGTTTAATAATGAATTCTATATTAATATCCAAATATAATATGTTAAACAAGTTTAAATATTCTAATTCAAATGACTGAAAAATCTAGTTCACTACATTTTCCCCCCTTAATAGAATTTCGTCCCCGAAATTACTAAGTAAGAAAAATGCTCTAAACCCAATTATTTTCGAAAATAATTATATTAAAAATATTATAAAAAATGTTATAAGTTTTAAAATAATAATGAAATTTTTTCCAGCATCTCCTCTGCACTGCTCGATCAGAACAACTACAAACGCCACTCCGACCTCACATGATAAAAAGAAAATAAATACAAACGGCTACCCAACTCAGGGGTGTAAAATCAATCGCTCAACCAATAAAATTAAGGTTTACATATTTGTCAGGCAACCAATACTCTAATCATAAAGCAAATCGACGGACAGCTCTTTCTTCTTCCAATCCTACACTTAAATCAATATTACTATAAATAACCATTACAGGGTTAAATCACCTAGTTTTATTTCATAAGTGATTTTATTCTAATTATATTGAAATTTGACTCTTAGTTTTTAATTCATTTAACTATTGATGAATTTAATTAATCTAGCTTCCAATAAACAAACAATCAACAATTAATATAATCAAATAAAATCATTTTCTTTTCAAATTTATTTAACTTATTTTCAATAAAATTTATGATTTCTTTATTTCCATATTAAAATTCTTATTCACAAATTCGTCTTGTTATATTTAAACATTTATAATTCCATTTGAATTCCGTTTAAATATCTCAATAATATGATAAAATTATTTTCTTTTTATAGGAAAATATAGTTTGGGTAGAATATTTCATTTACCCTCTTTACAAAACAATACTGCATTAGTTGCCAGTTCAACTTGAACCGATCAAACAACACAATACATTTGTATATAAAATCAACAAATACGCTCTCTCATATATATAAATTCCAACTCAATCTAGGTTGTTACTACCCCCATCTTTATAGATTTATACCACAGAGCCATGGTTTTACTAAACCATTGCTCTGATACCAACTATAGCATCCCAGGAAGTTCGACACTCGAATTCTAAAACTTATACATCCCGTGTCTAAACTCAAGTACTAAAAACACCAGAAAGCTAAAAGAAAGAAATTAGATAGAGTGGTAAGAAAGAAATAAAGTTAAGAATAGCAGAATAAGAAGAAGAATCTACACAAAATCTGAGACTTATATAGCAGTGGAACAAAATATAATATATAAATAAATCTTTATTGAGAGCTCAAAATAAAACTTACAATCATCAGAGTACATCAACACATCTGGACAGTTATATTAATCTGTCTTCATATACAGTACACAACGGAATAATACTAGATATCAAACATTATAACTTTTTAAACTCGTCTCTTCATAACATCCGATGACCTGAACCTGTAAAGCACGGTGTGACCCGAACATTTCAAATGCCAGGATCGATCTGGTGAACCAGCATGAGAAAACTCACTAAATTTATAGGTATCATCCAACTTGATTTTAAAGTCAAAATCCTTTCGAAAGAAAAGGATAATTGTAAGACCCAATCCACACATAAATACAGACGGTTTTTATCTTATAATAACCCAAAATGTTTTGAAGTCATATCTTTTATGATATTATAATAATGTTTAAGTCAAATAAATAGCAGTCTAGCAGAAATCTTGCATCTCACGCTCTACATACATACTATACAACAAAACCACGGGCACTTATTGGATAATGGGTTCCGACTAAGACAAGTTATGGAACCACCTTCCGATCAGTATACTCTAGAGGGGATACACTGGAGTTCAACAAGAACATCTTGCAACTAGGCCCACACATGACCGACCACTCATTTCTATTGAGTGTATCAAATATATTGTCACCTTATGGTTGCTAGCAACATAACCGTTCCCGGGATATTGAGAAGAGAAAAGAAGAACAATAATGAAATTTCTCTAGATGGTGACAATACACCCTAATTGGAAGCGACCCACTTAGCCTTGCTGCCTGCCCGATTTTTGTCATTTCCCGATTGATGAGGCTTGAGGTTATGATTAACTTTTTGGAACATATGGCGCCATTCACTTTGAACACCACATCGTCATATTCCCAAGATATCACTAATTAACGTCCACAAAGATACCTTGGATGTTAAGCCAAGAGAAGTTGTCTTTTCCGCCACCAAACAGAAATACATTTGAAGAAATCAATGTATGTGACTCCTTTGGAAGTACTCTGTCGGACATCCGTCCATACAAGTTGTCCTAGGACTGGACAAACCGAAGACACCCTCCTGCCACATCTTAGGAATCACCCTATAGATCAGTAGCGAGTAGTCCTTGCAATCCGTAGATTTCTGTCATGATAGAATCATTATCAAAATATCTTTAGGGATAAGCCAGAGAAATTAAACAATAGTTCCCCCTCTCATGAAGATTCACGGTCTTCAATTGCTCCATCTCGATTGACATCAGATATCTTCTATGTTCACGTATTCATTGGTCCGAATGGTTTTTGAATATAAAATCGATCCCGGTCTTTCTGTACCAACAATGAATTAGGCATGATTTTGATAGTTGGTTATTTAACTATCAAAATAAACATCTAGAAAAATAAAATAAATCCATTGGTATAGTACACAGTGCCACTTGGCTTTTTTATTTCTCTATTATTTAAATCAAAATCTTTAAATCTATTCAACTATCAAGTACAAGCCTTCATTCTGAAATAGAACCTTTTATAAACTTCTAATAAGTTTATTCTAAAACCCATTCCATTTATATTTCGATAAACCTCATCTCCTATTTAATATAGAGAATTTAGATCGCATCCTTATAACTTAACTCGCGTTGCAACTATAATTCAAACTTGGGTTTTCAGTTTTGATTTCCATTCCAAACCTTCATCAGTCCCGAACCATAAATCAGTAAGAAAATAATTCCCTAAGTATCAACCCCGAAGGCCAAAACCAACATCAGAACCATACTTAGTAAATCATTTAACTCAACCGATCTCTAGTTAGGTTTTAATTCTTAAAATTCATATCTTGGGTTTTTATTCCATTCACATGCCATATTATAGTTTATAACTTTAATAATTCATTCAATAGTTGAAATCATTTACATCTCATTTAATAAAACTTTGTTTCCAATAACTTCATAAATTCTTGGATCTATAAATTCCAATTTGATGGACCAATAAGACTTCAATTTAAACTTTCATTTAAACTTAACTTATATTATTAATAATACAAAATTGCTTGAAAATATCATTTAACTATAAATAGCCTTACAGTTTCATAACCCTTTATTAATACAATTTAAACCCCAAGATTACAACCTTCATTATTATTAAATAAATAATAATCAATTACCAAAATTTATTAAAAATAAAATGATTAACTTCGCCATTAACTATTTCCATTAAATTAATAAATTAATTTAATAATCAATTTTGGTTAAAGCAGTTGACTTAGTTAACTCTAAATACGATTAACTCATTAATCCATCCTAGATTTTCTTTCCATTTAAATTAATTAATATTATAATTTAAATAATCACATTTACGATGATGATTATTAAGTAAATAATAATAGATTTCAATATAATCCCATTTTAATTGTTTCTAAAAAACAATTAACCTCGTTTATTACTCGATACGTTGATTTCTACTCATTTGCTTCCAAAACTTATTAACACTAGAATTTCCATTATAAGAACCATTTAATAATTACTTATAACTCAAATAAATAAATAAATAATAAATATTTATTTTCTTTTTATAAACTTCCATTCAAAATGATATATTTTGAATTCTATCTTCGGTTATAAAATAAATATTAAAACTTCATTGACTATTGATTTACCTGACGAAAAATCAATCCTTTATAAGACAATATATTTAGAACATCTACTTCTAAATTTCTCAACCAATATTGCCCATTGGTTAATAACAAAACAAATGTTGAATTTGGGTTCAACAATCAATAATCCAATCATAATAGTTAAACAGTTCATATAATGATCATATGAAAATAAACAATAAATTTGAGGAATCCAGTTGGATCCCTTCAACATTTTTTCTCTGCATCTAAATTGGTTACCTCAAATAAAAAAATCCATTTCGTATGATAATTTAAAATAAACATGAATGATTATTTCAACCGATAACGGTCGACTAATAACAACAATTTAAGCATCCAATTTAATTCAAATACGTTTATATTATTATAAACCTAACCAACAAGGTCAGTTTTCTCGATTGGAAACAATCATTAAAAATAACATTTGGTTTTGATTAAATTAAACGAACATTTAATTCAAATCGGTTATATAAAAATATTTAGTATATATTCAAACAATCAGTAATTCATCCAAGAATTAACAAACATAACAAACAAACGTTAAACCTGACTTATAATAATTATAAGTGGGACAACTGAGTGAGTTTAACCCACCTTGGTTTTTTTCCGTCGGTTAAACGAATATTTTTAACTAAATTAAACAGCCATTTAATTTAGTTAAAAATTACGATTGCTCCCAATCTTGACCAAACAAGCTCCATCTCGTTGGCTCCGTCGATATGGCCCTAACGTGACCAACGGTTCTCGATTTTAATCATGTACGATTAAGATATGATACAAGTATGATTATAAAATAATCAAATTAATTCATAATTAAATTTTATATTATAATGGGCCTACCCAAACAATTTAGCCCAAGCCCATTTTTTGTTTAAAAACCCACGAATCCCCTTACCTTTTCCACGTTCTTTCCCCACCATATGTAACTTCCACTTTGATTCTTTGTAATCGAATTCCCCATACTTTTCCCTTTACCGCACACATATAGCGTAATTTTTTTTCTTTCTATAATTGGCCCAAAGCCCTGTGCCCCTATACCCGAAATGAACAGTTACTTTCTTCTTGTCGAAAATAAAACTCCCCAATCACATATATTTTGATACTTTCCCAGTCTCCCCTCACAAATCCTCTAACATATGCTACTGCTCGCCCCACCGTCTGACACCTCCGTCAGCTTTCCACCGGAGATCACCACCAGCTCCAACCTCGAACCACCCAGTCAAAGAAAAAACGCAGCCATCCCCTTCTTAAAATCCGAACAGCTGCTGCCCCGACTATTCGATCACCGTCACCTCCTCATAATACGAATGGCTCGGTTATACGTATTCAAATAAAATCCATTTCTTCGAAAACATAAATAGTTTAAAAAATAGTTATTCTTAAGGCTTGTATAATATCGACAAAATATAAATAAATACCAAAAAAATTATATTAAATAATAATAAATTATTATCATCATATATATCCAAATAAAATAATGTATCATTTCAAATCTAACCAATATGGAATTATAACTCAATATTAATAACTTTGGGTTAAACGATAGTCGAATTATACAGGAATCCTTTTATAATATATTAAATAAACGTTATAATTTATAAACGAATCCACAACGACTATTTTAAAATTTGATTTGGACATAACTTACAATATATAAGTTAAAATCTCAATTTTTCTCTTCCATTTGAAAAGTATAATCTAATAGATTCAAACGTTTCTTGTTTCATATAATTCCAACTTATAACGGATTTTGTATATTCAGTTGAAGTTCAAAACTCAATTTAACATACTATCATGACATTACAAATTTATTTTAAATTAAATATAAATTTAAACATTCAACAGTTGTTTAATAATGAATTCTATATTAAAATCCATTAATATCCAATATAATATTTAAAACAAGTTTAAATATTTGAATTCAATTGACTGAAAAATCTGGGTTGTTACAAGTGGCTACTTCTTCTAATAGTTTCTTTTCTTCTAACTGTTGCTTGTGTGTCCTCACATTCCCATATCACTTTTCATAAGGTTGGTGAATAACATTGGCAGCTGAGGTGTAGTAATCGTTGATCAAGTAGGAAATCAGAACGAAGTATCCTCACTTTTGGAAAATCATAACTAAGCACAAGAAGCGATCAAGTTCTGCATAGTAAAAACATTTTCGACTCAGAGGATGAAATTATGAACCAATCGGTATTGACATGCGTGATCCCGTATTCCATGATTTCGACAGTGGTCGATCAGAAAGATCATTAAATTGTGGCGATTTCACTACCCATTCATAGATGAATAAAACATGAAAAATAAATAATCGGCATAAACATATGAAACGTTTGTAATTGCCAACTTCTATTTCCTTACCATGCAGACAACTGATTATCTGACACAATTTCTACAGTTTGGTTTATCAATTGAGTTGCTTTCAAATTAGGTGATCGAATTCATTTTCTCTCTCTTTATAGATCAACGCGTAGATTTGTTGTGCTACCTACGACCAATAACATCCGAAACCAAACTTCCATTCGATTGTTGTACCAATTCAATGATTTAAAGAAAGGAAAGAACAAGCTGATGGAGAGAGTAAAGAATAGGAAGCATGATTAGGTTTAAAGATTAAGCAAATGAGATGATTTCTTTAAGTTACCGTGAAAACTAATATGCACGCTGTTGGAGAAATAAACAAGATACGAGCCAAAAATTTAACTTTGGAGCCAAATATTTAGGCTGGAACCAAAATGAAAGTTTTAGATATGTGTGGCAGCCCTTATCCCCTCCCTTTGACGTCAGGGACCTGTATAAAGCACTAGAGATGGAATCCACCTTTTTGCCGAACTTAAAAGAATGGGAAAAATAACGCTTTAACGTCATACTGTAAAATGGTAACGTTTACTGATGACCACGCGATTTTTTGTTCGTAGTTAACAATATTTACATGAAAATTGTTAACATAATAGTAATAAATAATCAATATAATTTGTTATTTAGATTATTACCTTTTAAAAATTTAATATAAATATGAGCTACAATAATTAACTAATATAATTTTAACGTTAAATAATAATTAATACAATAGTATTATATAATATTATTTGTTTTCATTAATTATTATTTCTTAATTATTTTTTATTAATTATTATTCTTAATTATTTAATATTAATTATTACTATTAGATAATCAATATTATTTATTATTTCATAATTATTATTTATCATTTTTTACATATTAATATTAAATGTAATAAGTATCTGTTACAACTGGACAAAAAAACAGTTGTAATAGACATCTATTACAACTTGCAAAGTAAAAAAGCTGTTAATAACTAATCTATTATAACTTCCTGAATAAAACAGTTGTAAAAAAACCTCTATTACAACTGAATTTTGTGAAAGTTGTAAAACTGCAGTTGTAATAGTGACTTTTTGTTGTAGTGACTTTTTGTTGTAGTGACTTTATATTAAAAATATATTTTCACTTAAGTATTGATTGCTAATCAATAGATCATATTTTCAATATTCGTTTCAACCAACTGAATATTATTAGCATATACAGACAAAAATAAATTTTGTTACTATAACAAATGAGTTTAATTTATTCTAACACACGTAGACTTCCTATTGGACCACAATTTTGTATTACCCATCATGTATGGTTATACAGATTAGGCTCTCGAACTCATATTTTATAATTCTAGGTTTAAAAAATTACACAATATGTTATAATCTGCTTACCCCAGGTACCTAAAAACCCCGGCGGTTACTTCCTTAATGAAATTGCATCCTCACAATATTTACTTTGGCTAATATCTTTACATTCTCAAATTCAAACAACATACTTTAAATTTATTCCCTTAGGAAAATTTAATTGAAGTATCCAAACACATCGTGTTTAAAACTTTTCTAATTTTCCTTGATTTATAATGATTGCAACACTAAAAAATTTAGACTTTAATCACTTTGATGTAAAAAGGATTTGACTTTTCATTCCAAATTATACACACATAAGCTTTAATTTATTACGACTATCTTCCACATAGCATATATTGAAACACACCTCCGTCATTTTCAATTTCCAATCATAATCGATGCTGCCTTGCTATCGTATTTTCCTAATTTCCAAACAATGGATGCTGCTTTTATTAAAGTATCAGACATCCTCGCCATTTACAGTTTATATCACCAACTTGATGGTTGCAACCGCCTTTTAAACCCAAGTAGGAGAGTGTACATTTCAAACATATTACTCATGTTCGATATAGTTTCCTATTTACAACGGCTTTTCATACATAAAATTTTATATTTATTGACTTGGGTTTTGATCAAAATGTACATTTTCCCTTAACCACTTTTTATTTTGCTTCAAATAATACTAAGCCACCAAATCATAGCGATTTTCCACATTATTTGGTTATAGCGTTGACACTATATCGCTATTGCCTCAACAACTTTTCTATACTCCCGTATCATATAATGGTTTGGCATTCTCACCTAAATGTTTTACGCTATTCTTTCATATAATTTTATTTTATCATACAAAGTATTATGTCTAATTGTCTCCTATAAGTGTCGATCAAATTCTCATTGATAAGTTGATCAGTCGTATCCATCAGAACCCTTAAAATACCTAACAGATAACTCAATATAAAAGATAATAATATATTTTTAGTTCACACATGGTTGTCTCTATTCATTACTATCACAATCACTCTTGATTTATTTCAAATAAAAACAACCCAATACCACGTTTCACTATATATTCACGTGATTTATATTCACAAGTCAAATAACTTAAACAAACATTTAGTCATCAATGTTTACCATCCCTCAATCCTGCTATAGATTTTTATCATAGTTAGCACAGCCAAAATAGTTCACTCGTTTTTGTTGCGCAACTCTAAATGATTTCAATTTAGCACTCTTTTACTCCTATACGAATTTCACTTATTTTAACTTGGATTTAATCCATTTATCCATCCCAACTTATTTTATTTAATTAATTATCAACTAGATACAAGAGGATGGGAATTGGGTTTTAAGTTTCACCAAAAAATTTAAATCCAAGATTTTAGCATCGAAAGTATTCAAGATAATGGAATTTCCACAATGTAAACCATATATATTGGGATATAATTCATGGAATACTACGGAACAGAGCACATTCTAGACGTATTCCTAAGGCTAATGTTTACACACAACTTAACTGATAAGGAACACGGGATATGCAAAACAATGAAAGTGATAAAAGTAGACACGAATATTATTCTTGCATGTTGTAATACATGTACTATCCTGGTTCTGTTTTGTGTCTATCGTATTTTGTGCTGAATTTCTGTCTAATATCAAAATGTGATCCTCCGCCCTGAGACTCACCCTAATAAAGAGCATTACTGAGTAATACTGCATATTAGAGTGGAGAATAGGGCTAGTTAGGAGCAACCATCTGTAATCTTTTATTGGACATTATGCAGTTAAAGCGCTCAACGGATCCAATGCAGCAGAGGTACAAAAAATTATAGCGGATGAGTCTAAAATAGCATATAAAACTTATTATTAATGTTTTTACAAATATATAAGTGGAAAACTAACACTCAATTAAATTATAATTGGTATGTTCTTAATTTTAAATGAAAGCATGTGCAAATATTTGTAGATGAATGTGAACTTTTACTTAGTTTGGTTAAATTTAATAGAATATTATAGTATTTTCTATTCTAAAAAATATATGTCAAAAAATTCAATCAAAATACTTGTGACACCCCGTGTTTTCTGTTAATAGTAAACTAACGAATTTAGAAATAATTAATTTTAAATGTGAGAATCAAGGGAAACGGGTTACGCCATTGTGTTCGTCTCAGAATTCTGGTTGAGATAGAGTCCGAGTTTGCGTAAATTGGACTTCGTATGAAGAAGTTATGGCTGTCGGAAGTTTCCAGAAATTCAAATTTAAATTCAAAAACGAATTTAGACTCAAAACTAGGCAGGGCGGGAAATTTCCCACCCAAGGCTAGGTCGACCAGGGGGCTGACCTTAGTGTCGACCTACCCTATAGGTCGACCTGGGGGTCAACCTACCCCCCCCCCCCCGGGGCAGATTTGAATTGAACCCAATTCTGAGCTGCTGCTGAGTCATTAGGGATGAGTTGTCTTTTTGGATGGTTTAGGTTGGTTCTAGATTGATCAGATGGCCTAAAATTAATCCTAATATCTATATAAACACATGTAGACTCAAACCATAAAACCAAATAAAAATTATAACCATGGCCGTCATGCTATCACCTTGCAACCTAGAGTAGCCGCCACCAACTAGGGGCAAAGAAAAGCTAATCAACTCAATTTAACTCCAGTCTATAACTTCAAAAACAACAAATTGTCTACTTCAAAGGCAAGCTGAATCAATTTCAGAACACAGATCCCAGAACTCAAGACCTTCTTTGAGTTGTGAGTTCAACTTCTTTAATAAGATAATTAACAAGTAAATTAGGTTGAGTTATAATTTGGGTTATATGGCTATGTATGTGAAACATTGGAAAAATGTGATATTTTGTGAATATATGCTAGTTGTTCATAATGACAGTTTTTGTTATGGATTCCTTTGAATATTCCCAATCACCTATGTTCAACTTGATTCATGTTTGACATCATTTTATATGCAAGTTTGGGTGTAGATTATATGCTAGTTTCTATGTGAATTGTACACAAGTTTACATGTGAACCAAGTAAAATGACTATATGCAAGTTTAGGTAGAAATTGGATTCACGTATATGCAAGTTTACACCTTTAGGTTTAGATCTATGACGTACATAGTTTTATGCAAGTTAGTGACTATGGCCTATGCAAGTTTGGGTGAAAACTATATTCATATATGCAAGTTTGGGTGAAAACTACATTCATATATGCAAGTTTGGGTGTAGATTATGGACATAAGTATATTTGGAATTTATTTACAAATTTGAATAGGGATATTAATCCACTTTGGGGTTAAATAAAGATATGTAATAATAAACTGTCTAAGACATGAGGTAAGACTCTTTTGTGGTGTAAGACTGCACGGACCCGCCCGGCAAATCCAGCAGCCACAAATGCCAGTCTAATGTGAGAGGTCAAAGGCATGAATTAAATGCGTAACAGTTGTAAAGACATGAGGTTTGGCTCGTTTGTGGTATAAGACTGTCCGGACCCGCCCGGCAAATCCAGCAGCCACAAATGCCAGTCTAATGTGGGATGTCTTTGCAAGTTACGGTTTTAATAAATTAAGAATTACTTAACCAGATAAACTTGTGGTGGGACATGGGGAGTTAAGTGGGAGCCTTGGGTGGCATGTGAAATTAAGAGGGTGCCTTAAGTGGCATTTGAAATACGATTAGATGCACTTAACCAATATTGAAACATGTAAGAAGACATAAATAAGAATGGGGTTAAGTGGGGAAAACCTTAGAGGGGACCAAGCATAGGTGGAAAGCTTGTGTCATACATGGGGGCCCTTTTCAAACAAGTAACCCATTAAGTATCTTTGTGGGCTCGACCCAAGTCGAGGATGGGACACGCGTACTGGGTTTGATTGTAAGAGGTCAAAACGGGTTAGTGGTGGCAATGCAAGTCCAACGGGGTCATGTGTGAAACGACCCAGACTTCCCAGTAAAGGAAAGGACGGATTGCTTTGAGAACAACACACAACAAAACAAAAACTGAAGAGCATTTTATTGCTGATTACAACAATTACATCAGAGTAAAAGAATATAATAGAGTATGAACACTCATTTCAAAATAAAGATATAATAATATCAGGGTTTTAAATTACATTTAAGTAGCAGCGTAAAAATAATACAAATGTACAACTGGAAGAAATACACGGATACAGAGCTTTCCGAATACTGCTTCAGCTGTAAGCCAGGATCCTGTAAATATATCTGCAAAAAGCTACTCGACTGCCCGTGTGGAAAATATGGGCACCCGAGTTTTCCAGTGAAACAAACTACGGGTCAGTCATGGGACTGGTATGAGAAATCTTACATATCCTATTTAATAATAAGGCTAATCACAGGACCACGCCGCTAACGCGGAACGGGTTTACTCCATTGGATTGCCAGTGCATAAAACAGGGTAAATCGTCAAACCACGCAATGCTTTTTAGGAAAATGAAACCATTATAAGACCCAAGTCCCATCACACAATGCAACGCAAACCGGAGGACATGGTTTTACCTTATAATGGTCAAAAGATGCTTGATACGATAAAACGGATTTAATATTAGTGTGTATTTCTATGAGTATATATATTTCAAAAACAATTTCAATCATAATGTATTAATCATAGATGACATAGTACCCCATCCTACTATGTCGCCGTACTAGTTCTACAATAAAAACCGCAAGGTCGTATTGAAAGTTGGATTTCCATCATGAGTCGAGGCTAGGGGCAAGCTCCTCTCCGTTTCGAGACACTCTAGCAAATGCCTCAGGATCCCCCGCAGTGAACCCTTGGATCTTCAGGGCCGGTCCCCGAATATCGGCAGTGGATTGGTTATGCCTGAACACACATTCCCCGGTTCCTTTGAACCTATAATAGGACCACTATCGGCCTATAAAAATCCGAGGCGCCTCAAAATCCATCATTCACATAAGTAAAATGTCAGGCCGTGTTAAAGCACTGACACTACCACTAGCTAGAAAGAAACGCGTGCAATCCCTGTAGTCCATATCCCGTTTTTGACTCATACCGGGGTGTGAGGCTCGCGAAGTCACGATATATAGAAATCTATGCCGTAATAGGCTATGCTTTGATCAACCCACAAGGCCCTGCTTTTCAACAAAAGCCTTGATTGTTTGCATCTTGGCGTGCCACATTGACAATTCATGCCATGCGATCAATCACTATTAATATATACCAGGGTGTTAAGTAGAGAATAAATCCTCCACCACCAAACAGACATACATTAACAGAAATCGATTTAATTCACATGGAATGAAATCCAATGTCAGATACGCATCCATTTACTAGCTTATGCTCTGGGTTTGAGAGAAAACCAAATTCGAACAATTAACAATAGTCCGGACGGCCACCACTGAAGCCCCTTCAAGGTAGCTACTCCCATCAGGGTCTCTGTAGCAACACATCCATTCCATGTGAAGATCATCAGTCTTCAACCACCGTCTTCATCTTCGACTCTTCATCGTCGTAGTAATTATTCGGAATGGGTTAAACCGGGTCTTCCTGAATAACTCACGTATTTTTATAATTTAAAATCAAGTATTCTAAAACACATCCAACGTCTCATTCCAATTCAGAATATTCTTTTAAATAAAATATTCAAATTATTCTATCAAAGATAAACTCTTGAAATTATTCTTAAATTTTAAAGATTTATTAAACCCCCAATTTGGTTTTTAAAACAAAAATCATTATTCAATGATTATTTAAATTTAAGAAATTTATCTTATCTTTAACTGGGTTAAAGAACTAATGTCATTTAAGACATTGTTCACGGTAAACCCAAAATCATCTTCCATAAAATATGGAATCTTTCCAGAAATCAAATCAATATATAATCGTTATAAATTTCTGTATCCGACCAATAATATAAATGAAATAACGGCAAAGCCTCTTAAATTCCATATGTAGTATCGGTCTTCTTTTACAGAAGCTTATCCTGGTTATTATCAACTCGAATTCCATTCAATTCCAATTTAATATATTAAATTGAAAACTTCACTTTTGGAACATTTCCATTTAAATCTTGATAAAAGATTTAAAAATTCCAAATCATACTTATGCTGTCAGTTGGGTTAAAGAACAAATGTCGCTTAAAAACACAGTTCACAATAAACCTGACTCACACTTCTTTCTTATTTCAATTACTAAATGAAAACTTTAATAATCTAAATTAAAAGATTATTCTTTTCATATAGGGTTAAGAATAGTGTTATTTAAGACGCTATTCATGACAACCCAAAATCTAATTTACTTAATTTAACTTCAATTAAATCTTAACAAATTGGAAAACTCATTAAATCTAAATTTTATGATTTATTCTAATTTATAACTAGTTTATTTCAATAAAAATATATTTTCTCAAAATATATTCTTTTTCTAAAATATTCTTTTCATATTTATATTTTCTACAATATTCTTTTCCTAGAATATTCTTTATTGGAATGTGACTCAACCAACAACCATATATTTTGTATGGAATCGACAATCATGATAAATAATTATCAAACATCCAAATGATGACCAAAGTGGAATCTATAACTGTGTGAGCATAAGAGTAAAGAACTGACGCTCATCACAGACTGTCAATCCATCGATTGACAGATAATTTAACATTGGGATTAGTGTGTATCCAATATCATCCCAATACCCGTGTGGGGTTTTATCCATCAAGCAATTAATAATTCATTTGTGCACTTGGGCGATGTGTGAAAATTATCGTCCCAATCACATAAACAAATCGGGTAACTTGTAAATGGATGTGTAATATTCAATTTTGAACACACCACATTTATCTTTAGTATATCAAATACTTCTATACAACAACCATATATTTCAAACCATCTCTAACATCATATTCAAATGATTAATTCTTCTCAATGAAACTATTTTACATTGAAAATGTATTTTCTAATGTTCACTCTTGTTATTGAAATCAAATGGCCATAAAGCCATGATTTCAATTCTACTTATTTTATTTCAACTTTTATTACATTGAAAAATGTAGTGTTCTATTCAATCTTACATTGAAAAATGTAGTGTTTCATTCAATCTTTTATTATATTGAAAAATGTAATTCTCTTTTTTTTTCATTCTTTAATTACATAGAAAAATGTAATTTTAAAATCTATTCTATTTATTCTATTCTTTTTATTGTCTCTCTATTTTAACAATAAAAATGTGACATTTACATATATTCTTTTTCTTGCATAAATAATGGCCATAAAAATGTAACTTTAAAATCTATGCTTTTATCTACATCTAAAATGTAAAAATATGACTTTAATTCTGATCTTTTATGGAAAAATAAAATAAGAAGGAAAATGTCACCTTTTATTTTAATTTACATTTTCGAAACAAAAATGTCCTTCTTATTCTAAATTACATAAAAATGTAATTCTTTAACTTTATTCTTTAATTACATAGAAAATGTAATTTCTATTTAATCTTTTATTTACATTGAAAAATGTAATTCTCTTTAATTCCTTTTTATATAAACAAAAATGTTCATTTCTAACTCATTCTTCTTAATGTATAAAAATATATATTCTTAACTCATTCCTTTAAAATGTAGACAAATATACATTTTTTATTCATTTCAAAAGTAACAGATTTTAATCCGATAAACATTTATAACAAAAATGTTATTATATGTTTAGTGTAACATTTCATACCAAAAATGTTATTTTGTCCTTAATTGTAAAAAAAACTGTAAATTTTGTTTATAAACTTTTAATGCAAACCAAAATGTGAATTCTGTTTATAAGCTTTTAATGCAGGCAAAAATGTAAATTTCGATGTGACTACAAATTATATATTAACATGACAAATAAAATTAATGTTTTTATTTGTTTACAATTCTATTTTAACATGTAACATAAAAGTAATGTTTTTATGTAAACAAGTCTATACACTATCATGACAAATAAAAATAATGTTTTTATTAGTTTATTATTCTGTTTTTAACATAAATGACACTTTTATATTTGACGTTTCTAATTCAACAAAAATAACATTATTGTTTTGTCAATTCTAATTTAACAATAGTAACAAATTTAGATGTAAATTCTAAATTTTGACAAAAGTGACAACTTTATATGTAAATTCTAATTCTGTCAAAAGTGGACATTTTTGTCTCATTCTCCTTTACTGGTGAAAATAAATGGTTTGTTTACATTCATCAAAAGAAATGAATGTTCTCAATTTATTCTTTAAAAGTAACAAAAATGAATGTTTTTGTTTTATTCTTATGAAATGAACAAAAAGAATGTTTTATTTTAAAGCAACATTTTATCAAAAATGTGATTTTATTTCCAATGCATCATTTTTAACAAAAATGAACTTTTATTTCTTATGCAACATTTTATAAAATAAAAATGTTACTTTTTTGCGCTAACATTATATTTAATAAAAATGATCTTTTCTCTTCTAATGCTAACACCTTATAGAATAAAATGATGATTTTATAATGTTACATCTTATAGAATAAAATGATTATTTTATAATGTTACATCTTATAGAATAAAATGATGATTTTATGATGTTACATCTCATGTACTAGGAATGTTACTTTTCTTTCTATATGCTAACCATTTATAAAATAAAATGTTCTTTTATATACCGACATAGAAATGAGATTTTATTATGTAAACATTTTATACATAAAAATGTTTCTTTTCTAATGTTAACATTTATAAATAAAAATGTTAATTTTCTATTCTAATAATTTATATGACAAAGGAATGAATATTTTGTTTCGCTAAACAATTTCTAATCCAAATATGTCACTTCTTTCTAATGCACATTTTATACCAAAAATGTTAATTTTACACTAACATGACAATTATAACTAAAGTGACATTGTATAACTAAAATGATACTTAACATGACACATTTTATTATAACTAAAATGACAGTTATAACTAAAATGACAATGTTATATTAAAATAACATTATCTAACTAAAATGTCTATTTTTAATATAACTTAACATTATCTAACCAAATGTAGATTTTATATGTATTTTGATATCCTTACAAAATATAATTCGACGAACCAACATCAACACAGTACATCAATCAAACTAAATTTTATGCAGCACATACATTACAATCGATTTTTCAATAAACATATGCATAACACCCCATGAATTTTATAGAACATGAACATAAATTTCACAAAATAAATAAATAATTTTAAATAAAAAAACATAGAAATCTCACATTTGAATTTTGGATGAAAATCAACTGTCCCTGTTTCAGCTGCGGTCTGCGCCATCGCGAAGATCTCGGAAAGACGAGTCCAGCGCAACAAACGGTTCGCAAAACGGACCTCGTATGAACAAGTTATCGATTTTTAAAGATTGGAAAAATATATATTAAATAAATAAATAATATTAGCTTCTTCCCTGTCGTTACCTGTTACCACCGAAACCGAACCCATCGTTCATCGTTTGCCCTTCTGCACGCACCTCCCTGCACCGCACCGGACCACGATCAAACACCGCCAACTCGAAGCTCATGCCACCACGTGCTCGCTCCACCAACCACCAGAAGCTTGGCCTCCCCAATCACCACGAAATCGAACCTAAACCGCCGGCCTTTAGGCTGAGAATTCGCGAAATCCGTGAATCAAAACCCGATCTTAACCGTATGGATGGAAAGGTCTCTCTAAGAGCTTCGATTTGGTATATCATATGTCGATTTTCGTTGAATGGATCAAAAGACATTAGCATTTCAATTTCGGATGATTTCAGCCTTCGAAAATAGAGCGGCGGCTGCCATGAATTAGGGTTTCGGATTTAATATTAATTTATTATTTAATCTCGAAAAATGTGCTTAAAAGGTGGATTTTCGGACTTTCTTCGATTTGGGCCTGCTTACTGTCGTTCTTAAGGTTTTGACACCTTCTGAGCGCAATGGGATAGGTCTCGGGACCCAATTCCGAAATTTGTATATATTTTATTTAAAATTCCATTAAAAATTAATTAATTAAATATTGAGCGTACATTTAAATATGCCGGGGCCACATACGACATCTAAAAATTACAGAAAAATTATTTTTGGCTTTCTTATGACGATACGGTTCTAAAAAGACTAATTTCGTCGAATTCTGAGACTGTTTGAAAAATGGCCATTTTCTAGTCGAATAACTTTGATTGTAATTGACAAAACACGTTTTCCTTTGCCACGCTCACATATTAATTCGAAAAATTATGAAAATTGAAACTTAGCAATAATTTGATATTCCGGTTCCAACAAAAGTGGTTTCGTCGAAAACCGAGGTCGTTCGAAAAATGGCTATTTTCAAGGCCAATATATTTAATATTAAAAATACATTTTTAAACAAATAAATTCCGAAACTCAAAATATATAAGTGTTTACTGTTTTTCAATGCAGAAACGTCATTCTGAACTCAATGGAAGTGATTTCGAGTCGAAATTCCTTCATATGTGAAAAGTAGCCTTTTGGGCCCTATATAGTATATATATAAATTCTACACCGACCTTTCTAAATGTTGAAATGGCCATAACTTTTGATTTCCGCTATGAAATTTCAATTTTTCAGATTCGTTAGAAAGATATTATTAAACAGATTTAAATATTTCTTGTTTCGCTCAATTCTGATTTATTATGAATCCAGTATATTCAGTCAAAGTTCAAATTCAAAATTTCAAACTACAGCGCTGTTTTAAACTCCTTTTATAATTAAATTGAATTTATTCATTCTAAAATAAATTTTTAGTCGTTCCTATTTAAAATAAATTATTTTAAATATTAAAGTCCATTAAAATTTCTAAAATAAAAATTTTAAATTGGCCCAAAATTCCGGGTCGTTACAATCACCCCCACTTAAAAATTTTTCGTCCTCAAAAGGAACATAGCTAAGAGTTGATTAATTTAACCAACTCAACTAGATTTTATTTATTGGTTTCAATTAATTATCATTCTAATTTTAATTAGTGAAACTACTTATCAAACATCACAACCAACAATCAATTAGGTGATTAATTTTTCCAAATATATAATCTTTATATAGTCAAAAATCATATTTTTAGTGCAAATCATAGCAATGTGTACTAAGTGTTGGTTCTCATACCAGTCAATGGAAATATATAGAAATCCCACCTTCGAGACTCGGACATAAATACTGGTGATGGTCGACCTATCACCAGAATTACCTCCGGGCGACTAGAGTGTGATTCTATATCTATCCAGTATATTAAAACTTCGAATATCCGTTAATTACTCGTATATTCGAAATCTTTATATACTCGATTGTCCACGTTAAAGTATAATATACTAAAATATGTATATTAGGATAAAATTTTCAAAACTAAATTTGTTTTCATTTTTATTTTAAAGAAAATAATACTCTTCATGCTCATTCTAGGATACGGCTGATCCCATCTCTAACGAGTTATTCTCATTGGATATTACTAATCCAATCTCTGATGAATTCTTTCGTTTGGTTCAAATGTGTCTTATTCTCGAGCTCTGTAAACCAAAGATCTGATACCAAATGAAACGACCCAGACTTCCCAGTAAAGGAAAGGCCGGATTGCTTTGAGAACAACACACAACAGAACACAAACTGAAGAACATTTTATTGCTGATTATAACAATTACATCAGAGTACAAGAATATAATAGAGTATGAACACTCATTTCAAAATAAAGATACAATAATATCAGGGTTTTAAATTACATTTAAGTAGCAGCGGAAAAATAATACAAATGTACAACTGGAAGAAATACACGGATACAGAGCTTTCCGAATACTGCTTCAGCTGTAAGCCAGGATCCTGTAAATATATCTGCAAAAAGCTACTCGACTGCCCGTGTGGAAAATATGGGCACCCGAGTTTGCCAGTGAAACAAACTACAGGTCAGTCATGGGACTGGTATGAGAAATCTTACATATCCTATTTAATAATAAGGCTAATCACAGGACCACGCCGCTAACGCGGAACGAGTTTACTGCATTGGATTGCCAGTGCATAAAAGAGGGTAAATCGTCAAACCACGCAATGCTTTTTAGGAAAATGAAACCATTATAAGACCCAAGTCCCATCACACAATGCAACGCAAACCGAAGGATAAGGTTTTACCTTATAATGGTCTAAAGATGCTTGATACGATAAAACGGATTTAATATTAGTGTGTATTTCTATGAGTATATATATTTCAAAAACAATTTCAATCATAACGTATTAATCATAGATGGCATAGTACCCCATCCTACTATGTCGCCGTACTAGTTCTACAATCAAAACCGCAAGGTCGTATTGAAAGTTGGATTTCCATCATGAGTCGAGGCTAGGGGCAAGCTCCTCTTCGATTGGAGACACTCTAGCAAATGCCTCAGGATTCCCCGCAGTGAACCCTTGGATCTTCAGGGATGGTCCCCGCCTATCGGCAGTGGATTGGTTATGCTTGAACACACGTTTCCCGGTTCCTTTGAACCTATAATATGACCACTATCGGCCTATATAAATCCGAGGCGCCTCAAAATCCATCATCCACATAAGTAAAATGTCAGGCCGTGTTAAAGCACTGACACTACCACTAGCTAGAAAGAAACGTGTGCATTCCCTGCAGTCCATATCCCGTTTTTGACTCATACCGGGGTGTGAGGCTCGCGAAGTCACGATATACACAAAGCTATGTCGTAATAGGCTATGCTTTGATCATCCCACAAGGCCCTGCTTTTCAATAAAAGCCTTGATCATTTGCATCTTGGCGTGCCGCATTGACAATTCACGCCATGCGATCAATCACTATTAATATATACCAGGGTGTTAAGTAGAGAATAAATCCTCCACCACCAAACAGACATACATTAACAGAAATCGATTTAATTCACATGGAATGAAATCCAATGTCAGATACGCATCCATTTACTAGCTTATGCTCTGGGTCTGAGCGAAAACCAAATCCGAACAATCAACAATAGTCCGGACGGCCACCACTGAAGCCCCTTCAAGGTAGCTACTCCCATCAGGGTCTTTGTAGCAACACATCCATTCCATGTGAAGATCGTCGGTCTTCAACCACCATCTTCATCTTCGACTCTTCATCGTCGTAGTAATTATTCGGAATGGGTTAAACCCGGTCTTCCCGAATAACTCACGTATTTTTATAATTTAAAATCAAGTATTCTAAAACACATCCAACGTCTCATTCCAATTCAGAATATTCTTTTAAATAAAATATTCAAATTATTCTATCAAAGATAAACTCTTGAAATTATTCTTAAATTTTAAAGATTTATTAAACCCCCAATTTGGTTTTTAAAACAAAAATCATTATTCAATGATTATTTAGATTTAAGAAATTTATCTTATCTTTAACTGGGTTAAAGAACTAATGTCATTTAAGACATTGTTCACGGTAAACCAAAAATCATCTTCCATAAAATATGGAATCTTTCCAGAAATCAAATAATCGTTATAAATTTCTGTATCCGACCAATAATATAAATGGAATAACGGCAAAGCCTCTTAAATTCCATATGTAGTATCGGTCTTCTTTTACAGAAGCTTATCCTGGTTATTATCAACTCGAATTCCATTCAATTCCAATTTAATATATTAAATTGAAAACTTTACTTTTGGAACATTTCCATTTAAATCTTGATAAAAGATTTAAAAATTCCAAATCATACTTCTGCTGTCAGTTGGGTTAAAGAACAAATGTCGCTTAGAAACACAGTTCACAATAAACCTGACTCACACTTCATTCTTATTTCAATTACTAAATGAAAACTTTAATAATCTAAATTAAAAGATTATTCTTTTCATATAGGGTTAAGAATAGTGTTATTTAAGACGCTATTCACGACAACCCAAAATCTAATTTACTTAATTTAACTTCAATTAAATCTTAACAAATTGGAAAACTCATTAAATCTAAATTTTATGATTTATTCTAATTTATAACTAGTTTATTTCAATAAAAATATATTTTCTCAAAATATATTCTTTTTCTAAAATATTCTTTTCATATTTATATTTTCTACAATATTCTTTTCCTAGAATATTCTTTATTGGAATGTGACTCAACCAACAACCATATATTTTGTATGGAATCGACAATCATGACAAATAATTATAAAACATCCAAATGATGACCAAAGTGGAATCTATAACTGTGTGAGCATAAGAGTAAAGAACTGACGCTCATCACAGACTGTCAATCCATCGATTGACAGATAATTTAACATTGGGATTAGTGTGTATCCAATATCATCCCAATACCCGTGTGGAGTTTTATCCATCAAGCAATTAATAATTCATTTGTGCACTTGGGCGACGTGTGAAAATTATCGTCCCAATCACTTAAACAAGTCGGGTAACTTGTAAATGGATGTGTAATATTCAATTTTGAACACACCACATTTATCTTTAGTATATCGAATACTTCTATACAACAACCATATATTTCAAACCATCTCTAACATCATATTCAAATGATTAATTCTTCTCAATGAAATTATTTTACATTGAAAATGTATTTTCTGATGTTCACTCTTGTTATTGAAATCAAATGGCCATAAAGCCATGATTTCAATTCTACTTATTTTATTTCAACTTTTATTACATTGAAAAATGTAGTGTTCTATTCAATCTTACATTGAAAAATGTAGTGTTTCATTCAATCTTTTATTATATTGAAAAATGTAATTCTCTTTTTTTTTCTTTCATTCTCTAATTGCATAGAAAAATGTAATTTTAAAATCTATTCTTTTTATTGTCTCTCTATTCTAACAATAAAAATGTGACATTTACATCTATTCTTTTTCTTGCATAAATAATGGCCATAAAAATGTAACTTTAAAATCTATGCTTTTATCTACATCTAAAATGTAAAAATATAACTTTTATTCTGATCTTTTATGGAATAATAAAATAAGACAGAAAATGTCACCTTTTATTTTAATTTACATTTTCTAAACAAAAATGTCCTTCTTATTCTAAATTACATAAAAATGTAATTCTTTAACTTTATTCTTTAATTACATAGAAAATGTAATTTCTATTTAATCTTTGACTTTATTCTTATTCCAAATGAAACGACCCAGGCTTCCCAGTAAAGGAAAGGCCGGATTGCTTTGAGAACAACACAAAACAGAACACAAACTGAAGAACATTTTATTGCTGATTACAACAATTACATCAGAGTACAAGAATATATTAGAGTATGAACACTCATTTCAAAATAAAGATACAATAATATCAGTGTAACACCCCGTGTATTCTATAACCGTGAAATTCATAAATTAAAGTATAATTAATTTCAAATCAAAGAATTAAGGGAAACGGGATATGCCAATGCGTTCGTCTCGGAAAAATACGCGAAATAGAGTCCGAGTTTTCGAAAATCGGAGTCCGTATGACCTAGATATGGCCTCCGGAAGTTTCAGAATTAGGTTTAAAATTCGAACAGACGAAAACAACTCAGAAAAACTAATTCAAAATTCAAAATCGGGCCCAATTGGCCAAGGCAGGAAAATTCCCGCCCAAAGCACCCAGGTCGACTTGGCAGTCGACCTGGGGCTAGCCAGGTCGACTGGGCAGTCGACCTGGGTAACCCGTGTCGACTGCCAAGTCGACACGGTGTCGACTGGGGTGTCGACCTGGCCCCTGAGCCAGGTCGAACCCAGCCCACCCTGGCTGGCCAGGTCTGTGTTTGGTCGATTTTCTGAGCCTTGCCTTGTCACTAGGGCTAGGTGTCAGCTCCTGGTTGGTCTCTCCTTCAAACGAACGGCTATTATTGAACCAAGCTTCATCGACGGTCTAAATCAACTCACAAACTCTATAAAAAGGACCTAAGGCTAACCCTAATTCACATAAACTAAAATGGAGATGAGACCGTCATGCTGTTGAGGAGAGACTGAAGATAGACGTCAGAAATAGAGAGACAACTAGGAGATAATTCAAATCTTAAAGCAACATCAAATCAATCAAAGCAACGCCTACAACAAAAAAATAGCGTCTCCAAATTCAGAATTCAGATTTCTGAATTGAAGATTCGCCATACGCTGTAAGTAGAGTGCTATTCCAGTATGAATTAAATAATTGTGTTGATTTGTGTAATGTAAGAAATGGAATTGTGGCGATAATGATCTATATTTGCATGTTGCTTTGATGCAAAACGATTTGGGAATATTATGGTATACGATTGGATATTTGCAAGTACGCAATTTGCGTTGGAAACGAAATGGAATTGTGGCGATAATGACTTATATTTGTATGTTATTTTGATTCTAAACGATTTGGCAATGCTATGGTTTGATTCATACAAGTATGTGGCTTATGTTGACAACCACATGTTTTGGAATTTTGATTGGGACTTATGCAAGCATATGATTCATATTGAAAACTACATGTTTGTGGTAGTTATTTACAACACCCATTTGGTAAATGCCAGTATAAGATTCATGTTGAACAACAACTATATGTTGTAATAGTTTATTTTGAAATTCGTGCAAGTCTATGATCTATTGTTATGACAACATGATGTAAAATTCTATGGTCATCTTTAGTGTAATTTGATTCACCTAAGTATTATGATTCATATGAAGGTTATGTTGAAATTGGCATCATAGTTCAAGTATAAAAATCATGATTTTGTGATAGTGACAAAAGCAAGCATCGTTGTAAGCTTGTATTAATTTTATGAACATGTCTAAGCTATGTTTGTTATTATGTCTAGTTAAAAACATGTTTTCTAAGCTTATGTTGTTATCTTAATCATATGATAATATATTTTTGGCACATAAGTTACATTAGAAATTTACACTAGAATTGCATCCCCTTACAAGTTACATAGATTGGACAAAAACCCATGATTATATGAATAATAGGATTCATAATCAATTATGTTTATGCCATGACCATATAAGGACTCATGTTCAATTATGATTATGCCATAATTATATGATTAGAGTGGTTCATGTTTTAGTACTATTTATGCTAAGACTACATGTTTCATTTACACCATGATTTTGTGAATAGAATGATTCATGTTTAAGTACTGCTTATATTATATATTGTTACAATTGCAAGTTCACATATGCCTATCTTATGATAATTAGATCGTATGTTGCAAGTTCATGCGTTCACACTCCCCTTTTTATGTCACCTTATAAACACCATGTTATAGCCTCCCCTTTTCATATGGCTAAATTGGGTTTAAGTATTAAACCCAACACACCTTACATTTGGAACGAACGAATAAAACGGGGGAAATGACGTTTGGGTTAAAAATATAGAACATATGTGTTGGCGTGTTTGACGCACGCCAATAACTTTGAAAAACAATTAAGTGGCATAAATAAATCTTAACCAAAAAAAGATGAATTTGAATAATGGGCCGCAAATATTTACATATAAAAAGAAAAGAGACAAAATATGTAAATGTAGAAAATACGATGTGTTTAACCCGAGGTTGGATTGAGTTGTGATGTAAACCTGCCCGGAACCGCCCGACTGTCCAGTAGTCACAACAATACCTATCCAATGTGGGTGGTTAAACACGGAGCCCAATAAGGACCCGAGGTTAGACTGAGTTGTGGCGTAAGACTGCCCGGACCCAACCGGCAACAGACAGCCACAACAATACCTGTCTAATGTGAGAGGTGAAGGCTTTAATAAGACAATTAAGGCTGAGTCAGGATTGATATAATTAAGTAAATTATATTAATACTTAATCAAAATGGAACATGCTAAACTAAACAGACTGATTGGGGGTTAGGTTTATAAAACACTTAACCAACTTAGCATGTTGGCTAGAGATAGAAAACCTAGTAGCAGGGGACCCTTTTCAGCAGTAACCCTATAAGGTGTATCATGATACCCTGAAACTAGGCAGGGTGGGGCACGATTACTGGGCTGACTGTTAGAGGTCAAATCGACGGCGGTGGTGCAGCAGTGTAGGTTATAACGGGGTGCGGGCGTTTACACACTCTGGCGCAGAAAAATAAGGCACTGGGCACCAGTAGCATACCTGTGCATTCTAGGGTTGTGTCGGGCCGCCACCATGGGACTTGATACACCCCATGGTGGGACCAGCATAGGTAACTACAACATTGGGGGCCGTAAGACACATGTAACTGTGCGAGTAGGAGCCGATCATCATAAAATGGATCACTTCACCCTGATTATGGGGTGCCTGTTGGGAACTAGTTTATATGGGTACAGAGATTAATATGGGGTACGATAGTATATTCGACCCTAGTCAACTTACCTAAGTTTATGGTGCTTTCCCATTTCTAGTTTATACTTATCATACCCAGTTCTTTATTCATAGACTGAATAGTCCTAGACTTACTCAAGCTTTATGTCTGACTCTACTTTTCTTTCATCTTCTTTTCTTCCGTTCCCCCCCCCCCCAGGACCACAGGGAGGGAATACCGCAGCTTGACCAGCCTTCATATCCAGCTTGAAGAGAAAGAATGTATTGCTTGGATCTTTTCGTTTTGGACTATGGCTTTGGACAGCAACTATGGCACTTTTGCAGTTTATTTATGTTTTCTTTATGCTTCTTTAAATAATGTAATCAAGACAGTTAAGAAGATGTTATGTTTTTGGAAGTATTGTAAGACAATTATGGTATGGTTGGTGTAACACGTATTTTAACGAAATAAAAGTTGTTGTTTTCCGCTGTTCACAAATATGTGTTCTTATATCTGTCTTGTATATCTGTGAGTCATACTTATAAACCTCCACCAAAATTAGGGCATTCCCTTTGAGAGTGACCCTAACGGAGGTGGGGTGTTTCACTTGGTATCAGAGCATAGGTTTACCAGATAAGATAAAAAGTTTTGAAAATTTATTTTCAAAAAAAGAAATTTAAAGAAGCATTTTTAAAAGAAAAATATTATTTTATTTAAAAAAAAAGGCAAAGTCCCCCCAAAGCCATAGGTACTATCTCTTATCCTTCATTTTGAATCTATCCTTTTTGTTTCAGCATGTCCGAAGAAATTAACTTGCCAGAGGGTGTACCAATACCTGGTTGGTTTAGGCGGTTCTTAGAAGCAAGGGCCACTCAGCCAGGTCCTACCGTTCCTCCTCCCCCAGCTGCAGGAAATCATCTAGCTGCAGCAGCACCTCTTCCTCCACCTTCTCCACGGGGAAACACGTTTGCTAAGATATGTAAAGATTTTAAAACTATGGGAGGAAAGGATTTCCATGGAACTGAGTCCTTCGTGGCAGCTAGAAATTGGCTGAAAGAAACCGAGGACTTATTCATCATCTTTGAGGTAGAAGATAGGAAGAAAGTACAACTGGCAGTTTGGTTGCTAAAAGGTGAGGCTTCCTACTGGTGGGAAGTCACTAATGCAGAAAGACCAGTGGAAACATGGGAGGACTTTAGGGCAAGGTTTGAGGCTAAATTTCTCTCAGATGCGGAAAGGAGTTTGCAGTTGGAAAAATTCTTATTTCTTAAGCAAGGGAACAAGACAGTCAAAGAGTATGTTAATCAGTTCGATGAGCTGGCTAGGTTTGGGCTGGACCTAGTCAACACCCCGCACAAGAAGGCTCTCCGTTTTGTCAAAGGGTTGAATGAGCCATTACACAGTTTGGCCATGACCCGTATACCCATGGGAGCTACGTATGAAAGGTTGGTACAGATGGCGTTGCTGAACGAAGAGGATAAGGGCAAGAAGGAGACAAAGGCAGAAAGCTCTCAAGGGAAGAAAGAGGGTTTGCAGCCTAAGAAGACAGACTTTAAGAAGGGCGGGAAAGGCAACAAAGAGAAGAGGAAGTGTAATTTCTGTGGCAAAGTGGGGCACTTAGTGAAAGATTGCCGGAAAAAGAAGGCCAAGGAGAATGGTGTGTGCTTTTCTTGCGGTGAGACAGGCCACAGGGCTAAGGACTGCCCAAAGAAACGAGGACAGGGGCAGAGGGCTGGATCCACCTCAGGGGCACAAGTTCATGTGCTAGAAGCGCCACCTCTGCAACAGCGAGGTATAAATACTTCTGTAGAAAGTGTAGTTTATCTTTATGATCACCCCGTTCGCACTTTATTTGATTCTGGCGCATCACACTCCTTTATCTCGTCTGCTTTAGTAGAATCTCTGCACCTAAAAACTAGTATGGTAGAGGACCCCTTAATTGTTTCAAACCCAATTAGGGGCCCAGCTCATTTGTCTATGATCTGTTTGGGATTGAAAATTTATATTCTAAGCGTAGAATTTCAATTTAGTGCCTTTGCTTTGGGCTTTTTGGGATATGGTTTGATTTTGGGCATGGATTGGCTATCCAGTAATGGGGCCATCCTTGATTGTGAGAAAAGGGTTGTTAGGCTCCTAACCCAGCTCGGTAATACTTTGGAAATTTCTTGTAATCCCTCGTATGCGGTTATGCTTAGTTACCTTGAATCGCTAGATGCCTCTGTTGAAAATTTGCAATCAGTTAGAGTGGTCCGGGAATATCCGGATGTCTTCGAAGAGGTGAAGGGCTTGCCTCCGAAGCGGGAGATAGACTTCCGCATATACCTTGTAGATAATGCAAAGCCCGTTGCATTGCCCGTTAGACACATGGCTCCACGGGAAAGGAAAGAGCTCAGTAAACAGATTAAAGAGCTTCTAGAAAAGGGGTTCATTAGGAGGAGCATTTCAGAATGGGGCGCTCCAGTGGTGTTCGCTACAAAGGCGGATGGTTCACTCCGTCTATGTGTTGACTATAGGGAGCTCAACAAGCTAACGAAAAAGAATAGGCACCCTCTCCCCAGAATTGACGATTTGTTTGATCATCTTGTAGGAGCGTCTGTTTTCTCCTAACTCGATTTAGCGACCGGTTTTCATCAGCTAAGGGTGGCTGAAGATAGTATCGATAAAACGGCATTCAAAACCCCAGACGGCTTCTTTGAATGGCTTGTCATGCCTTTCGGCTTGACAAATGCACCTGCTTACTTCGTGGACCTGATGAGTAGGGTATTCAGAGATTTCCTCAATAAGTTCGTAGTGGTCTTCGTAGACGATATCCTTATCTTCTCAAAGAGTGAAGAGGAACATGCTCAACACTTAAGGGCAATCATGGAAACTCTGCGAGTCCATCAGCTAAAAGCCAAATTCTCCAAATGCCACTTTTGGAGAGAAGAAGTGAGGTTCCTTGGGCACATAGTATCCAAACAAGGGTTAGCAGTGGACCCTGCTAAGGTAGTGGCGGTACAGGATTGGAAGACACCAAGGAATGCAACTGAGGTCCGAAGTTTTCTAGGACTACCAGGATTCTATCGAAAGTTCATAAAGGATTTTTCGAAAATCTCAGCTCCGCTCACGAAATTGACCAAGAAGAATCTAGCATTCAATTGGGACTTGGATTGCGAGTTTGCTTTCCAGCGACTAAAAAAGGCTCTTACAACAGCCCCAGTTTTGACGTTGCCAGATGGAAGCAAGATGTTCACTGTTTATACAGATGCATGTGGGACAGGGCTAGGCGCCGTCTTAATGCAAGAAGGAAGGGTAGTAGCTTATCGCGGGAGGCAGTTGAAAGTGCACGAAAAGAACTACCCGACCCACGATCTTGAGTTAGCTGCCATCGTCTTTGCACTCAAGTCTTGGCGACACTATCTCCTAGGTGAGAAGTTCGAACTTTACACTGACCATAAATCGTTGAAATATCTTTTCTCGCAGAAAGATCTTAACTTGAGGCAACAGAGATGGATGGAGTTTCTTGCCTCGTACGATTTCGAGATCTCCTACACTCCGGGCAAAGGCAACGTAGTGGAAGACGCGTTGAGCCGGAAGAAATTGACCCTAAGCCCGCTGTTTGTTGAAAGACAAAGCCTAGAGTTTATAGCCAGCTTCGACTTTAGGCCTTCCTCCGATTTTGTACCAGGCTTGCTAGCATCTCTCGAAGTGCGCCCGACTTTAGTGGACTCAATAGGGACAACACAACGCGAAGACCCTCAGCTTGTGGAAAAGATTGATAGGCTAATTAGGGGTGAGACTTCAAGTCACCTCAACAGATACTCCATCGACGATAAGGGTTGGCTAAGGCGAGACGGAAGACTATGCGTCCCACAGACAAGGGATTTAGTAAAGAGGGTTCTCGAGGAAGCACATCACTCCAAGATGACGATACACCCAGGCAGAGATAAAATGTACAAGGACATAAAAAGAACTTTCTTCTAGAACGGCATGAAAAAGGACGTGGCAGAATTTGTTTCTAAGTGTATGGTGTGCCAACAGGTTAAGGCGGAACAGAAAAAGCCTGGCGGTCTGCTACATCCTTTAGAGGTCCCGCAGTGGAAGTGGGATAGCATCTCAACGGACTTCATCGATGGGCTGCCTAGGTCTAGGAGAGGCAACACTAGCATTTGGGTAATAGTGGATAGGCTTACTAAAAGCGCCCACTTTTTACCTGTCAAAAGTAAAAGAACTGCCTCATCCCTAGCATCTATTTACCTCAAGGAAATCGTTCGACTCCATGGAATACCATCCAGCATTGTTAGTGACCGAGACCCTATCTTCACCAGTGAGTTTTGGCGGAGTCTGCAAGAAGCAGTAGGAACGCAGTTATGCTTGAGCACAGCCTATCATCCCCAAACCGACGGCCAAACAGAAAGAGTGAACAGAGTTTTGGAGGACCTTTTAAGACCGTGCGTCCTTGACTTCGGAGGAACATGGGAAGACCATCTTCCTTTGGTGGAATTTGCCTACAATAACAGCTATCAAGCAACCATCGGGATGGCGCCCTTCGAAGCTTTATATGGAAGACCGTGCCGATCGCCCACTTGTTGGTGGGAGTCTACTGATAAACTCATACTTGGACCAGATATGATCCGAGAGACTTCAGAAAAAGTAGACTTAATACGAAGAAGGATGAAGACAGCCCAAGACAGACAAAAGTCCTACGCCGACAAGAGGAGGACCGACCTTGAATTTGAGGTTGGAGACAGAGTTTTTCTTAAGGTATCTCCGCTAAGGAACGTTGTCCGTTTTGGAACCACAGGAAAGCTAGCACCAAGGTTCGTAGGGCCATTCCCTATCATCGAGAAAATTGGGAAAATGGCCTATAGATTAGAGCTACCCGAAAAGCTGGCCGGAGTTCACAACGTTTTTCATTTTCACATCTCCGAAAATGTCTACATGAGTCTGCTGAAGTGGTAGAGCCAAATATCCTAGAAGAAGCTGAAGTGGAACGCAAAGCAACCGTGAGGAAAGTTCCAACCCGCATATTAGGAACGGAAGTGAAGAAGCTACGCAACCGCGAAGTCAAGCTCGTCAAAGTTCAGTGGAGCGACGCCGAAGGAGATGCAACTTGGGAGACTGAAGCTAGAATACGCGCTGCCTACCCTTTTCTTTTCGAGGGTACATCTTTGATCCTTCCTTTTCCTTAAGTTGCGCTTTTATCTATCTTTTTTTTAGGTATATCTCCTCGACCCTATCTTTTAGGTAGAAACTCTTTGGATGAAAACATGTAGTTGAAACATGTTATGGATGATGGTTGCAAGTGGTTGCAAGTGATTGCTAGTGGTTGCATGTGGTTGCATATACACACACAATCTAGGTTTTAGATCGGCTCAGTCACTTCATATTGCATATGCATATATGTTTGCATTCGTATATGGTTGAACTTTAATGTGTTGTCATATGGATGTTGCATTTATATGAATGATTGTGCACTCATGTAGAATCATGAATAGGAGGATTTGCATACATAATGGATTCATAGCACTTGCATAATTCGCATTAAGGAGGTCAACTGAATCAGTAGACCGCCTGATTTTGCATTAGATAAGTACATGTACACACACACTTCGCATATGATCATGAAGCATTAGAAGTCTTTTAAGGACAACGGATGCTCGTGTTTGATGGATGAGTAGATGGATGTTTGGATGTTAGGATATACATTCTTCCTAACTTGAAGATTTCGGGGACGAAATCCTTTTAAGTGGGGGAGAATGTAACACCCCGTGTATTCTATAACCATGAAATTCATAAATTAAAGTATAATTAATTTCAAATCAAAGAATTAAGGGAAACGGGATATGCCATTGCGTTCGTCTCGGAAAAATACGCGAAATAGAGTCCGAGTTTTCGAAAATCGGAGTCCGTATGACCAAGATATGGCCTCCGAAAGTTTCAGAATTAGGTTTAAAATTCGAACAGACGAAAACAGCTCAGAAAAACTAATTCAAAATTCAAAATCGGGCCCAATTGGCCAAGGCGGGAAAATTCCCGCCCAAAGCACCCAGGTCGACTTGGCAGTTGACCTGGGGCTAGCCAGGTCGACTGGGCAGTCGACCTGGGTAACCCGTGTCGACTGCCAAGTCGACACGGTGTAGACTGGGGTGTCGACCTGGCCCCTGAGCCAGGTCGAACCCAGCCCACCCTGGCTGGCCAGGTCTGTGTTTGGTCGATTTTCTGAGCCTTGCCTTGTCACTAGGGCTAGGTGTCAGCTCCTGGTTGGTCTCTCCTTCAAACGAACGGCTATTATTGAACCAAGCTTCATCGACGGTCTAAATCAACTCACAAACTCTATAAAAAGGACCTAAGGCTAACCCTAATTCACATAAACTAAAATGGAGATGAGACCGTCATGCTGCTGAGGAGAGACTGAAGATAGACGTCAGAAATAGAGAGACAACTAGGAGATAATTCAAAGCTTAAAGCAACATCAAATCAATCAAAGCAACGCCTACAACAAAAAAATAGCGTCTCCAAATTCAGAATTCAGATTTCTGAATTGAAGATTCGCCATACGCTGTAAGTAGAGTGCTATTCCAGTATGAATTAAATAATTGTGTTGATTTGTGTAATGTAAGAAATGGAATTGTGGCGATAATGATCTATATTTGCATGTTGCTTTGATGCAAAACGATTTGGGAATATTATGGTATACGATTGGATATTTGCAAGTACGCAATTTGCGTTGGAAACGAAATGGAATTGTGGCGATAATGACTTATATTTGTATGTTATTTTGATTCTAAACGATTTGGCAATGCTATGGTTTGATCCATACAAGTATGTGGCTTATGTTGACAACCACATGTTGTGGAATTTTGATTGGGACTTATGCAAGCATATGATTCATATTGAAAACTACATGTTTGTGGTAGTTATTTACAACACCCATTTGGTAAATTCCAGTATAAGATTCATGTTGAACAACAACTATATGTTGTAATAGTTTATTTTGAAATTAATGCAAGTCTATGATCTATTGTTATGACAACATGATGTAAAATTCTATGGTCATCTTTAGTGTAATTTGATTCACCTAAGTATTATGATTCATATGAAGGTTATGTTGAAATTGGCATCATAGTTCAAGTATAAAAATCATGATTTTGTGATAGTGACAAAAGCAAGCATCGTTGTAAGCTTGTATTAATTTTATGAACATGTCTAAGCTATGTTTGTTATTATGTCTAGTTAAAAACATGTTTTCTAAGCTTATGTTGTTATCTTAATCATATGATAATATATTTTTGGCACATAAGTTACATTAGAAATTTACACTAGAATTGCATCCCCTTACAAGTTACATAGATTGGACAAAAACCCATGATTATATGAATAATAGGATTCATAATCAATTATGTTTATGCCATGACCATATAAGGACTCATGTTCAATTATGATTATGCCATAATTATATGATTAGAGTGGTTCATGTTTTAGTACTATTTATGCCAAGACTACATGTTTCGTTTACACCATGATTTTGTGAATAGAATGATTCATGTTTAAGTACTGCTTATATTATATGTTGTTACAATTGCAAGTTCACATATGCCTATCTTATGATAATTAGATCGTATGTTGCAAGTTCATGCGTTCACACTCCCCTTTTTATGTCACCTTATAAACACCATGTTATAGCCTCCCCTTTTCATATAGCTAAATTGGGTTTAAGTATTAAACCCCACACACCTTACATTTGGAACGAACGAATAAAACGGGGGAAATGACGTTTGGGTTAAAAATATAGAACATATGTGTTGGCGTGTTTGACGCACGCCAATAACTTTGAAAAACAATTAAGTGGCATAAATAAATCTTAACCAAAAAAAAGATGAATTTGAATAATGGGCCGCAAATATTTACATATAAAAAGAAAAGAGACAAAATATGTAAATGTAGAAAATACGATGTGTTTAACCCGAGGTTGGATTGAGTTGTGATGTAAACCTGCCCGGAACCGCCCGGCTGTCCAGTAGTCACAACAATACCTATCCAATGTGGGTGGTTAAACACGGAGCCCAATAAGGACCCGAGGTTAGACTGAGTTGTGGCGTAAGACTGCCCGGACCCAACCGGCAACAGGCAGCCACAACAATACCTGTCTAATGTGAGAGGTCAAGGCTTTAATAAGACAATTAAGGCTGAGTCAGGATTGATAGGATTAAGTAAATTATATTAATACTTAATCAAAATGGAACATGCTAAACTAAACAGACTGATTGGGGGTTAGGTTTATAAAACACTTAACCAACTTAGCATGTTGGCTAGAGATAGAAAACCTAGTAGCAGGGGACCCTTTTCAGTAGTAACCCTATAAGGTGTATCATGATACCCTGAAACTAGGCAGGGTGGGGCACGATTACTGGGCTGACTGTAAGAGGTCAAATCGACGGCGGTGGTGCAGCAGTGTAGGTTCTAACGGGGTGCGGGCGTGCACACACTCCGGCGCAGAAAAATAAGGCACTGGGCACCAGTAGCATACCTGTGCATTCTAGGGTTGTGTCGGGCCGCCACCATGGGACTTGATACACCCCATGGTGGGACCAGCATAGGTAACTACAACATCGGGGGCCGTAAGACACATGTAACTATGCGAGTAGGAGCCGATCATCATAAAATGGATCACTTCACCCTGATTATGGGGTGCCTGTTGGGAACTAGTTTATATGGGTACAGAGATTAATATGGGGTACGATAGTATATTCGACCCTAGTCAACTTAACTAAGTTTATGGTGCTTTCCCATTTCTAGTTTATACTTATCATACCCAGTTCTTTATTCATAGACTGAATAGTCCTAGACTTACTCAGGCTTTATGTCTGACTCTGCTTTTCTTTCGTCTTCTTTTCTTCCGTCCCCCCCCCCCCCCCCCAGGACCACAGGGAGGGAATACCGCAGCTTGACCAGCCTTCATATCCAGCTTGAAGAGAAAGAATGTATTGCTTGGATCTTTTCGTTTTGGACTATGGCTTTGGACAGCAACTATGGGACTTTTGCAGTTTATTTATGTTTTCTTTATGCTTCTTTAAATAATGTAATCAAGACAGTTAAGAAGATGTTATGTTTTTGGAAGTATTGTAAGACAATTATGGTATGGTTGGTGTAACACGTATTTTAACGAAATAAAAGTTGTTGTTTTCCGCTATTCACAAATATGTGTTCTTATATCTGTCTTGTATATCTGTGACTCATACTTATAAACCTCCACCAAAATTAGGGCATTCCCTTTGAGAGTGACCCTAACGGAGGTGGGGTGTTTCAATCAGGGTTTTAAATTACATTTAAGTAGCAGCGGAAAAATAATACAAATGTACAACTGGAAGAAATACACGGATACAGAGCTTTCCGAATACTGCTTCAGCTTTAAGCCAGGAACCTGTAAATATATCTGCAAAAAGCTACTCGACTGCCCGTGTGGAAAATATGGGCACCCGAGTTTGCTAGTGAAACAAACTACAGGTCAGTCATGGGAATGGTATGATTAATCTTACATATCCTATTTAATAATAAGGCTAATCACAGGACCACGCCCCTAACGCGGAACGGGTTTACTGCATTGGATTGCCAGTGCATAAAACAGGGTAAATCATCAAACCACGCAATGCTTTTTAGGAAAATGAAACCATTATAAGACCCAAGTCCCATCACACAATGCAACGCAAACCGGAGGATAGGGTTTTACCTTACAATGGTCAAAAGATGCTTGATATGATAAAACAGATTTAATACTAGTGTGTATTTCTATGAGTATATATATTTCAAAAACAATTTCAATCATAATGTATTAATTATAGACGGCATAGTACCCTATCCTACTATGTCGCCGTACTAGTTCTACAATCAAAACTGCAAGGTTGTATTGAAAGTTGGATTTCCATCATGAGTCGAGGCTATGGGCAAACCCCTCTCCGATTTGAGACACTCTAGCAAATGCCTCAAGATCCCCCGCAGTGAACCCTTGGATCTTCAAGGCCGGTCCCCCGCCTATCGGCAGTGGATTGGTTATGCCTGAACACACGTTTCCCGGTTCCTTCGAACCTATAATATGGCCACTATCGGCCTATAAAAATCCGAGGCGCCTCAAAATCCATCATCCACATAAGTAAAATGTCAGGCCATGTTAAAGAACTGGCACTACCACAAGCTATAAAGAAACGTGTGAACTCCCTGCAGTCCATATCCCGTTTTTGACTCATACCGGGGTGTGAGGCTCGCGAAGTCACGATATACACAAAGCTATGCCATAATAGGCTATGCTTTGATCATCCCACAAGGCCCTGCTTTTCAACAAAAGCCTTGATCATTTGCATCTTGGCGTGCCACATTGACAATTCACGCCATGCGATCAATCACTATTAATATATACCAGGGTGTTAAGTAGAGAATAAATCCTCCACCACCAAACAGACATACATTAACAGAAATCGATTTAATTCACATGGAATGAAATCCAATGCCAGACACGCATCCATTTACTAGCTTATGCTCTGGGTCTGAGCGAAAACCAAATCCGAACAATCAACAATAGTCCGGACGGCCACCACTGAAGCCCCTTCAAGGTAGCTACTCCCATCAGGGTCTCTGTAGCAACACATCCATTCCATGTGAAGATCGTCGGTCTTCAACCACCGTCTTCATCTTCGACTCTTCATCGTCGTAGTAATTATTCGGAATGGGTTAAACCCGGTCTTCCCGAATAACTCACGTATTTTTATAATTTAAAATCAAGTATTCTAAAACACATCCAACGTCTCATTCCAATTCAGAATATTCTTTTAAATAAAATATTCAAATTATTCTATCAAAGATAAACACTTGAAATTATTCTTAAATTTTAAAGATTTATTAAACCCCCATTTTGGTTTTTAAAACAAAAATCATTATTCAATGATTATTTAAATTTAAGAAATTTATCTTATCTTTAACTGGGTTAAAGAACTAATGTCATTTAAGACATTGTTCACGGTAAACCCAAAATCATCTTCCATAAAATATGGAATCTTTCCAAAAATCAAATCAATATATAATCGTTATAAATTTCTGTATCCGACCAATAATATAAATGGAATAACGGCAAAGCCTCTTAAATTCCATATGTAGTATCGGTCTTCTTTTACAGAAGCTTATCCTGGTTATTATCAACTCGAATTCCATTCAATTCCAATTTAATATATTAAATTGAAAACTTTACTTTTGGAACATTTCCATTTAAATCTTGATAAAAGATTTAAAAATTCCAAATCATACTTCTGCTGTCAGTTGGGTTAAAGAACAAATGTCGCTTAGAAACACAGTTCACAATAAACCTGACTCACACTTCATTCTTATTTCAATTACTAAATGAAAACTTTAATAATCTAAATTAAAAGATTATTCTTTTCATATAAGGTTAAGAATAGTGTTATTTAAGACGCTATTCACGACAACCCAAAATCTAATTCATTTAATTTAACTTCAATTAAATCTTAACAAATTGGAAAACTCATTAAATCTATATTTTATGATTTATTCTAATTTATAACTAGTTTATTTCAATAAAAATATATTTTCTCAAAATATATTCTTTTTCTAAAATATTATTTTCATATTTATATTTTCTATAATATTCTTTTCCTAGAATATTCTTTATTGGAATGTGACTCAACCAACAACCATATATTTTGTATGGAATCGACAATCATGATAAATAATTATCAAACATCCAAATGATGACCAAAGTGGAATCTATAACTGTGTGAGCCTAAGAGTAAAGAACTGACGCTCATCACAGACTGTCAATCCATCGATTGACAGATAATTTAACATTGGGATTAGTGTGTATCCAATATCATCCCAATACCCGTGTGGGGTTTTATCCATCAAGCAATTAATAATTCATTTGTGCACTTGGGCGATGCGTGAAAATTATCGTCCCAATCACATAAACAAGTCGAGTAACTTGTAAATGGATGTGTAATATTCAATTTTGAACACACCACATTTATCTTTAGTATATCGAATACTTCTATACAACAACCATATATTTCAAACCATCTCTAACATCATATTCAAATGATTAATTCTTCTCAATGAAACTATTTTACATTGAAAATGTATTTTATGATGTTCACTCTTGTTATTGAAATCAAATGGCCATAAAGCCATGATTTCAATTCTACTTATTTTATTTCAACTTTTATTACATTGAAAAATGTAGTGTTCTATTCAATTTTACATTGAAAAATGTAGTGTTTCATTCAATCTTTTATTATATTGAAAAATGTAATTCTCTTTTTTTTCTTTTTTTCTTTAATTACATAGAAAAATGTAATTTTAAAATCTATTCTATTTATTCTATTCTTTTTATTGTCTCTCTATTTTAACAATAAAAATGTGACGTTAACATCTATTCTTTTTCTTGCATAAATAATGGCCATAAAAATGTAACTTTAAAATCTATGCTTTTATCTACATCTAAAATGTAAAAATGTAATTTTAATTCTGATCTTTTATGGAATAATAAAATAAGAAGGAAAATGTCACCTTTTATTTTAATTTACATTTTCTAAACAAAAATATCCTTCTTATTCTCAATTACATAAAAATGTAATTCTTTAACTTTATTCTTTAATTACATAGAAAATGTAATTTCTATTTAATCTTTTATTTACATTGAAAAATGTAATTCTCTTTAATTCCTTTTTATATAAACAAAAATGTTCATTTCTAACTCATTCTTCTTAATGTATAAAAATATACATTCTTAACTCATTCCTTTAAAATGTAGACAAATATACATTTTTAATTCATTTCAAAAGTAACAAATTTTAATCCAATAAACATTTATAACAAAAATGTTATTTTATGTCTAGTGTAACATTTCATACCAAAAATGTTATTTTGTCCTTAATTGTAAAAAAAATGTAAATTTTGTTTATAAACTTTTAATGCAAACCAAAATGTGAATTCTGTTTATAAGCTTTTAATGCAGGCAAAAATGTAAATTTCGATGTGACTACAAATTATATATTAACATGACAAATAAAATTAATGTTTTTATTTGTTTACAATTCTATTTTAACATGTAACATAAAAGTAATGTTTTTATGTAAACAAGTCTATACACTATCATGACAAATAAAAATAATGTTTTTATTAGTTTATTATTCTGTTTTTAACATAAATGACACTTTTATATTTGACGTTTCTAATTCAACAAAAATAACATTATTGTTTTGTCAATTCTAATTTAACAATAGTAACAAATTTAGATGTAAATTCTAAATTTTGACAAAAGTGACAACTTTATATGTAAATTCTAATTCTGTCAAAAGTGGACATTTTTGTCTCATTCTCCTTTACTGGTGAAAATAAATGGTTTGTTTACATTCATCAAAAGAAATGAATGTTCTCAATTTATTCTTTAAAAGTAACAAAAATGAATGTTTTTGTTTTATCCTTATGAAATGAACAAAAAGAATGTTTTATTTTAAAGCAACATTTTATCAAAAATGTGATTTTATTTCCAATGCATCATTTTTAACAAAAATGAACTTTTATTTCTTATGCAACATTTTATAAAATAAAAATGTTACTTTTTTGCGCTAACATTATATTTAATAAAAATGATCTTTTCTCTTCTAATGCTAACACCTTATAGAATAAAATGATGATTTTATAATGTTACATCTTATAGAATAAAATGATTATTTTATAATGTTACATCTTATAGAATAAAATGATGATTTTATGATGTTACATCTCATGTACTAGGAATGTTACTTTTCTGTAACGACCCGGGTTTTTCCAGTTATTTGAATTCAAATATTTAAATTGGTTTAAATATTTATTTGGAAATATGAATAGATTTAATATTGAATTCATTTATAAAACGAAGAATAAACGTTTATATTTATATTTAATATAAAACGAACTCGAAAATGCGCGGTAGTCCGTAAAATTTAATTTCAACTTCAATTGATTATACCGAATCCATGTTAAGTCGGATTTCGTCGAAACAAGAAGCGTCTGAATCTAATTGATAATAATTTTCTAGTGAAGCAGAAAAATCGAGATTTCATCGTGTATATTGTGTGATATGGCCAAATCAAAATTTAAAATAGTCGCTGTAGAATCGTTTATCGACCGTAATGGTTTATTTGATATAACTAGATATCGGTTTCGAATTTAAACAATATTCTTTTGAGACGTAGTTATAATTTAATTTTTAGAATTTTACTGTAATTTTTATTTCGTAAAATAAGCAACTTTTTATTGGGAGTATTTTGCACCCCGTATCAATATTTTGGGGTTTCACAATATAAGTCAACCTACCAATGTTATTATATTTTTGAAGTCATGAGGTGATGCTGGACACAACGGTGTTTTTATTTCTGTCCGTAGCGGACGTTACACGATACGCCATGACCCTAATTAGTACAAACACAGCTGTATCATTACAAATGCTCATGCCTACATCCATCTTTACATAGCCGCTGCTTTGCACCTATATGTACCATTCGACAATGACTTTACTGGACATGTGCGCCTTTACCCTACTCTGTTTATAGCTGAGTTATGAATTGTCTTTTTCATCTAGCATACCACTGCACAGCTATTTGAAAAGAAGAGCAACGTGCTACCACCTCCTGCCTGTAACACCATCCAGCTACCTATTCTCCTACCCTAAACCATTCTCTTCAACATTTAAAACGATGTACATTTTCGTCTTGTCTAAATCACGCAGCATAGTTGTTTGTACAAATGGAAACACTGCATTTTTTTTCTTTCAAATCAAAGCCTGTCTGTGTAGTAAAATCACACAGCTAAGAGAAGAGAACAGAGTAGCCATCCTACTTTTGAGGCCTATGCACATGGCATGATGGAACACTGATCATATCCCTTTAACTTCTCGACTATATAAGGGAGCATATGCTTAGTTCATTTCAAGCAAAAACGAAAGCTTGCAGTTATCACTGAGCTTGTACTCCTCATAAAATTCATAACAAAACAGTACTCACCTATAAACCGTAAAACTATACATGCGTGATCCTGGGAGGGTGCTTTCCGATTTGAGATATGTTTTGGAAATGGTTCTATAGTTTGAACCAAGGCAGCGAACTGGAAATGGTTTTATGGATCTATTGTTCGGAGATGAGGCCATGGCACGAGGTCAGTAGAGCGGACGGTTTGGTGGCAAAAGTTACATGAGTAGTGGTGTTCTAATGATTGACGTCGGGTGCCTGTGTAGGAGTAGCAGGGGCTCAAGGCGTTTATTAAAAAAAAAAAAAAAAAAGGGGACAACAGTTGGTTTCGAAATGCGGATGAGTATGGAGGGAAGGAGCATCATGTAGCAGACGTGAAGGACTGTGTTACATGCAAACTTAGCAGTGTAGCAGGGCCAGGCGCAGTTCTTCTATGGGTTTCGGCCCACCGTTCTTAAAAAAAAAAAAAAAAAAAAAAAAAAAAAATGAAGAAAAATTTCGGTTAACGGAATACAACAGGCCAAGGAAGGGAAGTGGCCTGTTTTGCGGTGGATGTGTGCACGTGTGGCATGGGGCATTAGAAGGTTGTGGACGAGGTAAAGGAAATAAGATGGGAAGGAGGCGGCTGTCAAAACGAATGGGTTTTATCAACGGTAAGCGGTTGGATCACGTAGGCAAGATGGACCAAGAGCGAAGGGAGGTGAGCCAGTAATAATAATTAACTTTAAGTTTAATTTTAAAGTAAAGAAAATAATAAAATACAAGTTTATATAATTGATATCTCATACGCTTGTTATCAGAATGGAATAAACAAAAGAGATATGAATCGCATCAGAGAGGACTAGGATGCAGAGCTGGTTTGATCAGCACTGAAAGCTACCGGATTTTTTCTAATAGAACTGTTTAATCGGCGAATGGAAAACCCAAGGTGAGTTAAACTCACTCAGTTTCCCTACTTATAATTTTTATAAGTCGGGTTTATTTATTTATATGCCATGTTTTGCTAATTGTTGGTTGATTTGATTGTTGAGATGCTGTTAAACATGGTTATATCGATTTTTTTAAATTAAACCATTGTTTAATTTAAATGAAACGACATCGTTATTTTTAACGATGGTCTCCAAACAAGGTAACTTACCTTGTTGGGTACGTTTATAATATAAACGTATTGGATTGAATTGTATGCTTGAACTGATGTTAGTAGTTGACCGTTATCAGTTAAATTTATTATCATCATCATGTGAACTGTTGAACCTATATGATTTGATTATTGAATTGGTTGTTGACTATTAAACCCAAATTCAACATTTGTTTGGTTGTTAGCCAATGTGTGATATTGGATGAGGAATGTATAGCAGATGGCCAAATATATAAACTGTTTTATAAAGACAGATTTACCTTTAGGTAAATCGATGGAAATGAAGTTATGAAATATATTTTATAATTGAATATAGATTTAAATATATTATTTTAATTGAGTTTATAGAAAAGGGAAATTAAACCAACCACATATGGTTGTTTTGATCATTATTTTTATATCTAAATCTGCCGTGTGCGAAGCACGTGCTTCATCGTGATTATGATCTAGGAAACTAGTTCTCGTGTTTGATAAGCAAGTGGACAAAAGTTAACGTAACGATTTATTATTTTTATAAACAATTAAATTGGGATTTTTTTGAATTGATTATTATTTAAAAATCAAGTGGAGTCATTTAAAATAAGCGGAAAGATGGATTAAAGACTTGATTAACAAAGTTAATCATGTTAGAGTCGACTAAGTCAGCTGTTTGACAAAAATGGAATTTCTAAATTTATTTATTTAGTGGAAATGTCAAATGGTTAAGTAAAACATTTTTAAATGATGATATTTGTTAGATAATGATCAAAGTGGTATCTTGAGATTGAAAAGGTATAAATGAATGGTTATGTAGTTTTAAACCATTGGTTATAATAAAGTGATGTTTCTAAGCAACTTTATTAACAAATAATAAGTTAAGTTTAATTCAAAGTTTTAATTAAATCCTTAATGGGGTTTCATTTTGAATGGATTTATAAAACCCAAGCTTTATTGAATATTATTGGAAAGTATATTAGAAATGACATATGAATGGGAACGGAATGGAAACGAAATTGGAAATCCAAGTTTGAATTAAAAGGGTTGGGCGAATTGAGATAAAATGGTGTAATACAAATTCGCCATATTGAATGAGAGATGGAGTTTTATCAAGGTATAACTAGAAATGGAATTTGTTTTGATAATGAAATGAGTGTGGGGTTTTGGTATTACATCTGATATCATCTTAAGATAAGAACGTTGTTGATCAAGGTCTGAGAGGTAATTAAATACCCCAACTTGAACGACTTCGGGATTATCGAAGGATGGTATTAGTTGTGATGATAAATATGTTAGCGTAATTCATTTTGAAAATAATGGTGTAACATTATTTGGGAATATATAAATGGGGTTCCAAATAAAAGGGAATAAAGGAGACTTGAGATAGGAAATTATATTTCCATTGTTGGAAATATAACGATATTTTCAAGGAAGAGAAATGAGATTTGAAATGGGTTATCCTGAAAAGGAGAGTGGCGATTATAGTTTCAAATAACAAAACATAAGAGATATCGTAATGGTTATTCAAAATGATAAGTTAAAGGCTTTCCCAAGTATACTAGAGAATAAGTAACACTATAGAAATGTGTTGAAATGATAGAAAAGGGAAAAACTGGACATGTCTTGGGATATTTTCCTATATATTTAATGAAATGATTTGAGAATAATTACATACTAAAATGATTTGAGAACATTGTGGATTAAAACTGATTTATTATTTTTAAAGGCCAAGTGATGCTGTATAAACCCATGGATTCATTTTATTTATATGTTTGTTTATTTTGATAGTTAAATAACCGACTATCAAAAACCATACCCAATACGTTATTGGTACGGAAAGACCGGGATTGAATTTATATTCGAAAACCATTCCAACCAATGAATACGAAAACGTGGAAGATACTGGTCGAGAGGGAGCAAGTGAAGACCGTAAATCTTCATGAATGGAAGGACTATTGTTGGGTTTCTCTAGCTGATCCCTAGAGATATTTTGACAATGATTCTGTCAAGAGTGAAATCTACGGATTGCAAGGACTGCTCGCTACTGATCTATAGGGTGATTCCTTGGATGCGGTAGGAGGGTGCCTTCGGTTCATCCTGTTCCTGGATGACGTGTAGGGATGATGTGCACAGTGACCAGATATTTCAAAAGTCGATTATAACCTCAAGCCTCATCAACCGGAAAATGACAAAAATCGGGCAGGCAGCATGGCTATGTGGGTCGCTCCCATTAGGGTGTATAATCACCTATCTAGAGAAAATCCTTTTGCTTCTTTAATCTATCAATGCTGTCCCATTTCGGGAGAGACGGTGGGTCGCACCCAACCGTTGGTGATATACATTCGATACACTCAAGCGAAATGAGTGGTCGGTCATGTGTGGGCCGGGTTGCAAGACGTTCTTGTTGAACCCAGTGTATTCGCCTCTAGAGATACACGATCGGCAGGTGGTCCCATACCTTGTCAAGTCGGAATCCGATCTCCAATAAGCGCCTGCGGTTTTGTTTGTATACTATATATGTGGAGCGTGAGATGCAAGCGTTCCACTAGATTGATATTTACTTGTATTTAGACACTATTATAATATCAGAAAGATATTGACTTCAAAACTGTTTTGGGTTATCGTAAGGTAAAAACCGTCCGTATTTATGTGTGGATTTGGTCTTACGATTATCCTTTTCTTTCGAAAGGATTTTAACTTTAAAATCAAGTTGTGTGATACTCTTAATACTGTGCGAGTTTTACTCACTCTGGTTCACCAGACTGACCCGGTGTTTTGTAAATGCTCGGGTTAGACCGGGGTGTACAGGTTCAGGTTACTAGATGCTGTGAAGTTCAAAGACGAGCTGAAGGTGTTCAGACGTATGATGTTATCTAGTATTATTCCGCTGTGTGATGTATATGAGGACAGATCATTATAACTGTCCCAGTGTATTGATGTACTCTGATGATTGTAAGTTTTATTTAAAAAGCTCTCTATAAAATTTATTTATATATTATATTTTGTTCCGCTGCGATGTGAGATTCTGTGTTGTGTTCTCCTTCTTATTCTTCTATTCTAACATTTCTTTCTTTCTTTTCTCACCCTCTAACTCCTTTCTTATAGCCTTTTGGGATTTTTGATACGTGAGTTCTGGACAAGAGATGTGTAAATGTCAGGATTCAAGTGTCGAAATTCCCGGGTCGCTACAGTTGGTATCAGAGCAATGGTTTAGGAATAACCTTGGCTCTGTGGTGTAACTCGATAGAGATAGGGTTAGTAATACCCTAGATTGAGTTGAAGTATATGTATATGAGAGCGCGTATTTGTAGATTTTATATAAAAATATTTTGTATTGCGTTGTTTTGATCAGTTCAACTTGAACTGGCAATTGATGCAGTACTGTTTTGTAAAAAGGGTAAGTAAAATAATTTTTCCCAAATTATATTTTTCGTATATAAAAGGAAATGATTTTTCTCAATTATTGAGATATTGGTTGATGATTTACTTGAATTTAATTCAAATTGGATTGTAAAATTTGAATGGTTTAATTTAACCAAATTGGGAATTAAATCTTGATTTTGAATTTGAAAAGGTTCAATATAACCAGTAGAATTTGTAAATAAGGATTTAAACAAGGAATCAGATAAATCAGAATTTAACTTAAGTTAAATATGGATGATTTGCTTGCATTGATTGTTGCTTGTTTGTTTATTGAATTGGTTGAATGTAAAATTCATCAACAAATGGAATAAACTGGAAACTAAGAGAAATAACTCCAGTATAATGGATTCGAACAAAATCAAATATGAGACTGAAATAATTTAACTAAGTACCTGTTATTAGCATTGGAAAGAGAGTTAAATACAGGTTGGAAGAAAACTAAGAGCTGTTAGTTGGGCTGCTTCGTGATTGGAGGTTGGTTGCCCGACAAATAGGTAAACCTTAATTATTGATTTGGGCATCTGATTTTATACCCCTGAGTGGGTTAGCCATTTGGCTTTGTTTTCTTTTGATCGATCTGAGGCCCAGAGTGGCGAGTTGTAGTTGTTGGATCGAACAGTACAGAAGAGGTGCTGACGAATTTTTCGGAAAATTCTAAACTTAGAAATTATTTTGATAATGTTTTAATGCTAATTATTTTGAAAATAATTGAGTTTGAATCATTCTTCTTTACTTAGCAATTTCGAGGACGAAATTTATTTAAGGGGGGAAGAATGTAACGACCCGGGTTTTTCCAGTTATTTGAATTCAAATATTTAAATTGGTTTAAATATTTATTTGGAAATATGAATAGATTTAATATTGAATTCATTTATAAAACGAAGAATAAACGTTTATATTTATATTTAATATAAAACGAACTCGAAAATGCGCGGTAGTCCGTAAAATTTAATTTCAACTTCAATTGATTATACCGAATCCATGTTAAGTCGGATTTCGTCGAAACAAGAAGCGTCTGAATCTAATTGATAATAATTTTCTAGTGAAGCAGAAAAATCGAGATTTCATCGTGTATATTGTGTGATATGGCCAAATCAAAATTTAAAATAGTCGCTGTAGAATCGTTTATCGACCGTAATGGTTTATTTGATATAACTAGATATCGGTTTCGAATTTAAACAATATTCTTTTGAGACGTAGTTATAATTTAATTTTTAGAATTTTACTGTAATTTTTATTTCGTAAAATAAGCAACTTTTTATTGGGAGTATTTTGCACCCCGTATCAATATTTTGGGGTTTCACAATATAAGTCAACCTACCAATGTTATTATATTTTTGAAGTCATGAGGTGATGCTGGACACAACGGTGTTTTTATTTCTGTCCGTAGCGGACGTTACACGATACGCCATGACCCTAATTAGTACAAACACAGCTGTATCATTACAAATGCTCATGCCTACATCCATCTTTACATAGCCGCTGCTTTGCACCTATATGTACCATTCGACAATGACTTTACTGGACATGTGCGCCTTTACCCTACTCTGTTTATAGCTGAGTTATGAATTGTCTTTTTCATCTAGCATACCACTGCACAGCTATTTGAAAAGAAGAGCAACGTGCTACCACCTCCTGCCTGTAACACCATCCAGCTACCTATTCTCCTACCCTAAACCATTCTCTTCAACATTTAAAACGATGTACATTTTCGTCTTGTCTAAATCACGCAGCATAGTTGTTTGTACAAATGGAAACACTGCATTTTTTTTCTTTCAAATCAAAGCCTGTCTGTGTAGTAAAATCACACAGCTAAGAGAAGAGAACAGAGTAGCCATCCTACTTTTGAGGCCTATGCACATGGCATGATGGAACACTGATCATATCCCTTTAACTTCTCGACTATATAAGGGAGCATATGCTTAGTTCATTTCAAGCAAAAACGAAAGCTTGCAGTTATCACTGAGCTTGTACTCCTCATAAAATTCATAACAAAACAGTACTCACCTATAAACCGTAAAACTATACATGCGTGATCCTGGGAGGGTGCTTTCCGATTTGAGATATGTTTTGGAAATGGTTCTATAGTTTGAACCAAGGCAGCGAACTGGAAATGGTTTTATGGATCTATTGTTCGGAGATGAGGCCATGGCACGAGGTCAGTAGAGCGGACGGTTTGGTGGCAAAAGTTACATGAGTAGTGGTGTTCTAATGATTGACGTCGGGTGCCTGTGTAGGAGTAGCAGGGGCTCAAGGCGTTTATTAAAAAAAAAAAAAAAAAAAGGGGACAACAGTTGGTTTCGAAATGCGGATGAGTATGGAGGGAAGGAGCATCATGTAGCAGACGTGAAGGACTGTGTTACATGCAAACTTAGCAGTGTAGCAGGGCCAGGCGCAGTTCTTCTATGGGTTTCGGCCCACCGTTCTTAAAAAAAAAAAAAAAAAAAAAAAAAAAAAAAAAAAAAAAATGAAGAAAAGTTTCGGTTAACGGAATACAACAGGCCAAGGAAGGGAAGTGGCCTGTTTTGCGGTGGATGTGTGCACGTGTGGCATGGGGCATTAGAAGGTTGTGGACGAGGTAAAGGAAATAAGATGGGAAGGAGGCGGCTGTCAAAACGAATGGGTTTTATCAACGGTAAGCGGTTGGATCACGTAGGCAAGATGGACCAAGAGCGAAGGGAGGTGAGCCAGTAATAATAATTAACTTTAAGTTTAATTTTAAAGTAAAGAAAATAATAAAATACAAGTTTATATAATTGATATCTCATACGCTTGTTATCAGAATGGAATAAACAAAAGAGATATGAATCGCATCAGAGAGGACTAGGATGCAGAGCTGGTTTGATCAGCACTGAAAGCTACCGGATTTTTTCTAATAGAACTGTTTAATCGGCGAATGGAAAACCCAAGGTGAGTTAAACTCACTCAGTTTCCCTACTTATAATTTTTATAAGTCGGGTTTATTTATTTATATGCCATGTTTTGCTAATTGTTGGTTGATTTGATTGTTGAGATGCTGTTAAACATGGTTATATCGATTTTTTTAAATTAAACCATTGTTTAATTTAAATGAAACGACATCGTTATTTTTAACGATGGTCTCCAAACAAGGTAACTTACCTTGTTGGGTACGTTTATAATATAAACGTATTGGATTGAATTGTATGCTTGAACTGATGTTAGTAGTTGACCGTTATCAGTTAAATTTATTATCATCATCATGTGAACTGTTGAACCTATATGATTTGATTATTGAATTGGTTGTTGACTATTAAACCCAAATTCAACATTTGTTTGGTTGTTAGCCAATGTGTGATATTGGATGAGGAATGTATAGCAGATGGCCAAATATATAAACTGTTTTATAAAGACAGATTTACCTTTAGGTAAATCGATGGAAATGAAGTTATGAAATATATTTTATAATTGAATATAGATTTAAATATATTATTTTAATTGAGTTTATAGAAAAGGGAAATTAAACCAACCACATATGGTTGTTTTGATCATTATTTTTATATCTAAATCTGCCGTGTGCGAAGCACGTGCTTCATCGTGATTATGATCTAGGAAACTAGTTCTCGTGTTTGATAAGCAAGTGGACAAAAGTTAACGTAACGATTTATTATTTTTATAAACAATTAAATTGGGATTTTTTTGAATTGATTATTATTTAAAAATCAAGTGGAGTCATTTAAAATAAGCGGAAAGATGGATTAAAGACTTGATTAACAAAGTTAATCATGTTAGAGTCGACTAAGTCAGCTGTTTGACAAAAATGGAATTTCTAAATTTATTTATTTAGTGGAAATGTCAAATGGTTAAGTAAAACATTTTTAAATGATGATATTTGTTAGATAATGATCAAAGTGGTATCTTGAGATTGAAAAGGTATAAATGAATGGTTATGTAGTTTTAAACCATTGGTTATAATAAAGTGATGTTTCTAAGCAACTTTATTAACAAATAATAAGTTAAGTTTAATTCAAAGTTTTAATTAAATCCTTAATGGGGTTTCATTTTGAATGGATTTATAAAACCCAAGCTTTATTGAATATTATTGGAAAGTATATTAGAAATGACATATGAATGGGAACGGAATGGAAACGAAATTGGAAATCCAAGTTTGAATTAAAAGGGTTGGGCGAATTGAGATAAAATGGTGTAATACAAATTCGCCATATTGAATGAGAGATGGAGTTTTATCAAGGTATAACTAGAAATGGAATTTGTTTTGATAATGAAATGAGTGTGGGGTTTTGGTATTACATCTGATATCATCTTAAGATAAGAACGTTGTTGATCAAGGTCTGAGAGGTAATTAAATACCCCAACTTGAACGACTTCGGGATTATCGAAGGATGGTATTAGTTGTGATGATAAATATGTTAGCGTAATTCATTTTGAAAATAATGGTGTAACATTATTTGGGAATATATAAATGGGGTTCCAAATAAAAGGGAATAAAGGAGACTTGAGATAGGAAATTATATTTCCATTGTTGGAAATATAACGATATTTTCAAGGAAGAGAAATGAGATTTGAAATGGGTTATCCTGAAAAGGAGAGTGGCGATTATAGTTTCAAATAACAAAACATAAGAGATATCGTAATGGTTATTCAAAATGATAAGTTAAAGGCTTTCCCAAGTATACTAGAGAATAAGTAACACTATAGAAATGTGTTGAAATGATAGAAAAGGGAAAAACTGGACATGTCTTGGGATATTTTCCTATATATTTAATGAAATGATTTGAGAATAATTACATACTAAAATGATTTGAGAACATTGTGGATTAAAACTGATTTATTATTTTTAAAGGCCAAGTGATGCTGTATAAACCCATGGATTCATTTTATTTATATGTTTGTTTATTTTGATAGTTAAATAACCGACTATCAAAAACCATACCCAATACGTTATTGGTACGGAAAGACCGGGATTGAATTTATATTCGAAAACCATTCCAACCAATGAATACGAAAACGTGGAAGATACTGGTCGAGAGGGAGCAAGTGAAGACCGTAAATCTTCATGAATGGAAGGACTATTGTTGGGTTTCTCTAGCTGATCCCTAGAGATATTTTGACAATGATTCTGTCAAGAGTGAAATCTACGGATTGCAAGGACTGCTCGCTACTGATCTATAGGGTGATTCCTTGGATGCGGTAGGAGGGTGCCTTCGGTTCATCCTGTTCCTGGATGACGTGTAGGGATGATGTGCACAGTGACCAGATATTTCAAAAGTCGATTATAACCTCAAGCCTCATCAACCGGAAAATGACAAAAATCGGGCAGGCAGCATGGCTATGTGGGTCGCTCCCATTAGGGTGTATAATCACCTATCTAGAGAAAATCCTTTTGCTTCTTTAATCTATCAATGCTGTCCCATTTCGGGAGAGACGGTGGGTCGCACCCAACCGTTGGTGATATACATTCGATACACTCAAGCGAAATGAGTGGTCGGTCATGTGTGGGCCGGGTTGCAAGACGTTCTTGTTGAACCCAGTGTATTCGCCTCTAGAGATACACGATCGGCAGGTGGTCCCATACCTTGTCAAGTCGGAATCCGATCTCCAATAAGCGCCTGCGGTTTTGTTTGTATACTATATATGTGGAGCGTGAGATGCAAGCGTTCCACTAGATTGATATTTACTTGTATTTAGACACTATTATAATATCAGAAAGATATTGACTTCAAAACTGTTTTGGGTTATCGTAAGGTAAAAACCGTCCGTATTTATGTGTGGATTTGGTCTTACGATTATCCTTTTCTTTCGAAAGGATTTTAACTTTAAAATCAAGTTGTGTGATACTCTTAATACTGTGCGAGTTTTACTCACTCTGGTTCACCAGACTGACCCGGTGTTTTGTAAATGCTCGGGTTAGACCGGGGTGTACAGGTTCAGGTTACTAGATGCTGTGAAGTTCAAAGACGAGCTGAAGGTGTTCAGACGTATGATGTTATCTAGTATTATTCCGCTGTGTGATGTATATGAGGACAGATCATTATAACTGTCCCAGTGTATTGATGTACTCTGATGATTGTAAGTTTTATTTAAAAAGCTCTCTATAAAATTTATTTATATATTATATTTTGTTCCGCTGCGATGTGAGATTCTGTGTTGTGTTCTCCTTCTTATTCTTCTATTCTAACATTTCTTTCTTTCTTTTCTCACCCTCTAACTCCTTTCTTATAGCCTTTTGGGATTTTTGATACGTGAGTTCTGGACAAGAGATGTGTAAATGTCAGGATTCAAGTGTCGAAATTCCCGGGTCGCTACATTTTCTTTCTATATGCTAACCATATATAAAATAAAATGTTCTTTTATATACCGACATAGAAATGAGATTTTATTATGTAAACATTTTATACATAAAAATGTTTCTTTTCTAATGTTAACATTTATAAATAAAATGTTAATTTTCTATTCTAACAATTTATATGACAAAGGAATGAATATTTTGTTTCGCTAAACAATTTCTAATCCACATATGTCACTTCCTTCTAATGCACATTTTATACCAAAAATGTTAATTTTACACTAACATGACAATTATAACTAAAGTGACATTGTATAACAAAAATGATATTTAACATGACACATTTTATTATAACTAAAATGACAATTATAAGTAAAATGACAATGTTATATTAAAATAACATTATCTAACTAAAATATCTATTTTTAATATAACTTAACATTATCTAACCAAATGTAGATTTTATATGTATTTTGATATCCTTACAAAATATAATTCGACGAACCAACATCAACACAGTACATCAATCAAACTAAATTTTATGCATCACATACATTACAATCGATTTTTAATAAACATACGCATAACACCCCATGAATTTTATAGAACATGAACATAAATTTCACGAAATAAATAATTAATTTAAATAAAAAAAACATAGAAATCTCACATTTGAATTTTGGCTGAAAATCAACTGTCTCTGTTTCAGCTGCGGTCTGCGCCATCGCGAAGATCTCGGAAAGACGAGTCCAACGCAACAAACGGTTCGCAAAACGGACCTCGTATGAACAAGTTATCGATTTTTAAATATTGGACAAAAAATATTAAATAAATAAATAATATTAAAATATTAGCTTCTTCCCCGTCGTTACCTGTTACCACCGAAACCGAACCCATCGTTCATCGTTTGCCCTTCTACACGCACCTCCCTGCACCGCACCGGACCACGATCAAACACCGCCAACTCGAAGCTCGTGCCACCACGTGCTCGCTCCACCAACCACCTGAAGCTCGGCCTCCCCAATCACCACGAAATAGAACCTAAACCGCCGGCCTTTAGGCTGCGAATTCGCGAAATCCGTGAATCAAAACCCGATCTTAACCGTATGGATGGAAAGGTCTCTCGAAGAGCTTCGATTTGGTATATCATATGTCGATTTTCATTGAATGGATCAAAAGACATTAGCATTTCAATTTCGGATGATTTCAGCCTTCGAAAATAGGGCAGCGGCTGCCATGAATTAGGGTTTCGGATTTAATATTAATTTATTATTTAATCTCGAAAAATGTGCTTAAAAGGTGGATTTTCGGACTTTCTCTGATTTGGGCTTGCTTACTGTCGTTCTTAAGGTTTTGACACCTTCTGAGCGCAATGGGATAGGTCTCGGGACCCAATTCCGAAATTTGTATATATTTTATTTAAAATTCCATTAAAAATTAATTAATTAAATATTGACCGTACATTTAAATATGTCGGGGCCACATACGACCTCTAAAAATTACAGAAAAATTATTTTTGGCTTTCTTATGATGATATGGTTCTAACAAGACTAATTTCATCGAATTCTGAGACTGTTTGAAAAATGGCCATTTTCTAGTCGATTAACTTTGACTGTAATTGACAAAACATGTTTTCCTTTGCCACGCTCACATATTAATTCGAAAAATTATGAAAATTGAAACTTCGCAATAATTTGACATTCCGGTTCCAACAAAAGTGGTTTCGTCGAAAACCGAGGTCGTTCGAAAAATGGCTATTTTCAAGGCCAATATATTTAATATTAAAAATACATTTTTAAACAAATAAATTCCGAAACTCAAAATATATAAGTGTTTACTGTTTTTCAATGCAGAAACGTCATTTCGAACTCAATAGAAGTGATTTCGAGTCGAAATTCCTTCATATGTAAAAAGTAGCCGTTCGGGCCCTATATAATATATATATAAATTCTACAGCGACCTTTCTAAAAATTGAATTGGCCATAACTTTTGATTTCCGCTATGAAATTTCAATTTTTCAGATTCGTTAGAAAGATATTATTAAACAAATTTAAATATTTCTTGTTTCGCTCAATTCTGATTTATTATGAATCCAGTACATTCAGTCAAAGTTCAAATTCAAAATTTCAAACTGCAGCGCTGTTTTAAACTCCTTTTAGTTTATTCATTCTAAAATAAATTTTTAGTCGTTCCTATTTAAAATAAATTATTTTAAATATTAAAGTCCACTAAAATTTCTAAAATAAAAATTTTAAATTGGCCCAAAATTCCGGGTCGTTACAATGTGCGTGCGTGGCCCCAGGTTGGTAGGTAAGACGTTGTTGCATCGTGTAGGTATAAGCCATGCATTTTTGTTGGTATCGGGTTGCCACTTTGGGGAGTGATACACCTCACTGTAGGGCCAGCACGGGTATCTAAGAATTAGGGAGCCGATCGAATGGGGTAGTGGGTACACCTAGTGGAGATAGGGGCAGATGACACCTATGAAGGCAGCTAGGGGTACACGAAACTACCATTATCATTATTAAGTTTTGTAGGCGGGATCCACTTTTAGGGTGTTTGGTGTAGTGCAATGTAGTAATTATCTTATAGAGATTAGGTGCGCCTTTAACATTATCTTTGTTCATCTTATTTCCTTTGTTTGCTCTGTCATGACCGTTTGTTCACTGTCATTTCCTTATTTTCCAGCTTATGCCTTATCCTAGTTACTTTAATGATTATATTGTTAAAGTCATTACACTCGCCAGACTTTATGTGTGACCCCTTTTTCTTCCACCACTTTTCTTCCTTTTCCCCCAAGGTGCTCAGGGTGGGACTAGTACTAGTTGAGCTTGATTTGGACAGCTTTATCTCTTTCTTTTGGACGTTGCTTGGATTGCTGAAGTAAAGTTCAGCCTATCTTATTTATGGCTATTTTATGTTGGGGTTATGTATTTTATTTTATGTACTCAGAACTTATTTGTTAAGATGGGTAATAAGTGTATTTGGTTTTGTAGTTGGTTTTTGATGTGATGTAACCAAACTATTTCCCCACTACAATAAAAGTGGTTTTTATTTTCCAAGTACCAATATATTTATCTGTCTTGTTTACTTTTCTGTTCTATACACAATAAACGCTCCACCAAAATTAAGGAATTCCCTTTGTGAGTGACCTTAATGGAGGTGGGGGTGTCACAATACTAATTTTATATATTTTATAATTTATAATGACTTTTTCAATTCATTTCTTTTATAAGAGATATAGCGGAACATAGCCGAAAGAATGGGATATATCGGAATATCAGTATATCGCGGGGATTAGAGCGGAAAACTATTTTAGAGGCTATTTGGAAATAGTGTAGTAGTAGAAATTCGTTATACTGTATAGCAAGAATATGGTGAGGTAATAGCTGGGAATTAACTGCAAAGATTAGACAAGTATCAAATACATCGATTGGATATATATTCATAATTACTTCGCATGGATCGATGCACTCAATTCAACTAGTATAAAAGTATGATGGCTAAGGATCATATTCAAAACAAACTACAATACATCACAGACAACAGATCACAGAACAGAATATATATAGATATGACAACATATATATGTCTTACATACTTGAATAGTTCTACATGAACTATACATAAATATAACATGTCACAGTAGAATAAATATACGAATGACAAGAATATACCATTAGACAACTAAGGTAATAGCTCTAAGAAAGACAACCTAAGATGGATCGGCTAATCACGAATCAGTGGTAAGCCATAACCAAAAAATAACTTGGTTTGACCCGAGTAATGAATACACGGGTCGGTCTAACTTGAACAAGATAAAAGGTATATAATGAGATGAAAATAATATTCATTAAGTGTAGCAGCCCGCATTTTACATATCGGAAGATCGTAAAATATTTTATTTTATTCCCTAAGGTTTGGATCATTCTCATCTTTTGATATGTTGCTTATGGGGATGTGAGACATGTCCATAATTTTTACCAATTTTATTTGTGACCATTTTGCCCATGTCAGTCTTGTATATGGCATAACTTTTGAATCAGGTTGAATCAAAGGGTGAGACTTGTTAACTTTTGCCTTTCCGTAGAGTGGTTACATTAAAGATTTGGCTAAGCGGTTTGGGAGGAATCGCTGTGTTAAAGTTTTTCAGTTGGTTGTTCAAGTTTGGAGAGCCACAATGGGCTGATTTGGGAAGGCCCATTGGTAGGCTAATGGAATGGTATAAATATGGGGTAAGGGATATGGGAAATGGTTTTAGTTTTCCATTCTCTAATTTGGTGTCTTGAGCTCGTCCTTCCTCTAACACATTTCCACCATTAGAAATCAAAAACCAAGGAGGGGAATTGAATATTTATACCATTAGAGGCCAAATCTACATCAATTTAAGCAAGGATTCATTGGATCAAGGGATTTGGTGCAAGGGGCTTGCTGTCCGGATCCTTATTTCTGTCATTTATTTCTATCATTTTAGCTTGTTTTGGCAAAAAGGTGAGTGATTTACATCTCTCACATGAATGCAACGAAGTATATGAGTGTTTGTGCATGTTTCTCATCAAATTCAAGTGTTTTTCCATATATCTATGCCATATTAAGTCCATTTTCATAATAAACACCCATGATATGATTTAATAAGTTTAGATAGGCAATTTCTTTCATATGATTATGCAAGTTAGATCCACAATTTAGATCACATGTTAATTTATTATGGTTTTTGGTGAAATTTGCATAATTTGATGATAATTATCATTTTCATGATGCTAGTGGTTTCATAACATTCTTATGATTGTATTGTATGAGTTGATTTTGTCGAATCTATCATTTGGCGAAGTTTTGGTGGAATTAAGAGTAGAAATTATGAAGTGTAGGTTTTGGGTCGCACGTAGGGGGGTCGTTCGCTCCAGGTGTGATTTCATGGGAAACAACACAGAAAGCAGGCTCGAGCGAGCTAGGGAGTCGGTCAGTCCAGCGAGATGGGTGTAAGGCAAGCGAACGAGCGAGCCTGGAGGAAAAGGGTTCGATCGGGCGAGCCTGTAGAAAAAAGGGTTCGATCGAGCGAGCCTATGGTTGAGTAAAGTGGTCGGTTTGTCCTATCGGGTCAGTCGTGAAGCCTGGAAGTGGTAAAGTGGTAGGTCGGTCGCTCCAAGTTAGGAGGGTCGATCACTCTGGTCGGTTTTACCAGTGTGAAGGGTCGGTCTCTCTGGTCGATCGTGCAGTGTGAAGGGTCTGTCGCACAAGGCAAATTTTTGAAAATTTATATTTTCGTGTATGACTCAGATTTGAATAAAAAGGTCTGGAAAAAAAATTCGGGGCCAACCCACCGAACCCCGACCGCGACGTAGTGGTGTAATTGGCTCGGCGATGGTGATAACTTCGAGGAGAATTCAAGTGGGAATATTCGAAGTGTTGAATGTGTTCGTTGATTGGAGTAGAATAGAAAATAAAGTGATAACTCAAAGGTTGTGAGTTATTGGATAATGGTTGCTCAAGAAGGTTTCTTGAGATATGATAAGTCGTCAAGTTGGATGACTAGAGATGAGAAGGATGAGAGATTATCGTTGTCGTAAGTTCTAGCAGGCTCAATGCAGGGGGTACGATGGAGGCACCCAAAAGACTGATTGTAGGTCGAGTATCTTGGGTATCGTTGAAAGGCCTAGTTGTAAAGGTTGGACATACATACGTATCATTGAAAGGAAAATGGAGTTTATGCTAGAACCGGGGTTACTATTAGCCCCTGACATATGGCATGGTTGGCCATCATACGATTAACGCTGGTTTCAAAGCAGGATTGGAAGTGATAGCAAGAGTTAGTCATGGATGATTGGTTGTTCTATTTGTACCATATCATGTAGGTTGTCTAACGTCGAAGGAGATGTTCCTTGGGTGCTTGTCTGATATTGGTTCAAGCCTCTAGGGCTTGTTCTTGAGGGGTGTTGAGTCGGATTAGGATGGTTTACATGAGATCTATAATTTGGATGTCATGAATGCTTTGCCATGATTGAATGAGTGTTCTAGTTTTCATGGATGTACAGTTGAATGATTTAAAGTAAAGGTTATCACTGACCGTTGTGGGGAAGATAAGGTTGAGTTCCTCTCTCGTGTTATGGGTAGATTAGTATGTTTATCTATCCCTTCTCATATACTTTATTGTTGAAGTTTGTTAGCTGTTTTATCGCTCACTAAGACTATTGTCTGACTTAAGGTTTTATGTCTCCTCTTATTACCTTGGGCTGTTCACCCGGTTGTGGATGGGCAGACTAAGTAGCAGGTTACAGGTGATTAGTGAGGACGGTGCTACTGTGCGGAGGCGAGCAGGAGGCTGGTATACCAGATTTATTACTATCTAGTATTTCTATTTCCACTGTTGAGTGCTCTGTGAGTGTTGTAGTGAGGACTTATGTGCAAACTTTGGTACCAGTTGGATAACCTTTCAAGATGTTGAGAAAGTTTTCAAAAGTTTGCTATATGATGCCTCATTATTATTATTACCTGTTGTATATGTTCTATTATATTTTGTCCTTGCGCTGTGAGTTCTATGACAGGTTTCGATATTGTTTACCTACTCTGATGATCGTCCATAGCTGCCTGGCACACCCTTCAGCGCGGTATTCCTCTTGTTTAGTGCGGGGGTTATGGGCGGTCGTCACACTAAGGTTAGTATTCCTTTAAGTCATAAAGGAATAGCATAAAATATAGGTTTCCATAAGTTATATGAGATGGTGTAATAGACTACACTAAGGAAGCACACATAGAAATGTAATTTCACATTACACAAATATTTCTTTCCACAAGAATGACACAAGGAATATCCTATGAAACCATACATTGGAAAAAACATTGCTACAAGAATTACAAAAACATGGGAATTCAATTAAGAAATAAAACCATAGAAATGAAATCACCATATACACATAGATTTTTTTCTGAATAATAGTCTTGTCATAGTGGTCAAATCATCTATGAACACATAAAGCACAAAAATCACATGATTCTAGATTTGACCATAAAAGGGGAAAGCCGAAGCTATGCTTGCACGTGCTAGCACATAGAAGTGGTTTAAGGCCCTGCCAATACTAATATCAACATGAAAGTTTACCATATAAGATGACCAAAAGGTCAACACATAGGAATGACCCCACAGACCCCAGAATTGACATGAAGGTCCACAAAATTGACCCGAAGGTCTAGTATTGGCGAGCAAATAGGTAAGTGTCACAGACTTATAGGTAGTAACCCAAATAGTGGTAACAATGTGTCATATACCACAAGTTCTTACTACTTGTTCATTAGCCGCTAGTCATTCCATATAAGAAAACACAAGAAATACTAGCTTCAATTAGACGAGTCTGAAATTAACCGATCTCATATATCTTTGTGTCTCATATCATGAGGTTTACAACATATTTTAATCACAATCATGTCGTCCAAAGGATGAAAAAATGTGTGGATTATATATTGAAAATACTTGATTTGAGAAAACCAGTTTTAAAAACAATATAGAAATCGACTGAGCATTTTCTTTAAAGTTAATATATAGATATATATACACATATATATTGAAAATATCGTATATTATATGGCCTTGAGATGGTTTATTTTCAAAAAAAATCCAAGAAATCTTCTTTGTCCCTAAGCGATAGAAAATTTATATCTATAAATTATTTATGAGAATATTTTATAAAACTTGCATAGTGCCACAAATACATGAAATTACAAAATGAAAGCAACACAAAAAACCAATGCAAAAACTACGAATTCGAGATATGGATTTTGTAGAATGTTAGCTTATCCAAATTGGATAAAATCCTTTCAAAATTAACATAAAAAACTACTTTATGGAAAACTCAATTCATTTCAATTCTTATGCGAAATATGAAATTGCGACAAAATACCCAAGGGAAAAAGATACAAATTTAGGTCTAAAGTCTTTTCTGGGTTTAACTTTCTGGTAAGCTTTGAATGACTAAATGATCCAAATTGTCCAAAAAATGATATGCACTAATTAGAACAACATATCTCCCAGTTAGAAAAAAAAATACTAAATACCGACATGATATGAAAAATGTATTAAATCTTAAACTTGGACTTAGGTCATATTGAATTCTGGCCAGCTCTGAAATCTTCTCCAGATTTCACTTCCAAACCTGATTTGAATATCTAAACAACATCAGAATGGTCTGAAAATTTACATGCATGGAGACAAACTTTCAAACCTTATCATGCAAAAAGAATAATTCAAATCGAACCAAAAATGAAGGAGATATAGCTCTCCAAAATTGAACCTAGGCATTGTTATCACCTAGCATCAAAATTCAAGCCAAGGAAGCAATTTTCACAAAAGTAACGTGATGTGCCAACCTATAGAGTATGTGGGTCAATCCCTATGAAGGATGGGTCGACACATAATGATGGTGGGTCGATCTACAACATAAAGTATGATACTGGTACCATTCCGGCATTATGCTTAAATCCAGGTCAGATTCAAACATTCAAATGAACATTAAATGGTTGAAATTTTGCATGTTCAAACTAGAACAACTTGACTACACAGAGGATTTTTTTTCAACATTTCATCAAGAAACAAGGAAGATATGAGCACTAAACATGGACTTAGACCATATTTTGTTGCTGTGTGTGTAAGATAAGTTACAGTAAGCGAATTTCATCTAAAAAACACATGAATTCAACAACAAAACTTGATTGGAATGTGTGCGGGAACACCTCACCTTAGTTTTGCAGGGAAGTTTGACAAAATCTAGCATTAAATTGAACTATAGGTGATGCTTTTTGGCTTCTTTTTCACCTTCAACATCTGCGTATGAAGCTATAGTGACATGCAAAATGGAATTTCAACTTACAGCAAAGAGATTTCACAAATCTAAGATGGAATGAAAACAAGCTTGTACTCTTTGATAGATTAATAGATTAAACGCTTGTTTTAAGCCTTAGTCTTACTTTAGTTTTGATTTAGATAGTTTAGATTTTGATTTTGCAAGAGGGTGGCCATGAATTTTATTTTGTTGTGCATTGTAAGGAGAAGGAGAGGATGGCTGTAGAAAAGGCTTATTACTTTCTAGAATTCTACCCTCTTAATTAACATTTAGAGGTGCTAGTTAAGATTTAATTGGATAATTAATGGAAGGTTTGCGCATAAGAGAAAGATTAGAGGCTATATGATAATACTACACCATTTATACATGTTTTACATTTCCCTTTGTCAAAACACGTTGTTTTAATATAAAATTTTCAAAGTTTAATCTTTGCAGAATTTAATGTAATGCTTATAAAATATTTCTAACAGCTTTATTTATTGTTTTGACTTATTTACATCTACATTTACTATTCTACACAAAAAGAACATTTTACATTTATTTTGAACAAAATGGAAATTTTAAGATTTGAATTGTACAAACACAATTTAGCACACAAATAAATATTTTCCACAATATTTATATATTTTAATACTTATTTCTATGCGAGTTTTATTCTAAATGCACAATTTTCTCAAAAATTCATTGTTTTCTCATTTATGGAAATTCATTGCAATAAACTCTTAGGAATTGCATAAATTCCTACTTCTTGACAATTTCATATATAATAAGTTTCCAAAATTTATTATACCATTCTCCAACTTTGTTTACACGATTATTGAGTATTTAAACTCAACTTATTCCCAACTTACTCAGGACATATTATTAAGCTTATTTCAACCTAACAGGTTTTCCATAAGATTTAATTTTAACAATTCTTAAGTGATTAAATTATCACTTAATCCAACTTTCCTATGAATTAAATCCCAAAACCCATATTTAATGTTCTAATTAAAACAATTTAACACTTTATATTAATAATATATTTTCACTAAATTATTGCATGCTAATCAATATTTCATATTTTCAATATTCATTTGAACGACCAAACTATTATTAACACATATTGGAATAAATTTTCTTCTTATACCAAGTGAATTTAATTTATTCTAATGCACACAAATTTCCTCATGAACCACATTTTGTATTACCCATCATGTACTGTTACACGGGTTAGGCTCCTAAATTACATTTTATACTTATAGGTTTTAGAAAACACATAACATGTTATAGTCAATTTATACGGTTATTAGAAAAGTGAATGATCCTATTTCTTTCAAGGTGACATATTTTCATTCAAGTGGGTTCTTGTAGTTGCTACATTAGTTTAAGGTTCTATATGATTTGCTTGTTTAGCTCTCTCGAGCATCTTATACTTTCTTCGTCCTATCAAACATTAGAGAGTTTGAGTAACTAAAGCATCGGGGTTGGATGAAGTGGCAACATTAGCTGTGGCAAGAACAATTTGAGATTTAGTCTTATTTTCCATGATTTCAAGCTTTGAATATAGATAATGTGAGGATCTAAGGAGATTTTAAAACTCGAACGGTTGGAAGATAGGAAAAAATATCTAGTTTTTACTTTTCTCGATGAAAGCATAGAATGTTAACACCAAATAATAGCACAACATCCAACGAGTTCAACGACAGTTAAACTTAAAAAAAGTATGAAAATAAGGAATATACTAATAGAAATGTAGTAGACAAAAGAGAGAAAAGTTTATAATGGTTCGGCATTGATTGGCCTATGTCCACTTTGAATATTTTTTTCATTTCAAACTTCATTGTCAAGGTCTTCTTTCGGTCATGAACTCATGTCATGTGAAATTCAGAGCTAATGACTCCACTTTCGAGGTATTCTCGCATCTTATGACATTCAAAGTAAGGTGCCCCACATCCCAAGTAGTGAGGAGTTTGGAGTGGAGTTAGTGGAGAATGGAATATTTGTTGAAGCAACATGGTTAAAAAGGGATTGATGATTGATGCTTAATTAATCAGTTCATGTATTGGTATTGGAGGAGAATGGAACATTCATTAAAGCAATATGCCGGAACATGGGATAAGGCTATTAGTGGGCCTTCCAAACTAATAATAATAAAATTTTAACTCAATTGGCAAAACGCCAATACAAACATGAGAACCCCTTAGTTTAAATGATCGACATTCATTGCTTCCTATTGATTAATATGAAAGATATTAATAAACGATACATTTTGTAGTAGCAAAAGATACCCACTTGAAAAATTATCGATATTAACAGAACAAGCTGCCAGAGCGAAAATATATCAAATGGCAATAAAGAAGCATAGCGCGTAATAATATTGGAATATGCAATTGGTCAGGGAAGGAACATACATAATAAATGCAAAAGAAACAAATCTATTAAATAATAGTAAACTAGAAGAATTTATAGCTCTCTCCTTGATTCTTTCAATTCTCTTAGTTCAACTTAATTTTCTCAATTCTCTTAGTTTTCCTTAAAAGTCTAGATACACTTTTATTAAATCAAAATAATACAACAATATCAATACTCATCTCCTTAAGTCTCTCTAGATAATTAGTTTATTTTTAAATTAGCTTATCACTTACGTCTATTTTTTATATTTTCTCTGACTTTTCATCTTACATCTTGCTACGAACCTTTCAAAGTTTATAAAATAATTTGGGAAAATTTTCAGAAGCGCACAATCATTCATGCAATTTTGTGAAACAGTTGCATTTTTATATTCTCTATTCTCCACTTGCCTTAGTTTTCCATCATACTTCATTGCCACAGGGTTGGAACCCGTGCTTCGCACATGGGTTAACCTTGAAATCAGTGCAAAACTTAAGATTTGGCGTGATGATTGCATTTTTTGTATTATTTATGAAGGCACACAATCATATGAAAAACAGGGAATAAGTAACGTACGCTTACATCCTCTCATAACTATTATCATATGAAGTGAAATTCAATGATTTCATAAGACCTTCTAAAATAATCCTGTTGCAATAAAAATGAGAAAAAGAAAAGAAAAGTTGTCATTAGTTTACAAACAATATATGTTAGACATAACTAAACTTTACAAAGCCAATAACACAAAACAAAATGAGAAATGCTTCGTTGTGTTTTAGTCGGGTTGTATATCGGAGAGAACATTTCATTGTCTAACCTAGTCTGAAGTTATAAAGTGTTCGGTCAGTTTCCACCTGATTCTCTTATAGGGCAGAGCTTGGGCACACTAGGGTCCTGTCCAATCTAGAATGTTCGATGTTTTTCTGTTGTCCGAACGTTAATTGTCTATTGTCCGGCTCATACGAACAGTGTTCGAACTTAATGCTTGTCCGATCCATGACCGTCCGAATCTCTTATAGGACAGAGCTTGGACACACCTACGTCTGGTGCGATCCGTTTACACCCCTACGTTTTAGATTCAACACATAAAATGTAATGAAATTTGATACATTTATTATCTAAAATTGGATGGTTTGTTTTATTACTTCATATGACGGTAGTGACCATCTTGTTTTTCGACATTCAGCCAATTGACACTTCATATGCACTTTAGTATGTTACAATTCAAAATTTATTTTGGGATATTTAGTCAGTTTGCTTATATATATATGCATATATTGTAACTACCCGTATTTTTTGCAGTCAAATATTTAATTTAATTTATTATTTCAAATATTTTATTTGGACTATTAATAGATTTTAATATTTAATTCGTTATTTAATCGAAGTTCGAACGTTATATACTTATATAAATATAAAACAAGCTCGAAATGGCGCTGCAGTTCGTAGTATGGAGTTTTGAACTTCAATTGGATATACAGGATCCGATATAGGTCGGATTTCTGTGAAACAATAAACGTTGGAATCGCGTTGATGATAATTTTCATATGAAAGAGAAAAATCCAGATTTCGATTTATAAATTATTAGTTATGGCCAAATCAAATTTTAATATAGTCACTATGGAAATCATTATTAAAATATATGGCTTTAAAATAGCCATTTTGCAAACGGACTCCGTTTTCGATGAAATTATTTCATTGGAACCATAACGTTAAATTATTGCATGGTATTAAATGGCATGGAAAACCGATGTCGTATGTGGCCACGACAGCTGTAAATGCCCATTCATTATTAATAGCGCGTAGTTAAATTAATTTAATTCAATATAGAGATTAGAGATATTTGAGCGTAACTTGAGCAGACGATCGAATTAGGCCGTGAAACCAGTCTCATTGAATTTGTATCGACCGTTAAAGTCAGGATAGGTATATAGTTTGTTATTTTTGGAGACCAGGTGATCTGGTGTTCGAAATGTCATTGTGGTGCATATAAAAATAGCACCGAGAAACTCTCGGAATGCGACGAAACTAGTGCCAATGGATTCGTATTAATTAACCATTGTAGAAATTTCAATTTTCGTGTCAATCGGACTTATTGTTTGATCATGGCAACGATAAACGCCCAAATCAGTTATATTATTTGGTCAATTCAGATAGGGGTAACTTTAAATGAATAAACGACTGGCCATATGAACTACGATTTACAAGAAAAAAGATTCATTGGATCCGTAAGGAAGAGGTCTAGTAAAGTGTCAAGGTTTCAAATTTTTTGGATTTTGTAACACCCCGTAATTTTCAATATTAATGTTCACAAATTAAAGAATAACTAATCTCAGATGTGAGAATTAAGGGAAACGGGTTGCGCCAATGTGTTCGTCTCGGAATTCTGGTTGTGATAGAGTCCGAGTTTGCGTGAATTGGACTTCGTATGAAGAAGTTATGGCCATCGGAATTTTCGCTAAAATTCCAAGCAGAATTAAAAATTCAAATTTTGATCTCAGGTGAGCTAAGCGGTAAATTTCCCACCATGGGTCAGGTCGACCAGGTGGTCGACCTACCTGCACAGGTCGACCTGAGGGTCGACCGCACCCCCCCTCCCCCCCCGGTCAGATTTGATTGATGACAATTTTCTGACTCTTGGCTGAGTCATTAGGGCTGACTTGTCACCCTATCTTGACTGAATGGCTATGGTTCATTCTAGGTTGATCGGATGGCCTAAATTAATCCTAAACTCTATAAAAACACATGTAGACTCAAACCATAAAATCAACTAAAAATTAGAATCATGGCCTCCATTCTGTCACCTTGCAACCTAGAATAGCCGCCACCAATTAGAGAGGATGAAAAGCTAATCAATTCAATTCTAATCTAAACCGCAACAAATTGTCTTCTTCAAAGGAATGCTAAATCAATTTCAGAACTCAGATTTCAGAACTCAAGACCTTCTTTGAGTAGTGAGTTCGATTTCTTTAATAAGATAATTAACAATTTAATTTGGTTAAGCTATGATTTGGGATTATATGGTTATGTTGTGAATCATTGACCGTTATGTTATTATCTATGTTGTAAATCTGTTATGCTACAATCCATGTTGTTATTATCTATGTTGTAAAGCTGTGATGTTATTTTGTAAATCTATGTTAATTATTGGCTTATGTACAATCAATTCATATGCTAGTTTGGTTATGTTTGTGGAACTAATTCATGTGTTAAGTCATATAAAGTTTAACTTGATAATTCTACATACAAGTTAGGATGTTAATTGAGGCATGGATCATATGCAAGTTAATGAAAATTATATACAACCTTACATGTTTCATGACATATATTTTATGTGTAAATTGGATCTAAAGTTAGGCTATGACATGTGTGAGTTATATGCTAGTATACAAAATTCTATTTGCTAATTTACATGTTTAGATGTAAGTTTACACCATCGTTTATGTTGCATAAATCACATATGCAAGTATGTATATATATATATATATATATATATATATATATATATATATATATGTTTGGAGTATGAATCATGTAATGTAAGTTTGGGACTATTGCCTATGCAAGTTTACACCTTATGATTAGATTTATGACATACATGGTTTATGCAAGTTTGTGACTATTGCCTAAACAAGTTTACACCTTTAGATTTAAATCTATGACATATGTAGTTTTATGCAAGTTTGTGACTTTGGCCTATGCATGTTTTAGATGAAGAACCTCATTCATACATGCAAGTTCACCCCTTATGTTTAGATCTAGTTTTATTTCTATGTATGTTGTGATGCTTTCTCTTTATTCCATAAGGATAAGTTAGACTATTCGAGTCTAACGTATATTTCACGTTAAACAAACGAACGTACAACGTAGGGTGAAGGGATAATATTAAAAGATTTAATATTGAGAATTGGCATAAATGCCTTAAATGGCATAAAATAAAGTGAATATTTGGCTCACGTCCCTATTTTGAAACTTAATTAGTCTCACATCCGGTCATAAACTTAATATAAATTAGGTCCCTGTTTTCAAAACTTATAAAATAATAATAAAAAAAATAAAAAAATTTGTAAATTAGTAATAAAATAAATTATGCATTATACAAAAAATTCAGTTCAAAAAACAACAAAAACAATGTCAGAAAGAAGAAAACAGCAAAAAAACAGAAAAAACTGCAGTTAAATGCATAATATTATGCACCTTTTTGACTTTTTTGCATGCATATATGCAATTAACTGCAGTTCTTCCAGCGGATAGATTTAACTTAATATTTCAGTTCATTTTTATTTGCATCCAAATGTGTAAATTTCTCAAAAAAATGCACACATGCGTGCAACATTTTTATAGGATAAAAGTAGGGACCTAATTTATATATATAAAAAAAAAAGATTTGAAAAATTTAAACCTGCCCCTTATTTTATTACTTCCGCCTTTATTTATTTATTTTTTTAAAAAAGTACGTTCCTTCGTAAAAAAAATATATTCTAAAATATGGAAAAAAATTCAGGATTCTACGGAAATAAAAAAAATAGTTGCATACATTTATGCAATTATTACTGATAATTGCATATATGTATGCAACTTTTCCGTAAACTGTGTTCGGTTTGAAAACTTGAAACTAAACCTGCACAAATGTGTGCAAATATTGGGTATATTTGCACACATATAAGCATATTTTTGTATAAATAAAAATCAACGAAGATGTATGTAGTGAAAAATATGCACAGATGTATGCAGGAAAATGATATTAGTGCATACTATTATGCATTTAACTGGAAATTTCGTTTTTTTTTTCTTTTTTTTTTGATTTTTGACGCCTTATTTGATGGTTTTTTGTTCTGAATTTTTTAGTGTTTACATGTTTTATTTAAATACGAATTTACGTGATTTTTTTATATTTTTTTATGACTTTTCAAAAAATAGGGACCTAATTTACAATAAGTTTATGACCGGTTTTTTTTTATATTTTGAAACTTAATAGGGACCTCTAAAAAACGCACCCTAAAATAAATTTATGATGATAATTGGTATAATTTTGCATACCATAAATAGATGGACATAATTGAGTCAATTATGGACATAGTTAAATTTGGAATTGATTGATAATTTGAATAGGGAAATTAATTCAAATTGGGGGATAATTAATTATGTGTAATTAATCGCTTAAGACACGAGGTTAGGCTCTTTTGTGGTGTAAAACTGCCTGCACCCGCCCGGCAAATCCAGCTTCCACAAATGCCAGTCTAATGTGGGAGGTCTTAGGCATAAATTAAATGCGTAACAGTTGTAAAGACACGAGGTTAGGCTCGTTTGTGGTGTAAGAATGCCCGGACCCACCCGACAAATCCAGCTGCCACAAATGCCAGTCTAATGTTGGAGGTCTTTACAAGGTTACAGTGTTAATGAATTAAGAAACATTTAACCAGATAAACATGTGGTGGGACATGGGGGTTAAGTGGGTGCCTTGGGTGGCTTGTGAAATACGATTAGAAACACTTAACCAAAATTGAAACATGTAAGTGAACATGAATAAGAAAAGGGTTAAGTGGGATGTACTAGAGGGGACAAGCTTAGGTGGATAGCTTGTGTCAAGTAATGGGGGCCCGTTTCAACCAGTAACCCATAAGTATCTTTGTGGGCTCGACCCAAGTCGAGGACGGGACACGCATACTGGGCTTGACTGTAAGAGGCCAAAACGGGTTAGCGGTGGCAACGCAAGTCCAACGGGTTCATGTGCGTGCGTGGGCCCGGGCTGGTTGGTAAGACGTTGTTGCATCATGTAGGTATAAGCCGTGCATTGTTGGTGGTATCGGGTTGCCACTTTGGGGAGTGATACACCCCGCTGTGGGGCCAGCACGGGTATCTACGAGTTAGGGAGCCGATCGCATGGGGGTAGTGGGTACACCTAGTGGAGATAGGGGCAGGCGACACCTATGAAGGCAACTAAGGGTACACGAAACTACCATTATCATTATTAAAGTCTTGTAGGCGGGATCAACTTTTAGGGTGTTTGGTGTGGTGCAGTGTAGTAATTATCTTATAGCGACTAGGTGCGCCTTTAACGTTATCTTTGTTCATCTTATTTCCTTTAGTTTGCTCTGCCATACCCAATTGTTCACAGTCATTTCCTTATTTTCCAACTTATGCCTTAGCCTAGTTATTTTGGTAATTATATTGTTAAAGTTATCTCACTCGCCATACTTTATGTCTTACACCCCTTTGTTTCCACCTCTTTTCTTCCTTTTCCCCCCAGGTCCTCCGGGTGGAACTAGCACCAGTGGAGCTTGATTTTGGATAACTGTATCTCTTGCTTTTAGAAGTTGCTTGGATCGCTGAAGTAAAAGTTCAGCCTATCTTATTTATGGCTATTTTGTGTTGGGGTTATGTCTTTCAATTTATGTACTCTGATTTAGTCAAGATGGATATTATGTACTTTGACTCTGGTTTTTGATGATGTAATCAAACCTATGTGTTTACCGCTGCAATGAATAAAATTTTAAATTTTTAAGTACTGTTTATATCTGTCTTATTGTTAAGTTTCTGTTCTATACGCACTTAAAACGCTCCATAGAATTTAATGCATTCCCTTCGTGAGTGACATTAATGGACGTCGGGTGTTACATGTGGTATCAGAGCTGAAGGTTACCAGAACAGATATGAATTTTGAAAAACTATTTTTCAAAAACACTTTTATAAAGAAGTGCCTTCGAAAGTATGTTTTAAGGAAAGTTTTTTCAAGAGAAAAGCTTATTTTAGAAAGCGTAACCCCAAGAGCCATATATCTTTCCTTTGGTTCTTTTGTATTGAATCTTTCCTTTTTCGTTTTAGCATGTCTGGAATTCCCGAGATACCCGAGGGGATACCGATACCAGGATGGTTTAGGAGGTATTTGGAGACTAGGGCCAGCACTACAGGTCTAGCAAATGCTCCTCCTCCTCCTCCTCGTGTCGATACTTTTGCAAAGATATGTAAGGACTTTTAGGCAATGGATGGAAAACCTTTTGACAGACGGAGACATTTGTTGAAGCTCGAAATTGGCTAAAGGAGGTGGAAGAATTGTTTGAGATCTTTGAAGTGGAAGATGGAAGAAAGGTCCAGTTAGCTGCCTGGCTAATGAAGGATGAGGCCTCGTTTTGGTGGGTGGTCACTAATGGAGAGCGTCCAGTTGATACATGGCCAGATTTCAGGCATAGGTTTGAGGCAAAGATTCACTTACGAGCTGAAGAGAATTTATATATGGAAAGATTTTTGGCGTTGAAGCAAGGGAATCTATCAGTGAAAGAATACGTTAACAAATTCAATCAGTTGGCGAGATTTGGCTTGGACTTGGTGAATACACCCGAAAAGAAGGCCCTGAGATTTGTTAAGGGTTTGAACGAGCCGCTTCATGGGTTAGCTATGACCCACATCCCCATGGGGGCTATCTTTGAGAGACTAGTTGACATGGCGTTTATGCATGAAGAAGAGAAGGGCGCCAATGCTAATAAGGCACCCGAGAAGAAAGGGGATCAAAAGAAACCGCAACAGCAACAACAGAACAAGAAAGGTGGTAAAGGCAACAATGGTAAGGGAAAGAAAATATGCATTAACTGTGGGACACCAGGCCACCTAAGAAAAGATTGTAGGAAGAAAAAGAAGACTGGCTGTTTCCACTGTGGCGAAGAGGGACATCTGATTAAGGACTGCCTAAGGAAAGGGCAGAGTGTAGGGCCTACCTCGGGAGGACAGGTGCAGGCTCTTATGGCACCAGGGCAGGCAAGGGGTAAGTTCAGGCTCTCGTGGTCCCACCGCTGCAAGAACGAGGTAAAACGATTTCCGTTGAAAGTTTAGTTTTTCTGTTTGATCATCCTGTCCGTACTTTATCCGATTCTGGCGCATCACATTCGTTTATCTCTACATCATTCGTTGAAACACTGCACCTAAATACTAGTTTAGTTACAGATCCCTTAGTAGTCTCAAATCCTATTGGTGGTTCGGCTCATCTTTCTATGATTTGTCGGGATTTGAGAGCGTCTATCTTGGGCGTTGGGTTTAAATGCAACGCCTTTGTTCTTGGCTTCATGGTCTACGGCTTGATTCTAGGTATGGATTGGCTAACTAGATACGGGGCCATCCTACATTGTGAAAGAAGGGTAGTTAGATTGTTGACTCGTTGTGGAAAGACCCTTGATATTTCTTGTGACCCTAGAGGTCCAGTAATGCTTGGCTACCTAGAATCCCTTGACGCATCCAATGATGATTTACGTTCTGTTCGTATAGTCCGTGAATATGTTGATGTCTTCGATGAGGTGAGGGGTCTACCCCCAAAATGTGAGATAGACTTTCGAATATATCTAGTAGATAATGCAAAGCCAGTTGCATTGCCAGTGCTCCACATAGCTCCAAGAGAGAGAAGATAACTCAGTAAGCAAGTTAAAGAATTGCTTGAGAAGGGGTTCATAAGACGTACTATATCGGAGTGGGGTGCTCCAATAGTATTTGCCACGAAGGTAGATGGCTCCCTTAGACATCCTGTGGACTATAGAAAACTTAATAAGCTTACTAAGAAGAATAGGGACCCACTACCGAGGATTGACGATCTCTTCGATCAGTTAGTTGGCGCCTCAGTGTTTTCGCAGTTGGACTTAGCCATGGGTTTCCATCAGTTGAGAGTGGCTGAGGATAGCATAGACAAGGCTGCCTTTAGGACTCCAGACGGCTTCTTTGAGTGGCTTGTGATGCCCTTCGGTTTGACAAACACCCCCGCATACTTTGTTGACTTGATGAGTAGGGTGTTTAGGGAGTACCTTAATAAATTCGTGGTAGACTTTGTGGACGACATCTTGATCTTTTCTAAGAGCGAGGAAGAGCATGCCCTACATCTTAGGGAAGTGTTGGAGACCCTTCGAGCGCATAGCCTTAAAGCTAAATTTTCTAAATGTCACTTTTTGAGGAAGGAAGTGTGATTCTTAGGGCACATGGTTTTCAAAGAGGGGATAGCTGTGGATCCCGCGAAGGTAGTGGTCATCCAAGATTGGAAGGTCTCTAAAAATGCTACCGTGGTGAGGAGTTTCTTAGGGTTGGCTGGCTACTATAGGAAGTTTATCAAAGACTTCGCAAAAATATCAGCTCCATTAACACGCTTGACGAAGAAGAATTTAGTTTTCATATGGGACGTAGATTGTGATGATGCATTCCAACGTTTAAAGAGAGCTTTGACAACAGCCCCAGTCTTAGTGCTGCCAGATGAGAGTAAGCCATTTACTGTTTATACCGATGCTTGTGGGACAGGAGTAGGCGCAGTCTTAATGCAAAAGGGAAGGGTAATAGCCTATGGAGGAAGGCAGTTGAGAGTGCATGAGAGAAATTACCCTACACATGACCTAGAGTTGGCCGCTATTGTTTTCGCGCTTAAGTCTTGGCGCCATTATCTTCTTGGCGAGAAATTCGAATAGTTCACTGACCACAAATCGCTAAAATACTTGTTCTCTCAGAAGGACTTGAACTTAAGGCAACAAAGGTGGATGGAATTCTTAGCGTCCTACGATTTCGAGATAGCATATACCCCTGGCAAGGGTAACGTGGTGGCAGACGCTTAAGTAGGAAAAGGTTGTCCTTGAGTCCGTTTTTTGTTGAGCAGCGAAGCTTAGAGTTTATCTCTACGTTTGACTTTAGACTTCCATTGACTTTGTACTCTGTTTGCTAGCATCCTTAGAGGTCAGACCTAAGCTTTTAGGACAGATTGGTGAGGCACAACGAGATGACCCACAGTTGGTTGAGTTAGTAGAGAAGCTCAAAAGGGGGAAGTCATCGAGCCATCTCAGAAGGTATACCCTAGATGATAAGGGTTGGTTACATAGGGACGGTAGACTTTGATTATGCACATCGTTCGAAGATGACCATCCATCCCGACGGGGACAAGATGTACATGGACATGAGACGAGTTTACTTTTGGGCCGGTATGAAGAGGGATGTGGCTGAGTTTGTCACTAGATGCTTGGTGTGCCAATAAGTAAAAGCAGAGCAAAAGAAGCCCGGTGGATTTCTTTACCCATTGGAGGTCCCACAATGGAAGTGGGAAAGTGTCTCGATGGACTTTATTGATGGGTTACCGAGATCGAGGAAGGGTAATACGGGGATTTGGGTCGTGGTAGACAGACTTACTAAGAGCGCCCATTTCATTCCCGTGAAGAGTAAGAGGACCGCTCCATGGTTAGCCTCCGTATTCATTCGAGAGATAGTTCGATTGCACGGTGTTCCTTCTAGCATAGTGAGCGACCGCGATCCTATCATTACTAGCGAGTTTTGGAAGAGCTTGCAAGAGGCGGTAGGGACTCGGTTATGTTTGAGCACCGCATATCATCCTTAGACGGACGGCCAGACCGAGAGGGTGAATTGTATTCTAGAGGACCTATTGAGGTTGTGTGTCTTAGACTTCGGAGGTACATGGGAGGAACATCTTCCTTTGGAGGAGTTCGCATATAATAATAGCTTTCAGTCTAGCATTGGCATGGCACCGTTCGAGGCTCTTTATGGACGGCCGTGTCGTTCGCCTACATGTTGGTGGGAATCTACAGATAAGATCTTACTTAGGCCCGATATGATTTGAGAGACTTCAGAAAAGATCGATTTGAATCTAAGGAGGATGAAGACGGCGCAAGATAGGCAGAAATATTATGCGGAAAAGAGGAGGATAGATCTTGAGTTATATATTGGGGATATGGTCTTTGTCAAGGTGTCTCCATTACGGAATGTTGTTCGCTTTGGGTCCCTTGGGAAGTTAGCACCAAGGTTCGTAGGGCTGTTTCCTATTAAGGAGAGGATTAGACAGATGGCGTATAGAGTGGAGTTGCCCAAGAGACTTAGTGGTGTACACGATGTATTCCATGTATCACATTTGAGGAAGTGCTTGCATGAGACCGCGGAAGTGGTAGAGCCGAGCTTGCTTAGAGAGGTGGAGATAGAGCATGATGCGACGATTCGACGAGCTCCTACGTGCATTCTTGAGTCGGAGATTAAGAAGTTGAGGAATCGAGAGGTCAAGCTAGTCAAAGTGCAACGGGGAGATGATGAGAGCAACACTACTTGGGAGACGGAAGGGAAGATGCGTTCATTGTACCCTTTTCTTTTCGAGAGTATGTCTTTTAATTTCTTCTTTATCGCTTATCATGTACTTGTTTTATCTTTAGTATGTCCTCTCTCTAGTGTCTTTGACCTTTAGATAGGGTATTCCTATGGTTGACACATGTGTTTGAGACATGTTATGTATGATAGATGCATGTGGATGCAAGTGGTTGCTAGTGGTTGCTCGTGGATACATATACACACACTTTAGGCACTAGATCGGCTCAGTCACTTCATATTGCATATTGCATATAAATGCTGTGTACATATTTAAGTTAATGGATGTATAATTGTTTTGATATCATATGGATGCTGCATTTTGGTGAATGGTTGTGCACACATGTAGAAATAATATGTATCGATAGGATTCTTTCGCATACATAATGGACGCATGGCACTATCATGGTTTGCATTAAGGAGGTCAACTGAATCAGTAGACCGCCTGATTTTGCATTAGATAAAGAACATATATACACACTTCTTGCATATGTTCGTACAACACTAGGAATTTTATAAGGATAATGGATGCCTGTGTTTGATGGTTGAGTAGATGATTGTTTGGATGTTAGGATATGCATTCTCCTTAACTTGGAGATTTCGGGGGAGAAATCCTTTAAGGAGGGGAGAATGTAACACCTTGTAATTTTCAATATTAATGTTCACAAATTAAAGAATAACTAATCTCAGATGTGAGAACTATGGGAAACGGGATGTGCCATTGTGTTCGTCTCGAAATTCTGGTTGTGGTAGAGTCCGAGTTTGCGTGAATTGGACTTCGCATGAAGAAGTTATGTCCATCGGAAGTTTCACCAAAATTCAAAACAGAATTAAAAATTCAAATTTCGAACTCAGTTAGGCTAGGCGGGAAATTTCCCGCTATGGGCCAGGTCGACTAGGGGGTTGACCTGGGGGTCGACCTACCCACACAGGTCGACCAGGGGGTCGACCCGCCCCCCTCCGCCCCGGGCAGATTTGATTGATGACAATTTTCTGACTCTTGGCTAAGTCATTAGGGATGACTTGTCACCCTATCTTGATTGAATGGCTATGGTTCATTCTAGGTTGATCGGATGGCCTAAATTAATCCTAAACTCTATAAAAACACATGTAGACTCAAACCCTAAAATAAAATAAAAGTTAGAATCATGGCCTCCATGCTGTCACCTTGCAACCTAGAATAGCCGCTACCAATTAGAGAGGAAGAAAACCTAATCAATTCAATTATAATCTAAACCGCAACAAATTGTCTTCTTCAAAGGAAAGCTAAATATTCAGAACTCAGATTTCAGAACTCAAGACCTTCTTTGAGTAGTGAGTTTGATTTCTTTAATAAGATAATTAACAATTTAATTTGGTTGAGCTATGATTTGGGATTATATGGTTATGTTGTGAATCATTGACCGTTATGTTATTATCTATGTTGTAAATCTGTTATGCTACTATCCATGTTGTTATTATCTATGTTGTAAAGCTATGTTGTTATTTTGTAAATCTATGTTAATTATTGGCTTATGTACAATCAATTCATATGATAGTTTGGTTATGTTTGTGGAACTAATTCATGTGTTATGTTATATAAAGTTTAACTTGATAATTCTACATACAAGTTAGGATGTTAATTGAGGCATGGATCATATGCAAGTTAATGAAAATTATATACAACCTTACATGCTTCATGACATCTATTTTATGTGTAAATTGGATCTAAAGTTGGGCTATGACATGTGTGAGTTATATGCAAGTATACAAAATTCTATATGCTAGTTTACATGTTTAGATGTAAGTTTACACCATCGTTTATGTTGCATAAATCACATATGCAAGTATATATATATATATATATGTTTGGAGTATGAATCATGTAATGTAAGATTGTGACTATTGCCTATGCAAGTTTACACCTTATGATTAAATCTATGACATACATGGATTATGCAAGTTTGTGACTATTTCCTAAACAAGTTTACACCTTTAGATTTAGATCTATGACATATGCAGTTTTATGCAAGTTTGTGACTTTGGCCTATGCAAGTTTGAGATGACGGACCTCATTCACACATGCAAGTTCACCCCTTATGTTTAGATCTAGTTTTATTTCTATGTATGTTGTGATGCTTTCTCTTTATTCCATAAGTTAGACTATTCGAGTCTAACGTATATTTCATGTTAAACAAACGAACGTACTACGTGGCGCAAAAGGATAATATTAAAAGATTTAATAATGAGAATTGGTATAAATGCCTTAAATGGCAAAAAATAAATTTATGATGATAATTGGTATAATTTTGCATGCCATAAATAAATGGACATAATTGAGTCAATTACGGACATAGTTAAATTTGGAATTGATTGATAATTTGAATAGGGAAATTAATTCAAATTGGGGGATAATTAATTATGTGTAATTAATCGCCTAAGACACGAGGTTAGGCTCTTTTGTGGTGTAAGACTGCCCGGACCCGCCTGGCAAATCCAGCTGCCAAAAATGCCAGTCTAATGTGGGAGGTCTTAGGCATAAATTAAATGCGTAATAGTTGTAAAGACACGAGGTTAGGCTCGTTTGTGTTGTAAGACTGCCCGGACCCGCCCGGCAAATCCAGCTGCCACAATTGCCAGTCTAATGTAGGAGGTCTTTACAAGGTTACGGTGTTAATGAATTAAGAAACACTTAACCAGATAAACATGTGGTGGGACATGGGGGTTAAGTGGGTGCCTTGGGTGGCTTGTGAAGCACGATTAGAAACACTTAACCAAAATTGAAACATGAAAGTGAACATGAATAAGAAGAGGGTTAAGTGGGGTGTACTAGAGGGGACCAAGCTTATGTGGATAGCTTGTGTCAAGTAATGGGGGCCCGTTTCAACCAGTAACCCATAAGTATCTTTGTGGGCTCGACCCAAGTCGAGGATGGGACATGCATACTGGGCTTGATTGTAAGAGGCCAAAACGGGTTAGCGGTGGCAACGCAAGTCCAACGGGTTCATGTGCGTGTGTGGGCCCGGGCTGGTAGGTAAGACGTTGTTGCATCGTGTAGGTATAAGCCATGCATTGTTGGTGGTATCTGGTGGCCACTTTGGGGAGTGATACACCCCACTGTGGGGCCAGCACGGGTATCTACGAGTTAGGGAGCCGATCGCATGAGGGTAGTGGGTACACCTAGTGGAGATAGGGGCAGGCGGCACCTATGAAGGCAACTAAGGATACACGAAACTATCATTATCATTATTAAAGTCTTGTAGGCGAGATCAACTTTTAGGGTGTTTGGTGTGGTGCAGTGTAGTAATTATCTTATAGCGACTAGGTGCGCCTTTAACGTTTTCTTTGTTCATCTGATTTCCTTTAGTTTGCTCTTCCATACCCAATTGTTCACAGTCATTTCCTTATTTTCCAACTTATGCCTTAGCCTAGTTATTTTGGTAATTATATTGTTAAAGTTATCGCACTCGGCAGACTTTATGTCTTACCCCCCTTGGTTTCCACCTCTTTTCTTCCTTTCCCCCCCCAGGTGCTCAGGGTGGAGCTAGCACCAGTGGAGCTTGATTTTGGACAGCTGTATCTCTTGCTTTTAGAAGTTGCTTGGAATGCTAAAGTAAAAGTTCAGCCCATCTTATTTATGGCAATTTTGTGTTGGGGTTATGTCTTTCAATTTATGTACTCTGATTTAGTCAAGATGGATATTATGTACTTTAACTCTGGTTTTTGATGATGTAATCAAACCTATGTGTTTACCGCTGCAATGAATAAAATTTTATATTTTTAAGTACCGTTTTTAATCTATCTTGTTTTTAAGTTTTTGTTCTATACACACTTAAAACGCTCCATAGAAGTTAATGCATTCCCTTCGTGAGTGACATTAATGGACGTGGGGTGTTACAGATTTTTTCTGTAATTTTAGGAATTTTAAATGCTTGATTCTTCATCGATAATTATAAAAGACTTTTTACAAATGATGTCAGAATTCGACGGAACCTGCCCCATCGGGTCCAGAATATTTTTTTATGCTACGATTGATATTTTTATCGAAAACAAAAGTAGATTGTGGTTTGTTTTACGCGATACTTTGACATGAAGATCCATTGAATATAATATTAATAAATTTATCCCATCCCCATATATAAATAGACGTCCAGGATTGCCAAAACCCTTCTTCTCGTAACCCACTGGTCAACCGAAACAATACTCCGCCGCCACCTATTCTGAATGATCCAAAACCCGTCCCCTTCTCCTTATTTTTCCGTCGATCCCTTCATGGAATCCCAAATCTTCCTTCGGTAATAAGATCGAGCTCGTCGAGCTCTATATAGCCAACTGAGGTGATTCGATCTGGGGGTTTCCGGTGGCTGCTATTTTCTCAAGAAGATGCTGGTTTCAAAGTGGATTTTAAAGTTAACCAAAACATCGAACTATGTTATTCTTCGCGCACAAGCAAGGGGTATGGAAGCGCCGCGAAAGGAGTTTTCCGATCATCGTCTGGTGGATGGTTTGAGGTGCGGTAGGCAAAGTTCTTGAGTTCAAAGTCTAGGTTCGTGAGGAAGAGGACTGAACAATTGGTCTGATGCTTATATACTTAAGTACTTAACATTTTTAATTAATTAATACATAGTTTAATCAAACTCGTAAAACTGAAAACATGATACTTTGCAGGAATATGGATGATTCATGGTGAAGGAGCCAACAAAGAAACAGTGCGGAAGGATTTTAATCCGTCTGTTATATATACGAAACCAAGGAAGTAAAAATGGGACGATGAATTAAACTAAGTATCGTAATTAAGATTTAACTAATTGTTAGTAAGGGTTAATTATATAATTCAGGAATGGAATAATCAAAGAATGAATAGTATTTCTGGTTTGCGCATGAGAGTAGAAGACTGGGGGAGGAAGCAAACAGTTCAGGCTAATTTACTGTTAAGTATGGTAATTAGGGTATTAAATCTAAATTTAAAGGAGATTGGGTGGTTAATAATTTAACATAAATTTTGTTCCAGATTGTAAACATAAAACAGATGAGAAGAGAGTTGGACCGGGATGATTAACCAAAGTATCGACCTGGTATATTTGAACAAAGGAATTCGTCTGGCCCAAAATTTTGAATCAGGGCATTTGCAGAGTAATTAGTTTGTATATTATAAATAGTCAAGAATTAATTAATATACATTAAATAGTTTTAAACTTATAAATCATATAATTTTCTCGTTTCTTATCAGAACTTGACGAAACAAGGCATGTTTGACTCGCATCGCCACGATCTACATTTTGGAACGGTTTGGACAGGAACGGAGATAGCTGAAATTTACGGTTAAATTAAACACATTTTAATTTAATTGTAACTAAACCGATTCAGCGACTAATCAAATCAAGGTGAGTTAAACTCACTCAGTTCTTCCCGTTTATATTTTATATAAATTGGGATTTTATTTTGTATTCTCTGATTGCTAATGGTTGACTATTTGCTATTTATATATTTATTTGTTGATTTAATTGATGAAATTAAACCATTGTTTAATTTCAGTATTTATTACCAAATCGTTATTTTAACGGTTGGATCCAATGAAGGTAACTTACCTTATTGGTCACGTTTATTTATAAACGTGTTTAATTGTTTGAATTGTTTTTAATTAGTTTGTAAATTCGCTGATGGTAAATAATCGTTATTTGCTGTTATAGAAATTATCAGTTAAATGAAATTGCATGATCTAATTTGAGCTAACCCATTTAAATACAGGGAAGAACAAGTTGGAGGGATCCAACTCGATTCCTCAAAATGCATTACACATATTTTTTTCTTCATATTATCGATATATGAACTGTTCGGTTTGGGTGATGGATTTGAATATTGATTATTGATTGGAAATTCAACATTTGTTTTGTTTCAAAAAATAGGCAATATTGGATGAGTAATCGGCAGTTAATGGCCTAAGTAAATTGTTTTGTTTATATTGATTTACCATTAGGTGAATCGATAGAACTTAAGTGTGAAATTTATTTTATAACTAGAGATAGACTTTTAAATATATATTATTTTGAATTAAAAGTTTTTAAAAGAAAATAAATATTTATTATTTAAATTTATAATAAATTATTAATTTATTTTATAAGGAATTTTTGATGTTAATCAGATTGATATACAAGTGAACAGAAATTAATCTGGCGATTAAAATTGAATAATTTTTTTTTAGAAATAATTAAATGGAAATTGTTTAAATTAATTATATTGATAATTAATTAAAAGGGAAAACGAATTTGAATTGGTTAACGAGATAACCGTGTTTTGAGTTGACTAAATAGAACGTTTTTAATTAGGACTGATTTTTGATTTAGTGTGTTTTGAACAAAATAGGTTTACGAATTTTGTTTTATTTCTAATAAGATTTTAAAAAGGGAATTTACTATTTTTTTAATAAAGGAATTAATTATTGAAGCAGTTAATGATCGAAGTAAATTATTATTTTAATTAATAATAATTTATAAAATTACTTTTAATGGAAATTCATTTAAAGAGTAATCGAAATTGAATGTAATCTAATTGGATGGTGAAAGAAGTTTATGAACATGGTTTATTTTTAAACCTGAGTTTTATAATGAAGTTATAAAAGGAAATTTAAGCGATAGCTTAAATAAATGTGAATTAAATATTTGAGTTAAATAAAAGAGAATTGAGAACAGAAAGGGTTTGGATTAAACCAGGATTTATTTAAACAAGGTTTATAAAAGTGATGAGGTGTTATATCATTAATTTAAATTAACGATACTTAATAATGAGATTAAGTAAAAGGGGGAAAATTGAAATAAGATTTCCAAAGCAGGGAAGGGTTGAACAGATTTGAAAGAAGATTGGTAAAAGTGAATGTAGGTAAAGAAGTGGGTCATAGGGTTGTATAACCAAATCTAAACTATAAAGTAATTTGTTTAAAGAGGCAGAGTTAAAAAGGTGTTATTTATAAGAAATTACTTAATTATATAATTAATAAAGAAAGGTTATATCCGAGAAAGAGATTTTTAAAAAGGGAAGAAGGTTTATGAAACTGTATTTTGAATAAAATAGTTAAATGAAATTTGTTTTGAGACTGGAATGGAATATGGGTTTTTGGATTACAACTCGTATTTATCTTCGGATATGAACGTTGTTGATCAAGGTCTAAGAGGTAATTAAAATACCCCAACTTGAACGACATCGGGATTATCCAAGGATAATATTAGTTGTAATGGTAAAACAGATTAGTGAAAATTGATCATTTCCATTAAGGGATCTTGGATGTATTGTTCAAGTCGCTTTTCTCGGATAAGCTTTTCAATTGCATCCCTTAGCTGGCGACATTCATTTATATTGTGCCCATACATATCATGATATCAGCAATATCTCCCAGAGTTCTTCTTGGAGTCGGTTGATTCCCTGACGCGGGGCTTCTTGTATGGCAAGGTGTTACATGTCTTTAGGTAGATAGTTTCTGTATCTTCATTTAGTGGAGTGTATGTCTCGTAGGCTTGGTAAGGGATGGGCTTCCTCGGCTTTGTCTCGACCAGATTGTTGCTTCGATCGCCTTACCCCCCAATGTTTGGTCTTTGTCTGGGTGGTCCTACCCCCGTGTTCGGATTGAAGGGTCCTCCCGCTTCACGCCACCTAGGATGGTTATCGGACATGTCCGCTCGAGGTATATTGGGGCGACTGGTCTCAGAGATGTGGTTCCGTCTCGCTTCTTCTTGGCATAAGAACTGCCCCGCTTTCTCATAGAAAACATTGAGGCTCTTTGGTTGTTTTCGGTCGTTCCATGCCCCAAATTCAGAACTTGGAAGGATGCCTTTACCTAGCTGGAAGAGTACGGTGCGCGGATCTGGATCCTCGACCTCGATGAGGGCGATGTTGAAGCTGGAAAGGTAGCTTTTGAGTGACTCTGAGGGCCCTAGGTAAAGGTTGGAAAGGGTAAGGGAATTCTTCGGAGTTGGGATATGCATCCTGAACTGCTTAATTAACTGTGTTGCCAATTGGCCGAAGTTGTTGATGGAGTTGAGCAGAAGGCGAGAGGACCATAATAGGGCAGTCCCCAATAGGAAGAGTGGAAAGCATTTGCAGTTGAAAGGATCGTCTCCTTTGCTCAAGTCCATTTTCCATTCATAAAGGTTAAGGAAAGAACAAGGCTCAGTGGTGCCGTCATAGAGAGGCATTTGCGGCATGCTGAAGCGTCGCGGCCATTCAGCTTCATTAACTCTTCGAGTGAAAGGATTGCGTCTAATGTGCACTTCCTATGAGTAATGTACATTCCCTCGCATCTTCCTCATGATTCTTCGGACCATGTCGGGAAGATAGGTCGGATGGGGGTCCGCCATCGGGACCCATGGGTTTTGGCGAGGTTCTGGAGTTTTGGCACACGGGCATCTTCTAGGGTGGATGTCTGGATCGTCCTCTTCCATGTCCTCGACATCTTTAACGGGATCCTAGTGTGCATGATGATGTGGAGCAGGGTCACGCGGATCCGGTTCCGGAAAGGCACGGGCTGTGAAAATAATAGGTTCATTGTCTGGACGGGCGGCGGTTGGGTCTTGTCGAGGAGGAGGTTGGTTAGTAGGAGCGGGTCCTTCATTGATGATTAGGTGAGGATGGTCCCAATATTGGGCACCCTAACTATAGGTAACCGTGGTCCGGTCGCTGTTGCCATTGGCATACCCATTGCCATGGCCGTTGTCGAGGGCGTTTGCTCGGGCTGCGACGTTGTTAATGAGATTAAACCTCCTTCTTTGGTGCGGGCCCCTAGAATCGAAAAAGGAAGTTTCCAATGTTGGTGGTCAAGGTCGAGCATTGTTTCGAGCTAGTTGTAGCCGAGCGATGACGCGCTGACTTTCCTGGAGTGCCGCATAAGGTCAATGTTATTCTGTAGCGCTTGGTTAAGCTCGACAGTTATATTTTCATACTTCTCACTAAGCGCACGGAACCGTGCCTGGGTTGCAGGCATTTCGGGGTCCGCAACAGGATGTTCATTTTCATTAGTGGCCGGGATGTCCGCCGGTCGAGGTTGTTGAGATGTACCGGCCTCGGCTGAAGAGCCGATCATTGCATTCTTTTGACTTTTTAACCATCATAAGAGGACCCGACGATAGGTTAAGCAAGGAACCTTAAGCTCGGCGAAGTTGAGATGGTAATGTGCAAGAAAGACGCAATATCCGAGTTTTCTCAGTGAAAGCACAAAATGTTGATGGCAAAAAATGTCGTAAACACCAATGATTCCCAATTACTAGGAATTATAAATATGGTCGCATAGACAAGAACATAAAATAAAACATAAGCAGTAAATAACACAAGGAATTTATAGTGGTTCGGCCTCAGTGAGGGCCTACGTCCACTTTGAAGAGTCGTTGGAATTTTATTGATCACTTGGAATATTACAAGGTTGAGACTATCTCACGATATCTCGTTACATTCACTTTTCATGGTACATGAGGTCATAATCATCATATATTGAATAAATAAGGAAAAAGACAATTTTGTCCTTCTTCTTCCTCGAAGAGGAGATGCCATTAGTGAAGCTCTATGGAGGTTTCCAAGCTCAAGAATCCAACCCTTTTGAAGTGTGAGGCCATGGGGTATTTATAGTAAGTGGTTAGGTGGGGGTTAGGTAGGAGTGAGTAGAAAAGGGGACCATCTACAGGAAATTCGCGCCTCCAGCTGTCGGCCACTGAAAATTCACACCTGGACAGGGGTACGAAATTTCGCACCTGCTGGGTGCGAGATTTCATACCTCCTGGGTGCGAGATTTCGCACCTGCTGGTTGCGAGATTTCGCACCTACTGGGTGCGAGATTTCACACCTGCTAGGTGCAAAATTTCGCATCTGTAAGGTGTGAAATTTCGCACCTGGTAAATGTGGAATTTCGCACCTACTGGGTACGAAATTTCGCACCAGGCATGGTGCAAAGTATGTTTGGTGAGGGATGTGTCAAGGCTCGTTGGTGCGGTCTCTCTTCGGTCTTCCTCCTGCACTTCCTAAGCTTCGCCCTTAGCCCTGTCTTTGCACGATGAGTTGAGTCGAGCGTGTCTTCAGTACTTTTGGTAAACGGACCAAAAGGCCGGTTAACTGTGAGACTCTGTTTCTGTGTTGTAATGGTTCTTCTTCTTCTTCTTCTTCTATTCTAATATTTCTTTCTTTCTTATCTCACCCTCTAATTTCTTTCTAATAATGCTCCAGTGTTTTCGGTGTTTGGAAGGTCGGCATGAGGTATGGTAAATGTATTTATGTCGATTTTTAGGGCCGAAAATCCTTAGGTCGTTACAGCGGTATCAGAGCAATTGGTTTAGTAATAACCTTGGCTCTGTGGTATAGCTCGATAGAGATAGGGTTAGTAATACCCTAGATCGAGATTGAGTGTATATATAGAGAGCATATTTGTAAATTTTATACGCAAATGTTTTGTATTGTGTTTGTTGATCGGTTCAAGTGTTGAGAAGCATTGGGCTAGTAGATGAATGCAGTGTTGTTTTGTAAAAAGAGTAAATGAAATAATTTTACCTAAATTATATTTTTGTATAATAAGGAAATAATTCTATCAAATTATTGAGGTATTAGTGTGTTTGATCGGTTTGAATAGAATTCAAATCGGATTAAAAAGTTGAATTGATACTTAACTTGGTCAAGTGGAATAAAATTAAGAATGATATCGAAATTAAATATATTGGAAATTTGATAAATAAATAATAATCAAATAGAAATCAATCGGATATTAACCGGTTGATGTTCAAATATGTGAAACCAAAATAAAATATTAATATTGAATGTGAATTCAATTGATTTGGTTGTGTATTGGTTGTTGGTTGTGAATTTGTTGTTATTGGATGATAGTTTGTTTGAATGGAATAATCAAAAATTTAATGAAGCTAAATGGATTATAAATTAAAGAATAATTTCCGATATAATTAAACTGGAATGAAACTGCATATGAATTCGAATTTATGGTTTAACCCTGTATTTGATAATGAATTGATGCCATCTGTTTGAATTTGGAATTGGTGTGGTTGTACTTATTGATTAGTGAAATATTACTTAAGAATTTCATGTATTTATTACTGATATATGAATTGAGTTAAGTACAGGTGCCAGATGGCCAGGCAGATTAAAATTGGTTGAGTACATCGTATATACTTGAGCAATTATGCTCAATATCGATCGTAAAAGGTATGCCTATGCGAAAGTAAAAATTTTAGGTTTTGAATTTTGTTTTCTGACCTTGTGGGTTGAAAAATATATATTATTTGTTCCTGCGATATCGCAGATGTCACTCCGTACAGGGGAGACTCTGCCGAATTTTTCCAGGAATTTTATGTGTTAGAAAATTTTCAATATTTTTGAAAATATTAATTTACGATAATGAAAATGGTTTTTGATTTAAAATAAACTGGATTTGGAAATTAGTGGATTTGAAATGTCCTTTCTTACATTAGCAATTTCGAGGACGAAATTATTTTAAGGGGGGAAGAATGTAACGAGCCGTATTTTTTGCAGACAAATATTTAATTTAATTTATTATTTTAAATATTTATTTGGAATATTAATAGATTTTAATATTTATTTCATTATTTAAATGAAGTTCGAACGTTATATATTTATATAAATATAAAACGAGCTTGAAATGGCGCTGCAGTTCGTAATATGGAGTTTTGAACTTCAGTAGGACATAAGTCAGATTTCTGTGAAACAAGAAACGTTGGAATCGTGTTGATGATAATTTTCATATGAAAGATAAAAATCCAGATTTCATGTTATAAATTATTAGTTATGGCCAAATCAAATTTTAAAATAGTCGCTATGGAAATCATTATTAAAATATATGCCTTTAAAATAGTCATTTTGCTAACGGACTCTGTTTCCGATGAAATTAGTTTCATTGGAACCGTAACATTAAATTATATCATGGTATTAAATGGCGTGGCAAACCGATGTCGTATGTGGCCACGGCAGCCGTAAATGCCCATTCATTATTAATAGCGCGTAGTTAAATTAATTTAATTCAATATAGAGATATTTGAGTGTAACTTGAGCAGACGATCGAATTGGGCCATGAAACCAGTCCCATTGAATTCGTATCGACGATTGGAGTTAGGATAGGTATATAGTTTGTTATTTTTGAAGACCGGGTGATGTGGTGTCTGAAATGTCATTGCGGTGCGTATAAAAATAGCGCACTGAGAAACAGTCTCAGAATGCGATGAAACTGGTGCCACTGGATTCGTATTGATTAACTATTTTAGAAATTTTGATTTTTGTGTCAATCGGACTTACCGTTTGATCGTGGCAACGATAAATGCCCAAATCAATTATATTACTTGGTCAATTCAGATAGGGGTAACTTTAAATGAATAAACGACTGGCCAAATGAACTCTGATTTGGACGAAACAAGATTCATTGGATTCGTAAGGAAGAAGTCTGGTAAAGTGTCAAGGTTTCAAATTTTTTGGATTTCTTCTGTAATTTTAGGGATTTTAAATGCTTGATTTTTCATCGATAATTATAAAGGCTTTTTACAAACGATGTCGACGGAACCTGTCCCATCGGGTCCAGAATATTTTTTTATGCTAGGATTGATATTTTTATCGAAAACAAAAGTAGATTGTGGTTTGTTTTACGCGATACATCGACAAGAAGATCCATTGAATATAATATTAATAAACTTATCCCATTCCCTTATATAAATAGACGTCCAGGATTATCAAAACCCTTCTTCTCGTAATCCACTAGTCAACCGAAACAATACTCTGCCACCACCTATTCTGAACGATCCAAAACTCGTCCCCTTCTCCTTTTTTCCACTGATTCCTTCATGGAATCCCAAATCTTCCTTCGGTAATAAGATCGAGCTCGTTGAGCTCTATATAGTCAACGGAGGTGATTCGATCTAGGGGTTTCTGGTGGCTGCTATTTGCTTACGAAGACGCCAGTTTCAAAGTGGGTTTTAAGGCAAACCAAACCATCGAACTGCGTCGTTCTTCGCGCGCAAGCAGGGGATATGGAGGCACCGAGAAAGGAGTTTTCCGATCATCGTCCGGTGGATGGTTTGAGGTACGGTAGGCAAAGTTCTTGAGTTCGAAGTCTACGGTTCGTGAGGAAGAGGACTGAAGAATTGGCCTGATGCTTATATACTTAAGTACTTAACATTTTTAATTAACTAATACATAGTTTAATCAAATTCGTAAAACTGAAAACATGATATTTTGCAGGAATACGTATGATTCATGGTGAAGGAGACAACGAAAAAATAGTGCGGAAGGATTTTAATCTGTCTGTTATATATACGAAACCAAGGAAGTAAAAATTGGACGATGAATTAAACTATGTATCGTAATTAAGATTTAACTAATTGTTATTAAGGGTTAATTATATAATTCAGGAATGGTATAATCAAATAATTAATAGTATTTCTGGTTTGCGTAGGAGGGTAGAAGACTGGGGAGGAAGCAAACAGTTCAGACTAGTTTACTGTTAAGCATGGTAATTAGGGTATTAAATTTAAACTTAAAGGAGATTGGTTGGTTAATAATTAAACATAAATTTTGTTCCAGATTGTAAACATAAAACGGATGAGAATAGAATTGGACCGGGATGATTAACCAAAGTATCGACTTGGTATATTTCAACAAAGGAATTCGTCCGGCCCAAAATTTTGAATCAAGGCATTTGCAGAGTAATTAGTTTATATATTATAAATAGTCAAGAATTAATTAATATACATTAAATAGTGTTGAACTTATAAATCGTATAATTTTCTCGTATCTTATCAGAACTTGACGAAATAAAGCATGTTTGACTCGCATCACCACGATCTACATTTTGGAACTGTTTGGACAGGAACGGAGGTAGCTGAAATTTATGGTTAAATTAAACACATTTTAATTTAATTGTAACTGAACCGATTCAGCGACTAAACAAATCAGGGTGAGTTAAACTCACTCAGTTCTTCCCGTTTATATTTTATATAAATTGGGATTTTATTTTGTATGCTCTGATTGCTAATGGTTGACTGTTTGCTAGTTATATATTTATTTTTTGATTTAATTGATGAAATTAAACCATTGTTTAATTTCAGTATTTAATACCAAATCATTATTTTAACGGTTGGATCCAATGAAGGTAACTTACCTTATTGGTCACGTTTATTTATAAATGTGTTTAATTGTTTGAATTGTTTTGAATTAGTTTGTAAGTTGGCCGATGGTAAATAATCGTTATTTTCTGTTGTAGAAATTATCAGTTAAATGAAATTGTGTGATCTGATTTGAGCTAACCCATTTAAATACAGGGAAGAACAGGTTGGAGGGATCCAACAGGATTCCTCAAAATGCATTACACATTTTTATTTTCATATTATCGATATATGAACTGTCCTGTTTGGGTGATGGATTTGATTATTGATCATTGATTGGAAATTCAACATTTGTTTTGTTTTAACCAATGGGCAATATTGGATGAGTAATCGGCAGTTAATGGCCTAAGTAAATTGTTTGGTTTATATTGATTTACCGTCAGGTGAATTGATAGAACTGAAGTTTGAAATTTATTTTATAACTGGAGATAGATTTTCAAATATATATTGTTTTGAATTAAAAGTTTCTAAAAGAAAATAAATATTTATTATTTAAATTTATAATTAATTATTATTTTATTTTATAAGGAATTTTTGATGTTAACCAGATTGATATACAAGTGAATAGAAATTAACCTAATGATAAAAATTGAATAATTATTTTGTTTAGAAATAATTAAATGGAATTTATTTAAATTAATTATATTGATTATTAATTAAAAGAGAAAACGAATTGGTTCGTTAACGAGATAACCGTGTTTTAAGTTGACTAAATAGACCGTTTTAATTGGGATTGGTTTTTGAATTAGTGTGTTTTGAATAAAATAGTTTAACGAATATTGTTTTAATTCTAATAAGATTTTAAAAAGGGAATTTACTATTTATTTTTGTTAATAAAGGAATTAATTACTGAAGTAGTTAATGATCGAAGTAAATTATTATTTTAATTAATAATAATTTATAAAATTACTTTTAATGGAAATTCATTTAAAGTGTAATCGAAATTGAATGTAATCTAATTGGATGGTGAAAGAAGTTTATGAACATGGTTTATTTTTAAACCTAAGTTTTATAATGAAGTTATAAAAGGAAATTTAAGCGATAGCTTAAATAAATGTGAATTAAATATTTGAGTTAAATAAAAGAGAATTGAGAACAGAAAGGGTTTATATTAAACCAAGATTTGTTTAAACAAGGTTTATAAAAGTGATGAGGTGTTATATCGTTAATTTAAATTAACGATACTTAATTATGAGATTAAGTAAAAGGGGAAAATTGAAATAAGATTTCCAAAGCGGGGAAGGATTGAATAGATTTGAACGGAGATTGGTAAAAGTGAATGTGGGTAAAGAAGTGGGTCGTAGAGTTGTATAACCAAATCTGAAATATAAAGGAATTTGTTTAAAGAGGAAAAGTTAAAAAGGTGTTATTTATAAGAAATTACTTAATTATGGAATTAAGAAAGAAAGGTTATATCCAAGAAAGAGATTTTTAAAAAGGGAAGAAGGTTTATGAAACTGTATTTCGAATAAAATAGTTAAATGGAATTTGTTTTGAGACTGGAATGGAATATGGGTTTTTGAATTAAAACTCACATTTATCTTAGGATATGAACGTTGTTGATCAAGGTCTGAGAGGTAATTAAAATACCCCAACTTGAACGACATCAGGATTATCTAAGGATGATGTTAGTTGTAACGGTAAAACGAATTAGTGATAATTGGTTATTTCCATTAAAGGAATAATAATGCAATATATGGTGCAAAATTGGAGTATATATTTTTAGATTTCCAAATTAACAGAAATAAAAAGGATTTGAGTAAATATATAGTGAAATCCCCTGAGTAGCAGAAATAAGAAAATTAGAGAATATATATTTACATATATAACGATGTTCCAAAAGAAAAAGTAAAAAAAAAGGTAAGTTTTTCGAATGAGTTTATTCCAAGAATAGAGATTGGATATTGTTTTCAAATAACAATGGTTTACGTGAAATTTGTTAAAAACAAGGTTGAGAGTGTGTATATATATAGAATGAATTCTAATGTTTTTGAAATAGTTTTGAAAAATAAAATCTTATGTTAAATAGGAAGCGTAGATCTATATTCGTAATTCCAAAATATTTAAGAGTTTTAAATTTACATTTGATTTAATTTAAAAGACCAATTGATGCTGGATACTAAACCAGTGAACTCATTGGATGTTCATGATTGAATCACTGTTTATTTTGATAGTTAAATCACCGACTATCAAATCTGTCCAATACGGTTGTTGGTACGGAAAGACCGGGATCGAATTTATATTCGAAAACCATTCCGACCAAGAAATACGTGAAGATGTCAGAAGATGATCGAGATGGAGCATTGAAGACTGTGGATTTTCATAAACGGAAGAACCACTAATATTCTCTGCCTGACAAGCAGAGATAAGCTGTGATTCTGTCGTGGTTGGAATCTATGGGTTGCAAGGACTTCTCGCTATTGATCCATGGTGTGATTCATATATTGGACGTAGTAGGAGAGTGCCTTCGGTTCATCCTGTTCCTGGATGACTTGTATGGACGGATGTCTGACAGAGTATTTCCAAAGGGATCACGTATGTTGATTTCTTCAAACGTGCTATAGTTGTTAGCGCAGAATTGCCATTCTCTTAGCCTCCAATTAGAGTGTTTTTGTGGACATCAATTAGTTATATCTGACGGATCTAATGATGTGGCATTCAAAGTGAATGATGACCCGATGTTCAACAGTTAATCTAAACATCAAGCCTCATCAACTGGGAAATGACAAAAATTGGTTAGGCAGCATGGCTATGTGGGTCGCTCCCATTAGGGTGTATAATCACCTATCTAGAGAAATTTCTTTTGCTTCTTTAATCTATTTCGATGCTGTCCCTTTTCGGGAAATGGTGGTTTTAGCCCAACCGTTGGTGACATACATTTGATACACTCAAGCGAAATGAGTGGTCGGTCATGTGTGGGCTGGGTTGCAAGACGTTCTTGTTGAACCCTGTATATTCGCCTCTAGATATACGCTATTGGTAGGTGGTTCCATACCTTGTCATAATTGGAATCCAATCTCCAATAAGCGCCTGCGGTTTTAATTGTACACTATATATGTGGAGCGTGAGATGCAAGCGTTCTGCTAGATTGTTATCTACTTGTATATAGACACTATTATAATATTGGAAAAGATATTGATTTCAAAAATATTTTGGGTTATCGTATGGTAAAAACCGCCCGTATTTATGTGTGGATTTGGTCTTACGATTATCCTTTTCTTTCGAATAGATTTTTTAACTTTAAAAGCAAGTTGGATGATTACCCTTAATACTATGCGAGTTTTTATCACTCTGGTTCACCAGGCTGACCCGGTGTTTTGTAAATGCTCGGGTTAGACCGGGTTGTACAGGTCCAGGTTATCGGATGCTGCGATGTCCAGAAACGAGTTGGAGGTGTTCAGGCGTATTGTATCTAGCATTTACTCCGCTGTGTGATTGTATGTGAGGACAAGTTATTATCACTGTCCAGATGTGTGATGTACTCTGATGATTGTAAATATTTTTAAAGCTCTCAGTAAGATTTAATTCTATATTATATTTTGTTCCGTTGCAATGTGAGACTCGATTCTGTGTTGTGATGGTTCTTCTTCTTCTATTCTAATATTTCTTTCTTTCTTATCTCACCCTCTAATTTATTTCTACTAATGCTCCAGTGTCTTCGGTGTTTGGAAGGTCGGCATGAGGTATGGTAAATGTATTTATGTCGATTTTCAGGGCCTAAAATCCTTGGGTCATTATATATATATATATATATATATATATATGTATGTATGTATGTATGTATATGTATATGTATTCAGTGGCTGTTTGAATACAAAGTTGAACACAAGATTAGAGACAGAAATTGTAAACCATTGAATTCATTTGTTTTTTGTGGTAAGTGGAATTCAAGAGATGTAATGGTTCAAATTGTTTGTGTCTAATTTTGTGCCATGCTTTCGTGTCTAAATAAACTTTTTATATATATATATATATATATATATATATATCACTACAAGAGAACATTGATTTACCGTCAAAAATTTAGAAGCGGAATTTTCCGTCGCTAATTTGCGACGGATTTCCATGTGATTTGCAAGGGATAGTTTTTTGCATTTTCAAACTTTTTTCTTTTATTTATTACCGTTGTCTTCTGTCATCCCTCGCTAATCCGTTGCAAACTGCGTCAAATTACTGACAGAAAATTTCTGTCGCTATTTTCCGCTCCAAATACAGGCCGAATACCGACGAATGTTTATCGAAGCTATTTTGCAGTAGAATTCCAACAGATTTGCAAGAGATGTTTATATTATTTTTCTAAGATATACTTTAGTGTTATTTTTTAATAATTACTAAATGTTCGATAATTAGTAATTAATTTGTTCTAATTAATCATTTATAACTAATAATAATTAATAATTTACGTTCAATAATAAATAACTTAAAATCATTGCTTATTTAGAATTAGCAAAATAATCTTTTCTCATAACCAATGTAATTACTAAATTTTTAATTAAGTTTAGAAATCAAAATTGAATTATTAAATGAACTTTTTCAATATTTTAAAGTAATACACAGTGATAATATTACTATTGATAAGTAATAATATACATAATAATTAAAATTTATAAATTAATATTCATTTACAATTAAGAAATTAATATTCAATTCCATTTTTTTATTTATTGTATTTTAATATTTAATTTACTATTTGATATATCTAACAAATTATAATTACTATTTATTGTTCATAATAGATTATCAATAACACACACATAATAATTACTATTTAATTACTATTATTTAATGATAATGAAGAAACGATAATATAAATCATTAATATTATTTAGTTATTTTAGGTGTATTAGAAACGCAGCGAATAATCGTTGCAAGCAGTATATTATATCAAAATCTACTGCAATTCTATTAGTTCAAACAATTCCAGCTTATTGTTGAAACTGCAGTTGTAAGCCTAAGCCGTTGATTTTGTTAGAATCCAACGCGTTACATTAGCAATCTGCATCCTCTTATCAGCTCGTTCTCTATGTTCTTCCCCTAATCATCTATTTCTCCCAAACGATAAAAACTTCCCCCAAATCGAAAAAATCCCTAATTTTAATTCAAATCCCATATTTAAGAGTCCCATGCCATTCTCTTTTCCATAGGTTAATCAGATCTTCGTATTCCCTTGCTAATCAACTTAAATTCACAAATCTTACATTACCTCTGCACCAAAATTAAAATGGGATTTCACATCTTTCCCTAAATCGGTCCTTTAACATCGGTACTTTACCTTCTTTCACCTTCGATTTGAATTCATCGATTTCCGATATAACTAGCGACATCGGGGCTTCGTCAGCAACTTAACCCCCGCGCATAATCATTTCAAGCAATATCAGGTTCGATTCTTTGATTTACTTTAAAAATATAAATCTACGGTGAGCTTTTATTTATGAGTGTTTGATTTTCTGCTTTATTTGAATATATGATACGGTTTTCAACGTTGTGTTCTCTTTTATCATTACAAATTTCATATAGTTGGAATGAAATCTGCGTCTGAACCTGCTATTTTGTGGTATTTAGAAGAATTTGGATTCAATTCGGGTATTTGATGTTTGATAAGTATGTTAATTTGTTTGATTTTGAGGTCTAAATTTTTATTTTATTTTAATCTGTAGAGTCGATGAGGAGCTTTAGTTTTGTCAAATCAAAGACTTGATAACCTGAAGAGGTTTTTAATAGCTATGGACAACATGGGACTGCCTAAATTTGTTGCATCAGATTTGGAAGAGGTAACTTGAATTATCTCGAGTTTAGCATGTCATTATGAATTATATGGTCTATACATAATTCGACAGAGAGTGGCATAGGTCGATGCTTATCTGTTGAAGAATACAAACTTTGACTGAAGTTCAGGCTTTTTATTAGTAAGTTTTAAGTCAGATACAAAAATATGATTTACAATGGACTAAGGGAAGACATAGAAATGATAATTTTGTGCATGTTTTATTATTCCACAAATTGTTCTATTTACTCATATGTGACAATGGAATAGTTATATAACACAGATGACAGGTAAAGGTTGGAGAATGAACTTTGATGCTAGTGCAATACACAAATTTCACTCTTAAAATCTTGTAACTGATAAACCTGCATCGAAAGTATTCGAGGTTTAAATCCAAACATATTTAAAAAATTTAGTTTGTGGCAGTTACTAATTCTGAGAATTTTGATACTTCAAGTAGAGCTTAAACAGGTTTCCATGCACACAAACCCGTTGACAGCACAGACCTTTTGAAAAGGGCTCTAGATTGCTGTCATTTTTTATCAACCATCGTGTTATCCTACTTTAATGTTGGGTATAGTTCATTTTTTTTTATCACTGTGAGATGAGCATGACTGTTGTGTATTACTTGACCAAGATGAATTTTATCACTACTTTTTAATGGTTGCTAATCACCAGCAAAAAAATTATCTATATAAGAACAATGCATCAGAATGTGAAAGAACCAACTCATAATTTATTGGTTTGTATTTCTGCCCATTTTTATGAACGTTCGATTGAAATTAGGGATCAATGCATGTTGTCATGGATTGTCTTCTATATCTTCGGGATCACATGATTTCTTTTAAAGGAGAAGATGAAATAGATGATGCAACTAAAAGTGGAATGCAGCCAAGGAAGAAGTGGAACCTCCTTGAGGGATACAAGGACGAAACCTCAGATGCTTCAAATGGGAATCTAAAATTTGGTGAGAGAAATTATCCAATTTCTATGCATGAGTGATTTAGTTTTCACCTAAACTTAAGATAGTTTTTTAGGTCCAATTATAACGGGTGTTCTGCAATCAAGTCGCTTTTCTGTGTTTTATTGTTTGAAATAAAATTTGGACTTGTATTCTCATTAATGAATGGTTAATAATTACACTGTGAGTTCAGGTCAAGCAACAAACATCTGTATATGTGACCTAATATATTATCATATGAACAATGCCCTAAACCAGTTTTTCTTCATATACATCGATATCAAAATTTAACTATAAATGTAGTTAAATTTTCCTACTTCATATTAAATATCTAGCAAGGTTGTGCATCATACTTACTACAACATTTCATGTAGGTCAATAAATTACTACCAAGGGACAAAAATCCGATGATGTTTTCGGGTTAAAACAAGCACGCTATTGCGATCTTTCCATAGCCCAAATTTAGGAAATGATGAAATCAAATGGTTTAGATGTAAGTTTTTTTTTTTTTTTTTTTTTTTGCAGTAGCACATATTTCCGATACACGTGGATGCTGACACACTATTCTATATATTGTAATCTAAAAATTGTCTTACATGTACAGAATGCTCCGACCCAGTCGCTTCTAAATTTTGTTAATGGAATGCTTGATGAAAGCATTGATCAAGTGAATGGAGAAATTCCTCATGTATGCTGCTAAGTGCATGCAAAATTTTATCCATTGCATTTTGCATTGACTACCTTTTCAGTCAATTGATTCATGTTTTCTTATCTTAAAATGCTTTTTCTCTCTCCATCGCGTAGCTTCTTTGTTGAGAAAAGTCATACAAGAAATTGAATGTTGCATGACAACACAAGCAGAAAATATCAGAAATGTAATAAGATTTACCTGACATACTAGCCGAATCAGTTATTCTCAGTTTGTAACTATACTTAGTATGTGCAGCAAAATAATGCAATTGAAGCACGGGAAGAGAGATATCAATCAAGAAGAAGAGCGCTTGAAACATTAGCTTCCGGGGAAGGTGAAGAATCTCAAGTATTTATATTTACACATTCAGTATTTTAGGGAATTTTAGGTCCTTTTGTTTAATTTAGCTATACTTTGTTTTCTCTACCAGATAGTTTCAAACCAGCTTCAGAAGGCAAAGGTATGATTCCTCCACACAAATCAACTACATTGTAGTAGATGTGTTGAGATATCTACATTAGATGCTAAATCCAGGTTCGGTTAATGGTTCATCTTAACACTCACATTTCACTATTCTGTGTTTTGTAAGTTGTTGATGGGTTGTGAAGTGAAGCTTTCCACAGCTTATGTACAAATAAGTCAGTACTCAATCTTCTACTATTTTCTCTATTTTTTTATGGGCTTTTTGACTGATTGTCTTGGAAAAATATGTTTTCTGGAAGATTCTAAATGTACTTTTCCTTTGCCTAAGCTGTTAGTTTTGTGGAAGTAAAATGCGCTATGTCCTCATTTTGAATGGGTAAAGGTATCAAATCCCGTAGATCTTGGCGTTGGAAACATGAATTCAATATTCATATACAAAGATCTGTATTAATGTCCCACAACGATTGATGTATGAGGATTAATATTACATCTATACCTCTCGCAAGTTATGTTCTTGGTCTTACATGACCTCTTGCAAGTTATGTAAGCGCCCATGTTTTCTTGGAGTTTAAAGGCCCTATCAAACTGAAGGATGCTTTTTTTGGTGCTTTTTGACCAATTGATGGGGTTGTTTAATTATTATGCATGTATATGATGTTTTGAATTACTCTATAGTAGAGGAGCATTGAAAAATATGGATTTGCTTTTTAAAATTTGAGAAAGCTAATCGCAAACATTTTTTTGTATACATATAGTTACATGTTGATGTGTTCTGAAAAGAAGGTCATGTTTGAAAATGTGCAGAATGATATAGTGCCAGTAGAAAAGAAGAACAAGTTCTTGAAAAACAGAGAATCAGAGAGAGCTTCGATGTATAGATCATGTTTCAAAATGTGCAGGATAACATTTTTTTTGAACTTTAGACATATGATGCATAGATCCATCAACTATGTAGACATAATTTTTGTTTATGTGACATTAGTTTTTAGTTGTATTGGATAATGTTATGAATTTTGGGTGTTATGTGAGTATTTTGTTAATCACTGTACCATTTTTTATTGTTATATACTGTTTTGTGACATTAGTTTTTCTAGTTGATATATGTTTCATTGCACGATGAGTATTAAATGTTGAGTATTGTTGAAATGAATATTTTTGATGTCTAGATTGGTGGTTAGAAATGCTACAAAATGTTTGCTATATATTTCCGTCGGTAATCCGTCGCTATATAGCTAGGATTTACCGATGGATATTTGAAATGTAAAATGTTTGCTATATATTTCCGTTGGTAATCCCTCGCTAAATAGCGTTCATTTAGTGACGGAAAAATATTTACTGATTTTATTATGTTATATATATTCATTGGTAAAACGTCGGTGAAATATTTTAAAATGTAATGATAATATATCAGAAAACGACGGTGAAGTGACAGAGAATCGACATTAATTTCCGTCGCAAAATTGTGCCTAAAATACCAATGTGTTTTTTAGCGACAGCTTAATTCTGCTGCAAATCCGTCGCTAATATGCCTTTAGCGAGGGTTTAGCGACGGATTTTTACACTGCAAAATCAGAGTTTTCTTGTAGTATATATATATATATATGTATATATATATGGAGCGACTATTTGGACACAAAATTAAACACGCAAATGGAGACACAAAATTTACACCGTTGGATTTGTTTGTCTTTATGTGTGAGGTGTAATTTAGGGGAAAATCTAGTGGTTGAGATTGTTTGTGTTTATATTTGTGTCACCATTTTGTGCCTAAATAGAATTTCCCATATATATGTATATATTTTGAAAAAAAAATTGGCAGACGGGGAAGGGGATTGTCTCCCTTTTATCGAATGCCTAAGCAAATCTTTAATTCTCATTGTCTAATCCAAATCTATCATTTCTCATATGTATCAAGATAGTGATTAAGTTATTTCTCTATCTACGGATGAAGCAGACCTAGATCTGAAGTTTTTCCAACCGGAGGAGGATCACGTTTTTCTTTCTGCTGAAACTCTCAACTTATCTGTTGATTCATGGCAAAGCACAGTTGTTCTACATCCTGTGGATTTTAGATTATCGGTCATCAAATTAAGAGATTACATATCTAGGGTTTGGAGGCCTAAAGGTAAATTTCTTATCCATATTGCGCCAGGGTTTTATTATACGGTTAAATTTGAAGAAGCTGAGGATTGCTCTCGCGTACTATAATCTTCCATATACTCTTATTTTGGTAAATTGTTGATGATTTTTAAATGGTGTCCTGGATTAAATTGTTTAATTTAGAAATGGAAATGTGGTCTAATGAAGGATTCTCTAGAATAGCTAGTTACTTGGGTGATCCTATTCGATTAGATATTTGAACAGCAAATAAAGCTGTGACTCGATTTTCTAGGGTTCTAATTAGTGTGGACATTAACTATAAAATCATTTCTCAAGTTCCTATTGTCCTTCACAATGGTTCAAACAAAGTTGTACGTGTTGAATATGAATTTATTCCCCCTTGTTGTGAAATTTGCTAAAGGTTTGGCCACAAAAGATCTATACATGATAAGTCTACAGGTCCTATTTGGATAACTAAGGATAAGGGTAATGAAGCTGGAGCTTCAAATTTAGGAACTGAGAATTTTGGTGAAGCTGATGGTTCTGGTTCAAATGCAGGATCTGATAATGGACATATAAGAAATACAGGAATGGATAATGATTCTAATAATTCAACTGATGGATTGGATTTTTTAAATTCTGAATTACCCGATAAAATTCTTCCAGATATTATAAATCATGTTGCAAACAATATTAAGGACCCTGTAATGACTGAGGAAATAAATGATGTCTCTGAAAGTATTGAGAAAAACGAAGATTATTTGAGGATTTTGAAGGGTAAGGATAAGGTGATTACACATGTTTATGTTACTCCTCCTAAAAGAGCTACAAGGAGTAAGGCTGTTATTAAATGACTTTTATGACATGGAATGTTAGAGGAATTAATACACCTCATCGTATGTGTGATGTATTAACTCTTCTAACAAAATTCAAGCCAACTTTTGTTGGTTTGGTAGAAAATAAGATTAATATGGAGAATTTAAAGGTTTTTGAACGATACATCCCTAAGTCTTGAAATTTTCTTCCTAAAACTAGCTCTGACTATTTTGGTAGAATTTTGTTGCTTTGGAATTCTGAAGTATGGGATATTAATGTTTTATCTTCTTGAAATCAACATATTACTGTACAGATTACAAATAAGGGAGGTCTGATATTATTTGTTTCTGTCATGTATGCTAGTAACAATTTTTATGAGAGACAAAATCTTTGGCAGCATATTATTCAAGAGGCAGCAAACATACATGGGTTCTGGATTTTGATGGGTGACTTCAACAATGTTGAATCTCATCTTGATAAAAAGGGAGGCTTGCCTGTTCCTTTTCAATACATTAGAGCTTTTAATAATTGCTTGGATCAAGCAGGTTTGATGGAAATTAAAGCCTCTGGATTTAATTATACTTGGAGACGCAAAGGTATTGCTAATAAAATAGATAAAATTTTTGTAAATCATTGTACTTTACAAAAAATTTCAGATTTGAAAGCTATATCTTTGTCACAAATGTCAAGTGATCATAACCGTCTGCTTTTGGAGATTGCTTCTTCTTCTTGTTCTAAAGGTTTTCCTTTCAGATATGTAAATGATTGGTTCTCTAAAGATGGTTATACTGATTGTTTTTACAAAGGATTTTCTTTAGCTGTTTTGAGATTTCCAAGCTATATATTTTTGCACAAGCTTCATGCATGTAAAAAAGAGTTCAAGAAATGGAACAAGACTAGAATAAAGGATAATGAAGCACTTTTGGCTGCAGAAAATCACTTCAAAGACAAAGAATTAGAATCTGATTTAGATCTTGCAAATCTGGTTAAATATGAAGAATTACTTGAGGCAAAAAAATGCATGGTACTGTAACAACCCGCACTCTATGCATTAGAGGATAGTAGAATATTTATTTCTTTCTCATATGAAGTCGTATGGTCATGTGGCTTTGGGAGACGACCATTGGGGTCATTTCCCATGTTCATGATTTTTACCGATTTTTAAATGATCGTTTTGCCCCTAGCTGATCTTGTTTCGGTCATAACTTTTGATTGGAAAGGAATTTTGACATGAAACCACTTCCATTAGATTCATTTGATGGTTTACCTTTCCGTAGAATGCTCATAACAGCTAAATGGACTTACCGTTTGGGAGATATGGCTGAAATAATGTTTGGAAGGTGAAAAACTGCTTAACCGGGCCAAATAGGGTGATTAGTGAATGGACCCATAGCCCATTTCGAGATTAGGGTTATGGGGAGGCTGAAAAGAGTTAGGGTTTCATTCCATTTCAGTTTTCTAGCCTCCACTTACCTCTTGGAAACCCTAAAAATGGCCTCCAACCTCTAAATCACCTCCAAACCATTTTATAATCAAGGATTAAGCTTAGCAACATCAAATCAAGGGAGATCTTCACCAAATCAAGATTAGAGCTGCTGTTTAGCATTGGTATTCATGCCATATCAGAGATTTATTTCTGATCTAAGGTTTATTTGTGGCTAAGGTGAGTGATCTGCATAGGCCCTCACTAATTATGGTTAATTAAGGGTAATTAGTGTTAATTAGTGAATTTATGCATGATAAAAATCTGGAAAAATATTTATAAATTCCTAAATAATGTTTTAGACCTCTGTTGGAAATTTGAGTTAATTTGATTAAGTTTTACTAATCATGTCACTAGTTTTGCTTAAACATGCTTAAGGTAAAATATGGGGTTTTGGCTATGTTTGATCCATTTTAACCTATCATATTGATGTTTTGGTGTTTGAGGTCACTTCTTGTAGTAACCCGCATTTTAGCTGTTGAACAATTTATTTATTTAATTATTAAATATCGATTTATCGATATCGAGAACGTGAATTAAATAATATTGAATATTTAATTATTAATTATAATGTAATAAAATATATTATAATGTCGAAATAATCAAAAATATTGGAAATACAAATATTCTGTGAATGGGGTCATCCCAAAGATGTAATTCAACTTAGAGTTGAATTATATTGAGGAATATATTCAATCGACGTCAGTTTGAACGTATAATTATATTATAATTAAAATCGAGCTCGAAATGGCGCTGCAGTTCGCGATTTGGCGATTTGAACTTCAACTGAATGTACAGGATTCGTTTTAAGCCGGATTTCTGTGAAACAAGAAACGTGTGGAGCTGGTAGGGTATATCTTTCTAGTGGAAGAGAAAAATCGGGATTTCGTTGTGTAGATATTGAGATATGTCCAAATCAAATTTCAGAAAAGTCGCTGTGAAATTCCTTTATAATTTGCGACGCTTTATATACGTTATAAATGGATTTTCAGTATAAACTGAATATCGAGATAATCTGGAATCTGAAATATCAAGCTGTAAATTCTGATATGATATTCTGGGGCTGTACGATATCATATGTGAAGATATACGATAATATTAAATTATTAATATTTAATTTAATTTATTCAAATATATTTATATATTTAAATGGGCTATTCAAAGCGTTAAAAATAGCCACTTTTGCAAACGAAGCCGGAATTCGACGAAACCAGTTTTGTTGGATCCGCAATGTCAAATAGTTGTTAGATTTCCAGTTTCGTGATTTTTAGAGTCACTTTGTGGCCATACGGAATTTTAGAGTGAAAAACAGTCAGTATTTCGACGATTAAAAATACGCTGTGTGAGCACACGAAGTCGGAATTCAACGAAACTAGTTTCGTTGGGACCGTAATGTCGAACTCTAGCTGCATGTCAATTTTCATGATTTTTGGGTATCGTGTATGATCACATGAATTTTTAGAAAGCAAAACGAATATTAAAATGAAAAATATCTACATAAAATATCTTTGAAAATATCCTTAAAAATACCCCCAACCTAACCTAAACCTAATTCTTCCATTTCATTAGTCAACAAGCTATTCCGCCGTAACCATTTTCTTGCAGGAAAAAGTTTATCGATCCTCTCTAAAATCAAAGAAATCAAACTTAAATCCATAAATCAAATTATACATGGATTCGAGATCCTGGAGGGAGTCTACACGTTCTGATGGGTTGTGTTTGTGGTTCGACATCAATTGGCGACACTGAAATGGTTCAGCGTTGATTTAGGGTTTGTTATTGTGGCAAATGGAAGTGTTAATCGATGATGGTGAGATCGTAAATGAGTTTACGAGGTCGAATAGGTGTTGCGTGAAGAATTTTGGGTTTAACGGTGGAAAAATATGTCGATGGAAAATCCTGGGGTTGCGTGGTTTCTGTGAAAACCGCGATGGGGATACCTTCCTTGAGTTGGTCGTGGTCGATATGAGAAGGAGGAGATGTTGAAGAGAAGAGGAACGGTACTCTTGGCTTTTGGTTTCGTGAATCATGGATGGGGTTTCGGTCTTGAAAACGTAGCAGTAATGGAAGTGGCACCTTACTGAACTCGTGGAGGAAGAAGGATCTCATCCTTATTTGGATCGGTGAGGGGATATTGGGCCAAGAAAAAACATCAAGGTAGAAGCCCAATTTAAAAATAGGAATTTAGTTTTATTTAAATTTAAATTTATAGGTTGTCTTGTATAAATCATAACTTCTCCATATGGTATCGAAATTCAGCGAAACAAGATCCGTTGGGATTGTATGGATGGGAGCAACACAATGACACTGACCGGGAGTAAATCCGAGCTCGCTACAATTTATTGTAAAATAAATTGTCCATCTGAATCAAACCGAGCGATGGTTATCGTTATTAACGATTACAGACACTGTGAGTAAATCTCACCAATTCTAAACAGTTTATAATTTCATGTTGTATCTTTAGAACTGCTAGAAATTGTCTGATTTACTGTGTGTTGGTTGATTGATTGAACTGCTAGTCAGTTAGTGGAAATTATATATATAGATATATATATATATATATAAACTGTTAAATATTTATATATTGATTCTGCTATCAGTATAATTTATATTGAACTGAAAGTGATGTTGATTATACTGTGTAACATCTGTGGATGCAGGGAAACAGGTTGGAGGGACCCAACTGGGTTCCTCAATATTTATATACTGTTTTGTTTCATGTATTGAATATATGATGTGATATATATAATCTGTTGGCGATTATATGTGTATAGACGATATTGAACATCGTGATTTGATATGATTGAATACCATAACATACCGAAATGTTGATAAGGGGATTTTCAAAGTGATATTGAAAATAGAATATTTATAAACTGGAATATTTATAAATAAGCGATATTTATAAATGGGAATATTAATAAATAGGAGATATTCAAAAAGGAAATAATTTCAAACTATTTTCTTTTTGAATGGAAAGGCCTGTGTGGCGAATTTGGGAATTTTCCAGATATCCCGATACAAAGGAGGTTATGGCGAATTTTTCAGAGGATTTAAGGAGTTAGAATATTTCAAGAATAAATTTGAAAAGGAAATATTTGTAAACCATTTACAAATAGAATTGAAAAGGAAACATTATAAAAAGGAAATCATTTTTAAAGTATAGAACCGTTATTTAAAAGTAAATCTTTTCAAATGAATAAAACGTTGTTAAAAAGGAAATCTTTATAAAGTGAATAAAGTAAATCGAATATGGTATTCGAAGTTAGTTAATCGAATATGGTATTCGAAGTTAGTAAATCGAATATGGTATTCGAAGTTAGTTAATCGAATATGGTATTCGAAGTTAGTTAATCGAATATAGACATTCGAAAGGAGTTAATCGAATAGGGTATTCGAAGTTAGTTAATCGAATATGGTATTCGAAGTTAGTTAATCGAATATAGACATTCGAAAGGAGTTAATCGAATATGGTATTCGAAGGAGTTAATCGAATATGGTAATCGAAGTTAGTTAATCGAATATGGTATTCGAAGTTAGTTAATCGAATATTGTATTCGAAGTTAGTTAATTGAATATGGTATTCGAAAGTTAGTTAATCGAATATGTTATTCGAAAGGGGTTAGTTAAGTCGAGTTAGTCAAATAGAGTTAACCAGTTGGAGTAAATTAGTTAGAGTTAATCGATTAGAGTTAAAACGAACTAGAGTTAATCAAATATAGTTATTTGAGACAGAGTTAGTCAAACATAGTATTCAGGGTAAGTTGCCATCTTGTACGACTGCTAGCGTAATTCGCAGGGCTGTAAATAGCCTACGGCGGTCGGATGTTTCCTGAGGGAGTCAGGCGTAACCATTGTGATCGCTGCGATCTAGAGTCAAGCGAATGGAGTTTAATCGAATATTAGTTATTCGATAGGAGTTGATCGAGTTGAGAAATAAGTTAAGTTAAATAAGTTGAGTTGATCGGGTGGTTCGACCAAGTTAGTCGAGCCTAGTTAATTGAATCGAATTGGTCGAACCAAGTAAGTCGAGTTAAGTTAGTCAAGTTAGTCGAGCCTAGTTAATCGAATCGAATTGGTCGAACCAAGTAAGTCGAGTTAGTCGAGTCAAGTTAAGTTAGTCGAGTTAAGTTCGTCGAGTTAAAGTTATCGATGTTAGTTTCATCGAAAGGAGTTATCGATGTTAGTTTCATCGAAAGGAGTTATCGATTATAGTTTAATCGAAGTGAGATTTTCAAATATGAGATATTTGAAAGGAAGAGTTATCGAATATTAGTTATTCGAAGAGAGATTATCGAATATCGTTTATTCGAGAAGGAGTTAATCGAATATAGGTTATTCGAAGAAGAGTTAATCAAATAGAGATTTCTCGAAGAGAGCTAATCGGCAAATTCGATTATATCGAATTCGGGAAAGTACTTATACTTTCCAGTGTTTAAATAGAGATTTATTTATTTATAAATAAATAAGTGTTAGGTTAATTATTCACTAATAAGAATAGAAGTTATAATTAAAGTTAGATAATTTGAAAGGAGGGATTATAACGTTATCGTTATAACCAATGTTTTAAATATAGAAGTGGATTAGTAAAATTGGATCCGAGAAAGACGTAAAGAAGTTGTTAAAGATTAAATGATAAAACTTTGACCATTTTGAAGTTATAACGTTGTTAAGTTAAGGTCTGAGAGGTAATTATACCCCAACTTGAGTGACTTCCTTCTTGACTAAGAAATGGTAAGGTTTGATCGTAAAGGAGTTTTGGAAATGTTTTCCAAACTAGAGAATCAGAAATGTTTTCTGATAAAAGAAAATAAGAATTTAGAATATAGGGAAACATGAGATAAGTAAATAAATGAACTAAAGAGATTTATGTTAAATGATGTTTGTTCGATAAAATTTCCATATGGAAATAATATCTTTGTTTGCACACTTGTTTTTCTTTGATAGTTAACTCACCGACTTTCGAAGTTTTGACCATTTCAACGTTGTTAATATGGAGAGACCGGTTGGATTATTATCCATAGAACCACTCTGTATTGGCATAAGCGTCACGAATCATATATGCCAAAGATAATTGAAGACGTAGTAAAATGCAAGGACTATCCTGTATACTGAATAGTGCCTTCGGTTTGTCCAGTCCCAGGACAACTTGTATGGATGAAAGTCTGACAGAGTATATCCAATGGATCGCGTAAGTTGATATGTTCAAACGTATTCACGTTTGGTGACGGAGGAATTCGTTTCTCTTGGCTGTATACCCGTGTTATTTTTGAATAAGTCAATTTGTGATTTGGCGGGTATGACGATGTGACATTTCTAAGTGAATGAAGATGGATGTCTGACATAGTATTTCCAGATGGTCACGTACATTGATTTCTTCAACTGTACCAAGAGTGGAAGCGGAGAAGGAAACTTCTTTAGCTAACACGTAATGTACTTTTGTAGACGTCAATTAGTGATTTTCGATGGATCTGACAATGTAGCATTCGAAGTGAATCTGATGTAATGATAAAGCGTAGCTTCTAGCCTCATCAACTGGTAAATGACAGAAATCGGGCAGGCAGCATGGCTAAGTCGGTCGCACCGAAGTAGGGTGTATAATCACCTATCTAGAGAATATTCATTTGTTTCTTAAATCTATCAATGTTGTCCCATATATATACGGGAACGGTTGCTGATCCCAACCGTTGGTGATCTACATTCGATACACTCAAGCGAAATGAGTGGTCGGTCATGTGTGGCTGAGTTGCAAGATGTTCTTGTTGAACTCCAGTGTATCGTTCCTAGAGTACACTGATCAGAAGGTGGTTCCATACCTTGTCATAGTTGGAAATCCAATCATCCAATAAGCACCTACGGTTTATGATTTTACATTATATATGTAGAGCGTGAGATGCAAGCGTTTCTGCTAGATTGATATCTATTTGTATTTAGACATTATTATAATATCAGAATGATATTACTTTACAAAGTTGTTTGGATTCTCATAAGGGAAAAACCCGTTCCGTTATGCGGCGTGGTCTTGTGAGATATCTTTTATTAAATCAAGTATTAAATTGTTTTACTCATACCAGTCCCATGACTGACCCGGAGTTTATTTTTGTTGTTTTCCCTAAACTCTTGGGTGCCTAAATTTGTACGGGCAGTCAAGTAGTCGGGATTTTACAGATACACTTGGAGAGCTTGGAGCAGGAGGCTTCAGGATTCTATAGCTATTATTATTTCCGCTGTTGTTGTAAATGTTGTACTCTGATAAGTGTTATTGTATACATATACTGATGTTATTTCAAAGATATGTTATGTTATATTTTATTCGTTCCGCTGTGAGATTCGTGTTTACTCTGATGATGATGTTCTTCTTCTTCTTCTATTCTATAAGTTCTATCTTATCTATCCCCACCCTTTGTCTTCTTTCTATTAGTTTCTTGAATTTTCAGTGCGATTTGGGTTGGACTTGTGTTATTTAGTCAGCTCAAATTCCCCCGGATTTTCGGGTTACTACAGTTGGTATCAGAGCATTGGTTTAGTTATTACCTTGGCTCTGTGGCGTGATTCAGTAGAGATGGGATTAGTAATATCCTAGACTGAGTTTGAGTGTATATATATATATGAGTGAACGTATTTGTTAGTTAATATAAAATGATTTTATATTGTGGAGTTTTATTGGTTGAGTTGTTTGTGAATTCTGGTCGATCGGTTTGATCCACTGTATCGATAGGGGTTCCTAAACACTCGAATACGATGAACCGTCATGGTATGTTTCGAAAGAGGGTAAATGGAATAATTTTACCCGAATATATTTGATATAGTATATTGGTTGTGTTGGTTGTTATTATAATCGAGTAAGATTATAAAAAGGTAAAATGATTATAAATGACTAATCAGAATTCATATAAGTAAAGTATATGAAATAAAATGAAGAAAAATCTAAATTTAAATCAGATTGGAATTAAAATAAGGAAATTTTAAGTTCCTGGGAGATTTTGAAAACGTTTTCAAACTGAAGGTGATATAGTATTGAACTCACTTCGATAGCTGGAAAATAGATTCTGATGATGAATCGCGACATCATCAGTGTTCATTTTCGAGTTCTAAGTGACGGACTACTACCAAAGGTTTTGTTTTTGAATTGTTTTGAGAAAACAAGTTGTTTAGAAATTCAAAGGTTTTGAATTGGCATTGTAATTTCAAATTGATTTGAAATAGACCCAGGAAATTAAGTTTCGGAATTTAATTTTAACTTATGAAGTTAAATAGAATAAGATAGTAGAAACAAATTGAAATATTAACTTGAACTGAGTTAAATAGAATTGAATTGAATTAGAGAATAATCTGTTATGGAATTGGGTTGTTGAGTTAAGAATTTGAAATTTGATATTCGGGTTCGAATGAAATTCGATTTGGTTTTGAGGATATGAACTGATTGGAATTTGATGGAAATAACACTGGTATATGCGGAGTTGATAGCATATGGAAGTGATAGAGTTGATATTCCCGACAAAAAGGTACCAGTTTATATTATATATGGATATGAGGTTTATGAGCCGAATTGGCAAGCCGCTTGGCTGTTTGATTTTCTTTTAGGTTGAAGAAGGTCCAGAGAGGCGAGTTGGAGTTTGAGATATTGACCAGTACAAAGGAGGTGCTGGCAGAATTTTTTTTTCGAAAAGTTAAGGTGTTAGAGAAAATTTTCAGAATTTTTGAAAATTTAGTTAGTCGGAATAAATTAATATTTTAGTCGATATTAATTGGTTCAGTTGAAGCCGAAGACAAGAGGTAAACAGATAAATTTTTACCCAGAAGATAGGGTCATCCCCTAGCTTAGCAATTTCGAGGACGAAATTTTATTAAGGGGGGAAGATTGTAGTAACCCGCATTTTAGCTGTTGAACAATTTATTTATTTAATTATTAAATATCGATTTATCGATATCGAGAACGTGAATTAAATAATATTGAATATTTAATTAATAATTATAATATAATAAAATATATTGTAATGTCGAAATAATCAAAAATATTGGAAATACAAATATTCTATGAATGGGGTCATCCCAAAGATGTAATTCAACTTAGAGTTGAATTATATTGACGAATATATTCAATCGACGTCAGTTTGAGCGTATAATTATATTATAATTAAAATCGAGCTCGAAATGGCGCTGCAGTTCGCGATTTGGCGATTTGAACTTCAACTGAATGTACAGGATTCGTTTTAAGCCGGATTTCTGTGAAACAAGAAACGTGTGGAGCTGGTAGAGTATATCTTTCTAGTGGAAGAGAAAAATCGGGATTTCGTTGTGTAGATATTGAGATATGTCCAAATCAAATTTCAGAAAAGTCGCTGTGAAATTCCTTTATAATTTGCGACGCTTTATATACGTTATAAATGGATTTTCAGTATAAACTGAATATCGAGATAATCTGGAATCTGAAATATCAAGCTGTAAATTCTGGTATGATATTCTGGGGCTGTACGATATCATATGTGAAGATATACGATAATATTAAATTATTAATATTTAATTTAATTTATTCAAATATATTTATATATTTAAATGGGCTATTCAAAGCGTTAAAAATAGCCACTTTTGCAAACAAAGCCGGAATTCGACGAAACCAGTTTTGTTGGATCCGCAATGTCAAATAGTTGTTAGATTTCCAGTTTCGTGATTTTTAGAGTCACTGTGTGGCCATACGGAATTTTAGAGTGAAAAACATCAGTATTTCGACGATTAAAAATACGCTGTGTGAGCACACGAAGTCGGAATTCAACGAAACTAGTTTCGTTGGGACCGTAATGTCGAACTCTAGCTGCATGTCAATTTTCATGATTTTTGGGTATCGTGTGTGATCACATGAATTTTTAGAAAGCAAAACGAATATTAAAATGAAAAATATCTACATAAAATATCTTTGAAAATATCCTTAAAAATACCCCCAACCTAACCTAAACCTAATTCTTCCATTTCATTAGTCAACAAGCTATTCCGCCGTAACCATTTTCTTGCAGGAAAAAGTTTATCGATCCTCTCTAAAATCAAAGAAATCAAACTTAAATCCATAAATCAAATTATACATGGATTCGAGATCCTGGAGGGAGTCTACACGTTCTGATGGGTTGTGTTTGTGGTTCGACATCAATTGGCGACACTGAAATGGTTCAGCGTTGATTTAGGGTTTGTTATTGTGGCAAATGGAAGTGTTAATCGATGATGGTGAGATCGTAAATGAGTTCACGAGGTCGAATAGGTGTTGCGTGAAGAATTTTGGGTTTAACGGTGGAAAAATATGTCGATGGAAAATCCTGGGGTTGCGTGGTTTCTGTGAAAACCGCGATGGGGATACCTTCCTTGAGTTGGTCGTGGTCGATATGAGAAGGAGGAGATGTTGAAGAGAAGAGGAACGGTACTCTTGGCTTTTGGTTTCGTGAATCATGGATGGGGTTTCGGTCTTGAAAACGTAGCAGTAATGGAAGTGGCACCTTACTGAACTCGTGGAGGAAGAAGGATCTCATCCTTATTTGGATCGGTGAGGGGATATTGGGCCAAGAAAAAACATCAAGGTAGAAGCCCAATTTAAAAATAGGAATTTAGTTTTATTTAAATTTAAATTTATAGGTTGTCTTGTATAAATCATAACTTCTCCATATGGTATCGAAATTCAGCGAAACAAGATCCGTTGGGATTGTATGGATGGGAGCAACACAATGACACTGACCGGGAGTAAATCCGAGCTCGCTACAATTTATTGTAAAATAAATTGTCCATCTGAATCAAACCGAGCGATGGTTATCGTTATTAACGATTACGGACACTGTGAGTAAATCTCACCAATTCTAAACAGTTTATAATTTCATGTTGTATCTTTAGAACTGCTAGAAATTGTCTGATTTACTGTGTGTTGGTTGATTGATTGAACTGCTAGTCAGTTAGTGGAAATTATATATATAGATATATATATATATATATATATATATATAAACTGTTAAATATTTATATATTGATTCTGCTATCAGTATAATTTATATTGAACTGAAAGTGATGTTGATTATACTGTGTAACATCTGTGGATGCAGGGAAACAGGTTGGAGGGACCCAACTGGGTTCCTCAATATTTATATACTGTTTTGTTTCATGTATTGAATATATGATGTGATATATATAATCTGTTGGCGATTATATGTGTATAGACGATATTGAACATCGTGATTTGATATGATTGAATACCATAACATACCGAAATGTTGATAAGGGGATTTTCAAAGTGATATTGAAAATAGAATATTTATAAACTGGAATATTTATAAATAAGCGATATTTATAAATGGGAATATTAATAAATAGGAGATATTCAAAAAGGAAATAATTTCAAACTATTTTCTTTTTGAATGGAAAGGCCTGTGTGGCGAATTTGGGAATTTTCCAGATATCCCGATACAAAGGAGGTTATGGCGAATTTTTCAGAGGATTTAAGGAGTTAGAATATTTCAAGAATAAATTTGAAAAGGAAATATTTGTAAACCATTTACAAATAGAATTGAAAAGGAAACATTATAAAAAGGAAATCATTTTTAAAGTATAGAACCGTTATTTAAAAGTAAATCTTTTCAAATGAATAAAACGTTGTTAAAAAGGAAATCTTTATAAAGTGAATAAAGTAAATCGAATATGGTATTCGAAGTTAGTTAATCGAATATGGTATTCGAAGTTAGTAAATCGAATATGGTATTCGAAGTTAGTTAATCGAATATGGTATTCGAAGTTAGTTAATCGAATATAGACATTCGAAAGGAGTTAATCGAATAGGGTATTCGAAGTTAGTTAATCGAATATGGTATTCGAAGTTAGTTAATCGAATATAGACATTCGAAAGGAGTTAATCGAATATGGTATTCGAAGGAGTTAATCGAATATGGTAATCGAAGTTAGTTAATCGAATATGGTATTCGAAGTTAGTTAATCGAATATGGTATTCGAAGTTAGTTAATCGAATATGGTATTCGAAAGTTAGTTAATCGAATATGTTATTCGAAAGGGGTTAGTTAAGTCGAGTTAGTCAAATAGAGTTAACCAGTTGGAGTAAATTAGTTAGAGTTAATCGATTAGAGTTAAAACGAACTAGAGTTAATCAAATATAGTTATTTGAGACAGAGTTAGTCAAACATAGTATTCAGGGTAAGTTGCCATCTTGTACGACTGCTAGCGTAATTCGCAGGGCTGTAAACAGCCTACGGCGGTCGGATGTTTCCTGAGGGAGTCAGGCGTAACCATTGTGATCGCTGCGATCTAGAGTCAAGCGAATGGAGTTTAATCGAATATTAGTTATTCGATAGGAGTTGATCGAGTTGAGAAATAAGTTAAGTTAAATAAGTTGAGTTGATCGGGTGGTTCGACCAAGTTAGCCAAGCCTAGTTAATCGAATCGAATTGGTCGAACCAAGTAAGTCGAGTTAAGTTAGTCAAGTTAGTCGAGCCTAGTTAATCGAATTGAATTGGTCGAACCAAGTAAGTCGAGTTAGTCGAGTCAAGTTAAGTTAGTCGAGTTAAGTTCGTCGAGTTAAAGTTATCGATGTTAGTTTCATCGAAAGGAGTTATCGATGTTAGTTTCATCGAAAGGAGTTATCGATTATAGTTTAATCGAAGTGAGATTTTCAAATATGAGATATTTGAAAGGAAGAGTTATCGAATATTAGTTATTCGAAGAGAGATTATCGAATATCGTTTATTCGAGAAGGAGTTAATCGAATATAGGTTATTCGAAGAAGAGTTAATCAAATAGAGATTTCTCGAAGAGAGCTAATCGGCAAATTCGATTATATCGAATTCGGGAAAGTACTTATACTTTCCAGTGTTTAAATAGAGATTTATTTATAAAAAAATAAGTGTTAGGTTAATTATTCACTAATAAGAATAGAAGTTATAATTAAAGTTAGATAATTCGAAAGGAGGGATTATAACGTTATCGTTATAACCAATGTTTTAAATATAGAAGTGGATTAGTAAAATTGGATCCGAGAAAGACGTAAAGAAGTTGTTAAAGATTAAAAGATAAAACTTTGACCATTTCGAAGTTATAACGTTGTTCAGTTAAGGTCTGAGAGGTAATTATACCCCAACTTGAGTGACTTCCTTCTTGGCGAAGAAATGGTAAGGTTTGATCGTAAAGGAGTTTTGGAAATGTTTTCCAAACTAGAGAATCAGAAATGTTTTCTGATAAAAGAAAATAAGAATTTAGAATATAGGGAAACAGGAGATAAGTAAATAAATGAACTAAAGAGATTTATGTTAAATGATGTTTGTTCGATAAAATTTCCATTTGGAAATAATATCGTTGTTTGCACACTTGTTTTTCTTTGATAGTTAACTCACCGACTATCGAAGTTTCGACCATTTTAACGTTGTTAATATGGAGAGACCGGTTGGATTATTATCTATAGAACCACTCTGTATTGGCATAAGCGTCGCGAATCATATATGCCAAAGATAATTGAAGACGGAGTAAAATGCAAGGATTATCCTGTATACTGAATAGTGCCTTCGGTTTGTCCAGTCCCAGGACAACTTGTATGGACGAAAGTCTGACAGAGTATATCCAATGGATCGCGTAAGTTGATCTGTTCAAACGTATTCACGTTTGGTGGAGGAGGAATTCGTTTCTCTTAGCTGTATACCTGTGTTATTTTTGAATAAGTCAATTTGTGATTTGGCGGGTATGACGATGTGACATTTCTAAGTGAATGAAGATGGATGTCTGACATAGTATTTCCAGACGGTCACGTACATTGATTTCTTCAACTGTACCAAGAGTGGAAGCGGAGAAGGAAACTTCTTTACGTAACACGTAATGTACTGTTGTAGACGTCAATTAGTGATTTTCGATGGATCTGACAATGTAGCATTCGAAGTGAATCTGATGTAATGATAAAGCGTAGCTTCTAGCCTCATCAACTGGTAAATGACATAAATCGGGCAGGCAGCATGGCTAAGTCGTTCGCACCGAAGTAGGGTGTATAATCACCTATCTAGAGAATATTCATTTGTTTCTTAAATCTATCAATGTTGTCCCATATATATACGGGAACGGTTGCTGATCCCAACCGTTGGTGATGTACATTCGATACACTCAAGCGAAATGAGTGGTCGGTCATATGTGGCTGAGTTGCAAGATGTTCTTGTTGAACTCCAGTGTATCGTTCCTAGAGTACACTGATCAGAAGGTGGTTCCATACCTTCTCATAGTTGGAAATCCAATCATCCAATAAGCGCCTACGGTTTATGATTTTACATTATATATGTAGAGCGTGAGATGCAAGCGTTTCTGCTAGATTGATATCTATTTGTATTTAGACATTATTATAATATCAGAATGATATTACTTTACAAAGTTGTTTAGATTCTCATAAGGGAAAAACCCGTTCCGTTATGCGGCGTGGTCTTGTGAGATATCCTTTATTAAATCAAGTATTAAATTGTTTTACTCATACCAGTCCCATGACTGACCCGGAGTTTATTTTGTTGTTTTCCCTAAACTCTTGGGTGCTTAAATTTGTACGGGCAGTCAAGTAGTCGGGATTTTACAGATACACTTGGAGAGCTTGGAGCAGGAGGCTTCAGGATTCTATAGCTATTATTATTTCCGCTGTTGTTGTAAGTGTTGTACTCTGATAAGTGTTATTGTATACATATACTGATGTTATTTCAAAGATATGTTATGTTATATTTTATTCGTTCCGCTGTGAGATTCGTGTTTACTCTGATGATGATGTTCTTCTTCTTCTTCTATTCTATAAGTTCTATCTTATCTATCCTCACCCTCTGTCTTCTTTCTATTAGTTTCTTGAATTTCCAGTGCGATTTGGGTTGGACTTGTGTTATTTAGTCAGCTCAAATTCCCCCGGATTTTCGGGTTACTACACTTCTACTTGTAGCTTTGACTGTATGATATGATTTGTGATTGATTACAATAGATAGAATGGTCGAAAACGCCATCGAGTGGCGTAAACAGTCGCTGGAAAGAAGTGCAGGAATATGGCCGATCCGGATCGGATCGGAGAAAAGAGCCCGAACCGAACAGCCCTCCAAGTTGTTGTATCCACGAGACGATCTGGACCCGAACCCCGACCCGACCCGCCCTTGTGTGCCACTCCGACCCGAACCGACGCACTACGAAGAAGCTCGAGAGGCTCAACCCGATCTGGAGTGCTTGGGGAGAAGGATCCGAACCGATGGGAGGAAGTTATCCAATCTGAACCGATGGGGGAGGCCATCCGATCCGAACCGATGGGGGAAGGTCATCCGATCTGAACCGATCCGAAGAGGGTGCTACGAACTGAGATGAACCCGAGCCTATAAGATGATCATGAACTGAATGAAGACCGATCCGGTGTTGTCCAATAACCCGAGATGCAAAGGTAGTCCAAATGGAAGTTAGAGCTCAGGATCCAGTTGGGAGCCAATGAGTTCACTTCATGATTGGGCTTTGTTGCGGGACGTGTGCTAAGGAGTTGTCGACATTCATAACTTCGATTCACCACCGAAAAGGGATGACGGGCTACGTATCAGTGCAGTAGAGTCATCATGACTCGAGGGGCAAAGTGATCGTAGCAAGACTATGAGCCAGTGCAGTGGAACCGTTGTGACTCCATGGGGTAGAGTGGACATAGTAAAGGATTAGTAAGGCTATGAGCCAGTGCAGTAGGGTGTGTACGACTCCATGGGGCAAAGTGGACATAGCAAGCGATTAGTGGCTATGGATCAGTGCAGTGAAGCCATTGTGACTTCGTGGGGCAGAGTGATCATAGCAAAGTATTGGGTGATCGAAGTGGTGGATATCGTATGTTTTACGCACTGAGTGAGAGATGTGAGGATGGTTGCTATGCTTGATTGTTTTCCATCATTATGACATGCACATCCCCACCCCCGTTATCTTTGCACCATTTGTTTAGTGGTACCTCAGAGTGTTGTACAGTATGTAGTGCTAACTCTTTGGTTGCAGGTCCAGGTTCAGGTATGATTTAGTATACCTGTTATTGTTCTGTTTAGCTGCTTATCGCTCATACCAGACTTTTTTTTCTGACCCAGAGTTTTATGTCTCTTCTTATTACTCTGGGTGCTCTCACGAGAAGACTAGAGACAGGTTAGCTGGTAATGCACGAGTAGCTGATTTGGAGGCGAGCAGGAGGCTTCCACGTATGATATATATAGATATTCTCCCTGTGTCGTTGGTGGTCACTACTTGGGCATAAGTAGTGTACCTCCTTTATCTTGCTTTTACCTTTACAGACAGTTTGAAAAGTTTTAATAATGATGATGTGGAACATAAGATGTATTTGAATTTTCCGCTACTATGATAGTTTGTTTTCAGCTTATGCACTGTCTCAACTGTTTTATGTCAAGTATGTTGCTATTATATTTTGTTCTATGCGCTGCGAGACATTCTACAGGTTCCTTGTTGATTCTTCGTCTTCTTTCTTTCCTTCTGACGACCGTTCCGTGCTAACTGGACATGTGTACAGCGCACTTTTGGAGTAAATGTCGGTTGGTGCGGGGCGGGCCATCACATTTGGTATCAGAGCTCGAGGTTGCATAGTTAACCTAGGGAAAGACACTAGGGAGAGATAGTACGTATAGGATAATGCGTATTTGTGATTACTTTGATTTTCAAAAGCTATATATATATATATACATACTATTAGTATAGCTAAGGATGAAGTCGCACTGCACTAGCACCACTATAGAGATGGTTAACCGTTTTCTCTTTACAGATTGAATGATGAGCCGATACGCAAGAGGTTCTGGTAGAGGAGCCAATAATGGGAATGCTCCTAACATGAGGACGATGTTTACTGACCTCATGAGAGAAATGCTTAGGGATGTGCAGGGGGCAGCTCCCAATGTCGGTAATGGTGGTGGTCCAATAGTGCAGGCGCCTAGGGTCGATTTCGCCAAGCTGTGCAAGAATTACACTAACCTTGGTGGGAAGCCGTTCCATGGAACGGAGTCGGCCACGGATGTTAAAGATTGGTTGGATAGTTGTGACCGTATCTTCGATGAATTAGGTATCAAGGATGCGATGAAGAGAAGGCTAGCATCTCGTCAGCTGCAAGGTCGAGCGATGAATTGGTGGAATGCTATTAAGACAGCCACTCCAGAGGATCAGTTTACTTGGGATAAGTTTAAGGCTCGCTTTAGCGACAAGTTTATCCCAGCTGCTCAGAAGTCGGAATTGTTTAGGAAGTTCATGGAGCTTAAGCAGATTGGTAGGGCAGTCTCGGACTATATTGCTGAGTTCGACACTTTGTCGAAGTATGGATTGTCCCTTATCGATACTCCGAGAAGAAGAATGAGAAGTTCATTACTGGTTTGGATGGATACTTGGGGGAAAGGCTTATCAACCACATCGATGAGACTTTTGAATCGATAGTTGGGAACGCTTTGAGATCATAGAGTCTTTACCCTAAGTAAAAGACTGAGGTTGCATCTACAAAAGGGCTGAAGCCGCATGTAGGCGGTGGAGGCAAGAATAACACTCAGAACAAGAGGAAGCAGAACCAAACTAAGGATGGCCAGAAAAAGAGCAAGAAAGAAGTTGAGTGCTTCAGCTGTGGTAAGAAGGGCCATTCTTCCAAAGAGTGTCGGGCCAAGCCAGCGAATAGGAAGTGCTACAACTATGTCCAAGTGGGACATCATAAGGATAAATGTTCACAACCTCTTAAGGAGAAGAAGATTGTGAAAGCATATGCTATCGATGTTTTTCCTTCTTCGTCGAATGCCCCAACTGCGGCGGAGAAAGGAAAGAATGTCGTCATTCAAGGTATGCTTTCTATTCAAGATGTACCTGTTCAAGTTTTTTTTGATACTGGGGCTTCCCGTTCCTTCATATCTAGTGACCTGGTAGATAGGTTGGGACTGGAACCCGAGATAGTCGATAGACCGTTGGTTGTGACGAACCCGATTGGTGGTTCGACTAACCTTAGTATGATTTGCCGAAATTTGGTCTTATCAAGTCATTGATGTATGTTTGTTTGTTATTGCTTTGTTTTGGGCTTTACTGGGTACGACATTATATTGGGGGTCGATTGGCTCCAAAGATACGGGGTGGTGGTAGACTGTGAGGGCTTTTTGGTGACAGTTAGGGCGGATGATGGGCGGAGGGTAGTGTTTGGTAGTCTACCTAGTGATGGGGTAATGGCTAGTTTTATAAATTCCCTCGACATCCCGCATGATGAGTTGTCAGATGTGCCCGTGGTTGGCCAGTATCAGGACATCTTCGAGGAAGTGACTGGACTTCCACCACACTGAGAGATTGAGTTCCGTATTGATTTAGTGAAAGACGCCAGACCTATAGTGATGCCACTTCGTCGTATGGCACCAAGGGAGCAGCGAGAGCTCGGGGTGCAAGTAAGTGATCTTTTGAAGAAGGGGTTTATTAGAAGAAGTGTCTCCGAGTGGGGAGCACCAGTTGTGTTTGCCACTAAGGCAGATGGTTCCATTCGTTTGTGTGTGGACTATCGCGAGTTGAATAACGTAATGAGGAAGAATAAGTATCCTCTTCCACGGATAGATGATTGGTTTGATCAACTAGAAGGAGCAAGAGTGTTCTCCCAGTTAGACCTCCCGACAGGATTTCATCAGCTCCGAGTAGCAGCTGAGAGTGTTTCGAAAACGGCATTTAGAACACCGTCTGGATTCTATGAGTGGTTGGTCATGCCATTTGGGTTGACCAATGCACCAGCATACTTCGTGGAACTTATGAATCGAGTATTCAGAGATCAGTTGAATAATTTTGTCCTTGTGTTCGTAGACGATATCCTTGTTTACTCGAGGACAGAGGAAGAACACAAGGGACATCTGAGGATAGTGATGGAGGTGTTGATAAAACACCAATTGAAAGAGAAGTTTTCTAAGTGTCACTTCTTGAGGAGGATGTGAGATTCTTGGGCCATGTTGTTTCAGAGAATGGTATTGCCGTAGACCTTGCGAAGGTGGCTACAGTACAGGATTGGTCTACGCCCAAGAATGCAATAGACGTAAGAAGCTTCTTGGGGTTAGCTGGATATTATCGTACGTTTATCCAGGACTTCTCCAAGATAGCAGCACCGTTGACTCAGTTGACTAAGAAGAATCAAGCCTTCGTCTGGGATGGAGTGTGTGAGAATGCATTCAAGAGTCTAAAAGAAAAGTTGACATGTGCGCCAGTGTTAGTCATTCCTAAAGGGAATGAAGAGATGACGGTATACATGGATGCTTGTGGTACTGGACTAGGTGATGTATTGATGCAAGGAGGTAGGTTTGTAGCTTATGCTAGTCGGCAACTAAAGCCGCATGAGAAAAAGTATCCTACCCATGATTTGGAACTGGCAGCGATCGTGTTTGCATTGAAGATGTGGAGACATTATCTCTTGGGAGAAAGATTTGAGTTGTTTACCGATCATAAATCGTTAAAGTATCTCTTCTCTCAAAAGGATCTAAATCTCCGACAACAAAGATGGTTATAGTTCTTGACTTCATATGATTTTGATATCGCATATACACCTGGGAAAGGCAATGCGGTAGTCGATGCCTTGAGTAGGAGACATGCCAGTTTAGGGGCTATGTTTCTTGAATGGAAGCAACTGGAGTGTATCGCAGGGTATGATTTCAGACCAAAGTGCGAATTGGATCCAGAGATGTTAGCTAGTTTGACGATCAGACCCACTTTGACTGAGCAGATTAGTTCCGGTCAGAGGGACGATCCTAATCTATTAGAAATCATCTCCAAGTTGGAGATGGATATCGACGGTGAGGAGATGAATTTGTATGGGCTTGATCGAGAAAGATGGTTTCGAAAGAATGGAAGACTAGTTGTACCCAATGTGAATGGTTTGAGAGATGAAGTGCTTAGGGAATGTCATCACTCAAAACTGACTATACACCCCGGTGGTGATAAGATGCATCGAGACATGAAGAAGACTTACTACTGGGAAGGGATGAAAAGAGATGTTGGGAAGTTTATATCCAAGTGCATGAATTGCCAGCTAGTTAAAGCCGAGCAAAAGAAGCCTAGTGGGTTGTTGCAACCATTAGAAATTCCCGAATGGAAATGGGAGCAAGTCTCGATGGATTTCATTGATGGCTTACCAAGGACTAAATTGGGACAAGATATCATTTGGGTAATTGTGGATCGATTGACTAAGAGTGCAAGATTTATACCAGTCAAATCAACCAGAACGGCAGCTAAGTTAGCAGAACTGTATATGAAGTGGGTAGTGAGATTTCATGGAGTACCTAAAAGCATTGTGAGTGACCGAGACCCATTGTTTACTAGTGGGTTTTGGAAGAGCTTACAAGAGGCTCTAGGGTCGGAATTATATCTCAGTGCCGCGTATCATCCTCAAACTAACGGTCAGACAGAGAGGGTGAATCGTATATTGGAAGATCTCTTGAGAGCTTGTATATTAGATTTTGGTGGATCATGGGATGACCATTTGCATCTAGTAGAGTTTGCATATAATAATAGCTACCAATCCAGGATCGGTATGGCTCCATATGAAGCTTTGTACAGAAGACCGTGCAACTCACCATCATGTTGGATAGAGACCGGTGATAAGTTTGCGCTTGGACCAGATGTGGTGAGGGAAACTTCAGATAAGATTAAGATCATTCAACAACAGATGAAGGCTGCCCAGGGTAGGCAGAAGAGTTATGCTGACAAGAGGAGAAGTGTAACACCCCGAATTTTCTATTAACACTAGAGTTGCTAAAATATTAATAAGTGTGTAAGAGGGGGGATGTACCTAATATGAATATAAAAGTGTGTAAGAGAGGGGATGTATCTAATATGAATATAATAATATTAATAAGTGTGTAAGAGAGGGGATGTATCTAATATGAATATAAAAATATTAATAAGTGTGTAAGAGAGGGGATGTATCTAATATGAATATAAAAATATTAATAAGTGTGTAAGAGAGGGGATGTATCTAATATGTATATAAAAACAATAATAAGTAAAGGGGGATGTATCTAATATGTACATTGTAGAAAATATATATATATATATGACATGAATAGAAGTTTATTAATATGCTGAGTGTTTGCTGAGTCACTTCCGACTCATTGCTGAGTCAACAAGATAAACCCCATCTTGTCTGAACGGCTGCGGTTATTTCTAGGTTAAATCTAATGGCCTAAATGAATTCTAAAATCTATAAATAAGTGGGTAGACCCTAGACCTAAATCACTTGTAAAATTAGAGAAGCTACCGTCATGCTGCTGCCATGGAGTTCAGCATAGCCGTCACAAACTAAGAAGAGGAAGCCTAATCATCTACAACTAAATCTACACAAATCAAATCAAAAGATCTCTCTTTCTCTAATTCTTTTCTTTTGTTGGTGAGTATGATGATTCTCACAAGACTATTACAAACTAATTTGACTCAGTTATGAATGGATCACAAGAAAGTGATGTGATTTGTAATTGTAAATTCTATATATTGTGGATCTCTTATTATGTTATTATGTTGTCGTATGATGTAAATTATATATGCTATGTCATGCTATGTTGTAAATTCTCTTATGCTATGTCGTGCTATGTTGAGAATCATGTCAAGCTATGTTATACTATCATACTATGCCATGTTATAAATCATGCTATATTATGTTGTAAAATCATGATGTTGTTGGAACATGCTTAAAGTTATGTTTTTTTTAATTTAAATGGATCTTGTTTATGGGAATTTGCCTATTAGGTTAGGTGTACCCATAAACTTGAAACTATAATTAAATAAAACTTGAATATGGGAATTTGCCTATTGAGTTAGGTGTACCCATATAAAACCATGTTGTTAAAAAATTAGATGATGTTGATTCACACATGTTCATATGTAAGTTTATGAAAATTGATTGAGATTATATTAGGTGAATTTTGAACAAGTTGACACCTTTAGGTCCATGACATGTATAATCTATGCAAGTTGGACATATGCAAGTTTCACCCCTTATTATGATTCATTTGGTCACATATACATGTTGTTATTATGATAATCTCTTTTATGCTATGAGTTAGGCTATTCGAGTCTAACATATATTTTGCGAATAAACGTTCAAACGTGGGGTAGGGGTAATATTAGGAATTAATAAATTGGGTGCAATTTTGTAAGATTTTGCATACCATGAATGGATGTCCATAATTGAGTCAATTATGGACATTGTTAAAAATTGGAAGTAATTAATAATTCAAGTAGGGAATTATTAAAATTGGGGGAAAGTGGATTATTAATAATAATCAATGCTTAGGACACGAGGTTGGACCCGTTTGTGATGTAAACCTGCCCGGACCCGCCCGGCAAATCCAGTAGTCACAAATGTCGGCCCAATGTGAGAGGTCCTAGGCCCAAACTAAAGCGTAACAGTTGTAAAGACACGAGGTTAGACTCTTTTATGGTGTAAGACTGCCCGGATCCGCCCGGCAAATCCAGCTGCCATAAATGCCAGTCTAATGTGAGAGGTCTTTATGAGGTTATGGCCTTAATGAACTAAGAAATACTTAACCAGATAATCATGTAAGGTGGGACATGGGGGTTAAGTAGGTGCCTTGGGTGGCATGAGGAATCTGGTGGTTGCCTTTAGAGGCATTTGAAATACGATTAGACTTAACCAAACACACATGTAAATGAACATGACTAAGTGGGTTAAGTGGGATGGACTAATGGGGACAAGCTTAGGTGGAATGCTTGTGGTAAATAGTGGGGGCCCATTTCAACCAGTATCCCAAAACGTATCTTTGTGGGCTCGACCCAAGTCGAGGACGGGACACGCATACTGGGTTTGACTATAAGAGGCCAAAACAGGGAGCGGTGGCAACGCAAGTCCAACGGGTTTCATATGCGTGTGTGGACCCGGGCTGGTAGGTAAGACGTTGTTGCATCGTGTAGGTATAAGCCGTGCATGTCCGTTGTATCAGGTTGCCACTTTAGGGGAGTGATACACCCCACTGTGGGGCCAGCACGGGTATCTACGAGTTAGGGAGCCGATCGAATAATGGGAAGTAGGGTACACCTAGTGGAGATAGGGGCAGGCGGCACCTATGTAGTCAGCTAGGGGTATGTAAAGCCATTGGGAAAGTTTCTGAGTGAAGCTAAGTGGGATGAATCTTTAGGGTGACTGGTGTGGTGCAGTATAGTGTTTATCCTTTAGTATTTAGGAGCGCCTATAACGTTGCCTTTAGCGATTGTCTATGTCCTTAATCCGCTCTTCATAGACATTTTCTTGTTTTCCAGCTTATGCCTTAGTCCAGTTATTTTGGTAATAGTATTGTAGAATTATCATATTCACCAGACTTTATGTCTGACCCCCTCTTTTCCATCCTTTTTCTCCCTTCAGGTCCGCAGGTTGGGCCAATTTCTAGTGGAGTCTAGTTGGATCGCTTATCTTCTGGAAAGCTTGGACTGCTGAAGTAAAGTCCAGCTTGTTATCTTTCTTTTTAATGGCTATTCATGTAATGGGATTATGTACTTGTTTTATCAAGATAGATATTGTACTTGACATTGAATATGGTGTTATGATGTAATCAAACATGTTTTGACTTCTGCTACAATGAAATAAAGTTTTTGAATTTCCAAGTACTATTTTATATCTGTCTTATTGTAATTTTACTGTTCTATATTCACTTAAATCCTCCATGGAAGTTAATGCATTCCCTTTGTGAGTGACATTAATGGACGTGGGGTGTTACACGTAGTATCAGAGCATAAGGTTACCAGAACAGATAAAAAAAAAATTTAGAAAAATATTTTTTTTCTAAAGTATTTTTGGAAGAAGTGCTTTCAAAAAAAAAAAAAAAACATGTTATTTAAAGAGAGTTTTTATGAAAAACATAATCCCAAATAGCCACATCCTTATCTTTATCTTTCGAATTCTCCATTTTGAATCTTTCCTTTTTCGTTTCAGCATGGCTGAAGATCTTAATCTCCCAGAAGGTGTGACGATTCCAGGGTGGTTTAGGAGATACTTGGAGGCTAGGGCCACCACTGCAGGCCCAGCGGATACTCCTCCACCCCTAGTTGCACCCATTCCTCCTCCTCCTCCTCCTCGTGTTGACACTTTTGCAAAGACGTGCAAGGAATTCAAGGCTATGGGAGGAAAAACTTTTCAAGGGACTGAGACGTTTGTGGAGGCCAGAGATTGGCTTAAGGAGACTGAGGAATTGTTGGATATCTTTGAAGTGGAAGATGGGAGGAAAGTCCGTTTAGCTGCTTGGTTAATGAAGGGAGAGGCCTCGTTTTGGTGGGAGGTCACTAACGGGGAACGTCCAGTTGATTCATGGGCGGATTTCAGACGAAGGTTTGAGGCAAAGTTTCTTTCAAGGGCAGAGGAGAACTTAAATATGGAAAAATTCCTGGCACTAAAGCAAGGGAGCTCATCAGTAAAGGAATATGTCAATAAATTTAATCAGTTAGCAAGGTTTGGCTTGGAGTTGGTGAACACGCCAGAGAAGAAAGCTTTGAGGTTCGTTAGAGGCTTGAATGAACCGTTGCAAGGGTTGGCTATGACCCACATCCCTATGGGAGCCACCTTTGAAAAGCTAGTAGAAATGGCACTTATGCATGAGGATAAGGCAGTTGAAAAGAAAGGGGATCAGAAGAAACCCCAACAGCAAAATAAGAAGGGTGGTAAAAAACAATAATGGCAAAGGGAAGAAGAAATGCTTCAATTGTGGGACGCCTGGCCATCTCAGCAAAGATTGTAGAAAGAAAAAGAAGACTGGTTGTTTTCATTGTGGAGATGCGGGACATTTAGTGAAGGACTGTCCAAAGAAGGGGCAGAGGGCAGGGTCTACCTTGGGAGGACAGGTGCAGGCTCTTATGGCACCAGGGCAGGCAAGGGGGCAAGTTCAGGCTATTGCGGCCCCACCGCTGCAAGAAAGAGGTAGAACAATTTCTGTTGAAAGCTTAGTTTTTCTGTTTGATCATCCTGTCCGTACCTTATTCGATTCTGGCGCATCTCATTCGTTTATCTCTGCATCATTAGTTGAATCACTGCACTTGAACACCAGTTTAGTAGAGGATCCCTTGGTCGTTTCAAATCCAATTGGGGGTTCGGCTCATTTGACCATGATATGTTTGGATTTGAAAATCTCTATACTTAGCGTTGAATTTAGATGTGATGCTTATGTATTGGGCTTCACGGGCTATGGGCTAATTTTAGGAATGGATTGGTTGTCTAGAAATAGGGCCATTCTTGATTGTGAAAGGAGAGTAGTTAGGCTTGTGACTCGCCTTGGTAATGCTCTCGACATCTTTTGTAATCCCATAAATTCCGTTATGCTAAATTATCTTGAATCGCTTGACGCGTCTGTAGAGAACCTGCGATCGGTAGAAGTGGTCCGGGAATATCCGGATGTGTTTGAGGAGGTGAAGGGCTTACCTCCAAAGCGGGAGATAGACTTTCGAATTTATCTTGTGGATAATGCTAAACCCGTATCTTTGCCAGTGCGCCACATGGCTCCTCGTGAAAGGAGGGAACTCAATAAGCAAGTAAAGGAGTTGCTTGAGAAGGGGTTCATAAGACGTAGTATATCGGAGTGGGGTGCTCCAGTAGTTTTTGCCACAAAGGCGGATGGGTCTCTTAGACTTTGTATGGACTATAGAGAACTAAACAAGCTTACTAAAAAGAACCGACACCCACTGCCGAGGATTGACGATCTCTTTGATCAGTTAGTTGGCGCCTCAGTGTTTTCGCAGTTGGACTTAGCCACTGGCTTTCATCAACTGAGAGTGGCTGAGGATAGTATAGATAAGACTGCTTTTAGGACTCCTGATGGATTCTATGAATGGCTAGTGATGCCCTTTGGTTTGACAAACGCCCCTGCATATTTTGTTGATTTGATGAGTAGGGTGTTTAGGGAATACCTTAACAAATTCGTGGTAGTCTTTGTGGATGACATCTTAGTCTTTTCTAAGAATAAAGAAGAGCACTCCCTACATCTTAGGGAAGTGTTGGAAACCCTTCGAGCACATAACCTTAAGGCAAAATTTTCTAAGTGTCACTTCTGGAGGAAGGAAGTACGGTTCTTAGGGCACGTGGTTTCCAAAGAAGGGATAGCAGTGGATCCCGCAAAGGTGGTGGCCATCCAAGATTGGAAGGTCCCTAAAAATGCAACCGAAGTAAGAAGTTTCTTGGGGTTGGCTGGCTATTATAGGAAGTTTATCAAAGACTTCGCAAAAATATCAGCTCCATTAACACGGTTAACGAAGAAGAACCTGGTTTTTACGTGGGACAAAGATTGCAATGATGCGTTCCAACGTTTAAAGAGAGCCTTAACTTCAGCCCCAGTCTTAGTGCTGCCAGACGGGAATAAACCGTTTACCATCTATACTGATGCTTGTGGGACGGGACTTGGCGCGGTCCTCATGCAAGAGGGAAGAGTAATAGCCTATGGTGGAAGGCAGTTGAGGGTTCATGAAAAGAATTACCCCACGCATGACTTAGAGCTAGCCGCAATTGTTTTCGTGCTTAAGTCTTGGCGTCACTATCTTCTTGGTGAGAAATTCGAACTGTTCACTGACCACAAATCATTAAAATACTTATTCTCTCAGAAGGATTTGAATTTAAGGCAGCAACGGTGGATGGAATTCTTAGCCTCCTACGATTTTGAAATAGCATATACCCCGGGCAAGGGTAACGTGGTGGCAGACGCCTTAAGTAGGAAAAGGTTGTCCTTGAGTCCGTTGTTTGTTGAACGACAAAGCTTAGAATTCATCTCTATGTTTGACTTTAGACCCTCCGTTGACTTAGTACCCGGTCTGTTAGCATCCTTGGAGGTTAGACCTACACTTCTAGGACGGGTTGGTGAGGCACAGCGAGACGACCCACGGTTGGTTGAGATAGTAGAAAAGCTCAAAGGGGGGGAGTCGTCAAGCCATCTTCGTAGATATACCCTAGACGATAAGGGTTGGTTACGAAGGGATAATAGACTTTGTGTACCGCAAGACGAAGACTTAAGGAAGGCCATTCTTGATGATGCTCATCGCTCAAAAATGACCATTCATCCCGGCGGGGATAAGATGTACAAAGATATGAAGCGGGTTTTCTTTTGGGTCGGTATGAAAAAGGATGTGGCCGAGTACGTCGCTAGATGCTTGGTGTGCCAACGAGTTAAAGCAGAACAAAAGAAACCCGGTGGGTTGCTTCACCCATTAGAAGTTCCACTATGGAAATGGGAAAGCATCTCAATGGATTTTGTGGATGGATTACCAAGATCAAGGAAGGGTAACACGGGGATTTGGGTTATAGTAGATAGACTTACTAAAAGCGCCCATTTTATTCCCGTGAAAAGTAAGAGGACTGCTCCGTGGTTGGCTTCTGTATACATTAAGGAGATAGTTCGTGCACGGTATTCCTTCTAGTATAGTAAGCGACCGTGACCCCATCTTTACTAGCGAATTTTGGAAGAGTTTACAAGAGGCGGTAGGGACTCAGCTATGTTTGAGCACCGCATATCATCCTCAGACAGACGGCCAGACCGAGAGGGTGAATCGCATTCTAGAGGATCTTTTAAGGCTTTGTATCCTAGACTTTGGGGGTACATGGGAAGAGCACCTTCCGTTAGTAGAATTCGCATATAACAATAGCTTTCAGTCTAGTATTGGCATGGCACCTTTCGAAGCTATTTATGGAAGGCCTTGCCGTTCGCCTACATGTTGGTGGGAATCTACCGATAAAATCCTACTTGGGCCCGATATGGTTAGGGAAACCTCGGAGAAGATTGAGTTGATTCGAAGGAGGATGAAAGCAGCACAAGATAGGCAAAAATCGTATGCTGATAAGAGGAGGACAGAGCTTGAGTTTGACATTGGGGACATGGTTTTTATCAAAGTATCTCCGTTACAGAATGTTGTTCGCTTTGGGTTCGTGGGGAAATTAGCACCAAGGTTTGTAGGGCCGTTTCCTATAAAAAACAGGATTGGGAAGATGGCATATAGGGTGGAGTTGCCTGAGAAACTTAGTGGAATACACGACGTATTCCATGTATCACATTTGAGGAAGTGTTTGCACAAGACCGCGGAGGTGGTAGAGCCGAGCTTGCTTAAAGAGGTGGAAATAGAGCGTGATGCAACAATTAGACGAGCTCCTACATGCATTCTTGGGTCGGAGATCAAAAAGTTGAGGAAACGAGAGGTCAGACTGGTTAAAGTGCAATAGGGAGATGATGAGAGCAACGCAACTTGGGAGACAGAAGAGAAGATGCGTTCGTTGTACTCTTTTCTTTTTGAGGGTATGTCTTTTAATTTCTCCTTTATCGCTTAGCTTATCTTATCTTATCTTTAGTATGTCCTCTCATTAGTATCTTTGACCTTTAGTTAGGATAATCCTATGGTTGAAACATGTGTTTGAGACATGTTATGTATGATGGATGCAAAATGGATGCAAGTGTTTGCTAGTGGTTGCTCGTGGATGCATATATACACACACTTTAGGCACTAGATCGGCTCAGTCACTACATATTGCATATTGCATATATATGGATGTATTTAGTAAAATGGATGAACGATGGTTGTATTATCATGTGGATGCTGCATTCAGATGATGGTTGTGCACGCATATAGAAGTATTATGTAGCATTAAGAATCTTTTGCATACATAATGGATGCATGGCACGATCATAGTTGCATTAAGGAGGTCAACTGAATCAGTGGACCGCCTGATTTTGCATTAGATACGGACATATACACACACTGTGCATTTAAACATGAAAGCATTAGAAGTCTGTAAGGAAAATGGATGCCTGTGTATGATGGATGAGTAGATGGACGTTTGGATGGTAGGATATACATTCTTCCAGACTTGAAGATTTCGGGGACGAAATCCTAAAAGGAGGGGAGAATGTAACACCCCGAATTTTCAATTAACACTAGAGTTGCTAAAATATTAATAAGTGTGTAAGAGGGGGGATGTACCTAATATGAATATAAAAGTGTGTAAGAGAGGGGATGTATCTAATATGAATATAATAATATTAATAAGTGTGTAAGAGAGGGGATGTATCTAATATGAATATAAAAATATTAATAAGTGTGTAAGAGAGGGGATGTATCTAATATGAATATAAAAATATTAATAAGTGTGTAAGAGAGGGGATGTATCTAATATGTATATAAAATCAATAATAAGTAAAGGGGGATGTATCTAATATGTACATTGTAGAAAATATATATATATTTATGACATGAATAGAAGTTTATTAATATGCCGAGTGTTTGCTGAGTCACTTCTGACTCATTGCTGAGTCAACAAGATAAACCCCATCTTGTCTGAACGGCTGCGGTTATTTCTAGGTTAAATCTAATGGCCTAAATGAATTCTAAAATCTATAAATAAGTGGGTAGACCCTAGACCTAAATCACTTGTAAAATTAGAGAAGCTACCGTCATGCTGCTGCCATGGAGTTCAGCATAGCCGTCACAAACTAAGAAGAGGAAGCCTAATCATCTACAACTAAATCTACACAAATCAAATCAAAAGATCTCTCTTTCTCTAATTCTTTTCTTTTGTTGGTGAGTATGATGATTCTCACAAGACTATTACAAACTAATTTGACTCAGTTATGAATGTATCACAAGAAAGTGATGTGATTTGTAATTGTAAATTCTATATATTGTGGATCTCTTATTATGTTATTATGTTGTCGTATGATGTAAATTATATATGCTATGTCATGCTATGTTGTAAATTCTCTTATGCTATGTCGTGCTATGTTGAGAATCATGTCAAGCTATGTTATACTATCATACTATGCCATGTTATAAATCATGCTATATTATGTTGTAAAATCATGATGTTGTTGGAACATGCTTAAAGTTATGTTTTTTTTTAATTTAAATGGATCTTGTTTATGGGAATTTGCCTATTAGGTTAGGTGTACCCATAAACTTGAAACTATAATTAAATAAAACTTGAATATGGGAATTTGCCTATTGAGTTAGGTGTACCCATATAAAACCATGTTGTTAAAAAATTAGATGATGTTGATTCACACATGTTCATATGTAAGTTTATGAAAATTGATTGAGATTATATTAGGTGAATTTTGAACAAGTTGACACCTTTAGGTCCATGACATGTATAATCTATGCAAGTTGGACATATGCAAGTTTCACCCCTTATTATGATTCATTTGGTCACATATACATGTTGTTATTATGATAATCTCTTTTATGCTATGAGTTAGGCTATTCGAGTCTAACATATATTTTGCGAATAAACGTTCAAACGTGGGGTAGGGGTAATATTAGGAATTAATAAATTGGGTGCAATTTTGTAAGATTTTGCATACCATGAATGGATGTCCATAATTGAGTCAATTATGGACATTGTTAAAAATTGGAAGTAATTAATAATTCAAGTAGGGAATTATTAAAATTGGGGGAAAGTGGATTATTATTAATAATCAATGCTTAGGACACGAGGTTGGACCCGTTTGTGATGTAAACCTGCCCGGACCCGCCCGGCAAATCCAGTAGTCACAAATGTCGGCCCAATGTGAGAGGTCCTAGGCCCAAACTAAAGCATAACAGTTGCAAAGACATGAGGTTAGACTCTTTTATGGTGTAAGACTGCCCGGACCCGCCCGGCAAATCCAGCTGCCATAAATGCCAGTCTAATGTGAGAGGTCTTTATGAGGTTATGGCCTTAATGAACTAAGAAATACTTAACCAGATAATCATGTAAGGTGGGACATGGGGGTTAAGTAGGTGCCTTGGGTGGCATGAGGAATCTGGTGGTTGCCTTTAGAGGCATTTGAAATACGATTAGACTTAACCAAACACACATGTAAATGAACATGACTAAGTGGGTTAAGTGGGATGGACTAATGGGGACAAGCTTAGGTGGAATGCTTGTGGTAAATAGTGGGGGCCCATTTCAACCAGTATCCCAAAACGTATCTTTGTGGGCTCGACCCAAGTCGAGGACGGGACACGCATACTGGGTTTGACTATAAGAGGCCAAAACAGGGAGCGGTGGCAACGCAAGTCCAACGGGTTTCATATGCGTGTGTGGACCCGGGCTGGTAGGTAAGACGTTGTTGCATCGTGTAGGTATAAGCCGTGCATGTCCGTTGTATCAGGTTGCCACTTTAGGGGAGTGATACACCCCACTGTGGGGCCAGCACGGGTATCTACGAGTTAGGGAGCCGATCGAATAATGGGAAGTAGGGTACACCTAGTGGAGATAGGGGCAGGCGGCACCTATGTAGTCAGCTAGGGGTACGTAAAGCCATTGGGAAAGTTTCTGAGTGAAGCTAAGTGGGATGAATCTTTAGGGTGACTGGTGTGGTGCAGTATAGTGTTTATCCTTTAGTATTTAGGAGCGCCTATAACGTTGCCTTTAGCGATTATCTATGTCCTTAATCTGCTCTTCATAGACATTTTCTTGTTTTCCAGCTTATGCCTTAGTCCAGTTATTTTGGTAATAGTATTGTAGAATTATCATATTCACCAGACTTTATGTCTGACCCCCTCTTTTCCATCCTTTTTCTCCCTTCAGGTCCGCAGGTTGGGCCAAGTTCTAGTGGAGTCTAGTTGGATCGCTTATCTTCTGGAAAGCTTGGACTGCTGAAGTAAAGTCCAGCTTGTTATCTTTCTTTTTAATGGCTATTCATGTAATGGGATTATGTACTTGTTTTATCAAGATAGATATTGTACTTGACATTGAATATGGTGTTATGATGTAATCAAACATGTTTTGACTTCTGCTACAATGAAATAAAGTTTTTGAATTTCCAAGTACTATTTTATATCTGTCTTGTTGTAATTTTACTGTTCTATATTCACTTAAAACCTCCATGGAAGTTAATGCATTCCCTTTGTGAGTGACATTAATGGACGTGGGGTGTTACAAGAAGAGACTTAAAATTCTCCGTTGGTGACTTGATGTTTGTCAAGGTTTCTCCGTTGAAGAGCGTGATACGATTTGGCAGGAGAGGCAAGTTGGCACCAAGATTTGTTGGTCCATTCCCAGTTCTCGAACAAGTTGGGAATTTGGCATATAGATTTGACTTACCCGAGAAGATGGCGGGAGTTCATAACGTATTTCATGTTTCCCAGCTAAGGAAGTTCGTACACGACCCAGATATGACTATTTCACCTGATTAGTTAGAGGACTTCGAAGTGGAACCCGAGGCGGTTGGGAACCGCAAGCCAATTTGTATTGTCGAGCACGATACGAAGCGACTTCGAAGGAAGGCGGTGAAGCTAGTCAAGGTTCAGTGGGGCGTGAACGAGAATGACTGTACTTGGGAGACAGAGGAGAGCTTTAGGAAGACATATCCAGAACTCTTCGCCTGGTAAGATTTCAGTTTCAATTTAGTTATTCCGCATGCCAGGATAGGCTTGTTTTGCTTGTTTTGCATGTTTGATTGTTGTTTTATGACTGATAGGCATGTGGGACCCTTTGTGTGTTTTGATTAGGGAATTTCGGGGGCAAAATTTCTTAAGGAAGGGAGAATGTAATAACCCGCATTCTACGCATCGGAGGATCGTAGAATATTTATTTCTTTCTCATATGAAGTCGTTTGGTCATGTGACTTTGGGAGACAACCATTGGGGTCATTTCCCATGTTCATGATTTTTACCGATTTTCAAATGACCGTTTTGCCCCTAATTGATCTTGTTTCAGCCATACTTTTGATTGGAAAGGAATTTTGACCTGAAACCACTTCCATTAGATTTGTTTGATGGTTTACCTTTCCGTAGAATGGTCAAACAGCTAAACGGACTTACCGTTTGGGAGATACGGCTGAAATAAGGTTTGGAAGATGAAAAACTGCTTAACCGAGACAAATAGGGTGATTAGTGAATGGGTCCATAACCCATTTCAGGATTAGGGTTAGGGGGAGGCTGAAAAGAGTTAGGGTTTCATTCCATTTCAGTTTTCTAGCCTCCACTTACCTCTTGGAAACCCTAAAAATGGCCTCCAATCTCTAAATCACCTCCAAACCATTTTATAATCAAGGATTAAGCTTAGCAACATCAAATCAAGGGAGATCTTCACCAAATCAAGATTAGAACTGCTGTTTACCATTGATATTCATGCCATATCAGAGATTTATTTCAGATATAAGGTTTATTTATGGCTAAGGTGAGTGATTTGCATAGTCCCTCACTAATTATGGTTAATTAAGGGTAACTAGTGTTAATTAGCGAATTTATGCATGATAAAAATCTGGAAAAATATTTATAAATTCCTAAATAATGTTTTAGACCTCTGTTGGAAATTTGGGTTAATTTGATTAAGATTTACTAATCATGTCACTAGTTTTGCTTAAACATGCTTAAGGGAAAATATGGGGTTTTGGCTATGTTTGATCCATTTTAACCTATCATATTGATGTTTTGGTGTTTGAGGTCACTTCTACTTGTAGCTATTACTGTATGATATACTTTTTGATTGATTAGAATAGATAGAATGGTCGAAAACGCCGTCGAGTAGCGTAAACAGTCGCTGGAAAGAAGTGCAGGAATTTGGCCGATCCGGATCGGATCAGAGAAAAGTTCCCGAACCAAACCGCCCTCCAAGTTGTTGTATCCACGAGACGATCTGGACCCGAACCCCGACCCGACCTGCCCTTGTGTGCCACTCCGACCCGAACCGACGCACTACGAAGAAGCTCGAGAGGCTCGACCCGATCTGGAGTGCTTGGGGAGAAGGATCTGAACCGATGGGAGGAAGTTATCCAATCTAAACCGATGGGGGAGGCCATTCGATCCGAACCGATGGGGGAAGGTCATCCGATCCGAACCGATCCTAAGAGGGTGCTACGAACTGAGATGAACCCGAGCCTATAAGATGATCATGAACTGAATGAAGACCGATCCGGTGTTGACCAATAATCCGAGATGCAAAGGTTGTCCAAATGGAAGTTAGAGCTCAGGATCCAGTTGGGAACCAATGAGTTCACTTCATGTAGTAACCCGGATTTTGAGCGACTTTGGTTATCGACGTAAGCTCGACGTCGATAACCAAAACATCGAAAAATCCCGGTAATTAATGAAAGAAATTAGAGGGTGAGAATAGATAAGATAGAACTTATAGACTAGAAGAAGAAGAAGAACATCATCACCAGAGTAACCACGAATCTCACAGCGGAACGAATAAAATATAACATAACATATCTTTGAAATAACATCAGTATATGTATACAATAACACTTATCAGAGTACAACACTTACAACAACAGTGGAAATAATAATAGCTATAGAATCCTGAAGCCTCCTACTCCAAGCTCTCCAAGTGTATCTGTAAAATCCCGACTACTTGACTGCCCGTACAAATTTAGGCACCCAAGAGTTTAGGGAAAACAACAAAATAAACTCCGGGTCAGTCATGTGACTGGTGTGAATAAACTCAAATCATTTAAACAGGTATATGATATCTCATAAGACCACGCCGTGAATACGGTACGGGTCTTTCCCTTATGAGAGTCCAACTAACTTTTCAAAGCAATATCATTCTGATATTATAATAATGTCTAAGTACAAATAAATATCAATCTAGCAGAAACGCTTGCATCTCACGTTACTACATATATAGTATACAATCAAAATCGCAAGCACATATTGGATGATTGGATTTCCAACTATGACAAGGTATGGAACCACCTTCCGATCAGTGTACTCTAGGAACGATACACTGGAGTTCAACAAGAACATCTTGTAACTTAGCCACACATGACCGACCACTCATTTCGCTTGAGTGTATCGAATGTACATCACCAACGGTTGGGATCAACAACCGTTCCCATATATATGGGACAACATTGATAGATTTAAGAAACAAATGAATATTCACTAGATAGGTGATTATACACCCTACTTCGGTGCGACCGACTTAGCCATGCTGCCTGGCCGATTTCTGTCATTTACCGGTTGATGAGGCTAGAAGCTACGCTTTATCATCACATCAGATTCACTTCGAATGCTACGTTGACAAATCCATCGAAATCACTAATTGACGTTTTACAACAGTACATTACGTGTTAGCTAAAGAAGTTTCCTTCTCCGCTTCCACTCTTGGTACAGTTGAAGAAATCAATGTACGTGACCGTCTGGAAATACTATGTCAGACATCCATCTTCATTTACTTAGAAATGTCACATCGTCATACCCGCCAAATCACAAATTGACTTATCCAAAAATAACACGGGTATACAGCTAAGAGAAACGAATTCCTCTGCCACCAAACGTGAATACGTTTGAACAGATCAACTTACGCGATCCATTGGATATACTCTGTCAGACCTTCGTCCATACAAGTTGTCCTGGGACTGGACAAACCGAAAGCACTATTCTGTAAACAGGATAGCCTTTGCATTTTACTCCGTCTTCCATTATCTTTGGCATATATAATTCGCGACGCTTATGCCAATACAGAGTGGTTCTTTGGATAAAAATCCAACCGGTCTCTCCATATTAACAACGTTAAAATGGTCAAAACTTCGATAGTCCGTGATTTAACCATCAAAGAAAAACAAGTGTGCAAACAACGATATTATCCCCAGATGGAAATTATATCGAACAAACATCATTTAACATTAATCTCTTTAGTTCATTTATTTACTTATCTCCTATTTCCCTATATTCTAAATTCTTATTTTCTTTTATCAGAAAACATTTCTGATTCTCGTTTGGAAAACGTTTCCAAAACTCCTTTACGATCAAACCTTACCATTTCTTAGTTAAGAAGGAAGTCACTCAAGTTGGGGTATAGTTACCTCTCTGACCTTAACCGAACAACGTTATAACTTCGAAATGGTCAAAGTTTATCTTTTAATCTTTAACAACTTCTTTACGCCTTTCTCGGATTCAATTTTACTAATCTACTTCTATATTTAAAACATTGGTTATAACGATAACGCTATAATCCCTACTTTCGAATTATCTAACTTTAATTATAACATCTATTCTTATTAGTGAAAAATTTACCTAACATTTATTTATTTATAAATAAATAAATCTCTATTTAAATACTGGAAAGTATAAGTACTTTCCCGAATTCGATATAATCGAATTTGCCGATTAACTTTCTTCGAGAAATCTCTATTTGATTAACTCTTCTTCGAATAACCTATATTCGATTAACTCCTTCTCGAATAAATGATATTCGATAATCTCTCTTCGAATAACTAATATTCGATAACTCTTCCTTTCAAATATCCCATATTTGAACATCTCACTTCAATTAAACTATAATCGATAACCCCCTTCGATGAAACTAACATCGATAACTCCTTTCGATGAAACTAACATCGATAACTCCTTTCGATGAAACTAAGATCGATAACTTCTTTCGATGAAACTAACATCGATAACTCCTTTCGATGAAACTAACATCGATAACTTCTTTCGATGAAACTAACATCGATAACTCCTTTCGATGAAACTAACATCGATAACTCCTTTCGATGAAACTAACATCGATAACTTTAACTCGACGAACTTAACTCGACTAACTTAACTTGACTCAACTAACTCGACTTACTTGGTTCGACCAATTTGATTCGATTAACTAGGCTCGACTAACTTGACTAACTTAACTCGACTTACTTGGTTCGACCGACCAGGTTTGACTAACCTGACCCATTTGGTTTGACTGACCATGTTTGGCTAACCTGACCCATTTGGTTTGACTGACCATGTTTGGGTAACCTGACCCATTTGGTTTGACTGACCATGTTTGGCTAACCTGACCCATTTGGTTTGACCACTGGGCTTGACTACTTGGTTCGACCACTTGGTTTTACCATTCGGTTCGAATACCATATTCGACTAACTCCTCTCAATTCATTAAAACCGATTAACTCATCTCGATTGACTAAATCAATTAACTCCTATCGATTAACTAAATCGATAAACTCCTCTCGATTAACTAAGTTTGATTTACTCGACTCGACTGACCAGCTTCGACTAATTTGACCAGCTTGGTTGTACTGACCAGGTTCGACTAACTTGACCAGCTTGACTCGATTGGTTCGACTCGACCAGCTCGACTCGGTTGGTTTGACTCGACCATCTTGACTCGATTGGTTCGACTCGACCATTTGGCTCGATTTGGTTCGACTCGACCATTTCGACTTGGTTGGGTTTGACTCGACCATCTTGACTCGAATGGTTCGACTCGACCATTTTGCTCGATTTGGTTCGACTCGACCATTTGGGCTCGATTGGTTCGACTCGAGCATTTCGACTCGGTTGGGTTCGACTAGCTTGACTAGTTTGGTTCGACTAGTCTGGTTTGACCACTTAACTTACTTGATTCGAATATTTATATCCGACTAACTAACTTTTCTTTTATTTCTATTTATTTTAACTTCTATTTGTTTCCTAAAGAGATTTCCTATTGTATAATCTATTTATTTTCCTAAATAGATTTTCCTTTATAACTCTAATTATTTAATCCCTAATTAAATATCCTTTATTCTATTTATTTAATCTAAATAAACATTCCTTTATTTTATTTATTTATTTCTAAAAAAATATCCTTTTATAAAATCCTTCGATTTTATAAATAGATTCATTTTCAATATAAATATTGAAAATCACCTTTTCTACATTTTCAGTGTTTTCTATTGTTTTTAAACAACCAACTGTCAATGATCAATATCATCCAAACATATACAATCAACAACAGATTATATATCACAGTATATATCACAATATACAAATAACAGTAAAATAAATGTTGAGGAATCCAGTCGGATTCCTCCAACCTGTTTCCCTGCATCCACCAATGTTAAACAACGTATATAACATCACTTGCATTTCTAATGAAATACACTGATAACAAAATCACCGTTTAATAACGATATATATATATATATATGTAGATATATATATATATATCCATACTGTTTTCAATCAATTATTTAACAGTCCAGTCTACAGTCCAATTTAACAATACAACTTAAAAGTCCAAATTAACAGTACATAACTAGCAGTCAAATACAGAAATAAAATACAATTTATATTAAAATATAAATTGAGGAGAGTTAGTGAGTTTTTACTCACTTTTGCGCGTTAGCCGTTAAATAACGGTTTGCGTTTATCTGATTCAGTCGGACAATTTATTTCGCCATAAATATTAACGAGCTCCGATTCGCTCCCGGTCAGTCTCATTGTGTTGCTCCCATCCATACGATCCCAACGCAACTTACGGTTTGTCGATCTGATCTTGTATGACCAAGATATTCGATTTACAAGATCAATACATTTTTAAATTAAATAAATCAATCATTAATCTCCTATTTGGCTCACCCCTTGAAACAAAGCCCATGACCGAGCTTAAATACCCAGGCCCACGCTACCCGTCTTCCCCAATAAATCACCGCACTCCAGTAACCCAATCCAACCGCCATTTTCACCACTTCGATCCCCTCTTTCTCCACAACCACTTCACCGAATCACCCGAGACACCCTCCGTCGAACTCTCCTTCTCGAACCCTATCCCCTCATCTCATTTTTATCAGGCTCGAGTACACTGGAAGACGATGTCGCCCCCCCCCCCCCATCGATGTCAGGTGCGACACCAAATTGCGTCGAATCCTCCCAAATTCGCACGCCAGGCGCAGATTCGCTTCTCGATCTCAAAACAAACCACGAAAACTCGAATCAATGCTCCCATTCACCACAATACCGAACCCTAGCTTATTGCCCAAGTTTTCTCGACAGTCCAGAAGGCTGCGAGTTGCGTGAAATACATCTGAAGTGGTAGCAAATGCCTTGGTGGTTCCATATATAAATGATTCGGGATTTATAGGAATTTATATAAGTTTATTTGGATTTAAAAAAAATCGAACTAATTTACTGGAGATATGAAACTGACGGCGGATTTTTTTGTGGTTGACTTAGAATGAAAAGTTTTAGGTTTAGGAGGAAGGTATGTGTATTTATAGAAGGTTTTAAATATTTTTATATTTATATTTTTATATTAATATTTAAGCCATCGCTGTTTACATTTGTTCTTAAAAATTCCTGTGATCACACCTGATATTCAAAAATCATGGAAATTGACATGCAGCTAGAGTTCGACATTACGGTCCCAACGAAACTGGTTTCATCGAATTCCGACTTCGTTTGCTCACACAGTGTATTTTTAACTGTCAAAATACTGACTGTTTCCCACTCTAAAAATCCGTACGGCCACACAGTGACTCTAAAAATCACGAAACTGGAAATCTAACAACTATTTGATATTGCGGATCCAACAAAACTGGTTTCGTCGAATTCCGACTTCGTTTGCAAAACTGGCTATTTTTAATGCTCTGGATGACCCATTTAAATATAATAATATAATTAAATATAATTAAATTAAATACCAATAAATTTATATTATCGTATATCTTCACATATGATATCGTACAGCCCCAGAATATCATATTAGAATTTACAGCTTGATATTTCAGATTCCAGATTATCTCGATATTCAGTTTATACTGAAAATCCATTTATAACGTATATAAAGCGTCGCAAATTATAAAGGAATTGCACAACGACTTTTTCTGAAATTTGATTTGGACGTACATCAAAATCTACATGACGAAATCCCGATTTTTCTCTTCCACTGGAAAGATATACTCCACCAGCTCCACACGTTTCTTGTTTCACAGAAATCCGATTTAAAACGAATCCTGTATACTCAGTTGAAGTTCAAATCGCCAAATAGCGAACTGCCGCGTCGTTACGCGCTCGAATTTAATTATATTATAATTATTAATTAAATATTCAATATTATTTAATTCATGTTCTCGATATCGATAAATCGATATTTAATAATTAAATAAATAAATTTTTCAACAGCTAAAAAAGCGGGTTACTACAATCTTCCCCCCTTAATAAAATTTCGTCCTCGAAATTGCTAAGCTAGGGGATGACCCTATCTTCTGGGTAAAAATTTATCTGTTTACCTCTTGTCTCCGGTTTCAACTGAACAAATTAATATCGACTAAAATATTAATTTATTCCGACTAACTAAATTTTCAAAAATTCTGAAAATTTTCTAACACCTTAACTTTTCGAAAATTTTTGCCAGCACCTCCTTTGTACTGGTCAATATCTCAAATTCCAACTCGCCTCTCTGGGCCTTCTTTTAACCCAAAAGAAAATCAAACAGCCAAGCGGCTTGCCAATTCGGCTCATAAATCTCATATCCATATATAATATAAACTGGTACCTTTTTGTCGGGAATATCAACTCTATCACTTCCATATGCTATCAACTCAGCATATACCAGTTTTATTTCCATCAAATTCCAATCAGTTCATATCCTCAAAACCAAATCGAATTTCATTCGAACCCGAATATCAAATTTCAAATTCTTAACTCACCAACCCAATTCCATAACAGATTATCCTCTAATCCAATTCAATTCTATTTAACTCAGTTCAAGTTAATATTTCAATTTATTTCTACTATCTTATTCTATTTAACTTCATAAGTTAAAATTAAATTCCGAAACTTAATTTCCTGGGTCTATTTCAAATCAATTTGAAATTACAATGCCAATTCAAAACCTTTGAATTTCTAAACAACTTGTTTTCTCAAAACAATTCAAAAACAAAACCTTTGGTAGTAGTCCGTCACTTAGAGCTCGAAAATGAACACTGATGATGTCGCGATTCATCATCAGAATCTATTTTCCAGCTATCGAAGTGAGTTCAATACTATATCACATTTTCAGTTTGAAAAACGTTTTCAAAATCTCCCAGGAACTTAAAATTTCCTTATTTTAATTCCAATCTGATTTAAATTCAGATTTTTCTTCATTTTATTTCATATACTTTACTTATATGAATTCTGATTAGTCATTTATAATCATTTTACCTTTTTATAATCTTACTCGATTATAATAACAACCAACACAACCAATATACTATATCAAATATATTCGGGTAAAATTATTCTATTTACCCTCTTTCAAAACATACCATGACGGTTCATCGTATTTGAGTGTTTAGTAACCCCTATCGATACAGTGGATCAAACCGATCGACCAGAATTCACAAACAACTCAACCAATAAAACTCCACAATATAAAATCATTTTATATTAACTAACAAATACGTTCACTCATATATATACACTCAAACTCAGTCTAGGATATTACTAATCCCATCTCTACTGAATCACGCCACAGAGCCAAGGTAATAACTAAACCAATGCTCTGATACCAACTGTAGTAACCCGGATTTTGAGCGACTTTGGTTATCGACGTAAGCTCGACGTCGATAACCAAAACATCGAAAAATCCCGGTAATTAATGAAAGAAATTAGAGGGTGAGAATAGATAAGATAGAACTTATAGAAAAGAAGAAGAAGAAGAACATCATCACCAGAGTAACCACGAATCTCACAGCGGAACGAATAAAATATAACATAACATATCTTTGAAATAACATCAGTATATGTATACAATAACACTTATCAGAGTACAACACTTACAACAACAGCGGAAATAATAATAGCTATAGAATCCTGAAGCCTCCTGCTCCAAGCTCTCCAAGTGTATCTGTAAAATCCCGACTACTTGACTGCCCGTACAAATTTAGGCACCCAAGAGTTTAGGGAAAACAACAAAATAAACTCCGGGTCAGTCATGTGACTGGTGTGAATAAACTCAAATCATTTAAACAGGTATATGATATCTCATAAGACCACGCCGTGAATACGGAACGGGTGTTTCCCTTATGAGAATCCAAATAACTTTTCAATGCAATATCATTCTGATATTATAATAATGTCTAAGTACAAATAAATATCAATCTAGCAGAAACGCTTGCATCTCACGTTACTACATATATAGTATACAATCAAAATTGCAAGCACGTATTGGATGATTGGATTTCCAACTATGACAAGGTATGGAACCACCTTCCGATCAGTGTACTCTAGGAACGATACACTGGAGTTCAACAAGAACATCTTGTAACTCAGCCACACATGACCGACCACTCATTTCGCTTGAGTGTATCGAATGTACATCACCAACGGTTGGGATCAGCAACTGTTCCCGTATATATATGGGACAGCATTGATAGATTTAAGAAACAAATGAATATTCACTAGATAGGTGATTATACACCCTACTTCGGTGCGACCGACTTAGCCATGCTGCCTGCCCGGTTTCTGTCATTTACCGGTTGATGAGGCTAGAAGCTACGCTTTATCATCACATCAGATTCACTTCGAATGCTACATTGTCAAATCCATAGAAATCACTAATTGACGTTTTACAACAGTACATTACGTGTTAGCTAAAGAAGTTTCCTTCTCCGCTTCCACTCATGGTACAGTTGAAGAAATCAATGTACGTGACCGTCTGGAAATACTATGTCAGACATCCATCTTCATTTACTTAGAAATGTCAGATCGTCATACCCGCCAAATCACAAATTGACTTATCCAAAAATAACACGGGTATACAGCTAAGAGAAACGAATTCCTCCGCCACCAAACGTGAATACGTTTGAACAGATCAACTTACGCGATCCATTGGATATACTCTGTCAGACCTTTGTCCATACAAGTTCTCCTGGGACTGGACAAACCGAAAGCACTATTCTGTAAACAGGATAGCCCTTGCATTTTACTCCGTCTTCCATTATCTTTGGCATATATGATTCGCGACGCTTATGCCAAAACAGAGTGGTTCTTTGGATAAAAATCCAACCGGTCTCTCCATATTAACAACGTTAAAATGGTCAAAACTTCGATAGTCTGTGATTTAACCATCAAAGAAAAACAAGTGTGCAAACAACGATATTATCCCCAGATGGAAATTATATCGAACAAACATCATTTAACATTAATCTCTTTAGTTCATTTATTTACTTATCTCCTGTTTCCCTATATTCTAAATTCTTATTTTCTTTTATCAGAAAACATTTCTGATTCTCGTTTGGAAAACGTTTCCAAAACTCCTTTACGATCAAACCTTACCATTTCTTAGTTAAGAAGGAAGTCACTCAAGTTGGGGTATAATTACCTCTCAGACCTTAACTGAACAACGTTATAACTTCGAAATGGTCAAAGTTTATCTTTTAATCTTTAACAACTTCTTTACACCTTTCTCGGATTCAATTTTACTAATCTACTTCTATATTTAAAACATTGGTTATAACGATAACGCTATAATCCCTAATTTCGAATTATCTAACTTTAATTATAACATCTATTCTTATTAGTGAAAAATTTACCTAACATTTATTTATTTATAAATAAGTAAATCTCTATTTAAATACTGGAAAGTATAAGTACTTTCCCGAATTCGATATAATCGAATTTGCCGATTAACTCTCTTCGAGAAATCTCTATTTGATTAACTCTTCTTCGAATAACCTATATTCGATTAACTCCTCGAATAAACGATATTCGATAATCTCTCTTCGAATAACTAATATTCGATAACTCTTCCTTTCAAATATCCCATATTTGAACATCTCACTTCGATTAAACTATAATCGATAACCCCCTTCGATGAAACTAACATCGATAACTCCTTTCGATGAAACTAACATCGATAACTCCTTTCGATGAAACTAACATCGATAACTCCTTTCGATGAAACTAACATCGATAACTTCTTTCGATGAAACTAACATCGATAACTCCTTTCGATGAAACTAACATCGATAACTCCTTTCGATGAAACTAACATCGATAACTTTAACTCGACAAACTTAACTCGACTAACTTAACTTGACTCGACTAACTCGACTTACTTGGTTCGACCAATTTGATTCGATTAACTAGGCTCGACTAACTTGACTAACTTAACTCGACTTACTTGGTTCGACCGACCAGGTTTGACTAACCTGACCCATTTGGTTTGCCTGACCATGTTTGGCTAACCTGACCCATTTGGTTTGACTGACCATGTTTGGCTAACCTGACCCATTTGGTTTGACTGACCATGTTTGGCTAACCTGACCCATTTGGTTTGACCACTGGGCTTGACTACTTGGTTCGACCACTTGGTTCGACCATTTGGTTCGAATACCATATTCGACTAACTCCTCTCGATTCATTAAAACCGATTAACTCTTCTCGATTGACTAAATCAATTTAACTCCTATCGATTTACTAAATCGATAAATTCCTTTCGATTAACTAAGTTTGATTTACTCGACTCGACTGACCAGGTTCGACTAACTTGACCAGCTTGGTTGTACTGACCAGGTTCGACTAACTTGACCAGCTTGACTCGATTGGTTCGACTCGACCAGCTCGACTAGGTTGGTTTGAATCGACCATCTTGACTCGATTGGTTCGATTCGACCATTTGGCTCGATTTGGTTCGACTCGACCATTTCGACTCGGTTTGGTTTAACTCGACCATCTTGACTCGATTGGTTCGACTCGACCATTTTGCTTGATTTGGTTCGACTCGACCATTTGGGCTCGATTGGTTCGACTCGACCATTTTGACTCGGTTGGGTTCGACTAGCTTGACTAGTTTGGTTCGACTAGCCTGGTTTGACCACTTAACTAACTTGATTCGAATATTTATATCCGACTAACTAACTTTTCTTTTATTTCTATTTATTTTAACTTCTATTTATTTCCTAAATAGATTTCCTTTTGTATAATCTATTTATTTTCCTAAATAGATTTTCCTTTATAACTCTAATTATTTAATCCCTAATTAAATATCCTTTATTCTATTTATTTAATCTAAATAAACATTCCTTTATTTTATTTATTTATTTCTAAAAAAATATCCTTTTATAAAATCCTTCGATTTTATAAATAGATTCATTTTCAATATAAATATTGAAAATCCCCTTTTCTACATTTTTAGTGTTTTCTATTGTTTTTAAACAACCAACTGTCAATGATCAATATCATCCAAACATATACAATCAACAACAGATTATATATCATAGTATATATCACAATATACAAATAACAGTAAAATAAATGTTGAGGAATCCAGTCGGATTCCTCCAACCTGTTTCCCTGCATCCACCGATGTTAAACAACGTATATAACATCACTTGCATTTCTAATGAAATACACTGATAACAAAATCATCGTTTAATAACGATATATATATATATATATATATATATATGTAGATATATATATATCCATACTGTTTTCAATCAATTATTTAACAGTCCAATTTAACAATACAACTTAACAGTCCAAATTAACAGTACATAACTAGCAGTCAAATACAGAAATAAAATACAATTTATATTAAAATATAAATTGAGGAGAGTTAGTGAGTTTTTACTCACTTTTGCGCGTTAGCCGTTAAATAACGGTTTGCGTTTATCTGATTCAGTCGGACAATTTATTTCGCCATAAATAGTAACGAGCTCGGATTCGCTCCCGGTGAGTCTCATTGTGTTGCTCCCATCCATACGATCCCAACGCAACTTACGGTTTGTCGATCTGATCTTGTATGACCAAGATATTCGATTTACAAGATCAATACATTTTTAAATTAAATAAATTAATCATTAATCTCCTATTGGGCTCACCCCTTGAAACAAAGCCCATGACCGAGCTTAAATACCCAGGCCCACGCTACCCGTCTTCCCCAATAAATCACCGCACTCCAGTAACCCAATCCAACCGCCATTTTCACCACTTCGATCCCCTCTTTCTCCACAACCACTTCACCGAATCACCCGAGACACCCTCCGTCGAACTCTCCTTCTCGAACCCTATCCCCTCATCTCATTTTTATCAGGCTCGAGTACATTGGAAGACGATGTCACCCCCCCCCCCCCCATTGATGTCAGGTGCGACACCACATTGCGTCGAATCCTCCCAAATTCGCACGCCAGGCGCAGATTCGCTTCTCGATCTCAAAACAAACCACGAAAACTCGAATCAATGCTCCCATTCACCACAATACTGAACCCTAGCTTATTGCCCCAGTTTTCTCGACAGTCCAAAAGGCTGCGAGTTGCGTGAAATACATCTGAAGTTGTAGCAAATGCCTTGGTGATTCCATATATAAATGATTCGGGATTTATAGGAATTTATATAAGTTTATTTGGATTTAAAAAAAATCGAACTAATTTACTGGAGATATAAAACTGACGGCGGATTTTTTTGTGGTTGACTTAGAATGAAAAGTTTTAGGTTTAGGAGGAAGGTATGTGTATTTATAGAAGGTTTTAAATATTTTTATATTAATATTTAAGCCATCGCTGTTTACATTTGTTCTTAAAAATTCCTGTGATCACACCTGATATTCAAAAATCATGGAAATTGACATGCAGCTAGAGTTCGACATTACGGTCCCAACGAAACTGGTTTCATCGAATTCCGACTCCATTTGCTCACACAGTGTATTTTTAACTGTCAAAATACTGACTGTTTCCCACTCTAAAAATCCGTACGGCCACACAGTGACTCTAAAAATCACGAAACTGGAAATCTAACAACTATTTGATATTGCGGATCCAACAAAACTGGTTTCGTCGAATTCCGACTTCGTTTGCAAAACTGGCTATTTTTAATGCTTTGGATGACCCATTTAAATATAATAATATATTTAAATATAATTAAATTAAATACCAATAAATTTATATTACCGTATATCTTCACATATGATATCGTACAGCCCCAGAATATCATATCAGAATTTACAGCTTGATATTTCAGATTCCAGATTATCTCGATATTCAGTTTATACTGAAAATCCATTTATAACGTATATAAAGCGTCGCAAATTATAAAGGAATTGCACAGCGACTTTTTCTGAAATTTGATTTGGACGTACATCAAAATCTACACGACGAAATCCCGATTTTTCTCTTCCACTGGAAAGATGTACTCCACCAGCTCCACACGTTTCTTATTTCACAGAAATCCGATTTAAAACGAATCCTGTATACTCAGTTGAAGTTCAAATCGCCAAATAGCGAACTGCCGCGTCGTTACGCGCTCGAATTTAATTATATTATAATTATTAATTAAATATTCAATATTATTTAATTCACGTTCTCGATATCGATAAATCAATATTTAATAATTAAATAAATAAATTGTTCAACATCTAAAAAAGTGGGTTACTACACTTCATGATCGGGCTTTGTTGCGGGACGTGTGCTAAGGAGTTGTCGACATTCATAACTTCGATTACCACCGAAAAGGGATGACGGGCTGCGTATCAGTGCAGTAGAGTCATCATGACTCGAGGGGCAAAGTGATCGTAGCAAGACTATGAGCCAGTGCAGTGGAGCCGTTGTGACTCCATGGGGCAGAGTGGACATAGTAAAGGATTAGTAAGGCTATGAGTCAGTGTAGTGGGGTGTGTACGACTCCATGGGGCAAAGTGGACATATCGAAGGATTAGTGGCTATGGATCAGTGCAGTGAAGCCGTTGTGACTTCGTGGGGGCAGAGTGATCATAGCAAAGTATTGGGTGATCGAAGTGGTGGATATCGTATGCTTTACGCACTGAGTGAGAGATGTAAGGATGGTTGCTTGATTGTTTGCCATCATTATGACATGCACACCCCCACCCCCATTATCTTTGCACCACTTGTTTAGTGGCACCTCAGAGTGTTGTACAGTATGTAGTGCTAACTCTTTGGTTGCAGGTCCAGGTTTAGGTATGGTTTAATATACCTGTTATTATTCTGTTTAGCTGCTTATCGCTCATACCAGACTTTTTGTCTGACCCAGAGTTTTATGTCTCTTCTTATTACTCTGGGTGCTCTTACGAGCAAACTAGAGACAGGTTAGCTGGTGATGCACGAGTAGCTGATTCAGAGGCGAGCGGAAGGTTTCCACGTATGATATATATATATATATATATATATATATATATATATATATATATATTCTCCCTGTGTCGTTGGTGGTCACTACTTGGGCATTAGTAGTGTACCTCCTTTATCTTGCTTTTACCTTTAGAGACAGTTTGAAAAGTTGTAATAATGATGATGTGGAACATAAGATGTATTTGGATTTTCCGCTGCTATAATAGTTTGTTTTCAGCTTATGCACTGTCTCACCTGTTTTATGTCAAGTATGTTGCTATTATATTTTGTTCTATGCGCTGTGAGACATTCTACAGGTCCCGTGTTGATTCTTCGTCTTCTTTCTTTCCTTCTGATGACCGTTCCATGCTAACTGGACATGTGGAGTAAATGTCGGTTGGTGCGGGGCGGGTCGTCACAGGTACATACAAAAGCACTTAAAGTTTTGGAGTTTAAAGCAGAAATCTAAAGTATCATGGTTACAAGATGGTAATACAAACACTAAATTCTTTCATTCCAAGATGTCTATGAGAAGGTATCACAACAATCTTAAGGCTTTAATAAATATTAATGGTGACTTGTTATTTAAGCAGGAGGAGTTACCTGAGGAAGCTATTGCATATTTTGATAAGTTGTATAATGGGGCAGTCTGCAATGAAGTTCCTGCATTCCAATCCAGATTTAATATCAATTCAAAAGGTCAGGAAGCACTATTGAGACCAATTATTATGGAAGAAGTTAAAATTGCAGTTTTTTCTGTACATGATGTTTCTAGTCCAGGCCCTGATGGTATGAATTCTAAATTTTATAAGCTTCATTGGGATGATTTGAAGACTGATTTGTTAGCTGCTATGAATGATATGTTTAGTTCAGCTAAAATTCCTAAGGGTAGTAATCATACATTCATTACATTGGTTCTTAAGGTAGACAGACCAACTGAAATTTCTCAATATAGACCTATTGCATGTTGCAACATGTATTATAAAATTTTTAGCAAAATTTTATGTAATAGGTTAAAATGGTACCTACCTCATTTAGTGTCTCCAAATCAATGTGCATTTATCCCCTCTAGGTGTATTGGTGATAATATTCTCCTTGCACATGAATTGTTAAGAGATTTTAAAAAGTCGGGAGTGAACAAGTTTTGTGTAAAAGTTGATCTCCATAAGGCCTTTGATATGCTGAACAGAGAATTCACATGTGACATTATGGCTAAAATGGGATTCCCTGTTCATTTTATAAATGTCATATATGAATGCATATCTACCCCTTCTTTTTCAATTTTAATCCAAGGTGTTACTACTGGGTATATTTTTTCAAATAGGGGATTAAGACAAGGTGATCCATTATCACCTTATTTGTTTTCTATTGCCTTGGAATATTTCTCATACTGTATGAATGTAGTTGTGGGTCAAGACTGATTTTATCCAGTGCATAAATTTGAACCCATAGTTTCACATCTACTATATGCCGATGACTTAATGGTATTTGGGAAAAGTTTTGTTGTTTGTGCTGAGGCATTAAGGGAAATATTTGATAAATTAAAGAAATATAGTGGCCTTACTGTGAGTAATATGAAAACAAAGATATATTTTAGTGAACATTCCAGAAATATTGAAGAGATTATTGCTGTTTTGGATTTTCAAAGAGGTAATTTGCCAGTCAAATATTTAGGCGTTCCCATTTCTTCAAATTACATTCATTATAATGACTGTCAAGCTTTGTTGGATAAAGTTAAGTCTAAAATTCAAGGATGGGATGTCAATTTTTTAAGCTTTGCTGGTAGGGCTGAATTAATACAATCTGTGTTAACTCCTACAGTGTTATATTGGCTATTTGTTTATCAACTTCTAGAATACTTAATTGACAAATTACACATGATGTGTGCTGATTTTTTCTGGGGCAATTCTTCTCATAAGATAAGATGGATCAAAATGTGTTTACCTAAGAATGAAGGTGGTTTTGGGTTTAAATCTTTTTTTGACTTAAAAAAAGCTCTGGTATAAAACTTATGTGGAAATTTTTAACCTCTGATTCTTTATGGAGCTCATGGATGAGGCAAAAATACTGTGTTAACAAATTCTTTTGGAAAATGGATATTGACAACAATGCTTCTAGTACATGGAAAACTATTCTTAGACTTAGAAACCCTAGTAAACAATTATTTAAAAAGGTAATTGCCTCTGGAAAGGAAACTCTATTATGGTATGAGCCTTGGATAAATAGTAAGTGTTTGGTTGATATTGTGGGTTTGTCCAGAATTCAGATTTTGGGAAATAATATGGAGTTGGTTTCATGCATTGTTCAGAATGGGAAGATTTATGCAGACTTACATGCAGCCACCAAGGAAATACATAATGAGGTTAATAGTATTAAAACTGCTATTAAATCTAACATTAATTTTTATGAGTGGACGGATGGAGGTCAAATTTCATTCCATAAGGCCTGGCAATTTGTAAGGATGAAACAACAAGTAAATGATATTTATAAAGTGATATGGCACAACTCTAATGCAAAAAGGATGTCTATGATTGCATTTTTGGCTTTCAATGAGAGGCTTGGCATTAAGGACAGATTGAAAAGATTTGAATTTCTTGAAGATGCTACCTGTTTGCTATGCAATTCTGAAGATGAAAGTGTAAGTCACCTGTTCTTTTCATGTGTCTATTCTAAATTTTTTGGGAATACTTTCTTCAGAAGCTTGGTTATGATTCTGTTGCATGTGGCTATTTGGAGGAAGAAGCTGGTAAATTGTTGAGGAGATTCAAAGAAAAAGACAAACTTTTGGATGTGGCTTGTGGTGTTTTTACATGTGTGATCTATCATCTTTGGATGGAAAGAAATCTGCGGCAATTCAACAAAAAATCAGTGGTAAAAGGGATTAAAATCAAAATGATAGAGAGAGAAGTGTTTTACTTGATCAATGGTAATGGAAGGAAAACTAGAAGAAATGATGCTAACTTGAATTTTCTGGGAAGATGGGGAATTGAGCTCGTAGATACAGGATGATTTTGTTATGATCTGTTTGTTACGTTGAGTTTGTTATTTGTTTTGGTATTTTGGTTGTTATGTGTTGTAAGAATTCCAGTGTGTGATTTTTGTGGTTAAGGTTCAGTCTTATTAGAGAGAGGTTTATGAGTGATTGCGAGTGTTTTCTTGAGTGTTGTATGTAATTTTGAGACTTTTGATTGTATGTTAATATATGACGTATATATGTACTCTTTTCCCTTATGTGGTACCCAGTAGGAGGGACATAAGGTTTTAATGAGGCATATATACAAAGTATATGATTGGTTTTGCAATAAAGTAACCAATTTTCATATATATATATATATATATATATATATATATATATATTTGAAAATGATATATATATATATATATATATATATATATATATATATAATTTGAAAATTGGTTAATACACCAACATGATGGTCAATGTAGACCTCAAACTTTCCATATATGGAAAGAAAAAGAATGAGTGGGGAAATGGATGATGAAGATTAAAGGAGCGAGTTCACGTGCAATATAAATGGTGTAGCGGAACCCTTCCCTCTCTCTCTCTCTCTTTCTATATATATATATATATATATATATATATATATATATATATATATATATATATATATATATATACACACACACACACACACACACAAAAGCAAGACAAACTTGCTTTCATATTCAGCCAATTAGGCAACATAGCTTTATAGTCTTGTTGCATATTATATGTTACGGTTGTTAAGTTCTCGGATTTACAATTCATAGTCAGTAATTTAATATCAGTACAACATTTTGAACAGGATTACACATTCTAGTAACAAATCATTCTGAAAATCAATTTTTAAATATTTATAATTAGTGAATACTATAATTACAGAACATGCAGACCACCTTTTCACTGAAAAGTACACTTAGAAGAGAATATATAAAAAAAAAACAAAAAAAAACAAAAAAAAAAAACAAATATGCAGACTAAAGAGTAGCTAAATTTAAAAACAAAAAAGACATCCACAGTGTAATTTAAGAAAAAAAGGTAGCAATACACTCCAGTTTCTGATATAACATGCAGACCACCATTTCACGAAAAGTACACTTAAAAGAGGATATATGGAAAAAAAAAATATACAGACTAAAGAGTAACTAAATTAAAAATAAAATAAAATAAATCATAGTACAATTTAAGAAAAAAAGGTAGCAATACACTCCAGTTACTGCACAATATCAGATCATTGAAAAAAGCACACAACTACACGAACAAAGTAGTATATATGCATAACTGATAGGGTAATGCATAAACAAAGAAGGGAAAGAAAACTGGCTAATAAAGCACTCCATCAAAAAAATACCTAAGCATCTCCATGATTAAACATTAACATGACCAATCAATATTGCATATCAATATCCATTATTCACAGCTTCATCATTAGTTTATTCTATCCAAACTCTCTTGTCTGGACCTGATAAATGACATGAAATAACGAATTTGTAGTGTTTAATATCTCGTCTCATGCAAATTTGATTTTAGTTTGAAGAACCAATCAATAATCAGCACATAGTGAAAAATTAATAGTATGACAATACTACTTTTGTTTTAGTCATTTTATAAATTAGTAATGTTTAACTCGATTCCCTTTAATACTACAATGGCAGTGAAGTGCCCTAACCTAGTTATGACGATTTACTAACTGTTGGATTTTTTTGTTTTATTAACTTTAGAGAGCATAGTTTGTTCACAAAACCAATTGGTTAATATGAACTATGACCTCTTAGTATTTATCTAGAATCTTAGTTGATTATTTCCCGATGTGGGACTATTATTTTCATCACTAACCTGTGATTTGAGTTTTTCCATTGAATTATATTCTTGTGCCCGTGCCAAATTTGATTTGGTTGTAGTTGAGCAAGTGGGTATTCCATGTGGGATCCTTAAAAAAATAGTAATGGTGTAATTTAATTACGAAAGGGCAAAACTCTCTCGAATCAGTGGAACACCCATGGAATAGAAAGATGAGAAAATTTGTACATCTAAGCACTTTGAACTAATCTTTTCACATCATAATATAGATAATGATAATTTTGGTTGCAAATGTTAAAGATGTGTACGAAGACAGCATAATGAGAAAATTTGTGACATGGAGTAGTGATAAATGAAGTACACTTCATATTGAAAACCATACTAATGAACGCCTGTGTATAAAATAACAGTTTAATACACTACTTATATGACTGTCATATTAAGGTTGCAGATTGGATTAAACTGGGCAAGAAGTCCAATCCTAAGCTAACTAATATTAATAAGGTTCATTTAACATTAGGCAAGCTGCATACTTTAAGATGAGAATTGGATTTTCGTTAAACTGATGATTAGACAAACAAAAAGTAAAAGATGATCGATTAAGAAGGTAAAAGAGTCCCAGGTAATCAAGTATTCTTATTTTTTTATTTAAATCCAATGTAAAAGAGGGATACACACACACACAAACAACAAATTGCTAAAGCATAAATAGTAATGCGGTTATACACTGAAAAGGGAACAACAGAGATCTTTTATTAAAAACTATAGGCTTAAATCATGCACAGATTATGTAGATGTTTACCCAAAGTGGTACAAAATCTCTAGTTCATATCTATTATTGCCTTAAAAAGCTGTGTTATTTGATTGTTGCTATCCACTTCCTCTCTTGGGATGCTCGAATGACTAAGCATCTCCATGATGATTGTCAAGACAATTTATTCATCGTGGAATTGGATTGCACGAGAAAAATAAAGGTGAGAAAAGGATAAATCAACAAATGGACATCTATGCAAAAAATGGAGATCTTGTAGTCACTGCCTATAGGTAATAGTATATTGAACTTAAGCTTTGACTAACTCAGTTATATGATTTATTACAGAAATCATTCTTGAATCCACCTTGTTAATCATATGATAGTATTAAATATTAATATACGAATTTTTTTAATTGTAGATAACCTAGTCCTGCTCTTTAACTCAAAGGAAAAATATTATAAAATATTAAAACTATAATGTTACTGATATATCTCTCATGTTTTACTAAATATTTTCATCGGAAAATTTTAAAATTATGGCAATGAATACTAAAAGGAAAGCTAAAATCAGGGAAAAACATATTTTTGAACAAAACTAAAATTATAGCTAAACATCTTGATAGAAAGCTAAAATGTTGGTCAAATATTTCATGCATTCAAAATGTGGAGATCAGTACAGTTAACATGGTTCCCTATTTGGTGATAATATAAAATTAAGTCTGAGAGTGCAACATTAGTTCTAAATTATATGTCAATCAAGGTAAAAAAAACCACTCATTACCAAACAATGGTGAGATAACTTGTAATCTCCATGATCTGGATAATCATCAATAAAATGGCAACTTGAATATAAATTTAGAAAGACACGCATTCAAGTTTGTCAAAAACTTCCACAAAATTATCATAACTATTAACAAATGAGCATAAACTGTCCAAATGAGCCAAGGTAACAGTACTTGAATATCCTACTGTTATAATATTAATTCGTAAATGATTACAAAATATTTTGTAACCAAAGATCCAACAATCAAGCATGAAAAGATTTTAGACAGTTAACACAGTCAGAAGTGTGATACCTAATCGATGCTCCCTTATGACCCTCCGCGAAGCAAAATTGGATTTCAACGTCTAGTGATGTATTGCTGCATACAAAAAAGCAGGAGACCTAGAATCAAGGTTCAATAACTGCCATTTTAACTAACAGGGATGTAATAATGACATTGACGTACAATTTGATGTTAAGAATAGACTATTAAAACAGGAAAAAGAGCATTAAAAGCACGTCAAATTTTTGGGATGAAATAATGATGTTGATGTACAATTTAATGTTAAGAATAGACTATTAAAAACAGAAAAAAAAAGCACATCATATTCAAGGGATGAAATAATGACTTTGATGTACACAGTGCCGGCCTAAGCAAATTGACGCCAAAGTTCAAAAAAAAAAATTTTGATGTCCAAACCCACAGGTGAAATAATGCATCAGGAGAAAAAATACAAGCCCACAAAGCAAATAGCAAGTCGAAAATTACATACATGTCTTCAACCAGGTTTGAACCTGTGGCTTTCCAACAAATACCAAAGAACCCAACCAACTGAGCTACAATACTTCACTACAACAAAAACACCATTTTACAATACTGATTCTACGACAGTTTACTGAAATGTTTTAGAAAAATTAGATTTTTCATGACATATGTTAAGAAAAATGTTGTAATAGATTTTTCAGAACAACATTCTTTTCACAAATGTTGTAAAATAATAAATATTTACAATGTTTACTTAAAATGTTGTAAAAAACAATTTTTAACAATGACTTTTTAACATTGTATTATATTTACCTTTTCGTAACATATACGTAGAGATGGCAATGGGGTGGGGCGGGCGCGGGTAGTACCAACCCGTCACCCGCTCCGTTGCGTGATTTTTTGCCCCGTGCCCGCTCCATACCCGCACGGGTATCCATTAAACGGGTTTTAAACAGGTTGCGGGTAATGACGGGTATTCGTGGGTATCCATTATATTTATTCAATTTATTTTTTAGTCATTTATTGAAATTATTCAAAAGTACATTTGGTTAAAAAAAACAAATTAGACCAATGATTATATGTTAACCTCAAAATACCAATACATATTTAAACCAACATCCAAAAAAGAAGAGATAACAACAAAAGTATCCATCAAAATATCAACAGCCAGTTATAAATTGTTGAGTAAAAGCATGCACACAAATACCAAACAACCAACAACAATATTTTTTGTATTAACTATTGAAAATAAATCACATTCAATGCGGGCACGGGTACCCGCGGATATCCGTTTAATGGATACAGTTTTTAAATATTGTAAATTTATAATTTTTGTATTAAATACTGTAATCAAAGTAGACATTTTAACAAATAATTCGTACCCGCGGTTATCCGTGGGTAAAATCCGTTTAATTAACGTTTAATGGATACCGTTTTTAAATATTGTAAATTTAATACAAAAATGAATATTCAATGCGGGCACTTTTTAAAATGTCTACTTTAACCGAATTGTCTACAGCACCCTCATCATTGTCAAGCTAAAACCGCTCTACAGCAAAACTAAAAAAAATTGAATTACCCAGCGATCTCTGTTATTTTAGCAATCACGTTGAAGTTTTTTTTTTTAACAAAAGGGATACTTAAGTACATTAAAAAACAAAACACAAGAAGTTTGAGTTGGCAACAAATACAACAAACTACCCAACAAATACTATAGAAAGACTACAAGAAGCCAACTCAAACTAAGAGCAAAACACACTACAAACAGACCCAAGTCATGACACCCAAATAAATAAAAAATCAACCCATACATCATGACACAAGGCACAACAAAGCCCACAAAACCATGCCCGAAGCAAAGAGACAGAATTACACCACCAAAAAACGTAGAAGGCCTAGAAACAAAGCCCTCAACTAATCAGCACAGAAGTAAAACCAAGCACACCTCCAGCAATTACATGAAGATCAGTCTCCCTCAACAGGCAAATACACCAAATAAATGCATAACACCATTCTCCAGAAATCCAACATGAAGGTGCACCATGCACCAACAGAACTCTAAGTCCACTATAGGAAACTCAGCAGAGATATCAAGAACCCAGTTCCAAACAACAGACAGGAAATACAAAGGTAATACATTGATAAACTAAAAAGCCCCATAACTGAAACTGAAAACAAAAACCAAGCAACTTATCCTTTTGAAATTCCCCCGCTCATAACACCTCCAGGATAGTTGTCTTCATCCTTAGTTTTCTTAGATTTGGACCTATTTTGAAACTGTGATACTAGTTTCATCCATTCACGGTTTGTCTAAGCTTACCAGATTTAAGCTTGGCTTTCTTCCTCTTAAAGCTACTTGTAGAACTATCCGATTCATTCATTAAAGCATCATTAACAGCAGCTCCTTCCTGAGAATGAACCTCACTGCAATCCTCTAAAATTCTGTCACAATCAGACTTAACTTCATAGTGATCAATTACTTTGTCATACACACTAACCTGCTCACTACACTTATGTAACAACCCGGAAAATCTGGGCCAGTTTAAAATTTTTATTTTGGCAATTTTAGCGAATTTTGAATATTTAAAATGAATTATTTTAAATAATATCGACGAGAAATTTATTTTGAATATAATTCGAACGTATATATTATACGCGTCGTCGTTAGAATATAAATATTTATATATAATTATAATAGAATTGAAAATGGCGCGGTAGTTCGATAATTCGATTTCGAACTTCAATTGAATGTACCGGGTGCAAAACAATCCGGATTTTAGGGAAACCAAAAATGATAGGATCTAATTGGGAATATCTTTCCAACGAATCCAGAAAATCAAGATTTCATAGCGGGAATCAAAAGATATGTCCAGTTGAAAATTCTGAATAGTCGCTATGGAATTCAGGCCCTTAAAAATGGACATTTTGCAAATGACCTCGGATTTCGACGAAACCAGTTTTGTTGGGTCCGTGATGTCAAATTATTGCTAGATTCCGAATTTCATAATTTTTCGAATCAATATGTGAGCGTGGCAAAGGAAAACGCGTTTGACCGGTTTTAGTTGATTTTAATCGACTGGAAATTGGCCATTTTTCTAACGGTCTCAGAATTCGACGAAACTAGTTTTGTTAGGACCGTATCGTCAATACGAAGCTAGAAAATATTTTTATGGAATTTATAGAGTTAGTATGTGACCCCGGTAATTTGAAATGTACGTTTAAAATTCAATATATAGAGTTAAATGTAAATTTAACGGAAACTGATTCAAACAGTCGAATCAGCCTACGATACATATCCCATTGTGTTCGGAATGGGGGTAAACCGCTATGGACGACATGCGGTGGGCCTCGTTTAGAGGTCAAAAATAAAAGTTGCTTTTTAGTGATAAATTAAATAAAAAAAAAAAAATATAATTCTCCTTTTATCAGCCCCCCCCCCCCCCCCCCCCCGTTCATTTCAAAACGAAACAAAAGGAAAAAAGAAGAAAAAACCGCTGCCCTAGCCCTTCGACGGAGCCGCCGCCCACCCACCGCCTCCGGCGCCGGACTTCGGCGAGACCCCCCCCCTGCTGCGCCGTCCTCCCTTCTTCTTCCTCCTCCCCTTCTCTTCCTCGACTACGTCGCAGCCCCCCCCTCGGAAATCGAAGATGGCGACAGCCCCCCCCCCCCCCCAACGGCATCCTCCTCCGCCGACCTCCACGAGAAGGAACCCCCCCAGTCCCGAACCTTCGACAGTAAAGCCCCCCCTCCTCTCCAATTCCTGTAAGTTTTTTCAATTTATTTTTCAATTTTAGTTATTGTTCTGTTCGATTTTAAAACTGAATTTTTATAATTAACAAGAACTGATTTTTATTAATTTAAAAGCATTGATTTTTAGTTTAGAAAACAATAAATGTTTATTTAGGAAAAATAGTTATTTTTAAACTAGAAAGATGCGATTTTTATTAACTAGGTAAGATTAGTTTTTTTAAATCAAAATGATTTGATTTTGAAAAGTAAAGATTTGATTTTGAATTGTGGAAGTTAAAAATATAATTTTTACATGATAGGAATATTAAAAATATCATCTTTATATGTGTAGAAAAATAAAAATGAGATTTTTATAAAGATGAAATCTTTAAATTTGAAAAGGCGAAGTCTATGTTTTTATAAAGGCGAAAACTATATTTTAGAAAGGCGAAATCTTTATATGGAAAATAGCGTGATAAAAATATAATTTTTATCTATATGACACCAAAGTAAAAAATTTGATTTTTATATATTGAATAACGGAATAAAAATTCGATTTTTAAATATATGAAGTGATTATAAAAATATGACTTTTAAATTGAAAGTGAATAAATAAAAATGTGATTTTTATTTTAAAGACATCAGTATATAAAAATGTGATTTTTATATATGTAGTGACTACGGGCGGTGAAAGTGACAAAAGGCGAGAATGAAGAAGATTTTTCTAAATGAAGTGTCGTGAAGTTGGATAGCTATTTGTGAGAACTTCTCACCTTTCAATTTAAATTTTCTAGTTATATATATATACTAGGATGCAGACGGTGCTTAGTAGCACCCGACACAATCGTCTACAGACCATGGACTTGTTTGTTTGGTTGCATAGATTAGTTAGATTATTTGATTGAAATTGAATTGTTTGGTGAAATTAAATGGATTGATTGATATGTGAATGGCGTGGGCCTTCACTAGACCGGGGATAAGGCTAGGCCTCGTCCCGTTTCTAGTATCGTGCCGTTATGCCGCCGAAATTTTTCTAAAATAAGATTAGAAAAATAAAAATATCATTTTATCGAATAAATGAATTGAAAAGGAATTCATATGTTGAAACAAAATGTTTTATCGTTAAAAATATAATTTTTAACGTGAATGTGAATAAATAAAATATTCATTTACAAACCGGACGGTTTGTTTATGTACACCTATTTGAAGGACATTGATTGGGTCGATAAATTTTACACATCGCCCAACTGCACAACTAAAATCTGTGTTGGATTGTTTGAAACCCCACACGGGTGTTAGGATGAAATTTGAAGTTCACTCATCCTGATTGATTAAATATGTCGATCGATTGATTGACAGGCTGTTATAAGCGTTAGATATCTATATATGATGCTTATACAGTGTAGTGCACTTTGGTTGATGGTTGATTATTTTTCAATGCTATTATACATGCGTGGTATGAAAATCCATATAATTAACCTTATATGGTAATTGATTGGGCCTTATTCCAATTTGAAAAATAAAGAATATTATAAAATAAAGGTTCATGTGTTGACAGTACTCATCCATTGAGATTGGTCATGTGTTGAACGAAATATTTTGATAATAACCACTATTTTGAAAAAGAAATATTTGAAATAGAATATTTGAAAATAGAAATTTATGAAGCCGCGTTGATTAGATTGACGCCATTTTGACGTGAACGATATTTATATCGATTTTATTCATTTCGAAATGAATTGAATTGAAAACGATTTCGAAATGAATTGAATTGAAAATGATTTCGAAATGAATTGGATTGAAAACGATTTCGAAATGAATTGAATTGAAAACGATTTCGAAATGAATTGAATTGAAAACGATTTCGAAATGAATTGAATTGAAAACGATTTCGAAATGAATTGAATTGAAAACGATTTCGAAATGAATTGAATTGAAAACGATTTCGAAATGAATTGAATTGAAAACGATTTCGAAATGAATTGAATTGAAAACGATTTCGAAATGAATTGAATTGAAAACGATTTCGAAATGAATTGGATTGAAAACGATTTCGAAATGAATTGAATTGAAAACGATTTCGAAATGAATTGAATTGAAAACGATTTCGAAATGAATTGAATTGAAAACGATTTCGAAATGAATTGAATTGAAAACGATTTCGAAATGAATTGAATTGAAAACGATTTCGAAATGAATTGAATTGAAAACGATTTCGAAATGAATTGAATTGAAAACGATTTCGAAATGAATTGGATTGAAAACGATTTCGAAATGAATTGGATTGAAAACGATTTCGAAATGAATTGAATTGAAAACGATTTCAAATTGAATTGAAAGTGAATTCAAATTGAATTGAAATTTGAATTGAATAGAAATGAATTTAAAACGAATTTATATTGTAATATTCAATTTTGATTAGAAATTGAATATGAAGTTGAAACCGTTTTGAAAACGAATTTAAAACGATTGATAAAGCACGTTTTGAATTGAAATCGACGAAGTATATATTATATATATATTATATATATAATATATAGTGGCCTGAATAGAACGCGCCGCGCCGCGGTAGTTCGTGAATTTCGACCATTTGTTTCAAACGGACATTACGGGAGATCCGACCGTCGGATTCTCCTAAAACCGGAACCGTTGGGTTCGTATCGAAAAGAGCTTTCTAACGAATATTAGAAATTTGAAATCTAACGGTTGGATTTGGAGTTACGTCCAAATCAAATTTGAAAAAGGTCGGTGTAAGTGCAGTTCGATGGCCATTGATGGAAATCGACTGTACGGGCCTTGATAAAATTATTGAAAATAGTAATAATTTGTGTAAAATCATAGGAAATGATTTAGAAAGAATTGGGATGAAAAACTCCATATTTGAAAAGATAAAAATAGGTTTTTATCGAAATGAACTAGTTTTGAACTAGAATTATAATTCTATTTATTTTTAAATAAATGAATTGAATTTAAAAAGGGTTTTTGAAAATAACCAGAATATCCAATGATTGCATTGGAGGGGATTTGAATCGAAATTGTCTTCGGAATATTTCGATGTTGGAATTCGTGATTATACAGGTGTTGTTATGGAAATTTGAAAGATATATATTTATATCGTTATTTCCAATATGGCATTTGTTAGTCGTAGAATTCGATATTGAATATAAGCCGATATATTTTCTATTCAGAGCCTTGTATTGAATATCGAATGTGATTTGGGTTTGTCGTGAATGGTGTCTTCACTAACACTGTTCTTGAACCCAGTTGAGAAATGATTAAATCTTTTTATTTAGATTTAATGAAGTGTACCAATTAAATAATATTTAATTGGAATGGAATTGATATTGATTTTTGGGTTTATCGTGAACAGTGTTTTAAATAACACTCGTTCTTTAACCCGATAATTAATGAATGTGACTTTGGGTTTATCGTGAACCGTGTTTTAAATGACACGGATTCTTTAACCCAGTTAAAGATTAAAACTAAGTGGAGTTTTAATGAATCTTTAAATAGATTGAAAAGATCGAGAATGGAGTATCACCAGTTTTACTACAAGCGATAGTTAAATCTTTAATTAGATTTGAACGTGAAATGGTAATTGAGTTACCGATAACACTGTGGTGTTAGATATGAAGTACTACCGGTTTTACTTCATGGGATGAATAGGTTGGGATTGGGAAAATAAAATAAATGATTACTTCGGTGTGGTTCGATAATCCCGACTAGTTGGAATTGATATTCAAAGGAGATTAAAGAATAAATTTAAAGAATTTATCTTGGATAAAATTAATGGGAACTTTTTCCCAAAGTATAGGAATATTTGAATAAAAGAATATTCTGAATTGGAATGAGGCGTATGTTGTGTTTGTGTAACACTTTTATAATATATACGCGAGTTATTCAGAAAGACCGGGTTTATCCCATTCTGAATAACTGATTCGACGTGGTGTCGAAGATGAAGACGGTGGTCGAAGACCAGAAGTCTTCACGTCGTTTGGGTGATTACTGATGATCTTGATTGGGCTGTACACCCAAGAAGATGGAAACAGTTGGTGATCGTCCAGACGTGCTTGGAGATCGATGGATATGCGGGGTACTAGGTGCCTCCGGTTTCGTTCAGACCCAGAACGGACTTGTAAATGGACTGTGTGTCTGACATTGGATTTTAGTCTGTGTGATTGATTTCTATTAAATATATATCTGTTTGGCGGCGGAGAATTTATTCTCTTGCTTAACGCCCTTCTCTGAGACGTACGAGCTCAGGGGTTATATATTGATGGATATCAAACGCATGGAGTGAATTGCCTGTGTGGCATGCCTAAGTGGCAATTGATCGAGGCTTCTGTTGAAAAGCAAAGTCTTGTGGTGATGATCAAAGCAAGGCCTTTGTGGCATAGCTTTGTGTAACGTTTGCTTCGCGAGTTTCACACCCGGTATGAACCAAAAACGGGAGACGGACGTCAGGGAGGGCATGCGTTTCTTTCTAGCTAGAAGTGGCGTCAGTGGTTTTACACGCCCTGACGAGTTTGACTTATGTGGTTGTTGCTGTTGCGAGGCGCCTCGGTTTGATCGGACGATCCGGGTCCGATGGAGTCATTTGTTGGCTCATTTACGCCCCATAGGGCGGAGAGACGTAGTGTTCAGGCATAATAATCCACATCGGTGGACCGGCCCTGACGATCCAAGGCCCACCTGAGTCTGGGACCTGAGACATGGGCTAGATTGTCTCGAATCGGTAGAGGACTATCTTTTGCCTCGGTTCATAGACGGAAATCCAATTTCCAAATACGTGACATTTGCGGTTTTAATTGTAGAACTAGTATGGCGACCTGATATATGGTACCCATGCCGCCTATGATTGATACTTATGATTTGAAGTTGTTTTATACACTATGCACTTATAATAGTATCAAATGATTTGTTTTAAACGTATCAAGCATTCTTGGCTATTATAAGGTAAAAACCCTATCCTGCGGCTTGCGATTGCATTGTGTGATGGGAACTGGGTCTTATAACAGCTTCATTTTTCTTTATTTAGCATTGCGTGGTTTGTTTTATGCACTGGTATTCTTAGGAGGAAACCCGTTCCGTGTTACGGCGTGGTCCCTTGATTTACCGAACTTTAAAATAAAGAATTATAACTGTTTTAGTTCTCACACCAGTCCCATGACTGACCTGGAGTTTATTGTTTTAACCTAAACTCTGGGTGCCCCTATTTTGACACGGGCAGCTAGCAGTTTTGGTTTTGCAGATTTATATTCACAGGATCCTGGTTTACAGCTGGAACGATATCCGGAAAGCTTTGTATCCGTATATCTCTTCTAGTTGTGTATTGCATTATTTTCCGCTGCTATGTATTTAAATGTAATTTAAATCTCTGATATTTCTGTGTAATATTCATTTGTACTCTGTATACTCTTGTAATCTGATGCATTGTTGTAATATACATTGAAATGCTCTTCTGTATGCGTTCTACTTTGTCGTGTTCTCAAACGATAGGGCGTTTCGAATGGTCTGGGTCGGTTTAGCGACTGGTTCGGACCGAGCGAAATTCCTTCTCGTCACAACTTATGCATGTAATCTTTGTTAATTGGTAATTCTTTTGGAAGATTATGAATATCAACTTCTATGTTTTTATCCAAGACGTTATCCATATGAGATCTACATTCAGTTACATGATTATCTAAAGTGTTTGGCCGATTTCTATTAATGACAGATGTACTCAGATTTGTTCCAGCAACATCATTATCCTGCTTTGAATAGGGAACTCTAACTGAAATAACCAAATTAACAAGCCAATTTTACAACAACAGAAACGCCTGAAATTGACCCAGCAAAAAAGCACCGACTGTCAAACCACTACTAACTGCAGCCCATTTCAAAGCTTCCATGTGTAGGACCAAGAGACTAACGAGAACACCACCTGAAGCCCTGGCAAAGACTATGTGCGGTGAAGGCTACGTGCGGCGAAGGCTACAACAAGCTGCGGAGAAGTCTAATTTTCAGAGTCTATAGCTACAATTTGATACAGAGAGTTATTTGTGAGTTGCAAGGTTGAATTGAGTGACTGAGTAGGTCTCTTTGAAGACTAGGTTTTTTTTCTTTTTTTTCTTGAACCATGAGTTATATTTTTTTTTCTTTATGTGAAGCCTGAGAGGGTCATGTGCCCAGGTCAGCAATAACATGCGCAAAAAATGTCAACCTGCGCATATTTTGCTGCCATAGACAGATTAAATACTTTAGATAAAGTGAGCAAGTTGAATCAATACATATCAACTGTATGTATGCTATATAAGACATCAGAAGAGACTAGGAATCATCTTTAATTTGAATGCCAATGCTCCAGCACAATATGGAATATCATTAAGCAACAATTTAATTTACCTTATATCAACTCATCAAGGGTGGAAGAAAATTTAGCACTTATTTCTGCAAGATCCTATCACCGTAAAACTAAACGCAATATTTTAGATGCATGCCTAACTCTCTCAATTTGTCATATGTAACACCCCACCTCCGCCAGGGCCACTCTTGCAAGTACACTGGCTTTGGAGGGGTGTTATAAAAGGTAAACATGCATGAAGATATCACAAGACAGTACATATAAGTAAACAGAGTAGATAAAGCAGCGGATAAAACTACTATTTCAAAACCATAGTCAAGTTACATCAAAGTACTTAGTCATCATTTTCCAACAAAACAAAGTCGAGAAAACATAAACTGAAAAATAACATATGTAAAGTATTCCCCAAAGATAACAGTAGTGTCGCCATAGCTAAGCTCAAGCCCAAACCGTACATGAGCTATCAGAGAAGCAAGCCAAAGATCCAAGCTAGGTGCTAATGTTCCCACCCTGAGAACCTACGGGGGAGCGGAAGAAAAGAGGCGAAAGGAAAACAGGTCAGTCAAAAAGACTGGTAAGCCCTACCTACTATTAGTATAAAAACTAATAAAGTTAACTGGACATGTAAAACAGAGATGAAACATAGGGTGATAAATGGCATGGTGAAAAGTTAACAAGAGTGGCATCGCATATACAAGGTTAAGTTGCACCAAGTGTACTAGTATTCTAATCCATGTCAAGTATAAACAAGAAATGATCCCTTGGCCCAAAATTGGACCAACATCATGAGATGACCTAAATCAAGGTCCAACTACTCGGTCTAGTCGATCGGCTCCCTATAAGCCTAACTCGTCGTGTATCGGTGTCATACGGCTTAATCATGGAATGTAGTTAACTATGCAAGGTCCACCCTAGGGTGTATCCAACCCTAAGGTGTAAACCACAGACACAAATCAAGCACGCACAGTCTAAACCTACTGGTGCCCATGTTCAGCTCCGGACTTAATGTGCACGACCATGGTCCGCCTGAACAACCGGTGCACCATTCAGCCGTCTCTTTTGGTCTCTTACAATCAGTCCAGTAATCGTGCCCCACCCTAGCCAGTCCTAGGGTATCCATGATACTCCCTAGTGGGTTACTGTTGAAAAGGACCACGTAACTAGGATTTCAAGCGGGTTAAGTGTGGTTAAACCTATCCTAACCATGTATTGAGTTGGTCAAGTGTATCCAAGCAGTTCATGACTTAACCCTATCAATACATCGTGTTCAACTGGTTAAGTATATTCAAGTAGTCCATGACTTAACCCTACCAATCCATCGTGTTTAATTGGTTAAGTATTCAAGTAGTCCATGACTTAACCCTACCATGTGGCATTAATTAACTTAATGCACTCCAACCTCTCACATTAGACTTTGTTGTGGTCACTAGTTAAGCCGGGCGGGTCCGGGTAGCTTTACACCACAACCTAGTCTAACCTAGGGTTTTAAGTGCGATATGACCAACTACTCACATTGGGTCCTATTGTTTGTAGCCACTAGTTAAGCCGGTCGGTTCCGGGTAGATTTATGCTACAAACTCAACCCAACCTCGAGTTGGCCACTTTCATGTTTTCTACATGTCATGTCCACGTTCATGTTTTCAAGCATAATCACATGTCATATTTTCAAGTCATGTTTCATGTCATTTAAGTTTACCCATAACGTGACCCCATCGCACGTAAGTTCGCATCAACAAAATTATATCAAAAGGGGGAACATAAGAATATGACAAGATGGCGAAAGCTATCACAAGTTAAACATGGTGATACGTGAGGCAAAGGTGTTCAACATACTATCATATGGCCTCAACATGTATGATAGCATAAAAGGTGACTTGGCCTCAAACAAATCAAATAGCATAAGGGTGCTTTAGCCTCAAGCATGCATAATAGCATAAGGGTGATTTTTCCACAAGCATGCATAATAGCATAAGGGTGATTTGGCCACAAACATGTACGATAGCATAATTAGAAAATAGGGTGGTAACATGGTAATAATTGACATAGGGTGACAATCCTAACTTGTGCATAGCAAATAGGTTCAATATCATCATATGCATGTTAAGGAACATGAGGGGTTAAGGTTTTTTATCATGCATAAGCCATAATCCATTTCATAGCATTTTTCCCAAAAGTCAACATGAACGGTACTAGGTTCATGATAGGTCCACAATCATAGATCAAGAGAGGCATGCATAGATCTATGCATACAATGGTAGGTTCAAGGCAAATATTGCACTTAGGTCCAATTCCAATCTACACATGTATGGCATTAAACTTAGCAAATAGGGTGATACACTTGTGACTAGCATTTAGGTCGCATCATGGCAAGTTAACATCAAGGTCATGAGGGTTTCTATGTTGCATTTATGCACAATCACCACATAAAGCTCATAGCTTTCCACCCAAAAGTCAACATAAATGGTACTAGATTCATGATAGGTAAACATTAGGTCCACAAACATAGATCAAAAGGGTTATGAATGAATCTATGCATGAAATCCAAGGCAAGCATAACACAAATGTCTCGTTTCAACTTGCTACATGTCATATTAAGTTCATAGTTTAGATCTAAAAGTAGAGTAGGGCTTACAAAGCGTGGCTACGAGAACTAGAACACAATAGAACAAGATAGAGACGTTGTAGAAGCTCTAGGAATGATGTAGCAACACAAATAGCCTTAAGAATAAGTAGCTCCTTTGATTTGATGAAGAAAGATGGCTCCTTTTTGCCTTAGAAGCTCTCGAGCTCTCATGAGGAAGATAATATGAAGATGGAGGCCATGATTAGGGAGCATTTTGGCATAACTTTGTTGTAGGATTGATTTATGAGGGTTTAGGCTAGATCTAGGGGTGCTTATATAGAAGTTTAGGTTACTTTAGGCCATAGGATTAACCCTAGTTTAGATCTGAGCCATCTAATCATGTCACAAGCCAGCAAAACATGACCCAAGAGCCAAAACAGGTGCATCAGGCCAGACTGGCCCGACCACCCAGGTCGACAGGGGTGTCGACTGGGCAGTCGACACCACCTGGGGTGTGTCGACTCCCAAGTCGACTCCCCAGTTGACTTGGGGCTGGCGGGAATTTTCCCGCCTATCCTGCTTGGGCTGAATTTGAATTCTGAATTCAAATTTGAACTGTTTTTGAACTTGAAATTTTCTGAAAACTTTGATGGGCCATAACTTTGTCATACGGACTCCGATTTTCGAAAACTCAGACTCTATTTCACGTATTTTTCCGAGATGAACGCAATGGAACAACCCGTTTCCCTTGATTCACAATTTAAAATTTAATTCTGCCTTGATTTACGTTATAACATGTTATTCAAAAAAAATACGGGTTGTTACATTCTCCCCACCTTAAAGGATTTCGTCCCCGAAATCTTCAAGTTAGGAAGAACGTATCCTACCATCCATCATCCATCTACTGAAAACATCATCCACGAGCATTCATTGTCCTTAAAATATTCTAAATGCTCTATGATCATATGCGAAAGGTGTGTGTACATGTACTTATCTAATGCGAAATTCAGGCGGTTACTGATTCAGTAAACCTCCTTAATGCAAAGTATGTTAGTGAAATGAGTCCATATGTATGCAAATTCCTAACATACTTATAATCTCTACATGAGTGCACATAACATTCATCCATATGCAACATCCACGTGATAGCATAACAAGTTTCATCCATGAATAAGTATAAGCACTCATGCATATGCAATATGAAAGTGTGTGAGCCGATCTTAGTGCCTAATGTGTATCATGCATCCACGAGTATCCACTTGCAAACACTTGCAACTACTTGCAAACATCAAGCATAACATGTTTCAAATACATGTTTCATCCAAAGGGTTTCTACCTAAGGTTCTCATGACAAGGTTAACGAGATAACAAGATAAACATGGATAGCAAAAGAAAGATATGCTAACTAGGAAAAGAGATTGAGAATGTACCCTCAAAAAGGAATGGATAAAGCCCACGCATCTTCTCCTCGGTTTCCCAAGTTGCATCTTCATCGGCTTCACTCCACTAAACCTTTACTAACTTGACTTCCCGATTCCTCAGCTTCTTGATCTCCGTTCCCAAGATACGAATCGGAGCTCGCCTCAAAGTTGCCTCCTTTTCTACCTCCATGTCTTCAAGAATGCTAGGCTCAACTACTTCGGTTGACTCATGTAGGCACTTTCGGAGGTGCGAGACATGAAAAACATTGTGCACTCCGGCCAGCTTCTCGAGCAATTCCACCTTATAAGCCATCCTCCCAATCCTCTCTATGATAGGGAAGGGTCCTACAAACCTTGGTGCTAGCTTCCCAACTGCTCCAAAACGAACCACACTACGCAAGGGAGAAACTTCCACAAAAACCATATCCCCAACTCTGAATTCCAAATCTGTCCTTCGCTTGTCTGCCTAGGATTTCTGTCTATCTTGGGCCATTTTTATCCATCTTTGAATCTCAACTTTCTCGGAAGTGTCCCTTATCATGTTGGGCCCAAGTGTAAGCTTATCCGTGGCCTCCCACCAACAAGTTGGTGACTTGCACAGTCTCCCATACAAAGCTTCGAATGGTTCCATCCCTATGCTAGCTTGATAGCTGTTATAATTATAAGCAAACTCCACTAGAGGAAGATGATCTTCCCGAGTACCACCAAAGTTAAGAATACATAGCCTCAACAGATCTTCTAGTACCCTATTCACCCTTTCCGTCTGACCATCCATCTGTGGGTGATAGGCTGTACTTAGATTCAATTGCGTACCCATCGCTTCTTGCAAACTGTTCCAGAACTGGCTAGTGAAAATTGGGTCACGATCGCTAACTATGCTAGAAGGAACTCCATGCAAAGACTAAATTCTTCTTCGTTAACTTGGTAAGAGGGGCTGATATCTTAGCGAAGTCCTTAATGAACTTCCTATAGTAGCCTGCCAGACCGAGAAAGCTTCTTACTTCGGTTGCATTCTTAGGAGTTTTCCATTCTTGAACCACAACCACTTTCGCGGGATCCACAGCTATGCCTTGCTTAAAAAAAACTATATGTCCAAGAAACCGAACTTCCTTTCTCCAAAAATGGCATTTGGAGAACTTGGCTTTCAATTGATGAGCTTTAAGCGTATCCATCACTTCCTTGAGATGTCTAGCATGTTCTTCCTCATCCTTTGAGAAGATCAGAATATCATCCACGAAAACAACCACAAACTTGTTAAGGAACTCCCTGAACACCCTACTTATCAAATCCAAGAAGTAGGCGGGTGCATTAGTCAAACCGAATGGCATGACGAGCCATTCAAAGAATCCGTCTGGAGTCCTAAACGCAGTCTTGTCAATACTATCCTCAGCCACTCTAAGCCGATGGAATTCGGTGGCTAGATCGAGTTGAGAGAAAACAGAAGCACCAACAAGTTGGTCAAAAAGATCATCAATCCTCGGTAACGGGTGCCTATTCTTCTTTGTCGGCTTGTTTAACTCACGATAATCAACACATAGACGAAGCAAACCATCCGCCTTAGCATCGAATACCACCGGAGCACCCCATTCTGAAATGCTTGGCCTAATGAAATTTTTCTCAAGCAACTCCTTGATTTGCTTGCTAGGCTCTCTTCTTTCTCGTGGGGCCATGTTCCTAACAGGCAATGAAACTGGCTTGGCATTATCAACCAGATAAATATGGAAGTCTATCTCGCGTTTAGGGGGTAACCCCTTAACCTCATCAAAGACATCGGGATATTCTCGGACCACCCTTACAGATTACAGATCATCGATGGACGAGTCAAGAGATTCAAGATAACATAACATGACGGGATCCATAGGGTTACAAGAGATTTCTAGGGTATTACCGAGGCGAGTCATGAGCCTCACCACCCTATGCTCACAATCAAGAATGGCTCCATAACTGGACAACCAATCCATGCCCAAAATCAACCCGTATCCCAAAAACCCGAGAACATAAGCATTACATGTGAATTCTACGGTCAAGATAGAAATCTTCAAATCTACACAAATCATAGATAAATGGGCTGAACCCCCAATTGGATTTGAAACACTAACGGGATCCTCAACTAGACTAGTACTTAGGTGCAAACTTTCAACAAGATCAGAAGAAATAAAACTATGCGATGCGCCAGAATCAAATAAGGTGCGAACAGGATAATCAGAAATGTAAACAAGGTTTCCTACAGAAATACTACCTCGATCAAGAACTGGAGCGATGTTGAGAGTATGCAGTTGCCCTCCAGAAGGTCCTGCTCGCTGAATTTGCCTTTTCCCTTGTCCCCGCTTTTTCGGGCAATCCTTGCTATAGTGTCCAGACTCTCCACGATGAAAGCATTTGTCCAACTTCCTCTTCTTCTTCCTACAGTCTTTGACTATGTTCCCAGTGATCCCACAGAAGTTGCACCTCTTCTTCTCTCTTGACTTGTTGTCCTTGCTGTTGTTGTTGTTCTTGCCTCCTTTCCCGGAATCTACCTTCTGGCCTTGAGACTCATTCGCCCTAACTTCCTTCTTGCTACTCTTATCTTCCTCTTGAAGCATGGCCGTATTTACCAAACTCTCGAAGGTCGCCCCCATGGGTATATGAGACATGGCCAAACCGTGCAATGGCTCGTTCAATCCTCGAGCAAAGTGTAGAGCCTTCTTCTGAGCTGTGTTAACCAAGTCTAAACCGAACCGAGCAAGTTGATTAAACTTATCCACGTATTCCCTAATGGTCATGTCCCCTTGCTTTAGTGATAGGAACCTCTCCATCTGAAGGTTCTCTTCTGTCGATGATAGAAACCTCAGTCCAAACCTTCTCCTAAAGTCATCCCAAGTCTGAATTGGCCTAGTAGTGGTGGTGGCTACCCACCAATATGTAGCTTCCCCTTTCAACAGCCATACCGCTAACAGAACTTTCCTACGGTCTTCAATATCAAAAATAGCAAAGAGGTCTTCAGTTTCCTTTAACCAGTTTCTTGCCTCAACAAAAGTCTCCGTCCCAATAAAATTCTTGCCACCCATCGCCTCAAAGTCCTTGCAAATCTTCGCAAAATCCGCTTGTGGATGCTGAGGAGGAGGAGGAGGGACCTCAGCTACGGGAGGAGGAGGAATGTTAGCCATGGGGGAAGGAGGAGGAATGTCCGCGGGGACGGCTTCATTCGCCCTTGCCCCTATGTACCTTCTAAACCAAATAAGTACTGATACGCCCTCCAGAATGGCAAAATTATCGGCCATACTGAAATGAAGAAAAAGATAGATTCAGAATGAGGAAATAAAGGACAGTGCTAATGGCTTTTGGGGAATAGCCTTCTAAAATAAACTAGAATTTTCTTGGAAAAATACTTCTTTATAATAGGTTTTGGAAATAGTTCTTCAAAAGGTAAGTTTTTAAAACCTTTTGTTCAATACCGTAAACCTTGTGCTCTAATACCAAATGTAACACCCCACCTCCGCCAGGGCCACTCTTGCAAGTACACTGGCTTTGGAGGGGTGTTGGACAAGGTAAACTTGCATGAAGATATCACAAGACAGAACATATAAGTAAACATAGTAGATAAAGAAGCGGATAAAACTACTATTTCAAAACCATAGTCAAGTTACATCAAAGTACTTAGTCATCATTTTCCAACAAAACAAAGTCTAGAAAACATAAACCGAAAAATAACATATGTAAAGTATTCCCCAAAGATAACAGTAGTGTCGCCATATCTAAGCTCAAGCCCAAACCATACATGAGCTATCAGAGAAGCAAGCCAAAGATCCAAGCTAGGTGCTAATTTTCCCACCTTGAGAACCTGGGGGGGGGGGGGGGGGGGACGGAAGAAAAGAGGCGAAAGGAAAACAGGTCAGTCAAAAAGACTGGTAAGCCCTAACTACTATTAGTATAAAAACTAATAAAGTTAACTGGACATGTAAAACATAGATGAAACATAGGGTGATAACTGGCATGGTGAAAAGTTAACAAGAGTGGCATCGCATATACAAGGTTAAGTTGCACCAAGTGTACTATATTCTAATCCATGTCAAGTATAAACAAGAAATGATCCCTTGGCCCAAAATTGGCCCAACATCATGAGATGACCTAAATCAAGGTCCAACTACTCGGTCTAGTCGATCGGCTCCCTATAAGTCTAACTCGTCATGTATCGGTGTCATACGGCTTAATCATGGAATGTAGTTAATTGTTTAAGGTCCACCCTAGGGTGTATCCAGCCCTAAGGTGTAAACCACAGACACAAATCAAGCACGCACAGTCTAAACCTATTGGTGCCCATGTTCAGCTCCGGACTTAATGTGCACGACCATGGTCCGCCTGAACAACCGGTGCACCATTCAGCCGTCTCTTTTGGTCTCTTACAATCAGTCCAGTAATCGTGCCCCACCCTAGCCTAGTCCTAGGGTATCCATGATACTCCCTAGTGGGTTACTGTTGAAAATGACCACATAACTAGGATTTCAAGCGGGTTAAGTGTGGTTAACCCTATCCTAACCATGTATTGAGTTGGTCAAGTATATCCAAGCAGTCCATGACTTAACCCTATCAATACATCGTGTTCAACTGGTTAAGTATATTCAAGTAGTCCATGACTTAACCCTACCAATCCATCGTGTTTAATTGGTTAAGTATTCAAGTAGTCCATGACTTAACCCTACCATGTGGCATTAATTAACTTAATGCACTCCAACCTCTCACATTAGACTTTGTTGTGGTCACTAGTTAAGCCGGGCGGGTCTGGGTAGCTTTACACCACAACCTAGTCTAACCTCGGGTTTTAAGTGCGATATGACCAACTACTCACATTGGGTCCTATTGTTTGTAGCCACTAGTTAAGCCAGTCGGTTCCGGGTAGATTTATGCTACAAACTCAACCCAACCTCGAGTTGGCCACTTTCATGTTTTCTACATGTCATGTCCACGTTCATATTTTCAAGCATAATCACATGTCATATTTTTAAGTCTTGTTTCATGTCATTTAAGTTTACCCATAACGTAACCCCATCGCACGTAAGTTCGCATCAACACAATTAGATCAAAAGGGGGAACATAAGAATATGACAAGATGGCGAAGGCTATCACAAGTTAAACATGGTGATACGTGAGGCAAAGGTGTTCAACATACTAGCATATGGCCTCAACATGTATGATAACATAAAAGGTGACTTGGCCTCAAACATATCAAATAGCATAAGGGTGTTTTTGCCTCAAGCATGCATAATAGCATAAGGGTGATTTTCCCACAAGCATGCATAATAGCATAAGGGTGATTTGGCCACAAACATGTATGATAGCATAATTAGCAAATTGGGTGGTAACATGGTAATAGTTGACATAGGGTGACAATCCTAACTTGTGCATAGCAAATAGGTTCAATATCATCATATGCATGTTAAGGAACATGAGGGGTTAAGGTTTGTTAACATGCATAAGCCATAATCCATTTCATAGCATTTTTCCCGAAAGTCAACATGAACGGTACTAGGTTCATGATAGGTCCACAATCATAGATCAAGAGAGGCATGAATAGATCTATGCATACAATGGTAGGTTCAAGGCAAATATTGCACTTAGGTCCAATTCCAATCTACACATGTATGGCATTAAACTTAGCAAATAGGGTGATACACTTGTGATTAGCATATAGGTCGCATCATGGCAAGTTAACATCAAGGTCATGAGGGTTTCTATGTTGCATTTATGCACAATCACCACATAAAGCTCATAGCTTTCCACCCAAAAGTCAACATAAATGGTACTAGATTCATGATAGGTAAACATTAGGTCCACAAACATAGATCAAAAGGGTTATGAATGAATCTATGCATGAAATCCAAGGCAAGCATAACACAAAAGTCTCATTTCAACTTGTTATATGTCATATTATGTTCATAGTTTAGATCTAAGAGTAGAGTAGGGCTTACAAAGCGTGGCTACGAGAACTAGAACACAATAGAACAAGATAGAGAAGTTGTAGAAGCTCTAGGAATGATGTAGCAACACAAATAGCCTTGAGAATAAGTAGCCCCTTTGATTTGATGAAGAAAGATGGCTCCTTTTGCCTTAGAAGCTCTCAAGCTCTCATGAGGAAGATGATATGAAGATGGAGGCCATGATTAATGAGCATTTTGGCATAACTTCGTTGTAGGATTGATTTATGAGGGTTTAGGCTAGGTCTAAGGGTGCTTATATAGAAGTTTAGGTTAGTTTAGGCCATAGGATTAACCCTAGTTTAGATCTGAGCCATCTAATCACGACATAAGCCAGCAAAACATGACCCAAGAGCCAAAATAGGTGCATCAGGCCAGACTGGCCCGACCACCCAGGTCGACAGGGGTGTCGACTGGGCAGTCGACACCACCTGGGGTGTGTCGACTCCCAAGTCGACTCCCCAGTCGACTTGGGGCTGGCGGGAATTTTCCCGCCTATCCTGCTTGGGCTGAATTTGAATTATGAATTCAAATTTGAACTGTTTTTGAACTTGAAATTTTCTGAAAACTTTGACGGGCCATAACTTGGTCATACAGACTCCGATTTTCGAAAACTAGGACTCTATTTCGCGTATTTTTCCGAGACGAACGCAATGGCACAGCCCGTTTCCCTTGATTCATATTTTAAAATTTAATTCTGCCTTGATTTACGTTATAACATGTTATTCAAAAAAAATACGGGTTGTTACAACATCTTTGGAGCGAAAGAAGCAACCGCTTATTCAGAGGTTAGTGAACTACCGCCATGTGTAAGAACTAAACTAATCAAGCAAGACATTGATACTACTCTTAAATAAAAATCACTCAATCTGTTGCTGACAACCTTATGCTTAGTGCAAATGACGAACCTGCTGTATTTCTTCACCCCTTTTTTATCCGCATGATTATGGAGGTCCTCAGTCCCATTTTATCGGTTGGTACCTTGACAGTGACGTAGCGCTAGTGAAGATTTCAGGGAATGCTAAAGTACCATTCACCCTTCCTTATCACCTACTTGGGTAAGCAGGTCCAAATTTGGGATTGCTTCGCTAAATTTGACATGCGGATTTTGGCTTCGGTAAATGAGCTTTACTTTGGGATGGATGTGGATGGAAGACACGTGCTCCAGAAAGTGAGATATGAAAGGAGTTGAGGTTTTTATAAAATAGGATATAGTGGGACTAATGTAATGGTGATCAAGTATCTTTGTGTACTAATGGATGTTCTGTACAAGTGACTTTTATGGTAGAGTTAGGGTCCTTGGGGATGATTACCATATATTGTGCTCATTATGAATCATATCCAGTTTTAAAAAAAAATAGATAAGTTTGCAGAACATTCAATCAAATTCTATGTTTAAAAAGATAATGACTTTCCATTAAAAAAACAAAATGGCCAGTACAAGAAATACGAACATCAATTAAATGTGACAAAGAAGCAAGTATAGAAATATTCAGATGGAATGCAAATCATACCTGCTTGGAATAACAAGCTGATCATCATCCACAACAAACAGACTGGTAAATTCAAGATCACCATCCATGAAGGAAAATCTGCTAAAGCTTCTAGAATGAATTCTTGGAGAAGAACATGATGATAACTTTCACCCAGATAAATTTCCTACTTCATCCTTGCCAAAATATAATTTTTTTTGCAATTCATGCCGATATGGAACTCTCGCATGACTTTCTTCACTTGTAACATACTATTTGGAGAACAATTATGAGCATTCATTTGAGTTATTAGGAGCTTTTAACTGTTATGCAAAGGTGAAACAAGCCCTTGACCATTGCACTATTCTAGACAATGGAACCGACTAGTTGCACCAGTATTATATGAAGGCATTTTGCAAAGAATTCTGTTATCACTTCTTCAATCATGGCATGTTTGGAAACAGGGCCGGTCCCAGAAGTTTTGGTACCTAAAGCGAAATGTGAAACCGAGGCCCTTAGACTAATGCTTTTATCATCAATTAAATCATCAAAATATGCTAAGTTGATAAATAATGGGAAGACAAACAAAGACAAATAACTTTATTCACACTTTTAAATTAAATTAATACAACAAGATCAATGTTAATTGTTTCTGAATATCCAAGCTTGAACTTTCTATTAGGCTATTTTTGATGAAAAATTTGTTAAGAGAACTATTTGTGAATTAGTGAATACATCTAGCCTTCGTTTTCTAATCCTTTTGACTTGTCTAGATTTTTTTTAAGCATTTCTAAACATCGAATAACATTATATATTAATAATTATTGAAATAATTAAAAGTAAAATAATAAATATCTAGTCCATTAGATATTAATTATTAAAAATAATTCCTAGAATATGCTGAAGCAAGAATTCTTTAAACTAGTTTATTGGACAAAAAAAATTAACTATACTTTTCTACAAAAAAGATTTTTTTTTTTAAATTGACTAGCTATTAAAAAAAACATTAAGTTTTACCAAGTCCTTATCCTATAGTTATTCCAAATAACAAATTAAACATATCAATTATAATTTAATGCTTATTATACAATTAATCCTTAATATACAATTAACTAACATAAATTTGAATATAAGGATCAAGATTGGCATTAAAATCTAATGATGTTTACAAATTACAAGTACAATTAACTTAACATAAGAACACACAAACCAAATATTTGGTTATTTTACTAATGATTTAACAAAAACTGAAATGAACTCTTCTACCATTAGTTTTATACAACCATTAGGTACTGCCACTAAATCTGTTGGCATTCTACGTATATGGTAAAACTAAAATTATGTACCTTTCCACAAGCAGTCAAGTAGCCACATGAGCAAAAGTCAAAAATGTAAGAGCATTTAAAGATGTTTGTACGATTGTGCTTTTACAGTCGATTGGAGCCTGGAGTAGCTGTCATAGACAAATTGATGTCTATTATTGATGAATTATCATCGATTATTGATGTCCTCGTCGCCATCGTTCATCATCGATTGTCGGAGTCGCCATCGCTATCGATTAAATTTTAGTGAATTCATGATAATTTTTTTCATTTACTACGGATCGAGATCAGGGTAATTTTCCCCCTTTTTATTGCCAAGCTACTTTTATATGAATACTTGTAAAGTATCACAAAAAACAACAAATAAGAAATAAGTAAAGAAGCAGCAGCACACGAACAAACACCGGGTAAATCATACTTTTTCCTCCATAAACATCAAAAGGGAGTAGACCTGGGTATACACAGTGAGTGAAACCAATCCTTGAAATGGTCATTAGATAAAAGCTCATAAGCCGATGTTTCTTCTAATTCCTATTATTTACGTTGTTAAGTAGTTCATAAAAACTAACAGTGACTAAGCAAAAAAGAACTCCGAATATTTTAGAAGATTAAGCAATACACAAATTCCATTCTAATTAGATTGCGAAACCATACAACTATAAACATCATATAGATAACTGGCATTGCAATTAATTTAGAAAACCACATCAAAAGACATATTAAATAATAAAATATATCCAATTGAAGCACAAAACATGAAGAGGAAGAAAAAACTAAAAAAGAGTACGATTATTTTGAAAAGCATATTACCTTTCCAGCGGTAGAAGGCACCATGATGCTTTTGGTCAATAAAAAAATCAGTCTTTTTCCATGAATATTAGGGATCCAAATGTTACCAAAAACCAGAAATCAGGGTATTTTCCCCTCTTTTTATTGCGCATTTGGCATATGGAAAAGCTGCTGAAGATGGTGCCCTATAATTTTCTATGGCCCAAAGCCGTTGCTCTACCGGCTTTACCAAAAGGTCGGCCTTGTTTGGAAATATATTTAGAAGGAGATGATGCCATTGCCAAAAGAGGAAGGAAACTGACAATCAAAATTAAATTGGAAGGTACTGAGATGTGTAAACTTATGAAGATCGGAATTTGAATAGTCGTAACTGAAATTTGCGTTAACTAAAATATTTCAAGCTTCACAAAACAATTTTTTTTGATAACTTGGAGTACTCAACATTTGAACTGAAAAAAGGTGAACTTCCTATATTAAAATACAGAACCATAAAGTATAAATTGGCTCAAGAAGCCATGGAAGTCTTCGTTTCCACAGATTTGGTTCACAAACGAACATGAATTTCCAATATTACGAAAAAACAGAGCTCAAAAATCTAATCTTTAGAGCAAACATAGCAAGAAACAAACATGCTACACTTTAAGGAGAAGTGAAACCCACTAAAAGGACAAAAGGCACAAGATTCGAATTTAGAGAAAAAAAATCACTTACAAAGTTGGAAACCCTGAATAGAAGGGTAATGTTCGTGCAGTAAGCAAATTTTGATGTTTAATTATGGATATGCCACAGGAATTTTTTGTTTTTTGTTTTTTTAGATCATAAATGTACTTGAAAAAAAAAATGAAACTTACATGAGTTGAACCACATTGGATGGTTCATGGTGCTGTCAAAGTCAGCCAAAATCAATACAATATTTCTAAAGAAAGTCACACACATGCTAGAAGAAATGATACACGATTGTAACTAATGTACTTGATATTGTGCTTCTATGCTTGCATAAGGAAAGAGCTACCATTTTGCTTATAAATAAGTTGGTTAAATCTCTTAAACATTAAGTAGCCAGGAAAACATCCCTAAAACGTAAAGCCATGCTTCAGTTAAAAGTTTCTACCTTAAATAAGCTTTATGTAGTTTATGTTTTCCAAGAGAAATAAAAAGTGACATATGTGGGTAAAATAAAGGAATTGAGCGTATACAACTCCATTGCATTTTCCAGAGGCTAATCGTGGACAAGGTTGTTGTTTTTTTCATGTCTTAAATTTAATGAACTTCTCTGCGAAATACTTTTTTTTCATTTTTTTAAGAAAAAGAGTTTCAATAGATCCACTGTGCATATAGAATCACTCGTTAAATTGGTTTTTATTGATAAACAGAAACTGTAAAATATAACAAACACAGCTAGTATGTAAATCACAGTCATGGCAAGAGAGGTTCCCCTGACATACAAGTGAAAAACAAACCCAAATTCTTCTACGTCTAATTTGTGTTTAATGACAATTTGACGAAGAGTGAATGCAATTGTGGTTGTCCAAAAAAAGATGCAAAACAGATGAATGATGTAACCATATATAGAAAAATTAGGGTGTAGAATATTTCTTGATATATCATCACTCAAAACAGTTGTCCAAGGCAATGAAGTGTAAAGAGTTGATATCAAGATGTTCTATTATCAAATTGCACGTATATGAAGTTGTTTATAGTGCAAAATTCAGTTTACTAACCATTTGTGACTGAAAGTTTCTGTACAAAAATACAAATAATAATGCTTAAGGCCCACCAAAAAGTGCAAGGCATGTGTGCCTTGCAACTTGACTTAAGATGAGATTTAACAAACAAAACTAACCACAAAATTACGCATCATTAAAAAATAGCTGGATATTTGTTTTCTTCCGCTGCTTTTTATACACAACACTCGAATTATCTTTTCAGCTGGAACAAAAGCACAGGGTGCGAGCATCTACTTATAGGGAATGCCTATGCTTCATAAGTCAAACTAAACTTGTTCAAGCAGGCACAAGTGTTAATAGCAAGCAGGTCATTCACAATAAGGCATATTATCGATAATAGTGGATATGTAAGAACAAATAATTAATTGCATTTTTGTTTTGTTTCTTGAACATCAAAAGTTAATAATGCCACCATAACCATACCAGTTACTCCTTGAGTAATCGATGGATTTTGTGCCAACAAAGCCTGATCATATATTAAAGTTTGAAAACTTATTTCATATACATGTAAAAATGGAAAATTCAAGCAAAAAAGGAAGAAATACCTCTTCCAAGTCCAACATGCTATCAAAAGTTTCTTTGCACAATGATTCTAGGTCAGAATAAGCTTTATCAATTAGCTTATCTGTGTTGCAAATTGACGACCTAATAGGCTCCTGGTATGTCCAAAAGAATAATGAACACTTCTTAAGCAATAACGCCTTACATAAATGTTTAAAAATGATTCAAATTTATGAATAAACATACCAGTGGTAATCTTTTGAATTGGAGAACGCTTTCTGCAATAACAATCTGATACATAAAGCTTTTTTCCATAGTACCTAGTATGGGTGAAGTATAAGAGCTAATCTGTTAACATATTAAAAATACTGAAACACATAGGACAAACTAGTGGTTTTCGATTCCTCTTAATAGATGGACCATGACAAGGAAATAAATGCATGATTGTTGGACAAAATTAATGGCAGCTGATTGAATTTTTTCCCCACAAAACACACAATCTAGTTCGCAATCTCAAATCGGTAATCTTACATTTCTATGGTTAGATAAAATGTGCATCTCTAAGCATAAACCCTATTATGAATGTCAATACCTTTGAATTCTTCACAGCTAAGCCTTCACAAAATTGTTCATACTTACGATGCTTTAGATTGCTCAGAAGAACACTATTTGAGACAGAAAAATATTAACAATCGCTTAAATACCAAGAATGACAAGTCATAAACTGAATAACAATTGGACATTCAAAATTTAGCATCCCATTAAAGGTACGAATAATATTCAGTTTCCAAAAATCTATTATACCAAATGATTTGATACAATAAAAACATGTGAACGATAGTGCATTTAAACAAGTATAAACACATTAACTGCTAGACATCGTCTCGGTAGTTCATGGATGAATCAAAGTGCATCTAAGAATCTAAATCATCAGTATGTGATGCCAATGTTTTTTAGAAGAAAATATATAGTTTCAAAACATAGTTTTGTCAACATTCTGTATCAGAAACAACATTGGCAAATTTTAAAGGGGATCACAAATAGACACTATCACTGTCCACCCTCTCCTGCTTGACATGAAACAAATAAGATGCAAATTTTCATAATCTATACACTTTCTTTCCTTTGAAAAAGCAAGCCAATTAACTTTCTCATAATTCTTCCACATCATGAAAAATCCTGAAGGCTGAAGTGCTAAAGAATTAAATGTATGGATTTTGCTTAATGATATTACCAGCCTAGCCCCTTTGACGTACTACATAGATATGAATAGCAAGATTTAAAGTGCAATCCTACAAACTCCTTTATGTGCAGTAAACTATAAAACATATAGACAGTACCCAAAGCACAAACCAAAATCAAATATATAAATGTGCCATATTTCAATTTTACTGGAACAGATACTTCACAGATCTAATACAATATGTTTACCTACTTCCGTTCATCTCGATCTATATGTAGATTCTCTATTAGACTGCTTTCGCCTCTGCCTTTTCAGTTAAGCCCTTTCATCTTAATTTCAAAATGAATCACTTTTCAATTTTTCAACAAATACAAGTATCTTATCTCAAAAAATTTGCAAACTAATTTGATAATAAGGAGAGTAGAAGTATATTCTCTATGTGCAAGTTACATGAGTTGAGTATGCATGTTACCATCATATACATGCGATCATATACGTCACAGTGATGATGAAGAAAAATTATGGCATGAATTAGCTACATTTAATTTTCAATGTGGAATAAATTTATGAGTAAAAACAATAAAAATATTAATGCTTTCAAGTTGAAAAGGACATAGTTATAAGTGGATTCATGTACCTGACATATGTTCCACATACATAATATTGATACAGAAATCAGCAGCTGCATATTAAGAACAAGATATAATTGACATTTGCTACAGGTATAAGAAAACTAAACAAGGTTAAACGGTATTGTTATAGTGAAAACATATGGTTGCAGTTCTATCACAAGAAATGCCAACCCTGGAGAAAAAATACATCAAGTTTTTTACCCAGAACAATCAGTCCCTAAACGAGGAAAGTGATTAACTGGGTTAATAATAAAGAAATCAGTTTGCTCACAAATCAGTCAAGTGAATATTTGCTAGAATTGTTAAATTTCTTATGAAGTATAAATCAAATTGTGTTTCCTTTTACTGTTAAGAATGATATTCATACTTGTCAATGTGAAGTTTATAAAGATTTAGAAAGGGCATAAAACAGAGGTAAATTATTAGGGTAGAAAAGATATAAACTCAAATTTTCTCTTTTTCCCTCCTCCTTTACCCGGGCTTGGGACCGGTAATGTGAAATAGGCATTGGCGGAGTTAAAAAGGGGTTAAAAATAAATTTTAAGTTGCATAACATAACCAAATATAAATGTAATAGTCTAACACTCTAGAATTTAGGAAAACAAATTTATTAAAAAAAACAAGCTACAATAGAAAAGCTCTAAACTAAGATATGTAGAATCAATTTTTCAGCTTCTACCGCAACTACAGAAATATGTGCCTTCACAATCCCTTCTCTCAAAACCATCATCATCACCCGTAACTTCATTAAATATGTCAAAAGATTGAGAATTTACTTCCATTTCCTCGTCATACAACTCTAATTCATGAAACCCTTTAGGTGGTGGTTTTATGACAACATACCAATTAGATGTTTCAGACTCTCTTAAGTAAAATACTTGTTTGGCTTGTGAAGCTAGAATGAAAGGATCGTTCAAGAACTGATTTTGAAATTGATGAAGATTAACTAGTGTGAAACCATCTTCGGCCTTAATACCACGATCAATATTAGCCCAGTCACATTTGAAAATAGGAATTTGCAAAAAACTATAGTCCAAAACAATAATCTCATGTAGGACACCATAATAAGCTTTCAACGGTTGCACATTATTGTTTGATTGTGAATTGTTTACATCATTTGCCTCAATCGAAACTCCTTTATTTTGTGTTGATCTTTGAACACCTTTGGTATGAAATCGAAGTCCATTAATAATGTATCCAGTATATGTCACAGTTCGTTTTATAGGTTCACATGGTAACCATTTTACTGTATCAGAAACTGGAATATTCATATTGATTTGCCACTGAACCTGAAAATAGATAGTATGATTATTTTTCCATTTGAACATAAACAATAGAAATCAAAAATCATATAAACATACTTTTTCTTTGAACCAGTCACAAAATTCATCAACATGCTTACTCCAAAGCAATGTTTCAGTTTCTTTACTACTTAAACAATTATCTATTTGCTTCAACTCATCAATATGCATTCTAGTACAAAAGAAGAGAACAAATTATGTCATATAGCGATTTGAATGTGGTTATAACCATATAATTTGTATTTAACTTAATTAATAGTATACTTACTTCTCATAATCATCAACTTCACTTGTATTGAAAAGAATATATCGATGCGCAGATTTCAACATTTCATTGGACAATGTTACACATGTTCCTTTACTGATTGGACGTCCAACATGAGGAGAATCACTTTGAAATCCTTCATTTCTACTATGTCGTATTCCTATTTTAGCGGCTTGTTCTATGTAATCACTGCAATATCTCAAACACTCCTCGGTGATATACATTTCTGCAATGCACCCTTCTGGTCGTGCTGGATTTTTCACATATCCTTTAAGTACTTTCATATATCTGTGAAAAGAAAATAATGATATAAAATATTAATATTGTATATCATATCTCTACATTTTAAGTTTATAATAAAGTAAAGCTTTAGAGTTAGAAAGTGATAGGACGACACCTTTCAAATGGATACATCCAGCGATAATGAACAGGCCCACATAGACGTAATTCTCGCACCAAATGTATGGTCAAATGCACCATAATATCAAAAAATAATAGAGGAAAATACCTTTCTAACTGGCACACTATTTCAATAATTTAATTTTCAAGATCTGCCGTTCTTTTTTGATCGATAACTCTATGACATATTTCATTAAAAAATAAACAGTACCGAAATATTGCAGTCCTTGGGCATTTTGTTAAGAGTCCTCGCAAAGCTACGGGTAATAGTTGTTGCATCAAAACATGACAATCATGAGACTTAAGATCTATTATTTTGTTGTCCTTTGAGAAACATCTTCGAATATTAGAGCTATACCCATCCGGTACCTTCAAATTTCTGAAACGATTAAAAAAAATTCTACTTCTCTTTTTGCTAAGTTGATTTTTGATGGTGGAAGGTATATTTTTCCATTCGTCTCTTATGGATATAACTCTGCTCTGATGCCCATCTATTGTAGATCTTTACGAGAATTAAGACCATCTTTGGACTTACCTTTTATATTCAAAATGGTGCCAATTATACTTTCACAAACATTTTTTTCCACATGCATTACATCCAAGTTGTGTCGTAATAGCAAATCCTAGAGATAAAAAAATGTTTTTAATATCAACCGCAAGATGGGATCAAGGAAGCAAAAATGCATAATATCTTAAAACACAACACAAGCAATAAAGAACACATAATTAAGTGCATAATAACAAACAATAAATAGTAAACAATTTGAAAAATAACAAATGTTATCAACCAAACAAGCATGTAAAAAAACGAATCTTTTTGTTCGAAGTAAGTGTCTAATAACCATATAAGTGTGAGCGAATGATATCATTTTTGAATACTATTACTTATAATAACTATTTTTTTTTAGAATTTCGAAGGAGTAAATGAATTTATTGATGAAGCAACAGAATTAAAAATAACTATTAAAAGTAGTGAAAAATGTTATAATAATTGGTTCCAGTAAGGAAGTTGGAAAAAGATTGATTTCTTCTTCCAAATTTTAATATTTGCATCGTTCGTCGGCTTGGATTGAGCTTTATTTTTTTTTGTTTCTGTTTCTCCTCCTTTTCTTCTCTTGCTTTTCATTCTTTCCCCAATCATTAACAATATTGCTTGTATCTTTCAACACTTCAATGCCACTCATGATTTTTTGTCTACCTCTTTGTTCGATATTACCGTCAAACCAACTTTTTTTATTTCGGTAAGTGTGATTAGGAGAAAGAAATCTTCTATGATGCATGTAAACACACTTGCAACTAAATGGTAACCAGTCCGATAAAGTATCAACACCACATATAGGACATGCTTTCTTTCCTTTTGTAGTACATCCAGCTAAATTTCCGTAAGCTAGAAAATCATTGACGGTCCACATTAACATAGCATTTAATTTAAACATGGATTTACTGAATGCATTATATGTCTCCAACCCATTTTCCCATAAATCTTTTAAATCATCTATGAGTGGTTCTTGGTATATGTCAATATCATTACCCGGTTGCCTCAGACCTGGAATCAATAAAGACAATACAAGATATTCTTTTTTCATGCATAACCATGGAGGTAGGTTATATATAGCAAGCATTACAGGCCAACAGCTATATGTAGAACTAAGATCAGAAAATGGATTAAATCCATCAGTTGCAAGTCCAAATCTTAAGTTTCTAGCATCTGAAGCAAAACGAGGCCATTTTCTATTAATCGTCTTCCAAGCTAATGAATCGACTGGATGTCTTATTTTTCCATCAGTACTTATATTAGTGTCATGCCACCTTAATTGTTCTGCTTTTTCTTGCGACTTTAACATTCTTTTGAGCCTCGGAGTAATCGGAAAATATCGAAGTACTTTTATAGGAGTTCGTTTCGAACTATCAGTCTGGTTATCTTTTTTCTTATAACGAGAAGCTTTACATTTTGGGCATGCATCTAAATCCACAAGTTCTTTTCTGAACAAACAACAGTCGTTCACACATGCATGAATTTTCTCATAATTCAAATTGAATGTCTTCAACAACTTTTTGGTTTCATAGTTGTTTCTTGGAAGGAGATTTCCTTCTGGTAGTATATAATCATTTATTGTTTTTAGTAGCTCATTAAAACTATTAGTTGACAATCCATTCATGGTTTTGATTTTATATAAAGCTAGTGTAGCTGAAAGCTTAGTTGACTTTGTACAACCTGGATATAAAGGTAGTTCTACATCGTTTGGCATATAATCCTGTCGTGTTCCATTTTCTTGGCTCAAAATATCATCATCAAGTGCATCTACGTACATCCTCCGTGTATCAGAAATTTCAATATTTTCGTGACTACTTTCAAAAGTAGATGATGATTCCCCATGCAAAACCAAAGTAGTGTACGTTGGATCCATGCCGTTACAAACTAAATGATCAAATACGTTCCAACCTGTTAAATGAACCCTAAGTTTCGACACTTTGTACATGGACAACTGATATAGCGAAAGAGTTGATCATCCATGGAGTCTCGGTTTTCATGATTGCTCTTTCGAAGTTGTTCATTGTATTTCATTGCATCGTTTACAAATTTCATCACTCCTTCCTGAAAATCCTTAGTAGCCCTAAATAAACATACAAAGGTATAAGTATAGTTTGTTTTTCATGTTAAAAAAAAATCTGACTAGTGCCTTGGTAGATGTCGCCAAGCTTTATCCATATACATAATGATGCTTTGTTATGCCCACTATTCATAATCAAGAGAAGTTATAGTAAGAATAATTGCAACCAGCAATTTCTAACATATCTAAGAAGACCTTTTCGTTTTCTATATATTTTTCAATAAAGATAATTTTTTTTAAACACTACACAATATAATGTATTGGAAATAGGTATAATAGAAACATCCTTTTCAGTAACATAATGGAAGGTGCTAATTCCTGTCGAGCTCCTTCCATGGCTGATGGGTGCAATATTTCAATAAATATGCTGATATTGATGCAGGAAGAAGATAACAGTAATTGTGTTGAACACTTGTAAAAATTAAGGAAGAAAGTTGGATGGTGTAATAGTGATTTGCAGATTGTTTGAGAGATTATAGGTTGTAAATTTATGAATTTGTATGGACAAAATTGTATTGTATATTGAGAATTTGAAGAATCATAAGGAACTTGCAAATTGTTTGCTGAAATTCAGTTGCAAATGCACTGACTCAAATATAAGCCTCTTAATCGTCAGACACAAGTACAACACCATCAGGTCAAAGAACATCTAAAACAGCCCACTAAATCAGTTGTATCGGTTTTAGGGTTGTTACACATAAACAAAAATTTTACAGTAATTATTCAAACATGGGTTTGTTCAGCTAGCGTAACTGAAATAGATTTCACAGTCAGTATAGGACAAATAAATTTCATTGTAAGTAAATGAGAACAAATCAATGACCCCAGAGTTCAACAGATGGGGATAACACAGATCTAACACGGATTTATTCTAAATATTGGATAATCTCCGGCTATAAGAATCAATAGATTACTTGTATAAAGGTGAAGCAGTGAAGTGCAAACCTAAACCATAATCTGAATAAGCGTACACAAAACTCTGGCCGACTTGAAATCCAGAACATAATCGTAGATGAGAAAAAGAAAAAAAAAAGAAAAAAAAGAAAATCGGATTGATATAGAAACAAAAACGCACCTTGAAATTGAGGTAGTGTTAATCCAGACAGGAGGAAAGCTGAAAATCAATCACAATCAGTTTAGGTTTTTCGTAAATAGATAGGGAAGCTTGGAGGAAAAGAAGATTGAAAATCAATCGCAATAATGTCAGATGCGATTTTATCTGAGGTCCTACTTTCAAGCAATAAATTAATTATTCCCAGAAATATGAATACAAGAAGCTTGAGGGATATAGTTTATTATCATAAACATGTAAGTTTGAGAATTTATTCAAATTTTTATTGAAAAGTTGGATTTTAGGTCCAAGAAACTTAAATTTCAAAATTGTAACTTTTGAGATGCTAGTTCATGCACTCACAAATCATAACTTTGTGTTTGACTTTTACTAGTGTGTAACTTATACGTTGTACATGATAATTTTATTAAAAATAACATTTATCATTTTAATGTTTAAAAGAGAACTTTATTATGTGATATATATTAAATTTTAATGAAATATGTAAACAATAAATTAAAATTGTTATCTTCATGTTTTCAATAATCAAAATAATTTTATTACTTTTGTTATTATAAATATACGTTGTATGTTGAAACTGAAGCATGTTAGTGATTTATTAGATGAATTAACGAATATTATTTAATGAAATTTGTTTAATTAAGTTAAATTTAAAATTATGAAATTAGTTTGAATATATGGACTTATAGTAGGAAGAATTGAGGAAAAAATTGTAAAAGATGTAATTTTAATGTTTAAAAGAGAAATTTATTATGTGATATATAGTAAATTTTAATGAAATATGTAAATAATAAATTAAAATTGTTATCTTCATGTTTTCGATAATCAAAATAATTTTATTACTTTTGTTATTATAAATATACGTTGTATGTTGAAACTGAAGCATGTTAGTGATTTATTGGATGAATTAACAAATATTATTTAATGAAATTTATTTAATTAAGATAAATTTAAAATTATGAAATAAGTTTGAATATATGGACTTATAGTAGGAAGAATTGAGAAAAAATTGTAAAAGATGTATAAATTTAGTATACAGTTTTTGATGCTATATAAAAAATTGTTTTATGATATAATGTATGATAAATTCTTTATTTAAATTAATTATAACTGATTACGATTTAACTTTGCTTTTATTGTTTGTATATATAATTTATGTTTTGTGTTTTGTATGTCTGTAGTGTTGAATGGAAAATTATCTTCTTTTCCTAATAAGATTATGTGTGTTTCTTAGTAAGAGTATGTGTATATGTAAGTGTGTGTGTAATATTTTTTTTTGAAAATTGGTACGCTTTATTAAAAACCAATCATATGCTTTGCTTATATGCCTCATCAAAACCTTGTAACTCCCCTACTGGGTACTTTACAAGGAAAAGAGTACACCATATAAGGTCCACATATTAACAGTACGTATCATACACAGATTATACAACAGATAATAGCAAACAAATCTCCAATAGCCGATGTAAATGCTCCAAATGATATATCCCGAAGCTGGTTCTTGTGCTTGAAACTGGATAAAATGATATTAGCCTCATCTTCTAAGCTTGATAAGATCGATGGTTGTAGATTCAATTTGAGCTTCAATGATCCCCAAATAAACTAGGAGTAATCGCATGTGAAGAAAAGATGATGGGTTGTTTCTTCTTATTGGTGAGACAATGAGCACAATGTATCTGATATAATGCCAAAACAATGCAATCTTGATTTAGTATTTAATCTGTCCACTACTGCTAAGTAAGCAACGAAAGCCATTCGTTTACTATTCTTGGAGTGCCAAATTACGTTGTAAATAGGCTTATGAAAACCCTTGTTCCTGATCTTATCCCACGCATTATGAAATGTAAAATTACAGCCGTCACACCATTCATATTTATCAGCATTTATTGCAGGGCAGACGGAAATGGTCTGAAATTCTGATGCAGCCTCTCTAGTAGCAGGATGAAGAGATGAATCGAATGCAGAGTTTCGAACTACCAAGCTGACTTTGTCATGAAGTTGTCGTATTGCCTGAAACCTGTGGAAGCCAAGGATGTCAACTAAACACTTGCAGTTGAGCCACGGGTCGAACCATCATGAGGTATGCCTGCCGTCCAAAATAATCTTATTAAGTAGCTCATTCGATGATGTAATGTCTAAGTAACGTTTTCCATGTCGATGAAGCGTTGTTGTAACAACCCGGAAATTCTGTGCCAATTTAAAAATTTTATTTTGGCAATTTCGATGAATTTTGAATATTTAAAATGATTTATTTAAATAATATCGAAGAAAAATTTATTTTGAATAGAATTCGAACGTATATATTTATTTGAATCATCGTTAGAATATTAATATTTATTTTTAATTATAAAAGGAATTGAAAATGGCGCGGTAGTTCGATAATTCGATTTCAAAGTTCAAATGAATGTACAGGATTCAAAATAAACTGGATTTTAGCGAAACCAAAAATATTAGAATATAATTGAGAATATCTTTCCAACGAATCCGAGAAATCAAAATTTCATAGTGGGAATCAAAAGATATGCCCAGTTGAAAATTCTGAATAGTCGCTATGGAATTCTGGCCCTTAAAAATGGAAATTTTGCAAACGACCTCAGAATTCGATGAAACAAATCGAACGATTTGTTTATATGCACACATTTGACTGATATTGATTGGGACGATAAATTTTACACATTGCCCAACTGCACAAATAAAATCTGTGTTTAATTGTTTGAAACCCCACACGGGTATTGGGATGATATATAACTTACACTAATCCCAATAATTAGATGTATGTCAATCGATTGATTGACAAGCCGTTATAAGCGTTGAATATTTATATTTGATGCTTATGCGTTGTAGAACGCACTTTGGATGATGGTTGATTGTTTATCGTCATTGTTGTATATATGAATTGGATGAAATCCATATAACTGAAATTATATGGTAATTGACTGTGTCTGATTCCAGTTCAAAATTATCAAATAATTTAAAATAATATTCAGTGAAAATTGAAATGTGAAGCTGTGTTAAGTAGTTAAACACCATTTCAATGCGAACGGGAATTTTTTCAATTTTATAATGAATATCGAAAAGTGTGGTATCTTCCCTTGGGCAGTTTGGCAGAGATGAAGATATCACTCATAGCCATAAGCAAATCAGATTTAAGCTCATCCCAATGCAATTTGTAAAATTTAGAGTTCATGCCATCTGGCCCTGGACTCGAGTCGTCGTGAATGGAGAACACAACATTTTGTACTTCTAGCATAGAAATATCCCGTAGTAAAAAGTCCTGACCATCTGAATTAATAGTATAATCAGGCTGAAACTCTTGAAAGTCCATATGCAGATCACCATTAAACAATGAATTATAATAGTTAATTTCTTCTTGTTCAATATCTGAATCTTTATGCAGCTGCTGACCATCCGCTGTGATGAAGGCCCGATTGTTGTTGCTGAAACGTCGAAAGGGCATCTTGGAGTGAAAGAACTTTGAATTGGTATCTCCTTGTTGCACCCATGCTACTTTTGGTCTCTGTCTTAATGCCCAAAAATTCTGATTTTGCTTCATTTGTAGTTGATATTTCGCACATAACATGTCATCATATAATTGTAAGTCAGTTAGGTCATTATCGATAGCCTGATCGAGAGCTCTGAAAACATCCTCCAACTGTGCTGTGTGATTTTCATGCTTATGTCAAAATCTGTTCCATCTCTTCAACTCATTTTTGCAAGCAGTCAATTTGCTTAAAAAAAATTAACTGGGGAAACCCCACAGGTAGATACAGATAAACTGGTGGATATACACTGAGCATAACCCTCACACAAATGCCAGACTGCATTTATAGTGGGTCATCCACTAATATATAGTGGGTCGTCCACCGCATACGACATTTATAGTTGGTCATCTAAAACAGGTTGATTGACCTTGCCCTGGCACGGTGTTTAGAGTTTGGCAAAAATCCAGGTACACGGCTTCATATCCAGAAAAAGAGGTGACCATCCTGTGGTGATCAACTAAAATGGAGTGATCACTCCATGCTGATCAAGTTTATTAGGGCCTGGATTTCATATCCGAGGGTATATGATGTGATTGTGCAATTTTTCCTAACCCACCTAAGATGTTCAGGCATTTTTGAGTGATCACACTTGATCCAAGATTTTGCCATGGATGATGTGATCATGCGATTTTTCCTAATCCACTCGTGGTTATCGAGCATTTTTCAGTGATCATACCTGATCCAAGATTTTGCCATGGTTGATGTGATCATGCGAATTTTCCTAATCCACCCGAGGTTATCTGGCATTTTTGAGCGATGACACATGATCCAAGATTTTTCCATGGTTGATAAGAACATGCGTTTTTTGCCTGATCCACTTAGTATGATCAATCATATTGGACTGATCCGAGTTGATGTGAGACATTACCCAATACGAAATATGATTTCGTACCCAATGTCTTGAATGATTTTGCCGACCCAGAAATCGACTGTATTTCCCAAACCTATTTTGAACACTACGCAACTTGGATCAAATCATTGCGCACTTGTATAAGATTGAACTCGAGCTGTGAACGTTCAATAATTGTGAATTCGACGTGTGACTGCCTCGTAAATAAGGCGCGTCAATAATAATATTTTAATATTTCCCATCTTAGGATATTTAATTATCTGTCACATTTCTATATGAGATCTCAATGCTATCTTTTTTAATAGTTCTAATACATTTGGTGTCACACTATTTTGATATCAAAGTGAAATAACGTGCATAATGGCTCTCTATCTTACGAGCGATACGACACGCGCTTCGCGCGTGAATTGTTTTTCTATAAATTATATATGATTAACAAATTAAAAATAAATTACTTTTAACAAATATATTTAACCATGCTTTTACATTGGAATCATGTGTGTTTAATAAACTTCTTTATTTATATGTCGAAATATTCTATCTTTCGTTAGCTTATATTTTACCAATTAATAAACAATGAATTTGTAAACGATATTTATTTGTTTAAATGACATTTATTTGCTAAATATTAAAGATTTGAATTTATAAAAAAGTTAAATCGTTATATCCTATTTTTAAGCATGAATGAATATTTTAAAATAATATACAATAAAATTACTAAAGGTGTATATTGGGATGTTCGCGGTGCGATAGAACAAAAACTTTATGATTCTAAGCCAACACCAATTATCAATAAAAATAGAGATAAAAAATGATTTTGTAAATGATGTTTATTTGTTTAAATAGTATTTATCTGGTAGATCTTAATTCCAAGCGTAGAGAGATGTTTTGAATTTGTAAACTATTAGATCATATTTTAAGCATAGAGATATTTTGAAATTTTAAAGTAGTTAAACTATTAAATCCTATTTTTAAGAGATACTGATATTTGTTAATATCTATATAAGCGCATTTTTGGCACTTCATGTTTTTTACACCAAAAAATGTTATACCAAAGGTATTAGACCTAGTATTAAAGATTATTAATGATATATGATTAACATATTAAAAAGAAGTTACTTTTCACAAATACTTTTAATCATGCTTTTACATTGAAATCATGTGTATTTAATTAAATTCTTCATTTCTATGTTGAAACATTTTATCTTTCGTTGGTTTATATTTTACCAATTAATAAACAATGAATTTGTAAATGATATTTATTTGTTTAAATGTGTTTATTTGTTAAATACTAATTTTACACATGAATGGATATTTTGAATTTATAAATAAGTTAAATTGTTGTATCCTATTTTTAAGCATGAATGAATATTTTAAAATAATATACCATAAAATCAATAAAGGGGTATATTGGGGAGTTCGCAGTGCGATCGAACAAAGAATAACGATTCTAAGCCAACACCAATTATCAATAAAAATAATTACAATTATCAATAAAGATAGAGATAAAAATGATTTTGTAAATGATGTTTATTTGTTTAAATAGTGTTTATCTTGTAGATCCTAATTTCAAGCATAAAAAGATATTTTGAATTTTTAAACTACTAGATCCTATTTTTATGCATAGAAATATTTTTAAATTTTAAAGTAGTTAAGCTATTAAATCCTATTTTTAAGAGATATTGATATTCGTTAATATCTATATAACCGCATTTTTGGCACTTCACGTTTACAAAAAAAAAAGTTATACCAAAGGTATTACAACCATTATTAAAGATTATTAATGATATATACACACACACACACACACACACACACACACATATATATATATATATATATATATATATATATATGATAACATGTCAAGTACAATTATCCATAAAGATAGAGATAAAAAATGATTTTGTAAATGATGTTTTGTTTGTTTAAATAGTATTTATCTGGTAGATCCTAATTTCAAGCATAGAGAGATATTTTGAATTTATAAACTATTAGATCCGATTTTTAAGTATAGAGATATTTGAAATTTTAAAGTAGTTAAACTATTAAATCTTATTTTTAAGAGATACTGATAGTTGTTAATATCTATACAGGTTATTTTTAGCAATTCACGTTTACACCAAAAAAGTGTTAAACCAAAGGTATTACGATTACAGGAAAATAATCACAAGGACAAGATTAAGGGGTTTTTTATCAATAAGGACAGCCCATTAAAAATTTAATCAAAAGGACATTACACTGAGACATTACACTAATTAAATTTTTATATCCTTAAATCACGCGCGCTATTTCCTTCTTCATCGTCTTTCATCTCGCGGCCACGAAATCTGTATCTCACAGAACTCCGATGGGCGATTCTTGTTCTAGCATATTTCGGAATCAAATTTCTCCTTGATCGTATAAATCCATCAGCAAAAAAAGCACGATTGGTAAGGACGATCTCGCAATACATATTGGAAAGTGCGATTCATTTTCTATCAGTACCCGTTGATCGAAATTTGAAAAGGCAGAGGAACAACTGATTTTGATCTCACAAGACATATTGGTAAGGATGATCTCGCACGATCTCTGATTTCATCGATTCAATTTTTAATTTCTTCTTATAAATCCTTTAATTTAACATTCATTTTTTTTGGTAGGTTTTGGTTGTTTCTATTGTTAATTAATGGAATCTACTGGTAATACAAGCAGGTATCAGTTTATTTGAATTGTTTCTATTGTTGTTTCTACTGTTGATCGAAAGTGTACATGTTATTTTCAATAGTTTTGTGCATTAGTTTTTTGTTCTGGGAAAAAAATATACAGTAGGTTTTAGGTATCCTAATCGTATTTTTTAAGGTATCAGTTTTATTGTAATATGACTAGATCAGGTTTTAGGTACCAGAAACGTATTTTTTAAGGTATCATTTTTATTGTAACATGACTAAATCAGATTTTAGGTATCATAATCATATTTTTTAAGGTATCAGTTTTATTGTGCTGATGACTAAATTACGTTTTATGTATCAGTATATTATTTTATAGGTATCAGTTTTGGTGTAATGTTTGTGTTTTGTTTCTGTTTTTATTCTTTTGAACAAATATTGAATTAATCATTTTAGTATTTTTTTAACACATGTATGAAATTTTAGTTAACTTTAACCATTTGTTGCATCTTTTACCTTGTCTAATTTGTTTGTTCATATTATTTCATTCTTCCAGTGCTGAAGCAACTCTTCTTGTTGTAGTTGTCTTCAACGAATCCTCTTTCAGCACTCGGTTGTCGATTGAATGTTCATTGTATGATTTTCGAAACCAAATATGTCGGTATTGGTCTCAACTTACCCCTGAATCATTTGAAATTAGCTATCTGCTGGAGGATAGAACTAAAATTGTTGAGAGTGACTCTGATCTTCAAAGTATTGTTTTGTTTCAGTTACATAAGAAGACAATTTTTTTTGTTTCTATGTTCAGTTGAAGGATTTTCTGTTGGAAAATGTGATTAATTGTTCGTCTGTCCTTTCTACTACTGTTTCATCTCCTAAGTCTACCAATCAATGTTTGGGTGCGAACATTGTCGTTCATAGGAAAAGTTACCTAAAAGATTTGATGAAAAGAGGCTCTGTATTACAATTTTCTGATTTTATTGGTTTTTGCTTTGGAGGAGCAGCTGACTTTAGAGATTTCCTGCTGGCCTATCAAATTAAATCAGGTCATGAATTAGATTTTCTTAAGAACAACGCTAGTAGAATCACGGCTGTTTGCTCATCGTCTTCCACTGGATGTTTGTTTAAAGTGCATGCCTCCTGTGATCTTGGCCAACTCAATAGGTTTTTCATTAGAAATTTGATTGTTGAACATACTTGCGGTGGTGGTCTAACAAATTTGAATAGCCCTAAACTCTCTAGCTTATTTGTTAAATCATTGATAATTGATGAAATTAGAGATCGTCCAAGTAAGAAACCGAAAGAAATCATGACTGATTTTCGAAGAGAGTTTAATCTAGAATTGTCTTACTCGTTTGCTTACCACGGAAGGCGACTGGCTTTAATGGAATTGTATGGTAATGATGTAATGTCGTATAATGATTTGCCTTGGTATTTAGATGCATTAAAGGCTCACAATCCGGGTTCTTATGTCACTATGGATGTTAATTCTGATACAAATCAGTTTGAGCGAGTGTTTGTTGGTTTAGGTGCTTGTATTCTTGGCTTCAAACATTGTCGGCCTATGATATTTTTAGACGGTACTCATTTGAAGGGGAGGCCAGGAGTTTTGATGGGTGCAACAGCGAAGAATGGCAACCAAGGTATGATCTAGTGTTAAATTGATTTCATGCAGACATACATATGGTATAACTTTAATTCTGTGGTATCAGTTTTCTCTAATATATTTTGTACTGTATCAGTTTAGTATTTTTTTCAGTATCAGTTTTCTAGTTGTACAGATAATTGGTAGCATTGTTTCTTGCATGAAGGTATCATTTTATTATCTGTTGTTAGTGGGGTAGCATTTTTGTATGACTGTAAACATAATTTTTAATACACAGTTTGTAGATAGCTTTTTAATATGTATCTAGGTATCAGTTTATGTTACACAGTTTTTAAGTATCAGTTTTGAGTTTCTGCAGGTATCAATTTTTGTTAACCATTATTAAATTAGCTTCTTTTGTATGCCTGCAAGGAATCAATTTTATTTGCAATTACAAATTATTTTCGAGTTTTTATTCCGTAATTTGTTTTGCAGGTTTCTTCCCTCTCGCTATGGCCGTAGTTTCAATTGAGAATTTGGACAATTGGACTTGGTTTTTAACTCATATGAAGGAAATGTTGAAAGAAGATCGTGATTTGGTTTTTATGTCGGATCGACATCTGGGTTTGATTTCTGGTGTTCAAGATGTTTTTCCTACAGCATACCATAGCTATTGCTACCTTCACATGGAACAAAATTTACTTTCTGCGGTTAAGTCAAAAAATGCACACATTTCTATTGTGGAATTGTTTAGGACATGTTCTCGAGCATCTACTATAAATGAGTTTAATATAGCTCATTCTAAGTTTTTGGAAATTGGTGGTCCTGCAGCAGTTAATTTTTTGAGAGACAAACCATTAGATAAATGGGCTGACTTGTTCTTTCGAGGCAAAAGGTATGGTGAGTATAGCTCTAATGTGGCTGAAAGTTTCAACAGTTGGATTTTAGACGAGCGGGCATTACCTATTACATCTTGTTTAGATGGAATACGAATAAAAATCATGGAGCAAATGGCTAAACGTAGAGAGGAATCTCGTTTATGGACTACGCTCTTATGTCCAACTATGGAAAACCGTTTAAAAGAATTGGTTGAAGAAGGATTTGGTCGGGATATATTCAAGTCTTCTAAATACCTTTTTGAAGTGAAATCTCCAATATCCCATCGAGTCGATCTTAAAGACTGGACATGCAGCTGCAATCAATGGAAAGTTACGGGTTTTCCATGTGCTCATGCAATTAAATGCATTACTAAAATGAAATTAAATGTATATGATTTCATTGAGGATTATTTAACCGTGGTAGCTTATCGATCATCCTACAATAATACAATTAATCCTATACCAACATGTGACAAACCTGATGTTGATTCGAGTGGTGGTGTAGTAATTAAACCACCCAAGGATAAACGTGGCGCTGGGAGACCTTCATCAAAAAGGAAAGGAGGATTTGCATATTTCAAAAACAAGCGAAACAAATGTGGAGTGTGCAATGAATATGGGCATAACAAGCGCAACTGTCAAGCTTCTAAGAAAATAAATTGATTTTAATTTCAATTGTTTCATGACAACATGTACTTGTATATAACCTTTTCAAAATAAAGACTTATACACATTTGCATATTAATGTTTGATGCATTGAAATTGTGCAAAATATTCTATACTTTTAATACGAATTATTCCAAGCTTATTCACTTCCTGTTTTATTTTTTAGATTGTTCTTTTGCTGATTTGATGCGACATAATGCTCTTGTGATAAATTAAATTACAATCATAAACTGAATATTAGTTTTACTATCTTGCATGTATCGATTTAATGTGTCATTCTTTCTGTTTCAACCATTGGTTATCAGTTTAATGTCTATGTATGTATCTCTTTTGTTTTACTTGCATGTTTATAATTTTTAGGTTTCAGTTTTGTAAGCTTGTAGGTGTCAGCTTGAAGTTTTTTTCCTATTACTAGTTCAAGGGTATCATTTTTTGATTTTTGTAGGTAGCAGATTTTTTTACAGATTTAATTTTATATTCTGAATATCAGTTTTTACTCATTATAGGTATCAGTTTTTTATACACATATAACTTCATATTCTGGGTATCAGATTTTAGACATTGTAGATATCAGTTTTTTTCCCCCCAGATTTTAGATATCATTTTTATATTGCTGTAGATATCAGTTTTTAATATTCCTTTATCTTAAATCAGTGATGCATCAAACCTAATCACAACATCATGCATGATTGGCAATGAATTCACAGACAATTAGTGCTCGTGTTTTATCCATGTTCTCCTTTTCAAAACAAGCAGCAAAGTTGTAGAACGTGGAACCAATATGGACATAACAAATGCAACTGTCAAGCTTCCAATAAAACTTATACTTGTTGAATACTGTTTTTTTAGTGTTTTTTCCTTTCTAATAATAAAGTTGTACAATTTACTTCGATTGTGATTGAAGCATTTGTATGTGCTAGATACTCCCAAATTTTTAATAAAAATTCTTTATTCTGTGTTGTTTTATAATTAAAATTATTACATTTAAATGTTTATATGGTGTTACTTGTTGTTATTATTATTGATACGCTATTTGAATATTGCGTATTATTTTAAAACTCAAATTATTGTTGTTATTATTATTGATATGGTTATCAGCAATACAAGTGGCGCTTTGGCTCAAATTTTAGCTTTTTCTATATTTTTGTGATTCACCTGCCTTGCATGGTGATCTCAATCTTGTGGCGCTTGTGTGTATGGTAGTTATCACTTGATCTTGATCTCGATCTTTTGAATGGGATATAGTGGAAATGGTGAAGCTTACGAGCTCTCGAATTGCTATTTCATCCTGGTTATCCTCCATCAGACTTTGGCTTTCTCCTGTTTCTTGGCCACAATTGTTGTTAATACTCATGGTTGTGTGTCGTTATACTGATTTATATTTTTGTAGTCTTGGCAAATGGGTATAAATTATTTTACTTCTGGCTATCAGTCATGCGTTATTTTTCATGTTCACAGTTTTTAGGCATCAATTTACCTTTGTTTTAGGCATCAGTTTTTTTCCTGCATAATGTAACAGTTTTTAGGTATCATTTTACCTTTGTTTTCGGTATCAGTTTTTTCCCTGCATAATGTAACATTTTTTAGGTATCAATTTACCTTTGTTTTAGGTATCAGTTTTTTTCCTACATAATGTAACAGTTTTTAGGTATCATTTTACCTTTGTTTTCAGTATCAGTTTTTTCCCTGCATAATGTACCGGTTTTTAGGTATCAATTTACCTTTGTTTTAGGTATCAATTTTTTTCCTGCATAATGTAACAGTTTTTAGGTATCATTTTACCTTCGTTTTCGGTATCAGTTTTTTTCCTGCATAATGTAACTGTTTTTAAGTATCAGTATAGGTGTGTTTTAAATATCATTTTCCTTCTGCAAGTTATTACCAGTATTTAAGTATGAATGTACCAAGCATATAGGTATCAATTTTTTTTACTGAAGTAACTAACATTATTTAAGTATCAATGTACCATGCAATTACGTATCAGTCATTTTCACGCATTCCATAAGTTTCATTTGTACTACATCTTCTGTAATCGATTTATTTCTGCGGTATATAACTATCAATTCTATACCATTACATATAATTACAGACATACATATATTCCATTTTTCATTAAGAAAAACATTCAATATCGAAACGCAGAATGTGTAAAAATATTTACAAAAAAAAAACTGAAATACAAACATTGTTTCCAAACATTCATATAACCAACATTTCATTGCGCAATTCAGTCAATATTCAAATGCAGAACGTGTAAAATTGTTTACAGATAAAACTGAAATACAAAGCATGGTTTCAAAACATGATTTAATTACATTTCAGAACTGTTATTCATTTAGGAATCATTTCAGTCACTTGCTTGAACTTTTGCTTAATCCTGTGATGAATTGAACTAAATTCCAGCAACTTGTATGATTTGCGATTATTTCATACACAATTTTTGCTCTGATACTATCAACATCATTTTGTTCCACTTTCAAAGGTACTTCATCTCTGTTGTGTGAAGCCATAAAGATCATGACGAATATACCGCAGTCAATTCTGCATTAATAAAATATATACACAGTTAGCAAACTACGTTAATACTCAATTCTTTGTCATACAAATGAAACATATTTGTATTTACGATTTTTGTTGTGCACAGGCAAGTTGACGAATTTCTGTCGTTTGAACCTTCATATCTTGAATACTGTTTTCTATCCATACTTGTTCCAGAATCGCTTCAACTTTGTTTTTCTGCAATTATTCATCAATTAGTAACACTGTATAAAATAGTAAGCCTTGATAATATATTGCTTTACCAGTTTATAGCAATTTTTCAAGTGTAGATTATTTCTTTCAGTTGAATTTCTTGGCCTCATAGAATCAAAATGCAACCATTGCATGTTTGGATATAGCAATATTAGTAGTGTCCAATGGCATTCACCATGAATAGGGAAGTATATGGCTTCTGTATATTTGTTTAGAGCGCACTCTTTCAAGAACGGTATAACCAAATGTGTTATAATTCCATTTCTTTCTTCAATAATTCCTTTCTGTGCAAATTATACTTATGTAAGTATTAAATATGTAAATTGCTCATGACAACATATAATATTTGTTTATTGAATTTGTACTTACAGTCATTATCGTCGACATTGCATAGTTATATGGAACTAAGGCACATTTGATGCTAAACCAGTCGATAACCTGATTTATGCATGAAAACAAGAAATTACACAGATTATTAAGATATGTTAAGCTTTTGCTATATACCATTTTCATGTCATACTGTAATGTAAGGTATCATTTTCACATAACATATGGTATCATCTTTAATTACAGCCAGTGTTAAGTAGTAGATTTGCTTCGCAATATCCGCTTCTCGGCTTTGCATATATCTATGTGTCAATTCTTTAAAAACTATACTTACCCAATTACTATTGCATTTTTTGAAAATCAGTTTATTATGAACAATGATATCATATTTACAATAGATTTTAAATGTGTTTACCTGCCCATCTGTAATCATTCCTCTCAACAAATCCACCATCATATCCTTTGTGATAATACATCCTCCTCTAGACACATCGTTATCTTGCCAGGCAATGGAACTGTTTATTTAAAAAATAATGAGATTAAATATTAAATTTATTTTAATAGTATACACTGCAAAAAAAAAAAAAATCTTACTTTTGTTCAGCTATTGCCATCAAAAAAAATTTCCTCACTGCTATTGCTTCTCTTTCATTAAGATGACTAGTCACACTTTTGCAATTTGCAAAATGTAGGTCTTTCCAAGTAGGTTCTTCAACGTGAATTGGATATAATCATCTATAATATCATCTAGTTTCTCTTCGTCTTTTTTTTTTCTTCTTTTTTTCCTCCTTTTTTGCTTCATCTTTTGGATCCAATGATACACGTTTTTCTTCATCTTTTCCTGCATCAGATTTTTCCTTCGTCTCCATTTTTGATTTCTTTGATTTTTTTTTTCGCTAGATTAGAATACTCAAAATCAACATGCCTTTTCTGATTTCTTCTCTTTTCTTTTAGTCTTTTAACTAACGATGATTTTTTGGGAGTTGATAGTTTCTTCCCTAACTTTTTAATCCTTCTTTGAGATGCTTTCTTTTTTGTGCCGTGATCGGTTACTACTTCCGAAAATGCTTGCGTAAGACCCAATTTAAAGTTAGGAGGAACAATGTTTTCTAAAGTTTTTTCTCCATCCTTTCTTTATTGCTGTCTACGGCAACTTCAGTATCAGTTGATTTCATTTCATTTTCTTTTATATCGCGCTTGCCTTTCTTCATAGATGACATTTTTTCTTCAACTGCATTTTCAGTTTGTTTTTCGCCCTCTTCAAATTCAACATTCATATCGTTATTCTCATTCAAGATTTTATTTTCTTTTCCAGATTCAAGTATGACTGGTGAATTATGTAAAGTTCGTTCTACATCTGCTCTACCAATTGTTTTATCATTTCGAGATTCCTTTTGTTTTTCTTCTAGCTACTGCTTTAATTTTAGAACCTGATCTTCGGCTTCTCTTCTCAACTTTCTTTCTTTCTTTAAATCTTTAACAGTGTCTTCAAGCTCTTTAATATAGCAGTTATAAATTTTGGTAGCCACGTCCCTTTCAAATTTTCCTTCTTGCTCTTCCATCCCACTACGTTTTCTTTTTTTAATAGCTGTTGCTTTTCCTTTACTTGATATTTTTGATAATTCTTGAAATGTCTCTAGTAGCTTAGCTTCATGCGGCTCAATTTTTGTAATCTCCTTCATCTGGATATTTTTGAACATAGACCATTTCATCATCATAAAATAAATTTCCACATATTCAAGTGCTATAAATAATGCGTACATTTTTAAGTATAATTTTCAGTACTAAATAGGTATCAGAGATTTGTAGTCAGTTTCTAGGTATCAATTTTAATTTTTTAAGATAGCAGTTTTTTATAATATTTACAGAAGTATCATTTTCCTCATTTTTACAGTATCTGTTTTCAATATTTCATCTTCTAATTTTAAGGAAGTAATTGCCGAATATCAGTTTAAATATTTTCTGCATATCACTTTCAATATGATCATTACTTCATTGTGCTTACATAAATTTTTTGACTTCTACAAGGTATCAAATTTTAATTACATTGATTCACAATGCAATGAATCAGACAATCATGTTATAAAAATATACCTCCCCTTTTTTTAGTTCACGCAAGAAATTATCTTTCACAATGTTCTTCAGGTCCTTCAAATTCCATCTTGCAAATCTTGGTAGTTTATTGCTGAAGTTTCTCCTTTGCTTTACTACACCGATCTTCTCGCAAAAGACATACTGCATATAGCGAGGTTAAAAAAATTTAAACACATTACAACACAATATAATGTTACGCTTAAAAATAAGTTTACTTTGGAAAAAAAAATCTTACCAATGGAAGCATTGAGCATCCGGACATGTTTGTTAGGTTGTGCATGAATTTTTTAGCATTTTTCGAAAAATTAGACTGAATTGTTTTTGGCCACGACACAGAATTCATCTTATCAATATCCAATATAAATGGAATAAATCCCCATCTGAGCTTCTGTTGGTTGTTCGGAAAAAAGAATGTGACCAGAATATCCATGATTAATAGCAACGGTAAATCTTCTTCAAAATCCTTCTTTTTCTTCACAGTTTCTTCTTTTATTCTTGCTTCGATTAAATTTCTGTTTATAATTGGTTCTGACTTAAAGTTCCTTAAAATAAAATCTTTGCACTCCGATGGGATTGTTCTATTTGTCATCTTCATAGTTTTTACTATATTGCTTCCATCCACTGGCATGTAAAATAGTAAGCTGACATCTTTTTCCGTTATTTTCATTTGTTCTTCACCAAATACAAACATATCTTCCTGTGGTGAGTAACACGAATAAATTTCGTCCAAATTTTCCTGATGTTTCTTTCTCTCTTTCAACAGAATTTTATCCTCGTAAAAAACATTAAAAAACTCGTAGAAAGGAGTGTGTTTCAACAAATCAAGTTGCCTTTTGTTCAAAGCTTTCTTCTCTTTTACCAACTTTATGATTTTGAATGTAGCTTGCAGATTGCATCGATACGCTGTTCCTTTTTTTGTTTTCTCATCTCCAATAATTTTTTTCATTTTCTCTTCAGTTGCAGCTAGCGCACCTTGTTTCGGCATCGGATTGACAAAATCATCATCCTGTTTATTGTTGGAAAAAAAATTTTGATACTTAAGTGCACACATATACAACCATCACATTAGCTTACACTGATTATCACACTTGAACTATTTTTTCCAACTACTAAATGTATCTGAATTGAAAACATTCATTGAATAGATATCAGTTTTTAATAAACTTCAGTATCAATTTCTAGTTTTTTATACCTTTATACGGTTTCCCGGTATGAAATTTTTATTTTACATAGTTATCAATATTCAACTTTAATACTGTATTACTGAAATTATATCAGTTTTCTAGCATATATTAGATCATATAATTTTCCTACATTACAATACACATTACGCAACATATACAATCACCATATCAGTTTTTTAATAATTGCAGTATCAGTTTTTTAACAACTGCAGTATCAGTTTCTATTTTTTAAATTTATTTACAGTTTGTAGGTATCAATTATTAATTTGTCTAGGTATCACTAATTGTTTTTTAATATCATTTTGCTGAACAGATATCAGTTTTCTTTATAAAAAGATATCAGTTCTAACTTTTTGCTAAACAAATATACAAGTATTTTTTCTTTCAGAAATACAACAATCTACACTATCACTTAAATAAAACAACTTCCATACTACAATTGTACCACTAGTATTCAGCTATTTCATACACTCAGAAAATATATTTGCATACTTTAGATGTTTCGTACATTGAAATTTACTTAACTTTACTTCATTTTTTGTGAAACACTGTTATAGTCATATTGCAACACAGTATGGTTAAAGTTATCTCACCGAATTCTCTTCCACAGCTTCAACTACTTGAGCTTCATTTGCTTTACTTTTTTTTCTCACTATTCCCTATCAAATCAGAACATAATTTGTTAAAAAATTGAATAAAACAGTATCAGTTTTCAATATTTACAGTATTATTTACCTTTTTCTGGTCTTTATTCATCTTCATGTTTTTTACTCCCGCAATTCTTCTTGGATCATTTAACTTCTTCGACCTGGTTTCTCTACCTACAACTGTAGGAACTATAACCACTGGGATTTCTTTAGCTTTTTTATCACCGATATTTTCAGATTGCTTCTCAGTCGCTTTAATTTCCCCGTTTTTTCCAAACACAGTATCAGTTTCTTTTTCAGGATCATTTACTTCTTCTTTTTCAGCAGACTTTGATTGAGCTTCTCTAGTAGCCCCTGTTTCTTCTTTGTTTTTGCTACCAGAAGTATCATTTCTAGTTGTTTCTTCCCTATTTTCCTCATTACTAACACTAGTAGTATCATTTCTTCCTTTCGCTTGTCTTTCTTCAATTCCTGGAAGATCATTTAGGGTTTCTACAGTGCGCTGTTAATTTGATGCGCAATCAAGTAGGTTTTCGCTTGAATGGGGTGATTGTTGCTGATTTAGATCAATAGCGGGTTGGTTTGTACGATTTTCAGCTGAAATTTCATTATCGACATTGCAAATTGAGGGCGACGATGGATCAGGCGCCATTATTTTAGGGTTCGGCCAATCTCTACTGAATTGAGGAATGGGTTTTTTGCGTGAATGGAAAACAAGCAAAACAAAATGAAAACGAACGGAGAGAAGTTTATTATTGGGCTGGGCTCTTATTTGTCCTTTTCAATAAAATATGATTGTGTTATCCTTTTGAATAAAAATTTAACTTTGTTTGTCCTTGTAAATTTTTTTCCCTTACGATTATTATTAAAGAAAGATTACCGCAAAAATGAAATCAATTTTCTTTTACATATTCAAAATTCTCCTTGTAAAATATGACCAGACTTTAAATTCCTTTTAACATAAAATCTAACAAATAAATCTTTATAAATATCACTAAATTTTTGTGTTGTTTAGATATAAGATCTAGAAAATTTTGTTTTTCAACTTTCAGAACTTTCTGCTAAAATTATTTACAAATGTAAGTTCATTTAAAAATAAAATCTAACAAATAAATGATTTATAAAAGGACAACCAATGCTTAAAATTTTTATTTATAAATTCAAAGTATCCGTTAACACATACTTCCAAATCTTAATTCCAGTTGAAAATAGGATTTGACATACAAAGTTTTTTCAAAGAATAAAAACAATCATTTTGAAATACCATCAAACTATTAAATCTCATAATTACTTAAAAAGAAGATATAAGAAATAAATTATTAATCAACAATATATACTACGTAGAAAATCATTCTTACGCAAAGCGCGCAATCATCACGCGCAGATTGTAGCAATTTCCCTCTATTTATAAATATGAATCGTATACTATAGAAGGATCATCAATTTGTACTACAATTTAAGTTTACATTTTATAAAATTTGTTTCAAAAAAGGTGTCTAGTCTGTAGATAAAACAATTGTAATATAGAATATATTTAAAAACTACCTCTAATTTTAAAAAGGTTTAAATCTGTTAGGTGATATGTTTTTTCAAACATACAAAGATTTAAAAAATTAAACAAAACATATCATGGTATAATAGTTTAAAGAAGTTTCAATAAGCTATCAATATTTTAGCAACTTGAAAAAATATCGTTGGTACTTGTAACGAACAAAACAAAAATTCGTAAATGATGAACTTTCTTAATTATGCTAATACTTGTAAAATAATATAAGTTTTCATTAAATATCAAATTTTATAGCTATCATTGAACATATTTTTCGTTATTGTTTTTTTTTCCTTGTTGGGTGGACTGTAATGAATGTTAAAAAAAGTTTTGTACCAAATATTGTACTTATTAACGTATACGTATGAGTACAAAACTCAGCTACATTACTTATTCTTCCATCTCCGGATCATCTCAAATCAAAAAATTCGATCTCATTTCATTTATTTCTCGTCTTATGCGGTGATAATGGAAAAACCCTTCCCCCTTACCTTTCTCCACCACGTCTCCGTCAATTACACCCCGCACGGTGCTAAAATCTCCCTCTCAACAAAAATACCGACCACGTTTCTCCCTCCTTTTTTCAGTATTGGCGCCAATACGTTCTATAAGAGCATACCACAATCTCCACATTTGGTTCACCAGTTCTGGTTTTTGTCTTTGATTAACAGATCGAGGTAAATCTTCGATTATACTTTTAGTTTCAGCGTATTATTGTAATTTAGGGTTTCAATTTTTGTTGTACCCATAGGAAATTGTTCGTAAAATCAGTACTTGTAAATTCAATGGCTGTTGATTTTCTATGCAGACTTCAATCTTTATCTCGGTTATTTGCTTCTAGTAGTTTGATATATTGTATAATTTTTGTGATGCAGATGTATGTCTTGCATATGCTTATTTAGTTTACTGAAACACACATTTTATTATGTATTTCAGAAGAAAAAAAATGGCTGGAAACAAGTACTGAAAAAATTGCAGTCTTCCTCTACTACTAATTCTGGGCCTAAAAAGGATGATACCCACAAGTCTGCCTCGGTTTCCTCTCTTTTATCGCCTACGGTCTGTTTTTTATATAAGTCGAATAATTATTAGTCTGCACACTATTTTATAATTTGTTAAATTACAGACCTATAAGAGTATAGGGAAGCACACAAGAAGATCACAACTACTTTCTGCACTTGTACGCTCTGCCCCATCTCCACCTCAATCGTCATCACCAACTGTGCCTTCACCCCCAACTACTTCAGCTCAACTTCAACAACCTTCCCCTTCGCAATCTCCTTCCCATACCACTGCTCGGGTTGAGGAGGATAACACCATTAACGACAATGAGATTCAACCAAAACCTAAAAGAAAGAAATGAGGCATGACACAATTGAAAGGGCTTGGAATGCAGGATAATTTGAATGCGAAGATAGAAGTATTTTTTAATGAGAAAGGGCAGCCTATAGGTGATGCTTCTAAACCTTTTGCATCTTTCATTGGCGCTTTAGCGCGTAACAAAGTTCCCATCACCGTTGATGACTGGAAAAAAGTTTCCAGCACTCAGAGAAAAGACTTATGGACACTTGTTTTGGTAAGACTGCTACAGTATATTTTATATCTGGGTATGAAAGCTTATATTAATTATTATTCTCAAAATACAATATTTTTCAGTTAAGATACAAAATCGATGAAATCCATAAGGATTGCGTTTTGCAAAAGATGGCTGCTTCTGTAAGAGGGTATAGATACCAAGTAGGCATTGCTATAGAAGAAGCTCTACAGTTGGATGAAGCTGAAAAAGCAGCAAAACTTGCTATGTTAAAGCCTGGAAATTTAACTGATAACCAATGGAGTGAATTCATTAAATAGAGAACTTTCGTAAAATTTCAAGTAAGTTGTGTTTATATCTTTTATTCATTAATTATTGCAATAAATATCTAATGCTAGATCAAATGAATCATATTTTTGAATCATAACCGCAGCAAAATGATTTTTGCATGAAATAGCACTAAATACAGTGCTTTACCGTAGTTTGTGACAAATGCCTCATTGTTCAAGCCATATTTAATTTGGAATTACTACTGTTAATATATCCATGTTCCTTTGTGCTATAAAAATATTTTATAATTTACTTTTTGACGTAGGCGAGAAGTGTTCTAATGAAGCAAGTGAGGAAAAAGCATACTCACCCACACACGATGAGTCGGTTAGGATATGCAAGACTGGAGGAAGAATTGGTTAAATAATTTTCCATCTTCAATATCATTATGATTTTTTTTTGGTATACTTATCCAAATTTTTATAATATATGATATTGATGTTTTAAATAATTATAGAAACAAGAGAACCCTGGACAAGAAATTACTAGAGCGATGCTATGGACAAAAGGACATATGAATAAGAAAGGAAACCCGATAAATAAAGCTGTTGTAGACTCGATTGTAAAATATTTATATTTTTTATACAGTTCATGTGTGTGTTATTGATGATATATTAACTAACATTACAGTGTATATTTATCTTTTTAAGAAAAAAATTCAACAATTCCATGAGTCAATGTAAAAACCCGCAACTTCCCCGTAAAGGAAAGCGTCGGATAGTTCGAGAACAAACCACAACAGAACGCATACAGAAGAACATTTCACTATATATAACAACAGTGCATCAGATTACAAGAATATACAGAGTATAAATGAATATTACACAGAAATATCAGAGATTTAAATTACATTTAAATACATAGCAGCGGAAAATAATACAATACACAACTAGAATGAGATATACGGATACAAAGCTTTCCGGATATCGTTCCAGCTGTAAACCAGGATCCTGTGAATATAAATCTGCAAAACCGAAACTACTAGCTGCCCGTGTCAAAATAAGGGCACCCAGAGTTTAGGTTAAAACAATAAACTCCAGGTCAGTCATGTGACTGGTGTGAGAACTAAAACAGTTATTAATCTTTATTTTTAAATCATTAGGTAAATCAAGGGACCACGCCGTATAACACGGAACGGGTTTCCTCCCAAGAATACCAGTGCATAAAACAACAGCGCAATGCTAAGTAAAGAAGATGAAGCTGTTATAAGACCCAGGTCCTATCACACAATGCAACGCAAGCCGGGGGATAGGGTTTTCCCTTATAACAGCCAAAGAATGCTTGATACGTTTAAAACAAATCATTTGATACTATTATAAGTGCATAGTATATAAAACACTTCAAATCATAAGTATCAATCATAGGCGGCATGAGCGCCCCATCCCACTATGTCGCCATATATAGGATATACAATCAAAACCGCAAAGTCTCGTATTTGGAAATTGGATTTCCATCTATGAACCGAGGCAAAAGATAGTCCTCACCGACTTCGTGACTCTCTAGCCCGAGCCACAGGGTCAGAGCGCATCGACCCTTGGAGCGACAGGGCCGGTCCACCGATGTGGATTAAACTTAAACCCTGAACACTACGTTTCCCCACCCTATGGGGTGTAAGTCTGGTCCGTCAGCCGACCAGAAGCATCGGCCGAAACCGATATAACCGAGGCGCCTCGCAACAGCAACAACCACATAAGTCAAACTCGTCAGGGCGTGTAAAACCACTGACGCCACTTCTAACTAGAAAGAAACGCATGCCCTCCCTGAGGTCCGTCTCCCGTTTTTGATTCATACCGGGTGTGAAACTCGCGAATCAAACGTTACACGAAGCTACGCCACAAAGGCCGTGCTTCGATCATCAACCACAAGACTTTGCTTTTCAACAGAAGCCTTGATCATTTGCATCTTAGCATGCCACACAGGCAAACCATCCTATGCAACCGATATCAGTCACACAGAATGAAATCCGATGTCAGACACACAGTCCATTTACAAGTCCGTTCTGGGTCTGAACGAAACCGGAGGCACCTAGTACCCCGCATATCCATCGATCTCCAAGTACGTCTGGACGATCACTAACTGTTTCCATCTTCTTGGGTGTACAGCCCAATCAAGATCATCAGTTATCACCCAAACGACGTGAAGACCTCCGGTCTTCGACCATCGTCTTCATCTTCGACTTATCGTCGTATCAGTTATTCAGAATGGGATAAACCCGGTCTTTCCGAATAACTCGCGTATATTTAAATAAGTGTTACACAAACACAACATACGCCTCATTCCAATTCATTAGTCACTAACCGTAAATTAATCAAGAGAATAATTCCCCAAATATTAACCCCGAAGGCCGAAACCAACATCAGATCAATATCTAGAAAACCATTCTGTTTGGCTAACCGACAGTTAGTTTCTAAATTTCACGTTCAAATCTAATTAAAGATTTAACTATCGCCTGGAGCAAAACTGGTGATACTCCATTCTCGATCTTTTCAATCTAATTAAAGATTCATTAAAACTCCACTTAGTTTTAATCGTTAACTGGGTTAAAGAATCAGTGTCATCTAAAAACACGGTTCGCGATAAACCCAAAGTCACATTCCATTAATTATCGGGTTAAAGAACGAGTGTTATTTAGAAACACTGTTCACGATAAACCCAAAAATCAATATCAATTCAATTCCAATTAAATATTATTTAATTGGTACACTTCATTAAATCTAAATAAAAAGATTTAATCTTTTCTCAACTGGGTTCAAGAACAGTGTTAGTGAAGACACCATTCACGACAAACCCAAATCTCATTCGATAATTATCGGGCTAAAGAACAAGTGTTATTTAAAACACTGTTCACGATAAACCCAAAAATCAATATCAATTCAATTCCAATTAAATATCATTTAATTGGTACACTTCATTAAATCTAAATAAAAAGATTTAATCTTTTCTCAACTGGGTTCAAGAACAGTGTTAGTGAAGACACCATTCACGACAAACCCAAATCACATTTGATATTCAATACAAGGCTCTGAATAGAAAATATCCCGGCTTATATTCAATATCAAATCCTACGATTAACAAATGTCGTATTGGAAATAACGATATAAATATATATCTTTCAAATTTCCATAACAACACCTGTATAATCACGAATTCCAACATCGAAATATTCCGAAGACAATTTCGATTCAAATCCACTCCAATGCAATCATTGGAAATTTTGGTTATTTTTAAAACCCTTTTCAAATTCAATTTATTTATTCAAAAATAAATAGGATTATAATTCTAGTTCAAAACTAGTTCATTTCGATAAAAATCTATTTTTATCTTTTCAAATATGGAGTTTTTCATCCTAATTCTTTCTAAATCATTTCTTATGATTTTACATAAATTATTACTATTTTTAATAATTTTATCAAGGCCCGTACAGCCGATTTCCATCAATGGCCATCGAACTGCACTTACAGCGACCTTTTTCGAATTTGATTTGGACGTATCTCCAAATCCAACCGTTAGATTTCAAATTTCTAATATTCGTTAGAAAGCTCTTTTCGATACGAACCCAACGGTTCCGGTTTTAGGAGAATCCGACGGTCGGATCTCCCGTAATGTCCGTTTGAAATAAATGGTCGAAATTCGCGAACTGCCGCGGCGCGGCGCGTTCTATTCAGGCCCTTATATTATATATATAATATATATAATATATATTTCGTCGATTTTTATTTAAAACGAATTATATAAATAGTTTTGAATTCGTTTCAAAAATCCATTTCAACTTCCATTTCAATTCAAAGCAAAATTGAATTCTTCTTTATAGATTCGTTTCAAAACTCACTTCTATTCAATTCAAATTTCAATTCAATTTGAATTCATTTCAATTCACTTTCAATTCGATTCCAATTCGTTTTCAATTCAATTCATTTCGAAATCGTTTTCAATTCAATTCATTTCGAAATCGTTTTCAATTCAATTCATTTCGAAACCGTTTTCAATTCAATTCATTTCGAAATCGTTTTCAATTCAATTCATTTCGAAATCGTTTTCAATTCAATTCATTTCGAAATCGTTTTCAATTCAATTCATTTCGAAATCGTTTTCAATTCAATTCATTTCGAAATCGTTTTCAATTCAATTCATTTCGAAATCGTTTTCAATTCAATTCATTTCGAAATCGTTTTCAATTCAATTCATTTCGAAATCGTTTTCAATTCAATTCATTTCGAAATCGTTTTCAATTCAATTCATTTCGAAATCGTTTTCAATTCAATTCATTTCGAAATCGTTTTCAATTCAATTCATTTCGAAATCGTTTTCAATTCAATTCATTTCGAAATCGTTTTCAATTCAATTCATTTCGAAATCGTTTTCAATTCAATTCATTTCGAAATCGTTTTCAATTCAATTCATTTCGAAATCGTTTTCAATTCAATTCATTTCGAAATCGTTTTCAATTCAATTCATTTCGAAATCGTTTTCAATTCAATTCATTTCGAAATCGTTTTCAATTCAATTCATTTCGAAATCGTTTTCAATTCAATTCATTTCGAAATCGTTTTCAATTCAATTCATTTCGAAATCGTTTTCAATTCAATTCATTTCGAAATCGTTTTCAATTCAATTCATTTCGAAATCGTTTTCAATTCAATTCATTTCGAAATCGTTTTCAATTCAATTCATTTCGAAATCGTTTTCAATTCAATTCATTTCGAAATCGTTTTCAATTCAATTCATTTCGAAATCGTTTTCTAAAATCGATATAAATATCGTTCACGTCAAAATGGCGTCAATCTAATCAACACGGCTTCATATATTCCTTTATTTTCAAATATTCTATTTCGAATATTTCTTTTTCAAATATTTCTTTTTCAAAGCTGGAATGAGGCCCAATCAATTACCATATAAAATTAATTATATGGATTTTCATACAACACATGTATATAACAGCATTGAAAATAATCAACCATCAACCAAAGTGCACTACACTGTATAAGCATCAAATATAGATATTCAACGCTTATAACAGCCTGTCAATCAATCGATCGACATATTTAATCAATCAGGATGAGTGAACTTCAAATTTCATCCTAACACCCGTGTGGGGTTTCAAACAATCAAACACATATTTTATTTGTGCAGTTAGGCGATGTGTAAAATTTATCGACCCAATCAACGTCATTCAAATAGGTGTACATAAACAAACCGTCTGGTTTGTAAATGAATATTTATTTATTCACATTCACGTTAAAAATTATATTTTTAACGATAAAACATTTTATTCCAACATATGAATTTCAATTTAGTTCATTCTTTAAATAAAATGATATTTTTATTTTTCTAACTTATTTTAGAAAATTTCGGCGGCATAACGGCACGATACTAGAAACGGGACAAGGCCTAGCCTTATCCCCGGTCTAGTGAAGGCCCACGCCATTCACACATCAATCAAATTCACTTTCGTTATGCAAACCACAAAATTTGGAGTAAGGGTCTAACCTAGCCTTACTCCTTCGCCTTATAACGGCGCACGTCTAATCCTAACCAATTTATCGATTCGATTTTTTTTTTTCCACACCACAAACCACATTCAAACCAATATCACAATCAATCACCAAACAGTCAAACAAACAAGTCCATGGTCTGTGGACGGGTGTCGGGTGCTACTAAGCACCGTCTGCATCCTAGTATATATATAACTAGAAAAATAAATTGAAAGGTGAGAAATTCTCACATATAGCTATCCTAGCTCCACGGCACTTCATTTGCAGAAGTCTTCGTCGTTTCGCCCTTTTTGTTGCTTTCGTTGTCCGCTTTCACTACATATGTAAAAATCGAATTTTACTTCGTTATTCAATATATAAAAATCGAATTTTTATTTCGATGTTCAATATATAAAAATTCTATTATTCTATCGAAGTTCAATATATAAAAATTCTATTTTTCTATCGAAGTTCAATATATAAAATTCTATATTTTTATGTCGAAGTTCAATATATAAAAACCATATTTTTATGTCGAAGTTCAATATATAAAAATTGAATTTTTATTTCAAAGTTCAGTATATAAAAATCGAATTTTTATTTCACTTTAAACAAAATCAGTTTTTAAACATTAATTAAAATCAGTTTTTAAACAAAATGAAATTCAGATTTTAAACAAAATAAAATTCAGATTTCAACCTAAATAAAATTCAGATTTCAACCTAAACAAAATAAAATCAATTTTACTGTAATATAAAATAAGAATATAAAAAATCAGTTTTCTTTATTTTTCAAAATTCAGTTTTTACAACTTTAAAAATCAGGTTTCAAAATTCTTTTAAAAGGAATCAGTTTTATTTATTCCTTTTCAAATCAGTTTTTAACTTTGATAAAAAAAATCAGTTTTTAACTTTGATAAAAAAAATCAGTTTTTAACTTTGATAAAAAAAATCAGTTTTTAACTTTGATAAAAAAAATCAGTTTTTAACTTTGATAAAAAAAATCAGTTTTTAACTTTGATAAAAAAAATCAGTTTTTAACTTTGATAAAAAAAATCAGTTTTTAACTTTGATAAAAAAAATCAGTTTTTAACTTTGATAAAAAAAATCAGTTTTTAACTTTTGAAGTCAATTTTTATCACCTAACAAAATCAGTGTTTATTAACTAAAGAAATCAGTTTTTAAAGCTAATAAAAATCAGTGTTTATTAACTAAAGAAATCAGTTTTTAAAGCTAATAAAAATCAGTACAAGAACTCACCGGGTTATCGAAGAAAAAGAGGGGGTTTCATCATCGTCCCTGGGGACTGGAGGGGGTGGCGCGTCTTCTGGCGGCTGCGTGAGGGTTTTGAGGGGGTTCGGGTATGTGGAGGTGGGTGGTCTGAGGGGAGTACGGGGGGGGGGGAAGAAAGGAGAGAGGAGAGAGAGCGTCGGAGATGGGGTCGAAGATGGAGGCGCGATAGGGAGAGGCGGCGGCCAGGCCTGGCGGCGATGGCGCCTCCGTCGCCATTTCGATTTCGTTCGGTTTTTTTTTTTTTTTTTTCTCTTTTCTGTTTGAAATGATTTTAGTCGGGGGGGGGGGCCTGGTAGTTAAGGGGAGAAGATATTTTTTTTTTTTTTTTTTTTTTTTATTATTTAATTATTAAAAGGTTGACTTTTTCATACGACCTCTAAACGAGGTCCACCGCCTGTCGTCCATAGCGTTTAACCCCCATTCCGAACACAATGGGATATGTATCGCTGGCTGATTCGATCGTTTGAATCAGTTTCCGTTGAATTTACATTTAAATCACTATATTGAATTTTAAACGTATATTTCAAATTACAGGGGTCACATACTAACTAGAAAAATTCCAGAAAAATATTTTCTAGCTTCGTATTGACGATACGGTCCTAACAAAACTAGTTTCATCGAATTCTGAGACCGTTTGAAATATGGCCATTTTCCAGTCGATTAAAATCAACTAAAACTGGTCAAACGCGTTTTCCTTTGCCACGCTCACATATTGATTCGAAAAATTATGAAATTTGAAACCTAGCAATAACTTAACATCACGGACCCAACAAAACTGGTTTCGTCGAAATCCGAGGTCGTTTGCAAAATTGCTATTTTTAAGGGCCTTATATTATATTAAAATATATATAAATTCCACAGCGACTATTTCTAAATTTCAACTGGACATATCTCATCATTTATAAAGTGAAATCTCAGTTTCTCAACTTCGTTGGAAAGATATTCACTATTAGATTCCATTATTTTTGGTTTCACTGAAATCCGGATTGTTTTGCACCCGGTACATTCAATTGAAGTTTGAAATCGAATTATCGAACTACCGCGCCATTTTCAATTCTATTTATAATTATATATAATTATTATATATTCTAACGACGACGTATATAATATATACGTTCGAATTCTATTCAAAATAAATTTCTCGTCGATTATATTTAAAATAATCTATTTTAAATATTCAAAATCCGCTATAATTGCCAAAATAAAATTTTCAAACTGGCTCGCATTTTACGGGTTGTTACAATCTCCCCCACTTAAAACTTTTCGTCCCCGAAAAGGAACAAAGTCGAAAGTGGTTTGATAAATCAACTCTACGATCGATCAGGCTTCCATTCTCCAACTCTTTAGTTTCTGAGAATTTTCAAAACTTCAAAAATTTGGCTAACACCCTAAATTTTTGAAAAATTTCGCCATAACCTCCCCTGCAATGGGAGCATCGGGGAATTTCAAATAGCTTCCCCGGTCCTTCAGATCTCAAAAAGAAAAAGAAAAAGCCAAGCGGCTAGCCAATAGGCTCACAAAATCATCATCACCCAAACAAAACAGGAAATTATGTAGTAAACATGTACCTATTTGTCGGGCAAACAAATTTTATTCTCTGGCTCTAGCCTCCTTGCTATGACCTGTTCAATGTAAGTATATGTATATGCAAGCAAATGCAACCAATTTTCAATACGATTCAATTATTTGTTTACTTAGGCATAAATGGTTAAAATTAGCAAACAATTAAACAAGCAACTCAAACATCAATCAATTAGTGGATTAGAATTTCAAATTCATAATTTTGATACATATACAAAAATCGGATTTTTGATGCCAAATCACAACAAATAAATCTAGCTATATAAGTTTTGGTTCTCACACCAGTCTAATGGAAATATATAGAAAATCACATCTTCGAAACTCGAATACCAATTCTGATGATGTCTAGACTATCATCAGAATCGTCTCCGGGCGACTAGAGTGTGGCTCTATATCTATCCAGTATATTAAAACTTCAAATACACGTGGATCAGACGCATACGCAAAGTCTATATATACTGGACTGTCCAAATTCAATATAAATAGATAATCAGATACGAATAATTGATTTAAATTTTCAAAACAAAAATTGTTTTCATTTGAAAAATATACTCTTCACACTCGTTCTAGGATACTACTGATCCTATCTCTAACGAGTCATTCCCATTGGATATTTCTAATCCAATATCTGATGAATTCTTTCGTATGGTTCTAATGTGTCTTGTTCTCTGCTTTGTAAACCAAAGCTCTGATACCAAATGTAAAAACCCGCAACTTCCCCGTAAAGGAAAGCGTCGGATAGTTCGAGAACAAACCACAACAGAACGCATACAGAAGAACATTTCACTATATATAACAACAGTGCATCAGATTACAAGAATATACAGAGTATAAATGAATATTACACAGAAATATCAGAGATTTAAATTACATTTAAATACATAGCAGCGGAAAATAATACAATACACAACTAGAATGAGATATACGGATACAAAGCTTTCCGGATATCGTTCCAGCTGTAAACCAGGATCCTGTGAATATAAATCTGCAAAACCGAAACTACTAGCTGCCCGTGTCAAAATAAGGGCACCCAGAGTTTAGGTTAAAACAATAAACTCCAGGTCAGTCATGTGACTGGTGTGAGAACTAAAACAGTTATTAATCTTTATTTTTAAATCATTAGGTAAATCAAGGGACCACGCCGTATAACACGGAACGGGTTTCCTCCCAAGAATACCAGTGCATAAAACAACAGCGCAATGCTAAGTAAAGAAGATGAAGCTGTTATAAGACCCAGGTCCTATCACACAATGCAACGCAAGCCGGGGGATAGGGTTTTCCCTTATAACAGCCAAAGAATGCTTGATACGTTTAAAACAAATCATTTGATACTATTATAAGTGCATAGTATATAAAACACTTCAAATCATAAGTATCAATCATAGGCGGCATGAGCGCCCCATCCCACTATGTCGCCATATATAGGATATACAATCAAAACCGCAAAGTCTCGTATTTGGAAATTGGATTTCCATCTATGAACCGAGGCAAAAGATAGTCCTCACCGACTTCGTGACTCTCTAGCCCGAGCCACAGGGTCAGAGCGCATCGACCCTTGGAGCGACAGGGCCGGTCCACCGATGTGGATTAAACTTAAACCCTGAACACTACGTTTCCCCACCCTATGGGGTGTAAGTCTGGTCCGTCAGCCGACCAGAAGCATCGGCCGAAACCGATATAACCGAGGCGCCTCGCAACAGCAACAACCACATAAGTCAAACTCGTCAGGGCGTGTAAAACCACTGACGCCACTTCTAACTAGAAAGAAACGCATGCCCTCCCTGAGGTCCGTCTCCCGTTTTTGATTCATACCGGGTGTGAAACTCGCGAATCAAACGTTACACGAAGCTACGCCACAAAGGCCGTGCTTCGATCATCAACCACAAGACTTTGCTTTTCAACAGAAGCCTTGATCATTTGCATCTTAGCATGCCACACAGGCAAACCATCCTATGCAACCGATATCAGTCACACAGAATGAAATCCGATGTCAGACACACAGTCCATTTACAAGTCCGTTCTGGGTCTGAACGAAACCGGAGGCACCTAGTACCCCGCATATCCATCGATCTCCAAGTACGTCTGGACGATCACTAACTGTTTCCATCTTCTTGGGTGTACAGCCCAATCAAGATCATCAGTTATCACCCAAACGACGTGAAGACCTCCGGTCTTCGACCATCGTCTTCATCTTCGACTTATCGTCGTATCAGTTATTCAGAATGGGATAAACCCGGTCTTTCCGAATAACTCGCGTATATTTAAATAAGTGTTACACAAACACAACATACGCCTCATTCCAATTCATTAGTCACTAACCGTAAATTAATCAAGAGAATAATTCCCCAAATATTAACCCCGAAGGCCGAAACCAACATCAGATCAATATCTAGAAAACCATTCTGTTTGGCTAACCGACAGTTAGTTTCTAAATTTCACGTTCAAATCTAATTAAAGATTTAACTATCGCCTGGAGCAAAACTGGTGATACTCCATTCTCGATCTTTTCAATCTAATTAAAGATTCATTAAAACTCCACTTAGTTTTAATCGTTAACTGGGTTAAAGAATCAGTGTCATCTAAAAACACGGTTCGCGATAAACCCAAAGTCACATTCCATTAATTATCGGGTTAAAGAACGAGTGTTATTTAGAAACACTGTTCACGATAAACCCAAAAATCAATATCAATTCAATTCCAATTAAATATTATTTAATTGGTACACTTCATTAAATCTAAATAAAAAGATTTAATCTTTTCTCAACTGGGTTCAAGAACAGTGTTAGTGAAGACACCATTCACGACAAACCCAAATCTCATTCGATAATTATCGGGCTAAAGAACAAGTGTTATTTAAAACACTGTTCACGATAAACCCAAAAATCAATATCAATTCAATTCCAATTAAATATCATTTAATTGGTACACTTCATTAAATCTAAATAAAAAGATTTAATCTTTTCTCAACTGGGTTCAAGAACAGTGTTAGTGAAGACACCATTCACGACAAACCCAAATCACATTTGATATTCAATACAAGGCTCTGAATAGAAAATATCCCGGCTTATATTCAATATCAAATCCTACGATTAACAAATGTCGTATTGGAAATAACGATATAAATATATATCTTTCAAATTTCCATAACAACACCTGTATAATCACGAATTCCAACATCGAAATATTCCGAAGACAATTTCGATTCAAATCCACTCCAATGCAATCATTGGAAATTTTGGTTATTTTTAAAACCCTTTTCAAATTCAATTTATTTATTCAAAAATAAATAGGATTATAATTCTAGTTCAAAACTAGTTCATTTCGATAAAAATCTATTTTTATCTTTTCAAATATGGAGTTTTTCATCCTAATTCTTTCTAAATCATTTCTTATGATTTTACATAAATTATTACTATTTTTAATAATTTTATCAAGGCCCGTACAGCCGATTTCCATCAATGGCCATCGAACTGCACTTACAGCGACCTTTTTCGAATTTGATTTGGACGTATCTCCAAATCCAACCGTTAGATTTCAAATTTCTAATATTCGTTAGAAAGCTCTTTTCGATACGAACCCAACGGTTCCGGTTTTAGGAGAATCCGACGGTCGGATCTCCCGTAATGTCCGTTTGAAATAAATGGTCGAAATTCGCGAACTGCCGCGGCGCGGCGCGTTCTATTCAGGCCCTTATATTATATATATAATATATATAATATATATTTCGTCGATTTTTATTTAAAACGAATTATATAAATAGTTTTGAATTCGTTTCAAAAATCCATTTCAACTTCCATTTCAATTCAAAGCAAAATTGAATTCTTCTTTATAGATTCGTTTCAAAACTCACTTCTATTCAATTCAAATTTCAATTCAATTTGAATTCATTTCAATTCACTTTCAATTCGATTCCAATTCGTTTTCAATTCAATTCATTTCGAAATCGTTTTCAATTCAATTCATTTCGAAATCGTTTTCAATTCAATTCATTTCGAAACCGTTTTCAATTCAATTCATTTCGAAATCGTTTTCAATTCAATTCATTTCGAAATCGTTTTCAATTCAATTCATTTCGAAATCGTTTTCAATTCAATTCATTTCGAAATCGTTTTCAATTCAATTCATTTCGAAATCGTTTTCAATTCAATTCATTTCGAAATCGTTTTCAATTCAATTCATTTCGAAATCGTTTTCAATTCAATTCATTTCGAAATCGTTTTCAATTCAATTCATTTCGAAATCGTTTTCAATTCAATTCATTTCGAAATCGTTTTCAATTCAATTCATTTCGAAATCGTTTTCAATTCAATTCATTTCGAAATCGTTTTCAATTCAATTCATTTCGAAATCGTTTTCAATTCAATTCATTTCGAAATCGTTTTCAATTCAATTCATTTCGAAATCGTTTTCAATTCAATTCATTTCGAAATCGTTTTCAATTCAATTCATTTCGAAATCGTTTTCAATTCAATTCATTTCGAAATCGTTTTCAATTCAATTCATTTCGAAATCGTTTTCAATTCAATTCATTTCGAAATCGTTTTCAATTCAATTCATTTCGAAATCGTTTTCAATTCAATTCATTTCGAAATCGTTTTCAATTCAATTCATTTCGAAATCGTTTTCAATTCAATTCATTTCGAAATCGTTTTCAATTCAATTCATTTCGAAATCGTTTTCAATTCAATTCATTTCGAAATCGTTTTCAATTCAATTCATTTCGAAATCGTTTTCAATTCAATTCATTTCGAAATCGTTTTCTAAAATCGATATAAATATCGTTCACGTCAAAATGGCGTCAATCTAATCAACACGGCTTCATATATTCCTTTATTTTCAAATATTCTATTTCGAATATTTCTTTTTCAAATATTTCTTTTTCAAAGCTGGAATGAGGCCCAATCAATTACCATATAAAATTAATTATATGGATTTTCATACAACACATGTATATAACAGCATTGAAAATAATCAACCATCAACCAAAGTGCACTACACTGTATAAGCATCAAATATAGATATTCAACGCTTATAACAGCCTGTCAATCAATCGATCGACATATTTAATCAATCAGGATGAGTGAACTTCAAATTTCATCCTAACACCCGTGTGGGGTTTCAAACAATCAAACACATATTTTATTTGTGCAGTTAGGCGATGTGTAAAATTTATCGACCCAATCAACGTCATTCAAATAGGTGTACATAAACAAACCGTCTGGTTTGTAAATGAATATTTATTTATTCACATTCACGTTAAAAATTATATTTTTAACGATAAAACATTTTATTCCAACATATGAATTTCAATTTAGTTCATTCTTTAAATAAAATGATATTTTTATTTTTCTAACTTATTTTAGAAAATTTCGGCGGCATAACGGCACGATACTAGAAACGGGACAAGGCCTAGCCTTATCCCCGGTCTAGTGAAGGCCCACGCCATTCACACATCAATCAAATTCACTTTCGTTATGCAAACCACAAAATTTGGAGTAAGGGTCTAACCTAGCCTTACTCCTTCGCCTTATAACGGCGCACGTCTAATCCTAACCAATTTATCGATTCGATTTTTTTTTTTCCACACCACAAACCACATTCAAACCAATATCACAATCAATCACCAAACAGTCAAACAAACAAGTCCATGGTCTGTGGACGGGTGTCGGGTGCTACTAAGCACCGTCTGCATCCTAGTATATATATAACTAGAAAAATAAATTGAAAGGTGAGAAATTCTCACATATAGCTATCCTAGCTCCACGGCACTTCATTTGCAGAAGTCTTCGTCGTTTCGCCCTTTTTGTTGCTTTCGTTGTCCGCTTTCACTACATATGTAAAAATCGAATTTTACTTCGTTATTCAATATATAAAAATCGAATTTTTATTTCGATGTTCAATATATAAAAATTCTATTATTCTATCGAAGTTCAATATATAAAAATTCTATTTTTCTATCGAAGTTCAATATATAAAATTCTATATTTTTATGTCGAAGTTCAATATATAAAAACCATATTTTTATGTCGAAGTTCAATATATAAAAATTGAATTTTTATTTCAAAGTTCAGTATATAAAAATCGAATTTTTATTTCACTTTAAACAAAATCAGTTTTTAAACATTAATTAAAATCAGTTTTTAAACAAAATGAAATTCAGATTTTAAACAAAATAAAATTCAGATTTCAACCTAAATAAAATTCAGATTTCAACCTAAACAAAATAAAATCAATTTTACTGTAATATAAAATAAGAATATAAAAAATCAGTTTTCTTTATTTTTCAAAATTCAGTTTTTACAACTTTAAAAATCAGGTTTCAAAATTCTTTTAAAAGGAATCAGTTTTATTTATTCCTTTTCAAATCAGTTTTTAACTTTGATAAAAAAAATCAGTTTTTAACTTTGATAAAAAAAATCAGTTTTTAACTTTGATAAAAAAAATCAGTTTTTAACTTTGATAAAAAAAATCAGTTTTTAACTTTGATAAAAAAAATCAGTTTTTAACTTTGATAAAAAAAATCAGTTTTTAACTTTGATAAAAAAAATCAGTTTTTAACTTTGATAAAAAAAATCAGTTTTTAACTTTTGAAGTCAATTTTTATCACCTAACAAAATCAGTGTTTATTAACTAAAGAAATCAGTTTTTAAAGCTAATAAAAATCAGTGTTTATTAACTAAAGAAATCAGTTTTTAAAGCTAATAAAAATCAGTACAAGAACTCACCGGGTTATCGAAGAAAAAGAGGGGGTTTCATCATCGTCCCTGGGGACTGGAGGGGGTGGCGCGTCTTCTGGCGGCTGCGTGAGGGTTTTGAGGGGGTTCGGGTATGTGGAGGTGGGTGGTCTGAGGGGAGTACGGGGGGGGGGGAAGAAAGGAGAGAGGAGAGAGAGCGTCGGAGATGGGGTCGAAGATGGAGGCGCGATAGGGAGAGGCGGCGGCCAGGCCTGGCGGCGATGGCGCCTCCGTCGCCATTTCGATTTCGTTCGGTTTTTTTTTTTTTTTTTTCTCTTTTCTGTTTGAAATGATTTTAGTCGGGGGGGGGGGGCCTGGTAGTTAAGGGGAGAAGATATTTTTTTTTTTTTTTTTTTTTTTTTTTATTATTTAATTATTAAAAGGTTGACTTTTTCATACGACCTCTAAACGAGGTCCACCGCCTGTCGTCCATAGCGTTTAACCCCCATTCCGAACACAATGGGATATGTATCGCTGGCTGATTCGATCGTTTGAATCAGTTTCCGTTGAATTTACATTTAAATCACTATATTGAATTTTAAACGTATATTTCAAATTACAGGGGTCACATACTAACTAGAAAAATTCCAGAAAAATATTTTCTAGCTTCGTATTGACGATACGGTCCTAACAAAACTAGTTTCATCGAATTCTGAGACCGTTTGAAATATGGCCATTTTCCAGTCGATTAAAATCAACTAAAACTGGTCAAACGCGTTTTCCTTTGCCACGCTCACATATTGATTCGAAAAATTATGAAATTTGAAACCTAGCAATAACTTAACATCACGGACCCAACAAAACTGGTTTCGTCGAAATCCGAGGTCGTTTGCAAAATTGCTATTTTTAAGGGCCTTATATTATATTAAAATATATATAAATTCCACAGCGACTATTTCTAAATTTCAACTGGACATATCTCATCATTTATAAAGTGAAATCTCAGTTTCTCAACTTCGTTGGAAAGATATTCACTATTAGATTCCATTATTTTTGGTTTCACTGAAATCCGGATTGTTTTGCACCCGGTACATTCAATTGAAGTTTGAAATCGAATTATCGAACTACCGCGCCATTTTCAATTCTATTTATAATTATATATAATTATTATATATTCTAACGACGACGTATATAATATATACGTTCGAATTCTATTCAAAATAAATTTCTCGTCGATTATATTTAAAATAATCTATTTTAAATATTCAAAATCCGCTATAATTGCCAAAATAAAATTTTCAAACTGGCTCGCATTTTACGGGTTGTTACAGTCACAGTCGAAGACAACGAATCAATCATTGACAGATAATGCTCTTTTACATGTTCTGGGGGCCGATCGACCTGGTAGATTAATAGGACTTGGGTTTGGAGTTACATCTTCAAAGCTAAAAGACCAATCACAGAGTAGCATAATGGTGCGTTCACTTGAAGAAAAAATAAGAGCGTTAGAGGCCAAAGTTGACGTACTTACTGAGGTAATAATAACATTCAATTTGAGCAGTTCCAATTCTGCTTATCTTCGTCTAACATTAGTATATCCTATTGTTTTTTAACTACTGTAGTCACGTCAAAACAGCGCTGGAAATGGTGTTGATGGACAAATAAGTGAATCTGATGCTAGGCAAGTAAACTGAAAAATAATTGTAAATAAATTTGTTTTTGTGAAATAAATCATTGACTTTTTGTATAATCATCTGTATTTCATTTTGTATGGCAGTCAAACCGTAACAGTAGCGTGGAGTTACTTGCTTCAGTGGTTGGTGCTAAATGCAAGTTGCTGAGTTGGTACAAGGAGGGAGAAGTGGTTGCGGAAGGAAAAATATTTTCTACAAATCCTACTTACTTGGTTCACTTCAAACCATTAGGGCTTGATGCATGGAGGGTTTTTGTCGAGTTTGCGGTGAATGCAGAAGCTTTTTTATGGCGAAGCACAGATGAATTTAAGGTGGTTGGAGACGCAGTAGGGTCCACAGTTGTATGGAGCAAAGAGTATATCTCTTTTGATCTTAGTGGCTGAGTAAGTGTTTTTGCGAGTTTAGCGTAGAATTTCTGTAGTTTATATCAAGTACCTTTTATTTTGACATTTGCATTTGTTTTCCACTTCTCCGACAGTTTATTTTGTTATTATGGACTATGTTTTTTTGTTTTTTTTAATAGTTTGTAGTGTTTGTACACCCTTTTTAACTCCGCCAATGTAAGTATACATTGCCGGTCCCAAGCCCGGATAAAGAAGGAGGGAGAAAAAGGGAGTCGTGATGGTCAGTCTCATTTCATTTTCATCTAACTCAGGTGTGCATTGTACATTTTTAGTATTGTAATATATATTTTTTATGTCCAAAAGGGATTGGATGATTGGTTGTTCATGTATTTGATATTGATAAAAATCTAACCCTTAGGCAGCTCTCAAGGCTATTTCACTAAATAAGGATGACAAAAATGAGGAAATATCAACTCTTAGGAAACAGTTAGAGGTATCATAGTTTGTCTTCCCATTGTTATTTCCTTTCTGCTTAAAAGTTGTTGAAGCTTTAAGATATTTGACCCCACTGTCATACCAGACAGCAAGAGAACAAGCTGCAATGCAGAATATAACCTAAATGCGGCAGAGTCTGAAACCAAAGCTCTTCATTCAGTGATGGAAATGATTTTAACAGAGGAGGAGATGGTTTGCTAATTTGAAACATGTTTTATTTATTTATTTTTAATTATTTATGTATTATATTATTAATCATGATTTATTTTTCTAAGTAGGAGGTTGTTCTGAAATGGTGTTGGCTTGCTCGATATTGGGGTTTAGCTGTTCGGTATGGTAATATGCTTTATTATATTACGTTTTACACAATCATTTGTTTCATGTTCATATTAGATCAGCCAATTGTCTTGCCGTTGAACTAAGGGTACTAGTTGATAGTTGTGATAATGTGCAGATAAAAACCACATCAAAATTTGCACTTTTTTTTTCAATTTAGTAACTTGTTTCCATTCATTTAGATATACGTTTCTCATTTATACATTTCTTATTTATTCTTTTTCTCCCATGAACCTACTACCTGCCTTTCCATAGGTTCTTTTTTTTTGTCCGGTATGGTCATTACATATGAAAGGATGCAGATTCAACCACAAAAATAACATTCACCATCTGTTGCATTATATTCTTCAAAGACAAGGAAAAATTCAACTTTGTTTTACTCTTAATAGATCTTATTGCAATTATTATCAATTTTATAGACAGCAAATGGCAGATAGATATGTCCTTGAAAATGAAGGTGGAATGCAACAATGGCTTCTTGGCAAAAATGTCAGCAGCACTATCCTATCCAATGTTGGTGCTGATGATGGATCTATTGGAATATCAGCCCCTTAAACACAACCTTTTCATTCATGGGGTGGTTTTGTATGTTTATTTATGTGATAGGCTGTGACAACAAGGAATTTCGCTCGATCCGAATCAGTCGCTAAACCGACCCAGACCGTTCGAAACGCCTGATTGTTTTGAGAACACGACAAAATAGAACGCATACGGAAGAACATTTCATTGTATATTACCACAATTCCATCAGATTACAAGAATATACAAAGTATGAATCAATATTACACAGAAAAATCAGAGATTTAAATTACATTTATATACATTGCAGCGGAAAATAATACAATACACAACTAGAAGAGATATACGGATACAAAGCTTTCTGGATATCATTCCAGCTGTAAACCAGGATCCTGTGAATATAAATCTGCAAAACCAAAACTACTAGCTGCCCGTGTCAAAATAAGGGCACCCAGAGTTTAGGTTAAAACAATAAACTCCAGGTCAGTCATGGGACTGGTGTGAGAACTAAAACAGTTATTTAAAACTTTACTTTAAAGTTAGGTAAATCAAGGGACCACGCCGTATAACATGGAACGGGTTTCCTCCCAAGAACACCAGTGCATAAAACAAACAGCGCAATGCGAAATAAAGAAAAATGAAGCTGTTATAAGATCCAGGTCCTATCACACAATGCAACGCAAGCCGGGGGATAGGGTTTTCCCTTATAACAGCCAGAGAATGCTTGATACGTTTTAAAATAAATCATTTTATACTATTATAAGTGTATACTGTATAAAACAACTTCAAATCATAAGCATCAATCATAGGCGGCATGGGTACCATATATCATGTCGCCATACTAGTTCTACAATTAAAACCGCAAAATGTCGTATTTGGAAATTGGATTTCTATCTATGAACCGAGGCAAAAGATAGTCCTCAACCGATTCGAGACTGTCGAGCCCGAGCCTCAGGCAAGTACTCTGTCAAGCCTTTGGATCGTCAGGGCCGGTCCACCGATGTGGATTAAAATTCCTGAACACTGCGTTTCCACGCCCTTTGGGGCGTAAGTGAGCCAACGAATGACTCCATCGGACCCGGATCGTCCGATCAAACCGAGGCGCCTCGCAACAGCAACAATCACATAGGTGAAAAGTATATAAATGTCAGGGATGTTAGGTCACTGACACCACCCTAGCTAGAAGGAAACGCATGCCATCCCTGAGGTCCTCTCCCGTTTCTGGTTCACAACCGGGGTGTAAGGCTCGCGAATTCACGTTACACAAAGCTATGCCACACAGGCGGTGCTTTGATCATCAACCACAAGACTTTGCTTTTCAACAGAAGCCTTGATCATTTGCATCTTAGGCATGCCACACAGGCAATTCACTCTATGCGTTTGATATCCATCTGTATATTACCCCTGAGCTCGTACGTCTCAGAGAAGGGCGTTAAGCAAGAGAATAAATTCTCCGCCGCCAAACATATATATATTTAATAGAAATCAATCACACAGACTAAAATCTAATGTCAGACACACAGTCCATTTAAAGTCCGTTCTAGGTCCGAACGAAACCGGAGGCACCTAGTACCAAGCATATCCATCGATCTCCAAGTACGTCTGGACGATCACCAACTGTTTCCATCTTCTTGGGTGTACAGCCCAATCAAGATCATCAGTAATCACCCAAACGACGTGAAGACCTCCGGTCTTCGACCACCGTCTTCATCTTTGACACCACATCGAATCAGTTATTCAGAATGGGATAAACCCGGTCTTTCTGAATAACTCGCGTATATAATAAATAAGTGTTACACAAATGCAACATACGCCTCATTCCAATTTAGAATATTCTTTTATTCAAATATTCCTATACTTTGGGAAAAGTTCCCATTAATTTTATAAAAGATAAATTCTTTAAATTTATTCTTTAATCTCCTATGAATATCAATTCAAACTAGTCGGGATTAGCGAACCACACCGAAGTAATCATTTATTTTATTTCCCAATCCCAACCTATACACCCCATGAAGTAAAACTAGTAATACTTCATATCTAACACCATAGTGTTATCGGTAAATTCAATTACCATTTCACGTTCAAATCTAATTAAAGATTTAACTATCGCCTGAAGTAAAACTGGTGATACTCCATTCTAACACCATTTCAATCTAACTAAAGATTCATTAAAACTCCATTTAGTTTTAATCTTTAACTGGGTTAAAGAATCAGTGTCATGTAAAACACGGTTCACGATAAACCCAAAATCACATTCCATTAATTGTCGGGTTAAAGAACAAGTGTTATTTAAAACACTGCTCACGATAAACCCAAAAATCAATATCAATTCAATTCCAATTAAATAATATTTAATTGGTACACCTCATTAAATCTAAGTAAAAAGATTTAATCTTTTCTCAACTGGGTTCAAGAACAGTGTTAATGAAGACACCATTCACGACAAACCCAAATCACATTTGATATTAAATACAAGGCTCTGAATAGAAAATATATCGGCTTATATTCAATATCAAATTCTACGACCAACAAATATCGTATTGGAAATAACGATATATATATATATATATCTTTCAAATTCCCATAACAATTCATGTATCCTTACGAATTCCAACATCGAAATATTCCGGAGACAATTTCGATTCAAATCCATTCCAATTCAATTATTGGGATTTCTGGTTATATTTCAAAACCATTTCAAACTCACTTTATTTATTTTTAAAAATAAATAAATTACTATTCTAGTTCAAAACTAGTTCATTTCGATAAAAACTATTTTTATATTTCCAAATATGGGGTTTTTCATCCCAAATCTTCACAAATCAATTCTTATGATTTCACACAAATTACTACTATTTTTAATAATTTTATCAAGGCCCGTACAGTCGATTTCCATCAACGGCCATCGAACTGCACTTACAATGACCTTTTTCAAATTTGATTTGGACATAATTCCAAATCCAACTATTAGATTTCCAATTTCTCACATTCGTTAGAAAGCTCTTTTCGATACGAACCCAACGGTTCCGGTTTTAGAGAATCTGATGGTCGGATCTCCCGTAATATCCGTTCGAAGTCAATGGTCGAAATTCGCGAACTGCCGCTACGCGGCGCATTCTATTCAGGCCATTATATTATATATATAATATACACTTCGTCGATTTCAATTCAAAACGTGCTTTATAGATCGTTTTAAATTCATTTTCAAAACGGTTTCAACTTCATATTCAATTTCAAATCAAAATTGAATATTCCAATATAAATTCGTTTTAAATTCATTCCAAATCGATTTCAATTCAAATTGATTTCTAATTCAATTTCAGTTCGTTTTCAATTCAATTCAATTTCAATTCGAATTCATTTATATCCAATTTCAATTTGAATTCATTTATATTCAATTTCAATTCGAATTCATTTCTATTCAATTTTAATTCGAATTCATTTCTATTCAATTTCAATTCGAATTCATTTCTATTCAATTTCAATTCGAATTTATATTTTTTTTCAAAATATCAGATTTGTAAATCACTTTCGATATTCATTATAAAATCGATATAAATATCGTTCACGTCAAAATGGCGTCAATCTAATCAACACGGCTTCATATATTTCTATTTTCAAATATTCTATTTCAAATATTTCTATTTCAGATATTTCTTTTTCTAAACGGAACGAGGCCCAATCAATTACCATATAATGTTAATTATATGGATTTTCTACAACACATGTATACAATAACAACGATGAATAATCAACCATCATCCAAAGTGCATTCTACACTGTATAAGCATCGAATATAAATATTTAACGCTTATAACAATCTGTCAATAAATCGATCGACATACAACTAATTATTGGGATTAGTGTACGTCAAATATCATCCCAATACCCGTGTGGGGTTTCAAACAATCAAACGCAGATTTTATTTGTGCAGTTGGGCGATGTGTAAAATTTATCGTCTCTATCAATATCAGTCAAATGTGTGTATATAAACAAATCGTCCGATTTGTTTATTTTTATTTCCTTTTATATACACGTTAAAAATTCTATTTTTAACTATAAAATATTTTCAACTATATAAATATTTTATTTCACTTCACATCACACAATCAACTACACATCAAAATCTAACAAACAAGCATACAAGTCGTCCATGGTCTGTGGACGACGGGTGTCGAGTGCTACTAAACACCGTCTGCATCCTAGTATATATTTTAACTAGAAAATTAAATTAAAGAGTGTGAAATTCTCACCGAATTGCTAATCCAACGCCACGACTCTTCTTAGGCAGAAATCTTCGCCGTTCTTACCTCTTGTCACTTTCTTTGCCCGTATCCTCTACATATGTAAAAATCACATTTTTACTTCGCTATTCAATATATAAAAATCGAATTTTTTACTTCGCTATTCAATATATAAAAATCGAATTTTTACTTCGCTATTCAATATATAAGAATTGTATTTTTACTTCGCTATTCAATATATAAAAATCGAATTTTTACTTTGCTATTCAATATATAAAAATCGAATTTTTTTACTTCGCTATCCAATATATCAAAATCGAATTTTTACTCTTTTCAAAATTAAATCTTTATCATTTCAAAATCAGTTTTAATAGCCATATCAAATCAGTTTTAACAAGCAAATAAAACCAGGTTTAATCCTATTTGAATTCATAGTAAAACTGAAAAATAAGTTTTAATGTTGTTTACCTCGTTTTCATCGAAGGGGGGGGGGGTTACTGTCGGCGGCGGAAGAGAGGGGAGTATCGCAGTGGCGGGTTTGGATTGGGGGTCGCGGGTCTTGGCTGGAGGAGAGGAAGAGAAGGAGAAGAGGAGGGGTGCGATGGGGGCGGCGCGACCTGGCGCGATGCGGGGGGGGGGGGGGGGGGTGGCTAGTCGCGGCGGCTGCGATTGATGGGGGGATGCTGTTTTTTTTCTGAAATGAATTGAATGGAAGGGGGGCAAAGAGGAAGTAAGGAGAGGAAGGGGGATTTATTATTTTTTAATTATTTAATTTCAAAAAGTAACTTTTATTTTCGACCTCAAAACGAAACCCACCGCCTGTCACCCATAGCTAATTATCCCCATTCCGAAAACAATGGGATATGTACAATAAGCTGGTTCGATCGTTTTGATCAGTTTTCGTCAAAATCAACATATAACTCTATATATTGAATTTGAACGCGCATTTCATTTTACCGGGGTCATATACTAACTCGAAAAATTCCAGAAAAATATTCTCTAGCTTCGTATTGACGATACGGTCCTAACAAAACTAATTTCGTTGAATTCTCAGACCGTTTGAAATATGGCCATTTTCCAGTCGATTAAAATCAACTAAAACTGGTCAAATGCGTTTTCCTTTGCCACGCTCACATATTGATTCGAAAAATTGTGAAATTTGAAACCTAGGAATAACTTGACGTCACGGATCCAACAAAAGTGGTTTCATCGAAAACCGAGGTCGTTTGCAAAATCTCCATTTTTAAGGGCCTGAATTGCATAGCGACTATTCAGAATTTTCAACTGGGCATAACTTTTTATCCCCACTATGAAATTTCAATTTTTCAGATTCGTTGGAAAGATATTTTCAATTAGATTCCATTATTTTTTGTTTCACTAAAATCTGGTTTTTTTTGCACCCGGTACATTCATTTGAAGTTTGAAATCGAATTATCGAACTACCGCGCCATTTTCAATTCCTTTTATAATTATAAATAATTATTTATATTCTAACGACGATCTATATAATATATACGTTCGAATTATATTCAAAATAAATTTCTCGTCTTTATTATTTAAAATAATTCATTTTAAATAATCAAAATTCACTAAAATTGCCAAAATAAAAATTTTAAATTGGCCCAGATTTCTGGGTTATTACAATCTCCCCCACTTAAAACTTTTCATCCCCGAGAAGGAACAAAGTCGAAAGTTGTCTCACAAATCAACTCAACTTCCAGTGTTTTCACTACGGCTTAAGTTCTTTAACTTTTAGTTTCTAAGAACTTTTCAAATTTTTCAAAAATTTGGCTAACACCCTAAAAACCTCTCCTGCACTGGGAGCACGGGAAAATCCCGAAATTGCCATATAGGGATTCAGATCTCAAAAAGAAAAAGAAAAATCCAAGCGGCTAGCCAATCGGCTCATAAAATCATCATCACCCAAACAAAACAGTAAATTATGGTAAACATGTACCTATTTGTCGGGCAAACAATTTTATTCTTCTGCTCTAGCCTCTTTGCTAAGACCTGTTCAATGTAAGTACCTGTATATGCAAGAAAATGCAACAAATTTTCAATACAATTTACTATTTGATACAATTTGGCTATATGGTTCAAAATTTCAATTAACAAACAAAAATCAAACAACACAACCATCAATCAATTAGTTGATTAGCTTTTGAAATTCATCACTTTGATATATAGTCAAAAATTAGATTTTTGATGCCAAATCACAACAATAAGACCTATCTAGTTTCGGTTCTCACACCAGTCAATTGGAAATTTATAGAAATCTCACTTTTGTTACTCGAAAATAAATACTGGCGACGGTGCCCCATCACCAGAATTATCCCCGGGCAACTAGAGTATGATTCTATAACTATCCAGTATATTAAAACTTTGAATACACTTTTGCAAGACATATACGCAAAATTTTTATATATTGGATCGTCCAAATCAATATATAATAAATGATCAAATACGAATAAGTGATTTAAATTTCAAAACAAAACTTGTTTTTACTTTAAAAATATACTCTTCACACTCTTTCTAGGATACTACTGATCCCATCTCTAACGAGTCATTCCCGTTGGATATTACTAATCCAGTTTCTGATGAATTCTTTCGTATGGTTCTAGTGTGTCTTGTTCTCTGAGCTCTGTAAACCAAAGCTCTGATACTAACTGTGACAACAAGGAATTTCGCTTGATCCGAATCAGTCGCTAAACCGACCCAGACCATTCGAAACGCCTGATTGTTCTGAGAACACGACAAAATAGAACGCAGACGGAAGAACATTTCATTTTATATTACCACAATTCCATCAGATTACAAGAATATATAGAGTATGAATCAATATTACACAGAAATATCAAAGATTTAAATTACATTTAAATACATCGCAGCGGAAAATAATACAATACACAACTAGAAGAGATATACGGATACAAAGCTTTCCGGATATCATTCCAGCTGTAAACCAGGATCCTATGAATATAAATCTGCAAACCAAAACTACTAGCTGCCCGTGTCAAAATAAGGGCACCCAGAGTTTAGGTTAAAACAATAAACTCCAGGCCAGTCATGGGACTGGTGTGAGAACTAAAACAGTTATTTAAAACTTTACTTTAAAGTTAGGTAAATCAAGGGACCACGCCGTATAACACGGAACGGGTTTCCTCCCAAGAACACCAGTGCATAAAAAAAACAGCGCAATGCTAAATAAAGAAAAATGAAGCTGTTATAAGACCCAGGTCCTATCACACAATGCAACGCAAGCCGAGGGATAGGGTTTTCCCTTATAACATCCAGAGAATGCTTGATACGTTTTAAAATAAATCATTTTATACTATTATCAGTGTATAGTGTATAAAACAACTTCAAATCATAAGTATCAATCATAGGCGGCATGGGTACCATATATCATGTCACCATACTAGTTCTACAATTAAAACCGCAAAATCACGTATTTGGAAATTGGATTTCCATCTATGAACGGAGGCAAAAGATAGTCCTCAACCGATTCGAGGCTGTCTAGCCCGAGCCTCAGGCAAGTATTCTTTCAAGCCTTTGGATCGTCAGGGCCGGTCCACCGATGTGGATTAAAATTCCTGAACACTGCGTTTCCCCGCCCTTTGGGGCGTAAGTGAGCCAACAAATGACTCCATCGGACCCGGATCGTCCGATCAAACCGAGGCGCCTTGCAACAGCAACAACCACACAGGTGAAAAGTATATAAATATCAAGGCTGGTAGGTCACTGACACCACCCTAGCTAGAAGGAAACGCATGCCCTCCCTGAGGTCCTCTCCCGTTTCAGGTTCACAACCGGGGTGTGAGGCTCGCGAATTCACGTTACACAATGCTATGACACACAGGCGGTGCTTTGATCATCAACCACAAGACTTTGCTTTTCAACAGAAGCCTTGATCGTTTGCATCTTAGGCACGCCACACAGGCAATTCACTCTATGCGTTTGATATCCATCTGTATATAACCCCTAAGCTCGTACGTCTCAGAGAAGGGCGTTAAGCAAGAGAATAAATTCTCCGCTGCTAAACAGATATATATTTAATAGAAATCAATCACACAGACTAAAATCCAATGTCAGACACACAGTCCATTTACAAGCCTATTCTGGGTCCGAACGAAACCGGAGGCACCTATTACCCCGCATATCCATCGATCTCCAATTACGTCTAGACGATCACCAACTGTTTCCATCTTCTTGGGTGTACATCCCAATCAAGATCATCAGTAATCACCCAAATGACGTGAAGACCTCCGGTCTTCGACCACCGTCTTCATCTTCGACACCACGTCGAATCAGTTATTCAGAATGAGATAAACCCGGTCTTTCTGAATAACTCGCGTATATAATAAATAAGTGTTACACAAACGCAACATACGCCTCATTCCAATTCAGAATATTCTTTTATTCAAATATTCCTATACTTTGGGAAAAGTTCCCATTAATTTTATCAAAGATAAATTCTTTAAATTTATTCTTTAATCTCCTTTGAATATCAATTCAAACTAGTCGGGATTAGCGAACCACACCGAAGTAATCATTTATTTTATTTCCCAATCCCAACCTATTCATCCCATGAAGTAAAACTGGTAATACTTCATATCTAACACCATAGTGTTATCGGTAAATTCAATTACCATTTCACGTTCAAATCTAATTAAAGATTTAACTATCGCCTGGAGTAAAACTGGTGATACTCCATTCTAACACCCTTTCAGTCTAACTAAAGATTCATTAAAACTCCACTTAGTTTTAATCTTTAACTGGGTTAAAGAATCGGTGTCATTTAAAACATGGTTCACGATAAACCCAAAATCACATTCCATTAATTGTCGGGTTCAAGAACAAGTGTTATTTAAAACACTGGTCACGATAAACCTAAAAATCAATATCAATTCAATTCCAATTAAATAATATTTAATTGGTACACCTCATTAAATCTAAATAAAAAGATTTAATCTTTTCTCAACTGGGTTCAAGAACAGTGTTAATGAAGACACCATTCACGACAAACCCAAATCACATTTGATATTAAATACAAGGCTCTGAATAGAAAATATATCGGCTTATATTCAATATCAAATTCTACAACCAACAAATATCGTATTGGAAATAACGATATATATATATATATATATCTTTCAAATTCCCATAACAATATCTGTATCCTCACGAAATCCAACATCAAAATATTCTGTAGACAATTTCGATTCAAATCCATTCCAATTCAATTATTGGAATTTCTGGTTATATTTCAAAACCATTTCAAACTCACTTTATTTATTTTTAAAAATAAATAAATTACTATTCTAGTTCAAAACTAGTTCATTTCGATAAAAATCTATTTTTATCTTTTCAAATATGGAGTTTTTCATCCTAAATCTTCACAAATCATTTCTTATGATTTTACACAAATTACTACTATTTTTAATAATTTTATCAAGGCCCGTACAGTCGATTTCCATCAACGGCCATCGAACTGCACTTACAACGACCTTTTTCAAATTTGATTTGGACATAATTCCAAATCCAACCGTTAGATTTCCAAATTCTCACATTCTTAGAAAGCTCTTTTCGATACGAACCCAACGGTTCCGGTTTTAGGAGAATCCGACGGTCGGATCTCCCGTAATATCCGGTCGAAGTCAATGGTCGAAATTCGCGAACTGCAGCTGCGCGGCGCGTTCTATTCAGGCCATTATATTATATATATAATATATACTTCGTCGATTTCAATTCAAAACGTGCTTTATAAATCGTTTTAAATTCATTTTCAAAACGGTTTCAACTTTATATTCAATTTCAAATCAAAATTGAATATTCCAATATAAATTCGTTTTAAATTCATTCCAAATCGATTTCAATTCAAATTGATTTCTAATTCAATTTCAGTTCGTTTTCAATTCAATTCAATTTCAATTCGAATTCATTTATATCCAATTTCAATTTGAATTCATTTATATTCAATTTCAATTCGAATTCATTTCTATTCAATTTTAATTCGAATTCATTTCTATTCAATTTTAATTCGAATTCATTTATATTCAATTTCAATTCGAATTCATTTCTATTCAATTTCAGTTCGAATTTCTATTTTTTTTAAAATATCAGATTTTTAAATCACTTTCGATATTCATTATAAAATGAATAAAATCGATATAAATATCGTTCACGTCAAAATGGCGTCAATCTAATCAACAAGGCTTCATATAATTCTATTTTCAAATATTCTATTTCAAATATTTCTATTTCAGATATTTCTTTTTCCAAACTGGAATGAGGCCCAATCAATTACCATATAATGTTAATTATATGGATTTTCTACAACACATGTATACAATAACAACGATGAATAGTCAACCATCATCCAAAGTGCATTCTACACTGTATAAGTATCGAATATAAATATTTAACGCTTATAACAGTCTGTCAATAAATCGATCGACATACAACTAATTATTGGGATTAGTGTACGTCAAATATCATCCCAATACCCGTGTGGGGTTTCAAACAATCAAACACATATATTATTTATGCAGTTGGGCGATGTGTAAAATTTATCGTCCCAATCAATATCAGTCAAATGTGTGTATATAAACAAATCGCCCGATTTGTTTCTTTTTATTTCCTTTCATATACACGTTAAAAATTCTATTTTTAACTATAAAATATTTTCAACTATATAAATATTTTATTTCACTTCATATCACATCATACAATCAACTACACATCAAAATCTAACAAACAAGCATACAAGCCGTCCATGGTCTGTGGACGACGGGTGTCGGGTGCTACTAAACACCGTCTATATCCTAGTATATATTTTAACTAGAAAATTAAATTAAAGAGTGAGAAATTCTCACCGAATTGCTAATCCAACGCCACGACTCTTCTTAGGTAGAAATCTTCGTCGTTCTGGCCTCTTGTCACTTTCATTACCCGTATCCTCTACATATGTAAAAAATCACATTTTTACTTCGCTATTCAATATATAAAAATCGAATTTTTTACTTCGCTATTCAATATATAAAAATCGAATTTTTACTTCGCTATTCAATATATAAAAATCGAATTTTTACTTCGCTATTCAATATATAAAAATCGATTTTTTACTTTGCTATTCAATATATAAAAATCGAATTTTTTACTTCGCTATCCAATATATGAAAATCGAATTTTTACTCTTTTCAAAATTAAATCTTTATAATTTCAAAATCAGTTTTAATAGCCATATCAAATCAGTTTTTAACAAGCAAATAAAATCAGTTTTAACAAGCAAATAAAATCAGGTTTAATCCTATTTGAATTCATAGTAAAACTAAAAAATAAGTTTTAAAGTTGTTTACCTCGTTTTCATTGCGGAGGGGGGGGGTTTACTGTCGGCTGCGGAAGAGAGGGGGGGGGTCCCGGTGGCGGGTTTGGATTGGGGGTCGCGGGTCTTGGCTGGAGGAGAGGAAGAGAAGGAGAAGAGGAGAAGGGGGTGCGATGGGGGCGGCGCGGCCTGGCGCGAGCCGGGGGGGGGGGAGGGGGGGCTAGTCGCGGCGGCGATCGATCGGGGGGAGGCTGATGTTTTTTTTTCTGAAATGAATTGAACGGAAGGGGGGTAGAGAGGAAGTAAGGAGAGGAAGGGGGATTTATTATTTTTTTAATTTCAAAAGGTAACTTTTATTTTCGACCTCAAAACGAAACCCACCGCTTGTCACCCATAGCTAATTACCCCCATTCCGAACACAATGGGATAAGTACCATAAGCTGGTTCGATCGTTTGATCAGTTTTCGTCAAAATCAACATATAACTCTATATATTGAATTTGAACGCGCATTTCATTTTACCGGGGTCACATACTAACTCGATAAATTCTAGAAAAATATTCTCTAGCTTCGTATTGACGATACGGTCCTAACAAAACTAATTTCGTCGAATTCTGAGACCGTTTGAAAAATGGCCATTTTCCAGTCGATTAAAATCAACTTAAACTGGTCAAACGCGTTTTCCTTTGCCCCGCTCACATATTGATTTGAAGAATTATGAAATTTGAAACCTAGAAATAACTTGACATCATGGATCCAACAAAAGTGGTTTCGTCAAAAACCGAGGTCGTTTGCAAAATCTCCATTTTTAAGGGCCTTAATTCCATAGCGACTATTCAGAATTTTCAACTGGGCATAACTTTTTATCCCCGCTATGAAATTTCAATTTTCCGAATTCATTGGAAAGATATTTTCAATTAGATTCCATTATTTTTGGTTTCACTAAAATCCGGTTTGTTTTGCACCCGGTACATTCATTTGAAGTTTGAAATCGAATTATCGAACTACCGAGCCGTTTTTAATTCCTTTTATAATTATAAATAATTATTTATATTCTAACGACGATCTATATAATATATACATTCGAATTCTATTCAAAATAAATTTCTCGTCGTTATTATTGAAAATAATTCATTTTAAATAATCAAAATTCACTAAAATTGCCAAAATAAAAATTTTAAATTGGCCTAGATTTTCGGGTTATTACATAGGCTGAATAAACAAAAAGGTTTACCCTGCTTGTCTAGATCCTTCTTTTTCATTAATTGCGAAACTGGAAGTTTGAGATTGCTTCTGTAGGACCTATATTTAATAGCCTAATTAGTGTTTGACTTGTTGGACATGCTTAGGATGCTTTTTTTATTTTTTTTACTCAAACTCAATGTAGTCAAAGTACTACTACAGAATGGCGGCCATCTTCTAAAACTAAGTTTATGGATGATCTGTTTCTGACATTTCTGTTATTTGGTTTTGGAGGTATAACAATAACCATTCAGTCATATTTGCACCTCTGCAATCAAAATTCTCCAGTATAATTGGGTTTTGTTATTTGTAAGTTGGTTTTAAACACTAATGTTTTATCATAGGTTCTGTATCAGGTGAAGAATTTCAGGAAGTTATATTATCAACTCAGTGTCACTCTGGAGCTTTGAAATTGGTCAATACATTTTTTTATTAGTTCGGCAGTACCAATGAACCAAAATTTATGATTATCAAAATGGTATTGTATGATGCAGTTTAGTGAAAATGCAGCCTAAGAACAATTGATGGCTTATCATTACTTGGCCGAATCAACTAGATTAACTAATTTAAGTTAGACCCAGCAAGTATATGACCTAGAAGAGCCCGTACAACTTGTAAGAATGCATGTCCTAGGCTACAACTAGTAAAATTCAGCTCATAGTGATTTCCTGCACTGAGGTCTATTGCAATCTTTTTGATTGGTCAGTGTTTGGATGAGTTAATTTATATGATAAATGGTGTGATTTTTTAAGGCTATCATCCTTGGTAAATAAGGAAACATCCTGTGTAGGAGCAACTAAAAAGCGTGGTATTTAAAACGTAGACTTGCATTAATCCAATGTTGTAGACTAACTTTACTATAAATGATTCACTTGGCTCTTAAACTTCAGTAATTAATGTGAGAGTTGATTCTAATTAAATCAGGAGGAATTTTCAATCTATCGATGTATGATTTTTAAATCGATCTTAAAATATTTTAATGGCAATTCAAGGGATTTCTAGACTTACTTCTCTATTATAATATTTGCAAAATCAAATTTAGGTTGTCTATACGAATTTCTATAATGTCTATCTTTTTCTTGCCTATGAAATTTAATGAGTTGAACAACTAAGTCAGTTGCGTGAACATGTGTACTATTTGGTTTTTTTTGCACATTTTATCCTTACTTTGCTTAATAAGAAGTATATCTCAACCTGTTTTGATGTAAAAATTTATGTTTTTACCGATCTTTTATTTGCGTACACAATTTTGGGGGACGAAAACTGAATATTCCTTCCAACTTCAAAGAAAACTTTTGTTGTCTCTCTTTGGATCCAGTATGGAAAACAGGTTAGGAACCAAAAAATGATCATAATTAATTCCAGCTAAGTGTTTGTGAAGATGCAATTTCCAAAACTTGAGTTCATTTTTTTTGGGGAAGACGTAAGGCAAAAGTTTAAAAATCAATTTTGGGTTTCAAAATTGATTGTAGTAAATAGAAAACTGTTCTTTGGTTACATTTTTATTCAAATTTAAGTATAAGTTGTTTAGAAAATTTGAATAGGTGTACATTTGGTATTTTGGCGAAAAGATGTGGCTGTGTTAACAAAAATTTGTAGGAAAATAACCTATAGCTTGAAAATTGATGTGCTAACATTAATATATTTGTTATTCCTAAACTGATAGATAAGTAGCAGAATAAGATATATTGTTCAAATGCCTTGAAACATCCTTAGTCGCTTATCAGATTGTCGGTTATGATTAACAGAATATGATATACCATTCTTAGTTCAAATTATAATATCCGGCATTACTTTTTTTTGTTTTTTTCCACATCCATTGACTGCCAAGAACAGAAGTAAGATGCTTTCGGCAAGTGCATATATGCTATTGATTTTAGTTTTTTTTCCACATCAATTAACAACCAAGAGCAGAAATAAATGATGCTTTGGCATGCGCATGAATGTTAATGATTGGTAAAGAAAAATCAGTCTGATGAGTATTGTATGTTAGTTGAATGCTACAACTCTCTATGCACATACATCGACTACAGAGGATGTGTGTTTGATAGTATGTGCACATTGTATTCTAAAATAGCGATATTAAAAATATGGTCAAGGCCGGCCTTTTGGTAAAGCTGGTAAAGCAACGACTTTGGGCCACAGAAAATTATAGGGCCCCATCTTCAACACCTTTTCCATATGCCGAATGCGCAATAAAAAGTGGGGAATATACCCTGATTTTTGGTTTCTGGTAACATTTGGATCCCTAATATTCATGGAAAAAGACTGATTTTTTTATTGGCCAAAAGCATCATGGTGCCTTCTACCGCTGGAAAGGTAATATGCTTTTCAAAATAATCGTATATCGTACTCTTTTTTAGTTTTTTCTTCCTCTTAATGTTTTGTGCTTCAATTGGATATATTTTATTATTTAATCTGTCTTTTGATGCGGTTTTCTAAATTAATTGCAATGCCAGTTATCCAAATGATGTTTACAGTTGTATGGTTTCGCAATCTAATTACAATGGAATTTGTGTATTGCTTAATCTTCTAAAATATTCGGAGTTCTTTTTTGCTTAGTCACTGTTAGTTTGTATGAACTACTTAACAACGTAAATAATAGAAATTAGAAGAAACAACGGCTTATGAGCTTTTATCTAATGACCATTTCAAGGATTGGTTTCACTCACTGTGTATACCCAGGTCTACTCCCTTCATCATGTTTATGGAGGAAAAAGTATGATTTACCCAGTGTTTGTTCGTGTGCTGCAGCTTCTTTACTTATTTCTTATTTTTTTGGTTTTTGTGATACTTTACAAGTATTCATATAAAAGTAGCTTGGCAATAAAAACGGTGGAAAATACCCTGATCTCGATCCGTAGTAAATGAAAAAATTTATCACGAATTCACTAAAATTTAATCGATAGCGGTGGCGACGGCGACTCCGACAATCGATGATGAACGATGGCGAAGAGGACATCAATAATTGATGATAATTCATCAATAATAGACATCAATTTGTCTATGACAGCTACTCCAGGCTCCAATCGACTGTAAGAGCATAATCGTACAAACATCTTTAAATGCTCTTACATTTTTGACTTTTGCCCATGTCGCTACTTGGCTGCTTGTGAAAAGGTACATAATTTTAGTTTTACCATATACGTAGAATGCCAACAGATTTAGTGGCAGTACCTAATGGTTGTATAAAACCAACGGTAGAAGAGTTCATTTCAGTTTTTGTTAAATCATTAGTAAAATAACCAAATATTTTGGTTTATGTGTTCTTATGTTAAGTTAATTGTACTTGTAATTTGTAAACATCATTAGGTTTTAATGCCAATCTTGATCCTTATGTTCAAATTTTAAATTAGTTAATTGTATATTAAGGATTAATTTGTATAATAAGCATTAAATTATAATTGATTTTTTTTAATTTGTTATTTGGAATAACTAAAGGGTAAGGACTTGGTAAAACTTAATGTTTTTTTAATAGCTAGTCAATTTAAAAAAACCCAATTTTTTTAGAAAAATATAGTTAATTTTTTTTTCCAATAAACTAGTTTAAAGAATTCTTGCTTCAGCATATTCTAGGAATTATTTTTAATAATTAATAACTAATGGACTAGATATTTATTATTTTACTTTTTATTATTTCAATAATTATTAATATATAATGTTATTTGATGTTTAGAAATGCTTAAACAAAAATCTAGACATGTCAAAAGGATTAGAAAACGAAAGCTAGATGTATTCACTAATTCACAAATGGTTCTCTTAACAAATTTTTCATCAAAAATAGCCTAATAGAAAGTTCAAGCTTGGATATTCAGAAACAATTAACATTGATCTTGTTGTATTAATTTAAATTAAAAGTGTGAATAAAGTTATTTGTCTTTGTTCGTCTTCCCATTATTTATCAACTTAGCATATTTTGATGATTTAATTTATGATAAAAGCATTATTCTAAGGGCCTCGGTTTCACATTTCGCTTTAGGTACCAAAACTTCTAGGACCGGCCCTGTTTCCAAACATGCCATTATTGAAGAAGTGATAACAGAATTCTTTGCAAAAGGCCTTCATATAATACTGGTGCAACTAGTCGGTTCCATTGTCTAGAATGGTGCAATGGTCAAGGGCTTGTTTCACCTTTGCATAACAGTTAAAAGCTCCTAAGAACTCAAATGAATGCTCATAATTGTTCTCCAAATTGTATGTTACAAGTGAAGAAAGCCTTGCGAGAGTTCCGTACTGGCATGACTTTGCATTGGCAAGGATGAAGTAGGAAATTCATCTGGGTGAAAACTATCATCATGTTCTTCTCCAAGAATTCATTCTAGAAGCTTTAGCAGATTTTCCTTCATAGACGATGATCTTGAATTTACCTGTCCATTTGCTGTGGATGATGAACAACTTGCTATTCCAAGCAGGTATGATTTGTATTCCATCTGAATATTTCTATACTTGCTTCCTTTATCACATTTAATTGATGTTCGTATTTCTTCTACGGGCCATTTTGTTTTTTTAATGGAAAGTCATTATTTTTTAAACATAGAATTTGATTGAATGTTAAGAAAACTTCTCTAATTTATTTTAACACTCAATATGATTCATAATGAGCACAATTTATGGTAATCATCCCCAAGGACCCTAACTCTACCACAAAACTCACTTGTACAGAACATCCATTAGTACCCAAAGATACTTGATCACCATTACATTAGTCCCACTGTATCCTATTTTATAAAAAAACCTCAACTCCTTTCGTATCTCACTTGCTGGAGTACGTGTCTTCCACCCACATCCATCCCAAAGTAAAGCTCATTTACCGAAGCCAAAATCCACATGTCAAATTCAGCAGAGCAATCCCAAATCTGGACCTGCTTGCCCAAGTAGGTGATAAGGAAGGGTGAATGGTACTTTAGCATTCCCTGAAATCTTCACTAGTGCTGCGTCACTGTCAAGGTACCAACCGATAACATAGGACCGAGGACCTCCATAATCATGCGGATAAAAAATGGGGTGAAGCAATACAGCAGGTTCATCATTTGCACTAAGCGTAAGGTTGCAGGTTGAAATTCATACAAACTTGACTCAAAAATTCAGACTACAAACTACACATATTTGGCTTCAGATCTTAGGAACTAAGTCGCAACAAGATTGATCATAGGAAGCACTAGTGTTCTTTGAAGTCGCTTTAGATATTTTTCAAAAATATATATATATATTTGGCTGTAGATGAACACCTTTTGCACAACATTTTGTTTGCGTACTCGATCTTTCCAACCTTTTACATGCACTTTGTTTTCTAGTATAGGGTTAATTATGCAACAATGTAGATAGCTACTGCTGATAGTGGTATAGGATTGCCTGGAAATCACATTCGTTGGAATGAGTCATTCAATACGGGATTGCCAAAGATCGACCAATATATCCACCTCTTTTTTCTTATGAAACTTGTGCGTCTTTGAAGCATCATATCTAAGCATACCTCACATAACATTTCTGCATAACGGGCTCCTAAGCTCCGCAGTGCTCTGCTTTGTTTATGTGCTTTCTGGTAGTAGTCTTACGCAGTGAATACACAGATTGAGATGCAACCTTTAAGGCCATAGACAAAAACTCCAAATCTTCTCCTTTTCGAAGAGTGTCAAAGGGAGGGTTCATCACAATTGTGTCAACAACCAGCCCTCTCCATCAAAGATTGTTAATGTTACACTGAATGAGATCAGTATTTACCTGCAAGTTTTCAGCAATCTAGGCAGTAGTTTCAAGCGACTGAGGGTCAATATCCACACCAATAACATGATTTGCATCCAAAAGAGCACTGGCTACACCTAACGTGCCACAGCCACATCCAAAATCTGCAACTACCTTCCCGCTTATATCCCAAAACATTTTCTCAGCCGTATTCATTACTCTGGATGCTATATGTGGTCTCGTAGTATACTGCTCTAGCTCAATTTTTGGATCTGAGAATTGCTCGAGCTCTCCTAAAAGTCCTGATTGCTTCAGCTTCCAAAACTTGAATTCTTTGATACTAAAGTAAGTAGTGTATTTAGGCCGTAAACAAATATGATTCGAACTGACATATTGACATGCAAAGATTTCACTTAGTTTTTTCATCTTATTCAGTTATAAAATTAAAGGTTTTCACTATTAAATAAACCGTTTATATTTACGTTTTAAGTTCCTTATTTTATTACAGTCTATGTTTCTTTTATTTATCTATTTTTATATTCTTACTTTTTTGTCCAGATTAATGCTAAATCCATTTACAAATAAAGTCCATTATTACTTTGGAGGGATAAAAGATTTGAAGAAAGCTAAAGTGTGTGCATGTGCGAACTGTTATTCCACCGCAAATGCATTCCACCGCAAATGCCTTTCTTAGAGGATTGTGCACAAAGTCTAAAGGCAATCACAGTTGCTGCTCGCCTAGACTTCTATTTCTCAAGAGAAACAGCTCAATCCATTATGGAGCTTACCAGTTCTATAAATTATATGTTTGTTTACGTTTCTGCCGAAGCTTCTTTGAGGATGTTATGGAGGTTCAGTCTCTTAGAGCTGCTTTTACCTATTCAGGCAGCATATTTTGCTTCCCAAGGATTTCGTAGGAGGGATGAGAAATCAAACATGCTACTGGCTTTATTCTCAAACATGGATAGTCATCTTGCTCCTGACAGGCCATGCCATAATAGCTAGTCGGTTTTCCCAAATTGTTAGTGGAGCCTCAGGGATGGAATTCAAATGAGCAGTTGGTGAATGATGTTTTGGATTTTGCTTCCACAAAATGCATTGAATTCTATGATGGAGGAGTATTATGTTTCAAAGCGATTCCATAGTAACCTCATGCTCCAGCTTCTGATATGGTTGTTATTCCACAGCAAGCCTATTTGAGTGTGTATGTTATCCTGTAATAGAAAGAAATATTGTCAATTATATCATACATCAATATTTGTGTATAGTTGCGGAAAATGGAATATGAAACGATTATTGTTGAATATGACATTTATCATGTTTGTGAAATGTCGTATATTTACGGTTGTGTCTTTGAAATGTTGTATTAAGTTTAGTTATGATGTTTTAAAATTATAGTCTACAATCTAAACAAAACTCTTTGTAATCGTTGTATTTTTTGTTTACAGTTATTTATCATTGTTTTAGAATTCAATTTACAACGTATTAAATCGTTGTAAAAGTCATTAACTATTGATTTCTTACGATCGTTGTAGAAGAAGTTTCGTCAACATTGATTATACGTTATTGAAAAAATATTTTACAATATTTTTGGTCTGTTGGGAAAATTAGCAAACACAACGTTGAAATATGGTTATACTAAGTTTGTTTAGAATGTTTTAAAATTGTAATCTAAAATCTAAACATAACTCTTTTTGAATGTTGCACACCTTACTATTCATGATATTTTTCCACCGTTCTAAGCCTATATTTACAATGTACAAAATACATTGTAAAAGGAATTGATGATTTCTTTTAGGTGATGTAGTAAAAGTTTTAGCGATGTTTATAGTTCGTTGTTGAAAAATTATTTTATTATATTTTCTGATCATCGTGAAACCCCTTTCTTATCAATATAAGAAATTATACCACAATAAAATAGTGTTGCCGATTACATTCTACAACGATCTCTATAACACAAAGTAAATGATGTAAAAAAATTATAGTTTATGTAACTATGCATATGACAACGTCAACATAAATGTTATAGATGTGCTTCGACAACGTATATCCAACGTTGTAACAGTGTATATTTGTTGTAGTGCTTTTTGCTAGCTTCCTGGTTCATGTACATATATTAACTGTATAAAACAAAAGTTTTTAATTTCTTTCCCAAGCCCAATGGGCTGCCCCAGCCCAAGGGCTTGGTGGGTTGTCCCCTGGGCCGGCCCTGGATGTACAGTTTAATGTTAAGAATAGACTATAAAATATTGAAAAAAGCACCTTAAAAGCATGTCAAATTCATATTTAGGAATAAATAGTTAATCACTAAGGGTAATAAGTGTCTAATAACTGCAACTTGTAAGAAAAATTGGAGAATAAAACAGATTTAAAAACAGTTGGTGAAAACAGGAAAAGAATGCTATTAACATATTTAATTAAATTGTAGTCAGTAATAACTATTGATGATAGGTTGGGGTTGTGGAAACAATATCAAGTAAAAAGGGACTCACTGAAACCAAAACTAACTGTAATTAATATTACAAATTTTAAACAGTACGATTGGTTAGTAATTAAGACACGTAGAGAATAAATTTAAAAGTGAATACCTCAAATGGAATCCAAGGCAAACATTCCAACCTAAAATTTGTGGTAACAGCAAGTTATGGATATTTTAAAATCGTTTAGGAATGAACTTTTAGCAATGCATATATGAAAAATGCTAGGCTGACTCGCTCTGCGCGAGTGAATGGCCACTCGCGGTTTTGATTGGCTGAACACTGCTATTTTATTCAATTTTTTTGTGGTTTTCAGGTACAGCTGAGTCCCATCTACATATTCCATCCAATAGCTGAGCGAGTTGTGTGAACAGTCGCTTTTTGAGCGAGTGAGGATAGCAAACCTCATGCATATATAATAACGTTTACATGGATATGCATTTCATTAATTGTAATCGTAGAAGAATTGAAAGTTTTTTCTTATTTTCATGATTTATAAGAGTGAAAAGTGCATAAGTCAGTCACTTACGAAATAATTGCATTAAGTACACAATCATGATTTCACTTATTTTCATGCATGATTTGTTTATGCTGAACAAAATTTGATATGATAATCTATTGTTTCCAGAATTACTCTTTATCTATAGGTGCCTCTATTTTTAGCTTGATGTTGGGAACAAAGAATATGGAAGTTTGCACATGCTATAAATCTACTTACAGCTACAAAATACAATAAACTATATATAGAGTCAATACAAAAACTTAAAGTCCGCTGAAGTAAGGCATACCTATCTAAGGCACACAATTTATCTCTAGAAATGAAGTTGCTCACCATGAAATTCAAAGCACCGTCGCTGCCAATGGACTTACGGTAACCAGTCCAAGTCACTCGTTCACATCCATGTTGCTGTACTCAGCGTAATAAAGAGTACACAATGCAAAGGCTCCGCTTTACGGTAACCGGTCCATGCTTGCAAACATTGAGTTCGCTTCCATGGTTGAAATAGGAAAATATGATGCCGTATGATTTCGCAAACTGAAAATAAACACATACACACATTCATAATTAGTGTAGCACTGAATATTCATGAATGTTTCTCAATAATAATATAACTTTTTTCATTTTTTGGGCCTGTTGAAAATTTGTGGCATACTGAAGTGCATCATCTCGTTTTACAGTTTAATATTCAGTTACCACAGAAAATAAGCTATCCTCAAATTCAAAATGTGAATTAGGTAGCATAGAAATGATAATATTCAATGCAGAAGATCCATAATTAATAGCTAGCTTCTGGCACTATTCTAAAATAAATGTTCGAACTGAGTTTAAATGAGTGATCAGCGTAAGGACATGAATAAATGTCAAAATCATAATTAAAAAAAATATAGTGGTAGAATCTAGCTTACTGAAAACATTATTTGAGCCGTAGGCTGGGTTTATTTGGTTCGTAAGTCATGCCTATGAGGGTCAACTCTCTTTGGGTTAAGCCTACCCTATCTAATAAAGGCAAAAAAGTGTACCCAAATAAAACAAGTTTTCAGTTTTCTTGTTTTATCATACAGGCTGATGTTCAGCAATTTTAGAAATCAAGAAATAGGAAGTTATTATCATGGACGTTGATTTCACATGGTGTTGCACTGAAGGAAAAAAGAAACGAAACTTATGAGGGCAAACAAATTGAAGTCTTCAGCAAATACAACAATGATGAGCACTAATATTATCATGTGCATTCAGTTCTCATGCGTGTTTTTGTAGATACTCTTAATTTTGTCAAAGCCAAATGCAATGGGAGCATGCCTTAGTTTATAATCCATATTAATTATCCACCTCTACAATTATCCATCATTAAAAGCCAATCATCTCAATAAAACAGAAAAATATTAGCAACTTTGGTGGCAATATATATATATATATATATATATATATATATATATATATATATATATATATATATATATATAGTCTTAATTTCAGTATTGAGATGGAAGTACAATGACAATACCAAAAAAACCAAACTGAGGTTTTAGGTATTATTGCAATGAACATGAAAAGTTAGGGAAGCTACAAATTAGCTATCAAAACTGTAACGACCCGCATTCTACGCATCATAGGATCGTAGAATATTTATTTCTTTCACATACAAAGTCGTATGGTCATGTAACTTTGGGAGACGACTATTGGGGTCATTTCCCATGTTCATGATTTTTCCCGATTTTTAAATGACCATTTTACCCCTAGTTGGCACTGTTTTGGCCATAACTTTTGACTGGAAAGGAATTTTGACCTGAAACCACTTCCATTGGCTTCGGATGATGGTTTCTCTTTCCGTAGAGTGGTCACATTAGCCAAACGGACTTACCGTTTGGGAGATATGGCTGAAACAAGTTTCAGATGGTGAAAAACAGCTTAATTGGGCTTAACCGGGTGATTAGCAGCTAGGCCCAAGGGGAATTTCGGGTTTAGAGGTATAGGAGGTCTGATTAGGGTTAAGTTATCACTTTCATTTTAGTTTTGAGCCGCCACAAACCTCCTTGAGACCTTAGTAATGGCTTCCTACATCTAAAACACCCCAAATCACTCTCTAATTGAAGATTAGGCTTAGCAACACCAAATTAAGGAGAAAAAGCACCAAAGCAAGGTTGGAGCCGCTGTTAGACATCAGTATTCACCCCAAATCAGAGGAGTTTCAGTTCTGAGAATTTCATTTGTGGCCAAGGTGAGTGATTTGCATAGTTTTTGCACTAATTACAGGGATTAAGGGTAATTAGTGAAGATTAGCGAATTTATACGTAAATAAATTCTGGAAAAATTCTTAAAATTCTAAAATAATATTTTAAGGCTCTGTTAGAAATTTGGGTTAATTTCGATGTGTTTTGCTAATCGTATGCTTAAACATGATTAAGAGGGATTATAGGAAAAATGTGAGGTTTTGGGCACATTTGATCCATTTTGACATATGAATTCATTGTTTTGGTGTTTGTGGTTAGTTTGCTATGTTGTTATGACTATTTGACATGAATTGTGATTGATTAGAATAGTTAGATTTGTCAAAAACGTCGTCGAGCGGCGTAAACAAGTTGCTGGAAAAGTTGCAGAAAGTTGTGCAGGGCTTCGGATCGGATCGGATGGGGGGCTCGGATCGGAAATGTGAACTGGGCAAGAAACCCGACCCGAATTGGAGTTTGGCACATGAAAGACTTGGCAAAAAGGAAGGCCGTTCACTTAGAGTTGGAGTGGACAAGGGGATCGGATCGGAGTAAAAGGGAGCAGAGCGGATCGGACTGAAGTAAAGCGAAGTGATCGGATCGGATCGGAGTAGAAGGAAACGAGGGAGCTGATCGAAGAAGGAGCATGAGCTGGAAGGAGGATAGCAACCCGACCCGACCCGGAGGAGGACACCGACCCGACCCGGAGTGAAGAAACCCGAACCGAACAGACGAGGGCAATGATTACCGAACCGAACCGAATTCCAGGACTGTTACTGCGTGACAACTTTTCTGAAGACCCACTCCAATTCGACCAAACCCGAGATGCAAAGGAAGTTCAAATGAGAAGTTAGAGCTTAAGATTCAGATGGGAATCAACGAGTTCACTTCATGGTTGGGCTTTGCTGCGGGACGCGTGCCAAGGAGTTATCGACGTCTATAGCTTTGGACCACTATGGTAGGAGGTACGAAGGCGGATTCAGGGCCATTATGGCATCGGTAGAACCAAGGGCTACGACCAATGAAGTGGGTCATTGAAATGTTTGGTCATGACTCCAAGTGTTTGGCTTGGTCATAGCAGGGTTTCTACAAGTCGGGATTCGTCGTTGCCTCAGTTTTGTCTAGTGTTCCAAAGTGGTAGATGTCGTACGCTTTACGCACTGAGTGAGAGATGTGAGGATGGTTGCTATGGATGATTTGTTTGCTATCATTTTGACATGCACACCCCACCCCCGTATTCTTACACTAATTATTATGGCACCTTGGAGTATTGTACGGTATGTGGTACTAACTCTTTGGTTGCAGGTCCAGGTTCAGGTATGGCTTAGTATACCTGTTATTATTCTGTTTAGATGCTTATCGCTCATACCAGGCTTTATGTCTGACCCAGAGTTTTATGTCTCTTCTTATTACTCTGGGTGCTCACACGAGCAGACTAGAGACAGGTTAGCTGGTGATGCACGGGTAGATGATCCGGAGACGAACAGGAGGCTTCCACGTACTATATACATAATATTCTCCCTGTGTTGTTGAAGATCACTGCTTGGGCATTGTTGGTGTATCTTCTACTTTAGCTTTCTTTTGTTTAGAGACAGTAAATTTGGAAAATTGTAATAAGCTGTATTTGGATTTCCGCTGCTCTGAGATTGATGTTGGTTTTAGTTATCAGCTTATGCACTGTCTCGCCTGTTTTATGTCAAGTATGTTACTATTATATTTTATTCCATGCGCTGTAAGACATTCTACAGGTTCTTTGATTAGTTCATTCCCTTCTTTCCTTTCTTCTGATGACCGTCTTGTGCTAGTCGGGCATGTGTACAGCGCACTTTTGGAGGAAATGCAGGCTGGTGCGAGGCGGGCCGTCACACTTGGTATCAGAGCTCTAGGTTGCGTAGTTAACCTAGGGAAGTTATCAGGGAGAGATAATATACGTATACGAGAGAGCGTATTTGTGATTACTTTGGTTTTTAAAAGCTATATATATATACTATTAGTAGTATAAGGATGAAGTCGTACTGCACTAACACCACTATGGAGTCGTTAATCATTTCCTTTTTCAGATTGACGATGAGCCGATATGTTAGAGGTACCGGTAGGGGAGCCAACAATGGGAATGCTGCTGACATGAGGACGATGTTTACTGACCTCATGAGAGAGATGCTCAGTGATGTGCAGAGGGCAGCTCCCAATGGTGGAAATGGTGGTGGTCCAATAGCGCAGGCGCCAAGAGTCGACTTCGCCAAGCTGAATAAGGATTATACTAGTCTTGGTGGGAAGCCGTTCCACGGAACGGAGTCGGCTACGGATGTTCAGGATTGGGTGGATAGTTGCGAACGTATCTTCGAGGATTTGGGTATCGAGGATGCAATGAAGAGAAGGCTAGCGTCCCGTCAGCTGCAAGGGCGGGCAATGAATTGGTGGAATGCTATAAAGGCAGCTACTCCCGAAGATCAGATTACTTGGGAGCAGTTTAAGGCTCGCTTTAGTGAGAAGTTCATTCCAGCTGCTCAGAAGTCAATGTTGTTTAAGAAATTCTTGGAGCTCAAGCAGAATGGCAGAGCTGTCTCGGAGTATATTGCTGAATTTGACACTTTGTCGAAGTACGGGTTATCTCTTATTGATACTGCCGAGAAAAAGAATGAGAAATTCATAACTGGTTTGGATCAGTACTTGGGGGAAAAACTTATTAACCACATCGATGAGACGTTTGAATCGATTGTGGGGAAAGCGTTAAGATCGGAAAGTCTCTACCCTAAGTCGAAGACTGAGGTTGCATCCGCAGAGGAGCCAAAGCCACAAGCTAGTGGTGGAGGCAAAGGTGGTTCTCAGAATAAGAGAAAGCAGAATCAGGCTAATCACGGCCAGAAGAAAAAGAATAAGCAAGATGTGGAGTGCTTCAGCTGTGGTAAGAAGGGCCATTATGCTAGTAATTGTCGGGCCAAGCCAGCGGATAGGAAGTGCTTCAACTGTGGCCAAATGGGACATCACAAGGACAAGTGTCCACATCCCCCTAAGGAAAAGCAAATGGTGAAAGCATATGCTCTTAATGCTATTCCTTCTTCGTCGAATGCCCCAACTGCGGCGGAGAAGGGAAAGAATGTCGTCATTCAAGGTATGCTTTCTGTTTATGATGTTCCTGTTAGAGTTTTGTTTGATACCGGAGCTTCCAGTTCTTTCATATCTAGTGACCTGGTAGATAGGTTGGGATTGGAGCCCGAGATTGTCGATAGACCTTTAGTAGTGACGAACCCGATTGGTGGTTCGACTAGCCTTAGCATGATTTGTCATAATGTGGTCTTATCGAGTCATGGATGCATGTTTGTTTGTGATTGCTTTGTTTTGGGCTTTACTGGGTTTGGCATTATTTTGGGAGTAGATTGGCTCCGAAGATATGGGGTGGTGGTAGACTGTGAGGGCTTTTTGGTGACAGCTAGAGCGGATGATGGGCGGAGGATAGTGTTTGGTGGTCTACCCAGTGAGGGGGTATTGGCTAGTTTTCTAAACTCCCTCGACATTCCGCATAGTGAGTTGTCAGGTTTGCCCGTGGTTGGCCAGTATCCGGATGTTTTCGAAGAAGTGACCGGACTTCCACCACACCGAGAGATTGAGTTCCGTATTGATTTAGTAAAAGATGCCAGACCTATAGTGATGCCACTTCGTCGTATGGCACCAAGAGAGCAGCGTGAGCTCGAGGTGCAAGTCAACGATCTTTTGAAGAAGGGATTTATCAGAAGGAGTGTTTCTGAATGGGGAGCACCAGTTGTGTTTGCTACCAAGGCGGATGGTTCCCTTCGTTTGTGTGTAGACTACCGCGAGTTGAATAAAGTGACGAGGAAGAACAAGTATCCTCTACCGCGGATAGATGATTTGTTCGATCAGTTGAGTGGCGCGAGAGTATTTTCTCAGTTGGATCTCGCGACAGGTTTTCATCAGCTTAGAGTGGAAGCTGAGAGTATAGCTAAAACGGCATTTCGGACGCCGTCTGGGTTTTATGAGTGGTTGGTCATGCCATTCGGGCTGACCAATGCCCCAACATATTTTGTGGATCTTATGAATAGGGTATTCAGAGATCAGTTGAATAAGTTTGTCCTTGTGTTCGTTGATGATATTTTGGTCTATTCGAGGACAGAGGAAGAACACAAGGAACATCTAAGAGTAGCGATGGAGGTGTTGAGAAAACACCAATTGAAAGCCAAGTTTTCTAAGTGTCACTTCTGGAAGAGGGAAGTGAGGTTCTTGGGCCATGTTGTATCAGAGAATGGTATTGCCGTGGACCCGGCAAAGGTGGCTACGGTACAGGATTGGCCTACGCCCAAGAACGCAACAGATGTAAGAAGTTTCTTGGGGTTAGCGGGATATTATCGTAAGTTTATCCAAGGTTTCTCCAAGACAGCAGCACCATTGACCCAGTTGACCAAGAAGAATCAAGCTTTTGTCTGGGATGAAAGATGCGAGAATGCATTCAAAAGTATAAAGGACAAGTTGACAAGCGCACCAGTGTTAGTCATTCCTAAGGGGGATGAAGAGATGACGGTATACACGGATGCCTGTGGTACCGGACTGGGTGCTGTATTGATGCAAGGCGGTAGGGTTGTAGCTTACGCAAGTCGGCAATTGAAACCGCACGAGAGAAGATACCCTACCCATGATTTAGAATTGGCAGCAATCGTGTTCGCGTTAAAGATGTGGAGGCACTATCTCTTGGGAGAAAGATTTGAGCTGTTTACAGATCATAAGTCGTTAAAGTATCTCTTCTCTCAGAAAGATCTGAATCTCCGTCAGCAGAGATGGTTAGAGTTCTTAGCTTCCTATGATTTCGACATCGCATACACACCAGGAAAGGGCAATGCGGTGGCTGATGCATTGAGTAGAAGACATGCCAGCTTAGGGGCTATGTTCCTTGAATGGAAGCAACTGGAGTTTATCGCGGGGCTTGATTTCAGACCAAAGTGCGAATTGGATCCAGAAATGTTAGCAAGTTTGACGATCAAACCCACTTTGATTGAACGGATCGGCTCTAGTCAGAGGGACGATCCTAACCTATTGGAAATCATCTCCAAGTTAGAGATGGGTATCGATGAGGAGATGAACAAGTATGGGTTTGATCGAGAAAGATGGCTTAGAAAGAATGGAAAGCTTGTTGTACCCAATGTCAATGGATTGAGAGATGAAGTGCTTAGAGAATGTCATCACTCAAAGCTAACTATACACCCCGGTGGTAATAAGATGTATCGAAATATGAAGCAGACTTACTACTGGGAAGGGATGAAAAGAGACGTTGGGAAGTTTATATCCAAGTGCATGAATTGCCAGCTAGTTAAAGCCGAGCAAAAGAAGCCTAGTGGGTTGTTGCAACCATTAGAAACTCCCGAATGGAAATGGGAGCAAGTCTCGATGGATTTCATCAATGGTTTACCAAGGACTAGATCGGGATATGACAGCATTTGGGTAATTGTAGATCGACTGACTAAAAGTGCAAGGTTTATACCAGTCAAATCGACTAGAACGGCAGCTAAGTTAGCAGAATTGTATATGAAGTGGATAGTGAGATTTCATGGAGTACCTAAAGGCATTGTGAGCGACCGAGACCCGTTGTTCACTAGTGGGTTTTGGAAGAGCTTACAAGAGGCTCTAGGGTCAGAGCTACATCTCAGTACCGCATATCATCCTCAGACCGACGGTCAGACAGAGAGGGTGAATCGTATTTTGGAAGATCTCTTGAGAGCATGTATATTGGATTTTGGTGGATCATGGGATGACCATTTGCATCTAGTAGAGTTTGCATATAATAATAGCTACCAATCCAGTATCGGTATGGCTCCGTTTGATGCTTTGTACGGAAGACCGTGTAACTCACCATCATGTTGGATAGAGACTGGCGAGAAGTTTATGCTTGGACCAGATGCGGTGAGGGAAACTTCAGATAAGATCAAGATCATTCAACAACGAATGAAGGCAGCCCAGGATAGGCAGAAAAGTTATGCTGATAAGAGGAGAAGAGACTTAAAATTCTCCGTTGGCGACTTGGTGTTTGTCAAGATTTCTCCGTTGAAGAGCGTAATACGATTTGGCAGGAGAGGCAAGTTGGCACCAAGGTTTGTTGGCCCATTCCCTGTTCTTGAACTAGTCGGGAATTTGGCATATAGAATTGACTTACCAGAGAAGATGGCGGGAGTTCATAACGTATTTCATGTTTCCCAACTAAGGAAATTCGTTCACGACTCAGATATGACCATTTCACCTGATCAGTTAGAGGACTTCGAAGTAGAACCCGAGGCGGTTGGGAACCGCAAGCCGGCCCGTATTGTCGAGCACGACGTGAAGCAACTTCGAAGGAAGGCGGTGAAGTTAGTCAAGGTTCAGTGGGGCAAGGACGGGAATGATTGTACTTGGGAGACAGAGGAGAACATTAGGAAGGCACACCCAGAACTCTTTGCCTGGTAAGATTTTGATTTCGATTTAGTTTTCCGCATGCTAGGATAGGCTTGCTTGCTTGTTTTGCATGTTTGATTGTTGTATGTGGTTGGTAGGCATGCGGGATCCTTTGTATGTTTTGGGTTAAGGAATTTCGGGGGCGAAATTTCTTAAGGAGGGGAGAGTGTAACGACCCGCATTCTACGCATCATAGGATCGTAGAATATTTATTTCTTTCACATACAAAGTCGTATGGTCATGTAACTTTGGGAGACGACTATTGGGGTCATTTCCCATGTTCATGATTTTTCCCGATTTTTAAATGACCATTTTACCCCTAGTTGGCACTGTTTTGGCCATAACTTTTGACTGGAAAGGAATTTTGACCTGAAACCACTTCCATTGGCTTCGGATGATGGTTTCTCTTTCCGTAGAGTGGTCACATTAGCCAAACGGACTTACCGTTTGGAAGATATGGCTGAAACAAGTTTCAGATGGTGAAAAACAGCTTAATTGGGCTTAACCGGGTGATTAGCAGCTAGGCCCAAGGGGAATTTCGGGTTTAGAGGTATAGGAGGTCTGATTAGGGTTAAGTTATCACTTTCATTTCAGTTTTGAGCCGCCACAAACCTCCTTGAGACCTTAGTAATGGCTTCCTACATCTAAAACACCCCAAATCACTCTCTAATTGAAGATTAGGCTTAGCAACACCAAATTAAGGAGAAAAAGCACCAAAGCAAGGTTAGAGCCGCTGTTAGACATCAGTATTCGCCCCAAATCAGAGGAGTTTCAGTTCTGAGAATTTCATTTGTGGCCAAGGTGAGTGATTTGCATAGTTTTTGCACTAATTACAGGGATTAAGGGTAATTAGTGAAGATTAGCGAATTTATACGTAAATAAATTCTGGAAAAATTCTTAAAATTCTAAAATAATGTTTTAAGGCTCTGTTAGAAATTTGGGTTAATTTCGATGTGTTTTGCTAATCGTATGCTTAAACATGATTAAGGGGGATTATAGGAAAAATGTGAGGTTTTGGGCACATTTGATCCATTTTGACATATGAATTCATTGTTTTGGTGTTTGTGGTTAGTTTGCTATGTTGTTATGACTATTTGACATGAATTGTGATTGATTAGAATAGTTAGATTTGTCAAAAACGTCGTCGAGCGGCGTAAACAAGTTGCTGGAAAAGTTGCAGAAAGTTGTGCAGGGCTTCGGATCGGATCGGATGGGGGGCTCGGATCGGAAATGTGAACTGGGCAAGAAACCCGACCCGAACTGGAGTTTGGCACATGAAAGACTTGGCAAAAAGGAAGGCCGTTCACTTAGAGTTGGAGTGGACAAGGGGATCGGATCGGAGTAAAAGGGAGCGGAGCGGATCGGACTGAAGTAAAGCGAAGTGATCGGATCGGATCGGAGTAGAAGGAAACGAGGGAGCTGATCGAAGAAGGAGCATGAGCTGGAAGGAGGATAGCAACCCGACCCAACCCGGAGGAGGACACCGACCCGACCCGGAGTGAAGAAACCCGAACCGAACAGACGAGGGCAATGATTACCGAACCGAACCGAATTCCAGGACTGTTACTGCGTGACAACTTTTCTGAAGACCCACTCCAATTCGACCAAACCCGAGATGCAAAGGAAGTTCAAATGAGAAGTTAGAGCTTAAGATTCAGATGGGAATCAACGAGTTCACTTCATGGTTGGGCTTTGCTGCGGGACGCGTGCCAAGGAGTTATCGACGTCTATAGCTTTGGACCACTATGGTAGGAGGTACGAAGGCGGATTCAGAGCTATTATGGCATCGGTAGAACCAAGGGCTACGACCAATGAAGTGGGTCATTGAAATGTTTGGTCATGACTCCAAGTGTTTGGCTTGGTCATAGCAGGGTTTCTACAAGTCGGGATTCGTCGTTGCCTCAGTTTTGTCTAGTGTTCCAAAGTGGTAGATGTCGTACGCTTTACGCACTGAGTGAGAGATGTGAGGATGGTTGCTATGGATGATTTGTTTGCTATCATTTTGACATGCACACCCCACCCCCGTATTCTTACACTAATTATTATGGCACCTTGGAGTATTGTACGGTATGTGGTACTAACTCTTTGGTTGCAGGTCCAGGTTCAGGTATGGCTTAGTATACCTGTTATTATTCTGTTTAGATGCTTATCGCTCATACCAGGCTTTATGTCTGACCCAGAGTTTTATGTCTCTTCTTATTACTCTGGGTGCTCACACGAGCAGACTAGAGACAGGTTAGCTGGTGATGCACGGGTAGATGATCCGGAGACGAACAGGAGGCTTCCACGTACTATATACATAATATTCTCCCTGTGTTGTTGAAGATCACTGCTTGGGCATTGTTGGTGTATCTTCTACTTTAGCTTTCTTTTGTTTAGAGACAGTAAATTTGGAAAATTGTAATAAGCTGTATTTGGATTTCCGCTGCTCTGAGATTGATGTTGGTTTTAGTTATCAGCTTATGCACTGTCTCGCCTGTTTTATGTCAAGTATGTTACTATTATATTTTATTCCATGCGCTGTGAGACATTCTACAGGTTCTTTGATTAGTTCATTCCCTTCTTTCCTTTCTTCTGATGACCGTCTTGTGTTAGTCGGGCATGTGTACAACGCACTTTTGGAGGAAATGCAGGCTGGTGCGAGGCGGGCCGTCACAAAAACTTAACAACAACAAAAAATTTTATGGCACATTTAGCTTTTTCCGTTCCCCTCTTCTAACCTGCTAAGATCACCCCTCCATGACTTCTCTGTTTAATCGAAGAAGAGGAGAAAACAATATTAAATTTTTTTCTTTGCTGAATTTCTTTGTTTCTTTATTGCTTTCACTTTCTCTCTTACATTCTTAACCAAATGACAATATGCTATATAGATAGCCTTACATGACCCTTCAACTTAAGAGACACACCAATTCACAATAGACACCACATTAAACTAAGAGACACATACTTATTTATTAGACACACTAACTTCCATAAGACTCTTAACATAAAGACACTTAGACTTACGAACCAACACTTACTTAATACTAGACACATTGACTCATAAAAAGACATGACTCTTTATTTTTTTCTCATTCCCAATAACAATTAAAGTTTACCCAACAAAACTCCCACGTAAACTTTAAATGATTTAGTCTTTCAGGCTGGTTTGTATACGTCACCAATTAGCTCTTCACATTTCTTTTTCTTTATGTTTGAGCTCATTTCTCTGTATTGTCGGATCACACTGGCTGCAAACCATTTCCACCATTTGTTTATTTTTAGTTTCCAATTATGCATGCCAACGTCCCTCAGATTTATGACATATTTGGATAAGTCACTAAATGGTATCCTCCTTAAGGCGCCTAATATGAATGTCACAACTTCATCTTCTTTGACTGGTGGTTTATCCGGAATTAGCAAAGGTTCCCTCATTTTCATGTCCTACCAATCCTCACGGACCGGGACTTTCATTTCCATCTCAGGTGCAAATCTAACACTGCAACCCTTCTTTCTAAAAAGTCTCCTCACGGTCGGAAACTGCTTACTACTTTCTTTTCCACTCTTTTGTCTTACCTCTTCTTGTCTTCCTAGTCCAGAATTTACTTCTTCCGAGCAAGGGTCGATGTAATCATCGGGTTTCTTTGGACTTCTCACATTGCCCCTTTTATCCTACAAAATCAAGACTTCGTCATTCCCATCAACTTTTGTAGCACTGCAATCTCTCTCTTCTTTTTTCTTTTCCGCTTCCTTAATTTCATCTTCTAAATTTTCATCTACTTCATCATTTTCTTTAACCATCTCTTTCTCTGCTTTTTCTTCCTTCTCTTCTACATCAGGTTCTTTGTCTTTAGCAGTTTTCTTTCCCATCAGCTCCACTTTGAATCTTTCGATCTCTTCTTTATCATCTTCATCAACTTCCTCTTCATTTTCTCCTTTGTAATCTTTTGCATACACTTCTTTCAGCAAATTCCACGAATCTTTTGTTGGTTTTTCTCCATTGATGTGACACCATGCTTCTTTTTCGACGTTCTCACTCAGCACCATAAGAGCTTGAACATCTTTCCTTCTCAAGCTTGTAAACGCCTCACTCTCTTTCTTCGTCATGTTTTTAACATCTTTTGACCATTCGTAGCCACTCTCAACAATCTCCTATAACCCTTTTGAGATTAACTCTTCTTTCTTTCCACTACTCCACTTTTCGAAGTTTTCTTTTGTGAGAACGAACGATTAAAAGAATAAAAACACCATAGTTTCAACCTCGCTCTAATACCAATTTGTTTAGTCGAAGAAGAGGAGAAAACAATATTAATTTTTTTTTCTTTGCTGAATTTCTTTCTTTCTTTATTGCTTTCACTTTCTCTCTTACATTCTTAACCAAATGACAATAGGCTTTATAAAGATAGCCTTACATGACCCTTCAACTTAAGAGACACACCAATTCACAATAGACACCACATTAAACTAAGAGACACATACTTATTTAATAGACACACTAACTTCCATAAGACTCTTAACATAAAGACACTTAGACTTACGAACCAACACTTACTTAATACTAGACACATTGAATCATAAAAAGACATGACTCTTTATTTATTTTTTCTCACTCCCAATAGCAATTAAAGTTTACCCAACATTCTAAGTTTCATTATTTTACAGAATTCAGAAAAGGCTTCACTTTACTGCATTGTTGCACATGATCTAGTCAACGTGAGTGTTCCTATAAGCGTTTTTACCAACTATGTCCAAAGTGAAATATATCAAACAATGAAATGGACTGAAACTATTGCTAGCACAGTCGCTTTCCCCAAATAATAAAAACTATATGGTTTATCATCTTGGCCTTTTATAGTGAATACTCATGATGGCTTGATAATATAGAATTCTTCCTGCTACGTTTCTCACAAAATGAATTGGACAGTACTCGAAATTAATAGACGAATTTAGCTAAGCAGAAAAGTGTTCTATCTGTTTGTATGTGTGAAAAACAAATTATAGAAATGAATTAGAAATTAGACAAATAGTGCAAGCATCAGATTTCAATTTCGAATTAGTTATGCATAAGTACTGCTTACAACATTAGTCTTAATATCAATGTGCTAAGGTTAATCATAGAATAATAGGTATTAGCTAACAATCAAATATGTTAATGGTGTATACTTATATATAGAAGAATTTTACTCCATAACTTAATGTAATCAGGCAATAAGTACCACATGTTTTATATACTGTGATATGAGACATTCCCAAATAAAAGAGGTCTTAAATTTTGTGCACAGAATAACTTACTTATTCGATAGTAGTTACTGAAGGGAACACTTATGAGGAGAACTGGCTAATAACTTACAGCGACTTTACAAATATCTGTGTGTTTATGATGAATAACCATAATTTTTTCATTATCATTGTATGCCCGAAATTTGTATAATATAAAGTGTTATACTAATTAAATAAAATTATAGCAATGATGGAATAAAATCTTGTAGTAGCAGACTATTACAAATTACTATATACATACATACATACATACATACATACATACATACACACACACACACACACACACACACACACACACACACACATATATATATATATATATATAATTTCAAAATTGATACAAACTGAAAATTATTAGAAATTCAATAATATAATAGCATTATCAGGACTACTAACTAAATTTGAATTGTCCTCAAATGTTTTTTTTTAAGAATTGTAAATATTTAGATCAAAAATAGGCAACTGTATTAATAAAGAGTCATAATGCATGACAATTAATTTCTACCATCCAGATAATTAATGACAGGGGATATGTGATATATCTTGCAAATTAATTACTTTCCACCTCCATAACTGTACGAACATATCTGAAGAAATCATAGGGAATCAATGTTAAAAAAAGATTGCCTTTTTATGGTTGTTTTTCAAGGACAAATGGAAGAAACTTATTAAACTTAGACAGCCCAATCTAACACTTATTCCCTGATTGGATGAATACGGATGAGTTTCAACTAATTAATTTCAATTTGTTATATCAAACATAAGCCTACAGAGATACGAACAACAAAATCTAACAGAACTAAAAATCCCAACCACTTTTCTGAAGATCATTGTGCTGCCTATTATCCTATCCATATTGTCGAATAACCGGAATAGAGAAATTTGATAGACCTATAATTGTAGCTCAACTAAATTAAATCAGCAAAAGCCAAATTTGATACATCGATAAACAAACAAATTAGAAAAACTTAAACCCTAGTTGTTGAAATAAAAAGACATCCCTATCATTTCGATTTGTTACAATAAACATAAGCCTATAGATACGAACAATATAATCTAATAGAATAAAAAATCCCAACCACTTTTCTGAAGATCATTGTGCTGCCTATTATCCTATCCATATTGTCGAAGAACCGGAATACAGAAAGTTGATAGACCTATAATTGTTGCTCAACTAAATCAAATCAGCAAAAGCCAAATTTGATACATCGATAAACAAACACATTAGAAGAACTTAAATTTTAGTTTTGGAATAAAAAGACATACCTAGAATCCTGCAACGTAGGAGTTGAGTTCGTGTCAACTCCTAGAACAATGTTATCGATACCACGAACTTTGACGGCTACGTCAATAAATCGGAATTTTGAACCTTGGAATAAACATGTCCTTCAATTTTAGATAAATATTCTACCTCAAGGTGTATCGATCTTAAATAATTATATGTAATGTAACTGTGAAAGAATGAAGGTGAGCTCAATATATGCATGACTTATGGTTTTTTGGTGCTTACCTAAATGTAAATACGATGGAAGTGAGTATTAGACGTAAAATAGTGAATATTGCAGGCAGTTAGGAAAACATAAGTAAGCTAGAAGAAGCACATAGGAAAACGATCATAGCCATACAAAAAAAAACAAAGTGAACATCAATTTTGTGCTTCTACCTTATAACAAAAGATAAAATGAACATTCAATGACATGTACAGCTGGAGCATAGACATGTAACAGAAGTGCAAATCCAAATAACATAGGTATATGATTAAAAGATATAAACATTTGCAGGAAAAAACAAACATGCATATGTGGTATTATGTGCACAAACATGTCGTACATCAAAATCAATTCCAGTTTCATTAACAATCGACTGCAATGATGTTCAAAATAAAAGGTAATTATATGTAAAGTTTCCATTAACTGTTTACTTTGAAACCATGTTCATGAATTTCTATTTGTGAGCAGTAGGTTATTGAATTTTAAGTTTTTAACTTTACATTGACAATATAAGTTAGTTCTTCCTACTAATATTTAGTTGCCACAATTCCAAGATCGTCCACTATGAATGTTCAGTCAAATTCATTTCATTATCTTGTATATGATTTCATGAACTTTTTTTTCTAATCATCAAGACAATTATGAACAAAAGGTGGTTACCAAATACATGAAAAGTAATCAAGTTGTAATCCAAAAGCTTATTGGAAAGCATATAATCACTTTTACACAAAAACTGTAAGACTCTCTATATATGGTAATCATACCTGCACTAATGAAACAACTTTCCTCCATTGCTTAATTTGATTGTTTGCATGAAATTAAATCTATGTACCAACGGTTGCATAAGTTGTTCCTGTGGTCCTCATATATTAGCAAAAATATATGAAATGATCGATAACAGAGACACCTTCACCAATCTATTCCTAGTTCACGCGAATGAAATAGCTCCTCAACGTAATGAATAACATGACCAGCTGATGATACATACTTTTGCATCTGAATCTTTGTTGACTCCTCTTATCCCTGTATACAGGCGCAACTTAAGACTCTTTTGGATAACTTACCGTCTTTGTTAAGTTTTTTCAAGAGTTGTGCTTTTGTAGAGAGAGCATATATAAATCCGCTCCAACCGCATTTTTGATAGCCCATCCATGGTCTGGTGCAAATACTTTATCATATGCCATGAAGCTGCACCTTTAAGAGAATTCCCCTCTGTGATGAGAATTTGTTCAAAAAGCGCTTTTAACCATATCAATTCCTCTCTTAACTCAAAGAAGATTCCTTGAATGGCTTCCTCCTTGTCTTACACGATCATCTCTCACTTCCAATTCTATAATCGACTGCAAAGTCAATATCGGATTTGATGCTAGTTTCAAATCCTCAACCTTGGAGACATAATCCTTTTCGGCGAATTTGAAAGCAAACCCTAAGCAACCGAATAAAATGGAAACGTCAGAGCAGGCTTCTGAGAAAGGTGCTACCTCCATGGTTGCATTCTTCGAGGTTTCCGTGGCTAGGATTTCAAATGCATATGTGATTCTCTTTAGTGGTTTGTCATGTTAGTAAAATTCTTAAGTTGATGTTGAATTGGATAGCAAGTGAAAATGACAAATTATTTTCAAAAGAGGAAGTGATACTTTATTGCAACTTTGCTTACACATCTTTTTTTTCTTAATTACAAATGAGACATACCCCTCCTATTTATATTAGTTCACATCTCAAATGAATGGTTGAGATGTATTTAATCCTACGGTACATAGATTTTCTCTAGAGTTTTCTATAACTCTCCTACAAAATATCTAGGATTTTTATACATAATTAAAGAGTAGAAAAATCTAGATTCTAATTATTTTATTACAATATGAAAAAGGATAATTCTAGACTCATTCCATATCAACATGTATCTAGATATTTCTATCTAGATATTTCTTGTTCTAGGCTTCTCTTTTAACTCTTCCTCTTCAAATTATTTGTTGCCCAATCTCACGGCCCAAGTCAAGTTTAATTTTTCAACATCCCCCCGTAAACTTGACTTGGTTACTCCAAATATCTCTCTTAGTCTTTGAAAGTCTTCATGCTTTAATGCCTTTGTAAAGATATATGCTACTTGTTCTTTTGAGTTGATACACATTTCTTGTACTTCCTTTTTTGCAATTCGCTCTCGAATAAAGTGATAACGTGTATCGATGTGAGAACTCCGTTCATGGAAGATGGGATTCTTGGCTAGAGCAATAGCTGACTTATTATCCATGTAGATTTCTGTTGCATTTTGCTGTGGCATGTGTAACTCCTTCAACAATTCTCGAAGCCAAATAGCATGACGAACACAAGTTGAAGCAGCAACATATTCAGCTTCACAACTGGAAAGCGTCACGATCGGTTGCTTTTAAAGAAGACAAATCCAGTTGTGCTTTTACGATCATCAACATCTCCAGCCCAATCGCTATCACTGTAACCAATCAACTTGAAATTATTAGACTTTGAATATAACAAGCCAAAATCAATGGTACCTTTGATGTATCGAAGAATCCTTTTTGCAGTCTTCAAGTGTAATGTCGTATGAGCTTCCATATGGCGGTTAATGAGTCCAACACCATAAAGTATATCGAGCCTTATGCATGTGAGATACCTCATGCTACCAACCAGACTCTTGAATAATGTAGGATCTACTTCTTCTTCTTTAGTGTATTTTGAGAGCTTTGTCCCACATTCTATCGGGGTACTTACTTCCTTCCATTTTAAATTTCTTCAATATTTCCTTTGCTTATGCTTCTTGTGAAATAAATATGCCGTGTTCACTTTGAGTTACTTGGATGCCAAGATAATATAAAATGAGTCCGATATCCATCATTTCAAATTCTAAACTCATCTCCTTCTTAGAATCCTCAAATGCTTTTGGATTATTGCCAGTAACTATCCAATCGTCCACATACAAACATACAATCAAGATATCTCCACTTTGATTTGTTTTTACGTAAAGTGCATGTTCATGGGGGCATTTTATAAAGTTATTTTCTAGAAAATATTTATCAATCCTAGTATTCCATGCTCTAGGGGCCTGTTTCAAACCATAAAGTGCTTTTTTCAATTTTAAAACTTTTCCTTCATGTCCTTTAATTTTATAGCCAGGTGGTTGCTCCACAATAAACTTCTTCTTCTAATTTGCCGTTTAAGAAGGCTGATTTTACAACCATTTGATATATTTTCCATTTGTTTTGGGCTGCTAAAGAGATTAGTAATCTTATAGTAAGTGGGCAACGGGAACAAATACCTCTTCATAATCTATACCTGGTCTTTGCTTGTACCCCTTGGCTACCAGTCTAGCTTTGTGCCCTTTTTGTAAATTTGCTAGTTCCCATGTATCATTCTTCAGAATGGCTTTGATTTCTTCATCCATAGCACTTCTCCATCTTTTGTCTTCTTTTGCTTCTTCATAATCTATTGTCTCACAATTTGCAAAAAGAGAAAATAAAGTAATATCATTAGAAAGTGGTGTTACCTCATATAGCTCTTGTAATGATCTCATATGTGATACCCTTTCACTTGAGCTTTCTTCTTGTGGAGATTCTTCTTGAGTGCTTGATGGAGATGATGGTGTTGGACTAGCTGGCTCTTCTTGCACATCATTGATTTCATCTTCTTCGTAAAAGGGAAGGAAATTATAATCTTCTTCTTGTGTGCTCTAATTCTAGCTATTTTCTTCATCAAACTCCACATCTCGACTAACCATAACTTTTCCATTTACCGGATTATATAACTTATACCATTTTGCCTGTGGGTCATAGCCAATGAAGATGTATTTTTCACTTTTATCATTTAACTTGGAGCGTCTTTGGTCCAGCACGTGGGCATATACAATGCTTCTAAAAACTTTCAAGTGAGATATACATGGTTTTCCACCACTCCATGCTTCTTCGGGGTTTTTTTTCCGTACAATCCAAGTTGGAGAGCGATTTGCTAAGTATACCACGCATTCGATGGCTACGGCCCAAAACTCTTTAGGAACATTTTCGCTCTTTAACATGCTTCATGCCATGTTGAGGAGATCTATTCTTCCTTTCCACAACCCCATTTTGTTGTGGAGTATACGGGACGGTTAAGGGATGGTGAATTCCATTTTATTCACAAAATTTCTCAAATTCTTTAGAGATAAATTCCCCACCTCGGTCGGACCTCATGGCTTTTATCTTATAACCACTTTCATTTTCTACAAAAGCTTTAAATTTCTTAAAAGCATCAAATACATCAGACTTTTGTTTAAGGAAATAGGCCCAAGTTTTTCTACTATAATCATCAATAAATAAAGCAAAGTAATTACTTTTCCCAAGTGAACACGGTTTTACTGGACTACAAATATCAGTGTGAATCAACTCTAATGGTTCTCTAGCTCTTGTGTTGGACTCTTTTGAAAAAAAATCCTTGATTGTTTTCCAAATAATTTAAGCACCCTTCACATAGTTGATTCATATTATCAATTCGTGGTAAGCCTTTTACCATGTATTTATTCTTTAACAACTTCAAACCCCCAAAATTAAGATGTCCAAATCTTAAGTGCCAAAGCCATCACTACACCAGAAAATGCCTTTAGCAGCTTTTAAAAAACACTACCAAAGCCTTCGGTAGCGTTTTAGAGAACGCTACTATAGGTCCCGCAACTAAAAGTCTGTTTTTTTCTATTGTGTTTCCATAAACGCTGCCAAAATAAAGCAACCAAATATTTTCTGCAGCATTTAAAAAATCCAACCAAAACCAACATTTTTCGGTTACGTTTGTGCTTGGCCCTTTTATTTGATTTTCTGTAGCGTTTATTTTATGTAACTAAAAACTTCCCGTTGCGTTTAATTTATGCCACTGTAAATTCAAATAATATTTTATGTTTGTTTCGGTAACGTTTCAGAAACGCTGCTGAAATGTATCGATTGTTTTGTAGCATATTTTAAATGCTACTATATACTGTTAATGGCTTACATTGTTTCCAGCAACCAGTTTTGTGATAATCATACCAAAATCAGCAATAATCATATAAATATCATATTTAAACCAATAATCAACCAATCATATAATCATCATATTTATATAATTGAAAATACGTAATTACAGAAGTACTATCCATAAGCATTTAGATAATAATTGTTTGAAAAAATGAGCAAGTTCACATTCCACAAACATTTTCAAAGAGTTTTACTTAAGTACCGACTAATATCATAATAGATTTAACAATTGAAGTCACGTCCATTATTGGTGATGGTCTTTACTTCAGAAAAGCTAATTACCTGTAAACACATTCAATAATCAACAATAAGTATTTGTCATGAATTATCAAATAACATTCAAATAATGTTAATTGATTGTTATTAAAACAAACACATAAATAATTAAACTGAATATCAAATAACATTCAGACAATACTGTACATTATGATGATAGATATGGTGCATTTAAAATATGACGATAGATATGAAGCCGTATGCACTGTCCTACACATTTTCATAATTACAAATCTCTATGTTTTTTCAAATAGAACCGAAAATTTACATGATTTGTGTACAATATTGGATAAAAACTGTAAAACTCAAACATTTTGTACTTATAACTAGATATATTTCTTTAAAGCCCTTGATTTTGTAATTAATTACTGTTAAAGCTAACCAAATTTATGCCTTACAATTTTTTTCTCGAAGGTTCTAGCTTCTAAGAGAACTCAGTGTTAAAATTGGCAGCTGTGGTCCTGTGGATGTGGCTCTAGAACTCTGTCTAAGCAGAGTGAGAAACTATGCAAAAATTCCTTAATAGTAAGACTCATGCATCCCAATTTGGTTCTGGCTAGTTTTAATACTTTTAGACCTGTTAAAACTTTTATTATTGTACAGGTTCAGGTTTATTATTGTACAATCAACTCTAATTCACACTGCGAACACTCCCAAATTCATTCATATAACTCAAATTTTTAGTGTAACTCATATTCAATTTTATAAAACTTGTTTAAGTTTAACAAAACATAGCTAATTCTATTAACCAAGTTAACTTAATTAATTTATTATAATAGATAATAATAATCATAGGTATTATAATTATTATTGTTAGAGCACAGTTAACTTGACTATATTATTATTATTATTATTATTATTATAAATTTAGTTAAATTTTATAAACTTTGTTATTCATCATCATCTTCATTATTATTTATAAAACCTTTTAAAACTAATAAAATTTAATTAACTTAAACTTGGTTAATTTTATAAAACTCGTTAGACATACATGAAAATTGAGTTGTGAAAACGGTGTCCATTAACAAAATTATTTCCAATAATAATTACAGACGTAAATAGTATGCCAAAAATTGAACTTAATTAATGCAATATTTTATTAACTATAGCTAAAGTAACAAAATGAACTGGAAAAGTTCAGGCATGTGTACCATAAATGGAGCACTTTTTCCTTGAATGTGATGTGTTTTGAAGGCACTCCAGGTGCTACTGCATATAAAAAAATTATATAAAAATACAAATACATGGAAAGAAACAGTAGAGATGTGTAAAAACAGTTGTTAAGCATGAAATATTACTCTGGTACAATGGACCAGTTAAAAATAAATAGTCTCACAGCACAACAACTTGTACAATCATAACGCACCAGACCAAAGAGATAGACGAAAATTAATCTAGTATTTTTGGAACGTTGAATTGAGCATGTCAATAATTCAATTCCTGTATATCAAAAGAAATTGGTAAGAATATATCACATATTAATCTCTCTACCAAAATTTAGATCGGGAATATTGTAGCGTGTTGTATGATAAGGATATATAAATATCAAGGCAACATATTGATATAGTATTGCAGGGTGTCGCTAACCAAGTTAGTGGACATATCCAAACAAAATGCAAATACATCACGTAAATGTTTGTTGCGGCATATTTACGCTATCAAATCCTCAAAATTATTTTTCAGTTAACAGTCCCGGAAGTGTTTGAAATAGAAATACTGAACCAAACATCAACTTTCAAAAAACTTTATGATACACCAAATGAGTAAACTGAAGTCAGATTTACGCATATTATGTTGTCACCTTTCACATGTGGTAGTGCACATATAGTTAAAATAAAATTAGTGGTAGGAAAGAAAATAAATCTTGTGATAGCTTAAATATGGTACGGAGACTGGATTGCAACGTAAGTACATGTAGTTGAAACTAATCTTGTGCACTTATAGCTTAAATATGGTACTATGACAACTTAAAATAAATCTTGTGCACATATAGTTGAAATAAAATTATATATTGCACAAATTACTATGTACTGGATAGAAACGTAAGTCAAATTACGTATGTTAGGGTCATACTGAATCGGCATATATGTCAAAATAAAAGAGCATTTTTACTCAGAAAGAAACAATAAGCATACGATAAAAACTGCAAGTACTCTGAGTTGAACTATATTCCCCAGTAGTGTCAATGTTTTAAAGAAGTAAGATGTACTAGTCTATCAATAGGAAAACGTAATTTTTTTTTAAATCACGAAGTAACAGAATATAGATTAGACTGATTAAAACCTAGTCAAAAGCCAATAACTGAATAATGTAAAACATAAGCAATTTTTTCCACAGTAATATGGTGAAGAAGATATAATGATTGCCAAATGCAATCAAATTCTTAAAAATAGAAAATACAAATGAAAAAAAGTAAATAAGTTATATCGTTATAGTAGTAAACAGTTTTATGTATGTACACGTGTGAAACAAAAAATCTAAGAGAGCAAAAAGTTACCTGTTGCAAGCCTTAACACCCATGTCTAACCTTTACGCCTTGAAACCTCTCCAAGTGATTAACAATGCTTCCAATAATGATATTCCAATGGGTTTCTCTGGCTTAAGCTTGGGGGGTTCCACTTCTCCATAGGCAATTCTCCATAAATTAGAAAATAAAAAGATAACCATAGACTAAAAATATATTTATGTAATGTTATATGGCATTTTTTTCCATTTATTCATTATATTAATTTAAGCATTGATTTCGACAACGGTGACCAAGAAATTAATGCAGCATAAAACAGAGTTACTTGTTTCATGACCTATTTTTGAACATTAACATAACAAATTCAGTTAAAGGAATAGATAACATAATTGCATGATGTCAAAGTAGAAGACACTTAGAATCTAATTGATTTTCGTAATCCTCGCATATTTCAAAGATGTTCTGTCATTAAATAACATCAGATTTGTGATAATTAGGCAATGAGTGTACCTGATCATCTCTTGTAGAATCACCATGTTGAAGTGCAAAAGTTTATCCGTAGTTTCTTGAAAGAACAGTATGCTCTTAGTGGGGATATCTTTTGTTTTCAGTCGCTAAAATTAAGTAGCAGATTGGTGTGTAGGTCTGAAGTGGTAATGCAAGGAAAGCAAAAGTTTTGTGCTGGTATCATAAATTCTGTTTTGGTATCAAACAGTGCATGACAGAACAAAAGTTGAAGGTTCAACGCCTTATATAATAAAATATAGCTTCAAGGGTCAGCAAATTTACTCATTCTTCTCTATTAGCAGAATGAAGAGCCAACTTTTAGAAATTACTACTAGTGAATATGTTTTACACAAAAGCCGATATCATGTACATTATTGCCCACAACATCTATGTAAGTTATTTAATTCGATTTCTTCTCTTCTCTTTTTGAATGAACACAGACATGCTTCTGCTTTGGCTATTATTTCTAATTGTCACCTCAGCTACTGTTTTTATCCCATTGATTTACCAAGTATAGAAACTTAAAAAAAAAAACAGCACCGTAGCAAAATATAAAACAGAATTTACCCTGTTATTGCAAATGTTGTAACCACTGGTTTTCATATTAAGACACTAGATAAATACATCAATCATGTGGTTTCCCAAGTTGAGAGATGACCAAATCATAAAACCGAAGTAAACTATTTCATATATTTGAATAAATGCATATCACATGTCAATGTGGTACCTTGAACCTTAACGTCCAATGTCCGTGGAGTATCGGCTGTTAAATTGATGCAGACCCCAATCTAAATGGGCAACATAAAATATATTGTTATTCCACATAGAAAGAAGACGTAATTCAATAGTTTGAACCTCTGATGCTTAAGTTTATGGGTTTTTAGCTGACAATAGTTTGAAGCAAGAAAAGAAGCATGTATATTAACTGACCAATGGGATATTCTTGTAGTGCCATTTACATAACACAGGGAAAAAACAAGGAACACGCAAAAAATAGTACAAAAGTTACAACAACTTGGAAAACCAATCAGACGAGAAGTTAATGTCAAAATGGTAAAGAGAAGTGGAAAAATCATGACGGATTTGAAGCTTTAACAAGGACCACAGGACATCAAAACTTCTCCTCCTTGACCGAAAAGCACGGAAATTTCTTTCTTCCCACAGCATTCTCACAAGCTTTTCGATGCAAAGAATGGATAAAATTTAATTAACTTAGACTTGGTCAATTTTATAAAACTTGTTTACATTTAACAAAGCTTAGTTACTTGTATAAAATTCGTTGAACATGCATGAAATACGGATTGTGAAAACAATGTTCATTGACAAATACTAAGGCAGCAATTTTCAGCGCGAAAGAGATATTGTGGCAGCTTATAATAAACGGGTTTACAACTATGTCTGTAACTTACATGGTTAAACGAATTGACTGATATTGTGGCAACACTATCATCTACATGGTTAAACTTACCAACATAGATCTAATCTTACTACTCATACCTATAAGCATTAGTAACTTACATGGTTAAACGCATTCAGCTTCAAATATGTTGGTATTTGTTGTGAGCTGCACTTGGAACTTGCATAACAATTTCTATGATTGTACCGTCTTTAACTAAGGCAAGACGTCTTAGTTTTAACTGATGCATGTTGCCTTAGTTAAAAGTGAGGCGTGTTGCCTCACTTTAGTATTAATTGAAGTGTTTATGCCTCAGTTAAAACTGAACAGATGCGTGCATGTCTAAGTTATTTAAGGCTATGCCAAGTGCAGTAAAAAACATGCAATATGCCACTTATGCTGTACTGAGGCTTTACTGAGGCGTGTAGGCCAAGTGCAGTAAAAAAAACAGAGGTGTGCATGCCTCAGTTTAATTTTAACTAAAGTGCAGTTATATCAGTTCGTTCTACATATGTTGATATTTGTTACCGTAGAATAAGTTAAAAGGAATTATTGTAAAAGGAAACATCAATGTATCTTACCCACTTTTGAAGCACTAAACTACTCAGATTAGATTGACAAAAATGAATGTACCAAATAAATAAGCCATATTTTGGTCATTTTGATATGACATGAACATACAAACCATGGTGAGAATATACTGTAAATGTATTCATAATTAATATTTTAATTGCTGGACTTTCATGGATAATACCTTCAACTCTTCAAGACCGCCCATTGATCCCTTTAAACCGAACATAAGGTATCCATTTAAACGGAGACCAAAAGCATGGATGTCTAAATAACAACAACCTGTAAGCAATCAATGGAAAATATGAATACTAAAGACAAAATAGTGCAAATATTAACAAGCACTCAGATATATATTTAACAACATGGATGGTAATGCTTCAGGCCTCAGCAATATAAATGAACAACAATCTAATAAAAAAAGCCAATGTTACAGCTCGATCAAACATTACCAAGATAGAGCCTGGAACCCCTCTTAATAGTTTCTCACTTAATTGTATTCCTCATCATCTTCACCTGACATCAGTAGTAGGCATGTCGTGGTGTCCGAGTGAGAGGGCTAAGGTTCGCAGGAACAAGTACAAGGTTGCCGTCGATGCCGACGAGGGATGCCAACGTCGAGAGGACAACATGGTTGAGATTCATAAGAACAAAAGGGAAGAAAATTTGTTGAAAAAAAGAAGAGAAGGCATGAAGAATCAAGCCCAAGCTTTTCCTAGTTCCACACATGGAACTACGGTCGATAAGAGATTGGGGAGCCTGTCTGCAATGGTGCAAGGGGTGTATTCAGAAGATAGAATTTTGCAGCTTGAATCTACTACCCAGTTCAGAAAACTGCTGTCTATAAAAGAAATCCTCCTATTGAAGAAGTTATTCAGTCGGGTGTTATACCTAAATTTATGGAGTTTCTTATGAGGGAGGATTATCCTCAACTTTAGTTTGAATTTGCTTGGGCACTTACGAATATTGCTTCTGGGACATCAGAGAATACAAAAGTTGCGATCGAGCATGGTGTTGTTCTAATCTTTATTAAACTTCTTGGTTGCCCAAGTAATGATGTAAGGGAACAGGCTGTGTGGGATCTTGGAAATGTTGCGGGTGATTCTCCGAGATGCAGAGATCTTTTTAATGGTGCTTTGATGCCTTTGTTATCTCAGTTGAATGAACATGCTAAACTGTCCATGTTGAGGAATGCCACCTGGACAATATCAAAGTTCTGTAAAGGAAAGACTCAACCATCTTTTGAGCAGACAAAACCAGCTCTTCCTGCACTCGAGTGTCTCATTAATTCAACCAACGATGAAGTCCTCACTGATGCATGTTGGGCACTTTCATACATGTCCGACGGTACAAATAATAAGGTTCAAGCTGTTATTGAAGCCGGTGATTTCCCTCGGCTTATAGAACTTCTTCTGCTCCAACTTTTGAGTTAGACGACCGGATGAGATGGACATGAAGGGTGAAAATAAAAAGGGTTATTATATCACAATAGTATGTTTGAAATTCCATCTTTGTCAAATTAATTTATATTTTTTGAGTTTGCAAAATTTTATTATGGAGACTGTTTATACTAGGTTTGAAGATTAACATTTGAAGTAATTTTTATCTGTTTGGTAATATTTGGAGATTAATCATACCTTACATTATTGCTTACTGAAATGGTAAAAGTTTGATCAATCTCTGCTATTTAAGTATTACAGCTAACTAACCAGACGTTATTTGCAGTGAAAAGAACATGTAGACGTTCAGATTATTATGCATATGGGCTGCTAAGAAATAAAACAAACCATGGATGTCCACGTTGAGAACTAACAAACAGTACCTACTTCAACTGAGAGCAAAATTTTAAATAGCTAGGAAAATATCATATTCATGTTCTCTCAAAATTCAAAGTGCCAAATGTTCATATAATTTAAAGTATAAATAGTTGGTATTGTTATGTAACATTTCTAGTAAACAAATTACTTCAGTGGGTAGCATTTTAAAGTATTATCCAAGTCCTGATCTGAAAAGTTCGTTTTTAAGGATAGCACAAGCGAAAGCACATCAAAAATCAAAACCCGTTGGTATTGTCTTCTACATGCACTACTACAATCACTCTCAAAACATTCAAAAATCAATAATAAAAATTGACTAAACATAAAATTTACGAGTATAGTACCTCCGTGTAGGATCAGACTGGACTTCACACGTAAAATCTCCTCCTTTTGCCGCAGTCGAACCCCAACAAACACTAAATCATCATTATTTCAGCTACCCTCAACAGCAGTGCTGCATGTTACCAGCAGTCTTGAGTTTCTCCACTTCAGTTTTGAGGTTTGCCTGTAGCTGTCACCGATTTTAACACCATTACTACTAACATTTTATATATACTGAATATCAGATGACTTTTCACTGTTAATATGCTAAAACGTGATATGTAATGGATGATAACACAATCAGCATTTTGAACCAATTACCAGATGACTTCCCCATTGTTTTCTTTAAGAAAGAAAAAAAGATAACATGAAAATGAACTGTATTTGCAGTTTTATAACAAGGAAGCATTGACATAGTTAAAAGAAAAATGTTGGTTCATGACAAAGAATTCTTAACTGTATAAATCTATTAAACAGAGACCCAAATTGGTTGCTCCAAGCCTTGCAAATATAACATGAAATTATCTGCGGTTCCTAACCGTCCATGTGCGTGTGTAGGAATTGCATACCGTAACAAATGTCTGAAGGTGATAATGCAAAAATACATGAAATTGGCTTTATCAAAGTTATCGGATGAGTACACTAGCCTAATGAACCAGAAGCAAGCATAGAATCAAATAGCACACTTGAGCACGAAAAAAGCGTATAAAGCAATGAGCACTTCTAGTTATTTAATGAGACCGTTTATGTGACAACATAGGAAAATAAAAGAGAAACCCAAAATACTAACACATCAAATGAAAAGAATTAAACACTCCTAGTTATTGTTCTCTTCTTTTTTCCCTGACAAATTAATAATATTGCAATTTTATTCAACACAAAACATTTAGTAAGTGCTAAACTATAGCACAATTACTCCAAAAATAATCCCTTTTGAGCACATACCATTTGAATATATCGTTTTTCCTTTAGAAGCGCAAAAGAAATATAAGAATTAAGATGAAAAATTGATAAGGAACAAGAACCAGAGTATGACGATGATGTCCAACCAAATTGTTCAACTTCACATTGTCTGAAAAGCTCCCATCTCCACTACCACAATATTTGTAAAATTTAGAAATAAATTATTCATAAAGATAGAAAATATTACGAGATTAAGATGTATAAATAACTTCAGGTGATAAAAAGTGAACTAATCAATACTAAACTGATGAAAAATAACAAAAACGAACTTTGTACTGCAGTAGACTATTAGAAATTACCTAAACATAGAGATAAACCCTATAAACCCTCAGCATAAAAAAAACAATGAAACATCCACGAAAGCAGCAGGTGGCTTATGAAAAATCAAAATTAATGTTAAATTTCGAAATAACTCCAAAATATACTTAAAATGGTAACACAAATTGTAGATTACACCTTACGCTACCTGGATTAGAAAGTACATAGTAGAGACAAGAAATACAAAAGTTGAGGCAAGCGATTCAGAATTAGGGTTGGGAGGCTGAATGAAGCGGCGAAGCGGTTCACAGATGTTGTTTGATAATTAAGGTGGAACGATTCATGATTTGGAAATTAGGGCCGAGTGATTGAATTAGGAATTTTGGGAAATCGGGTTTTCTCAGAACGTTATTTTAGAGAATGAAAAACAGTGGGGAGGTAAGCGTGAATTGAGAAATAAATCCCGCCTAATACTATCTATAAGCTAAAACGCAGCCGTTTTAGGGAGGAAAACGAAGTTGTTACATTTAGCATACAAACTCCGCCGTATAATGTAACTAAAATCATAATTTCTTGTAGTGCATAATGAATCTTTATAACATGATTTTAAGCATTTCACAATACCATTTGAAATATGAAGTGGAAACATTCTATTTTTCGACATCTCTACTTTAGCAGTCAAATTTCCTTTAGCATCTTTCGTGGAAAGGCTATGATTTTTTATATGAATATCATATCCTTTTTCTAGAAGTTGCCCCAAGCTTAGAATGTTACTTTTCATATTAGGCACATAATATACATTAGAGATAAAGTCATGTTTTCCATTTTTCAAGCAAATTGATATTTTTCCTTTTCCCTTAATGGGAGTTTTAGATTCATCACCAAAATGAATGTTTCCACTTACCGATTCATCAAGCTCCATGAACATATTCCTTCTTCCACACATTTGATTGCTTACCCCCGTATCCATATACCATGTGTTAGTATTACCACTTTAATCTCCTTTATGTGCCAAGAGTAGTGTAGAATATTCTTCCTCTACTTTAGCAAAGTTAGATCTCTCAGGAACTTTATTAGAAGTAGATCTACATTCGGAAGCAAAATGCCCAAGTTTATCACAATTATAACATTTAATTTGTGATTTATCATACCTTGGCCTTCCATTTTATTTCATGTTTCCTCCTCTTCCTCGACCTCTTGTAGCATATGTGTTTTGGTTTCTCTCCTCTTTATTGAAAGATTTGTAACCACCTCTTCCATAGCTTCGACCTCGACCTCTTCCTCTTTGGCTATGACCTCTTATAATTCTTTCATTCTCGCTCAAGGTGAGTTTGGTTTGAAGAGATTGCTCTAATGGCTCTTCCTTGACCCTTTTCTTTAATTTTTCTTCATCGACTTGAAGCGGTCCCATAAGTTGATAAATGGTTATGGATTCTAGATCTTTAGATTCTTCAATAGCTACTACTATATAATCGAATTTTGAATCTAAAGATCGTAGAATTTTCTCAACCACTCTAGAGTCTTCCAATTTTTCACCTTATCTTTTCATTTGATTTACTAAAGATAAACTCATGAAAAATAATCATCAATCAATTTGGTTGATTTCATATGTAAAGCTTCAAACTCACCTCGCATAGTTTGTAGTCTTATCTTCTTCAATTTATCAATGCCCTTGAATGCATTCTCCAAAATCTCCCATGCTTCCTTACTATTTTTTGCACTTGCCACCTTCTCCAACATTGATTCATCCAAACTTTAATGAATGAGAGTAAGAACCTTTCTGTCCTTGTTTATTGTATCAATCAATTTATCCCTTTGATTTTGGGATAAAGTGGTGATGTCGACGGGTCCAACATACCCATTTTAAATGATATCCCACACATCTTGTGATCCAAGCAACGCCTTCATGCGAATACTCCAATTATCATTGTACTCCTTCTTTAGCAATGGAACTTGAAATGGAGTCGCCATATTTTTTTAACCAACAACATGGCTTTGATACCAATGTTAGTAAAATTCTCAAGTTGATGTTGAATTGGATAGCAAGTGAAAATGAGAGATTGTTTTCAAAAGAGGAAGTGATACTTTATTGCAACTTTGCTTACAAATATTTTTATTCTTTTTTTTTTTTTTTTTTTTGCTTGATTACAAATGAGACATACCCCTCCTATTTATACTAGTTCACACCTCAAATGAATGGTTGAGATGTATTTAATCATACGGTACATAGCTTTTCTCTAGAGTTTTCTATAACTCTCCTATAAAATATCTAGGCTTTTTATACATAATTAAAGAGTAGAAAGCTCTAGATTCTAATTATTTTATTACAACATGAAAAAGGATAATTCTAGGCTCCTTCCATATCAACATGTATCTAGATATTTATTGTTCTAGGCTTCTCTTTTAACTCTTCCTCTTCAAATTATTTGCAGCCCAATCTCATGGTTCAAGTCAAGTTTAATTTTTCAACATGTCACCGCCACTTACCATCGATCTGCAGTAGAACGAAATCGAAATCGACAAATCCTAACAAAATAAACTTGAAATAAAATAACGTATTGCCATAAATCGAACATTTTACCACTTTGACTGACCAACGAATTCAGGAATGTATGGTAGAAAGCACAACACAACAAATTGAAATTGACGGTATTGGGATTCACAGAATCGAAGGTCGGAGTAGAGAAGGGCAGAAATTTGAAGTAGGATGGTGACGTACGAAATTTTGGATCTTACGTTTTAATGGTTGTCTTTGATTAAGAATTGCAATTATGGGAAACCGAAGAATAGCAGCTACTGACGAAAGACTGGGAAATTAGATAACGTGGATTAAGATTTGTTTTTTACATTTTATTTTATACTATTATACTATAAAAACCGGACGAGACAACTGGATGCGGAGAGCAGAAATAAGAAATAACCGCATTCTATGTGTCCACGTATGCATCTTCGTAATTGTACTTTTATGTTTAACTAATAGATTCTCGCTCAAGGTGAGTTTGGTTTGAAGAGCTTGCTCTAATGGCTCTTCCTTAACCATTTTCTTTAATTTTTCTTCATGGGCTTGGAGCGATCCCAGTAGTTGATCAACGGTTATGGATTCTAGATCTTTAGATTCTTCAATAGCTACTACTATATAATCGAATTTTGAATCTAAAGATCGTAGAATTTTCTCAACCACTCTAGAGTCTTCCAAATTTTCAACATATCTTTTCATTTGATTTACTAAAGATAAAACTTGTGAAAAATAATCATCAATCGACTCGGTTGATTTCATATGTAAAGCTTCAAACTCACTTCGCATAGTTTGTAGTCTTATCTTCTTCACTTTATCAATGCCGTTGAATGCATTCGCCAAAATCTCCCATGCTTCCTTACTACCTTTTGCACTTGCCACCTTCTCAAATATTGATTCATCCAAACCTTTATGAATGAGAGTAAGAGCCTTTGGGTCCTTCTTTCTTGTATCAATCAATTTATCCCTTTGATTTTTGGATAAAGTGGTGATGTCGATGGGTTCAACATACCCATTTTCAACGATATCCCACAAATCTTATGATCAAAGCAATGCCTTCATGTGAATACTCCAATTATCATAGTACTCCTTCTTTAGTAATGGAACTTGAAATTGAGTCGCCATATTTTTTTAACCAACAACCTGACTCTGATACCAATGTTAGTAAAATTCTCAAGTTGATAATGAATTGTATAGCAAGTGAAAATGAGAGACTGTTTTCAAAAGAGGAAGTGATACTTTATTGCAACTTTGCTTACAAATCCTTTTGTTTTGCTTGGTTACAAATGAGACATACCCCTCCTATTTATACTAGTTCACATCTCAAATGAATGTTTGGGACGTATTTAATCCAACGGTACATAGCTTTTCTCTAGAGTTTTCTATAACTCTCCTACAAAATATCCAGGCCTTTTATACATAATTAAAGAGTAGAAATCTCTAGATTCTAATTATTTTATTACAACATGAAAAAGGATAATTCTAGGCTTCTTCCATATCAACATGTATCTAGATATTTCTTGTTCAAGGCTTCTCTTTTAACTCTTCCTCTTCAAATTATTTGTAGTCCAATCTCATGGCCCGAGTCAAGTTTAATTTTTCAACATGTCACCGCCACTCACCATCGATCTGCAGTAGAACGAAATCGAAATTGACCAAGCCTAAGAAAATAAACTTGAAATAAAATTACGTATTGCCAGAAATCGAACATTTTACCACTCGACTGACTAACGAACTCAGGAATATATGGTAGAAAGCACAGCAAAGCAAATTGAAATTGATAGTATTGGGATTCACAGAATCGAAGGTCGGAGCAGAGAAGGGCAGAAATTTGAAGTAGGATGGTGACGTACGGAATTTTGAATCTTACGTTTTAATGGTTGTCTTTGATTAAGGATTGCAATTAGGGGAAACCAAAGAATAGCAGTTAGTGACGAAAGACTGGGAAATTAGATAACGTGGATTAAGATTTGTTTTTTATATTGGGTGCTACTATTCATACCCCCGTTTACACTTCCGGCCACCTTTATAAATTTAATACAGATAATTATTTATTATATTCTTCTGGCCACCATGTATTATTCCTTCGCTCAGTTATTCATCACCGTACTTCTCCTTTAAAAACACATACTTCTTCCCAATTTCTAACCCTAAACCCTTACAAAAGCAGATATTCTTTTGTGCCTAATAGAGATGGACGATGAAGATAAATAAGAGGTTAGAATTGCTTGATTTTTATTGTTTTCTATTATGATATAGAAAATATTGTTAGATTTTTTTTAATGGTTAGGGTTTTCCATTGCGTTTTATGATATATTTTTCGCTCCATTGCAAATTTCAAGCTTAAAGGACATTAAATTTGATGACGTTGTAATAGAGAATGACATTGTAAGTTTTGACTTTTGGGGTTTTTATTCGTATAACTTGCGTACGTTTTACAAGTTGATACATTAATTATTATTATTTTTTGTCGTTTGATAGTTGGAGTATTTGAATGATGATAAATTGGACGATAAACATGATGGATGTGATAATGTGATGCAAAATGTTCGATCAAATGACTCAAAAGACATAAATGTTGATTTGACAAATCATTTCACAACCGACGAAGTAAGTACTCATTTATCAAAATTAAAATTGCTAATGTGGTTATGAAAATGGATTATTAAATTAAATCATTTCACTACCGACGAAGTAAGGGGGACGAAGGAAGCATTTATGTAGAAGAAGGAGTTGGTGGCCTCTGCATTTTCTGGTTATTAATTTAGACAGTGGCCAGAAGAGTAAACTTAAAATATTCGGGGTGCTTTTAGTTTTGGTGGCCAAAAGTGTTAATAGGAGTATGAATAGTAGCAACCTTTGTATTTTATCTTATACTATTATACTATAAACAGTGGACGAGACAACTGAATGCGGAGAGAAGAAATAAGAAATAACTGGTGTAATATGCATCTTTGGAATTGTGCTTTTATAAGTAATAGATTTCTCATGATTTCTTAACCCCCATCCTCAATAGCTGTATAAACCGATGGCCCATATTTAGTATTCCTTTTAGGAGGGACACCAGTCTACTTCAGATCTGAACCTCCCTCTTTGTTAACCTCTGATTTCAGTTAGCTCAACATTTTTTGACTCTCCGACGACTGATTTGTCGGAGTTGCTAATTGTCCACGATCGCCTTCCTTCAATTCTACGACGCACAGATGAGTTACCATCATCACACTACTATCTCAGATCTACCAGGGAGTTCGAATACATTGATTGTTGGCAAAGCTGTATCTTCGGCCTATGATTTCGGGTCTGCAGTGTTGTAAAATTTTCAAAACAAATGATTTGGGTTTGGGTATTATTTAAATGGAATGAAGAATAAAAGGAAGAAGGAATGGGCAAATATGTTTTGTCCCACATCATGGAAAATACAAAGGGTTTCCTCCATATATGTAAAGACATGATGTATAATAACAAAAGAAAGAAGAGAAGGAGTGATAAGGCAATGGGCCTTGAGCATGAACTTGGCATATATAATAATATTTAAAATGTCAAAAGATGGGCCTTGGGGCTCTTGGGGTCTTGTGATCCATTAGGCCACGGAAACAAATCAGTCGACAAGACAAAACTCAACCAGTCGACCGTTTTGTTCTCTGGTTGAAAATGATTGACCGGTGACTTTTGGGCAGTCGATCGGTTTCAATCCAAGCTGTTGCAACACTTCAGAAGTGTTGCAAAAATGAAAGGATACAACGGTCTCGAATCGAATAGAAACAGATACGACCGTTGCAAATGGTCGCAGTTATTCACAGATGGACACTTCCATTCGCTGACTATAAATACAACGCCAGAAAACTGTTTCAGATATCTCGAAAATAATCTTCTTCTCTTCCTTAATCTGCAACACCATTAAAGCATTTCAAACGCTGTTTAAATCTGTAACGCTTCTGAGGCATTACAAATACTACAAGTACGTTGCAGATTCATCTTATTCTTCTTTTCTTTGTTCTCTACTATCTTTGCATCATCAGAAAACTAAATCTAGAGTGTTCTTGGTCGGATCAAAGTCATACAAACTTTGAATCCGATAACGCTGTTTCAAGGCTTCATTGAATCCTGAAGTCAATAGTTCGATAACCCTTTTGTACCTGGTGGGTTGAACTATTGTCTGAAAGAATTTGCTCCGCAAATCCTTGAAGTTAGAAGTACAGCAATCGTTCTCCTCCATTAGCGTCTCAAACCACAAAATCCCCAATAAATTTTCAGACAATATTTTCAACCATGGAAGTTTTGAGCGCGTTACAAGTGATGAATCAGCATTTGACAAAGTTAGAGCGATTTGATAGAGAGAATTTCACTCCTTGGCAAGAGACTATGAAATTCTTTCTGATCACCGTCAAATTATTTCATATTCTCGAAGATGGATTAGAGAAAATACCGGAGGAAACCGATAAGGGTAGTGCGGAACTAAAAGCTAAAAGGGCAAAGCGCAAAGAGGAAGATTTTCAATGCAGAGGCCACATTCTGAATGCACTGTCTATTCCAATGTACAATGCTCACAGGACCTTGGACACCGCGAAGGCACTCTGGACTGCGCTAGAAAGCAAATATCGCATCTCTGAGGCAAGTAATAAAAAAATTAAAATATGCGAAAACGGATTATGATTTAGACGGTTTACAGCGTCATCTTCGTATTGAAGAGGATTCTCGTAAACGCGAATTAGATGATAATCCGCAAACTGAATCTCAATCTAAGGCTAATAATGTTGAAATTAACAATAAGTTGAAGCCTAAGAATGAGACACAGTTTAAAAAGAAAGGTAATAATTCCAAGAACAAGAAGAAGGGTGACTGTTTCTATTGCCACAAACCCGGCGACTATGCCCGAGACTGTCGTCTTCGGAAGAAACAACAAAAAGCGAATATGGTCGAAGAAAAGCTTGTGGCTCTCGTACAAGAGGCGAACGCCGTTAGTGGCATTGATAATGATTTGTGGCTCGATACTGGTGCAACTATTCATATTTGCAAAGACCTTAATCTATTCAAGATTTACGATGAGAATAACGGAGAATCCAGCGAAGTAACTGGCGCAAGCAAAGTTCTGGGAAAAGGCACTATTGATTTGACATTCACCTCTGTTAAAGTTCTTACTTTAGTCAATGTATTTTATGTACCTGATATGTGTAAGAATTTGATTTCTGGATACCTTCTTAACAAAAGAGGATTCAAGATGGTGTATGAGTCTGACAAGTTAGTGTTGTCCAAGAACAGCAAATTTATTGGACAGGGATATTCTTGTAACGGCATGATTAAGTTGAATCTAATGAAGAAATCTTCTGCTTATATTGTTGATTCTGTTAATTTATGGCATAGTAGATTAGGACATGTTAGTTACAAGTCACTTAGAAATATGCATAAATTAGGATTGATTTCTGATTGTGATTTCGAATCCATTTCTAAATGTGAAATATGTGTTCAAGCAAAAATACATCGAAAATCCTTTAAATCTGTTGAAAGGAAAACTGGTTTGCTTGATTTAGTATATAGTGATGTGGGTGACTTGAAAAGTCATATCACCTATGGTGGTAACCAATACTATATAACATTTATTGATGAAAATTCTAGATATGCTTATGTATATCTAATGAAATCTAAAGATGAAGCCTTTGATAAATTCAAAATTTACAAAGCAGAAGTCGAAACATAATTAGGAATTAAAATTAAAGTGTTACATTAAGATCGTGGTGGTGAATATTTTTCAAATGAGTTTACTTTGTTTTGCAAACAAAATGGTATTATTCACCAATGTACCGCCCCTTATACACCACAACAAAATAGTGTTGCTGAGAGAAAAAATAGAACCTTAGTAGAAATGGTTAATTCCATGCTCATAAGTTCTAATTTGCCTTATAACCTATGGGGTGATGCTATGTTATTTGCATGTTACATTTTAAATAGAGTACCACTTAAAAAGAATAATATTTCCCCTTATGAATTATGGTTTAATAGAATACCTAATCTTATTAGACTTAAAGTTTGGGGTTGCTTAGCATATGTTAGAAAACCAGACCCTAAACGACCAAAGTTAGGCAATAGAGCTTTTAAGTGTGTTTTCATAGGATATTTTCTTAATAGTATAACTTATAGATTTATGATTCTTGATAGCTTTGAAGTCATAGAATCTGTAGATGTAGAATTTTTTGAAAATCAAACTATTGAGAATCCATTAAGATCATCTAGTCCAGAACCAATTGAGACTAATGATACAAATGATGATGAATATGCTCCTGCTCAAAACAACAAGGAAGTGTCAGTACCAGATGATAGTACTGAACAGAGGAGAAGTAAAAGAGCGAGAATAGGGAAGGAATATGGTCCTGACTTCATAAAATATCTCGTAGAAGGCAATAAGGACGAAGTCCTTAATGTAACAAGATATGTAATGAATGTCGATGATGATCCCAAAACTTATTCTGATGCTATGAATTCTAGAGATTCTAGTTTCTGGAAAGAGGCTATCAATCATGAGATGAATTCCATAATGTTAAACCAAACTTGGGTATTGAGCGATTTACCCCCTGGTGCTAAACCTATAGGATGTAAATGGATATTCAAGAAAAAGTTGAATACAAATGGATCCATTGATAAATTTAAAGCCAGATTAGTCGCTAAGGGATATAAACAAAGACAAGGAGTTGACTATTTTGGTACATATGCTCCAGTCGCTCGCATATCTTCGATACGCTATTTAATAGCACTTGCATCAATTCATAACTTGGTCATACATCAAATGGATGTAAAGACATCTTTTCTAAATGGAGATTTAGAAGAAGAGATATACATGGAACAACCTGAAGGTTTCATAACCCCAGGCCAAGAAAAGAAAGTTTGTAAATTAGTTAAATCTCTTTATGGCCTGAAGCAAGCTCCCATGCAATGGCATGAGAAGTTTGATAAAGTTGCACTATCATTTGGATTCGTTGTAAATGATGCAGATAAATGTATCTATAGCAAATCGGATATCAACGGTTATGTTATAATAAGTTTATACGTTGATGACATGCTGATATTTGGTTCCAATATATCCTGTGTGAATGAAACCAAGAAGTTTCTATCTTCTAAATTTGATATGAAAGATCTGGGAGAGGCTGATGTAATTTTAGGAATTGAAATCATTAGGAAAGCGGGGGAGTTATTACTAACCCTGAGAAGTTCCTAAAGAAATATGGTCATTATGATAATAAACCAGCACCAACTCCTTTAGATCCAAGCATAAAATTAGAAAAGAATACTGGACGTACCATTTCTCAACTAGAATATTCCAGTATTATTGGGAGTCTTATGTATGCTATGCATTGCACTAGACCAGATATCACACATGCTATAAGTGTATTGTGTCGATTTACGAGTAATCCAGGTTTTCAACACTGGAAAGCCATTTCCAGAGTATTAGCTTATTTGAAGGGAACCATAAACTATGGTCTATCTTATAAAGGATATCCTGCTGTAATAGAAGGATATAGTGATGCAACCTGGAACAATGTAGAATCGAAATCCAAGTCTACGACTGGATGTATATTTACATTAGGAGGCGCTGCTGTGTCTTGGGCTTCCAAGAAGCAGACCTGTATATCTGATTCAACTATGTTGTCAGAAATGATTGCATTAGCAGATGCATGTAAAGAAGCGGAATGGCTTAGAAATTTGTTAGTGGAAATCCTATTATGGAAGAAGCCATCTCCAGCAGTCTTGATTAACTGTGATAATCAAGCAACGATATATAACGTTTCTAATAAAACATATAATGGAAAGTCTAGACATGTGAGTCTAAGACATCACATGGTGAGATAGTTACTCAAAAGTGGAGTTATAACTGTTGACTACATAGAAACGAAGAAAAACTTGGCTGACCCACTTACGAAGAGTCTTCCAAAGGCTATGGTTTCTATAAAGTCAAAAGAAATGGGACTAAGGTCTGTGAATGAAGATTGATCATCCTTAACAGAAACCCAACTTGTATTTTGAAAAGGATAGACAAAGTTCAATGGGTACCAACAAGTTAAGGAAATGATTATGGAACACTAAATTAATAATCACATAATATTTAGTGTTGGATTCTGCAAGAACAAAGATTGGGTAAATATCTTTAATAATCAAGAAATACTAAAAGGTGTCTCGCAGAAACACCTTAAGTGACTTACCTATATGAGTATGGAAATCAGGCTGTTTCCTAGGAAAGTAAGACCACTTTCTAAGTAGACTCATGAACCAGGATTTAAGCACATGGCCATTAACGTGCTAAGCAATACAGAACACTCTAACTAAGGAATACAACATGTGTGATTGTTCCGGTTTTATCATTAAGAGATACTTGGTTCAAGATTCGTTCACTATAGAATCTCGATAGAACTTTGAATGATTTACACTAAGTAAAAGTTCGAATCCAAAAGATGCTTTTATTTATGTGTTGTTTTCCGCGATGATGCAAAACTTGATCTTAGAACTACATAGGCTTGATCCCACTTGGGTATGTAGGAAGTCACACTAGTGATTCAGCCGTACACTTTATTTATTCTCTTATTTTGAAAATTGGGGGAGATTGTTGTAAAATTTTCAAAACAAATGATTTGGGCTTGGGTATTATTCGAAGAGAATGAAGAATAAAAGGAAGAAGGAATGGGCAAATATGTTTTGTCCTACATCATGGAAAATACAAAGGGTTTGCTCTATATATGTAAAGACATGATGTATAATAACAAAAGAAAGAAGAGAAGGAGAGATAAGGCAATGGGCCTTGAGCATGAACTTGGCATAGATAATTATATTTAAAATGTCAAAAGATAGGCCTTGGGCCTTGGGGCTCTTGGGGTCTTGTGATCCATTAGGTCGCGAAAACAAATCAGTCGACAAGCCAAAACTCAACCAGTCGACCGTTTTGTTCTCTAGTTGAAAACGGTCGACCAGTGGCTTTGGGCAGTCGACCGGTTTCAATCCAAGCGGATGCATCGCTTCAGATGTGTTGCAAAACTGAAAGGATACAACAGTCTCGAATCGAATAGAAACAGATACGACCGTTGCAAATGGTCGCAGTTATTCACAGATGGACACTTCCATTCGCTGACTATAAATACAACGCCAGAAAACTATTTCAGATATCTCAAAAATAATCTTCTTCTCTTCCTTAGTCTGTAACACCATTAAAGCATTTCAAACGTTGTTTAAATCTGTAACCCTTTTGAGGCGTTACAAATACTACAAGTATGTTGCAGGTTCATCTTATTCTTCTTCTCTTTGTTCTCTACTATCTTTGCATCATCAAAAAATTAAATCTAGAGTGTTCTTAGTTGGATCAAAGTCGTACAAACTTTGAATCCGATAACGCTGTTACAAGGCTTCATTGAATCCTGAAGTCAATAGTTCGATAACCCTTTTGTACCTGGTGGGTTGAACTATTGTCTGAAAGAATTTGCTCCGCAAATCCTTGAAGTCAGAAATACAGCAACCATTCTCCTCCATTAGCGTCTCAAACCACAAAATCCCCAACATGCAGTCCCTCATCGTCAATCGTTCCCAGCATAGGTTCGTTCGTTTTTCTATTCACAGTTATACCTTGCTGCAGAAATGCATCATATAACGATGTTCGATATTAACTTGTGCAAATAGAGTATTACGTATGTGCAAGTGGAATGTGATGTTACAATAATAGAGTATTGCGTAACATCATATTTTCAAAGTATTTGCTAATTATGAGACTTTTTTTGCTATGGTAACATAAATAAAACATGTTTAGCTTGCTTATCCATTTTTTCATCTGGGTGGGTTTGCCCGGTTATGGTTGTTGTGTTTTTTTAATTTGATGCAACCGTACGGTGATGGTTTTGTTTTGGTATTTTATAGTATCCTACTCTCTGCATTCCTCAATCGGGAACATTGGCTCTTTTTGAATGTTGTTTGATTGTTTTTGGATTCATACGCATTTTATACTTTTTTTTACTGTTGTTGGTTTATAGTCAGAGTCAAGTGTGCTTTGGTTCTACTGCATAAAATACATAAGCAGATTGTATGTGATAACTAATTGCCCTTTCTTCCAATTCAGTTTCTTCCCTGACAATTTGTTAGTGTTGAATGCAAAATTTGCAACAATATTAGCGTCTGTTATCATTTTGTCTTATCACACAATTTTTTTAATTGATTTATATCAAAATTTAAGTTCTTATTTCCAAAAATGTCCAGCTTTGCTTTTTTTATTCTTCCAAACATTCATATTCCATTCAATATGTTTCATTGATTGTATATCATTAAGTTCTAATTTCTATTTTTTCTTTGTGCATATATCCATGAATATAGTAACAAATATTGTATGGTACTGAAAAATAATAAGTTATCTGGAATTTGTGTGTGAAGAAATTGAAGTAATTGGTTTAGTTAACATTAAAAAACATTGGGTTTTCTTTTTCCTTTTTTATTTATTTACCTAAGTTAATTACAATTCTTCAATAATTTGTGTTTATTGATGATAGTTTGATTTGGAAAGAGAACATCATTTACAGGGTTCGCTACTGTATTATTATAATGCAAAGATTCAATTCTTTTATACTCTTATTCATGTAAGCTACTTGCTTTGATTTGGATCTCATCATGTAGCAAGTAATTTTTTATGATTCTAGAATATCAGTGTCAAAATTGTACAATGTTAGTGATATTGTGTAGTGTTTTGTAAATTACTAAATAAATTTTTAAACGCACGCATTTGACATTAACATTACAATGAAATGCACGGTAAATATATTGATGTTAATGAGTGCAACTTTCAACTTGCGATAATTAATTATGTGTATAATTTATGTTATGTGATTGACATGTTTATATATTTGACTTTCTTATTTTTGTTAATATGAATATGGTTAACTCGATGTGATTTATTGCACGAATCAATGAATAATAGTTTATTAAATTATTTAAATAGTTTTAATATTATGTAATTAATTGTAAAATATAGATTTGTAATGAGTTTTGTAATCGTGCATTATCTAGGATAGGAGAAGATATTTTGCATTTGTAGCACCAACTACGTTAAAGCTGTATAAAGTTCAAGATCTGGTATGATGCTCATTTTTCCTATAGTCTAATATTTTTTTGTTAGTGCTTTCCTGTTAATATGCTTAATGAACAATACAACTACTGATGACATGTTATGTACTTGCAGATTATATATACATATATATTATCTAATACTTTCCTTAACTATTGTATATGTAATTTACTATTCTACTGAACTAATTTTACATGTAGGTTGCTCATTCATGAGCATTTTATTGTGTCAGTCAATATTTAACCAATACATAATTTTATCAAATTATATTGGTCTGGTTCTCTCATTATGCAATAAATTATTTGCATCATAAAAAGCTGGAAAATGTAGTGCATAGTTTATCAATGAAATGTTGACAAAATAATGTTTGTGCAATCAGAGAGATATTTGATATTGTACTCAGATGATAAGCAACAAATTCGCACAGTATGGAGCTTTGTTATAATTCATGAAGGTATGTTTATTTAAATTATCAACATGTGAAACAAGGAATTTCACTATGGACTATATATAAAGGTACTAATGGAAGTCAATTATTCATATCTTTTATGTGTTTAAACAATAACACTTTTAGGCAAATTTGACATTTAGGTCATCGGATATCTTTGATCGGGTAGTGGTATGTATTGTTTAACTTATGGTTTTAGGATTTGACAAGCATGAATCAACTATGTTAAATAACAAAAACAACAACAATCCTATTAGATCTTTAAAGGTAATATTCTTTTGAATATAAATGGAGTAAAATGATGATGATTTTAAAAATGTGGCTTTGCAATCAATCATGAATTACTATCTATTCTTTGGTCTGTTGCATATACTTACACCCTCTCATTCTTGCTGTTATATGGATCTTGATTGATATCAACAGTGCATCAAATGAGAAAGCCGGTGACTAATTTGATACCATGCTCTTCTTATCAACGTACTCCTAATTATTAAAATCTTGGTAATATGACTTTTTTTTTATGATTAATTCTTATGCTAATATAAAGAGATAAATGTCATCCCTTGGAAGTGCATGTTTTTTCATTGTTGATATAACTAATTTATATTCTACTCTTTTACAAACATAAAAAATGTTTAATAAATTTTCAACGTACAACAGTCTTAATTTTTTGCTTTGATATTCATTACTTGCGTAAATGATATATTCATTTTTCCGTAGTGTTATTTCCATTCATATCCTTACCTAACAATATACGATAAAGGTTCACTACATTTTTAACTAAAACCTATTGAATATAAGAGGTAATATTGAGCACTATGATTAACCAAGTGATTGTTGATTGCCCAGATCCATGCAAATAGCACAATAAAATCTGACCTTGAAACCAAGAAGACCGTGTGACATAGGATAGGTCCTAATCATCGGCAAAATGATCACGGTGAACATCAACTTCGACATCGGCAACATGATCATGGTGAACAACAGTTGTGACATAGGACAGATTCTAAACATCATGAATCGTAAGAAGCAGTAAAGGACATTGGTATTATAAATGTTATAGATGCCACAAGACATGAATCTTCAACTCGACTCAGCATATTGGAAAAGATACAAATCCAGGAAGTGGAATCCTTTCGCGGCTGCAAAGGCAACCACTTCAGGTTTGTGCTTGGTATTCATTTATTTTTTGAAATTTTCTGATAGGTTATTTTAATGATGGTTATTCATTCAGTATTATGGTTTTTTTTTTGTATGTCAAGATTTATTTTGGTACAATGTGCTAGATTTTTGTAGTTCTGATATTGGTTTAAAATAGTTACTTTGCTTTAATTTTGTTGATCCATTTGGAGAGATATTTCGAGGATAGGATATTCAAAATGTTTTGAATAATTGATGTGGTTGTTTATGGACTTCTTGATGTTTAGGATTCCCTTTTAATATGAAAGCTGGGTTATTTGTAAACCATGCAATAAAGCATGCTTCAGAAAAATTCCAAGAATATTTTCAGTTTTTTTCCTGATGTCTATTGATTATTTTTATCAGCAGGTATTAAGAGTATGAAAAAAGCCCATCCTTCCATTTCCACGACTAAATTGCCACTACAACAATTCTATCCTTTGGTGATGCACAATAATATTGCGAAATACTAATCATGCGTCGTAAAAAGTTTTCATCGACTTTAAATTTTCCGTCGCGTAAACGTCGCAAATGATGCAGACGCAAATGAAACTTTTCCACACAAGTATACGTCGTAAGAAGCAAACCCTTTGCTACATAATATATGATGCAATTAATTAAAGAACGTTGCAAATAATTTATGTCGCAAATCCTACAATTTTTTTCATAATTATTTGTGATATGGGATGTAGTGTCGCTAAACATAAGCAACTGCAATAAAAAATATATTGCAAATGAACTTTTTTTTACTGCAGATGAATGCGTCGTAAGTAGTTATATTTTTAGCAACATACTTATCCATAGATAATGCATTTAATATTTGCCACATCCCTAATTGCCGCTAAAAGAGGTTTGAACTTGGAAACCGTCACTAGCGACGCTTTGTTTTTCATTGGTAATTGTCAAATAGCAACATTTTTAAACGCCGCAAAAAACTTCACAATTCTATAGGAAGTGATACGTTCTACTTATTTATATTCACTACCTCAACTTCTACCTTATATACCAACGTTAGCCATACATATTTGTAAGTTTATACATACACACACATACACACATATATACACACACACACACACATATATATATATATATATACATATATACATATATTAATGAAAGATAACAATAGAACACATAGAACAGCCCACATGAAACATTGGATCAACATCCTAAGCAACAACCCCTGACACAAAACCCTTAAATTTCTCTTTATATATAGAGGAGAAAAGCAAAACACATAGTCTCAAGCAGTTAACATTCATAAGACACAAGCAGTTAACATATTACAAATTCGATGTTTATCCACTTGATAGTGTCAGATCCGAGTGTTTGCTCCAAATTTGGGATCAAACACCAAAAGTGTAAAAGCTACACTTCACCTATTCGGGAACCGCGAAATCGCAAAATAAACGGATAAAAGCAAATAAGAGCACAAAGGAATTTTTATAGTGGTTTGATTCTCTATGAATCTACGTCCACTTTCAATCCACTCTCATTATGATATTCAAGCTTACAACATATGAATTTTCCCTCAGTACAATCATTTCTCTCTTTTTTCCTTCCTTATGATCTAATTTCACTTGAATTCGGTGAAGAAAATGAAGAGATCTTTCAGCTTTGTGATGAATCTTCAACCACTTATGTGCTTTGATCATTTTCCATGATCTTCATAGATTTCGTAGTGAATTAACATTCGATTTTAAGCTTTGGAGAGGAGAAGAGATCGTTTGAATGATGCTTGATAGATTTATTATGTAGCTTGAATGAGATTGAAGGTCCTTAGATTTGATTGGAGAAAGCTTTTATGATCATTCCCTTGGATTTAATCTTCATGAAGTTAGAAAAGTGTTGTTGAATCCATGGAAGCCATTAGAGAAGTTGTAGATGAGCTCTGAATTTGATGGAGTCTCCTTATAGAAAATGAATTTTCGGTCCTCTCCCCAAGTGAATTATGAGGGGTATTTATAGGAGGCCTTTAAGATGTAGTGGCATTCTAGTAAATAAATGTGTATGGCTGTTGTGCGTCATGGAGCCTGCACCATTAATATTGCGGTATGGACGATGGGGCATGGAGTATTTAATTACTCACGGCATACGTTCACAAGGGTTCGGCGACATGCTTTTTTTACCAAGTAGCAAACGACATGAAAGAGACAACGTCAAGCTGTCAACGACATGTTGCTTAAGTTCGTACGACATTAGTTCTCAACGCCATGCAACATGTGGCCTCATCATGTATAGGAACAGTATGCTTTTTTCCTTATATTACGGCAGCTTTCTATGTGTAAACGACATGGGGTATGATGTATAATTGGCCTAGTTCTGGACCATGTGAACGTTATAACAATTGCGACATGGATACACGTGTCTTGAATAATGGCATGTTTCTGTACTCAAGATCTGCTTCCTCTGGACATGTGTTCCTTCTTTAATACTATCCACACATTGTATATAATAATATACTTTGCACAATAATCTGTTGCCACACATACTCTGGTTGCCTTATGCAATAACGACTTGATGAGCTCGGTATGAAAATAGCGGATTGGAGTATATGCGCCATGACTTTAAATAAATGCAGCATGAATGTTTCATCATATCAAACGACTTGGTCCTAGAAACGACATGGTTAAAGTAGCTTCCACGAGTCGACTGAAGCACCTTATGGTTTAAAGTGACGACATGAATCTAATGTCATACTTACGACATGGCGACTGAATATGTCATGAGTTGGAATGGCACGAATGGTGAATAACTGTCATTCATGACATGCCTTTGCCTCATTTGGTTTTGAATTTATGGGGTTAACGACATGAAATGTAGGTCTCCACGGCATGACTCAAACTGCAGCCTAACTGAATGATTCTATGCCATCATGGCCTAATGGATTCAATGCTGACGTGGCAAGTATCCGGGATTCTTTCTATTAACTCCTCCATGTCGTATGTGAAACTTTACATTGTTTTGCAACTCCAAGATCAGACAACGCGCTTTCCATGTGTCCTTTTAACACCATTACTTCCTTATTTGTTGCTTGCGACATGACTTCAGGTGGCGAGTAAACGTCTTGGTGGCTAGGTGAGCGACATGAGTATTAACGCCTTGGTCTACAATATGCCATAGCGACTTGGTTACAACCGATGGTTTGCTTCACTTTCAGTGTCATGGTGAATGACCTGATATGCTTACGATTTGAGTGCCATTGTAAGTATGACATGGCCATGCACTCTTGTATGTTTGAACATAGCGGTGGCCATGGCACACTAAACGACTTCATCGTATGTCGTGCTGACGATATGACCTTATGTCGCATTAACGACTTTATTTTACGTTGCGTACACCGTTCTATGACATGGATATGCTTGGTGCGGACGACATATAGTATGAGTCCAACGGAATGAACTATACAATGTGGACTGTCGACATGGCAGATCTCTTTTACAACGACATGGATGATGTTGCTGGAAACGGCATGAAACTTTCTGTGGTTGCGATCTGTGTGGACATGGTTTCATGTCATGTTAACGGCTTGATGGCCTGTGGCTTGATGTGCTAAAGCCACGGATCATGCCGGGATGAACGAACTGAACCATATCGCACCAGTGCGACTTGAGCCATGTCGCTTCTGAACAACTTAGGCGGTCTCAAAGCATTATTTTCTGAGCCGTGTAGAACGGGATTAACATTTTCCCCTCGAAGCTTGTATTTCTTGCTTGCGAGGAATGCAGGCTTTGAAATGACTACTGTAACTGGTGAGCCTTTCCTTGATTGGTCTTGGACTATAATCTGGATTTGCTCGCATCTTCATGTTATTTGATCTGGTATCATAAATTCCAGTGTTTTTTTGCACTGCTGATGATTTGCTAGAGTTTCGTCTTAGTTTGTCGTCTTTTGACAATGCATTAGATCATAAATTACTTTACTCCACATGTTTTGTAATTAGAACAAGTGATTGCGCAACTTTGGACTTATGCTCATCATCGACTGTCCGCATCAGTAACAGATTAGTTAATTACTAAAAATGAATTATAGCGATTTTTATTTTTATTTGAATGAAGTGCCCGCACAAAATTATTTTATCCAACGGTTTATAACCCGTCAAATATTGCTTGTACAAACACGACATTTTAATTCGAATTCGCTTTAACGCTTTAAATCAACTAGTCGACTATGCCAACTGTGGATTTCAAAAGCTATTGTTTTAAAATCTCATATGATAGTATATGATATTTCTCATTTGGGAAATAAGTATTTGTGAGTTATTTTCCGCTTCCCTTTGGAGAATCTTTGATTATCCGTGCCCCGGCTCTGGAGGCCATTATTAACATTCATTATGCGAAGAATTTCACCGCTCAATGTTTGTTTGTCATGCTGATTAGTTTTGGTATTGATGATTCCGTTGGATGCTCCATGTTTTAGTGTGGTCCTTTTAATCCAACGTCTTGTCTTTTTCTCGCGATTGAATCAACATAATGGATTTCATTGAACGTTGTTGATTTCTCTTGTGGAGAGGATTTCTGGTTGTCGCATCATTTCGCCATGCGAACTCCTGCGAGGTTTGGGTTAAGGCTGCATCGCTCCGCGCTTACGAACTCCCATGCTTCGTCTTGCTTTAGCAAGCTCCCGCGCTTCGTTTCGCGCCTATGGATTACCGCAAACCATTGGGTTAAGGCTGCATCGCTCGGCGCTTACGAACTCCCACGCTTCGTCTTGCTTTAGCAAGCTCCCGCGCTTCGTTTCGCGCCTACAGATTCCCGCGAACCATTGGGTTAAGGTTGCATCACTCCGCGCTTACGAACTCCCACGCTTTTCCTTGCTTTAGCAAGCTCTCGCGCTTCGTTTCGCACCTACGGATTCCCGTAAACCACTGGTTTAAGGCTGCGTTGCTCCGCGCTTACGAACTCCCATGCTTCGTCTTGCTTTAGCAAGCTCCCGCGCTTCGTTTCGCGCCTACGGATTCCCGCGAACCATTGGGTTAAGGCTGCATCGCACCGCGCTATCGAACTCCCATGCTTTTTCTTGCTTTAGCAAGCTCCCACACTTTGTTTTGCGCCTACGGATTCCCGTAAACCATTGGGTTAAGGCTGCATCACTCCGCGCTTACGAACTCCTATGCTTTGTCTTGCTTTAGCAAGCTCCCGCGCTTCGTTTCGCGCCTACGGATTCCCGCGAACCATTGTGTTACGGCTACATCGCTCCGCGCTTATGAACTCCCACGCTTTGTCTTGATTTAGCAAGCTCCCGCGCTTCGTTTCGCGCCTACGGATTCCCGCGAACCATTTGGTTAAGGCTGCATCGCTCCGCGCTTACGAACTCTCATGCTTTGTCTTGCTTTAGCAAGCTCCCGCGCTTCGTTTCGCGCCTACGGATTCCCGCAACCTTTGGGGGATGAGGTTTTGGATCCGTGATAGCTTGTTGCTCTTTTCGCCGTTTGATTCATTGGGACTTCCTTGATCAACCGTTGGGTTGGTATTATCGGAGTTGCCTCATTTCGTCGGATCATGAGGAAGCAAATGCTCACAGAATGACCTGCAATGAGAAAATCGTCTTTTAGCAAATTTTCATGTATATTTGCAAGTCAGAGATTTACACAAGCAGGCAACACTTCATTTGCAGTACTTTTGTTCTGTACAATGCACGTAAACCATTACAGATTTTTTACAAGAAAGAAAAACAAAGTAAAGAGTAAAGTAATGCAGAGAGGTGATAATGATCGCTTATTCTGAGTCTCAGATATTAGATCATCATCAATGATCATCAGTTGATTATCAGCCTTGGAGTGATCTGAGCAGAAGCTACGTTGCTTGGACCAGGCTGATCATTTGATGCCCCCTGCCCTTGGGGAGTTGCAGAGGGATTTGCATCTTGGGGGTTCTTCACAAATTGTTGCATACGGTTTTTCCTAATCAACTCTTCAATTAATGATTTCAGATGCCTGCATTCGTTGGTGCTGTGGCCCGGCTGATAACGATATCGACAGAACTTTCCGGATTTAGTCAGATGGTCATTCATTTTTATTGGCCGAGGCTCTGGGTAATCTTCTGCGCCCTTTGTGGTAAGGTAGATGTTCTCAGGAGTGTTATTCAGAGGAGTTAACTCAGACGAGTCAAGAAGCCAAAACTTTTTTATTGGATTTGTGGTCGTTTCCATTGTTGGCTCGCTTCTGCCCTTGAGTATTCTTTTGCTCATACTGAGTAGCAACACTTTTGGGAGCTTCAAGAAGTTGGTTACCACCGATGATATGAAGAGGTATAGACTTATTGTCCACTCTCATGTACTCCTCTGCTTTCTTATAGAACTTGTCAAGCGTAGTCGGTTCCTTCATCTTTATCCATCTTCCGAACTCGCTTGTTTTGTCTATAGCGTCGAGTAAAGCCATGAGAATTATGCGTGGCTATGGATTCCTCACTTCAGACAAAGCAACATTGAATCGACTGAGGAAGGCTTTGACAGTTTCCCCTAGATTCTGTTTCATTGCTGAAAGTGTTATAGCATCCTTGGCTTTAGTGGCGTACAGGCGGAACTACTCCTTGAACTTTTTGGTGCGGTCAGAAAATCGATCGATAGACTTGGGTGGCAGCTTTGTGAACCATAGTGATGCGGCACCTTCTAAGTAGAGAGGAAAGGATGTGCATCTCATCTTATCGGCCGCCTTAGCTGCACTTATATGCCATTCATATTTGAATAGGAAGTAGTTCGGATCAACAAGACCGTTGTACAGAGGCAGAGTCGGAGGATTGAACTTTTTCGGACATTCTGCTCCAAGGATTCTTTCGGTGAATGGAGTCCCATCGGGAGAGAAGTTCCATTCTCTTTCGTCATCCTTACTAGCTTGATTCTTTTTCATGGCTCGTTCTATCATGTCCGAAATGTATTCTTCGGTGCTATGGCGCTCTGTGAGGCCGAGCTCTTTACCAAATATTCGTCTAGGCATATGATCTCGATTAGAGAGCTTTGGCCCTTTGTCTTTTCGATGAAGTGGTGCCTCCATGATGGGATTAGCGGCTTTTCGAGCATTCGCTTCGGAATGGCTCATAGCTTTTGATCTCAATTCTTCGATATTAGCTTCATCTTTGCCACTTGTCCAATCATAATTGTCTTCCATATTGTCGTTGAGGTTATGATCGGAAGTGGGCGATTCATCATTCTCCTCGAGATCCACATGCACTTTTGGAGGGGCTTGAATTGGTTGAGCATGTAGAAGAGCGTTCATTTTTTCCATTAGAGCATCATTATCATCCATCAACTTTTATTTGAAGTTTCAATTCGGCGGTTCACGTTGGCAATAGCGGCATTTAGTTCATTTCTACTCACGCCAACTTCATTTATCGAGTTTTCACCAACATCGAAACGGTTAGTAAGTGGTGTCTCTTCATTAGCAACATCATCAACTTCTATAACGGTTTTGCGAATGGTCTTCTTAGACTTTGCCATGATTTCGTAGAAGGATGCAACTTAGAGTTTTAATGCAAGGATGTCAACTTTGGGAGAGTGAAAGAAGAGGTAGGAGAAGCGAACGCGGCCCCACGGTGGGCGCCAAATGTTTGCTCCAAATTTGGGATCAAACACCAAAGGTGTAAAAGCTACACTTCACCTATTCGGTAAGAATATGGAACCGCGAAATCGCAAAATAAACGAATAAAAGCAAGTAAGAGCACAAAGGAATTTTTATAGTGGTTCGATTCTCTATGAATCTACGTCCACTTTCAATCCACTATCATAATGATATTCAAGCTTACAACATATGAATTTTCCCTCATTACAATCATTTCTCTCTTTTTTCCTTCCTTATGATCTAATTTCACTTGAATTTGGTGAAGAAAATGAAGAGATCTTTTAGCTTTGTGATGAATCTTCAACCACTTGTGTGCTTTGATCCTTTTCCATGATCTTCATTGATTTCGTAGTGAATTAACATTCGATTTTAAGCTTCGGAGAGGAGAAGAGAACGTTTGAATGATGCTTGAGAGATTTATTATGTAGCTTGAATGAGATTGAAGGTCCTTAGATTTGACTGGAGAAAGCTTTTATGATCATTCCCTTGGATTTGATCTTCATGAAGTTAGAAAAATGTTGTTGAATCCATGGAAGCCATTAGAGAAGTTGTAGATGAGCTCTGAATTTGACGGAGTCTCCTTGTAGAAAATGAATTTTCGGTCCTCCCCCAAGTGAATTATGAGGGGTATTTATAGGAGGTCTTTAAGAGGTAGTGGCATTCCAGTAAATAAATGTGTATGGCTGTTGTGCGACATGGAGCCTGCGCCATTAATATTGCGATATGGACGATGGGGCATGGAGTATTTAATTACTCACGGCATACGTTCACAAGGGTTCGGCGACACGCTTTTATTGCCAAGTAGCAAACGACATGAAAGAGACAATGTCCAGCTGCCAGCGACATGTTGCTTAAGTTCGTACGACATTAGTACTCAACGCCATGTGACATGTGGCCTCATTATGTATAGGAACAATATGCTTTTTCCTTATATTACGGCAACTTTCTATGTGTAAATGACATGGGGTATGAAGTATAATTGACCTAGTTCTGGACAATGTGAACGCTATAACAGTTGCGACATGGATCAATACACGTGTCTTGAATAATGGCATGTTTCTACACTCAAGATCTGGTTCCTCTGGACATGTGTTCCTTCTTTTATACTGTCCACACATTGTATATAATAATATACTTTCCACACTAATCTGTTTCCACGCATACTCTGGTTGCCTTATGCAATAATGACTTGATGAGCTCGGTATGAAAATGGCAGATTGGAGTATATGCGCCATGACTTTAAATGAATGTGGCATGAATGTTTCCTCATATCAAACGACTTGGTCCTGGCAACAACATGGTTAAAGTGGCTTCCACGACGTGACTGAAGCACCTTATGCTTTAAGGTGATGACATGAATATAATGTCATAGCTTACAACATGGCGACTGAATATGTCATAAGTTGGAATGGCACGAATGGTGAATAGCTGTCATTCACGACATGCTTTTGCCTCATTTGGTTTTGAATTTATGGGGTTAACGATATGAAATGAAGGTCTCCACGGCATGACTCAAACTGCAGCCTAACTGAACGATGCTGTGCCATCATGGCCTAATGGATTCAACACTGGCGTGGCAAGTATCCGGGCTTCTTTCTATTAACTCCTCCATGTCGTATGTGAAACTTTACAATGTTTTGCAACTCCAAGATCAGACAACACACTTGCCATGTGTCCTTTTCACACCATTACTTACTTATTTGTTGCTTGCGACATGACTTCAGGTGGTGAGTAAACGTCTTGGTGGCTAGGTGAGCGACATGAGTATTAACGCCTTGGTCTACAATATGCCATAGCGACTTGGTTACAACCGATGGTTTGCTTCACTTTCAATGTCATGGTGAATGACCTGATATGCTTACAACTTGAGTGCCATTGTAAGTACGACATGGCCATGCACTCTTGTATGTTTGAACATATCGGTGGCCATGGCGCACTAAACGACTTCATCGTATGTCGTGCTGACGATATGAACTTATGTCGCATTAACGACATTATTTTATGTTGCGTACACCGTTCTATGACATGGATATGCTTGGTGTGGATGACATAAAGTATGAGTCCAATGGAATGAGCTATGCGATGTGGACTGTCGACATAACAGATCTCTTTTATAGCGACATGGATGATGTTGCTGGAAACGGCATGAAACTTTATGTGGTTACGATCTGTATGGACATGGTTTCATGTCGTGTTATTGGCTTGATGGCCTGTGGCTTGATGTGCTAAAGCCACGGATCATGCCGAGTTGAACGAACTGAACCATGTCGCACCAGTGCGACTTGAGCCATGTCATCTGAACAACTTAGGATGTCCTGAAGCATTATTTTATGAGCCGCGTTCTAAGAACGGGGTTAACACCGAGTGGTGCATCACTCACTACAAGTACATCACATAAATATAGCCAGAAAATAGCTTACATAATATGTAACACCCCACCTACGCTAGGGTAACTCACAAAGGGAATGCCCTAGTTTTGGAGGAGCATTATCGAAGTAAACAAACTCAGAGATATCACAAGAGAAAACATAAATAAAATAGCGCAAGAATCAAAAGATAAATTTCATTACTTTCAAGAAGAGTCAAAACCTTTTACAACCAAAGTACCAAATAGCCAAACTCATTATTTTCCATTACAACAAATTCTGTCTTGCATAAATAAAGAAGCATAAACTTAAAACAACAAAAGTAGCTTAATTCCCCAAAGGTAGCAGAAATGCAGCCATAGCATAGCTCAAGATCAAACCTTACATGAGCTGAACCGAAAGCAAGCGAAATCCAAGCTAAGTGCTAGAGTTTCCTCCCTGAGAACCTTGGGGGGGAGGGGGGAGGGGGAGGGGGAACGAAAGAAAAAGAGGTGAAAGAAAACGGGTCAGTCATAAAGATTCGTAAGTCCTAGGGACTTTCAGCATAAAAACAGGTAAAGGTAACATGACATGTATAAACTGAAAGTAAACATAAGGATGATGACAAGATGGGCATGATAGTCTAAGAGCATGATAATTCAAGTATAAATCGAGTATAGCATAGCATGTTCAAGGATAGCTGCACCAACTGTACTAGTATCCCAAACCCATGTCATATATTAACCATGAAATGATCCCTTGGCCCAATATCATGAAGTGACCCATTTCGGGTTTCGTTCAACAGGTTAAGTGGGTTACTGCTGAAATGGACCGCGTAACTAGGGTTTAGTTCAGCAGGTTAAGTGTTGTCATTTAAATTCGTGACTTAACCCTTATCACTCTAGCATGTCAAGTCGGTTAAGTGTTGTCTTTCATGTTCATGACTTAACCCTATCATATGGCATTAATTCATTAATGCACCCCAACCTCTCACATCAGACCTGTTGTTGTGGTCACTGGATATGTCGGGCGGTTCTGGGAAGAATTACACCACAACTCAGTCTGACCTCGGGTTTTCAAGCACGATATGACCAACTACCCACATTGGATCCTTTTGTTTGCAGTCACTGGATTTTCCGGGTGGTTACGGGCTGAATTACATTGCAAACTCAACCCAACCTCGAGTTGGCCATTTTCAAGTTCATTCTAGTGTCATGTCCATGTTCAATCTCATGTCAAGTTCGTGTCAAGTTTCATGGCAAGTTTCAACTTATGCCTATTATCAAGTTCATGATTCATGTTCATAACCAATTCATGTTTTGCCTAATCTACTGAAATCGTATTCCCATCGCATGTAAACGTGAATCGATCTAAATTAGAAGTAAATCCAGATCCAAAAAATAAAGGGAATAACATCAAAACTATGATAGGCGAAAGAACGAGCACAAGGTGATAAATCTAGTATGATATAACTTGAGATAATTGGTTATAACATCACTGGCATACAGAATAACAGTCCCAAAACAGATCTAGCATAATAAGGTGATAGTCATGATAAAGGTGATAGTCCCAAACTTGTAAATAATAGACTGATTCAACATTACAGGCATGATAATGTTATGGACATGAAAGAGTTTGATTTACAAAATGAATAGGTCCAAGCTGATTTCATAGCAATATTCCTAAAAGTCAAGATCCAAGATGGAAACTAGAATAGATGTGAATCGATTATCATACTTAAGTACTTCACTTTATCTCATGTCCAAATTACAATTAACAAGTTTAAATCTCAAAGTAACTAGAACTTACAGATCGTGGTCTAAGAAATTGAGATGCAGAAGTCAAGTCTAGAAACTAGTCGTCAAATTGTTGAATCGTTGAATCTTGATTTAATTATAGTAGAAAATCCCCAATATGCAATTCCTAGCCGTAGTCTTCAAGAAATATTCTTCTTGTTTTAATTTACTTTTAATTTAATTTAGAGGAAGAAGAAGAAGCCATGTCCATCAAGAATTTGTGCAACATAAGGTTAGAGAAGAATGATGTAAAGAGAATGAGGCTAGGAGGCTGCTTATATAGGATTAGGCGGACGAATCTAAACTGAAAACGAGACCAGATACTTCAGAATGAACCCAGGCTCAAAACTGGGTTCTGGCACCAGGTCGACCCCCAGGTCGACCATAGGGTCAACCTGGTCCCTGGGAGCTTGACCATAGTGTCGACCCCCAGGTTGACCTGGTCCTGGGCGGGAAAATTCCCTCCCAGCCTGCACTAGGGTTTGAATTTTGAATTCAAATTTCGAGCTGTTTTTTATTCTGAAAATTCCTGAAGACTCATTTCTAAGTAGAATTTCGAGACGAACGCAATGGTGCAACCCGTTTCCCTTGATTCTTACTTTAAAATTTAATTTTGCCTTGATTTATGGTTTTAACATGTTATAAAAATACGGGTTGTTACATTCTCCCCTCCTTAAAGGATTTCGTCCCCGAAATCTTCAAGTTAAGAAGAATGCATCCTGTCATCAAATCAACCATCTACTCAACCATCATCCACAAGCAACCATTGTCATTAAAAGATTTCTAATGCTGTATGAGTTTATGCAAGAGTGTGTGTATAAGTATTTATCTGATCCAAAAGATCAGGCGATTATTGATTCAGTAGACCTCCTTAATGCAAAATATGTTAGTGCAATGAGTCCAACATGTATGCAAATTCCTAACATACTGTATTATCTCTACATGAGTGCACAAACATTCATTCATATGCAACATCCAAATGATAGCATATCAGGTTTCCATCCATATACAAGTATAAGCACCCATGCATATGCAATATGAAAAATGTGACTGAGCCGAACTAGTGCCTAATGTGTGTTATGCAACCACGAGAAACCACTTGCAACCACTTGCAATCATCAAACATAACATGTTTCAATCACATGTTTACATCCAAAAGGGTTCTACCTAAGGTTCTCAAGATAAGATCGAGAAGATAATAAGACAAACATGGATAGCAAAAGCATGCACATGATATGAAGGTATGTAAACTTATAGGAAAAAGAGATCGAGAATGTACCTAAAAAAAGAAATGGGTATAGCGAGCGTATCTTCTCTTCGGTTTCCCAAGTCGCGTCTTCTTGGGCTTCACTCCATTGTACTTTAACTAGCTTGATTTCTCGATTCCTTAGCTTCTTCATCTCCGTTCCTAAGATACGAATCGGAACTCGCCTCAATGTTGCTTCCTTCTCCACTTCTACGCCTTCAAGGATGCTTGGCCCAACCACTTCGATAGATTCATGTAAGCACTTTCGGAGATGCGAAACGTGGAAAACATTGTGTACTCCGGCCAGCCTCTCGGGCAACTCTGCCTTATAGGCCATCTGTCCAATCCTCTCGATGATAGGGAATGGTCTACGAACCTCGGTGCTAACTTTCCAACCACTCCAAAGTGAACCACATTGCGTAAATGGGAAACTATTATAAAGACCATATCTCCGACTTCGAACTTTAGGTCTGTCCTTCTCTTGTCCGCGTGGGATTTCTGTCTATCTTGGTTCGTTTTCATCCGTCTTTGTATCAACTCAACCTTCTCGGAAGTGTCCCTTATCATGTCGGGTCCAAGTATGAGCTTGTCTGTCGACTCCCACTAACAAGTTGGTGACTTGCACGGTCTTCCGTATAAAGCTTCGAATGGTGTCATCCCTATGCTAGCTTGGTTACTATTATTATACGCGAACTCAACGAGAGGTAGTGATCTTCCCAACTACCACAAAGTCAAGAATGCATAGTCTCAAAAGGTCCTCTAGTACCCTATTTACCCTTTCGGTTTGACCATCCGTCTGTAGGTGATAGGCCGTGCTTAAACTTAGTCGTGTACCCGTTGCTTCTTGTAAACTATTCCAAAATTTGCTAGTGAAAATCGGGTCACGATCGCTAACTATACTAGAAGGAACTCCGTGCAACCGTACTATCTCTCGAAGGTATATAGATGCTAGCCATGATGCGGTCCTCTTGCTCTTCACAGGAATGAAGTGAGCGCTCTTCGTGAGTCTATCTACTATAACCCATATGCTAGTATTGCCCTTCCTTGACCTAGGCAATCAATCCATGAAATCCATCGAGACACTCTCCCATTTCCACAGCGGAACCTCCAAAGGACGCAATAGCCCACCTGGCTTTTTCGACTCGGCCTTTACTTGTTGGCACACCATGCACTTAGAAACGAATTCCGCCACGTCCTTTTTCATCCCGTTCCAAAAGAAAATGCTTCATATCCTTGTACATTTTATCCCCTCCGGGATGTATAGTCATCTTCGAGTGATGCGCCTCTTAGAGAACTCTCTTTACTTAGTCTCCCACTTGTGGGACACATAGTCTACCATCACGCCTTAGCCATCCCTTGTCATCTATGGCATACCTACTGAGGTGACTTGACATCTCCCCTCCAATCAATTTGTTCATGATCTCGACTATCTGTGGGTCTTGCTTCTGTGAAGTCCCTACTTGGTCTAGAAGCGTAGGCCTTAACTCAAGAGATGCTAACGTGCTAGCCAATGACTCAACAACAGGTGTGAAATTGAAGGTTGCTATAAACTCTAGACATTTCCTTTCAACAAACAAAGGACTCAAGGTCAACCTTTTCCTACTTAGCGCATCTGGCACCACGTTACCCTTGCCAGGGGTATAAGCTATATCGAAGTCATACAATGCCAAGAATTCCATCCACCTATGTTGCCTTAGATTCAAATCTTTTTGTGAAAAGAGGTACTTAAGCAATTTGTGATCGGTATACAACTCGAACTTCTCACCTAGAAGATAGTGGCGCCAAGACTTAAGCGCAAAAACAATCGTGGCTAATTCCAAGTCATGTGTGGGATAGTTTTTCTCATGAACGTTAAGTTGTCTACCCCCATAGCATATCACTTTCCCCTTTTGCATTAGGACAGCGCCTAATCCCGTGCCACATGCATCTATGTACAGCGTAAACATCTTACCTCCGTTAGGTAATGCCAAAACTGGAGCTGTGGTAAGAGTTCTCTTAAGCCTTTGAAAAGCAACATCACACTCTATGTGCCATGCAAAAGCTAGGTTCTTCTTCGTTAACCTAGTAAGAGGGGCTGAAATCTTAGCGAAGTCCTTAATGAACTTCCTATAGTAGCCCGCCAAACCGAGAACGCTTCGCACTTCCGTTGCGTTATTAGGAACTTTCCAGTCTTGCACCGCAGCTTCCTTTGTTGAGTCCACAACTATGCCTTGCTTAGAAACTACGTGTCCAAGAGACCGAACTTCTTTTCTCCTAAAATGACACTTGGAGAACTTAGCCTTTAACTCGTGTGCTCTAAGCGTATCCATGACTTCCTTGAGATGTCTAGCATGTTCTTCCTCATCCTTTGAGAAGACCAAAATATCGTCCATGAAGACCACCACAAACTAGTTAAGGAACTCTCGGAACACCCTGCTCATTAAATCAACGAAGTATGCGGGTGCATTCGTCAAACCAAACGGCATGATGAGCCATTCAAAGAATCCATCTGTAGTCCTAAACGCGGTCTTGTCAATGCTATCTTCATCCACTCTAAGCTGATGGAATCCTGTAGCTATATCGAGTTGAGAGAAAACAGACGCTCCTACAAGCTGGTCGAACAAGTCGTCGATTCTCGGTAATGGGTGCCTATTATTCTTAGTCAGCTTGTTTAACTCACGATAATCTACGCTTAGACGAAGCGAACCATCCGCCTTAGTAGTGAATACCACCTGAGCACCCCATTCGGAAATGCTTCGCGTAATGAAATTTTTCTCAAGCAACTCCTTAACTTGCTTACTAAGCTCTTTTCACTCTCGCGGGGCCATGTGTCTAAAGGGCAATGCAATTGGCTTAGCATTATCAACAAGATATATACAGAAATCTATCTTGCATTTAGGGGGTAACCCCTTAACCTCATCAAAGATATCTGGATATTCTCGGACTACCCTTACTAATTTCAAATCATCGATAGACGAGTCAAGAGATTCTAGATAACATAAAATGATAGGACCTGTTGGCTAGCTTTTTTGACCAAGCCACCCAGGTTCGCTCACAAGAAGAAAGTATGAAAATACATTCCCTAAGTACATGAAGGAACGGATCGCACCATCGACTCGCCCCTCATCGGATCGAACACCATCGACTCGCCCCTCATCGGATCGCACACCATCGGATCGCACCTCATCGGATCGCCCCCATTTCATCAGCGAAACGACACCTCTATGCGACTCGATCCGTACATACATTACTGCCCAGTATAGACCGATCCGATCTCCTGATGCACGGCGAAGCCTCTGACCCGTTCAAGCACGAGCTAGTCTTCGGCGATCCGAGATGCACGGATCCAGCGACACGTGTCCCCAACCGTCATTTTGACTGATTCTCCCCATTTGCTCGATCCGATTTTCAAGGGGATTGCGACACCTGTTCACAACGGCTAATTTGACTATTTCTTCATCGGCTGCGATGCGATCCGATGTTCTCGGGATTCGTGCCACGTGTTACCACGATCCGCCTGACAAAATCAGTTATAAATAGCCCGGAGCTTGGCATTTTTTGGGATCCTTTTGGCAATATTGAGGACTGATTCCGCCATTATTGTCATACTACCATTTCTTATCAGTTTTATTACTAGATTACTGAGAGAAACCACAATTGTAAAAGTGAGCTAGAGAGAAATCATTGATTGTACCAGCATTCAAAGTATAATCAATAACATATAAAGTGGACGTAGGCTTGTTAACGCCGAACCACTATAAATTCTGTGTGTTATTTTCTTTTTCTTCATTCTTCAGTTAAAACTCTATAAGATTCAGAACAATTTGGGTGTTAGGTCCAAATTTTGATCTAACATTTTGGTGCTTTCATTGAGAGAACAGTCCTAAAGTTTCACTATTCAGTTCTTTGAAGATTCCAGCGATTCGGATATCATGGCTGGAGATCTAAGGAAGTACGAGCTTCACGAACCAATGAAACCGCGAATGAAGCAGTCGAAGAAAGTGTGCACGAGCTAGGCAATGTGGGAACTTTGAATCGCGGAGCGCCGGGGGCGAACCGATCCGATGAATACGCCACGCTCCGAGTCGACGAGAATGAGGCGATCCGGACTGCTGAAGGGGTTGTTACTCGATCTCGAGATAACGCCTCGAATCCTCCGCGTACCGTGACCACGAACCGATCCCAGGGGGGCGCTGCGAGCCACCATCCTCGATCCACAGCGATCCGAATTGATGATCAGACAACAACTCGACCTGGAAAGGAGCCTATGGCTCGCTCCTACCGTCCTGGCCCCTCGGCTCGACCTGGCTCAAGCTCTTTGCGCATAAGAGAAAATGATGATGATCAATATGACCCTGCTGCTCCTGTTACTGAGGGAGATCTTTCTCGCTTTTCCGAAATGTGGGAAAGATTGTTTGATGAATTGGCTTCTCAAAGGTAGGAAAGCTCCGTCCTGCGCCAAAATTTGACTGCTATGGATAGAAGGCTTGATGAACTCACAAGGCAAAGGACGCCACCAGCTTGTCCGCTCACCCTGGAATATTCTTATTCGTCAGAGGAATCGCCAAGGCCACCGCGGCGACCATACGAGAGGCCCGAGAACATCGAGCAGCTTCGATTTGGAACCCGGCCATCACGGGAAGAAGAAGCACTGGGTGTAGAGCCCTCAAACCATAATGTGAACGATCACGCCGCAACTCCCAGAGCTCGGGGTGCGGACAGTCCTGTACAGAACAAACTACCTCAGCCCCGTCGTCGCGCAAATGCTCATGGTAACATGGGGCAACGAAGCCCTATCCGACCCCGGATTTTGTGACTGCTCCCGGAAGAGAGATTAGAGAACCCCGCCGAGCAAGAAGCACTGACCCCGAACCTCCGCTGACCAGTGCAAATGTTGCAACTATGATCCATCAAATTCTAGCGGATAGCCGTGGACAACGGAATGAAGATTGGGGAATCGACCGCAGTCACACCCCTTTCACTGATGATATTTTGGATGTGACTTTCCCGAGGCGTTTCAACATGCCACAGATGAACCGATACGCGGGTAGGTCTGATCCCATCCAGCATCTGATGAGATATTCTTGGTCAATGACCGCTGCCGCAGCTTCTGACGCTGTTAAGTGCAAAGCATTTCCCATATTCTTGGAGGATGTAGCATTGTTATGGTTTACTCGCTTACCAGCAAGATCGATTTCTAGCTTCAGGGAGTTGAGTGAAAAGTTCGTAGAAAAATTCTGCATCTATGCACAAAAGACAAAGAGTGTGATTGACTTGTTCCTTGTCAAGCAGCAATCAGGCGAGAGTTTGAGGGTGTACCTAGACTGTTTCAACCTGGCCGTTACTGAAGTTAAAGATCCCCATGAGCCAACCGTTGTCGCAGCTCTGATTGATGGAGTAGATAAAGACACTGAACTTGGGAGATACCTGGCAGGCAAGCCACCCCATACTAGAGAGTTATTCTACGAAAAAGCTAACGTACATTTACGCCGGGAAGAAGTATATGCTAACCGAAAGGCAAAAACGGCTGATAAGGAGGAAATCCAGAGCATTGTCGCCATTAAGCAGACAGGAGACAGCTCGGGGAAGGTCGAAGTTAATGTCGAAAATCGGAATCAGGGTGGTCGTCAGTCAGGGAACAATGATAATTATAGTAATGGCAATAACCGGAAGAGGAACCGAGGGAACGACTCCCAGAGAAGGACTCGTCCCAGGGCCTTTGAGAGTTATACGCTAATAAATGATACTCTGGAAAATATCTTCATGGATTCGTACAACGTCCTCCAGAATAAGAGGCCGCCTCCTAGAGAGTCGACGGAGAAAGAACGAGAAACGGGGAAGTTTTGTCTCTTTCATCAGATTCATGGCCATTCGACAAATGAATGCCGTCACCTAAGAGATGTAGCCGAGAGGCTTCTTCGAGAAGGAAAATTAGATGAATACAGAGTAACGCCCAGAGATAGGGGGCAAGCAGTACAGGCCCCAAATCAGAACCAGAATCAACTTGCTGCCAGGCCAACTGCCCAGCAAAAGGGAAAGAACATCGTTATCAATACCATAATCGGAGGACTTTATCTCGTCGGACATAGTTCCAAGGCATTGGATCAATATGTCAATGCAGCCAAGCAACACCTCGAGGTAGGGGAGTGTAGCAACCCCGAGGACAATATCCCGGTAAAGCAACAAAAGATGATGTTCGACGATGTTGTTTTCCGCGAACGAGAAAGCATTGGAGTCCATGGTCCGACTGAAGATCCATTTGTAATCACGGTACCTATTGGACCAGCCACTGTTCATAAGGTTTTAGTGGACAACGGGAGTTCCGTCAACATTCTTTTCAAAAGGACATTCGACCAGATGAACCTCGAAATAAAAGACTTGAAGCCCTGTCAAGGATGGATCCGTGGATTTAACGGAGCATCCACCGCTCCAATGGGTTATGTAGAGTTACCAGTTACGCTTGGGGAAGGAGAACGCCAGAGAGTGAGAATCCTTCCCTTCGTGGTTTTGGATGTTGAATCACCCTACAATGCCTTCTTGGGCCGACCGGCCCTCGCAAAGTTTAGAGCCTGTATAGCCCCCTAGTGCTTATTATTGAAATTCCCCACAGAAGCTGGCATTGGTATTGTCAGAGGAGATCAGGTTGCCGCACGAGCATGTTATGTTGCCGAACTAAAGTTACTTCGCAATGGAGGGGACATAGAAACCAAGGGCGCTTCTCCCCCTACAACGACGGAGACCTTATAGCAACTAAAGAGGATAACCGTTGGAGAGTCGCCCAGAGAGTTGCCCGAGGATATAGATCCCAGAGAGGACCAAGAACCTGGGGGCAGAATGGCAACTCGCAACGAGACAACTGTGGATGTACCGATCGATGATAGTGACCCGGAGAAGGTCCTTAAGATTGGATCCCAGTTAAATCCGAATCTCGCTAAAGAACTGACGGATTTCTTAAAAAATAACTCGGATGTATTTGTTTGGACCCACGCAGACATGTGTGGGATATCCCCATCAATCATGAGCCAATCATTAAGCATTAACCCTAAACATCCTCCTATAAAGCAAAAAAAGGCGAATGCTGGGCCCAGAGAGGTCCGCTGCCTTGAAAGAAGAGGTTGGAAAGCTAAAGAGTAATGGATTTATCAGAGACTCGACCTACCCAGACTGGATTTCAAATCCAGTCCTGGTAAAGAAGGCCAACGGGAAGTGGCGAACGTGTATCGACTTCTCGGATTTGAACAAAGCCTGCCCAAAAGATAGTTTTCCGTACCCCGGATTGACCAGTTGGTGGACTCGACGGCGGGTCATGAACTTCTCTCATTTATGGATGCTTACTCAGGATATAACCAGATTCCGATGCATGTTCCAGATCAAGAACACACTAGTTTTATCACGGATCTGGGATTATATTGCTATGTAGTGATGCCCTTTGGCTTGAAGAACGCAGGCGCTACATATCAACGTTTAGTCAACAGAATGTTCTATAACCAGATCTGGAAAACAATGGAAGTATACGTCGACGACATGTTGGTTAAGTCCAAGCAATCCTCCCATCACACTATGGACTCGGTAGAGATGTTCGGCATCCTTCGAAAGTACGGAATGAAACTCAACTCAACAAAATGTTCATTCGGTGTCGCTTCCGGAAAATTCTTGGGGTTCATCGTCAGTTCCCGTGGGATTGAGATTAATCCAGACCAGATCGCGGCAATCAAAGACATTCAGGAACCTAGGCAAATTAAGGATGTGCAAAGCCTTGCAGGAAAAGTAGCCGCACTAAGCAGATTTATCTCCAGGGCTACAGACAAATGCATCCCATTCTTCGAATTAATAAAGCGAGGAAAACGCCACTTCAAATGGACGCCCGACTGCGTAGAAGCATTTCAGAACTTACTGAGGCATCTGGAGAAACCTCCGATATTGTCTAAGCCAATGGATCACGAGGACTTATTCGTGTACTTGGCAGTGTCATCCCACACGATCAGCTCAGCATTGGTAAGAGAAGAAGATAAGGTCCAAAGGCCTGTGTATTACGTGAGCAAAAAATTGACGGCAGCAGAGCGTAATTATCCAAGGATAGAAAAGTTGGCATATCGTTTACTGATCGCCTCTAGAAAGCTTCGACATTATTTTCAGGCGCATCCCATTACCGTATACACCGATCATCCACTCAAGCAAGTCCTACAGAGACCAGAGGAGTCTGGAAGATTACTCAAATGGAACATTGAGTTAAGTCAATTTGATCTGAACTTTCAGCCCAGACGGTCAATTCGGGGGCAAGTGATAGCCGACTTCATAGCAGAATTTACCGTCCCGGAGGAGGATATAGCAAACGAAGAAGTTGATCCCTCAAAGTTACTTCTCGATCCCAATGCCTGGAGATTGTATACTGATGGCGCTAGGAATGACGAATGATCCGGCGCTGGAATAGTGCTTGAAACTCCCGAGAAACGATTGATATCCTATGCTATCCGGATGGAGTTTCACGCCACTAACAATGATTCCGAATATGAAGCCCTGATAGCCGGATTAAGGATCGCAAAGGAGTAAGAGGTCACAAAGCTGAACATCTTTTGCGACTTCAAGTTAGTTGTGAACCAGGTTACTAGGAAATTCCAGGCTAAAAGTGCAAGATTGATTTTATACTTGAAGAAAGTGAAGGAGTTGCTGAACGATTTTGATCACTACAGCATATCTCACATTCCGCGGTCAGAGAATCAGCAGGCGGATAAGTTGGCAAAGATGGCTAGTTCCGACGATCCTGAAGAGACCGGGCTAGCCCCCGTTGAAGTACTTCGGTCCCCTAGTATAGATCAATTGGAAATCGATCTAATACTAGAGGTAGAACCAGAAAGGGAGTCTTGGATGACCCCTCTAAAGAATTTCTTGATGAATGGAGCGCTTCCGACCAAGAAGAGCGAGAGGCGTAAAGTAATTCGTAAAGCTGCCCGATACGTTCTGCAAGGCGGAGTTCTTTACAGACAAGGATTTTCGATGCCCCTTCTTCGGTGTATAGCCCACGATGACATCAAGCGTGTGCTGCAGGAGGTACACGAAGGCGAATGCGGCGATCACACTGGAGGGCAAACTTTGGCAAAAAAGGTGTTGCGGCATTGTTATTTCTGGCCTACCATAAACAAGGATGCGGCAAAATGCGCACGACGGTGTGATCCGTGCCAGAGATTTTCAAAAATACCTAGAGCACCTCCTAATCAGTTAAAAACAATGACGAGCCCATGGCCTTTCGCTATGTGGGGAATTGATATCATTGGAAGTCTCCCCATAGCTAGGGGCGGGGCAAAGTTCGCTATTGTGGCCGTGGATTATTTCACTAAGTGGGTCGAGGTTGAACCACTGACTACAATCACAACCAAATGAGTGATCAATTTTATTATTAGAAACATCATCTGTCGATTTGGGATTCCAAAGATTGTGATAACGGATAACGGAACTCAATTCGATAGCACTGAATTCAGAAACTTCTGCCAGAAATACCATATTGAGAAACGGTACACCTCTGTGGCGCACCCGCAATCGAACGGACAAGTCGAAGCGGCGAATAAAGTGATTAAGTCCATTCTGAAAAGAAGACTGAAGCGGGCCAGAGCCATGTGGGCTGATGAATTGCCCTTGGCACTATGGGCCTACAAGACAACATATAAATCGGCAACAGGACATACCCCCTTCTCCCTTGCTTTTGGAACGGAAGCGGTCATCCCGGTTGAGATAAAGGTACCTTCTCACCGAGTGACTTATTATGATCCGATGACCAATAATGAATTGCTCCTTGAGTCCCTGGATATGATCGAAGAAAAGAGGGATGAAGCAGACCTGCGTGCCCTGAGATGCAAACAACAGGTCGCTCGATACTACAACAAAAAGGTTCGAGCCCGAACCTGGGAACCCGGAGACTTGGTTCTGAAACGTGTCTTTCCACCCCCAACTCATATGGGAGCGAAGTGGGAAGGACCGTACTCCACTCCGAGCAAGCTTAATAATGGAACCTTCAAGCTGGCAACCGTAGATGGAAAGGAAATCCACAGAGTGTGGAATGCCCAACATTTACGGCCATACTTAACATGAAAGTTTCAAATCTATTCTTTTGCTTTGTTGAAAACCATGTACAAGGCACGACTTGCCTAGAATAGTCTGATTCCTTAAAGCAAAGAATTATAAAGTGGATGTAGGTCATGATTCGACTGAACCACTATAAAAATATTGTGTGTCGTTTACCTTTATTGCATTATTTATCTGTCTTTCTATTTTTATGAAAATTACTGTGAATCATGCAGTGATCCCAGAAGCATATAATCATAAATGCCTTCCATCGGAATGGAATGTAATCACAAGTCAAAATTCTGAGGATACAATAAAGTAAATTATATCGTTGATAGTGCTCTAACTCTCCAGAGCCGAGAGAGAGCATAACGGACATGAAGCCGGTATCCATAAGTTATGGCGGTGTACCATGATCGGAACCGCCTTGACGGAACTCTAACTCTCCAGAGAGAGAGAGAAAGTATAAAGCGTCTCCGATTGAGCGCTGAGAAAGAGCTCCTTCCCCGCTGAAGGATCAGGGAACGGTTGAATTGCCGAGCTCGAACTCTAACTCTCCAGAGAGAGAGAGAGTATAAAAGCGTCTCCGATTGAGCGCTGAGAAAGAGCTCCTTCCCCGCTGAAGGACCGGGGAGCGGTTGAATTGCTGAGCTCGAACTCTAACTCTCCAGAGAGAGAGAGAGAGTATAAAAGCGTCTCAGAGTAAGCGCTGAGAAAGAACTCCTTCCCTGCTGAAGGAACAACGACCGACTGGACTATTGAATTTGAACTCTAACCTCGGCGACAGCCAGGAGAGTATAAAGGAGTCTATGATTAAGCACTGAGAAAGGTGCCAGAAGTTCAGTACCACAAGAACAGTTATCTTATGAAATTTTCTAAGTCCCCCATATTCAGAAATAGGGGGCAACATGCGAATAATGCTAATCAATCTTTAATAAGCCCTAGCTAAGCGCCACATTAACGATTGATTGGGGGCCATATGCATATACACATGAACTTTAATGCAGCAACGCATCACGAATTTTTTTAATTTTTCTTTCTGTTGTTTGACTGATTTGTAGTTATAATTAGATGGTCTATGACTAAACATGGAAAGTTTATTTGAATACAGGTACACAATGATGCAAAAAGAGATAAACTTTCCTTTATATACGGCAAGCCTACAAAGTGAAAAACAACCTAGAAAACAAAAGTGAGGGCCAGTCTCATAATTACACTTCCTGGCCAGTGGAAAACCTAAAGACAAAATATAAACCAGCGACAATATCCTATTTACGCTTTGACCTCTTCTCCTGCTTCTGTTTCTCCTGCTTCTGTTTCTCCAGCTTCGCCTTGTCAGCATCAGATTGATCTCCTTTCTTCCACTTCCTTTTTTCTATGAGAGGAACATCCAACTCTTCAGAAGATTCCCCTTCCGCCTCCTTTCTCTTCCTTTTATCAGAAAGGGAAGCCGGGATATCATCAAGATTCGCAAAATGGAGCTGTCTGTTGATGGATTTGGGCTGGATTTTCAAAATCATCCCAGTTTTATGATCAAATTCTGCGATAGGGACTATGTCCAAAGGCTCTTGTCCCACCTTCTTCAAAGCCATCTCTTTTTCCTGCCTAGCTTTTCTGTTGGTCAAAGTTTCGTCATCATCGTCTTTGACGCCAATGATATCTTCCTCGTCCTCTACATGGTGCCCATCCATGTCTTTCAAGGCCACGATGGTTTCAACATCCTTGGGGACATCAGCACTAGGCGCCAGGACGCTTTTTTCTGCTGTTGTATCCTCAGTCTGCATCGATATATCAGCACCGGCACCTGGCGAGACAGCCTCCTTCTCCGCCTCTTTTCCTTTTTCAACACCCTTGTCGACGGGCTCACCACCTGTATTATGGGGAACACACGTTACTAATTCAATTGGTTGTTCTACCAGACGACGACAATTCACAATTGCTTTGACGAATTGTGGGGAAAAAAGGGAGATACCTTCCGCAGATCCTCCTTCTTGGGTAGCTACAGGAGCTCCAACAACCACAGGAGTTAGGCCCAAAGGGATTAGTGGATCATCAGGATGGTATTCCTCAACTCCGGAGGTCTTGGGCTCAACGGCTGAACTCGAACCTTCGTCAGCTTTGCCTTTACCCTTAGCCAGGGCCCTCTCCTTTTCCATCTTCGCTTGAATCAGACGACGACCCTCTACCAGGTCCTCGGGCTCGTTATCCCTCAAGATGCTCTTCATCAACTCATCTTCATCAATTTCTTCGACTCCCAATCTCTGCTTCTCACCCTCAACAATCGCGTCCCATAAATTGGCTAAAGTAACGTGGTAATCCGGGATCCACGAGATGTTGCGATTTTTGAGGACTTGGCCAAGGAAGTCAAAAATCATCTCTTCAAACCCCTCGATATCCTTCTCTCTCTCGAGGAGCTTGTTGTTAGAAGCAGTAGCCATTTCGATGGCACTTTCAACATTCTTTTCGGCGAGAGCTGCCCGTCTCTCCGCATCCGCGACTTGATCATTCAAAATCACCTTTTCCGCTTTAGCCAAAGCTAAACTTTCTTTCAAACTTGCTTTATCCGCCTCCCAAGCAGCTCTCTCAGCTTCAAAATGGCCTTGTACTGTTTTCAACTCAATGTTGGCCATTTTGAGATCTTCTACTTCCTTCTTTAAAGCCATCTTCTCTTGGCTATTGGAGTCAAGTTCCGAATGAAAGCGCTTCTTAGCATTCTCCAATTCAGTCTTATAATTTTCGACATCTCTTCGCGCTAAAGCAAGTTGGGATTGAGCATCTTCCAGGTCCTTCTCCATCTTTGTCCTGGCCCTTTCGTTGTTATCAAGTTTCGCCTTAGATCTATGTGCTTCTATTTCAAGTGTTCGAATGACTTCGGAGAGATTAACTGCATGTTTCTTCATCATCTCATGCTGCCTGGCTACGTGGCGGATGTGCCCGACAACTTCATTATCCCAGTTCTTAGGGACCGGTTCCAAGGCTGGAACAAACGTCATCCTTTCGAAGAAAATGTCTGGGAACTGTTCCCGTAGCTTTTCCAGCCTACCTTGAATCTCGGGACCATGGATGTAATCCCGTGACCCGGGGGCAGCCAACTCTGGCTGGCTGGAAGGGACGATGTCACTCCTCTCCTTTTCAAACTCTTTGATTGGATCCTTGCCTTTATCTTTAGATTCGTGATGCCTTTTTAACGACCTGCTGTGAGAGGGTGCACTTTTCGGAGGAGTTAACTCTTGAGGAAGTTTCTTTCCCCCTGCAGGAACTACCGGATAACTGGGGAGCTTGGAAGATGTCGATTTCGGTGGAGACCGGGGTTGCGAGGAAGTCGGCTTGTGAGAAGGGCCGCGAGGGCGCTCAATACCCGGGTGAAGACTGGGAGTGCCCTCACGAAGAGAACGATAAGAATAAGATCGCCTGCGGGACATCTTTCCTGCAAAAGAGAAAAGAGCATATTAAAACTTTGAATACTGATGATGTAAGAGTGCGGGGTCAGGCAGTGTGTGTGATTTGTGCATCCCATATAATTCCCCCTAACAGACCCGGGCCTGAAGACAGGCTCATCTGACTGGTTTCTTGTTCTCTAGTTGGAGCGATGGTCTCTTCAGAAGCAGGGAAGAATGGCTCCCCTTCAAAGTCCCTCTCTGTGTATACATCATCGGGCAGAGGAATTTTGCTCAGCTCGTGGAATAACTGTTCTTTTGTCAAATCATCGGGAGCAGCGGGTTCGATTGGAGTAGAAACTGGGATTTCCTTGGACTTGTCACCGCGGGCCTCATCCCCTCTGTATATGTTCAGGTCCTCATCGTCTTGGATGACTATCGGGGAAGGACTCTTGCGAAATTTAGTTGTTTCTACTGCTTGCGATGTTCCCTCTCCCTCCGTTGGGAGCACGTATCTATAGGGTTTGCCGCCAGCGCCAAGTCCTAATCTTATATCCAGAAGATGATGCTTATGAAGATTCTCATCAGTGATGCACTTTTTGATCCTTAGAAAGTCGGATCTGCTTTGTAGAAGAATAGACAATCGATTATTGTACAACGGACCCTCTGTTTTCGGGAAGACGTGATCTGTTTAAAACAAAGAAAAAGGGAGGAGAATGCTAATGCTTCGGCTTCTTGAACAAGATATTCAGTCAAAAGCTTAAACTTTACTTGATTTAAGTCATCTCCTTGAGCATCCGGCCTGTTTCTTTATATAGAACCAATCAGACTTAGGGTCCCCTATATTGCTGTATCCGTCGTACAGAACCTTCCTGTTCGCCACCGATTCAAAGAAAAAGAAATTTGGGGTTGCCGAGGAGCGATGCTTGAAAAGAAAGAAGAATGTCAAATCTCTAAATGTGAGTTCGGTATGTAGGATCTCCGCGTATGCAATATATAGGGTGTATAGAGATGCGTAGGCGTTAGAATGAAGCTGCATCGGAGCGATACCCAGTCGTTTTAAGGTCTCGATGACGATTGGAGGAAACGGAGGAATAGCTCCGACCAAGCACATGGTTCGACTGACTGCCATATACCCTTCCGGAGCTAAGTGGGGTCTATCTTCGCTATCGGGTGTCATCAGATCATCCCAAGGGATCCCATGTCTCAGGCAGATTCTTTTAAGCTTTATATCATCGAGTTTAGATGCTAAAGAATCAGAAAATTTTTCTATCCCGAGCGCGCCAGGAATCTCGTTGGGAGCTCGCCTGTCTATCTCAGACTCTTCACTAGATGAAGTACTTTCAGACGGATCCGATTCCGTTGCCTCGTATTCAGATCCAGAATCTTCACCTCCTGGGTTAATTCGAGGGACATCGGGGTTGTATTGCTCAGGAACCTTGGACTCCGTTTCTGGAACGGATCTTGAAGAAGATTGAATATCCGACATTACTGTTAGGCGAGAAAACATGAAAAATGAGATTAAAACTACCCGTCCCCCGTGTGTGCAAGTGCCGGTGTGTGTGCTTGTGCATGCATTCAAGATAAAGCATAAAAGTTATCAAGATCATCAAAATGTTAGTCGTCATATGCAGTCAAATTATGTGGTCATTTAGTCCAGAAAATCCGACATCAAGGCCCTAACCTAACTGTTCAGAATTTTATGGTGATAAGGCATCGTCTAATGTTCAAAATTTGTTTGGATCGTGAACTACGAGTCGGATCGCGAACTACGAGTCGAATCGCGGTGTGTATAACAGTTCGCCCTCCTTCGGATCGCAGGGCAGAGGGAACGCCCTCGTTTGGATCGCAGGGCAGAGGGACCGCCCTCCTTTGGATCGCAGGGCAGAGGGATCACCCTCCTCTCGGATCGTGAGACAGTGGGGATCGACCCTCTCGCGGATCGCGAAATTGCGTTGTCGGGGTCTTTGCAGCCCCTCACGGTACACGCCTCTGCCGTCACCACGACCCTCCGTCTCGCCACTGGCCTTCATCTTCTCCCTCTCCTCTCCTTGCCCACGATCCAAACCGGCCTTCTCTCTTCTCCTTCCTCCTCCGTTTCTCTCCTCTCCTTCTCATTTCCGAACTCCAACCTCTGATCCTGTCGGCCATGGCGCCTCGCTGGTCCCCCCAAAAATCACAAAATTCCATCGTTTCTTCCCTCAAACCAGTCGAAAAAACTCATAAAAACGAGAGCGATATCGAATAAGGATGCTTTCGGTAGAATTACCTTTCTAAAAGTTGGGAAAACAATCGGATTTTTGGAGGTTTGAAAAACTAGGGTTCTTCCTTAATGGAGCTGGCGGCGCGATGAAGAAGCTAGAAGAAGGGGGAAAGTGAAGAGGGAGTGCGGTTTATATAGGTCACGAGGCGACCGTTAATATTCCAATTTTTGTTTTACTCGAGCCGCGAAAATAGACGGGCCGCGAACCAAAAGCCCACCACGTCTCGAAGAGAAGCCCATCTCGTTCCGTTCCGTGAAGAGGCCCAAGTGTTCACCAAAGAATGAGGCGAATGGCTTGCTAACGGACCACGACTCGAGCATGCGATCCGAATCGATAAATGATCGACAGATCCAGTGATGAAGACTCTGAAAGATCCCAGAAAAGGAATTGTTCACTTATTTGCGTCTCGTTGTGAAAAGACGATTCTATAGCTTCGAAGCATGTTCCATCATCGATAAAACATACTTCGAGGGGGCAAAATGTTGGCTAGCGTTTTTGACCAATCCACCCAGGTTCACTCACAAGAAGAAAGTATGAAAATACATTCCCTAAGTACATGAAGGAACGGATCGCACCATCGACTCACCCCTCATCGGATCGCACACCATCGACTCGCCCCTCATCGGATCGCCCCCATTTCATCAGCGAAACGACACCTCTATGCGACTCCATCCGTACATACATTACTGCCCAGTATAGACCGATCCGATCTCCTGATGCACGGCGAAGCCTTTGACCCGTTCAAGCACGAGCTAGTCTTCGGCGATCCGAGACGCACAGATCCAGCGACACGTGTCCCCAACCATCATTTTGACTGATTCTCCCCATTTGCTCGATCCAATTTTCAAGGGGATCGCGACACCTGTCCACAACGGCTAATTTGACTATTTCTTCATTGGCTGCTATGCGATCCGATGTTCTCGGGATTCGTGCCACATGTTACCACGATCCGCCTGACAAAATCAGCTATAAATAGCCCGGAGCTTAGCATTTTTTGGGATCCTTTTGGCAAAATTGAGGACTGATTCCGCCATTATTGTCATACTACCATTTCTTATCAGTTTTATTACTAGATTACTGAGAGAAATCACAATTGTAAAAGTGAGCTAGAGAGAAATCATTGATTGTACCAGCATTCAAAGTATAATCAATAACATATAAAGTGGACGTAGGCTTGTTAACGCCGAACCACTATAAATTCTGTGTGTTATTTTCTTTTTCTTCATTTTTCAGTTAAAACTCTATAAGATTCAGAACAATTTGGGTGTTAAGTCCAAATTTTGATCTAACAGGACCCATAGGGTTACAAGAAATTTCAAGGGTATTACCAAGGTGAGTCACGAGCCTAACAACCCTTCGTTCATAATCGAGAATGGTTCCATTATTGGACAGCCAATCCATGCCTAGAATTAAACCGTATCCCATAAATCCGAGAACATAAGCATTACACGTGAATTCTATGCTTAAGATAGAAATCCTCAAATCCACACAAATCATAGATAAATGAGCGGAGCCACCAATTGGATTTGAAATAATAACGGGATCCTCAACTAGACTAGTACTTAGGTGTAGAGTTTCAATAATATCAGAAGAAATAAAAGTATGTGATGCGCCAGAATCAAACTAGGTTCGAACATGATGATCAAAAAGATAGACTAAAATTTTGACAAAAATATTTCTACCTCATTCATGCGGAGGTACCGTGAGAGCGTGGACTTGTCCTCCAGAAGAAGGTCCAGCTCCCTGCCCTTGCTTCCTTGGGCAAACCTTAGCCATGTGTCCTGTCTCACCACAGTGGAAACAGCCACCCATCATCCTTTTCTTCTTCCTGCAATCGTTGACCAGATGTCCAGGAATGCCACAGAAATTACACTCTTTTCACGGGATTTGTTGTTCTTCCCGCCTTTCTTTAGATCAGTCTACTTGTTCTGTGACCCTTCCCCCTGCTTATCTTGTGGCCCTTCTGCTTTTGTCTCATTCTTGCCCTTGTCTTCCTCACTTAAGAGTGTCATGTCTACTAATCTTTCGTAAGTAGCCCCCATAGGTATGTGGGTCATAGCCAAGCTGTGGAGTGGATCATTCAACCCCTTGACAAAACAGAGAACCTTCTTATGAGGAGTATTCAATAAGTCCAGTCCAAACCGGGCCAACTGATTGAATTGATTTACGTACTCCTTGACTGTCATACTTCCTTGCTTAAGAGATAAGAACTTTTCCAGCTGTAGACTTCGTTCAGCTTGTGAGAGGAATTTCATCTCAAACCTTATTCTGGAATCCATCCACAACAGGTCTTTCAGCGTTAGTGACTTCCCACCAATAGGAAGCTTCGTCTTTGAGCAACCATACTGCCAACTGTACCTTCTGCCTATCGTCCACCTCGAAGATAACGAAAAGATCATCAGTTTCTTTGAGCCAGTTCCTCACTTCTACGAATGATTCAGTTCCTTTGAAATCCTTTCCACCCATGGCCCTAAATCTCTACAGATCTTTGAGAAGCATTTGCATGAGGAGGGGGCGGAGGAGGAGGAACCGCTGCAGTTGGAGGAGGAATATCTGCTGGGCCTACATCGTTGGCCCTAGCCTCTAAGTACCTCCTGAACCAGCCAGGTATTGGCACGCCCTCTGGAAGGTTAAGATTCCCAGACATGCTGAAATGAAAAGGAAGAGATTCAAAATGAGGAAACAAAGGATAGTGCTAATGGCTTTTGGGGAATAGCCTTTAAATAAAACAAGACTTTTCTTGAAAAATGCTTCTTTGTAAACAGTTTTGAAGATAGTTTTAGAAAGTTTTAAAAACTTTTGCCCAGTCTGGTAACCTTCTGCTCTGATACCAAGTGTAACACCCCACCTCCACCAGGGTCACTCACGAAGGGAATGCACTAGTTTTGGAGGAGCGTTATCGAGGTAAACAAACTCAGAAATATTACAAGACATAACATAAATAAAACAGCGGAAGAATCAAAAGATAAATTTTATTACATTCAAGAAGAGTCAAAACCTTTTACAACCAAAGTGCCAAATAGCCAAACTCATTATTTTCCATTACAAAAAATTCTGTCTTGCATAAAAAAAGAAGCGTAAACTTAAAACAACAAAAGTGGCTTAATTCCCCAAAGGTAGAAGAAATGCAGCCATAGCATAACTCAATATCAAACCGTACATGAGCTGAACCGAAAGCAAGACAAATCCAAGCTAAGTGCTAGAGTTTCCTCCCTGAGTACCGGGGGGGGGGGGGCGAAAGAAAACGGGTCAGTCATAAAGATTGGTAAGTCCTAGTGACTTTCAGCATAAAAACAGGTAAATGTAACATGACATGTATAAACTGAAAGTAAACATAAGGATGATGACAAGATGGGCAAGATAGAGAAAGATAGCATGATAATTCAAGTATAAATCAAGTGTAGCATCGCATGTTCAAGATTCGCTACACCAACTGTACTAGCATCCGAAACCCATGTCATATATTAACCATGAAATGATCCCTTGGCCCAATAATATGAAGTGACCCATTTCGGGGTCCTATGGAACGATCCATTAATCGATCGACTCCCTACAAGTTCTAGCTCGTCATGTGTCAGTGTCATATGGCCCTATCACAAATGTAGTTACCTGTGCTAGGTCCACCATAGGGTGTATAAAGCCCTAGGGTGCCAACCATCGACACGAATCTAGCATGCACAGTATAAACCTACTGATGCTCAATGCCTGCTTTTTCAACTCGGGACTACGTGCACGACCATAGTCCGCTTGAACCTACACTAGCGCACCAACTCAGCCGTCGCTCTGGTCTCTTACAATCAGCCCAGTAATCATGCCCCACCCTGCCTAGTTCCAGGGTACCATGATACATCTAAGTGGGTTACTACTGAAATGGACCGCGTAACTAGGGTTTCATTCAGCAGGTTAAGTGTTGTCATTTAAATTCGTGACTTAACCCTTATCACTCTAGCATGTCAAGTTGGTTAAGTGTTGTCTTTCATGTTCATGACTTAACCCTATCATGTGCATTAATTCATTAATGCACCCCAACCTCTCACATTAGACCTGTTGTTGTGGTCATTGGATTTGCCGGGCAGTTCTGGGCAGAAATACACCACAACTCAGTCTGACCTCGGGTTTTCAAGTGCGATATGACCAACTACCCACATTGAATCCTATTGTTTACAGTCATTGGATTTGCCGAGCGGTTCCGGGCAGAATTACATTGCAAACTCAACCCAACCTTGAGTTGGCCATTTTCAAGTTCATTCTAGTGTCATGTCCATGTTCAGTTTCATGTCAAGTTCGTGTCAAGTTTCATGGCAAGTTTCAACTTATGCCTATTATCAAGTTCATGATTCATGTTCATAACCAATTCATGTTTTGCCTAATCTAACCAAATTGTATTCCCATCGCATGTAAACGTGAATCGATCTAAATTACAAGTAAATCTAGATCCAGAAATAAAGGGAATAACATCAAAACTATGATAGGCAAAAGAACGAGTACAAGGTGATAAATCTAGTATGATATAACTTGAGATAACTGGATATAACATCACTGGCACATAGAATAACAGTCCCAAAACAGATCTAGCATAATAAGGTAATAGTCATGATAAAGGTGATAGTCCCAAACTTGTAAATAATAGACTGATTCAACATCACAGGCATGATAATGTTATGGACATGAAAGAGTTTGATTTACAACATGAATAGGTCCAAGCTGATTTCATAGCAATATTCCCAAAAGTCAAGATCCAAGATGGAAACTAGAATAGATGTGAATCGATTATCATACTTAAGTCCAATTTCACTTTATCTCATGTCCAAATTACAATTGACAAGTTTAAATCTCAAAGTAAATAGAACTTACAGATCGTGGTCTAAGAAATTGAGATGTAGAAGTCAAGTCTAGAAACTAGTCGTCAAATTGTTGAATCGTTGAATCTCGATTTAATTGTAGCAGAAAATCCATAATATGCAATTCCTAGCCGTTGTCTTCAAGAAATAGTCTTCGTGTTTTAATTTACTTTTAATTTAATTTAGAGGAAGAAGAAGAAGCCATGTCCATCAAGAATTTGTGCAGCATAAGGTTAGAGAAGAATGGTGTAAAAAGAATGAGGCTAGGAGGCTGCTTATATAGGATTGGGCGGACGAATCTAGACTGAAAACAAAACCAGATACTTCAGAATGAACCCAGGCTCAAAACTTCAGAATGAGGATAGGGTTGACCAGGTCCCTGGGAGGTCGACCATAGTGTCGACCCCCAGGTCGACTTGGTCCTGGGCGGGAAATTCCCGCCTAGCCTGCACTGGGGTTTGAATTTGAATTTTGAATTCAAATTTCGAGCTGTCTTTTATTCTGAAAATTCCTGAAACTTTGGACGGTCATATCTCCCTCATACGGACTCCGTTTCTCGAAAACTCGAACTCGTTTCCAAGCCGAATTTCGAGACAAATGCAATGGCACAACCTGTTTCCATTGATTCTTACTTTAAAATTTAGTTCTGCCTTGATTTATGGTTTTAACATGTTATTAAAGTACGGGTTGTTACATAATACTTATCAGGAAAATATTTATTCGAAAATGCATTCAGACCTTCACTAAGAAAACCTACACAATTCATCCCAAGCTTTTCTTCGATTGCTTAATATATTTTCTCAACCACTTGCATTCTCATTGCGAGTAAATTCCATAAATAGGCGGAACTGGATTTTCCGGCACCAGTCTAACCTATAAAACAAAGTAATAGTCAGAAAACACAAAATAATATAATCATGTAGCAATCCAAGTACAAATTTACCATTAGCTATACAAAATGTGAATTGTCCACAAATGTTATCCTTATTTCAGCATGCTAGTTTGCGATCAATCACGCCAATTTTCAACTTGGAATTTGCTGGTGATAATAACATTCTTATGTTCAAAATGCATTTGAATGGTCAATGTATTTCTTCAACCAATTACGTTTTGAAAATTACTTCGACAACTTGGCACTATAATTAGCTTTTGAGATTCTTTTCAAAGGTGATACCAAAGAAAACAAAGATCATAATTATGTTTTGGAACAACTAATGCATCACGAAACATATTAAGTTATATGAGAAAAAACAAAGAAAAGTTGGATATGGGTTTGAAAACCTGCAGCGAGAGTTGGAGATTCAATGTTGAGGTACACAACATAAGAGATTACGTGTCGGTCCCTGATCACAAATGTATGGAATTCATAAGCAAATACATGAGCTCTTCTCAGTACAAACTGGATGTGCAAAGTGCGGCTGACGAGGCTTTGATGTTCTTGACTAATGCGTTTGTGCTCGGAAGAGATGGGATGGGATGGATGCCTGACTTTTTGATGTAGATGATAATCATCTTTCTAATTTTGCCTATTTCAAGAAATTCAATTTTAGGTCTGCATTAGGATGTAGTGACATTGGGGAAAACAGAACTGCACTCGAGAAATGGATGTTTGATTCGAAAGCCTCTGACATCAAACAAATTTGTAAATTGTTTCATGCATTTAGAGGTCGAAGATTGAAGATTTCCAACTTTTCACTAAGGAAGGAATGTTTAAGGGATTCCACTGATAAAAATTTGATTGAGGCTGGGTACCATGGATGGACTGGGCTTATTTTCAGATGCAACAAAGATGGATATAATAGAGTGAAGGAATACAAGGCAACACAGAGGAAGAAACTGATAAGCCAAGGATACAGGTTATAAGGAGTAGTTGGTGATCAATGGGGCAGCGTTTAAGAGAATTCTTACACCAAAAGAACATTCAAACTTCCCAACTTGGTTTATTATGTTTCTTAATACATTGGATGTTTACTTCTGAGCCTTTATGATAGGTTCTATCATTCTGTGTTCAGTATGATATTCATTGTACCATGTGTGAATGTTATGTTGAATAATGTGTGAGATATCAGGACTGAAAACAACCAATTTTTGTCCAAAAAACACAGTGCACATAATCTGGATGTAATGGGACCTCTACAGAGCTGAAGCTCATGTACACTTGATTTTATCCAAAGAACAAATATAAAGTCAAAAGTTCTCGTTATTCAAGGTCCAAAAACGATATATTTATGCACAAAGTACTTAAGCAAATAAATAACACATGATGTTACTAAGAGCATGTCCAAAAGATTACTAGGGTAATATTTAGTCTAAATATTAAGTAAACCTAACGATGGGATGCTGATTAAATTAACATATAAGCAGACCCAAACGGATTTAGGAGTACCTAGACGGGTCTAGGTGGATCTAGGCAGGATTACGTGGAACCAAAAGCGACTGAGCAGACCTACACTCTAACTAGGGGGACTCAAGTGCAGGTTAGGCGATTTATCGCATCTAAACAACCGCCGAGGCGACTAGGCTCTTGAATGAGTTCAAAGGCACCGTCTAATGGCAATGGCTGCCTAGCCCGATTTTATAACAGTGATTATACCTAGCAATACTAAATAAAGAAGATGCAGAATGACACCAGTATAATATAGAGGATTAAATCATTAACAAAATATGCTACCTGATTATATGCAAATCCCTTTAGCATGCCAAGAAAATCAACAGTCTATCTCTGTCTGTTCTTTCCAACTCACTTCTGTTGTTTTCCTTGATCCGCTCACAACTATAATCCAAATCAGCAGAACAAGCTATACTAGTGTTGATAGCATATAATGTACCTTTGCAAAGGCCTGCCAACCAGCTTTTTCGCTTCAATGTTGTGGACACTGTCTTTGTATTCACAATCACAACAAGTTCATGAACATTGAGAGAATAACATAATCAAATCAACTCTTTAAATTAATCGTAACTAGCTACTTCTTGAACAAAAATGTCAAATTCACTATAATCTTTAAAATAAAAAATCAAAATGCATGCTGGTCTGAAGAAAAAAAGAGTCAAATTCACTTTAATCTTTGACGGCTTCATTGAAAAAATTTATTACATATCCGAACTTATGTTAGTAAAACTATATTTTGTTGTTAGCATGGAAAAAAAGTGTAGTGGGTTTTTGACCTAGTTGTCTATAAAACAATAATCATATCAGTAAATTACATCATCTATATTTGTTCCATATATCGGTTTTTACCTTGCTATAAGCACACTTTTAGCAGTGTTTTGAGGATTCAGATCAAGCAACTGAACTAAATTCGGCACGAAAGCAACTCCATCCATAACTATTATTGTTTTCTGGCTTGATATTTAATGCTCAGTGTTGTGTAGTATCTTGGATGTTTATTTCTTTGCTTGATATTCAGTGCTTTCAAAGCTAAATTTGTTGGAGTTGCTCTTGATGTCAGTTCTAACATTAATGAAACATGACAACTCCTTAGCATTTTCATTAATTGTGACAACAAAACTGATACAGTCACTTACTTTCTAATATGATTGATATAAAACAATAATCATATCAGTAAATTACATCATCTATATTTGTTCCATATATCGGTTTTTACCTTGCTATAAGCACACTTTTAGCAGTGTTTTGAGGATTCAGATCAAGCAACTGAACTAAATTCGGCACGAAAGCAACTCCATCCATAACTATTATTGTTTTCTGGCTTGATATTTAATGCTCAGTGTTGTGTAGTATCTTGGATGTTTATTTCTTTGCTTGATATTCAGTGCTTTCAAAGCTAAATTTGTTGGAGTTGCTCTTGATGTCAGTTCTAACATTAATGAAACATGACAACTCCTTAGCATTTTCATTAATTGTGACAACAAAACTGATACAGTCACTTACTTTCTAATATGATTGAGAAGGGTACCTGCTGATAACAGATATCCTTTAATATTTCCATTTCTATGTGAATAGTTACACAAAACATTCGCGTTTGAGCGACTGAACATAACATTTCTCTATGACAAACTATCCAGTAACATTTCCTCCAACCGACAACCATCCAAAATATCCTACAGAGAAAGATCTTCCGCTGAATGCAAGCCATGCATCAATGCATACATTTGTCCCAAAATTTGTATTATCTTCAAAAAATCAAAGGAATAAACTTCCTGTTCTGATTAATTTCAAGGTGCTTTATTCTATGCAGAAGCTGTTGAACGGACATCACATTATTCGGTAACCATGTGGACTTAGCAAGTGGTAATACAAGAATAAGATATTATGTTACTATGAAATGTAAGCATCAATAACCTTATATTTATCCATCACAACCATCAATTTATGAACATCGAGCTTAATCCACAGAATAAAATTTAGCTAGTACTCAAGTTGATTAACTTAAGTAGTCAAGATGTTTCTTTATTTTAATTTACAATCTCTTCTTTAATGAGAATAACTTTTCTATACTTAGACCAAAATGAATGCCTAGCGCATGAACTATGAATTAACTCTAAAGTCATGAATTTTCTACTATGAATATTGGCTTGTATTGTCTGTTCGCATAAATATAAAAATAGGGCATGAAAAGTCAACAAAATAATCAATTAGTCAATCCTTCTCTTATGAGACCTCACAAATATTATATATTACTCCTTTAAAATTTGAGTCATCTTAAAACCAATCCCTATAGTTAAACTGTACATGTTAGTTACATTATGTTTTGCTAAATGCATTATGGTTATTGATTGATTTTTGGATTAAAGATGCATATATGTAATTTACACAAAATCATTCAATGGATACAGTATTTCCTTATCACTAAAGCTAAAAAGTGTACCTAGAAATTCTGTAATTATTATTAATCTGTTAGTATTCTACATGCTACGTTGTTAAGCACTTGAAATGAACAAAATAGATGATTGTTTGAAAGAGGAAAAAATTGAACAAAAAAAGTTAACACATGACATCTCCAAACAAATAAATTAATACTCTTAGCATCATAGGACTGTGATGCGGATGTGGTCACCTGCTTCCTTGATGATGAGTTTGGAACATCAACAGATTGTGGCTCTGACGATGTTGTAGGAATAGCTACTGATTCTGGCATCAACTGTTCATCCGATAAAGCAACATACTGAATTTGATCGTGTACAAGTACTTGAAGCCGTAACTACAAAATAAAAAAAGTAAGAAAAGTGCATCTAAATAACATGATATATATGAACAACGAATCAATTTGAAAAAGATTAAACAAAAGGCATAAAATAAATTAAAAATTAACCATTTACAATGATGACAAAGGTTTAAGTTCTGTATCTAAATTCAATTTTCTTGACTTAGCTCATAAAAACTGATGTTCAGGTCGTGTTTATGTCCACATTCAAATTATACTTTAACATATATACGTTCTTTGAAAAAATAGAACAGCTCCGCTAGCCAGTTTGGCTTGTACAATTTTAGTCAAATGAATATAACAGATAAATACAACTTGTTTTGATATTACAAGCTTAATATTGAAATGCCTATGTAATGCATCAAAAACATGGAGCATATTCTCAGAACTTGAATACCATAAAATAATAAAATAATGATTATAAAAGTTGATGGCGAAGAAATAATTTTATTCAATTTTGATTACAATCAAAATGGAAATCCTGGATTACAAGAAGCGAACTTGAAATTAAGATATGAAGTAGAAACTAAGTTGCAACACAAATGATAATAGGCAAAAATGAGTACAAGAGCAAATAGCTGGATTAACAAGAACTGAATTAACTAATCTAAAGATAAACTGAAAAGGAATTAAAGTATAGGAATCAATGATTCGGAATGAAAAATCTTTAAGAATTGTAATTAAAAAATAGAAAAGCAAACTTTGTAGAGTGGTGAACTGTAAACAAAAGATGAACCAAAATTGTAGCTGGAATAATCAAATGAAGTTGCATTCAGTTTTTTCTTCACACGTTACAAATGACCACTGCATAGTTATTTATACACAAACTCATCCTGCCAATGGGCTAAACCCCCTCTTGACTCAATCAACTCCTACCTATACAGTTCAAATATAGCTAGGATTTCCTTATAGTACTATTTTCTATACGAAAATTTATGCGATTAAGCAAAAGTTACGACAAGCATACATCCATAAACCACTTAAAATGCACTATTTATTAGCACAAATTCATTATTTATAAATTACTTTAAGGCAAGTTACTTGAAAATGAATATTGTATCAACTGTAGTTCAAGCTATACAAGTAATCTATATATAGTTAGGTCCAGTATAAGATAAATATAATTCTTTTTTCCCAAATATATTTCGACTTATGTCAAGAATACTTAATATTATTGCATTAAAAATATTCCTATCCTAATTGTCTTGAAGACATATAGGTTTGAATGTTTACCTAATATGAAACATCGTATCTTAAAATATATATTTTATTACAATATCATATTTTGTTTTATCACAAATGTTAAATTCTATCTTCTTTTACAAAAAAGAAATTGAAAAAAGATATGTCACGTTTCAGGAAAATAAAAAGCCAAACAAGAAAATAAAGATGGTTAAACTGATAATTACTCATATGAATATAAGCAATAATTTCTAAAATAACCTTTCCCAAATAATCAGAAGGGACAAAACAAATTTCCAATTCTTATACCTAATCCAGTACCTAATTTGCAGAAAATGGGAATTACTGTTTGGTTATCAAATGTTTGACAAACCTTGACTAATTTACACTGAATCGCAACCTATATAAATATTATGTTTCAGAAGTTTCTACCTTTTCTCCCATTCTTCTCACTGTCAGATCATTGTTAGGTTTCTTGCATTCATAAAAATGATTTCAATCATCTCTGGACACTAATCAATGGAAGAATAAACTGTATACTGCTGCTAAAAGATAAGAACTAACATATTTCTATACGTTTAGAAATTCAGACTCCATATTTCTTATCTTACCATATAAAAGACAAGAATCAAAAGCAAGGATAACTTAAAGAAAAAAAAATCAATAAAAACTTACCATTTACTTCTTAAGAGATAGATATACGGCTGAAAATAGTTAAACGGTTGCGGGTGACGATGAAGCCAATCGATGTTACAGATCGACGAAATTAGGTCATGATGTAGCGAAATCGTGTTTCCTTAATGATTGAGAGATTCGCAAACAAGTTAGAGCTTCGGAAATGAGATGGGATTATAGCCGGATTCAAGAAAAAGATTCGGAAATGAAAAGCGAGAGAGAAAAGTGAGAGACGACGAATTAGGGGTTGTCGTCTTCTAACTGCGGTAGTTGGCCGGGTCGCATGCAAATGAAAATACCCTTCCAAGTTCCAACCTAAAATGTTTGTAAATTTTGCATACCTTTTAAAATGATCGTACAAGAATTAAAAAGAAAGAAAAAAAAAATATTTGCATTTTCAGATATTACAATTAAGATAGCGATGACTATACAATTATCCTTCTGTTTGTATTTTTTCATTCTGGCACATGAATAATGCATTATGAAGCAAATTCAAACTTTAAAAAACTAAATTAACATTTACATAAAATATGCCTTTTAGATATTTACATCATTTTGAATAAACTAATTTCATAAGATTTGTATAGGTCCATAAAAGTGTACTAGTTGCAACATATTTGAACGTCGTTAATAAATAATTATTTATGACACAAGGTGATTTTTAATGACATCAAAATATGTTGATAATGTCAAAGAGTCATTGACAACATAAACCAGTGTTGTAAAACATTGATTTCTTTTGCAATATATGTAATATGTAGTAAATACATACAAATTTAAAGGATTTTAATTTGTGTATTTATTCGCAACGTAAAATACAATCGTATGAAATTGATATTAATTTACATTTGCATTCACTACCTATATTAGTCACGACATATATAATCATTGCAAATAATGATTTCTCGCGACTTATTGTCTTGCGTCGCAATATTATACATAGCTAAAAGGAGAATTTGTTGTAGTGTGCTTTATGTCGTGAGTATCTTTAGCTGTATTCACTAATGTTAAATGATTTATTTTAAGAATATTCTTTCCGCTCAAAGTATGCATACAAGTGTTGTAAAATAATAATTATATGACCGTTAGATATGTTCCTTGAACCTATTCAAATGTTTGATAGTACAAATTTTTTGGTTCTCTTTTTTTTTAACCTAACATTCTACATAATAACTTAAGACATGAATTAAACTGACTACTTTGTGGTTATATCAACAAATCTGCATGAAATATTTACATCCTATACCATGTCTAAAATCTTTTTCGCACACACACATGCCAAACTCTTGTAGCCTTATTTAATTTTAAATGTACTTACAATCACCAATCGAATAATTTATATATAGGAAAGGTCTATTTGGACACAAGATTTATACACAATTGGTGACACAATTAATTTACACTATTGGATCACCCCATAAATTTCACTCCTTCATATAAAGACAAAATGATCTAACGGTTAAGATTGTGTGCCCTTAATTTGTGTCTAATTTTACATCTAAATTGCCTCTCCCTTATATACACACATATATATATAGCACAAGAGATTATATTTCAGTAACAAGATATTTACATGGAATATCCGAGGATTGTATCAATATGTAGACGAATGGAAAAAAAAACGAACACCACCATCCATGTGCATAGCACCATTTCTTCTAAATCTTTTTTACAAAGCTTAAAAGTTTTTTCTTCAATGTGAGGTCCATCATTCATTGTGAAATCCATTCTTCATTGTGATATCCATTGAGAATGATTTACTTATTTGTCCTTTGTGGCTCATGTTTAATAACATGTACTAAAAAATTTCTTCTTCTTTTCTTTCTAAACATAGGGATCCTTATTTATCAATATGGGTTGAAATTGTTTTCTCTACATTTACGGTTCATCTAAAATACCACATTATTAATTTCTGCAGCCTTTTTTATGAAGTTTGTTTTTATTGAAAGATGTCTTGTTTAGATAAGGAGAAAAACTATGTTGATTATGGTTTTTTTAATATTACTGACTGATCAAGACACCTTTACTATTACTATTTACATGATATCATGGAAAAGGTTTTACAAATAGATAATTGTAGTATCTTAAAAAGAGACCATCACTGAATTATAATTTTAATGTTCTAAAGAAAATTCGATATTAAATTGAAAGCCATGCTAAATTTATATTTTAAAGGAAATTCAAGTTCCAACTACGTGGTATTCAAAAAGAGGTGAATTCTTAAATTGTTCGCCATTTCATAGGAACCATCTAAAACTAAATGAATTTAGTGAAAAATATCCTTTAGATATAGTATCATAAAATTATTTAAGTTTTGTTCAAGGAAAGTCATATATATTGAAGTTGACTGATGTAATGAATCTAAACAATTTTCATTATATCAATTTTGATTTAGTTTTCTTTGCATTGCTCATTACGTATTGCCTCTTATAGGGATAACTTGATTGATCTCAGGACTGAGGAGGTTGCTACCGTTGATGGGTGAGTGTAACACCCCGTAATTCTATAACACTAAGTTTCACAAATTAAAGTATAACTATTAGAAGAAGAATTAAGGGAAACAGGTTACGCCATTGCGTTCGTCTCGAAATTCTGCTTGAGATAGAGTCCGAGTTTCCATAAATTGGACTCCGTATGAAAAAGATATCCTTAAATTAAATATTGCAGCAAAACATGAAAAAAGAGGAATGAGAAAAGAATAATGTTTAGCATTGTTCTAACTTTTCTAAGCAAAAGACTTAGTAGCTTATTTGGTTGGAACACATGACTTGCATACAAGAGATATAGAGTTCGATCCCCGGCAGCGACTTATTTTTTTTGTTTTAGGGGAATGGCTTCAAATAGCCTAGTGTGAACGCAGTTCAAAAAGTGGTTTAATGTGAAAATGGTTAATTGAGAAGATAGATAAAAAGAAAAAAAATGAATATATATATATATATATATATATGCATATATATATATATATATACGCATATATATATATATATATATATATGACGTGTACGCATCATGTAGCGTACGTTGCGCATTTTTGGTTGTCAAGGATTGTTTTTTTAAATGGCCTTCCCCAATTGGATTTATGACAAATTAAAAGTAAGAAAAGATTTATTCATATATATATATATATATATACATATATATATATATATATACATATATATATATGGGTAATTAATGTAAATGGTAAAGGGAAAATGTATCTATTAAATACGTATTTACGTTTGAATTGATTGACAATAAATAATAAAAAGAAAAGATGAACATTAGAATATCACTTTTGTTATGTTAACATTAGAATAACATTTCGTTAAGAAATGTATATTTAGATTAAAATGTTTATTTAGATTAAATTGACATTTCAGTTAAGAAATGTTCATTTAGCTAATGTTTGTTTTAAATAAAAAAAAATGTCCTTTTGGTTATGATATGTTAGGAAAGAACCAATGTGTCATTTATGAAAAAAATGAACATTTAATATGTTGAGTCAATGCTGAGTCATTTCTGACTCATTGCTGAGTCAATAGGATAATTCTATCTTGACTAAACGGTTATGGTCATCTCTAGGGTTAATCAAACGGCATAAATTATTCCTAAAATTCTATATATACAACCTAGCTCTTAACCTAATTCACACAATTAAACTTGGAGCCGTCACGCTGCTGTAAGATAGCTTGGAACGGCCGCCGCCTAAAGCTTAAAGACAAACAAAACTAGAACAAATCTAATTCAAAACTAAGAATCAAAACAACGTCTACCCAAAGGAACGCGTCTCAATTTCAGAACCTCAGATCTCAGAAAAACAAGACCGTTGTTGCGTTGTAAGTATAGTGTCTCTTTAGATGGGAATGCGATTAAGACATGATTTGATGTAAATTGTAATATGGAACTACATCAGTGTTGATGTTGCTGTTTTATATTTGTTATTTGTGATAATTTGAATGTTTGGCGATTGAATCTTTTATGTATTGTGAATCAAACAATCAACACCTTATGCGAATTGTATGTATACAGTTAGATCTAAATATATGCTTATGCAAGTTATAGGTTGCAAGTTAGATTTACACAAATATTTATATGATTCATGTAGGCTCTATGTATATATGTTTTAAACCAATTGTGCCTACATGACTAGAATAGATCTATATTCACATGTGAAATAGCCCGTAACTTCCCCAGTAAGGAAAACCCGGATTATCTTGAGAACACGAAAAAATAGAATGCAGACGGAAGAACATTTCATTGTTAATTACAACAATTCCATCAGATACAAGAATATACAGAGTATGAATAAATATACATTCGACAAATATCAGAGATTACAATAATTTACATAGCAGCGGAAAAACGATACAAAACACAACTGAAAGTAATACACGGATACAGAGCTTTCCGAGTATCGTTCCAGCTGTAAATCAGGATCCTGTGAAAATAAATCTGCAAAACCAAAACTACTAGCTGCCCGTGTAGAAAATAGGGGCACCCAGAGTTTAGGTTAAAACAATAAACTCCAGGTCAGTCATGTGACCGGTGTGATAACTAAAATAGTTATTTAAAACTTTACTTTAAAAGAGAGTAATTCAAGGGACCACGCCGTATAACACGGAATGGGTTTTCCCTTATAATAGCCAAATAATGCTTGATACGTTTAAAAACAAATCAATTGATACTATTATAAGTGTATAGTGTCAAAATAATTTCAATCATAAATATCAATCATAGACGACATGGGTACCATATATCATGTCGCCATACTAGTTCTACAATTAAAACCGCCATATCACGTATTGGAAATTAGATTTCCGTCATGAGTCGAGGCAAGGGGCAAGCTCCTCTCCGCTTCGAGACACTCTAGCAAATGTCTCAGGACTACACACTCTTGGCAACCCTTGGATCTTCAGGGCCAGTCCTCTCTTACGTTTGAGGATTGGCAATTCCTGAACACACGTTTCCCGGTCCTAACAGACCTAAAATCGAGGCGCCTCATTCCAACAACCACATGGGTGAAAAGTATATAAATGTCAGCCAGTGTAAGCACTGACACCACCACTAGCTAGAAAGAAACGTCGTGCTCTCCCTATAGTCACTATCCCGTTTTTGACTCATACCGAGGTGTGAGGCTCGCGAATTCACGCTATACACAAAGCTGCGCCACACAGGCCGTGCTTTGATCATCAATGTAACGACCCGGCATTTTCGACTCCGTAAATCGACACAAAACCCAACGTCGACTGTTCAGACATCGAAAATACCGAATCATTAATAGAAAGAAATTAGAGGGTGAGATAGAAAAGATAGAACTAATAGAATAGAAGAAGAAGAAGAACACAGCTGAACATAATCAGAGTAATCACGAATCTCACAGCGGAACGAATAAATTATATTATATAACATAACTTTGAAATACAAAACTGTATTGTATATACATACCATTATCAGAGTACAATACATCATATCACAGCGGAAATAGTCTCTAACGGTGAAGCCTTCTGCTTTTAGCTCCTTCAAGCGTATCTGTAAAAGCCTGAAACACTTGACTGCCCGTACAAATTTGGGCACCCAAGAGTTTAGGGAAAACAAACAAAATAAACTCTGGGTCAGTCATGGGACTGGTGTGAGTAAATTCCAACCATATGGCTTAACTTTGAAAATCCTTTTTGAAACAAAAAGGATAATAGTAAGACCAGCCCACACATAAACATGGACGGTTTTTACCTTACTATAACCCAAATCATTATTGATATCAAAATCCAGTGATATTATAATAATGTCTAATCAAATAAATAACCAAATAGTAGAACGCTTGCATCTCACGCTCTACATATATAGAAAAAATTCAAAAACCGCAGGGCGCTTATTGGAGATTGGATTCCAATTATGACAAGGTATGGGACCACCTTCCGACGATGTATCTATAGAGGCGAATACACAGGGTTCAACAAGAACATCTTGCAACCCGGCCCACACATGACCGACCACTCATTTCGCTTGAGTGTATCGAATGTATATCACCAACGGTTGGACTCAAACCACCGTTTCCCGAATGGGCAGAATCGATAGATTTAGAAACAAAAGGAATTTCTCTAGATAGGTGATTATACACCCTAATGGGAGCGACCCACATAGCCATGCTGCCTGCCCGATTTTTGTCATTTCTCGGTTGTGAAGCTTGAGGCTACGTTTACCTTTTAGAACATCTGGCCACCATACACTTTGAATGCCACATCGTCAAACCCGTCAAATCACTAGTTGATCTTCAAAAATATTACGGGTATAAAAGCTAAGAGAAACGAATTTCTCCGCCACCAGACGTAATACCTTGAAAAGAACGTCTTAGGTGATCTTCTAAGAATACGCTGTCAGGCATTCATCCATACAAGTTGTCCTGGGTCTGGACAAACAGAAAGCACCATTCTGAATAGGACGACCCTTGCATTTCACTCCGTCTTCAATTTTCTTCAGCATATTTTGCAGCGCTTATGCCTATACGGAGTGGTTTCAGATAGTATATCCAACCGGTCTCCCCGTATAGACAACGATGGTCAAAACACTTCGATAGTCGGTTGTTTAACTATCGAAGTAAAAACAACATCCATTCAATGTACAACCAATATCACACAAATCACAGACACTTTTTATTTAACATTCGTTCTTATATTTCTTTGGACAAACGTCATTACTTATTTCCCTTGAATAAGTGAATTTCAAAACAAGCTGTTTTCCTTCCCTAGGAAGTGCTACTGTATATAAACATCACGCTTAAGTTTGGTTAACAGCGTTTCATTTATCGTTACAGATCAAATTTGCTATACGCTGCTATATCCCTTTATAACTAATCTTGACATAACAGTCACGCTTAAGCCTAATCAACAGCGTTACTTTACTGCTATAGTTCGGAGACTTGCAATATGCTACTATATTCCACTTTATAATTAATCTCAACACCTCTTTCCGTTACAAATTCTTGACATCTCTTTTCATTACAAAAATCTTGATATCTCTTTTCGTTACAAAAATCTTGATATCTCTTTCCGTTACAAACCAAATACCATCCCTCGATAATTGTGAAGCCGTTCAAGTTGGGGTATTTTAATTACCTCTCAGACCTTGATCGACGACGTTCTTACCTTAGAATAGATATAAGTTCGTAACTCTAATTCCTTATACTTTAAAATCAGTCAACCGTACTTCTTGTTATATTTTAAATATGGTTTTATGACGCCATATCCTTATTTTGAAAACTCGGTTATTTACATTAGCTTCAACTCCCTTGTTCAAACCCATTTTAAACATTTTTCTCCGCTTCGTCTTTCTTAGACAAATCTCCTTTATTAAACATTCCTCTTCGCTTTGTCTTCTTTAGACAAATCCCTTATTAAACATTCCTCTTCGCTTTGTCTTCTTTAGACAAATCCCTTATACTTTAAAATCTTATTTAAATTAAATCAACTATTCGTCAATTTTATTACATTAGATAAATCAGCCCAATCTAACTTAATTAAATAACCAATTGTTGATCAAAACAGTTTGCTTGGTGAATATTTAGCCATGCTTAACCCACTAATCAACTCTAACAAAGCTTTTCATTTTGAATAAATAACATTTATTTATCCAAATAATTTCACTTGTATCGATTACTATAGAAAAATAATTTATTTCTAAATAATCTCATTTACTATTAAATAAACAATAATCGATTCTAACTAATCTTACTTAATATGAAATCAGCCATAATCCATTTGTATATATCTCATTTACTTGTTCTTAAAACAATAAATACTTGTTATTAATCATCAAGTTCATCTCCGCCTACATACTTATTAATCTTATCAATATAAGAATCTACTTACCAAAGCATTTAGTAAGTATGGTGAAACACGTGCTTCGCACACGGTGGAATTTGGTAAAACAATAGCGGTTTAAAACAAATGATACATTTATGGTTGGTGGTTGCCACTTTCTTAATCGATATCATCTATTGATTAAATCAAAATAACGTTTGAATTTCCATTCAACGCTAATATTAACACAAGGTTTCAAAAGTCATTTGGGTTCAAACAGTGCATCTATATAAAACACACAGTACATATAAATATTCAGGAATCCGGTTGGATTCCTCCAACCGGTTTCCTGCATCCACCGATGTTAGTCAACAATTAACACTGATTCCATACTAGGAAATATTATAATCGATGGAATCAGTCCAACCAATGATGTGTATATATATATGCAACGATATATATAATTCAACCAATTTAACCATAATTTGCCTAAACCACCATCACACAGCATTCAACTATTATTTAAAATATAAGTAAAATATTTTAAATAAAACAAAGTTAGTGAATTTACTCACCTTGGCGCGTTAACCGTTAAATAACGATTTGCGTCAGTCGATTAAACCGGCGTTCAATTCTGCCATCAATTGTAAAGAACTCTAGTTCGCTTCAAACTAGTTCCACTTCGTAGCCTTGATCATCGCTTTAAATCTCAACCGTTCTTTAAGTATTCACTGTCTGTTGATTTCCGTACCCATAAATAATTACGTCTCCTGCCCCTCCCTACATAGTAGCTTCCAACTTCCGGCCATCCTTCTTAAAGTTCGCTCAAGAGTTCGCCAGCTCACTTCGACTCCGTTCTCCTAGTCATCACCACCGCCCTTGACTCACAGTCCACCATGCGGTTAGCCCTTCCTTCGCATGTACATATATACAGCATTCAACACACTGCTTAACACAAGAAGACTATGCAACTTCCTTTAAATTACGCAAATAAACCTTACTCCAGGTTTTCATCACCGTGACCAAACGTGGACTGCTTGCTTCCTCAAACAATTATCACCCATACTCATTGACAATTTCTCCACTACATTCACAAACCGGCCAACGCCTCAACGTTTCAAATCCTCCCTCAGTACCAGTATTTGAAAACCTAGCAAACGTGTAGCTCCAACTGCCTACTTTTCTCCTCACACTTTCGAACTCCACCGTGCAACATTTCACAAAACTGGAAATAGCAATAGCTCCTGTACATCTCATGGAAAGCACTACTCTTTATATTTCCTTACCAATATGAAGTCATTAGTTTCGCTCCTGCTGATCCGTACATCTTGCAAACCCTCCTACTGTCTCCCTCTTTATCATGACAAAGTTGTTGCTCCTTTGAGCACATCATCACGGTCACCCTCCTTGCCACGTGTTTTCTTATATCAGCACCCCACCTTCTCAACTCAAAGTACCCCACTTCAAGACCAACGGCATGAGCCCCATTCATAATGTATTCATTTAATTACCTCAAGTTGCTTACCTTCAGCTACTTCGGTCTTTACTTCATGAGCTCAATGCTGACAACACCACACCACTTTCCACGTTTTCACTTCGAGTCCCTTGTTTTGCAAACTGAAAGCACCACTTACCCCTCATGTCTGCGAGCACCACTCACCATGTTAACACATTTTCTTTTACTCCGTCTCCCCATGTCCACCAACTTCCCTTGAACTCCCATCACCACGCAAACATCCCCTTCTTTAACTGCACTTTCACTAAACTCCATCTCACTATATTTTCAAACATCTTATCATGCCTAAGATCGCATGTTTTTATATCGAGTATTTGATTTTTAGTTTTGGTTCTAGGTTGATTTTACTGGATGAATATAAATGAAGGGAATGGATTTTTGTTTTAAATGAATTTTGAAGGTGCGAGATACCGGAAATACTCAGAACTCACTGTGTCTTATATAGTGTTACAAACGTGGGCGCCAAGTAGTAGGAAGCAATAGGATAATAGAATAGGCGACTGTATACTTAGTATTGTCTAAAATCGCTGGCATGGTTTTCTCTTTTAAATATGGTGCAGGTGGTACATGATATCGGTTAGCTTAGGGTAGGATGTTTTATCAAAGTCATGTCTGTACATTTCTTAGGCGTGAAGCATTTAAGAGGAAAGAAAACATGGTTCTCAGTTTGATGTGTGCGTTTTAGGTAGGCTAGGATTAGAAAACACATAGCAGCTTTGTACAAAATCTTGTCGCTGTAGAGGAGAAGGTAGTAGGACGGTCTGTTGCTTGAAAAGAATTGATTACTTCCTGCTGTCGAAAGATGGGACAGCCCCTGCGTGTGAATGAAGGTATAGATGAACAAAAGATACATTGAATACCATTCTCCAGACATGTGCGTGATTGTGCCTTGGTACATCCTAGATCAGCTATCCTACGTTCATGACTTAAGCCTGAAGTTTTAGCTTATAGCATTTTAGTGTTCACACATATAGGTTTATTCAGTGTATACATTGGATAGCTAGGCTTCATTGAGTTTTCACCTCAAAGGTCACTGTTCAATTTGAAAGCATAGGGTGAGGTCTGTAGATGTATTTATTTATATATTTCTTAGTACTAAGGAACTAAGTAACTTACTGATAAGGTTTGTCCCATTTATGTTTTGTTTGAGTTACGTTCAGACAGAAGTAAGAGTACGGTCGTGCTCAACGGGGTGTCACGATCCCAAAAATATAATAATACCGGTAGATTAACTCATATTGTGAAACCCCGAAATACTGATACAGGGTGCAAAATACTCCAAATAAAAAGTTGCGTATTTAATTATTTAAAAATTATAGTAAAATTCTAAAAATTTAATTATCACTACGCCTCAAAAGAACCTCGTCCAAATTCGAATCCGGTGTGTAGTTATATCGAATAACCCGTTACGGTCGATAACCGATTTCATAGCGACTTTCTGAATATTTGATTTGGACATATCTTGCAATATATAATCCGAAATCTCGATTTTTCACTTCTGTTAGAAAGATACAGTTTAACAGATTCCAGTATTTCTTGTTTCGCAGAAATCCGACTTGTAACGGGTCCAGTATACTTAGTTGAAGTTTAGAACGTTAAATTACGAACTGCTGCGATATTACGGCCTCGATTATAATTAATATATATTTCTATACGTTCAACTTCGTTTAATTAATATATAAATTCACTTATATTACGAATTCAATATTTAAACTGATTTAAATATTCACATACAAACCGATAAAAATGCGGGACATTACAATCAACCACAAGACTTTGCTTTTCAACAGAAGCCTTGATCAATTGCCACTTAGGCGTGCCACACAGGCAATTCATGCCATGCGACTGATGTCCATCGATATACAACCTCCGAGTTCGTACGTCTCAAAGAAGAGCGTTAAGCAAGAGAATAAATTCTCCGCCGCCAAACAGATGTATATTTAATAGAGATCAATCAACACAGAATAAAATCCAATGTCAGACACACAGTCCATTTACAAATTCGTTCTGGGTCTGAACGAAACCGGAGGCACTTTCCTCGCATATCCATCGATCTCCAAGTACTTCTGGACGATCACCAACTGATTCCCTCATCTTGGGTGTACAGCCCAATCAAGATCATCAGTAATCACCCAAACGAGGTGAAGACTTCCGGTCTCCAACCACCGTCTTCATCTTCGACATATCGTCGAATCGGTTATTCAAAATGGGTATAAACCCGACCTTTCTGAGTAACCCGCGTATATAGTAAACAAATGTTATACAAACACAACATACGCCTCATTCCAATTCATCAGTTACTAACCGTAAATTAGCAAGTGAACAATTCCCCCAATATTAACCCCGAAGGCCGAAACCAACATCAGATCAATACCCAGGAAACCATCCTTCTTAGCTAACCTACAGTTAGTTTCTAAATTTCATATTCTTAGGGAAAGGTTCCCATTAATTTTATCAAAGATAAATTCTTTAAAATTTATTCTTTAATCTCCCTTTAGATGTCATTTAAAACCAAATTATGGTTTTTCAAACTAGACGAGACTAGCGAACCACACCGAAGTAATTATTTATTTTAATTCCCAATCCCAACCTATTTATCCCATAAAGCAAAACTGGTAGTACTCCATATCTAACACCACGGTGTTATCGGTAAAATTAATTACCATTTCACGTTCAAATCTAATTAAAGACTTAACTATCGTTTTGGAGCAAAACTGGTGATACTCCATTCTCGCTCACTTTCCAAATTTGATAATTTAACTTATCAATTCACATTTCAATCTAATTACAGATTCATTAAAACTCCTTTTACTGGGTTAAAGAACTAATGTCATTTAAAACACAGTTCACGATAAACCCAAATCACATTCTATTTATTATCGGGTTAAAGAACAAGTGTTATTTAAAAAACCGTTCACGATAAACCCACAAATCAATTCTAATTCCATTCCAATTAAATATATTAGAAATTCTAGTTATTTAAAACCCATTTCGAATCCAATTTATTTGTTTAAAAATAATTGGGTTTTAATTATAGTTCAAAACTAGTTCATTTCGATAAAAATCTATTTTTATCTTTACAAATGTGGGATTTTTCATTCCAGTTCTTCACAAATCATTTCTTATGATTTTACACAAATTATTGATATTTTTGATAATTTTATCAAGGCCCGTACAGTCGATTTTCAATAACGGCTATCGAACTGCACTTACTGCAACCCTTTTCAAATTTGATTTGAATATAATTCCAAATCCAACCGTTAGATTTCAAATTTCTAATATTCGTTAGAAAGCTCTTTTCGATACGAACCCAACGGTTTTGGTTTTAGGAGAATCCGACGGTCGGATCTCCCGTACTGTTCATTCGAAGTCAATGGTCGAAATTCACGAACTGCCGCAGCGCGACGCGTTCTATTCAGGCCATTATATATATATATATATAATATATATTATATATATTTCGTCGATTTCCTTTTAAAACGTATTTTATAAATCATTTTAAATTCGTTTTCGAAACGAATTCGACTTCTTATTCAATTTCGAATCAAAATTGAATATTCCACATCATCAATATGCAAATGATAATATTTTCATAACGTTATATTTTGAAATCACTTATTTTTCTATACTCCATATAAAAACGAATATAATCGATATAAATATCGTTCGCGTCAAAATAGCGCATCTCTAATCAACACGGCTTTATATTTTTAAATAACTTCGTTATTATATTCAACACATGAATCTATATTTCTTTCAACACATGACTAATCTCAACAAATGAGTACTGTCAACACATAACTATTTTTGTTATTTAATATATTTTATAAAATTATGATTTCTATCGTTTAATTTCAAATCAGACTCCAACCGTAAATTAGTAAGGAACGATTCCCTAAGCATTAACCCCGAAGGCCGAAACCAACATCAGATCAATATCCAGGAGACCACTCATCTTATCTATTTTCCAGTTAGTTTCTAATTTTATATATGATAAAGATGTAAATTTTTTTGTTAAAATATTTCGTTCAACACATGACTAATCTCAACGGATGAGTACTATCAACACATGAACCTTTATTTTAATATTCTTTATTTTTCCAATTGGAATGAGGCCCAATCAATTACCATATAATGTTAATTATATGGATTCCATACAACACATGTATATAATAGCAATGATAAATAATCAACCATCATCCAAAGTGCACTACACAACTGCATAAGCGTCAAATATAAATAATTAACGCTCACAAAGTCTGTCGACCAATCGATCGACATACAATTAAATAATTGGGATTAGTGTACGTCAAATATCATCCCAACACCCATGTGGGGTTTTCAATCCACAAACACTGAATATTATTTGTGCAGTTGGGCGATGTGTAAAATTTATCGTCCCAATCAATTCCTTCAAATATGTGTACATAAACAAACCGTCCGGTTTGTAAATGAAGATTTATTTATTCACATCCACGTTAAAAATTATATTTTTAACGATAAAATATTTTTAACTATATAAATATTTTATTTCATTTCCCATCACACAATCAATTCAATCGAATTTATCAACCAAACAAATAAATCAATCACCAAACAATTAACTAAACAAACAAGCCGTCCATGGTCTGTGGACGACGGGTGTCGGGTGCTATTAAGAACCTTCTGCATCCTAGTATATATTTTAAACTAGAAAAGAAAATTTAGGGTGAGAAGTTCTCACCCTAGCTAAACCAAACGCCACGACTCTTCATTTGTAGAAATCTTCGTCATGCTCGCCCCTTTGTCAATTTCACTGCCCGTAGCCACTACATATATAAAAATCACATTTTTATATTATTGCTATATATATAAAAAGCTCATTTTTATACTACTACTATATAGATAAAAATCCTATTTTTACATCGATGTTCATATAATAAAGATTATATTTTTATCACGCTATTCTCTATATAAAGATTTCGCGTTTTCAAATATAATGATTTCGCCCTTTCAAATATAAAGATTTCGCCTTTTTATTTCATCACTATATATAACAAAAATGAGATTTTTATTTCACTACATATATAAAGAAGAAATTTTTAATATGACACTAGTATAAAAATTATATTTTTAACATACCTATATTATAAAAATTATATTTTTAACCTTCCTATTTTATAAAAAAAATCTCATCTTTCATTTCAAAATCAAATCTTTAAATCGCTAAAAATCATACTTTTTTTTTAGTTTTAAAAAAAATCATATGTTTTATCTTATAAAATTCCTCTCTTTTTATTATTAAAACTCATTTCTTTTTAATGCTATAACATATAGAAACTGATTTTAAATCACTATTATATTTCATGTACGAAAAAAACTGAAATTTAAGGACATGGTAGTTATTAACAAAATAAGAAATGCTCACTTCTTTCTCTAAGGAGTTCACGGCTGAAATTCAGATCCATCCTCCTCATAAAAAGCTTTCCTCAAAATACGGATGCACCCAAAACCCTTGACCTCGCGAATTCACTGTCGTTCGACGCTTGGGGGGGGGGCTACTTGGTCGGTGGATGGCCAGAGGTGGCAGAAGAGATGGGGAGTAGTGCTGGGGCGCGACCGTTCTATTCAGGTGGAGGGAGGAAGGAGGAAAGAAGGAGGAGGAAGAAGGGGTGCGAGGCTCGAAGGAGGGAGGGGGTGGCAGGCGCGAGCGCGGTGGCCCCGCCCTAAGCGGCGGTGGATCAAATCGGGGGGAGGGGGGACGCGTTGATTAGTTTTTTTTTCTTTTTTTTCACTTCTGAATGAATGAAAAGGAGGAGGTGTAGAAAGGAAGGTATATAAATATATATTAAATTATTAAATTTTCTAAAAAGCAACTTTTATTTTCGACCTCTAAACGAGACCCACCGCCGATCATCCATAGCTAATTACCCCCATTCCTAGCACAATGGGATATGTATCGTAAGCTGATTTGGCCGTTTCAATCAGTTTTCGTCAAAATCAACATATAACTTTATATATTGAATTTGAACATGCATTTCAATTTACTGGGGCCACACACTAACTAGAAAATTTCCGAAAAATATTTTCTAGCTTCGTATTGACGATACGGTTCTAACAAAACTAATTTCGTCATATTCTGAGACCGTTTGAAAAATAGTCATTTTCCAGCCGATTAAAATCAACTGAATCTGGTCAAACACGTTTTCCTTTGCCACGCTCACATATTGATTCGAAAAATTACGAATTTTGGAATCTAGCAATAACTTTACATCCCGGATCCAACAAATGTGGTTTCGTCGAAATCCGAGGTCGTTTGCAAAATTTCCATTTTTTAGGGCCTGAATTCCATAGCGACTATTCAGAATTTTCAACTGAACATATCTTTTGATTCCCGCTATGAAATTTCGGTTTTTCGGATTCATTGGAAAGATATTCTCTATTAGATTCTATTATTTTTGGTTTTGCTAAAATCTGGTTTATTTTGCACCTGGTACATTCATTTGAAGTTTGAAATCGAATTATCGAACTACCGCGCCATTTTCAATTCCTTTTATAATTTGAAATAAATATTTATATTCTAACGACGATCTATATAAATATATACTTTCTAATTCTATTCAAAATAAATTTCTTGTCGATATTATTTAAAATAATTCATTTTAAATATTCAAAATTCATCAAAATTGCCAAAATAAAAAATTTAAATTGGCTCGCATTTTCCGGGTTGTTACATTCTCCCCCACTTAAAACTTTTCGTCCGCGAAAAGGAACGAAGCCGAAAGTTGTTTTACAAATCAACTCAACTTCCTTTATTTTCGTTACGGCTTAAGTTCTTCAACTTTTCAGTTTCTAAGAACTTTTCAAATTTTTCAAAAATTTGGCTAGCACCCTAAATTTTCGAAAAATTTCGCCATATCCTCCCCTGCACCGGGAATATCCCGAAATTGCCATACAGGCCCTCTGATCTCAAAAAGAAAAAGAAAAAGCCAAGCGGCTAGCCAATCGACTCATAAAATCATCATCACCCAAACAAAACAGTAAATTATGGTAAACATGTACCTATTTGTCGGGCATACAATTTTATTTCTCTGCTCTAGCCTCCTTGCTATGACCTGTTCAGACATATATATGTACATGCATGCAATTGCAAATAATTTTCGATACAATTCAACATTTGATACAATTAGGCATAATGGTTCAAAATTATCAAACAAATAAACAAACAACACAAACATCAATCAATTAGTGGATTAACGTTTCAAATTCATAATTTTGATACATATACAAAAAGTCATGTTTTTGATGCCAAATCACAACTAATAATCTATATAGTTTTGGCTCCCACACCAGACTAATGGAAATATATAGATATCACACCTTCGAAACACGAACATAAATATTGATGATGCCATGGTCGTTATCAACATCATCTCCGGGCGACTAGAGTGTGATTCTATATCTATCCAGTATATTAAAAGTTCGAATATACGTTCATGACGCGTATATGCAAAATCTTTATATATTGGATTGTCCAAATTTAATACAAATAAATTATTCAATTACGTATAAACTGGTTTAAATTTTCAAAACAATATTGTTTTCATTTGAAAAAAATAATCTTCACACTCGTTCTAGGATACTACTGATCCCATCTCTAACGAGTCTTCTAATTGGATATTACTAATCCAATATCTGACGAATTCTTTCGTTCGGTTCTAATGTGTCTTGGTCTCGAGCTCTGTAAACCAAAGCTCTGATACCAAATGAAATAGCCCGTAACTTCCCCAGTAAGGAAAGCCCAGATTATCTTGAGAACACAACAAAATAGAACGCAGACGGAAGAACATTTCATTGTTAATTACAACAATTCCATCAGATACAAGAATATACAGAGTACGAATAAATATACATTCGACAAATATCGTAGATTACAATAATTTACATAGCAGTGGAAAAACGATACAAAACACAACTGAAAGTAATACACGGATACAGAGCTTTCCGAGTATCGTTCCAGCTGTAAATCAGGATCCTATGAATATAAATCTACAAAACCAAAACTACAAGCTGCCCGTGTAGAAATTAGGGGCACCCAGAGTTTTGGTTAAAACAATAAACTCCAGGTCAGTCATGTGACTGGTGTGAGAACTAAAACAGTTATTTAAAACTTTACTTTAAAAGAGAGTAATTCAAGAGACCACGCCGTATAACACGGAACGGGTTTCCTCCCAAGAATACCAGTGCATATAACAAAACAACGCAATGCGTTTTTGGAAAAATGAAGCTATTATAAGACCCAGATCCCATCACACAATGCAACGCAAGCCGGAGGATAGGGTTTTCCCTTATAATAGCCAAATAATGCTTGATATATTTAAAAACAAATCAATTGATACTATTATAAGTGTATATTGTCAAAACAATTTCAATCATAAATATCAATCATAGACGGCATGGGTACCATATATCATGTCGCCATACTAGTTCTACAATTAAAACTGCCATACTACGTATTGGAAATTGGATTTCCGTCATGAGTCGAGGCAAGGGGCAATGTAACGACCCGGAAAATATGAACCAATATAAAAATTTTAAATTGGCTAAAATAATGGATTTTAAATATTTAAAATAAATATTTTAAATAATAGCAATGAAAAGTGAGTTTGAATCGACGTTTGAAATCGAATATAATTAATTCTAATTATAAACAAGGCCTGAAATGGCGCTGTAGTTTCAAAAATTGAATTCAAACTTTGTCGGACTGTACCGGGTGCAAAACAAAACGGATTTGAGTGAAACCAAAAATATTTAAATCGGTTAGTGAAAACCTTTCTAACGAATCTGAAAAATCAAAGTTTCATAGCGGAAAGCAAAAGTTATGGCCAAATGAATTTTTAGAAAGGTAGCTATGGAATTTATATAGCCCGTGAAATTGGCCATTTTGCATACGACCTCGGAATTCGACGAAACCACTTTTGTTGGATCTGGGATGTGAAGTTATTGCTAGGTTTCAAATTTCATAATTTTTGAAGCTAATATGTGAGCGTGGCAAAGGAAAATGTGTTTTGGTCAATTATAGTCAAATTGGATTGACCAGAAATGGGCCTTTTTGCAAATGGTCTCAGAATTCGACGAAACTAGTTTTGTTGGGACCGTATAGTCAAAACATAGCCAGATTTATTTTTCTGGAATTTTTCGAATTAGTTTGTGGCCCTGGCAAATTGAAATGTACGTTCAAATCGAATATTGAATGTTATATATTTTAATTTGAATGGAAACTGACTGAAACAGTCGAATGAGCCTTCGAAACATATCCCTTTGTGTTCGGAATAGGGGTATTTAGCAAAGGACGACAGTCGTTCGGTTTGGATTGGAGTTCGGGTGTGAAAGGGGGTATTTTTGAAATTATATAACCACCGGCCAATCAGATTTGTTTTATAAAAAAAAAAGAGAAAATCCTCAGAAAACCCGCTCCCTCTCTCGATCTGGACGACGACCGTCGCTCCTTCCTTCCCGACCAAATCGCCGCCGCTACAGGCCACGTCAGACCCCGCCACCACCCACGTTCGAAAGCTCTCCCTTCCCCCTTCAAATCCGACCAACCCTCTCCCTCCATCATCGCCTGTGCCTCGAGAATCGAGTCCGAGAAGCCGCCGTCTTCCTAGCGCCGCCGCGACCAGATCCGACCACCGATCATCAACAAACCACCCTGCGCCGACTCCCCTCTCCTCCCTCTTCCACGTCACACACTCCGATCGTTACCACATCGCTCGGATTTCACGAAAAATTCAAACCCTTGTTTGAACCAACGATGAAGGTGATTCCTTTATATGATTTTAACACTTTTAAGGTTACAAAACTTTGAAAAATCATATCTTTTTAGTGTGTTAACGAAATTCGATGAAACAGGAAACATCGTGACCGTGAGGACGTCTTCTACATTTTAGAAGAGATCGCATATTTTTCTGAGCCTTCTGCTATTTTTGGTGGAGTGGAACCCAAAGTGAGATTTCTAATTTATAAACGATATGGAAAACGACGATGTATAAATTATATAGTCGATGAATGAGTTATATAAGCGTTGTATAAGTTGTATGTTCGATGTATAAGTTTTATATGCATTGTAAAAATTATATATGTGTTGAAATAGAAGTAAAATGCTATATATATATATATATATATATATATATATATATATATATATATACGCCCCTCGTCCACAAACCATGGACGATATTTATTGGTTGTGATTGGTGTGAAAATTGATTGATAGCGAATGGTTGATTGGAATTGTTTGTGGTTGATATTGATTGATTGTGGTTGAAAAATACCCGTTTGTGGTTGAGAAATATTTGGTTGAAAACACATAGGATTAGTTTGTGGAAATGAAAAATATATACATGTCGCATGCGTGCGAACTAGATGCATGATTCCCCATTGTCAAAAACCGCGAGGTTTTAAGGGAGAGCGAGGAGCCGTACTAGGGACGGTCCCGGTTTTACCTACCCTGCCGTTATGCTGCCGAAATTTTGAATAATATTCATGTGTTTGAATTATTTTCATTTGTTGAAACTATATTTATTCGTTGAATAGAAAACCTTCATGTGTTGAGTCGATATTCATTCGTTGGATAGAAATTCATGTGTTGAATGGTATTCGTGTTTTAAATATAAAAATCACATTTATATATATATATATATAAACTATAGAAAACCTTCATGTGTTGAATCGATATTCATTCGTTGAATTGAAATTCATGTGTTGAATGGTATTCGTGTTTTAAATATAAAAATCACCTTTTTATCTATATATATAAACTATAGAAAACCTTCATGTGTTGAATCGATATTCATTCGTTGAATTGAAATTCATGTGTTGAATGGTATTCGTGTTTTAAATATAAAAATCACCTTTTTATATATATATAGAAACTATAGAAAACCTTCATGTGTTGAATCGATATTCATTCGTTGAATTGAAATTCATGTGTTGAATGGTATTCGTGTTTTAAATATAAAAATCACCTTTTTATCTATATATAGAAACTATAGAAAACCTTCATGTGTTGAATCGATATTCATTCGTTGAATTGAAATTCATGTGTTGAATGGTATTCATATTTTGAAAGAAAGTGTTTTATAATGAAAATCCAATTTTTATCATCGATACGAACTATATAAAATGATCTCGTTTTGAAATAAATTGTTTTATAATAAAAATCGTACTTTTATTACCTATATGAACTATATAAAATAATAGGGTTTTGAAATAAATTGTTTTACAATAAAAATCACATTTTTATTATATAAATGAATTGTTAAAAATAGCGAAGTGTTGAAATTGTAACACCCCGCCTCCGCCAGGGTGTCTCTTGCAAGCACTCTGACTTTGGAGGGGCGTTTGAATCGGGTAAACATGCATAATGATATATCAAGGCAGAACAAGAACATATGTATATATGTAAACAGAGTAAATAAGATAAGTAAAACAGCGGAAGATTTCAAACTATTTCAAAACAAGTCTGGTACAACATAACTTTCCAAATAAACAAGTCTAGATAAAACAACATCAACTGAAAAACTGAAATACATAAGTACTATCCCTAAAATAAGTGATAACCATAGCTAGCTTCATGTCGAAACCGTACATGAGCTGAAATCCCACAAGCAAGCAATCAGAAATCCAAGCTAAGCTCCAACGTTCCCACCCTGAGAACCTGGGGGGGGGGGGAACGGAAGAAAAGAGGCGAAAGAAAACAGGTCAGTCAAAAAGACTGAGTAAGCCCTACTACAATCAATGTAAACTGATAAAGTTAACTGACATGAGAAGCAGGGATGAACATAAGGATAGCAACATACTAGCATGATGATTAACTAACAAGGTAGATAAAGGTGTCATCGCATAATCAGGTTTAAGGTTTTTGCACCACAGGTGTACTAGCAAGCTAACATGACTTGAATAAACAAGTACTGATCCCTTGGCCCAGGCTTTGGCCCAATAACATGAAATGACCCTAATACGAGGTCAAACCAAACGGTCTAATCGATCGGCTCCCTAAGCCTAACTCGTCACGTGTTGGTGTCAATACGGCCCAAACATAATTGTAGTCGGACTGTGCCGGGTCTCCCGTCGGGTGCATTAAGCCCTAGGGTGTCAACCCCTGGACACCATAAACATAAGCGCACAGTCTTAGATCTACTGGTACCCATGCTTGACTTCTCCAAATACGGACTACGTGCACGACCATAGTCCGTCCGGAACTACATCGGCGTACCACTCTGCCGTCGTTTTTGGTCACTTACCTCAAGTCCAGTAATCGTGCCCCCACCCTAGCCTAGTCCCCAGGGTCTTAATGATACAAACTTGGGATTACTGCTGGAGTGGACCCCCATTGCTAGGATTTTCTAGTGGGTTAAGTACGGTTTAACCCTTTTACTAATCATGGATTAACTTGGTTAAGTGTAACGATGGGTTCACGACTTAACCCCGATTAATCCACCAAGCCCAAATTGGTTAAGTATTAAGTGGACCATGATTTAACCCTAATCATGAGGCATTAATTAATTTAATGTGCCTTAACCTCTCACATTAGACCTTGTTGTGGTTACTAGTTAAGCCGGGCGGGTCCGGGTAGCTTTACACCACAACTTGGTCTAACCTCGGGTTCAAGGTACAACATGACCAACTTCTCACATTGGGTCCTATTGTTTGTAGCAACTAGTTAAGCCGGCCGGTTCCGGGTAGTTTTACGCTACAAACTCAACCCAACCTCGAGTTGGTCACACTTAAATTTTCTAAGTGTCATGTCCATCATGTTTCCAAAACATATTACAAGTTTTCAAGAATTTGGGTAGACCTAACTTAATAGGTAAATTCCCAATGGGTAGACCTAACTTAATAGGTAAATTCCCAATCTTATGTTTTTATGTCTTTTAAGTTTACCCAACCCCAAACGCAATCCCATCGCTTACATAATTGCAATAGCGCATAAAGGATAGAAAGAGGGAACTTGGCATAATCATGACATAAAGGTGTTGAAGCCACAAGTTTAACATGGTGGCATATGAAATGTACATATGTTCATATACTTGCATATTACATTTTTAGGCCTCAAAAGCATGCATAAAACCAAACTTAGCATATTGGTGATACATGGTGATAAATGACATGTAGAAATGGCCATAAGTTCGCATTTTAGCCTCACATGCAAGTTATCACAAGAGATATGATAACTTACATGTTGCCAAAATGCAACCTTTAGCATAAAGCTTGAAGCTTTAAGATCATAAACCCAAGATAAGCTTGCATAACATGATAACATGAACAAAATGATCAACCCAAACTTGCATAACATAACTTGCATATCATATGACAAACTTGCATATCAAACTTACATAACATAACATGATAAACTTGCATATCATAACATGGCAAACTTGCATAACATAACATGATAAACTTGCATATCATAACATGGCAAACTTGCATAGCATAACATGGTAAACTTGCATATCCTAACATGGCATACTTGCATAACATAACATGATAAACTTGCATATCATAACATGGCATACTTGCATAACATAACATGATAAACTTGCATATCATAATGATCAAACACAACTTGCATCATTCATTAACTTTAGAGTTTAAATATGAAATAGAAAAGGGCTTACAAATTCTTATGAAGACACAAATATATTAATAGATTGAGACAAGCCCTTATGAAATCAAATAAACCCAATATGAAAGCTCCAAATCAATAAAAACCCTTGCTTTATGATGTAAATATGGAAACTTGACTTGAATGCAAGCTAAGAACACTCATACAAGCTTGAAAACACTTGTATGCATTGAAAATCTCTCATAAAAATAACTTAGAAATTTTATGAAGAGAGTGGAGGCCATGAGAGGAATGATTTTGCCATAGTTTAGTTACTTGAATGAATAATGATGATTTAGGGTTAGGTTAGGGTCTTATTTATAGAGATTAGGATTAGTTTTAGCCTTAGGATTAAACCCTAGTTCCAATCTCAGCCCTGAAAACCGAATCTGGCCCCAAAACCTAACCAAGACCCCAAAATGGTGCACCAGGCAAAACTGCCCGGCTGAACCAAGTCGACAGCCAAGTCGACAGGGCTGTCGACTTGGGTGCTCTGGCGGGAATTTTCCCGCCTGGCCCAATCTGACCGTTTTTCGAATTTTGAACCCGAAATTCGAAATCTGTTTTGAACTTGAAATTTTCTGAAAACTTCATTGGGCCTTAATCGGGTCATACGGACTCCGATTTTCGAAAACTCGGACTCTATTTCGCGTATTTTTCCGAGACGAACGCAATGGCACAGCCCGTTTCCCTTGTTTCAGATTTTAGAATTAAATTCTGCCTCGATTATGTTATAATAGGTTATTAAAAATACGGGTTGTTACATTCTCCCCTCCTTATAGGATTTCGTCCCTGAAATCTTCAAGTTAGGAAGAACGTATCCTCCCATCCAACATCCATCTACTCAAAACATCATCCACGAGCAATCATTGTCCTTACAAGATTCTAAATGTTGTATGAACATATGCAAAGGTGTGTGTATATGTACTTATCTAATGCAAATATCATCAATGCAAATTATGTTAGTGAAATGAATCCATATATATGCAATTCCTAACATAATGTATAACATCTATATGTGTGCGCATAACATACATCCATATGCAACATCCATGTGATAACACAAAAAAATTTCATCCATGAATAAGCATAAACACTCATGCATATGCAATATGAGGAGTGTGTGAGCCGATCTAGTGCCTAACGTGTATAATGCATCCACGAGTAACCACTTGCAAACACTTGCAACCACTTGCAAACATCAAGCATAACATGTTTCAAACACATGTTTCATCCAAAGGGTTTCTACCTAAGGTTCTCATAACAAGATTAACACGATAACAAGATAAACAAGACAAACATGGATAGCAAAAGAAAGATTTGCTACAAAGAGATCGGGAAGATAAGCAAGATATACTCCTTTTGGATTACAAGAAATCCCTTCCTAACTTAACCCCAATCCTATAAAAGCCCAAAAGGTTTAGTCAACCTAACGGACCCCTTCAAACCTTGACATGTATTACTAACCGATGAGTCATACCCCCTTATGGAGTTTACAACAGAAATGGGATCGAGAATGGGACCGAGAGGATATATGTAAAAGATAACATGCAAGTAAGTTCCACAAGAAAACAAGGATCAAGAATATACTCTTAAAAAGAGATATGATGCGTGTATCTAGCCTTCAATCTTCTAAGTCACGTTTCCTTGAGCTTAACTCCACTGTGCTTTGACCGTCTTTTACCTCATGATTCCTTGGCCTCTTAACTCTTATTTCCAAATATGAGTTGGAACCCATTTCATTGTCGCCTCTCGTCTTCCTTTTTCACTTACTCTTCTATCATTCTTGGCTTAAACATAACTATGACCTCATGGTTTCATGCAAGCTCTCCAAAATTCACTAGTGAATCCTGGATCTCGTTTACTTACTATAAAGTATTCCACGCAGCAGAACTTTTCTTGAAAATACCAACCCTCGTTGCCAATTGCTCTTACTAACGTGATTTTCTATAACTCATGCCTGAACGAAATGAACCATCCGCCAGTGAATGATAGGCCGTACTTAGATTCAGTCGCTTGCCCATGACTTCCCGTAGACTATTCCAAAACTGGCTAGTGAAAATTGAGTCATGGTTACTAACTATCCTTTAGGGAACCCCATGCAACCGCTTTATTTCTTGAAAGTAAACTGTCGCTAGTTATGATGCAGTCCTTTCGCTCTTTACCGGAGTGAAATGAGCACTCTTCGTGAGTCTACCTACTATGACCCACATGCTCTTATTCCCTTTCTTGATCTAGGCAGTCCATACACGAAATCCTTCGTGACGCTTTTCCCTCTTCCATTGCGGGGACCTCCAATGGATATAATAGCCCACCGGGCTTCTATGACTCGGCCTTTAACCTGTTGGCACAACATGCACCTTGGGACAAACTCGGCCACCTCCTCGAGTGATGTGCATCTTCAAGAGCCTTCTTTCTCTCATTGCGTCGTAGCCATCCCTTGTCATCTATAGCGAGGTGTCTTAACATCTCGCCTCGAATCAACTTGTCCATGATCTCGACTAACTGCGGGTCTTCTTTCTGTGAAGTCCCTACTTGATCCAGAAGGGTAGGTCTAAGCTCAAGGGACGCTAACTAACTAATTAAACTGAGAGAACTTCTTACTTCAATTGTCCTCGTCGGAGCTTTTCGGTTTTGAACCGCGACCACTTTAGCAGGATCCACCACTAAGCCTTGCTTAGAAACTATGTGCCCAAGAAATCTAACTCCTTTTCTCCAAAATGACATTTGGAGGACTTGGCTTTCAACTGATGCGCTTTAAGCGTATCCATCACCTCCTTGAGATGTATAGCATGTTCTTCCTCGTTCTTTAAGAAAGTCAGGATATCGTCTACAAAGACTACCACAAACTTGTTCAGGAACTCCCTAGGCACCCTACTCATCAAGTCCACGAAGTAGGCAGGTGCATTAGTTAAACCGAATGGCATGACCAGCCATTCTAAGAATCCATCTGGAGTTCTGAACACAGTTTTGTCTATACTATCCTCAGCTACTCTGAGCTGAAGGGATCCAGTAGCAAGATCAAGAGAAAACAGATGTTCCTACAAGCTGATCAAACAAATCATCGATCCTTGGCAATGGTTGTCTATTCTCTTTGTTTAACTCACGATAATCAACACAAAGTCGAAGAGAACCATCTGCCTTGGTAGTAAATACTACAGGCGCTCCCCATTCAGATATACTTCGTCTAATGAAGTACTTCTCAAGCAACTCCTTGACTTGCTTTCTTAACTCTCATCTTGTGGGGCCATGTGCCTAACCGGCCACGAAACTATCTTGGCATTATTAACCAGATAAATGCGGAAATCTATCTCTTGTTTAGGGGTAACCCCCTTCACTTCACCCAAGATATCAGGATATTCTCGGACCACCCTCACCGATTGCAAACTATCGATAGACGAGTTGAGGGATTCAAGATAACACAACATGACGGGACTCATAGGGTTACTAGAAATTTTTAGGGTATTACCGAGGCGAGTCATGAGCCTCACAACCCTATGCTCAAAAATCAAGGATGGCTCCAAAACTGGACAATCGATCCATGCCCAAAATCAACCCATACCTCATGAAACCGAGAATATAAGCATCACACGAGAACTCTACACTAAAGATAGAGATTTTCAAATCCACGTAGATAATAGACAAATGGGCGGAAACCCCAATTGGATTTGGAACACACACGGGATCATTAACTAGACTAGTACTTAGGTGCAAACTTTCAACTAGATCAGATGAAATAAACTATGCGATGTGCCAGAATCAAACAAAGTACAAACAGGAAAATCAGAAATGTAAACAGGACTTTTAACAGAAACACTACCTCGATCATAAGCTGGAAGAACGATGTTGAGGGGATGAACTCGCCCTTCAGACGGTCTTGCACACTGAGTCTGACCTTGCCCTTGCTTCTTCGGGCAATCTTTGATGAAATGTCCAGTCTCACCGCAGAAAAAGCATTCACCATTCTTCCTTTTCCTCTTCTTACAATCCTTAATAAGATGAGTCGAACTTCCACAAGTAAAGCACTTCTTTTCCTTCTTATCTTTAGACTTCTCCTCCTTCTTTTTTTTATTTCCTTTTTGGGCCCCATTTTCTTGTTTTGAGACTCATTCACCTTGATTTCCTTCTTGTCACTCCTATTCTCTTCATTGAGTAGGGCCACATTCACCAAACTCTCGAAGGTCGCTCCGATGGGTATATGAGATATGGCCAAACCGCGCAATGGCTCGTTTAGTCCTAGAGCAAAGTGCATGGCCTTCTTCTGAGCTATGTTAACCAAGTCTAAACCGAACCGAGCAAGTTGATTAAACTTATCCACGTATTCCCTAATGGTCATGTCCCCTTGCTTTAGTGATAGGAACCTCTCCATCTGAAGGTTCTCCTCTGCTGACGATAAAAACCTCAGTCCAAACCTTCTTTTAAACTCATCCCAAGTCTCAATTGGTCTAGTAGTGGTGGTGACTACCCACCAATAAGCAGCTTCCCCTTTCAATAACCATACCGCCAACAGAATTTTCCTACGATCTTCTATATCTAAGATAGCAAAGAGGTTTTCGGTTTCCTTTAACCAGTTTCTTGCCTCAACAGAAGTCTCCATCCCAACAAAATTCTTGCAACCCATCGCCTTAAAGTCTTTGCAAATCTCCGCGAAATCCTCTTGTGGATGCTGAGGGGAGGAGGAAGAGGAACCTTAGCGACATGAGGAGGAGGAACATTAACTACCGGAGGAGGAGGCGGAGGAACATCGGCGGGGCCGGCTTCGGTCGCCCTAGCCTCCAAAAGTCTCCTATACCAAACAGGTACGTGTACTCCCTCCGGAATGGCAAAGTTATTGGCCATACTGAAAACGAAGAAAAAGACAGATTCAGAATGGAGAAAAACGAAGGAATTCTGCTAATGGCTTTTTGGGGAATAGCCTTTAAAATAAACTAGACTTTTCTTTGGAAAATACTTTATACTTGGTTTTGAAAATAGTTTTCCAAAAGTTTTAAAAACCTTTTTGTTCCTTCTCGTAAACCATATGCTCTGATACCAAATGTAACACCCCGCCTCCGCCAGGGTGTCTCTTGCAAGCACTCTGACTTTGGAGGGGCGTTTGAATCGGGTAAACATGCATAATGATATATCAAGGCAGAACAAGAACATATGTATATATGTAAACAGAGTAAATAAGATAAGTAAAACAGCGGAAGATTTCAAACTATTTCAAAACAAGTCTGGTACAACATAACTTTCCAAATAAACAAGTCTAGATAAAACAACATCAACTGAAAAACTGAAATACATAAGTACTATCCCCAAAATAAGTGATAACCATAGCTAGCTTCATGTCGAAACCGTACATGAGCTGAAATCCCACAAGCAAGCAATCAGAAATCCAAGCTAAGCTCCAACGTTCCCACCCTGAGAACCTGGGGGGGGGGGGGGAACGGAAGAAAAGAGGCGAAAGAAAACAGGTCAGTCAAAAAGACTGAGTAAGCCCTACTACAATCAATGTAAACTGATAAAGTTAACTGACATGAGAAGCAGGGATGAACATAAGGATAGCAACATACTAGCATGATGATTAACTAACAAGGTAGATAAAGGTGTCATCGCATAATCAGGTTTAAGGTTTTTGCACCACAGGTGTACTAGCAAGCTAACATGACTTGAATAAACAAGTACTGATCCCTTGGCCCAGGCTTTGGCCCAATAACATGAAATGACCCTAATACGAGGTCAAACCAAACGGTCTAATTGATCGGCTCCCTAAGCCTAACTCGTCACGTGTTGGTGTCAATACGGCCCAAACATAATTGTAGTCGGACTGTGCCGGGTCTCCCGTCGGGTGCATCAAGCCCTAGGGTGTCAACCCCTGGACACCATAAACATAAGCGCACAGTCTTAGATCTACTGGTACCCATGCTTGACTTCTCCAAATACGGACTACGTGCACGACCATAGTCCGTCCGGAACTACATCGGCGTACCACTCTGCCGTCGTTTTTGGTCACTTACCTCAAGTCCAGTAATCGTGCCCCCACACTAGCCTAGTCCCTAGGGTCTTAATGATACAAACTTGGGATTACTGCTGGAGTGGACCCCCATTGCTAGGATTTTCTAGTGGGTTAAGTACGGTTTAACCCTTTTACTAATCATGGATTAACTTGGTTAAGTGTAACGATGGGTTCACGACTTAACCCCGATTAATCCACCAAGCCCAAATTGGTTAAGTATTAAGTGGACCATGATTTAACCCTAATCATGAGGCATTAATTAATTTAATGTGCCTTAACCTCTCACATTAGACCTTGTTGTGGTTACTAGTTAAGCCGGGCGGGTCCGGGTAGCTTTACACCACAACTTGGTCTAACCTCGGGTTCAAGGTACAACATGACCAACTTCTCACATTGGGTCCTATTGTTTGTAGCAACTAGTTAAGCCAGTCGGTTCCGGGTAGTTTTACGCTACAAACTCAACCCAACCTCGAGTTGGTCACACTTATATTTTCTAAGTGTCATGTCCATCATGTTTCCAAAACATATTACAAGTTTTCAAGAATTTGGGTAGACCTAACTTAATAGGTAAATTCCCAATGGGTAGACCTAACTTAATAGGTAAATTCCCAATCTTATGTTTTTATGTCTTTTAAGTTTACCCAACCCCAAACGCAATCCCATCGCTTACATAATCGCAATAGCGCATAAAGGATAGAAAGAGGGAACTTGACATAATCATGACATAAAGGTGTTGAAGCCACAAGTTTAACATGGTGGCATATGAAATGTACATATGTTCATATACTTGCATATTACATTTTTTGGCCTCAAAAGCATGCATAAAACCAAACTTAGCATATTGGTGATACATGGTGACAAATGATATGTAGAAATGGCCATAAGTTCGCATTTTAGCCTCACATGCAAGTTATCACAAGAGATATGATAACTTACATGTTGCCGAAATGCAAACTTTAGCATAAAGCTTGAAGCTTTAAGCTCATAAACCCAACATAAGCTTGCATAACATGATAACATGAACAAAATGATCAACCCAAATTTGCATAACATAACTTGCATATCATATGACAAACTTGCATATCAAACTTACATAACATAACATGATAAACTTGCATATCATAACATGGCAAACTTGCATAACATAACATGATAAACTTGCATATCATAACATGGCAAACTTGCATAGCATAACATGGTAAACTTGCATATCCTAACATGGCATACTTGCATAACATAACATGATAAACTTGCATATCATAACATGGCATACTTGCATAACATAACATGATAAACTTGCATATCATAATGATCAAACACAACTTGCATCATTCATTAACTTTAGAGTTTAAATATGAAATAGAAAAGGGCTTACAAATTCTTATGAAGACACAAATATATTAATAGATTGAGACAAGCCCTTATGAAATCAAATAAACCCAATATGAAAGCTCCAAATCAATAAAAACCCTTGCTTTATGATGTAAATATGGAAACTTGACTTGAATGCAAGCTAAGAACACTCATACAAGCTTGAAAACACTTGTATGCATTGAAAATCTCTCATAAAAATAACTTAGAAATTTTATGAAGAGAGTGGAGGCCATGAGAGGAATGATTTTGCCATAGTTTAGTTACTTGAATGAATAATGATGATTTAGGGTTAGGTTAGGGTCTTATTTATAGAGATTAGGATTAGTTTTAGTCTTAGGATTAAACCCTAGTTCGAATCTCAGCCCTGAAAACCGAATCTGGCCCCAAAACCTAACCAAGACCCCAAAATGGTGCACCAGGCAAAACTGCCCGGCTGAACCAAGTCGACAGCCAAGTCGACAGGGCTGTCGACTTGGGTCCAACCAAGTCGACTCCCAAGTCGACAGGGCTGTCGACTTGGGTGCTCTGGCGGGAATTTTCCCGCCTGGCCCAATCTGACCGTTTTTCGAATTTTGAACCCGAAATTAGAAATCTGTTTTGAACTTGAAATTTTCTGAAAACTTCATTGGGCCTTAATCGGGTCATACGGACTCCGATTTTCGAAAACTCGGACTCTATTTCGCGTATTTTTCCGAGACGAACGCAATGGCACAGCCCGTTTCCCTTGTTTCAGATTTTAGAATTAAATTCTGCCTCGATTATGTTATAACAGGTTATTAAAAATACGGGTTGTTACAGAAATAGAAGATAGTTAGATAAAAATATCATTTTTATCAAATGTATGAAAAGAATATAGTTTTCGAAATCGAAGAATCGATATATATATATAAATAGAATTGAATTATATCGAATAACGACGTTGTAGTTCGTATTTTGAAACCGTGATTTAAAACGATTATGCCGAGAGATCCGACCATCGGATTTTCCCGAAACCGCAACCGTTGGGTTCGCTTTGGAAAAATCTTTCCAACGGCACCAACTTTGTAAAAATCCAACGGTCGGATTGTCTGGAATGTTTAATTCAAATCTGAAGAAAAACAGCGCCAGAATCGATTATATTTATATATATATATATAATTATATTTAATCGAATAACGACGCTGTAGTTCGTATTTTGAAATCGAAACTTCAAACGATTATACTGGGAGATCCGACCGTCGGAATTTCCAGAAACTGGAACCGTTGGATTCGTTTTGAAAAGATCTTTTTAATGAAGTAAATTTTGTGAAGATCCAAAGGTTAGATTTTCAGATATGTGTAAATAAAATCTGAAGAAAAACAGCGCCATGGCCGCGTTATGGCCCGAAGCGTCGTTTTGAATAAATTAGCTATTTTAAAATAAATAAAAATAGAGATAAATCGTTATAAAATATTATAAACGATATGGATGTGAAATTTAGGAAATAACTGAAGGTTGGATAAGTCGATTGGTTTACTGGGTGTTGATTTGATGTTGGTTTCGGCCTTCGGGGTTAATATTTGGGAAATCGTTCTCTTACTGATTGACGGTTAGTGACTAATGAATTGAAATGATGCGTATGTATGTTAGTGTTGCACTTGTTTATTATATATGCGAGTTGCTCAGAATGACCGGGTTTATCCCGTTCTGAATAACTGAATCGACAATAAGAAGTCGAAGATGAAGACTGGGGTTGAAGACCGATCTTCACCTCGTTTGGATGGTAACTGAGGTCCTGATTGGGAGGCATCCCGAAATATGGATAATGAGTGGTGATCGTCCAGACGTACGTGGGAATCGATGAATATGCGAGGTATTTAGTGCCTCCGGTTTCGTTCAGACCCAGAACGGACTTGCAAATGGACTGTGTGTCTGACATTGGATTTTATTCTATGTTGATTGATCTCTATTAAATATACATCTGTTTGGCGGAAGAGAATTTATTCTTTTGCTTAACGCCCTTCTCTGAAACGCACGAGCTCAGAGGTTGTATATCGATGGACATCAGTCGCATGGCATGAATTGTTAGTGTGGCATGCCTAAGTGGCAAATGATCAAGGCTTCTGTTGAAAAGAAAAGTCTTGTGGTGATGATCAAAGCCCCGCCTGTGTGGCGTAGCTTTGTGTATAACGTGAATTCGCGAGCCTCACACCCCAGTATGGACCAGAAACGGGAGAAGGACCTCAGGGAGGGCATGCGTTTCTTTCTAGCTAGGATTTGTGTCGGTGTTTTTACACGGCCTGACATTTTACTTATGTGGTTGTTGTTGTTGCGAGGTGCCTCGGATATACCGGTGACTACGTAAAACCGAAGGAGCCATTCGTTGGCTCGTTTACGCCCCATAGGGCGGGGAAACACAGTGTCCAGGCATAATAATCCACATCGGTGGATCGGCCCTGACGATCCAAGGGGCAGTTGCGGCTGTTCCTGAGGGGCGGGCTAGAGCGTCTCGAATTCGGTGAGGACGATCCCTTGCCTCGGTTCATGACGGAAATCCAATTTCCAAATACGTGACTGTGCGGTTTTGATTGTATACCTATATTTGGCGACATAGTGGCATGGGACGCTCATGTCGTCTTTGATTGATAGTTATGATTGGAAATTGTTTTTGAAACATATAAACACTAGTATTAATATCAAATGCTTTTGTTTTATTCGTATCAAGCATATCTTGGCCATTATAAGGTAAAAACTCTATCCTCCGGTTTGCGTTGCATTGTGTGATGGTAACTGAGTCTTATAATGGCTTCATTTTTATAAAAAGCATTGCGATGTTTAAAAGAAAGATTTGTTTTTAAAGCACTGGCAATCCAATGGAGTAAACCCGTTCCATGAAAGTGGCATGGTCCTGAGATTAGCCATATTATTAATGTGTTGAGTAGATTTCTCATCCCAGTCCCATGACTGACTCGTAGTTTGTTTCACTTTCAAACTCGGGTGCCCCTTTTTCTACACGGGCAGCCTTGTATTCAGGTTTAGCTGGTTCTTTCTAGATAGTTGGAGCTGAAGATGGATTCTATTATTTATCTCTTTTTATGCTGTTCAGCTCATATTGTACATATTATGTTTGTTTTCCGCTGTAGACATTTATGTATAGCTGAACTGTATTTGTACTAAGTATGATCCTGTATACTGTGTAACTCTGATGTACGTTTATCCAGTATTCTATTGTGCATTATCTGGTGTATTTATTTATTTCTGTTCAGCTATTATCTGTTTCTGTGTTATATTCCAAAGATTACCCCTGTCACCGTCAGTACGGGATTTGGGGTCGTCACAACGTGGTATCAGAGCTTTGGTTAAGCTTAGTTCTGGAATATAACATATTAACGAACTCGTCAGAAATTGAACCAGTAGTGTTCTAGGACGGGTAACTCATTACAGATAGGATCAGTAATATCCTAGTATGAGTAGCAGAATGAAATAACACCTAGATAGACACATTTACATTCATGTATTTGTCTCTATATTTTGAAATATCTTTTCTGTGACCTGACACTTGATCTGCTGTTTGCAGAAGTTCTAGAAAATGAGTGCCAGAAACAGAAGAAGTAAAACTAACCCGGATATAGAAGCTCTATTTATGAAATATAAAAATCTGGGTGGAAAGCCGTTCTCGGGTGAAGAATCAATTATGAAAACACAAGCCTGGATTCATTCGGAAAAGAAAATCTTTGAAGGATTAAAGCTGAGGGATGACCAGAAAAGATTACTGGCCTCCTAGACACTCAAAGACGAAGCTTTGTTCTGGTGGGATTCGGTTATCAAGGATAATCCAAAAGGTGATATCACTTGGGATAGATTCAAAGTGATTTTCCTGGAAAGATTTACTCCTCCAGAAGTAATTGAGCGACTATGTGATGAATTTTCTTATTTGATACAAGGAGAAATGACCATTCCAGAATATCATAAGAAATTCAACGAACTTTCTCACTTTGCCCCACATCTAATTCAAAATCCGAAGAGGAAGAATTTGAGATTTATCAACGGGCTTCAAAGAAAATATCAAAACAGTGTAATGAGGAATGTGAAGCTTCCTTTTTTAGACATGATATATATGGCTTATCAGTACGAAGATCTCGAGAAGAAAGGCATGTTACAGTACGAAGAGGAAGTCATCTGTAGTAATAAATTTGAGTCTGAAACTGATCGTCCTGAAGCCAATACAATGTCAGAGGTCAGTAAGAAGTCCAGAGCCATGAGGAAGAGGACTAGATCAGAGAAAGAACCGATAATGACTACCATATGCTCAAGCTGCAATAGGCAGGGACATTTGGCGAAAAATTGCAAGTCTTCGAACAAACGAAGAAAGGATGAATCTAAATCCAAGAACAAGTTTCATTCATCCCGAGAATGTAATCTTTGTCATCGGGCAGGTCACGTAAAGCAAGACTGCTGGATGTTAAAAAAGACCAATGTGGTTCATGTAAATGAAGTGGCAGAAACATTAGCACCCTCAGCAAGTCGGGAAAGGGCTGATGTCCTAGAAGGAACGCTAACTATCAAAGATATTCCAGTTAAAGTACTGTTTGACACCGGTGCGTCGCGAAGCTTTGTTGCCAAGAATGATGCTAAGAAAATGGATTTAAATTTGAAGAAGATGAAGGAACCAATGACTGTCTAAAATCCGGTTGGGGGTTCCATTGATCTCAGTTAGGTTTGTAGAGTGCCGGTTTCCTTTTCTCGTTATCGGTTCCCTACCATCGCGGCTGTCATGAATTTTACAGAGTTTGATCTTATCTTGGGGTTAGACTGGTTGACCAAATATGAAGCTGAGGTTAAATGCGCCGACAGAGTCGTTAAGGCGAAAATTAAATCAGGTGATTATATAACGATCCCCTGTGAAGGTCAGAATGCTAATAGAAAAGACTTCTGGGCAGCTTTGGATGTCTCTCCAGCCCAAATAGAAAATATCCCTGAAGTCACAGAGAATATTCCTGACCTCATCAAAGACATTCCTGTCATAAAAAATTATGCGGATGTGTTTGAAGAAGTTGTTCGCTTACCTCCGCAGAGAGAAATAGATTTCGAGATTGCTTTGATTCCGAATGCAAGGCCGGTAGTTCACGCTATTCGAAGAATGTCCTTGAAAGAGAAAGAGGAATTAAACAATCAAACACGACAGCTAGTATGGAAGGGTCTGATCAGGCCTAGTTTCTCTGATTGGGGTGTAGCAGTGTTGTTTGTCCCAAAATCAGACGGTATCCTGCGACTATGTGTAGATTATCGCGATTTGAACAAGCAGACGATAAAGAACAAATATCCATTGCCGCGAATCGATGACTTATTAGATCGTCTGAATGGAGCACAAGTATTTTCAAGGATGGGCCTAGCTACAGGCTTCCACCAACTTCGAATTGCCGAAGAGTGTGTTCCAATGACAACATTCAGAGGTCCCGACTTATTCTACTAGTGGTTAGTAATGTCGTTCGACTTATGTAACGCTCCAGCTTATTTCGTCGATCCGATAAATAGAGTGTTCAGAAGGGTTTTGAATAAATTTGTTTTGGTTTTTATTGACGATATTCTAATCTTCTCTAAATCAAAGGCCAAACATGAAAGGCATGTGGAACAGGTCCCAGAAATTCTAAGACGGAATGTATTAAAAGCCAAACTGTCCAAATGTATATTCTGGCAAGAGGAAGTGAAATTTCTGGGCCATGTCGTATCAAAAGAAGGAATTGCTGTGGATCCAAGTAAAATCACGGCTATTCAAAACTAGAAATAGCCCAGTACTCCTACAGAAGTCCGCAGTTTTCTCGAATTGTCTATTTATTACCGGAAGTTCGTTAAAAACTTTTCGAAGATATCTGGCCACTTAACGAAGCTTACAAAGAAGCACTCTAAATTCAAATGGACTCCAGAAAGTGAGGAGGCTTTTGAAGAGCTAAAGTTAAGATTAACGATTGCTCCAGTGTTAACCATCATCGATGGAAATCAGGATTTGAAAGTCTGGACATACGCTTCTAGAGAAGGCCTGGGCGCAGTGTTAATGAAAAGAGGCCAAGTGATTGCTTATGCTAGCCGTCAACTGAAGCCACACGAGAAAAACCATGTAACTCATGATCTTGAGTTGTTGGCTATCATATTCTCTTTGAAGATCTGGAGACACTATCTTCTGGGTGAGAAATTCGAACTGTATACAGATCATCAGTCGCTAAAGTATCTATTCACCCAGAAGGACTTGAATCTGAGGCAGCAACGTTGGCTGGAGTTTCTTGCAGCATATGATTTTGAAATTCTATACACTCCAGGGAAAGTCAATGTCATGGCCGATGCGTTAAGCCGAAAGAATGAAATGATCGCCAGTTTTATCATTGCGACTTCTTTGATTGACAAGATATCGGCTCTCCAAAAAGACCACCAATTTATTAAAGGAATGAGTCAGTGAATTCGTGAAGGCAATGCTTCGGATTTCCAGCTCGACAGCGAAGGGATTCTGAGGTTAGAAGGAAGAATTTGTGTTCCAGAAATTCCTGAACTCAGAAGGGATGTGCTTGATGAATGCCACAAATCTAAACTCAGTATCCATCCGGGTGTGAGTAAAATGTATAACGATATCAAGCGCACATTCTGGTGGAAGTCGTTAAAGAGAGACATCTCGATATATGTTAGTCGATGCCCTACTTGCCAACTAGTCAAAAGCGACCAACAGAAACTGGCTGGATTGTTACAACCGCTAGACGTTCCTGGTTGGAAGTGGGAACATATTTCCATGGACTTCATTGATGGTTTGCCCAGAACCAGAAAAGGAAATGACAGTATTTGGATGATCGTAGATCGCTTCACGAAGACCGCCCATTTCATACCTGTCAGATCAAACAGAACTACTCAGAGTCTGGCGCAGATATACAGGGAAATAGTTAGACTACATGGAGTGCCGCTCAGTATAGTCAGTGATAGAGATACAATATTTACTAGCAAATTCTAGGAGGCGTTTCAAGTAGAACTGGGAACAAAGCTGAATCTAAGCACCGCTTGTCATCCTCAGACGGATGGTCAGACTGAGAGGGTGAATCGTATTTTAGAAGATTTATTGCGGGCTTGTGTTCTAGATTTCGGTGGATCATGGGAAGACCATCTACATTTGGCTGAATTCTCTTATAACAACAGCTACCAGGCGAGTCTGACAATGTCACCATTCGAAGCATTATATGGTAGACCGTGCCGATCTCCTTCTTCTTCGGTCGAACCCGGTAATAGACTTGTATTGGGGCCAGACATGATCCGAGAAGCTGCCGACAAAGTCAATTTCATTAAGAAGCGATTACTCGCCGCTCAAAGCCGACAGAAGAGCTATGCCGATAGGAGAAGAAGGGATATATCATTTGCTGTTGGCGACTATGTATATTTAAAAGTATCGCCAATGAGAGGAGTTATCCAGTTCGGTAAAACTGGAAAGTTAGCGCCCAAATTCATTGGTCCGTTTCCTATTCTGGAATGGATCGGAACTCTCGCTTATAGGGTTAAACTGCCGGATTGGTTGCCTGGAGTGTTGGATCTAGATTAACCCTAGAGGGGGGGGGGATGAATAGGGTTTATCACAGTTTTTAAACTGAATTGAAAAACTGACAGGATATTAAAAATAATAAACAGATCACAGAATGCAGCGGAAATAGAAGTGCAGAAAATAAATCACACACAGATATACCCAGCTTCGGCAAAACCCTGCCTACTGCTGCACTCCTAGGGTTTCTATTAGATGTTATAAACAGATCCCGCATACAAGACCATGTACACTCGCAGCGCCTGCTCCTGTCCTAACTCTACGCTCAAAACCCTAGACTGATTCAAACCCCTGAATCAGAATTTCCCTTAGTTTTACACAGACTAGTCAACTGCCAGTTAAACCCCTAACTGGTTCCCCCTAGATTTTACAGAATCTATAAACTGTTCGGTTTACAAAGAAATTAAAACTAAAACAATACAAAATAAAAGAAAACAAATATAAAAACCCTAAGCTAAATAAAATTAAATCTCCCTTTTCTTCTTAGCCCTTAAAGTCAAAATGGCCGGCCCATTCATTTCTTTAGCCCGATCTCCCTTTTCTTCTGAGATAAAAAAATGGCGGCTCCGAAGTGAATTTCTAGGGTTTCTCTACCCAAATCGAATTGATGCTTGATGACATTGATAATCTCTGAAGCATGAAAAACTTTACGGCTTGCTGGTTCTTCGATTTGAGATGAATCTCTCTGGCTTCTGATCGAAAATCCTGTGAGTAATTTCTTGTTTGATTTTTCTTTGAGCTAGTGATTTCGATGTTGGTTTTTCCTGCAAGTTGATTGTGTTTTTTTTTCGATGCTTGCCTGTGATGTAAAGGGTGTAAATATAGGGTAAAATATAAACCCTAAAATTTTGATTTCATATAAATGACTTGATCGATTTTGCTCGTGGTTTCCCCTTTTGCTTATACTGATAAATTCGACCTTTGATGGTTTTGAATTGTTTCCTTGACTGATTTGCTGTGGCTTTCCCCTTTTTGGCTTAATCACCTATTGTTGTTGCGTGATTGTTGTGATGAATCTGGACTTGTCTTTTTGCCCCTCGAATAATTCTGGATTTATTCCTTGCGTGTTTTTAAAACATTGTTTCCTGATTTGAATTTGGTTTTGAAATGTTGCCAAAAAAATCTTCACTGAATTTCTGGAAGTATATTTGAGTATGCCATATATGATTTGCTTAATTCCTGGAAATTGCATAACAGGCAAATTTGAAATACTTGCCGTATATTCCTCTTTATCTTCAATCCCTGATTTCTGAACATGTTTTAAAAAAAAACTTGCCAAGGAAAACTTTAATGTTTCTAAAAAATTAAATGCTTTCTTGCCAAAATGTTTTGCTGTCATCTTGGACACACTAGAATTGACTTTGTTACTTGCCAATTTTTGTTGAATGACTGTTGCCAAACATGATATGTAATTTCTCAAAAACTTGCCAAACAACAAATGTTTGTTGACTGAAAATACTTCAACTTCTGATTAAATACTTGCTTAGTATTAAACAAAATTCCATTCTTGGCTCCCCTTGATTTACAATCACATGTAATTATGCATGTTCATGCTGATTGTATCATATGCCAAATATATATATGCAATTTCCTGAACATATTTAGGCATTGATTTTGCACTGACTTTTTTGGCTTTGTCAAACACTGATTGAATATTCTGTTTTGAGTGTATGAACCATTTGGTATGCATGCATGATTTTAGAAAGCAATAAAAGATGGTTTCTTGCCTGAAATCAATATACTGATTCTCCAAACTTGTTTGCATGTAGAATTCTTTATGCACTTGTGTTTTGGTCTAAAAACCCTTAACTTAGCATTTTGTACTTGAGCTTGGCTGTTTTGTTATGGCTCAACTACTTTGACCTTGACATTGAGTTGAAACATCATTTGCACATGTGTATTTGCCTTCCCACTCTTTGAAACTGCCTTGTTTGCTGCTATGTTGGCACTTTCACTCGGCCACTCATGCTCACATTTGCACACTTGTTTACTTGCACACAATTATGCATGTACATGCTCCATTGTGTTTGACCTGCCTTGATCACTGTCTTGATCATTCTTCATGTATTTGCTGCTTGATCACCTCCTTGAACATATTGCTTTGTGTACTTGTTTGCACTTGTATTACTCTCGACCATGTTAATGCTGACATGTAAAAGCTCGACCACTTTGAGCTGAATTTTACTACCATGCATGAGTTGTTATTTTGCTGCACATTTGATCATGGCTCGACCATTTTGTTTTACCTTGAGTTTGTGCCTTCACCATGCTGGTTTGATTGTTTGGTTTGTGCTCGACATTGTGTACTCCACTTGAGTTTTGCTTTATCATTGCTGGCTTGTGAATTCTTTGCTGTTTTGATATGCTTTCACTATGGCCTGCATTTTGACTTTGCTTATTTTTGGCTCCATGTTGACTTTGGTGATTTTTGACTCCATGTTGACTTTGCACTGTCCCTTACTTGTTGTGCACTGAGTCGAGCAGGCCTACGAGGCTACTCCTCAGTTGCACACTGGATTGGTGAGGCAGTGCACACGTGTATATATACATGTGTGTATATGCAGCCATCCAGATAAGTTTTCCTGTCCCTGTATTGAGATATATATGTTGTCTGCCTTGTGGTATTTACAGTGTATCACTGTGAATATCACAAGCTGTCTAGACACAGATTGATGGTTTTATAAATCAGATTAAGTCATGAAAAAGGATGAGAAACACACCAGAAAACTGAGGCAAAAAAAATTTAAAAATAAAATTCATATTTGCATGTATTCTGTTTCATTTCTATTGCAGTGTACTGTGTGTGTGTTTCATATGTGACAGGTAAGAAGGGATGTCTGGACTGACTGTAGGATGCTGTGAAGACTGAAGCTTGAAGACAGAAGATGAAAACAACAAGACAGTGTTGATTGTGTATATGAGTGAATGTATATGTATATATGTAACAGAGTATGAGAGGAGCCGTGTACTGTAAATGAAAAGTATATGCAATGTGATGTATTACTGAGATAAACAAATAGCGGAGTTATCAAATTGTACTGTTTAAATATTGAAATAAAATATTATATTTAAACAAAATACTGTGTAAATATTTGAATTTCTGTACCGGTGTATTCTGTTTAAATATAAATATCATACTCCTGTCTGTGATGAGTAAATGAAAACAGTACAGCATCAAACACATTAAAATAATATTTATTTGGTTGTTATCATCAAACAAAAATCATACAATTGTGTATACGACACCGTTATATACAACAATCTCCCCCTTTTGATGATGACAAACAAATAAAAGATTTTGTATACAATAAATGTGTTTGACAGTGAAACATGAACTCCCCCTATTTATTAGCTCCCCCTACAACAGAAAGCTCCCCTATAACTGTGCATGAGTGAAATGTATGAATAATAATAAATTTTCAAAATTAAAAATATTTATAAAATATTCACTCATAAATCAAAATCTCTATCCATTCTCCCCCTTTTGTTATCATCAAAAGGATACAGAATATAAAATATAGATGAAAAATGACTAACAAATACTATACCAGCTTAAGAGGAAGAACAGTCATCATAAATCTCAATCAGTCAAACAAAAATCATAATATTCTAAGAACAGGAGGCATATTTCACATTGTAGAAAATGACAGATTTATGATGAATTTTATATAAAATGGGGAGAGTAAAAAAAAATGTATTCCAATTATTTTCCAAAAAAAATGAGGTTAAAAAACAGAGATGGAATTTGGACTATAATTAATAATTCAATTTAAGTGACAAGATCGAATAACCTCAAATCCTAATACCTATCAATCAACAAATCATAACACGTCATAAAATTTCAACATATTTCACAGAATAGAAGATGAATTGATAGACTGGCTTTTATACTCAGAGGAGAATTTCAAAATTTATTTCTATTTTTAGCACTTTATTTCCTTTTTATTTAAGAGCACACTGACCACGCATAACCAGAGCTTGGATTTTTAAATGGGATCAGTCGCAGCTTAAATTATAAGACGTCTCATAACCATGCATAACCAGAGCTTGGATTTTTAAATGAGGTTAGAGACACTCTTATATATTAATTATATTTTTATCATTTTCAGCCTTTTTTTTTAAAAAAAAACTCCTCGGTATATGAAACCAATATGGATGATAGAAATGTGGTAGGTACAGAAATGGACTGTGAAATAAATTTCTAAATTGATTATATTATGAAATAAGCTCGACTGTACAGGGATTATTGAAAATTTTCAATTCTCACTAATTCTGAATAATAATATAGTACCATTTCTATCACAAATAATTTTCACTGTTTTAAAACAAGATGATTTTTCTTAAAAAAATAAACTCTCCATATTAATATAAAATCATGATGGATGGCAGACGGGTGATAGATAAAGGAGATGGTCGTGAAATATTTGCCAGTTCAAAGATATTATAATTAAATTCAACCATCATGAAAATCCAAATAAAACCTCCTCTTGTTGTGAAATACAATGCAGTTACAATTCATCACAATTTCAAATACTGATAATAATTTTGATTAATTATAAACACAACACAAATTGGATATTGATTCCAATTTCTGAATGAATAAAAATAAATAATTTTAAAATTGAAAAACAATTACAAGAAGAAGTTAAACAGATTTTAAAAAAAATTGAATCTATACAGGGGTGATAATTCAAAAAACAGATAAGTGAAAAAAGGCTAATACCAAATGTTCTCGCTTATCGAGGAATTTAATTACACCCTGATGGATTATCATGGACATATCATGCTAAAGAAATTTAAACACAAACCCAGCCAGAAAAATTTAGCACATTTATTTGTATAAGACAAAAAAAATGTATGGATCTATACAAGGTGAAAAATTTGAATCTCAGTACAAATGGGTGAAATAAATATAAGGCGCTTCTGATACCACTTGGTGTCTCTATTTACGAGGAATTTTACCATGATACTGAACAAGAATGTCATAGACAAAAAAAAATTAAGTATCAAGCCCAAGCAGACAGATAATAGATTAGGCACATGTATCGGAGCAGCAAGCATGTGATTCCAGAACAAACATTTTTCAAAAACAGTATCAGAGCAACACAGAACATAGTTTCAAATCATACTTGTCAAGATGATGGCCACATATGATGATTCATGATCTAATGATTAAAATACTGTTTACTTGAAATCATTTGAGGAATATGAAAATATCAAAATTTAATGAATCAATCACACCAGATTATAAATATTTGATTTGAGATATGTGTGAGATTCAATAAATCAATAATTTCAAATGATTTTAAACAAACAAATAATTAGATCAAATAATCATGAAATAGGAGTGAATTTCAAGACAAGATTTTCAAAGGAATTTTTCACAAAATTTCTAAGAATGATTTCAGATCATTTACATCAAATAATTAAGAGATATTCATGATCCATAAATAAATAATTCATTTGAGATCACTTGAATCAATGCCAAGTTTGAGTTATAATGAATTATTCACACAAGATTGATTATTTCAAATTCAAGAGGTGTGTGATATTCAAAATATAAGGAATTTTAGATGATTTCAAACAGACATATTCTAACCATACTGATCATGAATAAAGATGGAATTCAGAATGTATCACTGATTCAAGCCAATCCGAAAATCAATGGAATTATCACAACTGATAAATAATAGAGGCTGTAATGAGTATAATATTTTCAGCTTTTCTAAAATGAATTAGAATAAACTCAGAACAGCAAAGGTGTGTGAAATTTCATTAAATATTCAGATCTTCAAAAAAAAAAATAGAATTCAAATTAACAGTGTTCAAGATATGACATGAATGCTTCAGCACTGTTATGAATTTGTAATAACCCGGAAATTCTAGGCCAGTTTAAAATTTTTATTTTGGCTATTTTAGCGAATTTTGATTATTTAAAATGAATTATTTTAAATGATATCGACGAAAATCTATTTTGAATAGAATTCGAACGTATATATTATACGCGTCGTCGTTAGAATATAAATATTTTTATATAATTATAAATAGAATTGAAAATGGCGCGGTAGTTCGATAATTCGATTTCAAACTTCAATTGAATGTACCGGGTGCAAAATAATCCGGATTTTAGTGAAACCAAAAATAATGGGATCTGATTGTGAATATCTTTCCAACGAAACCGAAAAATCAAAATTTCCTAATGGGAATCAAAAGATATGTCCAGTTGAAATTTCTGAATTGTCGCTATGGAATTCAGGCCCTTAAAAATAGACTTTTTGCAAACGACCTCGGATTTCGACGAAACCACTTTTGTTGGGTCCGTGATGTAAAGTTATTGCTAGGTTTCAAATTTCATAATTTTTCGAATCAATATGTAAGCGTGGCAAAGGAAAACGCGTTTGACCAGTTTTTGTTGATTTTAATCGACTGGAAATTGGTCATTTTTCCAACGGTCTCAGAATTCGACGAAACTAGTTTTGTTAGGACCGTATCGTCAATACGAAGCCAGAAAATATTTTTCAGGAATTTTTAAAGTTCGTATGTGACCCCGGTAAATTGAAATGTACGTTTAAAATTCAATATAATGATTTAAATGTAAATGCAACGGAAACTGATCGAAACGGTCGATTCAGCTTGCGGTACATATCCCATTGTGTTCGGAATGGGGGTGAAACGCTATGGGCGACAGGCGGTGGACCTCGTTTAGAGGTCGTAGGTGAAAGTCAACTTTTTAATAATTAAATAATAAAAAAATATATTTTCCTACCCTTTATTTCCCTCTGCCCCCCCTCCCCCCGTTCTAAATTATTCATTTCAGATCGATTATAAAAAAAAAAAAAAAAAACGAGTGCCCTCGCGCTCGAACCCAGGTCGCCGGCGGCGATGCTTCGCCGAACCCCCCCCCCCTCCGACCAGAGCGCCGCCCCACTCCTCCCCCTACTCTCCTCCTCCTCCACTTGAAATCGAAACCCCCGAACCCCCTGAAGCCGTGACGCCAGGACCCACCAACCCTAATCCGCCTACACCTAGCAACCCCGACGCCTACCAGACCTCCGACGCAACTCCTCCGCCCCCTGCTGAGGCCGACACCATCATTCCCACCCCAAAGTCCGCTGGTATGTTTCTATTTGAATTTATTTTAAATAATTAGGTTGATTTAATTAAAATACATTAATTTTAAATCAATTATATATATATATGCACATAGAATTTATTTTCTGATTTTTAAATATATAAAAATTAGATTTATATATATATATATATATATAAAGAGAGTGAAAAGATATGATTTTGCTTAGGTAAAAATACGATAGTTTAAATAGTATGCAAAGTTTGACTTTTTATACAGTGAAATCATGGATTTTTATATGCGGAAAAATAGGATTTTTAATTATAAAAAGGTTAAATTTTTATTTGCTTAAAAAGATTTGATTTTTATAACAAAGAAGCGAAGGTAAAAATGTGATTTTTACTATGAAAAGAGATGGAAGATTATATTTTTATATACGTATAACAGGAAAAAAATTGATATAAGTAGAAAGTTAAAAATATATTCTTCATTAAGCGAAGAGAAAAATAAAAATATGATTTTTATATATTGAACTTCGAAGTAAAAATGTGATTTTTATATATTGAACTTCGAATTAAAAATGTGATTTTTATATATTGAACTTCGAATTAAAAATGTGATTTTTATATATTGAACTTCGAAATAAAAATATGATTTTATATATTGAACTTCGAAGTAAAAATTCGATTTTTATATATTGAATAACGAAGTAAAAATGTGATTTTTTACATATGTAGTGGTTACAGCAACGAAGATGCAATGACGATGAAGAATTCTATCAATGAAGTGCCGTGGAGCTAGGATAGCTATAAGTGAGAATTTCTCACCTTTCAATTTCTTTTCTAGTTATATATATATACTAGGATGCAGACGGTGCTTAGTAGCACCCGACACAATCGTCCATAGACCATGGACTTGTTTGTTTGGTTGCATAGGTTAGTTGAATTATTTGATTGAATTGTTTGGTGAGATGAAATTGATTTGATTGATGTGTGAACAGCGTGGGCCTTCACTAGACCGGGGATAAGGCTAGGCCTCGTCCCGTTTCTAGTATCGTGCCGTTATGCCGCCGAAATTTTCTAAAATATGTTAGAAAAATGAAAATATCATTTTATTTAAAGAATGAACTGAATAGAAATTCATATGTTAAAATAAAATGTTTTAATCGTTAAAAATATAATTTTTAACGTGAAGTGAATAAAATAAAATATTCATTTACAAACCAGACGGTTTGTTTATGTACACCTATTTGAAGGACATTGATTGGGTCGATAAATTTTACACATCGCCCAGCTGCACAACTAAAATCTGTGTTTGATTGTTTGAAACCCCACACGGGTGTTGGGATGAAATTTGAAGTTCACTCATCCTGATTGATTAAATATGTTGATCGATTGATTGACATGCTGTTATAAGCGTTAGATATCTTTATTTGATGCTTATACAGTGTAGTGCACTTTGGTTGATGGTTGATCATTTTTCAATGCTATTATATACATGTGTTGTATGAAAATCCATATAATTAATTTTATATGGTAATTGATTGGGCCTCATTCCAGTTTAGAAATGGAAATATTTGAAATAGAAATATTTGAAATAGAATATTTGAAAATAGAAATTTATGAAGTCGTGTTGATTAGTTTGACGCCATTTTGACGTGAACGATATTTATATCGATTTTAAACGATTTCGAAATGAATTGAATTGAAAACGATTTCGAAATGAATTGAATTGAAAACGAATTCAAAGTGAAATGAAAACGATTTCGAAATGAATTGAATTGAAAACGAATTCAAAGTGAATTGAAAACGATTTCGAAATGAATTGAATTGAAAACGAATTCAAAGTGAATTGAAAACGATTTCGAAATGAATTGAATTGAAAACGATTTCGAAATGAATTGAATTGAAAACGAATTCAAAGTGAATTGAAAACGATTTCGAAATGAAATGAATTGAAAATGAATTCAAAGTGAATTGAAAACGATTTCGAAATGAATTGAATTGAAAACGAATTCAAAGTGAATTGAAAACGATTTCGAAATGAAGTGAATTGAAAACGATTTCGAAATGAAGTGAATTGAAAACGATTTCGAAATGAAGTGAATTGAAAACGATTTTGAAATGAATTGAATTGAAAACGATTTCGAAATGAATTGAATTGAAAACGAATTCAAATTGAATTGAAATTTGAATTGAATAGAAATGAATTTTAAAACGAATCTATAAAGAAGAATTCAATTGTGATTTGAATTGAAAAGGAAGTTGAAAATGTTTTTGAAACGAATTCAAAACTATTTATATAATTCATTTTAAATAGAAATCGACGAAGTATATATTATATATATTATATATATAATATAATGGCCTGAATAGAACGCGCCGCGGCAGTTCGTGAATTTCGACCATTTATTTCAAACGGACATTACGGGAGATCCGACCGTCGGATTCTCCTAAAACCGGAACCGTTGGGTTCGTATCGAAAAGAGCTTTCTAACGAATATTAGAAATTAGAAATCTAACGGTTGGATTTGGAATTATGTCCAAATCAAATTTGAAAAAGGTCGCTATAAGTGCAGTTCGATGGCCATTGATGGAAATCGACTATACGGGCCTTGACAAAATTATTAAAAATAGTAATAATTTGTGTAAAATCATAAGAAATGATTTAGAAAGATTTGGGATGAAAAACTCCATATTTGAAAAGATAAAAATAGATTTTTATCGAAATGAACTAGTTTTGAACTAGAATTATAATTCTATTTATTTTTAAATAAATAAATTGAATTTGAAAAGGGTTTTGAAAATAACCAGAATTTCCAATGATTGCATTGGAGTGGATTTGAATCGAAATTGTCTTCGGAATATTTCGATGTTGGAATTCGTGATTATACGGATGTTGTTATGGAAATTTGAAAGATATATATTTATATCGTTATTTCCAATACGACATTTGTTGGTCGTAGAATTTGATATTGAATATAAGCCGGTATATTTTCTATTCAGAGCCTTGTATTGAATATCAAATGTGATTTGGATTTGTCGTGAATGGTGTCTTCACTAACACTGTTCTTGAACCCAGTTGAGAAAAGATTAAATCTTTTTATTTAGATTTAATGAAGTGTACCAATTAAATGATATTTAATTGGAATTGAATTGGTATTGATTTTTGGGTTTATCGTGAACAGTGTTTTAAATAACACTTGTTCTTTAACCCGATAATTAGTGGAATGTGATTTTGGGTTTGTCGTGGATCGTGTTTTAAATGACACTGATTCTTTAACCCAGATAACGATTAAAACTAAGTGGAGTTTTAATGAATCTTTAATTAGATTGAAAAGATCGAGAATGGAGTATCACCAGTTTTACTCCAGGCGATAGTTAAATCTTTAATTAGATTTGAACGTGAAATGGTAATTGAATTACCGATAACACTGTGGTGTTAGATATGAAGTACTACCAGTTTTACTTCATGGGATGAATAGGTTGGGATTGGGAAATAAAATAAATGATTACTTCGGTGTGGTTCGCTAATCCCGACTAGTTTGAATTGATATTCAAAGGAGATTAAAGAATAAATTGAAAGAATTTATCTTGGATAAAATTAATGGGAACTTTTCCCAAAGTATAGGAATATTTGAATAAAAGAATATTCTGAATTGGAATGAGGCGTATGTTGTGTTTGTGTAACACTTTTATAATATATACGCGAGTTATTCAGAAAGACCGGGTTTATCCCATTCTGAATAACTGATTCGACGTGGTGTCGAAGATGAAGACTGTGGTCGAAGACCGGAAGTCTTCACGTCGTTTGGGTAATTACTGATGATCTTGATTGGGCTGTACACCCAAGAAGATGGAAACAGTTAGTGATCGTCCAGACGTACTTGGAGATCGATGGATATGCGGGGTACTAGGTGCCTCCGGTTTCGTTCAGCCCCAGAACGGACTTGTAAATGGACTGTGTGTCTGACATTGGATTTTAGTCTGTGTGATTGATTTCTATTAAATATATATCTGTTTGGCGGCGGAGAATTTATTCTCTTGCTTAACGCCCTTCTCTGAGACGTACGAGCTCAGGGGTTATATATTGATGGATATCAAACGCATGGAGTGAATTGCATGTGTGGCACGCCTAAGTGGCAATTGATCAAGGCTTCTGTTGAAAAGCAAAGTCTTGTGGTGATGATCAAAGCACAGCCTGTGTGGCATAGCTTTGTGTAACGTGAATTCGCGAGTTTCACACCCGGTATGAACCAAAAACGGGAGACGGACCTCAGGGAGGACTTGCGTTTCTTTCTAGCTAGAAGTGGCGTCAGTGGTTTTACACGCCCTGACGAGTTTGACTTATGTGGTTGTTGCTGTTGCGAGGCGCCTCGGTTATATCGGTTTCGGCCGATGCATTCTGGTCGGCGGACGGACCAGGCTTACACCCCATAGGGTGGGGAAACGTAGTGTTCAGGCATAATAATCCACATCGGTGGACCGGCCCTGACGATCCAAGGGGCAGTTGCGGCTGTTCCTGAGGGGCGGGCTAGAGCGTCTCGAATCGGTTGAGGACTATCTTTTGCCTCGGTTCATAGACGGAAATCCAATTTCCAAATACGTGACATTTGCGGTTTTAATTGTAAAACTAGTATGGCGACATGATATATGGTACCCATGCCGCCTATGATTGATACTTATGATTTGAAGTTGTTTTATACACTATGCACTTATAATAGTATCAAATGATTTGTTTTAAACGTATCAAGCATTCTTTGGCTGTTATAAGGGAAAACCCTATCCCCCGGCTTGCGTTGCATTGTGTGATAGGACCTGGGTCTTATAACAGCTTCATTTTTCTTTATTTAGCATTGCGTTGTTTGTTTATGCACTGGTATTCCTGGGAGGAAACCCGTTCCGTGTTATACAGCGTGGTCCCTTGATTTACCTAACTTTAAAAACAAAGATTAATAACTGTTTTAGTTCTCACACCAGTCCCATGACTGACCTGGAGTTTATTGTTTTAACCTAAACTCTGGGTGCCCCTATTTTGACACGGGCAGCTAGCAGTTTTGGTTTTGCAGATTTATATTCACAGGATCCTGGTTTACAGCTGGAACGATATCCGGAAAGCTTTGTATCCGTATATCTCCTTCTAGTTGTGTATTGTATTATTTTCCGCTGCTATGTATTTAAATGTAATTTAAATCTCTGATATTTCTGTGTAATATTCATTTATACTCTGTATATTCTTGAAATCTGATGCATTGTTGTAATATACAATGAAATGTTCTTCTGTATGCGTCCTGTTTTGTCGTGTTCTCAAACGATAGGGCATTTCGAACGGCCTGGATCGGTTTAGCGACTGGTTCGGACCGAGCGAAATTCTTTCTCGTCACAGAATTCAAGAATAAAATAAACTTCTAAACAATTGCAGATAATTACAAGATTGAATTCAGAATCTGGAAATGATTATAAACAAGGGAGTTTTATTCAAATAAAATGAATTTCCAGAAAATCATGAGGACTGCAATTGGAAGTTTAAGAAGCACAGAATAAACAAAGAGATATGGCAGTGACAAATCAAATAAAAACAAATAGAAGAAAATAAAATAGAAAGGGGTAGAAGAAGCAGAAATAAACAATAAAAAAAATACAAGGATGAGGTTAGAAATCATACCTGATTCACAGAAAACGATGTGGATCTCTAACTCATCAGACTTGGCTAAGGAACAGTAGATGATTCAATGATGCGAAGCAGTTTGAATCAGTTTCTCTTTTCAGCACAGTTGTTCCTCAGCCTCCTTTGGTACCTAATGATTGAGATGATCAAGTGGTCGAACAAAATTAGTAAAACCACTCACAGTTGTATTCATTTGTTTTGGTACCCAAACTCGTTTATATAACAAACCATTCGAATCTACCTTTGTACCTTTCGGGACCCAAATCTGTTTGAATTTAGTCGAAGCCATTTTATTTTTATTTGAGGTCCAAGATTGTCTAAATGATTTGTTATCAATCAAAATCACATCACGTTTTTGATTTAAGAATCCTTTGAGAATGTTAGAGTTCAAATTTTCAAAACAAACATTTCCAAAGTGATTTGAAGAATTTTTAAAACCAATTGAATCCCGTTTTTCAAACTCATTTGTTTTTCCAAGAACAACATTTTTTCCGAAGCCAAGACCCGATTTATTTCCAATAGAAACTTGGTTTTGTAACAACATATTCACCGATTTTTCCCCATTAGAAAATTTATCCAAAGTGGATTCTAATCGTTGAATTTTGGATTTTAGATCGTCATTTTCTTTTAATAAATTTGAGCAATTATTTATAGCGATCATCTTTTCAGCATTGGTCTGTTTTAAAACCAGATTCTCATTTTCAAGCAATCTAATTTTGGCTTGAGATTCCGAGATTTCAAATTCAAATCGTTTTTGTTTTTCAGACTCAAAAATCTTGGATTTTTCAATCTCATTTTCAAGTTCTTTCAAAATCAAATCACTTCTCACCAAATTTTCATTTTCAGCAATCTCAAGTTTGGAACTTATATCAGTCTTAAAAACTTCAAATTCCTTTTGTAGAAGATTGTTCAAATTTGATAACTCAATCTTGTTTTCTTTTAAGATCAGAATTTCCTTTTCAAACTTTTGAATATTTTTATTGAGATGAACAAGATTGGTTTTCAATTTTAAACAATTTTTGCAATCTGAATTTGAAGAATTTTTAAAATATTCAAGCTGTGATTCCAAATCATCAATTTTGCTGGTCAACTCAATATTCCTAGATTTCAGAGATTTGTTTTTAGATTTGAGTTTATCAACAGATTTAGTTAAATCAACACACATATAAACCAAATCTTCGTATGAAAAATTTTCAACTTCAGCATCTGTTGATTCTCCATCATCTGATCCTTCTGAATTTTCATTTGTAAATCCTGTTAAACAGAGTTCTGAATCTGAGTTGACTTTCTCGGGTTTTGAGCTGCTTTTGTTAGATTTTCCATACTTCGTATTGAGAGTATCCCAGATTTCCTGTGCAGATAAACAATGGCAGATAAGATTAAACTGTTCAGTACTAAGATAATCAAATATAATTTTCATAGCACGGGTATTGAAAGTAATATCTACACTATCAAATCCATGGATAACAACATTCCAACATTTAATATTAACAGAGTTTAAATAAAATTCCATTTTGGATTTCCAGTTTAAAAAATCTGTACCATCAAAAATATTTGGAATGTGACTGGACTGACTCTCTATGAACTGATAACTAGGAATTACCATTGCTCTAGAGTTAACCGAATACCTGGCTCTGATACCAAATGTTGGATCTAGATTAACCCTAGAGGGGGGGTGAATAGGGTTTATCACAGTTTTTAAACTGAATTGAAAAACTGACAGGATATTAAAAATAATAAACAGATCACAGAATGCAGCAGAAATAGAAGTGCAGAAAATAAATCACACACAGATATACCCAGCTTCGGCAAAACCCTGCCTACTGCTGCATTCCTAGGGTTTCTATTAGATGTTATAAACAGATCCCGCATACAAGACCATGTACACTCGCAGCGCCTGCTCCTGTCCTAACTCTACGCTCAAAACCCTAGACTGATTCAAACCCCTGAATCAGAATTTCCCTTAGTTTTACACAGACTAGTCAACTGCCAGTTAAACCCCTAACTGGTTCCCCCTAGATTTTACAGAATCTATAAACTGTTCGGTTTACAAAGAAATTAAAACTAAAACAATACAAAATAAAAGAAAACAAATATAAAAACCCTAAGCTAAATAAAATTAAATCTCCCTTTTCTTCTTAGCCCTTAAAGTCAAAATGGCCGGCCCATTCATTTCTTTAGCCCGATCTCCCTTTTCTTCTAAGATAAAAAAATGGCGGCTCCGAAGTGAATTTCTAGGGTTTCTCTACCCAAATCGAATTGATGCTTGATGACATTGATAATCTCTGAAGCATGAAAAACTTTACGGCTTGCTGGTTCTTCGATTTGAGATGAATCTCTCTGGCTTCTGATCGAAAATCCTGCGAGTAATTTCTTGTTTGATTTTTCTTTGAGCTAGTGATTTCGATGTTGGTTTTTCCTGCAAGTTGATTGTGTTTTTTTTTCGATGCTTGCCTGTGATGTAAAGGGTGTAAATATAGGGTAAAATATAAACCCTAAAATTTTGATTTCATATAAATGACTTGATCGATTTTGCTCGTGGTTTCCCCTTTTGCTTATACTGATAAATTCGGCCTTTGATGGTTTTGAATTGTTTCCTTGACTGATTTGCTGTGGCTTTCCCCTTTTTGGCTTAATCACCTATTGTTGTTGCGTGATTGTTGTGATGAATCTGGACTTGTCTTTTTGCCCCTCGAATAATTCTGGATTTGTTCCTTGCGTGTTTTTAAAACATTGTTTCCTGAATTGAATTTGGTTTTGAAATGTTGCCAAAAAAAATCTTCACTGAATTTCTGGAAGTATATTTGAGTATGCCATATATGATTTGCTTAATTCCTGGAAATTGCATAACAGGCAAATTTGAAATACTTGCCGTATATTCCTCTTTATCTTCAATCCCTGATTTCTGAACATGTTTTAAAAAAAAACTTGCCAAGGAAAACTTTAATGTTTCTAAAAAATTAAATGCTTTCTTGCCAAAATGTTTTGCTGTCATCTTGGACACACTAGAATTGACTTTGTTACTTGCCAAATTTTGTTGAATGACTGTTGAGAAACATGATATGTAATTTCTCAAAAACTTGCCAAACAACAAATGTTTGTTGACTGAAAATACTTCAACTTCTGATTAAATACTTGCTTAGTATTAAACAGAATTCCATTCTTGGCTCCCCTTGATTTACAATCACATGTAATTATGCATGTTCATGCTGATTGTATCATATGCCAAATATATATATATGCAATTTCCTGAACATATTTAGGCATTGATTTTGCACTGACTTTTCTGGCTTTGTCAAACACTGATTGAATATTCTGTTTTGAGTGTATGAACCATTTGGTATGCATGCATGATTTTAGAAAGCAATAAAAGATGGTTTCTTGCCTGAAATCAATATACTGATTCTCCAAACTTGTTTGCATGTAGAATTCTTTATGCACTTGTGTTTTGGTCTAAAAACCCTTAACTTAGCATTTTGTACTTGAGCATGGCTGTTTTGTTATGGCTCAACTACTTTGACCTTGACATTGAGTTGAAACATCATTTGCACATTTGTATTTGCCTTCCCACTCTTTGAAACTGCCTTGTTTGCTGCTATGTTGGCACTTTCACTCGGCCACTCATGCTCACATTTGCACACTTGTTTACTTGCACACAATTATGCATGTACATGCTCCATTGTGTTTGACCTGCCTTGATCACTGTCTTGATCATTCTTCATGTATTTGCTGCTTGATCACCTCCTTGAACATGTTGCTTTGTGTACTTGTTTGCACTTGTATTACTCTCGACCATGTTAATGCTGACATGTAAAAGCTCGACCACTTTGAGCTGAATTTTACTACCATGCATGAGTTGTTATTTTGCTGCACATTTGATCATGGCTCGGCCATTCTGTTTTACCTTGAGTTTGTGCCTTCACCATGCTGGTTTGATTGTTTGGTTTGTGCTCGACATTGTGTACTCCACTTGAGTTTTGCTTTTTCATTGCTGGCTTGTGAATTCTTTGCTGTTTTGATATGCTTTCACTATGGCCTGCATTTTGACTTTGCTTATTTTTGGCTCCATGTTGACTTTGGTGATTTTTGACTCCATGTTGACTTTGCACTATCCCTTACTTGTTGTGCACTGAGTCGAGCAGGCCCACGAGGCTACTCCTCAGTTGCACACTGGATTGGTGAGGCAGTGCACACGTGTATATATACATGTGTGTATATGCAGCCATCCAGATAAGTTTTCCTGTCCCTGTATTGAGATATATATGTTGTCTGCCTTGTGGTATTTACAGTGTATCACTGTGAATATCACAAGCTGTCTAGACATAGATTGATGGTTTTATAAATCAGATTAAGTCATGAAAAAGGATGAGAAACACACCAGAAAACTGAGGCAAAAAAGAATTTAAAAATAAAATTCATATTTGCATGTATTCTGTTTCATTTCTATTGCAGTGTACTGTGTGTGTGTTTCATATGCGACAGATAAGCAGGGATGTCTGGACTGACTGTAGGATGCTGTGAAGACTGAAGCTTGAAGACAGAAGATGAAAACAACAAGACAGTGTTGATTGTGTATATGAGTGAATGTATATGTATATATGTAACTGAGTATGAGAGGAGCTGTGTACTGTAAATGAAAAGTATATGCAATGTGATGTATTACTGAGATAAACAAATAAAGGAGTTATCAAATTGTATTGTTTAAATATTGAAATAAAATATTATATTTAAACAAAATACTGTGTAAATATTTGACTTTCTGTACTGGTGTATTCTGTTTAAATATAAATATCATACTCCTGTCTGTGATGAGTAAATGAAAACAGTACAGCATCAAACACATTAAAATAATATTTATTTGGTTGTTATCATCAAACAAAAATCATACAATTGTGTATACAACACCGTTATATACAACATGGAGTTCATGATGTATTTCACATATCTCAACTTCGAAAGCACGTTCATGATCCAGACTTGATCGTGGAAGAAGCAGCTTAACAGGATATTGAAATTACTCCCGAACTAGCTGTGAGACGAGAGCCGCTCAAGATCATCGGCCCAGAAACCAAAGAGCTGAGGAACAAGAAAGTTCACTTAGTCAAAGTGCAATGGAGTGGGGATCCGCGAGATTGTACTTGGGAAACTGAGGAGAGCATTCAGAAAGACTATCCTAGATGCCGAGTGGATATCTTTGATTGACTCCGGTGCAAGGTACATTTACCATACTTTGCATTACCAATTAGTTCTCTACCCTGTTTTTATTTTCTTTCCATGGATGTGCACTTTTAGTTCTATAGTTTGAATGATTTGAAAGGAGTATAGAAATTGATTAGTATATTCTTGAAAAGTTGAAAACAATTTGATTGTTGTTTATGTTGTGTGATTGTAGATTTGATTAATTGAATTATTAAAACGATAGTTAATTTAATCAATAATGGAATAATGGTAGAATTTATTCATTTAGATCACACATTGAACTGATTAGAAAATAAATAGAAATATATACATGTGCATTATATATGTTTGAACAGGTAAATGGATAGCTGTTGAGTAAAAAATTTATTTGTGTTCCCGACAAATAGGTAAACCTTAATGAGTTGGATGCGAAATATTATTATATCAACTCCTGTGAATGCCATTGGATGTGGAGTGATGGTTGTTCTATGTTAAATAATAAACGTCGCCATAAGATAGTAACAATTAATTTTGAACTACATTACATGGCATACTTCTGGAAGATAGGCATACTTCATCATATACCACATAAGCATTTGGAGCTTGTGTGACGAGGTGGAAGATTTACCATACGAGCGAGAGGCTTGTATGGCGATGACTATATTTTACAGGTTGAACTGATGACTGATATGGACTATTTAAATTTTAACGATAAAATTGCCAGATTAATAAAAAAACCACACGGGTCTAGAGTTGACAATAATCACGTCTCTCTAGTTATTGGATACGACACATGGACTATTTATTTCCCACACGGGACGAGGTGACGAGGATTTATCCTCTGGAGCATTTAAAATACACACTCCCTCAGGCTTTGACAGGGTGACGAGAATTTATTCTCTGGAGTTATTATCTATACACGATCCCCTGAAAACACCAGAATATATCACTATAAATATGTGTATGCTTATTGGGATTTATTGGGTACCTAATATGGCCCAATAAATTTCCAAACCTCTCCCCGTACAAAGGAGGTTATGGCGAAATTTTTCGAAAATTCCGGGTGTTAGCCAAATTTTTGAACAATTTGAAAATTCTCAGAAACTGAAAAGCTGGAGAATGGAAGCTAGATCGAACATAGAGTTGATTAATCAAACCACTTTCGACTTTGTTCCTTTTCGGGGATGAAAAGTTTTAAGTGGGGGAGATTGTAACGACCCCGAAAATCTGAACCAATTTAAAAATTTTAAATTGGCTAAAATAATGGATTTTAAATATTTAAAATTAATATTTTAAATAAGAGCAATGAAAAGTGAGTTTGAATCGACGTTTGAAATCGAATATAATTAATTCTAATTATAAACAAGGCCTGAAATGGCGCTGCAGTTTCAAAAATTGAATTCAAACTTTGTCGGACTGTACTGGGTGCAAAACAAAACGGATTTGAGTGAAACCAAAAATATTTAAATCTGTTAGTGAAAACCTTTCTGACGAATCTGAAAAATCGAAGTTTCATAGCGGAAATCAAAAGTTATGGCCAAATGAATTTTCAGAAAGGCCGCTATGGAATTTATATAGCCTGTGAAATTGGCCATTTTGCATACGACCTCGGAATTCGACGAAACCACTTTTGTTGGATCCGGGATGTGAAGTTATTGTTAGGTTTCAAATTTCATAATTTTTGAAGCTAATATGTGAGCATGGAAAATGAAAATGAGTTTTGGTCAATTACAATCAAATTGGATCGACCAGAAATGGGCCTTTTTGCAAACGGTCTTAGAATTCGACGAAACTAGTTTTGTTGGGACCGTATCATCAAAACATAGCCATATTTATTTTTCTGTAATTTTTTGAATTAGTTTGTGGCCTTGGAAAATTGAAATGTACGTTCAAATCGAATATTGAATGTTATATATTTTAATTTGAATGGAAACTGACTGAAACAGTCGAATGGGCCTTCGAAACATATCTAATTGTGTTCAATATGGGGGTATTTAGCTAGGGACGATTGTCGTTAGGTTTGGATTGGAGTTCGTGTGTGAAAGGGGGTATTTTTGAAATTATATAACCACCGGCCAATCAGATTTTTTTTATAAAAAAATGGAGAAAGTCCTCAGAAAACCCACTCCCTCTCTCGATCTAGACGACGACCGTCGCTCCTTCCTTCCTGACCAAATCGCCGCCGCTACAGGCCACGTCAGACCCCGCCACCACCCACGTTCGAAAGCTCTCCCTTCCCCCTTCAAATCCGACCAACCCTCGCCCTCCACCATCGCCTATGCCTCAAGAATCGAGTATGAGAAGCCGCCGTCTTCCTAGCGCCGCCGCGACTAGATCCGACCACCGATCATTACAATCTCCCCTGCAAAACCACTATGCGCTGACTCCCCTCTCCTCCCTCTTCCACGTCACACCCTCCGATCGTCACCACATCGCTCGGATTTTGCAAAAAATTCAAACCCTTGTTTGAACCAACGATGAAGGTGATTCCTTTATATGATTTTAACACTTTTAAGTGTTACAAAACTTTGAAAAATCATATCTTTTTAGTGTGTTAACGAAATTCGATGAAACAGGAAACATCGTGACCGTGAGGACGTCTTCTACATTTTAGAAGAGACCGCATATTTTTCTGAGCTTTCTGCTATTTTTGGTGGAGTGGAACCCAAAGTGAGATTTCTAATTTATAAACGATATGGAAAACGACGATGTATAAATTATATAGTCGATGTATGAGTTATATAAGCGTTGTACACCTCTTGTATAAGCGTTGTATAAGTTGAATGTTCGATGTATAAGTTGTATATGCATTGTAAAAATTATATATGTGTTGAAATAGAAGTAAAATGCTATATATAAATATAAATATATATATATATATATATATATATACACGCCCCTCGTCCACAAACCATGGACGATATTTATTGGTTGTGATTAGTGTGAAAATTGATTGATAGCGAATGGTTGATTGGAATTGTTTATGGTTGATATTGATTGATTGTGGTTTTCATATTCCCGTTTGTGGTTGAGAAATATTTGGTTGAAATCACATAAGATTAGTTTGTGGAAATGAAAAATATATACATGCCGCATGCGTGCGAACTAGATGCATGATTTCCCATTGTCAAAAACCGCGAGGTTTTAAGGTAGAGCGAGGAGCCGTACTAGGGACGGTCCCGGTTTTAACTACCCTGCCGTTATCCTTCCGAAATTTTGAATAATATTCATGTGTTTGAATTATTTTCATTTGTTGAAACTATATTTATTCGTTGAATAGAAAACCTCCATGTGTTGAGTCGATATTCATTCGTTGGATAGAAATTCATGTGTTGAATGGTATTCGTGTTTTAAATATAAAAATCACATTTTTATCTATATATATATAAACTATAGAAAACCTTCATGTGTTGAATCGATATTCATTCGTTGAATTGAAATTCATGTGTTGAATGGTATTCGTGTTTTTAATATAAAAACACCTTTTTATCTATATATATAAACTATAGAAAACCTTCATGTGTTGAATCGATATTCATTCGTTGAATTGAAATTCATGTGTTGAATGGTATTCGTGTTTTAAATATAAAAATCACCTTTTTATCTATATATAGAAACTATAGAAAACCTTCATGTGTTGAATCGATATTCATTCGTTGAATTGAAATTCATGTGTTGAATGGTATTCGTGTTTTAAATATAAAAATCACCTTTTTATCTATATATAGAAACTATAGAAAACCTTCATGTGTTGAATCGATATTCATTCGTTGAATTGAAATTCATGTGTTGAATGGTATTCATATTTTGAAAGAAAGTGTTTTATAATGAAAATCCAATTTTTATCATCGATATGAACTATATAAAATGATCTCATTTTGAAATAAATTGTTTTATAATAAAAATCATACTTTTATTACCTATATGAACTATATAAAATAATAGTATTTTGAAATGAATTGTTTTACAATAAAAATCACATTTTTATTATATAAATGAATTGTTAAAAATAGCGAAGTGTTGAAATAGAAGATAGTTAGATTAAAAATATCATTTTTATCAAATGTATGAAAAGAATATAGTTTTTGAAATCGAAGAATCGATATATATATATATATAAATAGAATTGAAATATATCGAATAACGACGCTGTAGTTCATATTTTGAAACCGTGATTTCAAACGATTATGCCGAGAGATCCGACCATCGGATTTTCCCGAAACCGCAACCGTTGGGTTCGCTTTGGAAAAATCTTTCCAACGGCACCAACTTTGTAAAAATCCAACGGTTGGATTGTCTGGAATGTTTAATTCAAATCTGAAGAAAAACAGCGCTAGAATCGATTATATTTATACATATATGTAAATATAATTATATTTAATCGAATAACAACGCTGCAGTTCATATTTTGAAATCGAAACTTCAAATGTTTATACCGGGAGATCCGACCTTCGGAATTTCCCGAAACTGGAACCGTTGGATTCGTTCTAATGAAGTAAATTTCGTGAAGATCCAACGGTTAGATTTTCAGATATGAGTAAATCAAATCTGAAGAAAAACAGCGCCACGGCCAGGTTATGGCCCGAAGCGTCATTTTGAATAAAATAGCTATTTTAAAATAAATAAAAATAGCGATAAATCGTTATAAAATATTATAAACGATATGGATGTGAAATTTAGAAAATAACTGAAGGTTGGATAAGTCGAATGGTTTCCTGGGTGTTGATCTGATGTTTGTTTCGGCCTTCGGGGTTAATATTTGGGAAATCGTTCTCTTACTGATTGACGGTTAGTGACTAATGAATTGAAATGGGGCGTATGTATGTTAGTGTTGCACTTGTTTATTATATACGCGACTTGCTCAGAAAGACCGGGTTTATCCCATTCTGAATAACTGAATCGACGATAAGAAGTCGAAGATGAAGACTGGGGTTGAAGACCGATCTTCACCTCGTTTGGTTGGTAACTGAGGTCCTGATTGGGAGGCATCCCGAAATATGGATAATGAGTGGTGATCGTCCAGATGTATGTGGGAATCGATGAATATGCAAGGTATTTAGTGCCTCCGGTTTCGTTCAGACCCAGAACGGACTTGCAAATGGACTGTGTGTCTGACATTGGATTTTATTCTATGTTGGTTGATCTCTATTAAATATACATCTGTTTGGCGGTGGAGAATTTATTCTTTTTCTTAACCCCCTTCTCTGAAACGCACGAGCTCAGTGGTTGTATATCGATGGACATCAGTCGCATGGCATGAATTGTTAGTGTGGCATGCCTAAGTGGCAAATGATCAAGGCTTCTGTTGAAAAGCAAAGTCTTGTAGTGATGATCAAAGCCCCGCCTGTGTGGCGTAGTTTTGTGTATAACGTGAATTCGCGAGCCTCACACCCCAGTATGGACCAGAAACGGGAGAAGGACCTCAGGGAGGGCATGCGTTTCTTTCTAGCTAGGAGTTGTGTCGGTGTTTTTACATGGCCTGACATTTTACTTATGTGGTTGTTGCTGTTGCGAGGCGCCTCGGATATACCGGTGACTATGTGAAGCCGAAGGAGCCACTCGTTGGCTCGTTTGCGCCCCATAAGACGGGGAAACGCAGTGTTCAGGCATAATAATCCACATCAGTGGACTGGCCCTGACGATCCAAGGGGCAGTTGCGGCTGTTCCTGAGGGTCGGGCTAGAGCGTCTCGAATTCGGTGAGGACGATCCCTTGCCTCGGTTCATGAAGGAAATCCAATTTCCAAATACGTGACTGTGCGGTTTTGATTGTATACCTATATTTGGCGACATAGTGGCATGGAACGCTCATGTCGTCTACGATTGATAGTTATGATTGGAAATTGTTTTTGAAACATATAAACACTAGTAGTAATATCAAATGCTTTTGCTTTGTTCGTATCAAGCATATCTTGGCCATTATAAGGTAAAAACTCTATCCTCCGGTTTGCGTTGCATTGTGTAATGGGAAATGAGTCTTATAATGGCTTCATTTTTATAAAAAGCATTGCGATGTGTAAAAGAAAGATTTGTTTTTAAAGCACTGGCAATCCAATGGAGTAAACCCGTTCCATGAAAGTGCCGTGGTCTTGGGATTGGCCATATTATTAATGTGTTGAGTAGATTTCTCATACCAGTCCCATGACTGACTCGTAGTTTGTTTCACTTTCAAACTCGGGTGCCTCTTTTTCTACACGGGCAGCCTTGTATTCAAGTTTAGCTGGTTCGTTCTGGATAGCTGGAGCTTGTAACAACCCGTATTTTGAATAACATGTTATAACATTAATCAAGGCAGAATTAAATCAAGGGAAACGGGCTGTGCCATTGCGTTCGTCTTGGAAAAATACGCGAAATAGAGTCTGAGATTTCGAAAATCGGAGTCCGTATGACCCAGTTATGGCCCGTCAAAGTTTTCAGAAAATCCAGAGTTTAAAAACAGTTCAAAAATCAAATCTGGAGCCAAGCAGACTGGGCGGGAAAATTTCCCGCCCAGCCCCAAGTCGACTGGGGAGTCGACTTGGGAGTCGACTTGCCCCAGCTGGTGTCTACTGCCCAGTCGACCCCCCTGTCGACCTGGGTGGTCGGGCCAGTTTGGCCTGGTGCACCTGTTTTGGCTCCTGGGTCTTGTTTTGTTAGCTTGTGACGTGATTTAATGGCTCAGATCTGAATTGGGGTTAATCCTATGGCCTAAACGAACCTAAACTTCTATATAAGCACCCTTAGACCTACCCTAAACCCTCATTAATCATTCCTACAACTAAATTCTACCAAAATGCTTCCTAATCATGGCCTCCATCTTCATCTTGAGAGCTTCTAAGGCAAAAAGGAGCCATCTTTCTTCATCAAATCAAAGGAGCTACTTATTCTCAAGGCTCTTTGTGTTGCTACATCATTCCTAGAGCTTCTACAACATCTCTATCTTGTTCTATTTGGTTCTAGTTCTCATAGCCACGCTTTGTAAGCCCCACTCTACACTTAGATTTAAACTATGAAGTTAATATGATCATGTAGCAAGTTGAAATGAGACTTTTGGGTATAATACTTGTCTTGGAGGATATATTTGTATGCATAGATCCATTTATGACTCTTTTGATCTATGATTGTGGCACTATCATGAACCTAGTATCATTTACCTTGATTTTTGGGTAGAAAGCTATGAGCTTTATTTGGTGGTTATGCATAATGCAACATAGAACTTGGTAGTTATGCATAATGCAACATAGATCCTCTCATAACCTTGATGTTAACTCGCATATGATGTTGAACTACATGCTACCCACAAATTTATCACCCTATGACAACTATTATCATGTTTCACCTTTGCCTATGATGTTGAACTACATACTAGTTTAACTGCTAAGTTTGATGTCATACGTGTTTTGAGGCCAATAATTCCATATTCTAGTTGTGATGAACACCTTTGCCTCATATATCACCATGTTAAAATTGTGATAGACTTTGCCACTTTATGCCCAACTTATCATATCATTATGTTCCCCCTTTTGATCTATTTGTGTTGATGCGAACTTACGTGCGATGGGGTTACGTTATGGGTAAACTTAAATGACATGAAACATGACTTGAAAATATGACATGTGATTATGCTTGAAAACATGAACGTGGACATGACATGTAGAAAACATGAAAGTGGCCAACTCGAGGTTGGGTTGAGTTTGTAGCATAAATCTACCCGGGATCGACCGGCTTAACTAGTAGCTACAAACAATAGGACCCAATGTGAGTAGTTGGTCATATCGCACTTAAAACCCGAGGTTAGACTAGGTTGTGGTGTAAAGCTACCCGGACCTGCCCGGCTTAACTAGTAACCACAACAAAGTCTAATGTGAGAGGTTGGGGTGCATTAAGTAATTAGTGCCACATGGTAGGGTTAAGTCATTGACCACTTGAATACTTAAACAATTGAACACGATGGATTGTTGGGGTTAAGTCATGAACCACTTGGGTATACTTAACCAACTTGATACATGGTTTGGATATGGTTAACCACACTTAACCCATTAGAAACCCTAGTTTGCGAGGCCCTTTTCAGCAGTAACCCACCAGGGAGTATCGGGATACCTTAGGGACTAGGCTAGGGGTGGGGCACGATTACTGGGCTGATTTTAAGTGACCAAAAGCGAAGGCTAGGTAGGTGCGCCATTGTAGATTCCGGCGGACTATGGTCGTGCACATAGTCCGGGGATGAAAGACAGACATGGGCACTAGTAGGCTTGGACTGTGCGTGCTTGTTTTGTGTCAGTGGTTGGCACCCTAGGGCCCGGATACACCCTAGGGTGGACCTTGCACAGTCGACTACATCTCGCGGTTGGGCCATATGAAACCGACACTTGACGAGTTAGGCTTATAGGGAGCCGATCGACTAGACCGTGTAGTTGGACCCCGACTTGGGTCATCTCATGATATTGGGCCAAGGGATCATTTCTTGTTTATACTTGACATGGGTTGGATTACTAGTACTATTGGTGCTAAACTTAACCTTGTATATGCGATGCCACACTTGATCTATCTTGTTAACTTTTCACCATGCCGGTTTAGTTATCATCCTATGTTTCATCTCTGTTTTACATGTCCAGTTAACTTTATTAGTTTTTATACTAATAGTAGGTAGGACTTACCAGTCTTTATGACTGACCCGTTTTCCTTTCGCTTCTTTTCTTCCGTCCCCCCCCCCCCCCCACAGGTTCTTAGGGTGGGAACACTAGCACCTAGCTTGGATCTTTAGCTTGCTTTCTGGATAGCTCATGTACGGTTTGGACTTGAGCTCGCTCTAGCTTTACCACGTCTACTTTGGGGATAGTTTACTTTATGTTATTTCCAGTTTTCAGTTTATGTTTCTAGACTTGTAGTAGTTGGAAAATAATGACTTAGTACTTTTGATGGAAGTTGACTATGGCTTTGAAATAGTAGTTTAATCCGTTGCTTTATTTACTTTGTTTTACTTATATGTTCTGTCTTGTGATATCTTTATGCATGTTTACCTTGTCCAACACCCCTCCAAAGCCAGTGTACTTGCAAGAGTGACCCTGGCGGAGGTGGGGTGTTACATTTGGTATCAGAGCATAAGGTTTTACTAGACCGGACAAAAGTTTTAAAAAACCCTTTTTGAAAAACTATTTTCAAAACCAATTAAGTATTTTTCCAAGAAAAGTCTAGTTTATTTTAAAAGGCTATTCCCCAAAAGCCATTAGCACTATCCTTTGTTTCCTCGTTCTAAATCTATCTTTTCCTTTTTCAGCATGGCCAATCTTAACCTTCCCGAGGGAGCACCCATACCCGGATGGTATCGATGGTACTTGAAAGCTAGGGCCAACGATGCGGGCCCAGCAAACACTCCCACTCCTCCTCCCGTACCTGAGGTTCCTCCTCCTCCTCCTCCTCAGCGTCCACAAGCGGATTTCGCAAAGGTTTGCAAAGACTTTAAGGCGATGGGTGGCAAGAATTTTGTTGGGACAGAGACTTATGTGGAGGCAAGAAACTGGTTAAAGGAAACTAAAGACCTTTTTGCCATCTTTGATGTGGAAGACCGTAGGAAAGTTCTGTTGGCAGTATGGCTATTGAAAGAGGAAGCTGTTTATTGGTGGGAGGTCACCAACGCTACTAGGCCTATAGAGACTTGGGCCGACTTTAGGATGAGGTTTGGGCTTAAGTTTCTATCATCTGCTGAGGAGAATTTGCAAATGGAGAAGTTTATATCTTTGAAGCAAGGGGACATGACAATGAGGGAGTATGTGAATAAGTTTAACCATCTTGCTCGATTCGGTTTAGACATGGTTAACACACCGCAGAAGAAGGCTCTACACTTTGCTCGAGGATTGAACGAGCCATTGCAAGGTTTAGCCATGTCTAATATACCCATGGGGGCCACTTTTGAGAGCTTAGTGGATATGGACTTGCTTCAGGGAGATGATAAGAATGGCAAGAAAGAAGTCAAGCCTAATGAGACTCAAACCAAGAAGGCGGACTCCAAGTGGGGAGGAAATCAGAGCAACCAGAGCAATAAGAACAACAAGGGTAACAAGGCCAACAACAACAAGGCAAAGGAGACAAGGAAGTGCAACTTCTATGGGATCACTGGACACATAGCCAAAGATTGTAGGAAGAAGAAGAGGAAGTTGGGAGAATGCTTTCATTGCGGAGAGTCTGGACACTTCAGTAAGGATTGCCCAAAGAAGCAAGGGCAAGGGCAAGGACAGACTCAGCAAGCAGGACCTTCTGGAGGGCAGATGCATGCTCTCAACACTGCTCCAGTTCCGGACCGAGGTAGTATTTCTGTAGAAAGCCTTGTTTACATTTCTGGTTTTCCTGTTCGAACTTTATTTGATTCTGGCGCATCGCATACCTTTATTTCTTCTGATATTGTTGGAAGTTTGCACCTAAGTACTAGTCTAGTTGAGGACCCCGTTAGTGTTTCAAATCCAATTGGGGGTTCCGCCCATCTATCTATGATTTGTATGGATTTGAGGATTTCTATCTAGACTGTAGAATTCACATGTAATGCTTATGTTCTCGGGTTCATGGGATACGGGTTGATTTTGGGCATGGATTGGTTGTCCAGTTATGGAGCCATTCTCGATTGCGAGCATAGGGTAGTGAGGCTTATGACTCGCCTTGGCAATACCCTAGAGATTTCTTGTAACCCTCTGGATCCCGTCATGTTATGTTATCTTGAATCCCTCGACTCGTCTATTGACAATCTTCAATCTGTGAGGGTGGTCCGAGAATATCCTGATGTTTTTGATGAGGTGAAGGGGTTACCCCCTAAACGCGAGATAGACTTCCGTATTTATCTTGTTGATAATGCCAAGCCAGTTTCATTGCCTGTTAGGCACATGGCCCCGCGAGAAAGAAGAGAGCTTAGCAAGCAAATCAAAGAGTTGCTTGATAAAAATTTCATTAGGCGAAGCATTTCAGAATGGGGTGCTCCGGTGGTATTCGCTACTAAGGCGGATGGTTCGCTTCGTCTATGTGTTTATTATTGTGAGTTGAAAAAGCTGACAAAGAATAATAGACACCCGTTACCGAGGATTGATCATCTCTTTGACCAGCTTGTTGGTGCTTCTATTTTCTCTCAGCTCGCTCTAGCCACCGGATTCCATCAGCTTAGAGTGGCTGAGGATAGTATTGATAAGGCTGCGTTTAGGACTCCAGATGGATTCTTTGAATGGCTAGTCATGCCGTTCGGTTTGACTACTGCACCCGCATACTTTGTTGATTTGATGAGTAGGGTGTTCAGGGAGTTCCTTAACAAGTTTGTGGTTGTCTTCGTGGATGATATTCTGGTCTTCTCTAAGGACGAGGAAGAGCATGCTACACACCTCAAGGAGGTTATGGATACGCTTAGAGCTCATCAGTTGAAAGCCAATTTCTCTAAATGCCATTTCTGGAGAAGGGAAGTTCGGTTCCTTGGGTATATAGTTTCTAAGCAGGGCTTAGCTGTGGATCCCGCTAAAGTGGTGGCGGTACAAGACTGGAAAGTTCCGAAGAATGCAACTGAAGTGAGAAGCTTTCTTGGTCTGGCAGGATTTTATAGGAAGTTCATTAAGGACTTTGCTAGGATTTCAGCCCCTCTTACTAAGTTAACGAAGAAGAACTTAGTCCTTGCATGGGACTTAGAGTGTGAGCTTGCTTTTCAAAGGCTCAAGAAAGCCCTCACCACAGCTCCAGTTCTAGCATTACCCGATGGAGGGAAGTTGTTTACCGTGTACACCGATGCATGTGGCACGGGATTAAGCGCTGTCCTGATGCAAGAAGGGAGAGTGATATGCTTTGGGGGTAGGCAACTCAAAGTTAATGAGAAGAACTATCCCACTCATGATTTGGAGTTGGCGGCGATCGTCTTTGCACTCAAATCCTGGCGCCACTATCTTCTAGGCGAAAGGTTTGAGTTATATACTGATCACAAGTCGCTCAAGTACCTCTTCTCGTAGAAAGATTTGAATCTAAGCAGCAGAGGTGGATGGAATTCTTGGCATCATATGACTTCGATATAGCTTATACCCCCGGCAAGGGTAATGTTGTGGCGGATGTGCTAAGTAGAAGAAGGTTGACTTTGAGTCCCTTGTTTGTTGAGATGAAGAGCCTAGAGTTCTTGGCAACCTTTGATTTTGCACCTGCTGTTGGGTCGATGACTAGTTCGTTAGCATCCCTCGAGCTTAGACCTACACTTCTTGATCAAGTTGGGGCTTCACAGAGGGAAGTCCCGCAGATAGTCGAGATCATGGACAAGTTGATTCGGGGTGAGACATCAAGTCACCTCGCTAGATATACTATTGATGACAAGGGATAGCTAAGGCGTGATGGAAGACTATGTGTCCCACGAGTGGGAGACTTAGTAAATAAAGTTCTTGAGGAGGCGCATCACTCGAGGATGACCATACATCCCGGAGGGGATAAGATGTACCGGGATATGAAGCGCATTTTCTTTTGGGAAGGGATGAAAAAGGATGTGGCAGAGTTTGTTTTTAGATGCATTGTTTGCCAGTAAGTAAAGGCCGAGTCGAAGAAGCCCGGTGGGCTACTGCATCCATTGGAGGTCCCGCTATGGAAGTGGGAAAGTATCTCTATGGATTTTGTGGATGGATTGCCGAGATCAAGGAAGGGGAATACTAGCATATGGGTCATAGTGGATAGACTCACGAAGAGCGCCGATTTTATTCCGGTGAAGAGAAAGAGGACCACATCATGGCTAGCATCTGTTTATCTTTGAGAGATAGTGCGATTGCATGGAGTTCCTTCTAGCATAGTTAGCGATCGTGACCCAATCTTTACTAGCCAGTTCTGGAATAGTTTGCAAGAAGCGATGGGTACGCGATTGAATCTAAGTACGGCCTATCACCCACAGACGGATGGCCAGACCGAAAGGGTGAATAGGGTACTAGAAGATCTGTTAAGGCTATGCATTCTTGACTTTGGTGGCACTTGGGAAGACGACCTTCCTCTCGTAGAGTTTGCTTACAATAACAGCTACCAAGCAAGCACAGGGATGGCACCATTCGAAGCTTTATATGGGAGGCCGTGCAAGTCACCACCATTTTGTTGGAGACGACGGATAAGCTTATACTTGGGCCTGACATGATAAGGGACACATCCGAGAAGGTTGAGTTGATTCGAAGGCGGATGAAAGCGGCCCAAGACAGACAGAAATACTACGCAGACAAGCGAAGGACGGACTTAGAGTTTGAAGTTGGAGATATGGTCTTTGTGAAGGTTTCTCCTTTGCGAAATGTGGTTCGTTTTGGAGCAGTTGGGAAGCTGGCACCAAGGTTCGTAGGACCCTTCCCTATCATAGAGAGGATTGGGAAGATGGCTTATAAGGTAGAATTGCCCGAGAAGCTGGTCGGAGTGCACAATGTTTTTCATGTCTCGCATCTCCGAAAGTGCCTACATGAGTCAGCCGAGGTAGTTGAGCCTAGCATTCTTAAAGACGTGGAGGTAGAGAAAGAGGCAACCCTAAGGCGAGCTCCGATTCGTATCTTGGGAACGGAGATCAAGAAGCTGAGGAATCGAGAAGTCAAGTTAGTAAAGGTTCAGTGGAGTGAAGCCGATGAAGATTCAACTTGGGAAACCAAGGAGAAGATGCGTGGGCTTTATCCATTCCTTTTTTAGGGTACATTCTCAATCTCTTTTCCTAGTTAGCATATCTTTCTTTTGCTATCCATGTTTATCTTGTTATCTCGTTAACCTTGTCATGAGAACCTTAGGTAGAAATCTTTTGGATGAAACATGTATTTGAAACATGTTATGATTGATGTTTGCAAGTGGTTGCAAGTGTTTGCAAGTGGATACTCGTGGATGCATGATACACATTAGGCACTAAGATCGGCTCACACACTTTCATATTGCATATGCATGAGTGCTTGTACTTATTCATGGCTGAAACTTGTTATGCTATCGCGTGGATGTTGCATATGGATGAATGTTATGTGCACTCATGTAGAGATTATGAATTATGTTAGGAGTTTGCATACATATGGACTCATTTCACTAATATACTTTGCATTAAGGAGGTTTACTGAATCAGTAACCGCCTGATTTTCGCATTAGATAAATACATATACACACACCTTTCGCATATGATCATACATCATTTAGAATCTTTTAAGGACAATGACTGCTTGTGGATGATGTTTTGAGTAGATGGATGATGGATGGTAGGATACGTTCTTCCTAACTTGAAGATTTCGGGGACGAAATCCTTTAAGGTGGGGAGAATGTAACAACCCGTATTTTGAATAACATGTTATAACATTAATCAAGGCAAAATTAAATCAAGGGAAATGGGCTGTGCCATTGTATTCGTCTCGGAAAAATACGCGAAATAGAGTCCGAGTTTTCGAAAATCGGAGTCCGTATGATCCAGTTATGGCCCGCCAAAGTTTTTAGAAAATCCAGAGTTTAAAAACAGTTCGAAAATCAAATCTGGAGCCAAACAGACTGGGCGGGAAAATTTCCCGCCCAGCCCCAAGTCGACTGGGGAGTCGACTTGCCCCAGATGGTGTCGACTGCCCAGTCGACACCCCTATCGACCTGGGTGGTCAGGCCAGTTTGGCCTGGTGCACCTGTTTTGGCTCATGGGTCTTGTTTTGTTGGCTTGTGACGTGATTTGATGGCTCAGATCTGAATTAGGGTTAATCCTATGGCCTAAACTAACCTAGACTTCTATATAAGCACCCTTAGACCTACCCTAAACCCTCATTAATCATTCCTACAACTAAATGCTGCCAAAATGCTTCCTAATATTGGCCTCCATCTTCATCTTGAGAGCTTCTAAGGCAAAAAGGAGCCATCTTTCTTCATCAAATCAAAGGAGCTACTTATTCTCAGGGCTATTTGTGTTGCTACATCATTCCTAGAGCTTCTACAACATCTCTATCTTGTTCTATTTGGTTCTAGTTCTCATAGCCACGCTTTGTAAGCCCCACTCTACTCTTAGATTTAAACTATGAAGTTAATATGATCATGTAGCAAGTTGAAATGAGACTTTTGGGTATAATACTTGTCTTGGGGGCTATATTTGTATGCATAGATCCATTTATGACTCTTTTGATCTATGATTGTGGCACTATCATGAACCTAGTATCATTTACCTTGATTTTTGGGTAGAAAGCTATGAGCTTTATTTTGTGGTTATGCATAATGCAACATAGAACTTGGTTGTTATGCATAATGCAACATAGATCCTCTCATAACCTTGATGTTAACTCGCATATGATGTTGAACTACATGCTACCCACAAGTTTATCACCCTATGACAACTATTATCATGTTTCACCTTTGCCTATGATGTTGAACTACATACTAGTTTAATGGCTTAGTTTGATGTCATACATGTTTTGAGGCCAATAATGCCATATGCTAGTTGTGATGAACACCTTTGCCTCATATATCACCATGTTAAATTTGTGATAGACTTTGCCTCTTTATGCCCAACTTATCATATCATTATGTTCCCCCTTTTGATCTATTTGTGTTGATGCGAACTTATGTGCGATGGGGTTACGTTATGGGTAAACTTAAATGACATGAAACATGACTTGAAAATATGACATGTGATTATGCTTGAAAACATGAATGTGGACATGACATGTAGAAAACATGAAAGTGGCCAACTCGAGGTTGGGTTGAGTTTGTAGCATAAATCTATCCGGAACCGACCGGCTTAACTAGTAGCTACAAACAATAGGACCCAATGTGAGTAGTTGGTCATATCGCACTTAAAACCCGAGGTTAGACTAGGTTGTGGTGTAAAGCTACCCGGACCTGCCCGGCTTAACTAGTAACCACAACAAAGTCTAATGTGAGAGGTTGGGGTGAATTAAGTAATTAATGCCACATGCTAGGGTTAAGTCATGGACCACTTGAATACTTAACCAATTGAACACGATGGATTGTTGGGGTTAACTCATGAACCACTTGGGTATACTTAACCAACTTGATACATGGTTTGGATAGGGTTAACCACACTTAACCCATTAGAAACCCTAGTTTGCGGGGCCCTTTTCAGCAGTAACCCACCAGGGAGTATCAGGATACCCTAGGGACTAGGCTAGGGCTGGGGCACGATTACTGGGCTGATTGTAAGTGAACAAAAGGGACGGCTAGGTAGGTGCGCCATTGTAGATTCCGGCGGACTATGGTCATGCACATAGTCCGGGGATGAAAGACAGAAATGGGCACCTGTAGGCTTGGACTATGCGTGTAATAACCCGGAAATTCTGAACCAGTTTAAAATTTTTATTTTGGCAATTTCAGCGAATTTTGAATATTTAAAATATGTTATTTTAAATAAAATTGAAGGAAAATTTATTTTGAATATAATTCGAACGTATATATAATATACGCGTCATCGTTAGAATATAAATATTTATATATAATTATAAATAGAATTGAAAATGGCGCGGTAGTTCGATAATTCGATTTCAAACTTCAATTGAATGTACCGGGTGCAAAACAATCCGGATTTTAGTGAAACCATAAACATTAGGATCTAATTGATGATATCTTTCCAACAAATCCGAAAAATCGAAATTTCATCGCGGGAATCAAAAGATATGTCCAGTTGAAAATTCTGAATAGTCGCTATGGAATTCAGGCCCTTAAAAATGGGAATTTTGTAAACGACCTCGGATTTCGACGAAACCACTTTTGTTGGGTCCGCAGTGTCAAATTATTGCTAGATTCCAAATTTCATAATTTTTAACGTGATGTGAATAAAATAAAATATTCATTTACAAACCGGACGGTTTGTTTATGTACACCTATTTGAATGACATTGATTGGGACGATAAATTTTACACATCGCCCAACTGCACAAATAAAATCTGTGTTTGATTGTTTGAAAACCCCACACGGCTGTTGGGATGAAATTTGAAGTTCACTCATCCTGATTGATTAAATATGTCGATCGATTGATTGACAGGCTGTTATAAGCGTTAGATATCTATATTTGATGCTTATACAGTGTAGTGCACTTTGGTTGATGGTTGATTATTTTTCAATGCTATTATATACATGTGTTGTATGAAAATCCATATAATTAACATTATATGGTGATTGATTGGGCCTCATTCCAATTTAGAAAATAAAGAATATTATAAAATAAAGGTTCATGTGTTGACTGTACTCATCCATTGAGATTAGTCATGTGTTGAACGAAATAATTTAACAAAAATAGTCACACGTGGACGGTACTCATTCGTTGAGATTAGTCATGTGTTGAACGAAATATTTTAATAACAAAATTTACGTCTTTATCAATATCATGTGTTGACTGTACTCATCCATTGAGATTAGTCATGTGTTGAACGAAATAATTTAACAAAAATAGTCACACGTGGACGGTACTCATTCGTTGAGATTAGTCGTGTGTTGACAAAAAGAAATATTTGAAACGAAATATTTGAAATAAAATATTTGAAAATAGAAATATATGAAGCCGTGTTGATTAGATTGACGCCATTTAGGCATGAATGATATTTATATTGATTTTACTCATTTTAAAATGAATATTGAAAAGTGATTTCGAAATCGCATATTTTGAAAACGATTTCGAAATGAAATGAATAGAAAACGATTTCGAAATGAAATGAATATTAAACGATTTCGAAATGAAATGAATATAAAACGATTTTGAAATGAAATGAATATGAAACGATTTCGAAATGAAATAAATATAAAACGATTTCGAAATGAAATGAATATTAAACGATTTCGAAATGAAATGAATATAAAATGATTTCGAAATGAAATGAATATAAAGCGATTTCGAAATGAAATGAATATAAAACGATTTCGAAATGAAATGAATATGAAACGATTTCGAAATGAAATGAATATAAAACGATTTCGAAATGAAATGAATATAAAACGATTTCGAAATGAAAGGAATATAAAAAGATTTCGAAATGAATTGAATATAAAGAGATTTCGAGATGAATTTGAATTGAATAGAAAACCAATTTGAATCCAATTGAATAGAAAACCAATTTGAATCGAATTGAATAGAAAACCAATTTGAATTGAATCAAATAGAAAACGAATTCAAATTGAATTGAAATTTGAATTGAATAGAAATGAATTTTAAAACGAATTTATAAAGAAGAATTCAATTTTGCTTTGAATTGAAATAAAGGTTAAAATTGTTTTTGAAACGAATCCAAAACTATTTATAAATTTCGTTTTAAATAGTATTCGACGAAATATATATATTATATATATTATATAATGGCTTGAATAGAACGCGCCGCGCCGCGGCAGTTCGTGAATTTCGACCATTTATTTCAAACGGACATTACGGGAGATCCGACCGTCGGATTCTCCTAAAACCGGAACCGTTGGGTTCGTATCGAAAAGAGCTTTCTAACGAATATTAAAAATTTGAAATCTAACGGTTGGATTTGGATATACGTCCAAATCAAATTCGAAAAAGGTCGCTATAAGTGCAGTTCGATGGCCGTTGATGGAAATCGACTGTACGGGCCTTGATAAAATTATGAAGCGATTATAAAAATATGATTCTCAAATTGAAAGTGAACAAATAAAAATGTGATTTTTATTTTAAAGACATCAAATATAAAAATGTGTGATTTTTATATATGTAGTGGATACGGGCAACGAAGGTGACGAAGATGCGATAACGATGAAGATTTCTATCTAAGAAGAGTCAAGATGTTTGGATAGCTTTTGGTGAGAATTTCTCACCTTTCAATTTCTTTTCTAGCTATATATATATATATACTAGGATGTAGACGGTGCTTAGTAGCACCCGACACAATCGTCCACAGACCATGGACTTGTTTGTTTGATTGCAAAAATTAGTTAGATTATTTGACTGAAATTGATTGTTTGGTGAAATGAATGGATATGATTGATGTGTGAATGGTGTGGGCCTTCACTAGACCGGGGATAAGGCTAGGCCTCGTCCCGTTTCTAGTATTGTGCCGTTATGCCGCCGAAATTTTCTAAAATAAGTTAGAAAGATAAATTATCATTTTATTTAAAGAATGAACTGAATAGAATATTTTCATAGGTTGAAATAAAATGTTTTGTTGTTAAAAATATAATTTTTAACGTGAATATGAATACAATGAAATGTTCTTCCGTCTGCGTTCTGATTTGTCCTGTTCTCAAACGATCAGGGGTTTTGAACGATCTAGATCGGTTTAACGACTGATTCGGATCGAGCGAAATTCTTGGCCGTCACAGTGCGTGCTTGTTTTGTGTCAGTGGTTGGCACCCTAGGGCCCGGATACACCCTAGGGTGGACCTTGCACAGTCGACTACATCTCGCGGTTGGGCCGTATGACACCGACACTTGACGAGTTAGGCTTATAGGGAGCCGATCGACTAGACCGTGTAGTTGGACCCCGACTTGGGTCATCTCATGATATTGGGCCAATGGATCATTTCTTGTTTATACTTGACATGGGTTGGATTACTAGTACTATTGGTGCAAAACTTAACCTTGTATATGTGATGCCACACTTGATCTATCTTGTTAACTTTTCACCATGCTAGTTTAGTTATCATCCTATGTTACATCTCTGTTTTACATGTCCAGTTAACTTTATTAGTTTTTATACTAATAGTAGGTACGACTTACCAGTCTTTATGACCGACCTGTTTTCCTTTCGCTTCTTTTCTTCCGTTCCCCCCCTAGGTTATCAGGGTGGAAACACTAGCACCTAGCTTGGATCTTTAGCTTGCTTTCTGGATAGTTCGTGTAAGGTTTGGACTTGAGCTCGCTCTGGCTTTACCACGTCTACTTTGGGGATAGTTTACTTTATGTTATTTCCAGTTTTCAGTTTATGTTTCTAGACTTGTAGTAGTTGGAAAATAATGACTTAGTACTTTTGATGTAAGTTGACTATGGCTTTGAAATAGTAGTTTTATCCGCTGCTTTATTTACTCTGTTTTACTTATATGTTCTGTCTTGTGATATCTTCATGCATGTTTACCTTGTCCAACACCCCTCCAAAGCCAGTGTACTTGCAAGAGTGACCCTGGCGGAGGTGGGGTGTTACAGAGTTGAAGATGGATTCTATTATTTATCTCTTTTTATGTTGTTTAGCTCCTATTGTACATATTATGTTTGTTTTCCGCTGTAGACAATTATGTATAGCTGAACTGTATTTGTACTAAGTATGATCCTATATATTGTGTAACTTTGATGTACGTTTATCTAGTATTCTATTGTGCATTATCTGGTGTATTTATTTATTTCTGTTCTGCTATTATCTGTTTCTGTGTTATATTCCAAAGATTACTCCTGTCACCGTCAGTACGGGATTTGGGGTCGTCACAGGCAAGCTCCTCTCTGCTTTGAGACACTCTAGCAAATGTCTCAGGACTACACACTCTGAGCAACCCTTGGATCTTCCGGGCCGGTCCTCTCTTACGTTTGAGGATTGGCAATTCCTGAACACACGTTTCCCGGTCCTAACAGACCTAAAATCGAGGCGCCTCATTCCAACAACCACATGGGTGAAAAGTATATAAATGTCAGCCAGTTTAAGCACTGACACCACCACTAGCTAGAAAGAAACGCCGTGCTCTCCCTGTAGTCACTATCCCGTTTTTGACTCATACCGAGGTGTGAGGCTCGCGAATTCACGCTATACACAAAGCTGCGCCACACAGTCCGTGCTTTGATCATCAACCACAAGACTTTGCTTTTCAACAGAAGCCTTGATCAATTGCCACTTAGGCGTGCCACACAGGCAATTCATGCCATGCGACTGATGTCCATTGATATACAACCTCTGAGCTCGTACATTTCAGAGAAGGGCGTTAAGCAAGAGAATAAATTCTCCACCGCCAAACAGATGTATATTTAATAGAGATCAATCAACACAGAATAAAATCCAATGTCAGACACACAGTCCATTTACAAGTTCGTTCTGGGTCTGAACGAAACCAAAGGCACTTTCCTCGCATATCCATCAATCTCCAAGTACGTCTGGACGATCACCAACTGATTCCCTCATCTTGGGTGTACAGCCCAATCAAGATCATCAGTAATCACCCAAACGAGGTGAAGACTTCCGGTCTTCAACCACCGTCTTCATCTTCGACATATCGTCGAATCGGTTATTCAGAATGTGTATAAACCCGGCCTTTCTGAGTAACCCGTGTATATAGTAAACAAATGTTACACAAACACAACATACGCCTCATTCCAATTCATCAGTCACTAACCGTAAATTAGCAAGAGAACAGTTCCCCAAACATTAATCCCGAAGGCCGAAACCTACATCAGATCAATACCCAGGAAACCATCCTTCTTAGCTAACCTACAGTTAGTTTCTAAATTTCATATTCTTAGGGAAAGGTTCCCATTAATTTATCAAAGATAAATTCTTTAAAATTTATTCTTTAATCTTCCTTTAGATGTCATTTCAAACCAAATTATGGTTTTTCAAACTAGACGGGATTAGCGAACCACACAGAAGTAATTATTTATTTTAATTCCCAATCCCAACCTATTTATCCCATGAAGCAAAACTGGTAATACTCCATATCTAACACCACGGTGTTATCGGTAAAATTAATTACCATTTTACGTTCAAATCTAATTAAAGACTTAACTATCGTTTTGGAGCAAAACTGGTGATACTCCATTCTCGCTCACTTTCCAAATTTGATAATTTAACTTATCAATTCACATTTCAATCTAATTACAGATTCATTAAAACTCCTTTTACTGGGTTAAAGAACTAATGTCATTTAAAACACAGTTCACGATAAACCCAAATCACATTCTATTTATTATCGGGTTAAAGAACAAGTGTTATTTAAAACACCGTTCACGATAAACCGACAAATCAATTCTAATTCCATTCCAATTAAATATATTAGAAATTCTGGTTATTTAAAACCCATTTCGAATCCAATTTATTTATTTAAAAATAATTGGGTTTTAATTCTAGTTCAAAACTAGTTCATTTCGATAAAAATCTATTTTTATCTTTACAAATGTGGGATTTTTCATCCCAGTTCTTCGCAAATCATTTCTTATGACTTTTCACAAATTATTGATATTTTTGATAATTTTATCAAGGACCGTACAATCGATTTTCAATAACGGCGATCAAACTGCACTTACTGCGACCCTTTTCAAATTCGATTTGGGCATAATTCCAAATCCAACAGTTAGATTTCAAATTTCTAATATTCGTTATAAAGCTCTTTTTGATACGAACCCAACGGTTCCGGTTTTAGGAGAATCCGACGGCCGGATCTCCCGTACTGTTCATTCGAAGTCAATGGTCAAAATTCACGAACTGCCGCAGCGCGGCGCATTCTATTTAGGGCATTATATATAATATATATATATATATATATTATATATTTCGTCGATTTCCTTTTAAAACGTATTTTATAAATCATTTTAAATTCGTTTTCGAAATGAATTCAACTTCATATTCAATTTCGAATCAAAATTGAATATTCCACATCATCGATATGCAAATGATAATAATTTCAAAATGTTATATTTTGAAATCACTTCTTTTTCTATATACCTTATAAAAACGAATATAATTGATATAAATATCGTTCGCGTCAAAATAGCGTATCTCTAATCAACACGGCTTTATATTTTTCAATAACTTCCTTATTCTATTCAACACATGAATCTATATTTCTTTCAACACATGACTAATCTCAACAAATGAGTACTGTCAACACATAACTATTTTTGTTATTTAATATATTTTATAAATTTATTTCTATCGTTTAATTTCAAATCAGACTCCAACCGTAAATTAGTAAGAGAACGATTCCCTAAGCATTAACCCCGAAGGCCGAAACCAACATCAGATCAATATCCAGGAGACCACTTATCTTATCTATTTTCCAGTTAGTTTCTAATTTTATATATGATAAAGATGTAAATTTTTTTGTTAAAATATTTCGTTCAACACATGACTAATCTCAACGGATAAGTACGGTTAACACATGAACCTTTATTTTAATATTCTTTATTTTTCCAATTGGAATGAGGCCCAATCAATTACCATATAATGTTAATTATATGGATTCCATACAACTCATGTATATAATAGCAACGATAAATAATCAACCATCATCCAAAGTGCACTACGCAACTGCATAGGCATCAAATATAAATAATTAACGCTCACACAGTCTATCGACCAATCGATCGACTTACAATTAAATAATTGGGATTAGTGTGCGTCAAATATCATCCCAACACCGGTGTGGGGTTTTCAATCCACAAACACTGAATATTATTTGTGCAGTTGGTCGATGTGTAAAATTTATCGTCCCAATCAATGTCCTTCAAACAGGTGTACATAAACAAACCGTCCGGTTTGTAAATGAAGATTTATTTATTCACATCCACGTTAAAAATTATATTTTTAACGATAAAATATTTTTAACTATATAAATATTTTATTTCATTTCCCATCACACAATCAATTCAATCAAATTTATCAACCAAACAAATAAAACAATCACTAAACAATTAACTAAACAAACAAGCCGTCCATGGTCTGTGGACGACGGGTGTCGGGTGCTACTAAGCACCATCTGCATCCTAGTATATATTTTAAACTAGAAAAGAAAATTTAGAGTGAGAAGTTCTCACCCAAGCTAAACCAAACGCCATGACTCTTCATTTGTAGAAATCTTCGTCGTGCTCGCCCCTTTGTCAATTTCACTGCCCGTAGCCACTACATATATAAAAATCACATTTTTATATTGTTGCTATGTATATAAAAAATCACATTTTTATACTACTACTATATAGATAAAAAAATCCAATTTTTACATCGATGTTCGTATAATAAAGATTATATTTTTATCACGCTATTCTCTATATAAAGATTTCGCCTTTTCAAATATAATGATTTCGCCCTTTCAAATATAAAGATTTCACCTTTTTATTTCATCACTATATATAACAAAAATGAGATTTTTATTTCGCTACATATATAAAGATGATATTTTTAATATGCCACCAGTATAAAAATTATATTTTTAACTATCCTATATTATAAAAATTATATTTTTAACCTTCCTATATTATAAAAAAAAATCTCATCTTTCATTCCAAAATCAAATCTTTAAATCGCTAAAAATCATACTTTTTTTAGTTTTTTAAAAAAAATCATATGTTTTATCATATAAAATTCCTCTCTTTTTATTATTAAAAATCATTTCTTTTTAATGCTATAATATACTGAAACTGATTTTAAATCACTGTTATATTTTATATACGAAAAAAAAAACTGAAATTTAAAGACATGGTAGTTATTAACAAAATAAGAAATGCTCACTTCATTCTCTAAGGAGTTCACGGCTGAAATTCGGATCCATCCTTCTCATAGAAGCTTTCCTCAACATACGGATGCACCAAAAACCCTTGACCTCACGAATTCACTGTCATTCGACGCTTGGGGGGCCTACTTGGTTGGTGGTTGGCCAGAGGTGGCGGAAGAGGTGGGGAGTGGTGCTGAGGCGCGACCATTCTATTCAGGTGGAGGGAGGAAGGAGGAAAGAAGGCGGAGGAAGAAGGGGTGCGAGGCTCGAAGGAGGGAGGGGGTGGCAGGCGCGAGCGTGGTGGCCCCGCTTTGAGCGGCGGTGGACCAAATCGGAGGGGGGGGGGGGGCGACGCGTCGATTTGTTTTTTTTCTTTTTTTTTCATTTCTGAATGAATGAAAACGAGGAGGGGTAGAAAGGAAGGTATATAAATATATATTTAATTATTAAATTTTCTAAAAAGCAACTTTTATTTTCAACCTCTAAACGAGACCCACCGCCTGTCGTCCATAGCTAATTACCCACATTCCGAACACAATGGGTATGTATCGTAAGCTGATTTGGTCGTTTCGATTAGTTTTCGTCAAAATCAACATATAACTCTATATATTGAATTTGAACGTGCATTTCAATTTACTGGGTCCACATACTAACTAGAAAAATTCCCGAAAAATATTTTTCTAGCTTCGTATTGATGATACGGTTCTAACTAAACTAATTTCGTCAGATTCTGAGACGGTTTGAAAAATAGCCATTTTCCAGCCGATTAAAATCAACTAAAACTGGTCAAATGCGTTTTCCTTTGCCACGCTCACGTATTGATTCGAGAAATTATGAATTTTGGAATCTAGCAATATATTTACATCCTGGATCCAACAAAAGTGGTTTCGTCGAAATTCGAGGTTGTTTGCAAAATTTCCATTTTTAAGGGCCTGAATTCCATAGCGACTATTTAGAATTTTCAACTGGACATATCTTTTGATTCCCGCTATGAAATTTCGATTTTTCGGATTCATTGGAAAGATATTCTCTATTAGATTCTATTATTTTTGGTTTTGCTAAAATCCGGTTTATTTTGCACCCGGTACATTCATTTGAAGTTTGAAATCGAATTACCGAACTACAGCGCCATTTTCAATTCCTTTTATAATTTAAAATAAACATTTATATTCTAACGATGACCTATATAAATATATAATTTATAATTCTATTCAAAATAAATTTCTCATCGATATTATTTAAAATAATTCATTTTAAATATTCAAAATTCATCAAAATTGCCAAAATAAAAATTTTAAATTGGCTCGCATTTTCCGGGTTGTTACAACATGTTTTTATGCAAGTGAGAACTTATAATCGGATCCATGTCAAGATCCGTTTAGGATTGATATGAAAGTTTATTTTTAGATCTATGTTTATACATATGTGTTGCAAGTTCACACCATTAAGTGGTTGTCAAAGTTATACATATAGTTTTGTCTTACGCCAGTTTTATGTTTGAGGTTATGCCTAGACCTATGCATTAACATGTTATACCATGTTGTAGTGGATTCATATGACACCTATTAGGTTATACTATGTTATACCTTTATGTTAGGCTAAAACTATATGATTCATGTGACACCTATTTAACTAGGCCCAATATTTATATGCAAGTTTGTGGCATGTTATGCAATGTTATGATATTCATGTCGATTATTTTGCAATTTCACACCTATGATATTCATGTTGATTATTTTGCAAGTTTACACCTATGATGTTCATATTGACTATGTCGAGAATGCCAAGTTTACACCTATGACATGTTTATGTTAATGAATTATTTTTTATGTCAATTTTGTGTACGCTAAATTAGGCTAAGTTTTTAGCCTAATATTATATGTCAAAATCATGCGGACGGAAAATTAGGCTAAGATTGTTAGCCTAATATTTAGACGGGGTAACGTTGGGTAAAATTGGTATTTATAGGAAACTTGACATAAATTGGTTAAAAATCACATAAGTGATTTATGGCATAAAATGGTATTAATTATATACTTAAACTAATGAGATTGATTTCAAACAAATTTGGCTGTAACTTGAATTTGAATAATTTACATAATTAAAATGTAAATTAGAAAATACGAATATGCTTAACCCGAGGTTGGATTGAGTTGTGATGTAAACCTGCACGGACCCGCCCGGTTGTCTAGTAATCACAACAATACCTATCCAATGTGAGAGGTTAAGGCATTGGGCCCAATAAAGACCCGAGGTTAGACTGAGTTGTGGCGTAAGACTGCCCGGAACCGACCGGCATACAGGAAGCCACAACAATAACTGTCTAATGTGAGTGGTTGGTGCTTTAATAAGATAATTAAAGCTAAGTTAGGATTGGTAGGGTTAAGTTAATATGAACACTTAACCAACTTAACATGTTAACAAGACAAGACTTGTAGGGGCTAAGTAACTAAGAAAACACTTAGCCAATTTAACATGTTAACTAGACTAGAAGGTGAGGTTAAGTAAATTTAATACACTTAGCAAATTAACATGTTGACTAGATTAAAAAGGGTGGGGTTAAGTAAAGTTAATACACTTAGCCAATTTAACATGTTAACTAGACTAGAGGTTAAGGTTAAGTAAAATTAATACACTTAGCCAAATTAGTATGTTAGTTGGACTAGAGCGTAGGGTTAAGTAAACTTAGAACACTTAACCATCATAGTGTGATAAATGAATAGGATTAAGTTAAAGCATGAAGGGACAATACTTAACCATTAGAACATGTTAATTAAACAGATGTTAGGGTTAAGTTAACTAAGGGAACACATAACTGTTATAACATGTTAGTTAAAACAGATGAGCAAGGTTAGGTTAAAAGGGACACTTAACCAATACAAGGTGAATGGGTAGGGTTAAGTAATAAGAAATACTTAACCAATATAACTTGGTTTGTGATAAGGTTAAGTCAACGTGAATTACTGATAACACTTAACCAGTTTAACATGACAAATGAATGGGTTAAGTTAACTTGTATCGACTAATGACACTTAACCAATCCAACTTGACAAGAAAGAGAAATAAGTAGTAAACCTTAGTTGAAAGGGGCTAAGTAGTAATCCTTAGTTAAGAAAACAGCGATTCAGGAAACTAAGTGGTAAACCTTAGTTAGGAAAACTAAGTAGTAATTCTTAGTATAACACGAGGAGGGGCGAACGTCCATCTGATCTTAAAGAAGGCTCCAATGAATTGGGTTACGAAGCCCGAGGCTTCGAGGGGACGTGAGGGTACTCTTGGTATCCCTCTGTGAGGCTGCAGATGATCCTTCTGGGCTCACAGAGGTTAAGGTCTGCGTTAGGAGAACTAAGGGTATGCCTTGGTTGCAATATAAGGCAACCCAAAGATTAGGATGGACCAGCGTGATTCGGCGAGACCAGTAGCCCTGTGATAGCAACTCGTCGTCTACCTACCATCTTGAGTCAGTCGAGATACGCATGCGGAAAGGTAGAGAACTCCCAACAGACCATATACTTGATATCTAGTTATGGGTGAGGCTGGCCAATAGGAAAGTGGGGCATAGATGGCAGGAGTATAGTTCTCGTGCTTGATTTTCTTGGATTGCCTTTCATTAGTCGAGGGAGGGGTCACGTGGGACCATATCCACTGGTAGAAAAACAGACCTTAGCATCTGCATCGGCAGATAACTTAAAGCTACCGACTGAGTTCCGTATTTTCTTGATTAAGCCCTGTCACGGGACTCGGGCCGCACATATAGTGGACATGTGCATCTAGACAGCGATAAATGATTCGCGACACATACGTGGGGAAAGTCTAGGAACATATACCACTCTAGGTAGTGTGTCCTAGACTAGGGGCAACGTTCGACAGGTAGCATAATCCCTAGTTGGACCTAGGTGACATAAATCCTAAATCTGAGAAGTATTAGATAAGTCGCATAAACCCTAGTTGAATCTTGGAAGCGCTCGATAAGAAAACGCTAGATTAGATCTAGGTAATAAATAATAGATGTACACCTAAAGGCAAACGCAATTACAGGGATTGGGATCACGTTATCATCTTTAAACAGATTACTAGTTGGGATACTAGTTAGGTGGTGCAGAGATAAAAAATGGGGTGTGATAGTATAGTCGGTTTAAACAATCTTGATTTGGTTTGTATTAGTCTGTTATTCTGGTACTGTCCCATTTTTCCAGTTTACTCCTGTCATGAACTTTATCTTGTTCACATGCTAAAAGCCACTAGACTTACTCAGACTTTATGTCAAACTCTATTTTTCTTTCGTCTTCTTTTCTTCCGTTCCCCTCCCCCCAAGGTAGTCAGGGAGGGAATAGGTCTGCTTAGTATGGACTGTTACTCTTTCCAAGCTTAAAGACTCTTGAATATATCGCTTCAGACTCTCTTTTCTGCTGCTATGGCTGGCTTATGCTACATTGGGGAATATAAATGTTATTTTATGCTTCTTTATTTTGTAAGACAGATGATACTCTGGTATTGGAAAGCAATTGTTGTACAAACTATTTTATCAATAAAGTAAAGTTTTATTTTCCGCTGTTTTAATTTTGTCTGTCTTGTAATTTATCTGCATCTTTTACCTTAAATGCTCCACAGAACTTAATCCATTCCTTTTGTGAGTGACACTAACGGATGTGGGGTGTTACAGTGAGTTTGCATCCATATTCTTTTTTTTCAACTTTTTTTTTTCTTGATTGCGTGTGTATCAGTAAGGAGCCTGAATTCTTTAACGATTATGGATCTAGGAGACAAATGTTAGAGAAATAACTATTGCTTGGAATCTAACTTCAAAAAGAAGAAGAATACAAATCCATTTTTTTTATAGATAATAATTTTACTTCTATGGTTTACAGGAATGTGCATATTGATACACAACTTATAGTGCTGATGTTAATGGAGACATGGAGACCATTTTGTTATAATAAAGGAGCTATATGGTTGGAATCTAACATGTCAATACCAAACAATGGGGGTATATTGCATGTAAGTAGAGCTATGAAGTGGGTTCTTGATGACTATAGCACTGAATACTTAAATTATAATATTATGGTGAACAAAGTAGTAGCAGCAACTATGATGGGAACAATCTAATAAATTATGAAGAAAAAATAACATGAGTAAATTATGAAGAAATGGAATTTTGTTGAAGAAAAAATATTGTGGTGAACAAAGCAACACCAGCATATTAATTGGTTTAACTTTTTTCGAAGAAAAAATAACTGATTTATTACAACTTAAAAAGTATAAATTATGAAGAAATGGACGAGACCAAACAGTGCAGGCAGGGGTGGAGGCACGCTGTTGTTGGCATGGACACGTGGCCCTGCCTGGATTTGTTAACAAAAAAATACCGATGGTGAAAAAAGGTTCTAGGTTTGAAAATCAAACCCTAAATCTATGGTAATCTTTGATGGACACTAGCATCATCAAATCATCGAAAATCTTAGTGCAACCGAAAGCCCTCCTCCTCGATTCTCCTATGCAGGCTCGCATCCCTCTGCGGCGTTGTTCACATACTTCGCAGGTTTTAGGGTTCTTCTTTGTTCTCATCTGCAGGCTCGCATCCCTATGCAGCGCTCCTTCCCGTATTCCGCAGGTTTTAGGGTTCTCCTCTGCAGGCTCGCATCCCTCGGCAGTGCTCCTTCCCATACTCCGCAGGTTTTAGACCCTTCTCCTCGTTTCAGATCTGCAGTAATCGTTGCTCTTTTTTTTTTCTATTATGAAAAGTTAGTCTAACTTGTGCTGAAGTTTGCAACTATTTAGTCTAATTTTTGCTGAAGCGAATAACAATAAGGTAAATGGTTGATCAAGTATGTAATGAAATATTGTTCACAACTATTTAGCGGTGGTTATTTAATGACCTGTTATGAGTTATTATGCACAAATTCAAATATACGGCAAAAAAAGGGTTGCCACCTTTAACCCTCAATTTTTATTAAAATTGTTCCCCCCTCGAATTTTTTTTTTTGGCTCCGCCATTAAGTGCAGGGGACAAGATTGTGGGCATGCTTAAACAATTCCACATTATATAATAGTAATATAAGTGCCATGAGAGTATGAGTGACGCAATGTTTGTTGAGGACGCAAGGCAGGCATTAGGTCGATGTGCAATCACGAGAGAAATTAACACCAAGATATATAAAGATGCATGTATTGTTAATTAAAAAATATATTTAATTTCATGAAGAGACTAGGAGTATTGCGCGGATGTATGTATTATAATGTTTTATGTACCATCACTAAGTTTGGATTAAGAACCTTTTTTATGGTTGAAGTTACTTAAAAAAGAGTATACTCCCTCCAATCCACAATACATAACGTTTTGTAATTTTTCGCATAAATTAAGACAACCAAAAATTGGATACTGACCCTTTAATTAATCTTCACTTATTAAATGCATTTTAACATTTCATTAAAAAATGCAGTCCGTGCAGTATGTATTAGGCAAAATGCAGTCCATACATGCATTGGTGGTATGAAAAGGTTTTGAAAAATGGTAAAAAAATAAAATGCATATTTGTCTTAAACTTCTTATATTTAGCAAAATGATATCACCTTTAAACTGACATGTATCTTGGATTGGTGGGAGTACATTAACTTATTTTATGCTATGTGCGGAAAAGTATCATGATATTGATGCCAATACCTTTTTCCTTTGCTTGAATTAAATAATATGTTGGTGCTCATTTTGACTCTTGTTCTTATTACATATGACATAATTACAAGCTCAATAGCTTAATATTACCTTTGATTATTAGTTATTGAATTCATTATGCCTTCCATAATTATTTTCATTATTTACAAGCACTTAAGTTTGAATTTCATTGCATAGAAAAACATATACAATGTTTGCTTTCTAAAGTTGTATATCACTAAAAACATATATAATGTTTTTTTCATTCCAAAATTGGTAAGTAAAGTGGATTCTTTTTTGTTAACAAAATTTATTCTAAATAAATGATAAGAGTTTATATTTAATAATATTGAAAAATAATAAACAAATTCAGTTATTATGTTTGTGTAAAAAGGTGAAAATTCAATTATTTATATTCGTAATTTCTGTAAAGCAACATGTAAAAATTATACTATATTTTGATTGGAAATATTTTTTCTTTTTCGTTTAGTCGTCTTTTTGTGGCAGATGTTAAATATATATTAAAGGTTCTATTACAAATTGAAGTTACTAAGTTATGAGAAATAGATTAAAAATATCTTTTTACATAAGTAAAATGACAACATGGCCCATATTCTATCATATTTTATTTTCATCAAATACTTTTTAGTTATTAAGTAAATATTTTATTTATCGTTTTGGTATTATCATATGTTTTCTTTCTAGATATGTGCTATAAAAAAGTTTAATGCATAAAACTATAACGATTCGTTAGTACTACAATCTAATATTTAGGTATTTTCGTGTTTTCTTAAGTAACATTTTAAGTTCAATATGTACCTTACATACTTTTCGTTTAGCAAAATATACCAATAGCTAAATGTCAGCTTTAGATTGATATACTGAACATTTACCTACAATTTTATAAAACTATTAATTTCAAAATTAGTAAATAATACTATTATTCATTTATTTTCTTAACAGATATTGAATCCTCTAAAATGATAAATCAGTATGTAACATTTTTTTAATGAAAATCCAAAAAAATAATAAATCAATATGAAACTCATTTTATCAAAGCAACAATAATATAGATTTTATTCAAATGTGTAAATACACCATGTAAAAATGATGATTTCATTTTTATTTAAATATAAAAGTTAATTAGAAATGCTGTAAATTCAATTTATCTCATTTATCTTAACAATTTCTCAATAAATTACGTAATAAATTGTATTCTAAATACCTTTAGCACATTATTTTTATACGACATATCGTGTGCAACGCACATGTTACACATTAGTGATCTGGGATAGTCGAATATTCAAGAAATGGATGGATGGTGGCATGTTTGTCTTATTCGCTGTAATATTGTGTGAATCTATGTTTAGAACCATATTTATATTTAAACAATGTTCTGGATAAAGGGAAAATCTGTTAAATCCAAAACACAAGTCATCATATATTTTTTTTAGGCCCTTTCTGCCGTAAAATTAGATTTAAACTAGTATAACTGCACAATAATGAGGAAATCAAACGTTTAATTATACTAGTATTACCGCACAATGGTGGAAAACCGACCGTTAGATTGTATAATTTTAAAAATAAAAAATGATTTTTTAAAGGTTTAGTTAAACATAAGTAATGTGATAGAGAATATTTAAAGTTGGAGAGATTTAGGGAGACAAAAATGGAGAAAATTAATTTAATTAGATTGGAGATATTTAAGAGACATGTTTCATGTTTTTTGGGCTTTGAAAAAAATTGTTTTTGGCCAAGTGACAGTAAACAACTCTCCCTTATCAGTCGATTTGAAAATTTGATTTTGGCCAAGTGATAGTAAGCAAACCTCCCAACTGTCAGTTTGATAATTAAAAAAATGAAATATTGTATTTTTAAATTAGTCGAAAATAATATGATTGATTTAAGAATTTATTACACTTTTAAAATTTGTTGATTTTTAAATTAATCTAGTTAAATCTATCAAATAATATTGTAATAGAAATAAGATTTTAATGGCAGATCTGAAGTAAATTTGAGATGTAATAGATATTTTAAGAATCAAAATCTGAGTTGTCAAAAACATTGGAGAAAACAATTCCAAGAAATGGATGTTATTATTTTGACTTTGAAATTTTTTATTTTGAGTAATGATAGGGAGCAAACATCTCTAACGGTCAGTCTGATAATAATATTTGATGGAAAAGTTAGAGAAAATTATTTATATAAGAATAAGGATCCAACTGAGTGCGGCGTTGACATAAAAAAGAAAGTGCGATTATTTTAATTGAAATATGTGATTGATACCAAAGAATTTGAGATGTAGCCCAACATACATTTAATATACACAAACATGTGCAATTAAAATGTTTAGCGGTTTTACAGTGGTGGAAGTGCAAAAAGATATAGCGGGAAATAGTAGTAATACAGCGGAGGCACAAAAATGTTTATTAGATGTAATTCCAAATATCTAAAATTAATTGATTGTCATTTTACATTGTATGTATAGAATAAACTAATATTACTTCAAATTATTTTATTTATTGATTGACTTGTCTAGTAATTTATTAATGATCAACTTCTTTCTCTAACTCAAACAGATCATATAACCCAATAGCCTCCCCTCAAGTTGAAATTGGTGGCCTTGACATAAACCCAAGTTTGGTTGAGAAAAATTTGTAAGATTCAGGAACTGAGAGGCTTTGTGAAATTATCAACATGCTATAAAAATGTTCTCATGTGCAACTTTTAATAAATCCTTCTAGCACATAATCTCAAACAAAATGACAATCCATTTTCAAAGGGTTGGTGCCTTCTTGAAAAATTGAATTTTCTGCAATGTATAGCAACAATATTATCACAAAACAAATCAATTTATTTTGGTACCTTGACATACAAGTCAGATAAAAGGCCTTCTATCCAAATCAATTCACTTGTAGAATAACTCATATTTCCGTACTTGGCTTTACAAGTACACTTTGAAGTTGTCTTATGCTTTTTAGTTTCCAAGAAATTATGGAATTTCCAAGAGAGAAAGCATAATCCGACAATGATTTAGAAGAAAAAGGACATGAACCCCAATTAGCGTCACAGTATCCACTTAAAATCAAACTATATTCAGACCGAGCAGGATAGAACAAACCATGATTGAATGCGCCTTTTAAGTATTCTAGAACATGAATAACAACATTAAAATGAGTCTTAGCAGGAACATATAGAAATTGACTTAATTGTTGAACAACACAAGAGATATATGGTCTAGTCATATTCAAATATAACATTTTTCCAATCAACCTTCTATTTACTTTAGATCTGATAAAAAATCATTAAGTTAATTACTCAACTTCAAATGTTTTTGAAAAGGAAAAGAAACTTCTTTACAGTCAAGCAAATTGGCACCTTTTAATAAATTAAGAATGTACGTTCTTTGACTCAAAAGTATACCGACCTTTGTCCTTGAAACCTCAAAGCCAAGGAAATACTTCAATTTTACCAAGTCTTTAATAGTGAAAACAGAATTAAGATACTTTTTCAAGATTTCAATTTCAGATGAAAAATTTCCAGTTATTAAGAGGTCATCAACATACACTACCATTACAATAAAACCACCATTTTTTGTATTTTTAACAAAAAAAAGAATAATCTTGTTTGGATTTAACATAACCCAAATCCAACAAAAACTTGGACAACTCAATATTCCACTGCTCGTAGTTTGTCTCAACCCATATAAAGACCTCTTTAGCTTACGTACCTGCCCACATTTAGTTTTCTTATAACATGGTGGAGGATGCATGCAAATTTCTTCTTCAACATAGCCATGTGAAAAAGCATAATTTGTGTCAAATTGATGCAAATCCCAATATTTTGCATCTGCTAAATCTTTTAAAATTCAAACACTTGCGAACTTTGCTGTAGGGATAAAAGTATGCTTGAAAATTTTCTCTTTTATTTGTTTATCTCCCCCAGCTACAACATTGGCCTTGCATATTTCAAGATTACCATAAGTCGTATTGCCTTTTTACCAAGGAGTAAATCTATCAAGCCCTATGCATCATTCTTCTCAAGAGCTTCAAACTCTTGATCCATAAACTCTAGTCATTCCTTTGATCTTTTGCTTGAATATAAGAACTTGGCTCATGTACAGTAAAAACATTTGCCAAACTTGGAAGAAATTTAAAAGCCAAAAAAGAAAGTTCTGGATCAGAAAGAACATTATAGGCAAAAGAAGAATGTGCAGATAGAACATGTTTATTTGAGTGGATAAATACTTCCAGCTGTTTTGGAAGTTAAGTTAGCCTAGAAGACCTTCATAAAAGAATATCAGATTGAGTATATGAATTATTTTCAGGAGGAAGAAAAGAATTAGTGTAACGAACAGGGATTTTCGACCCCAAAAATCGACACAAAAACACCATGTAGAACATTCATGAATTGAAAACACTGGAACGTTATTAGAAAGAAATTAGAGGGTGATATAAGAAAGAAAGAAAGTTAAGAAAAGAAGAATAAGAAGAAGCACTAATACATCACAGAGTCTTACATCGCAGTGGAAAAAATATAATATATAAATATACTTTATAGAGAGCTTTGAAATAAAAACATATAATCATCAGAGTACACCAATACACCGGGACAGTTATAATAATCTGTCCTCATGTACATCAACAGCGGAATAATACTAGAAAATATCATACATCTGAACACCTTCAGCTCATATTTAGACTTCACAGCACCTGATAACCTGAACCTATACAACCCGGTCAAACCCGAGCATTACGAACATCGGGTCAATCTGCTGAACCAGAGTGAGGAAAACTCGATAAGTTTAATGTAACGAGTCAGATTTTGCCCGACCTTAATCGATCGCAAAATCGACCAAGACCGTTCAAATCCCGCCTACGTTAACTTTGGGAATACAACAATATCAGAACAATAACAGCAGACTTTTATAACATCGATAATAAATGTTACATCAGAGTATAGAATATCAGAGTACATTGAATAAAATTATAGCGGAAGATAAATTACAATATTATAATACATTGCAGCGGAAATAAAATAACTAAGGCAGCGGAAGACAACTATGCTCTGGTCACAGCTTTAGGCTTCAATCCAGAATCCTGCTCGAAATAAGAACCTGTAAACAAACTACTCGACTGCCCATGTGGAAAAGAGGGCACCCGAGTTTGCAAAAAGGTGGAAAAAAACAACGGGTCAGTCGTGGGACTGGTGTGAGAATTCTAAACTAATTAATCACTATTAATAGGACAAATCCAAAGACCACGTCGCTAATGCGGAACGAGTTTACTCTAATGGATTGCCGTGCATAAAGGTGTCAGAACAAATAATGACTAAATCGTACAACAACGTTATGCTTTTTAGAAAAATGGAATCACCATAAGACCCAGGTCCCATCACACAATGCAACACAAACCAGAGGATAGGGTTTTACCTTATAGTGATTAAACATGCTAAATACGGCAAATACGAGTTAATATTATTATTAGTATATATCAAAACATTTCAAAATAAATGTATAAATCCTAGGAAGAATAGTATCCCATACTACTATGCCTCCATACTAGTAATACAATCAAATTCGTAGGGTCGTATTTGGATTTTGGTTTCCATCATGAGTCAAGGGTAGGGAGGAGCTCCTACCGATTCGAGACACTCTAGCTAATGTCTCAGGATCCCCCGCAGTGAACCCTTGGAAAGCTGCAGGGCCGGTCCACCATACGAGTTGTGGATTAGTTATTCCTGAACACACGTTTCCCAGTCCTATAGGACCTATCATCCGAGGTGCCTCATTCCATCATCCACATAAGTAAAATGTTGGGTCGTGCCTAAACAGGCTATGCTTTGATCTTCCACAAGGCCTGCTTTTCAACAAAACCTTGATCCTATGCATCTTAGCGTGCCACATCATCACTCCATATCGTACTACCAATCCTTTGAAGAAATATATGAACGGGTGTTAAGCAAGAGAATAAATTCCCCGCCACCAAACATCCATACATTCGACAAAAGATCAATAACATGATATTTTATAGAGTATGATGTCAGACACACAATCCATTTATTAGCTTATGCTCTGGGTCTGAGCGAAAGCCAAACCCGTGAAATCAACACGTACGTTTGATTAAAACAACGCTCTACATAATTATCGATACTTACTAAATTTTACTTCATTTGAAAATGAAGATAATATTACCGCATCCTAAATTCCTTCTTTACTTACATTGAAAATGTAAATTCCATCCTTTTTATTTACATAAAAAAAAATGTAAATTTTGATACACTCAAAATCCTACTTTTAAATTACATATAAAAATGTAAATTCCAACTTCAATGTACATTCTCACCTTAGTTACATTATAAAAATGTAACTTATTTTTGCAGTGAATCCTATTCTAAATTTACATACAAAAACGTAAGTTTTAATTATAATGCAAACTCTACTTCTAATTTACATTGTAAAAATATGATTTTTAATTACAATGCAAACACTACTTCTAATTTACATTGTAAAAATATTATTTTTAATTACAATGCAAACACTACTTCTAATTTACATTGTAAAAATATAACTTTTAATTACAATGTTCATTCTCATTCTATGTTGCATATATATATATATATATATATATATATATAAATGTAAATTCTATCATACAATGAAATTGCATCCTTTAATTACATAGAAAATGTAGTTTTGTCATACGACATACATTCCTTTAGGCATTACATATAAAATTGTAATATTTAACCCACAATGTAAATTCATGTTTTAATTACATATAAAAATGTAAATTTTATCAAATGGTGTAATTCACTATATAATTTACATACAAAAATGTAAATTTTAACATACGATGAAATTCACATGTTAATTACAAAGAAAAATGTAATTTTTGATCTACAGTTTAATTTCCTATATAATTTACATATAAAAATGTAAACTTTAACATACGATGATGTTCACATGTTAATTACAATGAAAAATGTAATTTTTGATCTACAATATAATTTCACTTTATAATTCACATATAAAAATGTAAATTTTAACATACGATGAAGTTCACATGTTAATTACAAAGAAAAATGTAATTTTTACAATACGGTGTACATTCCTATATAATTTACATATAAGAATGTAAATTTTAACATACGATGGTATTCACTTTATAATTTACAAAGAAAAATGTAATATTTGACATACGGTGTGAATTCACTTTTAATTACAAAGAAAAATGTAATTTTTGACATATGGTGTGAATTTACTTTATAATTACAAAGAAAAGTGTAATTTTTGACATACAACATAAATTCACTTTATTATTTTCATATAAAAATGTAAATTTCAACATATGATGAAATTCACTTTATAATTTACATATAAAAATGTAAATTTTGACATACGATGAAATTCACATGTTAATTACAAAGAAAAAATGTAATTTTTACCATATGACATAGATTCACTTTATAATTTACATATAAAAATGTAAATTTTGACATACGATGAAATTCACATGTTAATTACAAAGAAAAAATGTAATTTTTACCATACGACATAGATTTACTTTATAATTTACATATAAAAATGTAAATTTTGACATACGATGAAATTCACATGTTAATTACAAAGAAAGAATGAATTTTTTTACCACTATGCAAAGTCTACTTTAATTTAGCATTATAAAAATGTAAATTTTCCTACTTTAATTCACAATAAAAATAATGTAAATTACATGTCGATGTAAATTTCATAATGATATGAATTCCTACCCTAATTCACAATAAAATAATGTAAGTTGCATAACGATGTAAATTTCACAACGATGTAAATTCCTACTTTAATTCACGATAAAATAATGTAAGTTGCATAACGATGTAAATTTCACAACGATGTAAATTCCTACTTTAACTCATTAAAATAATATGAATTACATAACAATGTAAATGATGATAGATTTATACATGATTCATATCCATACGACTTACTTCAACAAATTTAAACGAGGAAAAAATCTAATTTTTCCTTCCGATCTATGTTTTTAATTAACAAATCTATGATTAAAAATAACGAATCTAAAATCATAGCATCACAACAATTTGAATCCATCCCATGGTAACATTCATCGCAAATTCAATTGTGTTTGACTTTCAATACCACATAACGCAATAATAATAATTAAATTAATTAAATTTAAGTAAAAATAAATTCTCACCTTGCTCGGAACTGGAATGAAAGTTCGGATTTGATCAGATTTCGTGTTCAAAGTCACGACAGTTACGGATCTGAAAGATTTCAATTCGAAGTTCATACAAATAAATCAGAACTGACTTTTAACAACTGTTGCTATAACGCTTAAAAGCGTGACAAAACTGAAATATTCATACTGTAGAATTTTCAGAAAAGTTCAAAACTTTGAATTTAGATTTCGGGAGATGTATTCGACGGTTTTGCGAATGGTTTGCGGGAGATTGGAGAGCTACGAGAGGCGCATCCACGCCGGGAATATAGGGGGGTGCGGCGGGCTGTGCTAGGGGCGGCGGCGGCTATAAGGTTGCGGGTTGGGGTTCGAAATTCGAGAGCTACAGGGCGTGAAATCGATTTAAACTTGTCGGAGATTGGAGAGGAAGGGAAGAGCTTCAAAATTTTCAACTACGGCTAAGTCTAATTGTGAGTGGATTGATGGGAAAATGGAGAGGAAATTTCGAGGAGGGGGGCTATGGGTTCGACGCGATCAGGAAGAAGAAGGTACGGCCATATTTATATATATACTCCATGTATTTTCTATTTTATTTAATTTATTTAATTCCGGAAAATAGGATTTTTTCGTTCGAACTCCAATTCGCGCTCAACGACTGTCGAACAATAGGTTTTGATGCTTTCTGAACGCAATGGCGCTATTGCCGAAGTCCAATTCTGAAGTTAAAAGCATGTTTCTTTTATTTTCAAATTAATTCTTTTATTTTTAATTCGAACGTACTTTCTAATTTTACTGGGGTCACAAACGAAGTTAGAAAAATCCAGAAAAATTATTTTTGGCTTTCTTATGACGATACGATACAAACAACATTTATTTCGTCGAATTCTGAGACTGTTTGAAAAATGGCTATTTTTCAGTCAATTAATTTTGACCGAAATTTACAAAACACAATTTCTTTTGCCACGCTCACATATTAATTCGAAAAATTCTGAAAATTGAAACCTAGCTATAATTTGACATTCCGGATCCAACAAAAGTGGTTTCGTCAAAAACAGAGGTCGTTTGAAAATTCACTATTTTTAAGGCCAATATATTTAATATTAAAAATATATTTTTAAACAAATAATTTCTGAAACTCGAAATATATAAGTGTTTACTGTTTTTCAATGCAGAAACATCATTCTGAACTCAATGGAAGTGGTTTCGAGTCGAAATTCCTTCATATGAGAAAAGTAGCCTTTCGAGCCATATAATATATATATATATATATATATATATAAATTCTACATCGACATTTCTAAAAATTGAATTGGGCATAACTTTTGATTTCCGCTATGAAATTTCAATTTTTCAGATTCGTTGGAAAGATATTTTGAAATAGATTCTAATATTTTTGGTTTCACTAAAATCCGTTAAATTTTGCATCATGTATGGTCAGTCAAAGTTCAAGTTTGACTTTTCAAACTACCGCGCTATTTCTAACTCTTTTTATAATTAAAACTAAATTATTCATTCCAACTTCGATTTAAATCAATTTTCAATCCTTTTTATTTTAAATAAATTATTTTAAATATCGAAAACTCATTAAAATCACTTAAAATAAAATTTTAAATTGGCTCCAAAAATCAGGGTTGTTACAGTCTCCCCCACTTAAAAACTTTTCGTCCTCGAAAAGGAACGAAGCTAAAAGTTGATTAATTAACTAACTAATTTATATATATATATATTTTCTCAATTGGTTTAAATAATTTTAATAGTTGATTAACTTTCAAATATATAACTTTTTATATATTCACAAATCATATTTTCCAAAAATAGGTTATAATTAATCACAAATACGTATATTATAGGCTTGCTACTCTCAACCCATTCTAGGGCATTACTAGCCCCATTTCTAATGAGTTTTCTCATTCTAGGATACTGCTGATCCTCTCTCTAATGAGTATTCTTATTGGATATTACTAATCAAATCTCTGATGAGTCTTTTGTTCAGTTCTAATGAGTTGTACCCCAAAGATTTGAGCTAACCAAAGCTCTGATACCAACTGTAACGAGTCGGATTTTGCCCGACCTTAATCGATCGCAAAATCGACCAAGACCGTTCAAATCCCGCCTACGTTAACTTTGGGAATACAACAACATCAGAACAATAACAGCAGACTTTTATAACATCGATAATAAATGTTACATCAGAGTACAGAATATCAGAGTACATTGAATAAAATTATAGCGGAAGATAAATTACAATATTATAATACATTGCAGCGGAAATAAAATAACTAAGGCAGCGGAAGACAACTATGCTCTGGACACAGCTTTAGGCTTCAATCCAGAATCCTGCTCGAAATAAGAACCTGTAGACAAACTACTCGACTGCTCGTGTGGAAAAGAGGGCACCCGAGTTTGCAAAAAGGTGGAAACAAACAACGGGTCAGTAGTGGGACTGGTGTGAGAATTGTTAACTAATTAATCACTATTAATAGGACAAATCCAAAGACCACGCCGCTAATGCGGAACGGGTTTACTCTAATGGATTGCCGTGCATAAAGTTATCAGAACAAATAATGAGTAAATCGTACAACAACGTTATGCTTTTTAGAAAAATGGAATCACCATAAGACCCAGGTCCCATCACACAATGCAACACAAACCAGAGGATAGGGTTTTACCTTATAGTGATTAAACATGCTAAATACGGCAAATACGAGTTTAATATTATTATTAGTATATTCAAAACATTTCAAAGTAAATGTATAAATCCTAGGAAGAATAGTATCCCATACCACTATTCCTCCATACTAGTAATACAATCAAATTTGTAGGGTCGTATTTGGATTTTGGTTTCCATCATGAGTCAAGGCTAGGGAGGAGCTCCTACCGATTCGAGACACTCTAGCTAATGTCTCCGGATCCCCCGCAGTGAACCCTTGGAAACCTGCAGGGCCGGTCCACCATACGAGTTGCGGATTAGTTATTCCTGAACACACGTTTCCCAGTTCTATAGGACCTATCATCCGAGGCGCCTCATTCCATCATCCACATAAGTAAAATGTTGGGCCGTGTTAAAACCCAATCACCACTTCTAGCTAGAAAGAAACGTGCTTCTCTCCCTGCGTTCCCTTCTCCCCTTTTAGAATCCGCCGGTGTGTGAGGCTCGCGAAGTCACGCTGTACACAAAGCTAAGCCTAAACAGGCTATGCTTTGATCTTCCACAAGACCTTCTTTTCAACAAAATCTTGATCCTATGCATCTTAGCATGCCACATCATCACTCCATATCGTACTACCAATCCTTTGAAGAAATATATGAACGGGTGTTAAGCAAGAGAATAAATTCCCCGCCACCAAACATCCGTACATTCGACAAAAGATCAATAACATGATATTTGATAGAGTATGATGTCAAACACACAATCCATTTATTAGCTTATGCTCTGGGTCTGAGCGAAAGCCAAACCCGTGAAATCAACACGTACGTTTGATTAAAACAACGCTCTACACAATTATCGATACTTACTAAATTTTACTTCATTTGAAAATGAAGATAATATTACTGCATCCTAAATTCATTCTTTACTTACATTGAAAATGTAAATTCCATGCTTTTTATTTACATAAAAAAAAATGTAAATTTTGATACACACAAAATCCTACTTTTAAATTACATATAAAAATGTAAATTCCAACTTCAATGTACATTCTCACCTTAGTTACATTATAAAAATATAACTTATTTTTGCAGTGAATCCTATTCTAAATTTACATACAAAAATGTAAGTTTTAATTATAATGCAAACTCTACTTCTAATTTACATTGTGAAAATATGATTTTTAATTACAATGCAAACACTACTTCTAATTTACATTGTAAAAATATGATTTTTAATTACAATGCAAACACTACTTCTAATTTACATTGTAAAAATATAACTTTTAATTACAATGTTCATTCTCATTCTATGTTACATATATATATAAAAATGTAAATTCTATCATACAACGAAATTGCTACCTTTAATTACATAGAAAATGTAGTTTTGTCGTACGGCATACATTCCTATAGGCATTACATATAAAATTGTAATATTTAACCCATAATGTAAATTCATGTTTTAATTACATATAAAAATGTAAATTTTATCCTACAGTGTAATTCACTATATAATTTACATATAAAAATGTAAATTTTAACATATGATGAAATTCACATGTTAATTACAAAGAAAAATGTAATTTTTGATCTACAGTATAATTTCCTATATAATTTACATATGAAAATGTAAATTTTAACATACGATGAAGTTCACATGTTAATTACAAAGAAAAATGTAATTTTTGATCTACGGTATAATTTCACTTTATAATTCACATATAAAAATGTAAATTTTAACATACGATGAAGTTCACATGTTAATTACAAAGAAAAATGTAATTTTTACCATACGGTGTACATTCCTATATAATTTACATATAAGAATGTAAATTTTAACATACAATGGAATTCACTTTATAATTTACAAAGAAAAATGTAATTTTTGACGTACGGTGTGAATTCACTTTTAATTACAAAGAAAAATGTAATTTTTGACATATGGTGTGAATTCACTTTATAATTACAAAGAAAAATGTAATTTTTGACATACAACATGAATTCACTTTATAATTTTCATATAAAAATGTTAATTTCAACATACGATGAAATTCACTTTATAATTTACATATAAAAAATGTAAATTTTGAAATACGATGAAATTCACATGTTAATTACAAAGAAAAAAAATGTAATTTTTACCATATGACATAGATTCACTTTATAATTTACATATAAAAATGTAAATTTTGACATACGATGAAATTCACTTGTTAATTACAAAGAAAAAATGTAATTTTTTCCATACGACATAGATTCACTTTATAATTTACATATAAAAATGTAAATTTTGACATATGATGAAATTCACATGTTAATTACAAAGAAAAAAATGTAAATTTTTTTACCACTATGCAAAATCTACTTTAATTTAACATTATAAAAATGTAAATTTTCCTACTTTAATCCACAATAAAAATAATGTAAATTACATATCGATGTAAATTTCATAACGGTATGAATTCCTACCCTAATTCACAATAAAATAATGTAAGTTGCATAACGATGTAAATTTCACAACGATGTAAATTCCTACTTTAATTCACGATAAAATAATGTAAGTTGCATAACGATGTAAATTTCACAACGATGTAAATTCCTACTTTAATTCACGTTAAAATAATGTGAATTACATAACGATGCAAATGATGATAGATTTATACATGATTCATATCCATACGGCATACTTCAACAAATTTAAACGAGGAAAAATCTAATTTTTCTTTCCGATCTATGTTTTTAATTATCAGATCTATGATTAAAAATAACGGATCTAAAATCATAGCATCACAACAATTTGAATCCATCCCATGGTAACATTCATCGTAAATTCAATTGTGTTTGACTTTCAATTCCACATAACGCAATAATAATAATTAAATTAATTAAATTTAAATAAAAATAAATTCTCACCTTGCTCGGAACTGGAATGAAAGTTCGGATTTGATCATATTTCGTGTTCAAAGTCACGGCAGTTACGGATCTGAAAGATTTCAATTCGAAGTTCATACAAATAAATTAGAACCGACTTTTAACAACTGTCGCTGTAACGCTTAAAAGTGTGACAAAACTGAAATATTCATACCTTAGAATTTTCAAAAAAGTTCAAAGCTTTGAATTCAAATTTTGGGAGCTGTAGTCGACGGTTTTGCGAACGGTTTGCGGTAGATTGGAGAGCTACGAGAGGCGCATCCATGCCGGGAATATAAAGGGGTGTGGCGGGCTGTGCTAGGGGCGGCGGCGGCTATAAGGTCACGGGTTGGGGCTCGAAATTCGAGAGCTACAGGGCGTGAAATTGAATGAAACTTGTCGGAGATTGGAGAGGAAGGGAAGAGCTTCAAAAATTTCAACTACGGCTAAGTCTAATTGTGAGTGGATTGATGGGAAAATGGAGAGGAAATTTCGAAGGGGGGGCGGCTATGGGTTCGACGCGATCAGGAAGAAGAAGGTACGACCGTATTTATATAGTATACTCCATGTATTTTCTATTTTGTTTAATTTATTTAATTCCGGAAAATAGGGTTTTTTTCGTTCGAACTCCAATTCGCGCTCTACGACCGTCGAGCAATAGGTTTTGATGCCTTCTGAATGCAATGGTGCTATTGCCGAAGTCCAATTCTGAAGTTAAAAGTATGTTTCTTTTATTTTCAAATTAATTCTTTTATTTTTAATTCGAACGTACTTTCTAATTTTACTGGGGTCACAAACGAAGTCAGAAAAATCCAAAAAAATTATTTTTGGCTTTCTTATGACGATACGATCCTAACAAAATTTATTTCGTCGAATTCTGAGATTGTTTGAAAAATGGCTATTTTTCAGTTAATTAATTTAGACCGAAATTGACAAAACACAGTTTCCTTTGCCACGCTCACATATTAATTCGAAAAATTCTGAAAATTGAAACCTAGCTATAATTTGACATTCCGGTTCCAACAAAAGTGGTTTCGTCAAAAACAGAGGTCGTTTGAAAATTCACTATTTTTAAGGCCAATATATTTAATATTAAAATTACATTTTTAAACAAATAATTTCTGAAACTCAAAATATATAAGTGTTTACTATTTTTCAATGCAGAAACATCATTCTGAACTCAATGGAAGTGGTTTCGAGTTGAAATTCCTTCATATGTGAAAAGTATCTTTTTGCGCCATATATAATATATATATAAATTCTACAACGACCTTTCTAAAAATTGAATTGGCCATAACTTTTGATTTCCGCTATGAAATTTCAATTTTTCAGATTCGTTCGAAAGATATTTTTAATTAGATTCTAATATTTTTGGTTTCACTAAAATCCGTTAAATTTTGCATCCTGTATGGTCAGTCAAAGTTCAAGTTTGACCTTTCAAACTACCGCGCTATTTCTAACTCTTTTTATAATTAAAACTAAATTATTCATTCCAACTTCGATTTAAATCAATTTTCAATCCTTTTTATTTTAAATAAATTATTTTAAATATCGAAAACTCATTAAAATCACTTAAAATAAAATTTTAAATTGGCCCCAAAAATCAGGGTTGTTACATTTGAAGTATCACACAACTTGATTTTAAAGTCAAAATCCTTTCGAAAGAAAAGGATAATTGTAAGAGCAAATCCACATGTAAATACGGATGGTTTTTACCTTACGATAACCCAAAACATTTTGTAAAAAACAATATTATTTTGATATTACGATAGTGTCTAAATACAAATAAGTAATAATCTAGTGGAACGCTTGCATCTCACGCTCCACATATATAATATACAAACAAAACCACGTGAGCTTATTGGAGATTGGATTCCGACTATGACAAGGTATGGAACCACCTGCCGATAGTGCATCTCTAAAGGGGAATACACTAGGTTCAACAAGAACGTGTTGCGACCCGGCCCACACATGACCGACCACTGATTTTGCTTGAGTGTATCGAGTTTATATCACCAGCGGTTGGGAGCTACCTACCGTTTCTTGATAAGGGACAACATCGAAATAGATTAAAGAAGCAAAAGGAATTTCTCTAGATGGGTGATTATATATCCTAATGGGTGCGACCTACATAGTCATGCTGCTTGCCCGATTTTTGTCATTTCCCGGTTGATGAGGCTTGAGCTTGTTATTACCCTTTTTGAACGTCTGGCCACCATTCACTTCAAATTCCATATCGTCAGATCCGCCAAATCACTAATTGGCATCCATAAAAATATTCTGGGTGTTAATGCCACCAAAAGAAACATGTTTGTAAAAACCAATGTACGTAACTCTTAAGAAATACTCTGTCATACATTCGTCCATACAAGTCATCCAGGAACATGATGCACCGAAGGCACCCTCTTACCACATTCTTGGAATCACCCTATATATCAGTAGCGAGTAGTTCTTGCAATACGTAGATTTCAATCACGATAGAATCATCGTTAACTCTAAGGATCAGTTAATGATATTTAACAATAGTTCTTCCGCAAGTGAAGATTTACGATCTTCAATTGCTCCATCTTCAATTAGCATCTTTCACGTATTTGTTGGTTCAGAATGGTTTTCGAATTTAAATTTGATTTCGGTCTTTCCGTCCCAACAACGCATCTGGCATGATTTTGATAGTTGGTTATTTATCAAAATAAACAATCATAAAAAATAAATCCATTGATTCAGTATACAACGTCACTTAGCCATTTAAAATAGTATATCAATTGTAGTATCAAAATAATATATCACCTTTAATATGTTAATTCTTAAATCGTTTTATTATATACTTAGATAAAAGGTCTTAAAATCATATCCCATTTCCTGTTAATTATCATTTCAAACTATTTGCCATAACATTACTATCAATTCCACTTATCATCATAAAGCAATCATTACGTAATCTCTTTTTGTTTCATTATTTAAATAAAATAATCGTCATTTATTCTTTTAGAATAAACTCGTTTTAAATCTCATTTCTTTACTTTGAAAATATCGTTATATTTTCACAAATCTCCTTTCATTTATCCCTTTACTATGAAAATACCATTTCATATTTTCAAGCCCTTCACTTCTCTTTTTAATAATGGCGACCTCTTGGCGATCCTTTTTTGAAAATTCAAAACACACCTTTTCTTCTCTGAAATCGTCTTTCTCCTCACAAATCTCTTCTTTACACGTTTAACACGCTGAAAATACTAAGTATGTTTCTGCTAATCCTTCTTTTAAGGATATATTGCTTAAGCGAGCTGTAAAGCAAAATCCAGATCCGAATATTTTGAATTATAAAAAGCCACTGTCAAAACCGTCTCCTCGTATACATAACAGTTATAATGAAAAATCTCATTAATATCAAATCATAAAATGGCTGCTTCAGATGTAGATCGACGAATCACTAGGCACGATCATGTAGAAATCCAGTTATTTGTTTTAAATGCCATAAAACTGAGCATAAGGGATTCAATTGCAAATCTCATTGTTCTCCATCCCCAAAAATGGCAGAAAATAGATACCGCAAACAAATTACTGCAAATCGCTATCATGAATCGTTCAAATAGGCTAGATTGATGGTTATCATCTCGATTGTTAGCGAATCCTTTTCTATATGCCAGATCGAGGAGTTATTGAAGGCCAGGTATGGCGGTCGTGACCCATCTTGGGATTGGAACGTTAAGCGAATGGGGGGTATTTGCTGTTTGGTTCCCAATGCATCTGTTGACAGAAAATTTCCAATATACTTTCAACTTGACAATAGGGAGAATTAATTTGAAGCGGTAGAGCCCGAGGTTTGGCAGTGTCTCGAGGGAGAAAGAAACTTTCTGGATCCTCGTGAAAAATGCTTCGGTGGTCTACCGTAAGCTGGATGTTCTCAAAGATGCTTTGGCTGATCATAGTGAAGTGGAGAGGGTCTAATACGAAGCAATTCATTATGCTGATTATACTTGCTTATGTGCTAAATTGACGAAGGAAATTGGCACGCCGTTGCCGGAGTCAGTGGCAATTCTAGTTGAGGGCTTTTCTCATGTGGTATATATTCAACGGTGTGAGGAGGATTCACCGCCCAAAATCAATGTTCCTCTTTTCAAACAAAAGGTGTTTGCAACTGGTAGCGATGGGAAGCTTAAAGTTATGAGTAGCAAAGATGGAGGTGCTAAAATGCATGTTGGAGATGTTAGTGTTCCGATGATTGATTCATCGGTTAGTGTTGAAGGAGATACCGTTGAAGCGAGGGGCAATAATGATAATTATGGTGTTCATTTTGATGATGGTGTAGCGGTGGAGGTTGATGTTGATGGTAACATTGTGGGTATTGTTGCAAATTCTGGAAACATCATTCCTGTCAATGAGAATGATGGTGTTGGATTGCATGATTTGGAGTTTGGTGACAATGTGCACGATGACAGGGATTCAGTTGAGGAGCATGTCATGGACAACGAATCACGAGATCTGACTTTGGCTGGAGGCTTGGCTAATGCTCCAACCATCTCTAGTGAATGCTCTGCAAAAAGGGACAAGGGAAAGCGTGCCATGGAACAAGGAGTTGTCATGCTGCGACACAGTGGAAGGGGAATGGGCCACCCAATGGCAGGTAGCATTTTTGTTCCTGCTATTCTTAATACTTTGAATAGTGATCAACGTCATGCTGTTGCAAGTAATTCTGGTTTAGTGTTGAATGATGATGTGATACGTGATATTAAAAACAAAGAAAATGAGAGGGCTAATGTTTCACCATGATAATTGTCACATGGAACGTTAGAGGCCTAGGAACTTTTGATATGTGTCTTAGGGTTAAGAATTATCTCAAATTTGTAAAACCGGATATCATCATGCTGCAAGAGACTAAAATTGAAAACCTTGAACCATTTATTTTTAAATGTTTGGGGTGGGGTGTTATTGATGATTGGGCTTTTATTCCTGCTGTGGGAACCTCTGGTGGCATTTTTACTAGTTGGAGTAGAATTCATGGTCTGTTAAGCAAGAAATTAAACAAACTTACTGTCTTCATATGGCTCTTGAATGCAAGTCTACCAATGTTCTATATTTCTTTTCTAATGTTTATGGGCCTAACACAAGACGAGAAAGAATGACTTTGTGGGCAGAGGGTCTGGAGTTTCATAACCTCATGTATGGTCCTTGGGTGATTGGCGGTGATTTTAATGTAACTAGATTTATTTTTGAATGTAACGTTGAGAAAACCTCTGGTTTGGGTGATATGAATGATTTCATTGAGTTTGTTGGAGATTGTGATTTAATTGACTTACCCATGACTAATAAAAAATTTACGTGGACTGACGGTAGAACCCCTCCTACTTTAGTTCGCCTTGACCGTTTCTTTATTAACTCTGCTTTTGAAGACCTATACCCCCTGACTCTCCAAAAAGTTCTCTCCTCCCTTATTTCTGATCACTGCCCAGTAGTCCATGACACAAACGCTGATTTTAGAAAGAAGACTTTTTTAAGTTTGAAAATATGTGGTGCATTGATCCAAATTTTGACGAGATGCTTTGACATAAATGGATAGAATTCCGCAGCTTTGGTGATGCAGCTAGCAATTTTTGTAGAAAAATGAGATTTTTGCGAATTTTTTTAGCTAAATGGAATAGAGAAGTTTTTGGCAACATCAGGGTTAAGAAACAGAGACTTGAGTCTGAGATTATGGAGCTGAACGTGCTTGAGGAATCACATAATTTAGATGAAGCTGAGCGAGCCCTGTTAAAGACTAAAGAAAAGGAGCTTCTTACGGTGATTGACTAGGAGGAAATTTTTTCGAAGCAGAGATCGAGAACTCAGTGGCTGAAGCTTGGTGACAGTAACATGAGTAATTTTTATAAAGTTGCGAATGGTAGACGGAGAACGAATACAATTTGTAGTATTTGGAAGGACGGGGAAGAAATCTATGATCAACAAAAAATAGGAGAAGCTTTTACTGAATTTTATAAGTGCATTTTTGGAGAAAGAAATGAGAACTGAGTGAACGTAGATTGGAGTATGATGTACCCTTCAACTGTTGATCTAAGTGGCATTGATTCTGAGTTCTTAGAGGATGAAATTGTTGCATCTTTAAACGAGATGCCTGATGATAAAGCCCTTGGCCCTGATGGTTTTCCAAACTTTTTTATAAGAAATATTGGGACTTGATTAAACATGATGTCGTCAACATTTTCAAGGAATTTCATGCTGGTTCTTTGAGATCAGATGTGTTAGGGTATGCTAACATAATCATAATACCTAAGAAAGAAGAAATGTCTCTGCTGCGGACTTTCGATCTATCAGCCTACTGAGTAGTAGCTTCAAGATGATCACTAAAGTTTTTGCAAATAGGTTGAAATTGAAAATGGATGGTCTTATTGACATTTCGCAGACGAAATTTATTAAAGGAAGGTTTATTCTTGATGGAGCAGCACTTGTTCAGGAAGTTATCTCTCATAGTGACAGACATAATGTGCCCTGTGCAATATTGAAATTGGATTTCACTAAGGCCTTTGATACTGTTGATTGGAGGTTCATCATGGATTTGCTTCATGCGCAAGGGTTCCCTGACAGATGGCTAAACTGGATTCATTGCATCTTAACATCAAGCAAATCAAACATTTGCATAAATGGCGTGGCAGGCAAGACTATTGTTTCCATCCGTGGGCTGCGTCAGGGAGACCCCCTTTCCCCACTTCTTTTCGATTTGGCTGCCGATGTCTTTTATCGGATCCTTCAGGTGGCAAGCGCTAATGATATCATCCAGAGCTTCGGGAGAGATCACATCATTGGGGGTATTAATTCATTGCAATATGCTGACGAAACTATTTTCTTTAGCAACCCAGATTGCAAGTACATTGCCACTTTAAAATTTTTTGCTTTATGCTTTTGAAAATTTATTTGGCTTAAAAATTAATTTTCATAAGAGTAGTGTTTACACTCTGGTTTGTAGTGTTGATGTGGACAGGAAATGTGCTGAAATGCTTAATTCTAAGGCAGAATCAGTTCCTCTTTATTATCTTGGGGCTTACATCCATCCAAAAAGATTGATGAAGAGAGATTGGAAGTTAGTTATTGACAAATTTGATAAGCGTCTGGCGGGATGGAAGGGGAATTGCATATCAAAGGCTGGAAGACTGGTGTTGGTGAATTTTGTCCTTTCTGCTATCCCTTTGTATTGGCTATCTTTCTAATCGTGTCTTGGATGGGTGATTCAGAAGATTGATGCTTTTCGTCAGAATTTTTTCTGGAGTGGCACAAAGGATACGTGTAAAGTTAGCTGCCTTGTGTCATGGGATCAGGTATGCAAATCCAAAGAACAGGGAGGCTTGGGAGTTTTATATTTGAGAAACATGAACTCAGCCTTGCTTTGCAAACGGCTGTGGATAAGTGATAAGAAAGTTCTTTGGAAGGAGTGGATTTTAAACACTTGTTACGGTGGTAGATTTGACTGGAACGAAGATGTTTCCCATTGTTTAGTTTTTTGGCGTGGTGTTATGTCTAATATTCACTAGATGAAGATTGTTGCTGGTGTTGTAGTAAAAAATGGACGCAATGTTTCTTTCTGGTTCGATTGCTGGCTGCTACCAATCCCGTTGCGTATTGAATTTGCTGACCTTTTTGAGATTGCTTGCAATAAAACTCTACAGTCAGCGAAATGTACAATGTGAATACTGCCAACTTCAAATGGAAACGGACTTTCTGTCGTCTTTTAGCTGGTAATGCTTTGCTTCATCTTTGTGATCTAATTCGTTTGTTAGAGGATGTACAGCTATTTGATGAAGAGGATGATGAATTTGTTTGGAAGATTGGGGGGAATAACAATTCTTTTCAGGTTAGAGAACTTTATAAGACGATGAACTTTACAGGAAGGAAATAATACGTATTTGTATGTATGTGGAGTTTTAAGGCAGTAACTACTAAGGTGAAGATTCATATATGGACGATCATGCATAACAAGCTTAATACGTGAGCAGATTATGTCAAAAAGGAGTTATGTCGCTGGGGGCTGTGTTTTTTGCACTGAAGATGACGAAAATTACCTGCACTTATTCGTTGATTGTGACTTCGCGTTCTACGTATGGAAAAAGTGTTTAGTTAGCCTTAATATTTGCTTAGATTGGTCTAGCTTGTTGAATCGCTAAGTACAGCGTTTTGACTATGACAACTATATATGTTCATATGCTATCGACTAACTTTGTTTTGCAGGAAGATGAAACTTTATTGACAATCGGATTCAAGAACTCAAGAGAAATATTATTTGTATGAGTCTAGATTAGTCTTAGATAAGATATGTTAAAGTCTTTCCTGATGATTATACACACACAAAGTACTTATGAATATATATATTAGCAACAATGAACAAGGAAGCAAGAAGTAGTCTGTTTACAGAAACAGACGTCTGACATAATCAGACCAGACGTCTGTTTGCTGAAACAAAGAAAATTCAGTATGAATTTTCAGACGTTTGACATAATTCTACCAGACGTCTGTTTCTGGAGACAAACATACTACTCTTCCTATTTTGAATTCAAATCAAAAGAGACTTCTGAAAATTTTAACTAAGACTTCTGTTTCTGAAAGGATGCATCTATATTGAAGAGATACAACTTATTTCTCTTCATCGAATCCTTTCATGATCAATTGCAATTCTTTGAATATTATAAATAGAGGTTTCAACAATTGTTTTGATCACTAATCCTTATTCTAACTCTCTATTATTCTAAAAGAATTCTGATTTCTCAAAAGCATACTACTTAAAAACATTTTGAGATCTTAAACTTCCATAATCTTTCACAAGCTTCACGATAATCATCAAGAAAAGACTATAGGAAGGTTGTACTTACTATTTGACAATTCGTGTTATCAAGAACACACTAAGTCAACATTTATCTTTGTACTAGTGAAGACCTCTTCAGAAGTCGAGGCAAGAAATCCCGTTCGGCTGTTCGGGTAATTGTGAACCTATTCCTCCGGGTGAAGTGAGGGTTGTTGTGTTAGTGAAATTCCAGAAGGGAGTCTGGGACTGGACGTAGGACGGTGATCCGAACCAGTATAAATCGACTGTGTGAATTTACTTACTGCTACTATTATTATCTACATTATATCCTGTTTATACTCCATAATATAAGATCCTACCGCTGTTTAGACTCTTTCAATTGGTATCAGAGCAAGGACATCTTATAACTGTAACACCGTTATTCGATATTTTGATAAAATGGAGAATAACCCAAGTACTAGCTCAACTACTTTTGCCGAAGGACAATCTACTCGAAGACCACCACTATTTAACGGATTACACTACAACTACAGGGCTACTAGAATGAAAATTTATATGCAAGCAAATGGCTTTAGTGCATGGAATGCTACTCAAAAAGAATTCACAGCACCTACTACTGAATATTCGGCTTGGACAGTGACTCAAAAAGATGAAGCAAATGCAAATGCAAAAGCAATGAATATGCTATATTGTGCTTTGGATAGAAATGAATTCAATCGTGTTAGCATATGTACATCTGCTCATCAAATTTGGGAAACACTTAAAACTATTCATGAAGGAACAAACAAAGTCAAACAAACAAAGATTTCAGTGCTCAAGAATCAGTTCCAGAATTTCAAAATGAGACAAAATGAGACGATTAATGAAATGTATTCAAGGTTTCAAGATATTTTACATGCTTTGATAGGATTAGGAGAAAAGTATAGCGATTTTGATATTATATCAAAAGTGCTAAATTCTCTAACAGATGATTGGGAGAGGAAAGTATTAGCTATTGAAGAAGCAAATGACTTATCAGCTATGAAACCAGAAGAACTCATAGGAAATCTAATGTCATATGAGGTGAATCTTCAAGTTAGAAAAGAACAAGCACAAGAAAAGAAGAATGTAGCTTTTCACGCTGAAAAAGAAGAATCGGAATCAGAAGATGAAGACTTAGCATTTATTGCTAAAAAATTTAAGAAATTCTTGAAGTATCGAAAAGGAAATTTCAAGAAAAACAATTCAAGAAAACCTTCATCCTCTAATTTAGAATGTTTCAATTGCCACAAGAAAGGTCATATGGCTATGGATTGTCCAGAACTAAAAGAAAATCATAAAAACTTCAACAAAAACAAAAAGGAGAAATTCAAAAAGAAGGCTTTCTCCATCACATGGGATAATTCACATTCAGATTCATCAGAAAGTGATAGTGATAGTGACAACGAACAAGCAAATGTAAGCTTCATGGCTCAAGAATCCGAAGTAAGTGATTTATCTTATGAAGAATTAATAGAAGTTAATGTTGAATTTTTAAATATTATCAAAAGTCTGAAAAGAAAAATTAAAGAAGTACGTGAAAATCAGAATAAGACAGAATTTGAAAGGGACATGATAAAGGATGAAAAATTTATTTTAGAAGAAGAATTTGAAAAACTTCAAGAAAATTTTAAAAAAACTGATAGTCAACTTTTGCTTTTGAGCCAAGAAATTGAAATTCAAAAAGAAAAAAATGATAATATAAATTCTGAAAATCATGTGTTGAAAACTAGAATAAAGGAATTAGAATTAGAAAATCAAAGTGTTCAAACTAAATTTGAAAATATTTCTAAAAATGTTTCAAACTTTAATAAAGGAAGAGAAAATTTATCAAAAATTATTGAAAATTCTCGACCTTCTTCAAATAAAAGTGGTCTAGGGTATAAAAAGAAATTAAAATTTTCTTCAAACAAAAAGAAGAAAATTGATTCAAAAAGGATTAATAAAATTGAAATATGGGTTCCAAAAACAAATAATAATTTGATAAGGAACAAACGTATCAAATCATTTATGGAATCTGTACATAATAATAAAAATTATTTATACAAAAGGGATACTAAACCCACATGGGTTTGGCTTCCTAAGATCTAACTCTTAGGACCCTATCAAAAGTGGGTACCAATGTGATTATTAATATTTTTTGCAGGTACCACTCAAGAAAAGAAAATGGATTTTAGACAGTGGTTGTTCATATCACATAGATATAAGACATCATTTCCTACGTGATAACATAGAAAAAGGAATAATTAATTTAAAATATGTATCAGTCGACAATCAAATTGCCGATATATTCACTAAACCTTTGATAAAATCATCCTTTATAAAACTTAGAAGAGAACTAGGAATTATATCTGCTAAAGATTTATAATTAACTAAAGTTAGCTTCCCATGTTTTAACACTCGTAAACTAAATATATTTTTTTAACAAAAAGTTTACTAAAAATAACTCTTTACCTAAGATTACTCATAACTAGTTATTATTTCTGGTTATAAATATACTTAAGTTTTTGACCATTCATATAACTTAGTTATTCTCCTATTTAAAGAATTATCTAAAACAAATCAAATATTAAAAACATAAGAAAACAATGTCTTCAAAAAGTTCTTCACCTTCCATCAACATTATTGTATCAACTAATAGCTCAGCTGAAACTCCAGTTCTTCCTACTCCTACTCCCGAAATTGAACCAACATATAAGTGGGGAGAATATCACACTGGCTATACTCCGAAATCAAAGAAAACCAAACGATCATTATTTACCTCTCCGGATACTAAACGGAAAATCGATGAGATTCATCATTATAAGCGACAGCAAATCGAACTTCAGAGAGAATTGTATTTCGAACAAAAAGCAACTTCAACTCGCTTAAGTACACTTCAAAAAATGATATCAAAGCTTTACCGATCAAATGAAAAAGATGTTGTCTCACCTTTACCAAGCCCAACAAATCCTATCGATCCATCAGCTGCATATCGAACTGAAGATGATCCGGTGAATTATGCAAAGGAGAAATACTACATCTTCTCCCCTCAACATCCACCGTATAGTCCAAACTCTTGGGACAAGAATTATAATAAAAATGAAGGGCCAAGTTACTCCACTCTGAAGACAACACCTCCTTCAAAATAATATTTCGTTTATCCCTAAAATAAATTTGAACTTTATAGTATTAATATATGTTTATTTTTCAAATATATATGTCTGTTATAAAACATACGTCTGAAAAAATCAAAACAGATGTCTGTCTTCAAAACAATTATTTGTTTTAATAAGTAAAACAGACGTCTGACAAGAATAAATTAGACGTCTGAAACAAGGCTAAAATGAACTAATTCTTTGCTGCCTCGTAAAACACTTAAAACAGACGTCTTTCTTTTTATAATCAGACGTCTGTTTCTAAAGAACCAACTAAAACTTAAACAAAAACAGACGTCTGTTTTGTTAAAAAAGGACATCTGAAATGGTTCCAAAATGAACTAAAAGCTTGCTGGATTAAAATTAGTTAGCAACAGACATCTCCTTTATTTCAACCAGACGTCTGAATTAATGACAGGACATTTAAAAAAAAAAAAAGACACGTCGGTTCCAAAGGAGTATATCTCCTCATAAACACCTTCTATCTTTTCACTTTTTACTTTTACCTTTTCACCCACTATAAAAAACCCTAAATCCCCAATTCCAAAACACTTCAAAATCTTCAATCTTTCTCTATTAATCATGACTACTAGAGGCAAACACACACGAGAACAAGAAGCTCTACCTCCATCAGAAGATCAAATCCAAAAATGGCTTCATGGAGACATTGCAAAGGCTAGGTACAAAGCAATGAAGAATTCCAAGTTTTTCGAAGGTGCTTTCGTTAAATTTGATGCCTTTTCTAATTATAGACTTCTCCAATTCGCTAGACATTTCCACTTTGAATCTTTGGTAAAATATAATACAAACAATGTCAAAATATACACTTTGCTTGTTAAGTTGTTCTTAGCCAACATGAATCTTGACCATATGAAACCTCAAAACACAACCGATTGCATTTGGACAATGGTTTGTGGAAAAAGGATTTTACTTCCTCTTCAAAGGTTGGGACAAATCTTAAAATGTGCTTGCAAAGTTTGGATATTGACGATATAGAAGTTAATAGGACTCAAAGAGATGAAGTATCTCATAAATTTATTTCTGATGATCTTATTGATATGAGAAAACTAAGTTCTACTAATCTTCGTCCCCAAGCTAGACTTCTCAATCGTGTTTTAGTCCGAACAATAAATCCACGAAAAGGAAGTTATGAGAAGATTTATAAAAGGGATTTCCAAGCATTGTATGCCATCTACTCTCGAAAACAGATCAATTGGGCAAAAATAATTATGGACGAGTGGTTAGACATCACCTATAAAAGGAAATATAAGACTTTGCATTACGGTGTCTACATTACTCGAATTTTAACTGCTGCTGAAATTCAAATCCCCGATGCTATTCCAACAAAGACAATTAAAGAAATTGGTTACAAGACATTGAAGTTAATAGATATTGATCCCAACCCATCGACTATGGACCATCTATCTTTCGAAGAATGGACTCAACATGTTGCTTCTAATCCCGAATCGCTTGTTCCTGAACCTTCACACCGTCAAAGAACTAGGGACGATGGAGGAATTCAAATTATTTCTCCGGAAGCTTCTTCAAAACAAGCTCCCGTCATCCTTTCGCAAAATCAGTCGAAACTTCATCGTCAACTTAACACTTTTGGAACAAAAACTAATAAGAAGTTTGACTCGATTAAAAAGTTTTTAAATCAAATTTGGGATGCGGTGTCTTGTTCTGGAACTACTTCGACACAAGCTCAAGAGTCATCACCGTTTCATTGGTCTACTAGCTCTCAGGAAGTAGTTGAAGATTCGGAAGGCAGTGCTTCTCCAGATGTTCATGACTCGGACGAATCTCTGAATATTTGATAATGGTATGGGTATGGTATCTTTTCTTTTGATCAATTATATTTTGGGAATGTAATATTTTAGTACTCCATGCACAAAACACTTATATGTGCATTTCTGTGGTTGTGATGTTGTGTTGTGATGTTTTGTTTTGATATTAACTTCATGAATGTTATGTTTGTTTTCCTTAAAGTATTCCTTTTTGTCAAATGCCAAAGGGGGAGAAAACGTAAAATAATATTTATGCATATTGACAGGGGGAGTATACTTAGTTGTCATTAGTCAAAAAGGGGGAGAATGTTGAATCGCTAAGTATAGCGTTTTGACTATGACAACTATATATGTTCATATGCTATCGACTAACTTTGTTTTGCAGGAAGATGAAACTTTATTGACAATCGGATTCAAGAACTCAAGAGAAATATTATTTGTATGAGTCTAGATTAGTCTTAGATAAGATATGTTAAAGTCTTTCCTGATGATTATACACACACAAAGTATTTATGAATATATATATTAGCAACAATGAACAAGGAAGCAAGAAGTAGTCTGTTTACAGAAACAGACGTCTGACATAATCAGACCAGACGTCTGTTTGCTGAAACAAAGAAAATTCAGTATGAATTTTCAGACGTCTGACATAATTCTACCAAACGTCTGTTTCTGGAGACAAACATACTAATCTTCCTATTTTGAATTCAAATCAAAAGAGACTTCTGAAAATTTTAACTAAGACTTCTGTTTCTGAAAGGATGCATCTATATTGAAGAGATACAACTTATTTCTCTTCATCGAATCCTTTCATGACCAGTTCCAATTCTTTGAATATTATAAATAGAGGTTTCAACAATTGTTTTGATCACTAATCCTTATTCTAACTCTCTATTATTCTAAAAGAATTCTGATTTCTCAAAAGCATACTACTTACAAACATTTTGAGATCTTAAACTTCCATAATCTTTCACAAGCTTCACGATAATCATCAAGAAAAGACTATAGGAAGGTTGTACTTACTATTTGACAATTCGTGTTATCAAGAACACACTAAGTCAACATTTATCTTTGTACTAGTGAAGACCTCTTCAGCAGTCGAGGCAAGAAATCCCGTTCGGCTGTTCGGGTAATTGTGAACCTATTCCTCCGGGTGAAGTGAGGGTTGTTGTGTTAGTGAAATTCCAGAAGGGAGTCTGGGACTGGACGTAGGACGGTGATCCAAACCAGTATAAATCGAATGTGTGAATTTACTTACTGCTACTATTATTATCTACATTATATCCTACTTATACTCCATAATATAAGATCCTACCGCTGTTTAGACTCTTTCATAGCTTCATTACCGACCAATTTATTTTTTGGCACAACACTTTTATTTCGCTGCCTGATACACCTATGCAACAACTGTTTGCTGCCTTGAACTTTGCTTATGTTTGGATTCTTTGGCATGAACGAAACTCACGAAAGTTTAAATGTAAAATGAAACAGCCTAACTCAGTTATTTATTGTATTCTCAAATTTGTTTCTCAATGGTTAGGCAACGAAGAGGTCCGTTTCGTAGACACCATTGGCGCTAGAATCATGGATAGAGCACGTGGCAGCCGTGCTTGATGCAGCTTCCACATCAACTAGTTGGGTTTCTTGCTACTATGTCTATGTCGATGTTTTATGTATATTATGGGTACTGTTTTACCATGCCTACGTGCATGTGTTGCTTTTTGGATTGTACATATTCGTGTATATATTGTAGCACATCTTTTGTATGTTGTACATAGCACCACGTTGTACTTGGTTTATGTTTAATGAATGAAGGCGTGAATCTAGCGATTCACTACCTTTTCGCATCAAAAAAATATTTTTTCAAGCCTTTCTTTATTTCCTTTTATTTTAGAACCCCATTACATATGTTCCCAGTTTCTTCAAATAACGTTACATCATTATTTCTCAAAATAAATTACTTCTTACATCTTTACCATTACAACTAATATCATCCTTCAATAATCCTGAATTCGTTCAAGTTAGGGTATTTTAATTACCTCTTAGACCTTGATCAACAACATTCTTATCTTAAGATAAATACTAGTTGCAATACCGAAACCGATATTCATTACTAATATCAAAACAAATCCCATTTTAATTGTACCTTGATTAAATCTCATCTTTTATTCAATATAGCAAATCTATATCGCATTTTAATAACTTAGCTCGTCTAACCACCTTAATTCAAACTTGGGTTCTCATTTTGATTTCCATTTCAAACTTCATTAGTTTTTAACCGTAAATCAGTAAGAAAATAATTCCCTAAATATCAACCCCGAAGGGGAAACCAACATCAGATCAGTATTTAGAAAATCATTAATCTCAGTCGATCTCTAGTTAAGTTATAATTCTTTAATTTCAAATCCTGACTTATATTCCATTCAAATGTCATTTCTAATAACCTTCTTTCCATAATATTTTCAGGTAAACTTGGATTTTAAAACTTCGTCCAACTTGGATTTAATTAAATCCAGTTAAATAGAATTGCAAATAAGAATTTACTTTAAAACTACAAATTATAATTAACTTATGTTACCATTAATATAAGTTTATTAAAAACTTCACTTTACCATAAATAGTTTCTTATGATTTCATATAACTTCATTAAATAGATTTTTAAATCCCAAGATTTCCACTTTGATTATTATTAAATAAATAGTAATCTTTTAATACAAATCCCATTTTCATTGTTTCTTAAAAAAATCCCGGTTATTAATTGTCACATTAATTCCCACTTACTTTCTTATCTATCTTATTAATATTAGAATCAGCTTTTTAAAATCATTTAGTAAATAAGATGTGGCACGTGCTTCGCACACGGCATATTTTGGTACAAAAATGGTGATTGGTGGTTAAAACAAACAATATATATATATATGGTTGGTTTTTTTTTTTTTATAACTTCATTTAAAATAGTATATTTAAAAATATATATTCAGTTATAAAATAAATTTCATAACTTCATTTCTATCGATTCCCCTGATGGTAAATCAATCTTTATAAAACAGTTTATATTCCGGCCATCTGCTATAAATTCTTCAACCAATACTACCCATTCGTTAATATCAAAACAATGTTGAATTCAGATTCAACAATGGTTAACCAAATCATTAATCCAATCACATGGGTTAAACAGTTGATATAATGATCATATGCAGACAAATAATCAATTCAACTGATAGTGGTCAACCAATAAAAATGATTCAAGCAACCAATTTAATTTAAATACGTAACCAATAAGGTAAGTTACCTTGTTTGGAAATCATCGTTAGAAAAAACCGAGGTCATTTTACTTAAATTAAACAACGTTTAATTTAAATAATTGATATAAAAATGTTTAACACACATCCAAACAATTAGCCAATCAACCAGTAATAAGCAAACATAACATATAAATAATAAACCCAAATTATAATAATTATAAGTTGGGAACTGAGTAAGTTTAACTCACCTTGATTTAATTCGCCATTGAAACGGTTCATTTTAATTAAATTAAACTTGCGTTTAATTTAATTAAAAATTTCAGCTTCCTCCATCTTCGTCCATCCAGCTTCAAAATGTTACTCTTATCGATATGATCTCAACGCTGTTTAAATGAACGAACGAGTTTAAGATTTTGATAATTTACATGAGTTTGGTTAAAATAACTAACTTAAATTGAATATTATTTTAAACTCTTATCACAATTTAAATAACCTTACTCATTGAAATGTTTATCATGGCAATTTCCTCCTTCCACTTCCGTTTGTATGAAATTCATGTGAAGTTTCCAGCAAACAATCTGCCCACTCTCTTTTTATTTTTCAGAACAGCTTCCCTTATTTTATAATTTTTAATACCATTTTCTTCCCCACACTTGTGCCATTTTCCTTCCCGGCAATTTCGTTGCTTCCTGTTTCATCGTTCTCCCACATATTACCAGACTTTAAAATTGCCTCCTACCCAACCCTCTTTGAATCACATTACCATATTTATATTTTCTCCTATGCTATCTTTCCCAACGTCACCTCCCAGTTGTATTTTTTTTATTATTATTAAGCAAAAGGCCAAAGCCCAGTTAACTCCCCATGCATCGAAAACTAACATGCAAGGTACCCAACTTCATCCAAAAAGCTTTGCTCAAAGCTTCATCCCCAGTACACGCAAAAACAGTTAGCTCCCAGTCCAATATTTCTCCTTCTCCATGAAAAGTGTACTTCGACACTTGTGTTCCTTCACCACCACATCCCCCACCGAAACATCATAAGTCAGAGCACTGCACCCACATCTACCTCCTGGAGAAACTCCCACCCCTTATTATTCATGTGCCTAACTCGCAAGGACTAAGAAATTTATTTTCTTTTTGTCTACTTGCTTTTCATTTTTTCTATTTTAATTTTAGTAATGGGTTTTGGGTTTCTTGTGACACGACCCGAACTTCCCCGTGAAGGAAAGCACGGATTGCGTTGAGGACAAGACAAATCAGAACGCAGACGAAAGAACATTTCATTGTTATTACAACAATTCCATCAGATACAAGAATATACAGAGTATAAATGAATAAATTACATTCGATGAATATCAAAGATTTAAATTACATTTAAATACATCGCAGCGGAAAATAATACAAAAGCACAACTAGAAGTAATGCACGGATACAGAGCTTTCCGAGCATCATTCCAGCTGTAAATCAGGATTCTGTGAATATAAATCTGCAAAACCAAAACTACTAGCTGCCCGTGTGGAAAATAGGGCACCCAGAGTTTAGGTTAAAACAATAAACTCCAGGTCAGTCATGTGACTGGTGTGAGAACTAAAACAGTTATTTAAAACTTTGTTTTAAAAGATAGTAATTCAAGGGACCAAGCCGTATAACACGGAACGGGTTTCCTCCCAAGAATACTAGTGCATAGAATAAACAACGCAATGCTTTTTGAAAAAATGAAGCTATTATAAGACCCAGGTCTCATCACACAATGCAACACAAGCCGGAGGATACGGTTTTCCCTTATAATAGCCAAACATGCTTGGTACGTTTAAAACAAATCATTTGATACTATTATAAGTGTATAGTGTCAAAACAATTCAAATCATAAATATCAATCATAGGCGGCATGGGTACCATCTATCATGTCGCCATACTAGTTCTACAATTAAAACCGCAATATCACGTATTGGAAATTGGATTTCCGTCATGAGTCGAGGCAAGGGGCAGGCTCCTCTCCGATTTGAGACACTCTAGCAAATGCCTAAGGACCCCACTATGATCCTTTGGAACCTCCAAGGCCGATCCCCTCTTACTTTTGAGGATTAGTTGTTCCTCAACACACGTTTCCCGGTCCTTACAGACCTATATCCGAGGCGCCTTGTATCCAACAACCACACAGGTGAAAAGTATATAAATGTCAGGGTTGGTAGGTCACTGACACCACCATAGCCAGAAAGAAACGTCGTGCACTCCTTGGGTCCGTATCCCGTTTTTGACTCATATCGAGGTGTGAGGCTCGCGAATTCACGTTATACACAAAGCTATGCCACACAGGCCGTGCTTTGATCATCAACCACAGGACTTTTGTAACACCCCACATCCGTTAGTGTCACTCACAAAGGGAATGCACTAAGTTCTGTGGAGCATTTAGGGTAAAAGATGCAGATAAATTACAAGACAGACAGAAATTAAATAGCGGAAGATAAAACTTTGCTTTATTGATAAAATAATTTGTACAATGATTTCTTTACAATATCAGAGTATCATCTGTCTTACATAATAAAGAAGCATAAAACAACATTTATATTCCCCAATTTTTGCATGAGCCAGCCATAGCATCTGATAAGAGAATCCAAGCAGACTTCGATAAATCTTCAAGCTGGGAAAGAGTGACAGTCCAACTTAACCTGAGCTATACTACTCCCTCCTCTACTACCTGGGGGGGGGGGGGGAAACGGAAGAAAAGAAGACGAAAGAAAAACAGAGTCAGACATAAAGCCTGAGTAAGTTCAGTAACTTCTAGTATGTGAACATGGAAAACAAAACGACATGAATTAACTGAATACAAGATTACACCATGACGATAGGGTCAACAAGATTGGACAAGGTAATCACAAGATATGCTAAGATAAGATAAACTGGATACGCTCTAATACTTTCGCCGCTTTGCTCTAATACTTCGCCGCTTCGCTATTTCCTTGTTATACTGATTTCTATATCTCTGCACCACCTACCTAGTGTCCCAACTAGTAACGATAACGTGATCCCAATCCCTGTATTTTCCATTGCCTTCCGGCATACATTCATTATTTATTACCTAGATCAAATCTAGGGTTTTCTATCAGGTGCTTTCTAGATTTAACTAGAGTTTACGCTATCTGCTGAACGCTTTCTCGGATTTATGCCACCTAGTCCAACCAGGGATTACGCTACATGTCGAACGATGCCCCCAAGTCTAAGACACACTACCTAGAGTGGTATATGTTCCTATACTTCCCCATGCATGTATCGCGAATCGTTATCGCTTGTCTAGATGCACATGTCCTGTAATGTGCGGTCCGAGTCCTGTGACAGGGCAAATCAAGGAATACAGAACTCGGTCGGGAGCTTTCAGATATCTGCCGATGCAGATGCTAAGGTCTGTTTTTATTCCAGTGGCTATGGTCCCACTTGACCCCTCCCTCAACTAATGAAAGGCACCCTTTGTAAAATGAGAACTATACGCCGGCCCCCGGTGCCCCACTATCCTATGGCCATCCTCACCCATAACTAGATAGCAATTATGGTCTTTTGGAGTTCTCCGCCTTTCCGCTTCACGTATCTCGACTGACTCAAGATGGATGGTAGACGACGAGTTGCTATCACAGGGCTACCGTTTTCTCGCCGAATCACGCCGGTCCATCCTAGTCTTTAGGTTGCCATATATATATTGCAACCAAGGCATACCCTCGGTTCTTCTAACGTAGACCTTAACCTCTGTGAGCCCAGGATGATCATCTGCAGCCTCACAGAAGGATACCAAGAGTACCCTCATGTCCCCTCGAAGCCTCGGGCTTCGTAACCCAATTCATTGGAGCCTTCTTAAAACCAGATGGATGTCTGCTCCTTCGTGTTATACTAAGAATTACTACTTAGTTCTACTAACTAAGGTTTACCACTTAGTTTCCAAATTCCTTGTTTTCTTAACTAAGTTTTACTACTTAGTCCCTTTTTCAATTGAGGTCTACTACTTAGTTTTCTTTCTCGCCAGGTTGGGTTGGTTAAGTGTCTTTAGTCGATTCAAGCTATCTTAACCCTCTTCCCTTTTCCTATTACACTGGTTAAGTGTTATCCCTTCATGCTTTTTACTTAACCCTATTCATTTATCATATTCTGATGGTTAAGCGTTCAAGTTTACTTAACCCTATGGTCTAGTCCGGTTAACATATTAATTTGGCTAAGTGTATTACTTAACCCCAACCTCTAGTCTAATTAACATGTTAAATTGGCTAAGTGTATTAACTTTACTTAACCCCACCTTCTAGTCTAGTCAACATGTTAATTTGGCTAAGTATTCCCATGGACTTAACCCTCCCATTCTAGCTTTAACTGTGCTAAGTTGGTTAAGTGTTCCTTAACCTTCCCATTCTAGCTTAACCGTGTTAGGTTGGTTAAGTGTTCCTATAGACTTAACTCTCCCATTCTTGTTCTAGCTTTAATTAATAAATTAAAGCCGCAACCTCTCACATTAGACAGATATTGTTGCGGTTACTGGATGTGCCGGTCAGTTCCGGGCAGGTTTACACCGCAACTCAGTCTAACCTCGGGTTAGGCATATTCATGTTTTCTAAGTTCAAAGGGTTTTTGATTAATTTCCAAATCTGGCTTTGAAAACAACCATCCCGTCCTTCGGATCAGTTAGGGATAGCCAGGGAGGGCAGGAAACTTGTATTTTCCAAACCCAAGCCTAGACACTATCCTCTCTGTCACCCTAGAACCTTCTGGTCTATGTGTTATAAAAAGGGATGTTATCAAAATACTTTTCTTTTGTTTATAAATTGTTAACAATTTATTTCAAAAGCCCATTTCCCCTTTTTAGACAAATTTGGCCTATATTTATTTGTCAAGCCTACTAGTATACTTATATTCTAGGCCCAAGTCCTAACCCAACATGCAGTTTAGGCCATTTCCTATTTCATTGCCGAAACAAGATTAAATATCCTAGTTTATAATTTATGGCCAAAACTTAACCAAGTTACATATTTTGTGGTAAATGAACAATTTAACATTTATGACGAATTCTATAAGTAAATTACTCCTAATTTACTTATTTCATTACTACTTTTTTTATGTACATTGTCACATTTATTATTATGGCCCATTCTCTCTTATTTATCATATTTATACTTTTTGGTATGTAAATTATACCAAATTTAGTGTCGCTAACCATAATTTATTCTAAACATGACAATTGCTCACAATTATGAATAAATTCAAAATTGTGCTAATATACTTATTCCAAATCAACCTTAATTAACCCAATCTTGGTTTAACATCCTAATTCACAATTTATGGCAAAACTAGAATTATTTTTCTAGTTTACATTTTATGCCTAAAATTTAGCTTACTTACTAACGCTAAATTTAATATGTCAAAATCACATATTCCCTAATCCATGTCAAATTTCCCCGTTTTCATTTTAATATGCATGTCATAATACATATTCCAAATTATGCCAATTTCCAAGTTTACAATTACGTTCATATTCATTTCCATGTTTTTCCCCAAATCGCATTCCCACCGTTCGAATAATCGTGATTCAACCTAGATTATAAATAAATCTAGATTCGTAGATAAAAAGGGAATGAATCAAAATGACAAGAAGGAATAATTGGCATAAAAAGGTTTGGATAACAATGTAGGTTCAAGAATATGGGTAGACCTAACTAAATAGGTAAATTCCCACTGTCTTAAAACCAAAGAATGGGCAAAATAGGTTCAAGAACGTGGGTAGACCTAACTTAATAGGTAAATTCCCACTGTCTTAAAACCAAAGAAAAACCAAGGAACATGTAGAATAAATAATTGGGTTTAGACCTAACTTCTCAATCACAAAACTAAAGCAATATTTTCCTAATCATAAATCATGGGTGTCAAAATCACAGTTGTCCTCATTATGTCATAAGTAATAGTTTATGTCCAAATCAAAGGTATAGGCCTAGTCAAGGAAATAATCCTTGTAGTCACAGTCACAGTCATAGGAAATGTCCATAGTCATATGCGATGTTCATAGTCCAAAAGGAAAATAATTCCCATAGTCATAAGTCATTGTCATAGGCAATGTTTATATGTCCCAAAATCAAAGGCTTATGTCATAGTCCAAAGGCATATGCTTTCAAAGGCCACAGTTCTATAGTCATAGTCACGGTTACAGTCTTATTTGTCCTCGAATCATAACAGTTCTTAATTCAGTCCAAGAGTATAAACACAGATTCGAAGAGAGAGAGAGAGAGACTTGGCATATTCCTTTATTCCTTTAATTTCATGTCACAAATAAAACAAAATATTCAGATCTAGAAATAACCAACTTACAGAAAATAGATCTAGAAAAGAAGGAAAGCGTGGCTATGATTCGTGCGTCGTTGCTTGAAACTTGTTTGAGCTAGCCTTTGAATTCTTCACTTGAAACTTTGATTTGAATCCCTCCTTAAAAGTCTTTTAGCAGCATCTCCTCGTCTTGAATCATATTTTATTTTATTTATTTAAGAAAATTTAGAAGAGGGGAAGAAGCCATGAATCTTAACAGCATAAGGATAGAAGAGAATTGGTGGAAAGAGAATGAAGACTAGGGCTGTTTATATAGCTGCTCAAGACCTTATCGTACACGCAGCGCTGAGTCAGCATTGAACCTAGTTAAGAAAATAGTCCAGGTACGTAGATGAATCTAGCCAAACCTTATCATACACGCAGTGCTGAGTCAGCATTGGGTCCCACAAGCTATTTTGGCGTAAAAGTTTGATTTTCAAACTTTTGAATTTCTGGAATTTATTTAACTGTTTTATTCACATTAAATATTCTTATATGTATACAATTCCTCTAACGACCATTTTACGCGTATATATATACGCACAACTTTCATTTTATTTTCAAAATTCAAATGATGTTGCCATATTTCATTGACTGTAGCCTTATCTTGAATTTTATCTTTCGTATACATATATTTTTGTATATATATATATTTATATTTCTCATATGTATATATATATTTTCTTTATTTCCTTATACGTACGTTCTTATCCTTTCAAATTTTGAATTTGTATACGTACATATATTTGCATGTTTAGTTGGCCCTCTCTAAAACAATGATAAAAAATTATGCCGCCGCCGGGGTTCGAACCCCCGACCTCCATGCTACTAATCCAATGCCTTAACCAACTGAGCTACAGAGGCTTTTGTTAATAAGTCTTAGAACAATAATAATTATTGTTCTCTCCTTACCTCTTTTTTTTCATGTTAATTACAATACTTAAATTAAACAACTGCATGGATCTTTTTCTTTTAATTTTTCTTTTAAAAATTAATTATACTTTAATTTGAGAATCTTAATGTCGCAGAATTACGGGGTGTTACATTCTCCCCCACTTAAAAGGATTTCGTCCCCGAAATCTTCAAGTTAGGAAGAATGTGTCCTACCATCCAATCACCCATCTACTCAACCATTCAATCACAGGCATTCATTGTCCTTAAAAGATTTCTAATGCTTTCATGTTCATATGCATAGTGTGTGTATATGTCTCTATCTAATGCAAAATCAGGCGGTCTACTGATTCAGTTGACCTCTTTATGCAAATCATGTTAGTGCCATGCGTCCAATCATGCATGCAAACATCCCTAGTCATGTAAATACTACATGCGTGCACAGCCATTCATCCATATGCAACGTCCATATGATATCATATCAATTTCAACTTATAAACAAATGCATATATGTAAATGCAATATGAGAGCGTCCGAACTTGATCTAGTGCCTAATATGTATGCATATGCATCCACGATCAACCATTTGCAACCATTCAACCATAACATGTTTCAAATACATGTTTACATCCATTGGCTTCTACCTAAGGATCGCAGATACGACCTAGAGGATATACTTTGGAAAGAGAGAAACAACTACGTGTAAAGCTCCTAAACAGAGAAATCAAGGATGCACCCTTAAGGAAAAAGGGCATGTTGCTAGTATCTAGCCTTCTTGAGCTTTACTCCACTGTATCTTAAACAATTTATCTTCACGATTGTGAAGTTCCTAACCTCCATTTCCAAAATAAACAGATGTCAATCACGGTACCAAGTGTATGATTAGAGGTCTCTCCCTTATCCACCATGCCATAACTATAAGGGTTGAAAGATCACTATGCGCTTTTTAGAGCGCCTGTCACAACTATTCATCTCTCACGCAAACCATCCTAGTCGAACTCGACATTCCTCAAGTACAAGCCCCAAAGGCCTAAACCAATATCAGACAAGCACCCAAGGAATATCTCCCCCGAATTTAGACGATCTACGTGAGATGACATAAGCAAACTCGATAGCTATTCTCAAATCCCTACTAACAAAAAAATAAACTGGTCGGACCACCAATTGGATTTGAGACTCTAGTGGGATCTTTCTACTATACAAGTACTATGGTGCAGAGACCCAACTATGAAAGTGGATATGAACAAATGAGAAGCGCTAGAACCTAAGGAAATAGCACGAACAGAAAACTAGACTCTTCCAACCGGACTACCTTTCTCCTAGGTACGCTTGGTGGCGAAAGCATGTTCTTGTCCTTATGAAAATCTCGTCCTCGTTCTTGCCCTTGTCCTTAAGTATATGCCCTATCATACCCTAGTAAAGATACTTCCTCTTGTCTTAGGCTTTATAATTTCTTCCTCCTTCGTGTGCTAAGTCTACATCCATGAATTCCTCATCCTAGGGTTATGCTCCTTAGCCAAACTCCTCATCCCCTTCCGTGTGTAGTCATGTTGACAAATCTTTCGAAAACTGCCTCCATCGTCCGGAAAACCTTATAAGCTTTGAAAGAAAACTGCCCGTAGATGAAACAACTACGGCTATGGATGGAAGCCGGGCACTACTTTGCCCTTCGATGAGGTTACCTCCCAGAAAGCCAGGAGCCCCAGAGAGTCAAGAAAGAAGGAGACAAGAATTCAAATAGAGCAAGAGAAGACAATGCGTATGGCTTTGGGGAATATGCCTTTAAAACAAATCCTTTCTTTTAAAAATGCTTCTTTAAAAACCTTTTGAAAATAATTTTTCAAATCTTTTATCTGATCCGGTAACCTTCAGCTCTGATACCACGTGTAACACCCCACATCCGTTAGTGTCACTCACAAAGGGAATGCACTAAGTTCTGTGGAGCATTTAGGGTAAAAGATGCAGATAAATTACAAGACAGACAGAAATTAAATAGCGGAAGATAAAACTTTGATTTATTGATAAAATAATTTGTACAATGATTTCTTTACAATATCAAAGTATCATCTGTCTTACATAATAAAGAAGCATAAAACAACATTTATATTCCCCAATTTTTGCATGAGCCAGCCATAGCATCTGATAAGAGAATCCAAGCAGACTTCGATAAATCTTCAAGCTGGGAAAGAGTGACAGTCCAACTTAACCTGAGCTATACTACTCCCTCCTCTACTACCTGGGGGGGGGGGGGGGGGGGACGGAAGAAAAGAAGATGAAAGAAAAACAGAGTCAGACATAAAGCCTGAGTAAGTTCAGTAACTTCTAGTATGTGAACATGGAAAACAAAACGACATGAATTAACTGAATACAAGATTACACCATGACGATAGGGTCAACAAGATTGGACAAGGTAATCACAAGATATGCTAAGATAAGATAAACTGGATACGCTCTAATACTTTCGCCGCTTTGCTCTAATACTTCGCCGCTTCGCTATTTCCTTGTTATACTGATTTCTATATCTCTGCACCACCTACCTAGTGTCCCAACTAGTAATGATAACGTGATCCCAATCCCTGTATTTTCCATTGCCTTCCGGCATACATTCATTATTTATTACCTAGATCAAATCTAGGGTTTTCTATTAGGTGCTTTCTAGATTTAACTAGAGTTTACGCTATCTGCTGAACGCTTTCTCGGATTTATGCCACCTAGTCCAACCAGGGATTACGCTACCTGTCGAACGATGCCCCCAAGTCTAAGACACACTACCTAGAGTGGTATATGTTCCTATACTTCCCCATGCATGTATCGCGAATCGTTATCGCTTGTCTAGATGCACATGTCCTGTAATGTGCGGTCCGAGTCCTGTGACAGGGCAAATCAAGGAATACAGAACTCGGTCGGGAGCTTTCAGATATCTGCCGATGCAGATGCTAAGGTCTGTTTTTATTCCAGTGGCTATGGTCCCACTTGACCCCTCCCTCAACTAATGAAAGGCACCCTTTGTAAAATGAGAACTATACGCCGGCCCCCGGTGCCCCACTATCCTATGGCCATCCTCACCCATAACTAGATAGCAATTATGGTCTTTTGGAGTTCTCCGCCTTTCCGCTTCACGTATCTCGACTGACTCAAGATGGATGGTAGACGACGAGTTGCTATCACAGGGCTACCGTTTTCTCGCCGAATCACGCCGGTCCATCCTAGTCTTTAGGTTGCCATATATATATATTGCAACCAAGGCATACCCTCGGTTCTTCTAACGCAGACCTTAACCTCTGTGAGCCCAGGATGATCATCTGCAGCCTCACAGAAGGATACCAAGAGTACCCTCACGTCCCCTCGAAGCCTCGGGCTTCGTAACCCAATTCGTTGGAGCCTTCTTAAAACCATATGGATGTCTGCTCCTTCGTGTTATACTAAGAATTACTACTTAGTTCTACTAACTAAGGTTTACCACTTAGTTTCCAAATTCCTTGTTTTCTTAACTAAGTTTTACTGCTTAGTCCCTTTTTCAATTGAGGTCTACTACTTAGTTTTCTTTCTCGCCAGGTTGGGTTGGTTAAGTGTCTTTAGTCGATTCAAGCTATCTTAACCCTCTTCCCTTTTCCTATTACACTGGTTAAGTGTTATCCCTTCATGCTTTTTACTTAACCCTATTCATTTATCATATTCTGATGGTTAAGCGTTCAAGTTTACTTAACCCTATGGTCTAGTCCGGTTAACATATTAATTTGGCTAAGTGTATTACTTAACCCCAACCTCTAGTCTAATTAACATGTTAAATTGGCTAAGTGTATTAACTTTACTTAACCCCACCTTCTAGTCTAGTCAACATGTTAATTTGGCTAAGTATTCCCATGGACTTAACCCTCCCATTCTAGCTTTAACTGTGCTAAGTTGGTTAAGTGTTCCTTAACCTTCCCATTCTAGCTTAACCGTGTTAGGTTGGTTAAGTGTTCCTATAGACTTAACTCTCCCATTCTTGTTCTAGCTTTAATTAATAAATTAAAGCCGCAACCTCTCACATTAGACAGATATTGCTGCGGTTACTCGATGTGCCGGTCGGTTCCGGGCAGGTTTACACCGCAACTCAGTCTAACCTCGGGTTAGGCATATTCATGTTTTCTAAGTTCAAAGGGTTTTTGATTAATTTCCAAATCTGGTTTTGAAAACAACCATCCCGTCCTTCGGATCAGTTAGGGATAGCCAGGGAGGGCAGGAAACTTGTATTTTCCAAACCCAAGCCTAGACACTATCCTCTCTGTCACCCTAGAACCTTCTGGTCTATGTGTTATAAAAAGGGATGTTATCAAAATACTTTTCTTTTGTTTATAAATTGTTAACAATTTATTTCAAAAGCCCATTTCCCCTTTTTAGACAAATTTGGCCTATATTTATTTGTCAAGCCTACTAGTATACTTATATTCTAGGCCCAAGTCCTAACCCAACATGCAGTTTAGGCCATTTCCTATTTCATTGCCGAAACTAGATTAAATATCCTAGTTTATAATTTATGGCCAAAACTTAACCAAGTTACATATTTTGTGGTAAATGAACAATTTAACATTTATGACGAATTCTATAAGTAAATTACTCCTAATTTACTTATTTCATTTCTACTCTTTTTATGTACATTGTCACATTTATTATTATGGCCCATTGTCTCTTATTTATCATATTTATACTTTTTGGTATGTAAATTATACCAAATTTAGTGTCGCTAACCATAATTTATTCTAAACATGACAATTGCTCACAATTATGAATAAATTCAAAATTGTGCTAATATACTTGTTCCAAATCAACCTTAATTAACCCAATCTTGGTTTAACATCCTAATTCACAATTTATGGCAAAACTAGAATTATTTTTCTAGTTTACATTTTATGCCTAAAATTTAGCTTACTTACTAACGCTAAATTTAATATGTCAAAATCACATATTCCCTTGTCAAATTTCCCCGTTTTCATTTTAATATGCATGTCATAATACATATTCCAAATTATGCCAATTTCCAAGTTTACAATTACGTTCATATTCATTTCCATGTTTTTCCCCAAATCGCATTCCCACCGTTCGAATAATCGTGATTCATCCTAGATTATAAATAAATCTAGATTCGTAGATAAAAAGGGAATGAATCAAAATGACAAGAAGGAATAATTGGCATAAAAAGGTTTGGATAACAATGTAGGTTCAAGAATATGGGTAGACCTAACTAAATAGGTAAATTCCCACTGTCTTAAAACCAAAGAATGGGCAAAATAGGTTCAAGAACGTGGGTAGACCTAACTTAATAGGTAAATTCCCACTGTCTTAAAACCAAAGAAAAACCAAGGAACAGGTAGAATAAATAATTGGGTTTAGACCTAACTTCTCAATCACAAAACTAAAGCAATATTTTCCTAATCATAAATCATGGGTGTCAAAATCACAGTTGTCCTCATTATGTCATAAGTAATAGTTTATGTCCAAATCAAAGGTATAGGCCTAGTCAAGGAAATAATCCTTGTAGTCACAGTCACAGTCATAGGAAATGTCCATAGTCATATGCGATGTTCATAGTCCAAAAGGAAAATAATTCCCATAGTCATAAGTCATTGTCATAGGCAATGTTTATATGTCCCAAAATCAAAGGCTTATGTCATAGTCCAAAGGCATATGCTTTCAAAGGCCACAGTTCTATAGTCATAGTCACGGTTACAGTCTTATTTGTCCTCGAATCATAACAGTTCTTAATTCAGTCCAAGAGTATAAACACAGATTCGAAGAGAGAGAGAGAGACTTGGCATATTCCTTTATTCCTTTAATTTCATGTCACAAATAAAACAAAATATTCAGATCTAGAAATAACCAACTTACAGAAAATAGATCTAGAAAAGAAGGAAAGCGTGGCTATGATTCGTGCGTCGTTGCTTGAAACTTGTTTGAGCTAGCCTTTGAATTCTTCACTTGAAACTTTGATTTGAATCCCTCCTTAAAAGTCTTTTAGCAGCATCTCCTCGTCTTGAATCATATTTTATTTTATTTATTTAAGAAAATTTAGAAGAGGGGAAGAAGCCATGAATCTTAACAGCATAAGGATAGAAGAGAATTGGTGCAAAGAGAATGAAGACTAGGGCTGTTTATATAGCTGCTCAAGACCTTATCGTACACGCAGCGCTGAGTCAGCATTGAACCTAGTTAAGAAAATAGTCCAGGTACGTAGATGAATCTAGCCAAACCTTATCATACACGCAGTGCTGAGTCAGCATTGGGTCCTACAAGCTATTTTGGCGTAAAAGTTTGATTTTCAAACTTTTGAATTTCTGGAATTTATTTAACTGTTTTATTCACATTAAATATTCTTATATGTATACAATTCCTCTAACGACCATTTTACGCGTATATATATACGCACAACTTTCATTTTATTTTCAAAATTCAAATGATGTTGCCATATTTCATTGACTGTAGCCTTATCTTGAATTTTATCTTTCGTATACATATATTTTTGTATATATATATATTTATATTTCTCATATGTATATATATATTTTCTTTATTTCCTTATACGTACGTTCTTATCCTTTCAAATTTTGAATTTGTATACGTACATATATTTGCATGTTTAGTTGGCCCTCTCTAAAACAATGATAAAAAATTATGCCGCCGCCGGGGTTCGAACCCCCGACCTCCATGCTACTAATCCAATGCCTTAACCAACTGAGCTACAGAGGCTTTTGTTAATAAGTCTTAGAACAATAATAATTATTGTTCTCTCCTTACCTCTTTTTTTTCATGTTAGTTACAATACTTAAATTAAACAACTGCATGGATCTTTTTCTTTTAATTTTTCTTTTAAAAATTAATTATACTTTAATTTGAGAATCTTAATGTCGCAGAATTACGGGGTGTTACAACTTTGATTTTCAACAGAAGCCTTGATCAATTGCCACTTACGCGTGCCACACTGCAATTCACTCCATGCGACTGATGTCCATCGATATACAACCTCTTAGCTCGTACGTCTCAGAGAAGGGCGTTAAGCAAGAGAATAAATTCTCCACCGCCAAACAGATGTATATTTAATAGAGATCAATCAACACATAATATAATCAAATGTCAGACACACAATCCATTTACAAGTTCGTTCTGGGTCTGAACGAAACCGGAGGCACTTTCCTCGCATATCCATCCATCTCCAAGTACGTCTGGACGATCACCAACTGTTTCCCTCGTCTTGGGTGTACAGCCCAATCGAGATCATCAGTAATCACCCAAATGATGTGAAGACTTCCAGTTTTCAACCACCGTCTTCATCTTCGACATCTCGTCGAATCGGTTATTCAGAATGGGTATAATCCCGGCCTTTCTGAATAACCCACGTATATGATAAACAAATGTTACACCAACACAACAAACGCCTCATTCCAATTCAGAATGTTCTTTTTATTCACAAAATCACATTCTTAAGGAAACGTTCCCATTAATTTTATCCAAGATAAATTCTTCTAAATTTATTCTTTAATCTTCCTTTGGATATCATTTCAAACTAGTCGGGATTAGCGAACCACACCGAAGTAATTATTTGTTTTATTTTCCAATCCCAACCTATTCATCCCCTGGAGCAAAACTGGTAATACTCCATATCTAACACCACAGAATTATCGGTAAAATTAATTACCATCTCACGTTCAAATCTAATTAAAGATTTAACTGTCGCTTTGGAACAAAACTGGTGGTACTCCATTCTCGATCACCTTTCAGATTTGATAATTTAAATTATCAATTCCCATTTCAATCTAATTAAAGATTCATTAAAATTCCACCTAGTTTTAATCTTCTCAAAAATCAATATTTTGTCTTTAATTGGGTTAAAGAACCAATGTCATCTAAAACACGATTCACGACAAACCCAAATCACATTTGATATTAAATACAAGGCTCTGAATAGAAAATATATCGGCTTATATTCAATATCAAATTCTGAAACTAACAAATATCGTACTGGAAATAACGATATAAAATATATCTTTCAAATTCCCATAAAAATATTTGTATAGTCAAGAAATCCAATATCAAAATATTCCAATGACAATTTCGATTCAGATCCACTTCCACTTTATATATATTGGAAATTCTGGTGACTTTCAAAACCGATTCAAATTCAATTTATCCATTTCAAAAAAAATTTGGTTTTAGTTCTAGTTCAAAACCAGTTCATTTCGATAAAAATCTATTTTTATCCTTTCAAATATGGAGTTTTTCATCCCAGTTCTTTCCAATTCAAATATTATGATTTTACACAAATTATTAATATTTTTAATAATTTTATCAAGGCACGTACAGTCGATTTCCATCAACGGCCATCGAACTGCACATACAGCGACCTTTTTCAAATTTGATTTGGACATAATTCCAAATCCAACCGTTGGATTTCACATTTCTAATATTCATTGGAAAGCTCTTTTCGATACGAACCCAACGGTTCTGGTTTTAGGAGAATCTGACGTTCGGATCTCCCGCAACGTCAATTCGAAGTCAATGGTCGAAATTCACGAACTACCGCGGCGCGGCGCGTTCTATTCAGGCCATTATATATATAATATATATATATATATATATTATATATTTCGTCGATTTCCTTTTTAAAACGTATTTTATAAATTGTTTTAAATTTCTTTTTCAAAACCATTTCAACTCTAGATTCAATTTCAAATCAAAATTGAATATTTCGTATCATTACTATATAAATGATAATATTTTCAAAACGTTATATTTTGAAATCACTTCTTTTCTATATTCATTATAAAAACGAATATAATCGATATAAATATCGTTCACGTCAAAATAGCGCAACTCTAATCAACACGACTTTATATATTTCAATAAATCCATTATTCTATTCAACAAATGAATATTTATTCCATTCAACACATGAATATATATTTCTTTCAACACCTGACTAATCTCAACACATGAGTACTGTCAACACACGACTATTTTTGTTATGTAAAATATTTTATAAAATTATGGTATCTATCGTTTGATTTTTAATTAGACTCCTACTGTAAAGTAGTTCTAATTTTAAATATGATAAAGATGTAAATTTTATTGTTAAAATATTTTACTCAACACTTGGAATAGTTTCAACACATGAACATCGTCAACACATGACTATTTTTATATTCAACAAATGAATTTTCTTTTATAATATTCATTATTTTCCCAATTGGAATGAGGCCCAATCAATTACCATATAACGTTAATTATATGGGTTCCATACAACACATGTATATAATAGCAACGATAAACAATCAACCATCATCCAAAGTGCACCACACAATTGCATAAGCATCAAATATAAATAATCAATGCTTACACAGTCTGTCGACCAATCGATCGACATACAATGAAATAATTGGGATTAGTGTATGCCAAATATCATCCCAATACCCGTGTGGGGTTTCAAATCAACAAACACACATTTTTATTTGTGCAGTTGGGCGATGTGTAAAATTTATCGATCCAATCAATATTAGTCAAATCAGTGTATATAAACAAATCGGCCGATTTGTTTATAAATATTTATTTATTCACTTTCACGTTAAAAATTATATTTTTAACGATAATTAATTTATTTCAACCATCTACAATTTATTATCGATTTCACATCAACTTCACAAACAATTTTCACAACACATCAATCAAACAAACAAGCCATTCATGGTTTGTGGACGACGGGTGTCGGGTGTTGCTAACCACCGTCTGCATCCTAGTATATATATAACTAGAAAAAGAAATTTAGAGTGAGAAGTTCTCACCAACTAGCTAATCCAATCATCTCGACTCTTCTTATGTAGAAGTCATCGTTGTTCTAGCCTTTTGTTACTTTCGTTGCCCGTAGCCACTACATATATAAAAATCACATTTTTAACACTTCTATAATGTAAAAAATCATATTTTTACACTGCTACTATATAGATAAAAATTCTATTTTTACATCGATACTATATAGATAAAAATTCTATTTTTACATCGATACTATATAGATAAAAATTCTATTTTTACATCGATGTTCATACAATAAAGATTATATTTTTATCACTCTATTCTCTATATAAAGATTTCGCCTTTTCAAATTTAAAGATTCCGCCTTTTCATTTCATCACTATAAAAATCACATTTTTTTTCAACGTATATATATATATATATAAAAATCAGATTTTTATTTCTCTATGTATATAAAGATGATATTTTTACTATCTTACCTATATAAAAATAATATTTTTATATCTTCTATTATATAAAGATCATATTTTTATTCTTCACATCATATAAAAATTATATTTTTATTATCTACATTATATAAAAATCATATCTTTATATCTTCTATAAATTAAAAATCGAATTTTTATTCTTTCTAAAATATAAAAATCATATTTTTAACTTTCCTATGATATAAAAATTATATTTTTAACCTTTCCATAGTATAAAAATTCAATCTATCTTTTATAAAAATCCTAGCTTTCTTTTATATAAAAATTCAATTTTTCTACTTTCTGCATTCATATAAAAATACGATCTTTCTAACTATAAAAATCAAATCATTATTTATAAAAAATCACATCTTTTAAAGTATAAAAATCATATCATTATATAAATTTCTTATTTTTTTCCTAATTAAAAATCAGTCTCCATACAAACAAAAAAAAACAACAAACAAAAAAAAACTATTAAAATCAAGAAACTTACAGTTTGAAGGAAAAGGGGGGGGGTGTGGACTGTTTCAGCGCAGATTGAAGAAGGAGGGAGAAGTCGCAGCGAAGGGGGAAGGCGGGAGAGGCTGCGCGCCGGCGGAGGTGGGGACAGGCGTCGCGGATTGGGTGGGAGGAAGCTTCGTGGGCTTTTGGGTTGAAGGGGGGGTGCGGTCGGTGGAAGAACGAAGGGAAGGAGAAGAAGAGGAGGGCAGAGAGGAAGTGGAGGGGAGGACGGCGCCAGGCGCCGACAGTGGGATGAGCGGCAGCTCCTCCCCCTTCCTTCTCTTTCTTTTTTTTTTATTTTTTATTTTTGATTTCTAATTTAAGTCGGGAGGGGGGGGGGGCTGAATGGTTAAAGGGGGAGGGAGACTTTTATTTTTAATTATTTTAATTATTTAATTTACAAAAAGTTGACTTCTTCATTTGACCTCTAAATGAGGCCCACCGCCTGTCGTCCATAGCTAATTACCCCCATTCCGAACACAATGGGATATGTATCGTAAGATGATTCAATCATTTCGATCGGTTTTCGTCAAAACCAACATATAACTATATATTTTGAATTTGAACGCGCATTTCAATTTACCGGGGCCACATACGAGCTCGAAAAATTCCAGAAAAATATTTTCTAGCTTCGTGTTGACGATACGGTCCTAACAAAACTAATTTCGTCGAATTCTGAGACCATTAGAAAAATGGCCATTTGCCAGTCGATTAAAATCAACTGAAACTGGTCAAACGAGTTTTCCTTTGCCACGCTCACATTTTGAATTCAAAAATTATGAAAATTGGAATCTAGCAATAACTTGACATCACGGATCCAACAAAAGTGGTTTCGTCGAAATCCGAGGTCATTTGCAAAATGACTATTTTTAAGGGCCTGAATTCCATAGCGACTACTCAGAATTTTCAACTGGACATATCTTTTGATTCCCGCTATGAAATCTTGATTTTTCGGATTCGTTGGAAAGATATTCCTAATTAGATTCTAATATTTTTGGTTTCACTAAAATCCGGTTTGTTTTGCACCCGGTACATTCAATTGAAGTTTGAAATCGAATTATCGAACTACCATGCCATTTTCAATTCTATTTATAATTATATATAATTATTTATATTCTAACGACGATGTATATAATATATATGTTCGATTCTATTAAAAATAAATTTTTCGTCGATATTATTTAAAATAATTCATTTTAAATGTTCAAACTTCACTAAAATTGCCAAAACAAAAATTTTAAACTAGCCCAGAATTTACGGGTTGTTACATCTTGTTTCTGTCCTGCGCTTGCATACCATCGTGTATTTATAAACGGAAGATCCTTGGTGAGCACAAAAATGGTTTGGCAATCACGTAAGGGAATTTGGCAAGCATGACATGTAGATGTAGGTTGCTGTCTGTGTATATGTAGATGTAGGCGTCTGCGTGACAAAACAAATGAAGGCAGGGTAGATGTGTTACTTTGGAGAATATAATAGCTATGGTGTGTTTTCATGTGATGGGAAGGGTTTGTGCATATGTTTGGGTACCCTGCATCGTATTGTCGCGCCTGTGCCTACGCATATGTTAAAGATAAGTAGCTGTGGCATAAGTTAATTTGATGGGAACTTGGCATTGGTAGGTTTGTAGTTTTCACGCAGTTGAAACCCCATGTGAAAGAATGAAAAGATGGGGCGTCTTTTCTTTTAAAATAAAATGCTCAGTATTATGTTTTTTTCCTTTTAAATGGTTACATGGCTGATCATATCTCTTTAGTCACGGTCCAAGTTTTAATATGATTATATAATATTGTCACACTTATGGTACCATTTCAAGCTGTAGATGCTTTAGATATGAGTGTGATTGTTTTTATCTGGTATCTAAGTCTACTATTTATTACCCCTAACCATTATATACTCGTATCACCACACACGAGCTCTAACACAACAAAAATGATCACACCACTACGTCCTGACATTACGATCCCACTGAAATTTGTTTCGTTGAAGACCAAATCCATTTGCAAAATGACGTATTTTTAATTCTAATATATTTATTAGTTCACATTTAAATAGAAGTACCGACAAAACAACCCCGATTGACCCCAAACTGAAAATTTAACAATAACTAGTGATACGTATTCCAGTGAAATTTGGTTCGTTGAAAACAGAGGTCGTTTGAAAAAAAAGGTATATCTAATGCTTATATAATATCGTTAAAATACAAATAAATTATAAAACAATTAAATAAGTAATAAAAAATTATTATTATCACACACACACACATACATATATATATATATATATATATATACATATCCAAATAAAATAATATACACTTCAAATATAACCAAAATGAAATTATAACTTGATATTAACGTATTCAAGTTTAACGATATTCAAATTATATATAAAGCCCTTTATAATTTATTGAATAAACGATATAATTTATAAACGATTTCCATAACGACTATTTTGAAATTTGAATTGTGCATAGCCTACAATATATAAGATGAAAACTCAATTTTTCTCTTTTATTAGAAAATTATAATCAATAAGATCCCAACGTTTCTTATTTCACAGAATTTTAACTTAAAACGGATTCTGTACATCCAATTGAAGTTCAAAACTCAATTTTATGAACTACCAGGACATTTCAAGTTCATTTTAAATTAACTATAAATTTAATGTTTAATCTTCGTTTTATAAACGAATTGATATTAAATCCAATAATATTTCAATAAAATATTTAAAAAAAATTAAATATTCGAATTTAATTGATCGAAAAATCCGGGTCGTTACAATTAGAAGTAGAAGATGAAGAAGAGGAAATATTTGTGTTAATGGTATTGGGAAAAGAATGATAATTTGTGGACAAATTTCAGACACTAAATCAGAATTTGCTGAATATAAAATAGACATAAGATGAATTTTTTTATGTGAAGATGAACTTGGTGAAGCATGAGCGAGATTAACGAACGGAAAAGAATGTAAAGGAGGAGAAGGTTTTCCTATATCAGATAAATATGGAAAGATGTGCTCCTTAAACTCCACATCTCTACTGAGAATCACTTTGCGATCTTTCAAATCATACAACTTGTGTAACACCCTACACTTTTCCACACCCAAATTTTGACAAAAATCGAAACTCAAGAACAACCAAGCATCTGGAACGTGTAAGTCTGGTACCTGCAATAAATGAGCATGAGCTTAATCAGAGTACGATAAGATAACTTACAGCGGAAACAAAATTGGATAAACTAGTATTAACTAAAGTAACTACCTTTTTCAATGTTAGTCACTTTGTCAATACCGAGCATGAGAGAGAATGAGAACCGAAAGCCAAACTTAGACACCTGTGAGAACCCGACGTGCTCTAGAAAACCTAGGTGGTTGTAATGAGGAGAGGGGTCAAAACAACAAGATTCTAGTGAATAGGAAATGTACAGCACAGATTATAATGCATAGATGTATCCCATTTTGTTTGACCGAAAATGTAAGCCAACCAAGGTTAGTGATTCTAGCCTAACCTGGTAAATGTTTACGCACGACTTTACTACTCTTCCCAAAGTAGTAGTCCCAAAGTATATACCGAAATATGATGTTTATGCACATATTTGTGAAGCCTTTATACTAGAGCATAGTTGATTATTTAATCAAGGTTAGACCCATGGTTACGAAGTTTCTATACATATATACTTTCATTCTTCCCTTGTTATTTAATGCCTCACTATTAATCATAGATAAGATGGATTCTTCTTGATTGCTTAAGACCCTAGGCAGACCTATTGGTCATTTATTATTCCTCGAAGATTTATTTAACATTAACATAAACTAGGAGGCACTAGCTACGGGCCCTACAAGTTAAGGCTTCCGTCATTCACACATATACCCTTGCCCATATAAGGTGAGAGATGGTACTTTATCGCTCACTATACCATATATCTGACCTTATTAGATAACCCCCTTATTCGCTTATTACTTCATACAGGGTAGGTAGCCATATCTGATGTTTTAGTTTCCAGGTTTGGGTAGACCCGTAACAACCCGTCAGGAATGGGCCTAAATTTCGACCCAGAAAAGGCCTATTGAAACTTAGAGCCCTTCTAAATGGGTCGTAGGTTCTTGTAAGGATTACATTTGCATAGATAATAATAACATATACTTCGAATGAGAATCTCACACAACGGAAGGAGAAAATATATTATTCAAATAAGATGTACCATTATGTCAAAATCTTAGAAATACAACAGTCACGGTTACATTTATTCAATAGTTACATCAAATAGTTCAATCTCATAAGATTCCAAACGAAGTAAAGCAATAACTGCTAATAATATCATAATAACTTCATCTTCTCCATCGGCTTCAATCATTACTTCATCAATTCTTTTAATTATTTAATTATTATTAATACTTATGAATTTTACGGGGTGTTACATACCCACACACACTTACCATTTAAGACTCTAAACTAAAAGGCCTATTCCTAGGTAGACTCTTCAACCCCAGCCGCTTAAGACGCAGGAAGCCGAGTATACGCAAGTTTATTAGTTCCGTACCCCATTAGCCTTTAATACTTTTCCCTTATTGGGATAAAGTGGGCTACATTATTAAGTCATTCCCGTTTAGTCCCTCAACACGAAAATACTATACGCACACGATTAGTTATCGTCTTGTGTTCCTATGCTTAATAATGCTTCACATTACTAGTCTACCAAGTCCAATTTTAGATTTTATTTAGAAGTTCTTTATTAATTAATAGTAAATAAGGAAAGTTATATCCTCTTTACCCTAGGATACTTATTTAAATATTCCCCTAATTGGACTTAATATTTAAATGACAATTTAATACCCATAAATTCCCTTTCTTTCTTATCCAAAAGTTTGTTACCATTTATGACCATAACAGTCATATTTTTCCTAAGGCAACCCTTAACTCTGGATATCCTTATTTTATCAGTCCTGAAGTGTCTATTTGTTGAACCCCAACATACATTTACTATTCTTATTTATTTATTGATTTATATGGATATGTATGTATGTATGTATATATATACACACACACACACCAGACCCATCAAATTAAGTTGACTACCTATGGATACTGGATTTGCCCGGCGGTTCCAGGTAGACTTCCATCACAAGTTGAACTTAACCTTGTACCTTGGCATATTTATTTTTATGCGTTAGACCTCCCACATTAAGATGACCATCTGTGGATGCTGGATTTGCCGACCGTTTCTGAGAAGACTTCTTCCATAAATTAAGCTTAACCTCGTGTCTAAATGCGGTTATAATTCAAATTTCCTAATTGGGGTTCACAACATCAATCCTAATCAATTTAATAATTGTAACCATTATTATAATATATATTTACTTTCCCCGATTAACATTGGTTACAATTGTTATTTATTGATTTGCGGTCCTATTTATAGCAATTAATTATATTGATTGCTACCAATGGTCATCGTAAATATATTAATTCAACATGGTTTACATTTACATATAATTCCATAATTGAACCTTATTCAAACATTTAAACATTCAATGCAATGTATATTTTACCGTTTTATGTTGATCTGGACCTATAATATGTATATATTTATATTTTATGTTTTCGTACGGTCAACTTAGTTATTCTTATTCTTATTCTTATTATTGTTTAAATTTAATTATTTGGTTAAGTCAATAACCAAACATTCCTTTTTTGTATTCAATCTTTTCAAAAGGTTTCAAACTTACAAAAAGACCGTTAGTTGTAATTATTGTAAATTATGTCTGATTAGTATAATAGACTAATCTCAAATTCACAAGAAATATATATATGTACATATGTTTTTGAAATAGTCGATGCAAACTACGCACAAATATGTATATTGATACGTACGTTTGCACCACTTTTCCATTTATTTTTATCTTTTTGTCATATCTCTTGTGAATTCAAAATGACATCTTTTTGTTCAAAAAGAGGAAAACAATGTATTTAAAACAATTTAGCCAAAACCCAACAATATTGAATTCAAATAATATAAATCTTTTAATATTACAATCACATAATTTACCAATCACACCTTTTTATCCAAATTTACATACTTTATTATTCAATACTGAACTAGAGATCTGCAATGTAACTACATCTTGTTGGTTTTTAATGGGACTAATTTCCAGATCTACAGTGCTATGCAATGTCCACAATACATTTTACAGTATAATTATAGGAATAGGTATGAACAAATTTAAGAATCCTATAATTAACATTATGCCTAGCCATAATTCATATATTCAAGTTTTTAACAATGTTTATAATCAGATCTGATGGGTGTCAATCCAATCACAATAATTTAGAGAACAGATCTGATAGAAATAGGCATAAAATATTCGATCTAATTCAAATGAAATAGATAAGTTGTTATAACTGCATTCGTAAATTTCTCACTCACCTTATAGCATCCAAATCAAAAGTTTGAACCATTTTAGGCCTACAATCCCGAAATTCTTATAAATCTACAATTTATCTGGAAAGGGGAAAATTCCAGATCTGTAGAGATGTAAAAAATAAAAAGAGAGGGGAGAATCTGATTTTGAGCGTCAATTTGCATTCTTTTCCATTAGATCTGATAATCCTCTCAATTTCAGGTGAATTAGATTTCATTTTTTGTGTATGGATATATTTTTATTTTAGAAATTAGGTTTGGAGAAGGAGGAAAATGGCAGAGCTCCGCTACCACTAAAAATTTGTGTGGAAAAGAATGAAGCCTTACCCCCTTATTTATAGGGGTGGAATTGTCCTTGGACCATTGGATTAGTTTAATTTTGCCTTCGTCCATCCATTATATATATATATATATATTATAAACTAAACCTATAAAACCTAGCTATTATTGGGCGATCTAACGCCCAGTGGGTCAACCGTATCGGTCGACCGCTATGGTCAATCGCCTAGGCCATCAGATGACCAAGCCGACTAGTTATATAAGGTATAATATATATTTAAAATCTGATTTAATTATTTTTTGTCCATTTTTGTATTTCTTCCAACACTTTTTCATACGGTCTCTGTTCGTGAAACTCCATCGGTTAAAGTTTCGTGGACAAATTCCATCGTTTGCAGAAATTCTAATAATGAATTTATATTGCCAAAATTCCGATTTGTTACAACTTGTATCCTTTTGAAGCATATGGATAACCAATCAAAATGCATCTTTATAACCTTTGATCCATTTACAACCAAATACCCTCAAATGAGAATAGTTAGGAAGTTTTTTCATCAATATTTCATGAGGTATTTTCCAAGAAAAAATTGAAGATGGCATTATGTTTATTCAAATTGTTTCAACAATTTTCAAGGTTCCATCAGTTTATGAAATTTGTATGGTTTAGTTTAACATGCTCATGTTAGCAAACATTCTTAAGTCATATGCCATATTATCACTAGCAGTAATGTCTTTAATCCAAGCATTATTAGCATGCTTATTTGATAAGGCTACATTGAAAATAGAAAAGTACCTACAAATTAATTGAAAGATGATATTTCAAGTTACCATTCTGCATTATCTTGAAAACTTCCTTGTAAACAGTAGAAAAAAATTGAGTATTCATAGTAGAAGATGACAATATTTATGAAGAAACTTGTCCAAAATCTAAAGAAGTATCAATAAGAGAGTTCTCTAAGATTCCAGAAGTGCCATGAATGGCAACACCACTTTTGACAAAAGAATTTTGAGGGTTCTTTCCTTTCAAATCAACATACCACTCCAGAAAACCAACCAATTTGAAGCATTACTCTTTAGTATGTTCCTTTTGCTTGCAGTGATCAAAAAACTTTTCATACTTCATCTTCTTATAGTCCTTATAATCTCTTATATAAGAAAACTGAGACTTAGAACAAGTAGCATTCTTAAAGGAAAGTAATGCACTCATCTTAGAATATTTTGAGGAATGTTGAGAGAGTTTTATTTTTCAAGTTGTTGCAAAATATGGTTAGCCTTATTAATAGCAGGTAAAGGATCCATACTCAAAATATTTGTCCTAACCTGGTCATAAGATTTATTTCGACCAACAATCAATTAAATAATTTTTTTGAGTTGATCAGCCTAAAAAAATTTCTTAAGAACACTACATGAACAATTTAACATTGCACTACAAGATCAATTAGGAAAAGGTTTATAACCCTACAATTTATCCCAAACTTTCTTCAATTTCCATAATACTCAACAATCGAATCATTGTTTTTTACTAGAACACAATTCCTTATGACACTTGTAACGAACCGGTAATTGCGACAAATTAAAATACGAGTTTAATTAAAGGTTTGATGTTTTAAGAAAATAATTATATAACGAAATGTCTGAGTTCGCTGAATTCGTTTAGATCAAATTAGACGATTTATTTGCGATAGCGTATTTAACGTTAAAAGTTAAAAGTTAATCATGAAATTTAAGGTTACCATAACTTAAGCAAAATTGAACTAAAAATACTGGACGATATTATAAGAATAACGGTATTTTCGTTTCGTCAAACTCAAACGTTTGATGTCCCGAATCTTTATTTTTGGGAAGAAAAATTTCGCAATACAATTAATATTTATTTATCCGTATTCTTGACCAAACCAATATGTTTATAATTCTCCTAACATAATCGACGAGAGTATCTTCCAACAAGATCAAATTTCACTTGTCCCTTCAAACAAATATGGTTAACACTCTACAATAAAGTATGAATTGAATAAAACGTGTACAACACTTTGAACATCAATTGACACTTGGAGTTAATTGCCTTAGAACATGACATCTGTAAACAAATTGTCTGAGTTTGGCTTCCTCGTACCTTATTCCCTTCCTCTCTCTCGTATTGTTATTTGCCCTTTCTCAAAAAAAAAAAAAAAATTCGTTCTCTTCCTTCACATTCTGTTTCAAAATCGAATTTAAAATAAAAGAGAGAGAGAGCTCGTATGTCTTTAATCGTCCCGTTCATGGCCTCCTTAGCAGTCGCCCTTGAAGTCGGAGCTCCACCGCCAGCAAGGCACCGCCGTAGGCTCCCCTATCACCACCCTTCTGTTGACCATTCCGTGTAACCAGGTCGAGCTACAGTAGATTCGGGTGGAGCCATGTGTTGCCAGCCCTCCTAAATTCCGAACCTGACTACCTCGAAGAAAGCTAAGACCCTCATCTCGAAATTAGAGGCGACGATGCTCCCTGTCAACCCAAAACCGGGCATTGTTAGGCACCAGTAGCCACCATGTTGGCCGCTATCCAAGGCGCCTCAGCTCGTCCACCACCTGCAAAGTCCATCAATGTCATCGGTTGGAAGGTTGTATCCATTGCAGTGCGCTCTCCAGGTGCTCGACAGAATGTCTGAGAGGAAGTTTTCAATGGAACGAGGCAAGACAGTTGCACTGTGTAATGCTGAGCGAACTCTGGACCTGGGTATATATTTCTTTCTCCTTTTACCTTGTCTTGTTCCAGCCTTTAAAAAAAAAAAAAAGGGAAAAAAGGAAAGTAAATATAAATTAGCTTGGGTTTGATGTAGGAATGATTGCCGTTGTCGTTGAGCATTCGTAATCAAGTTAGGTTCTTCATGCTTGGGAATTTCAAACTTTATGTACATATATACATGCGTGTATGTGTATATAAATTGAGTCGAAGTCGTCATGTTTGATATCGCGTTCCCTACAGCTTTGTTGTCGGGTCTATAAGTCTTTTCTTCGCCTCCAAAGGTGAGTTTTTCTCACTCACAGACTAATATTTTTATTAAGTGAATCAAATATTTGAAATGTTGAATGAGATGTTAGGGTGCTCTAGATGGTTTGCTTCGTGGATGTGCACGTGCGACACACACTGTTATATGACACTATGGATGTATGGTTGACATGATATGTTTATTTTTCTCACCATGCAAGTTCCCCTTTTGATTTGAAACCATTACGGGTTGAAATGATACATACCCGAACCCCTTGTGTATTCGGATCGATTTGGGATGCGGGTTGAAATGATACATACCCGGGATTCGAATATTTTAAAGAACGGATTGAAATGATAAATATCCGCACCACTTGACCATAGGGTAGAAAATTATATGCAGACACCGTGGTCAATAAAATAAAATATTTTTAAATACTTTTATCTATTTGGTAGGTATAAATTTTAAATGAAACTTCTTTCTGGCACGAAGAAAGTAAAGAAATTTTTGCTCAAAACTAAATTGGAATTTGTAAGGAACCTCATTTGTATTAAAATAAATTTTTATGTGATTTTTTGCAAATGAATACTGAATCCTAAATTTATTTAAATAAATTCTTCATACTTGTATGTTCATATAATGAATGTACTAATATGGCGATTTTTGAAGTAAATGATCAATGTAAAGGATTGGCTAGCTTTGATAAATATTTACCAAACTTATTTCAAAATATGATTTGTCAAAAAGGGGATATTGCCATGTGAATGTATACAAATGGATTTTTGATCCATAATTATCGCCAAAGTGGTTTGGGAATTTATTATATGAACGATATGTAAATTTCAAGTTAAGTAACGATTCAAGAATCGTTTTAAATGATGAAGCGTTGAAGTTGAACCAAATCAAGAGAATTGGGTTTTATATGAACTAGTTGTGAAGAAATTGTAAGACATGGACTTTGATTTGGATTCGGATTAATATTATTAAAATAAAACTATGATTTTATAAAAACGATTTCCACATTACTTGGTTTTATAAATATTCTTTATAAAATGATTTGATTTCTTTAACTATACAAATTTTATAATAGTTTTTCAAAAAAAAAAAAAAAGAAGTATATATATATGTTACACACTACTTTAAATTAAATATACATACATGATTTTCAAAACTTAACTTTCCAAATATACTTTTATTTTATTTTTATTTTATTTTATTTTATTTTGACTAAATTTATGTCCAAATCCAGTCTAGAGAATCTGAGGATGAATAATGGATTTATAAATGATTTGGGATTTGATCTTGGGACAAGACTTGGAATAAGTCAATTTTGTGATATTTGAAATATGTTTTCAAATCTAATGGCCACGGTGTGGAAAAATGTAAGCGTCGGTTGTTAAAGAGACCGGAGTCGGTAAGTGGCATACTCTCTGTCAGTGCCGATACCACTTTAACAACTATGCACGAGATGGATTATCGGAATGACAGCAAGATGGCTTGGAGGCGACCACTGGATCGAAGATGGCGAACGATGACGAAATGGCCTTGACCTTCGGGTCATAATTAAATTGACTAAAACAGGAGCTATACCGTGACTAATTGAGGTAGCACCTCTGATCGGACACGCTTCTTCGATACCATCTCTATTGCTGTTGTGATTGATTTGGGTGCACCCTTTTGATTATGGGAGTGTGTTCCGAGGTGGGAGGTAGTGGCTGCTATGCGTTACCACCGGTCCGGGAGTGCAATTGGTAGAATCCTACCCTGGGTATCGCCTCGAGTGCCTTGTCATATATATCCTATACGAGCCCCATACGATTTTGATTTAGTGTTGCTTTCTATGGAGTGCCCTCTGATAACACCAGTGCGGTGAATTTACGGTACTGTATAGGCTGTGATGCTTATAAACAGCGTAAGGGTAATATGGTAATCCCGCTTACGCTATTTTCATTATTTATATTTTACTGAATAGACATTACAATAATAGCGTACTATTATATAGATATTAGTTCGCGGATCCTTAGAGGATGGAAATCCCAAACATCCTTTAAGTTATCGTATATTTCAGTTAACACTTCATTTTATTTAATTCACTTATATGAGGATGTTAGTCCTGACTCGAGTACTTTGTTTGTTTATTCTTGCAATTTCTCGGGTCAGACCGAGTATTTCAGCTTGTAGATATATCTGTTAGAGCTTGTGATTCGTTGGAGATCCAGCCGTTCATCTACCATATTCGATTATGCCCATCTCTGCTGATTACCGAATACTAGTATGATTCTATATTTATTCTTCCGCTGTATGCATGTTTATTTCGGTACTCTGATATCATGTAAATTTAAAAAGAATTTGTAATATTGTATAAATTGTTACTTCCGCTGTGAGATACTCTATGTTCTGTGTCTGTGATTCTGTGATGATTTGTATTTCAACTTCATAAGCAATAACAATCTGTCATTTTGATCGGTTTGAGTTGGTTTAATTACCAACTTGAGGCGGTCAAAAAGCCGGGTCGTTACAGTTGGTATCAGAGCTTTGGTTTATACAAAGCTTAGCTTATGAAGTGGAAACACTCATTAGAGATGGAGTAGAAATACTCTAGAATGAGTGAAATCATTCTAGAATCATACCAGAGAGAGCGTATTTTGAAAATAAAAATATTTTTTTAATGATTTCAAAGGTATTTTCTAAATATAAACAATTTGAAATTTTAACTTTGTTCTAAAAATATATTCTTGTTTTAAATCACTCGTTCCTTTTGATAAATCCGTCTTAGTTTGGGCATTCTAAAAATCCAAATCTTGTTTTGTTTTGTCCCGTCTTGAGACTTTAGAACTAGTCGTTTCTAGATCCCGAATCTTTTCTTAATGCTTCTAACCTATCCTTGGCAAATCCCTTCGGTTGATTCGTCTACTCGTTCGGCTCGTGGTTTTCAACCCGGTTGAAATCAAATCGAATTGAATTAATGAAGTGACAAAAGAATTAAAACTTTGGATTAAAGTAAGTAATACGAGAGAACTTAAATAAAATTTGTTTGCAAATCTTTTAGCCTTGTTTTAAATTCTACTTCTTTGAATCTGTCTTTAGTAGATTTGGTTAGGTCAGGATTTTTAAAAATTTGAGTCTCGATCTTGGTAGAAAATTTAAATTAATCACTTTCTAAATCGTGAGTCTTCCTTATTTTGATAAGAGTCCCTATCGTTGAGATCTCCTTATCGGTTATCTCCTTCCGCTAATACCACTTCTAGCTTATTTTCTTGACTTAATTTAATCTAACTAAATAGTATTTAATGTAAATATCTGTGAATAAGTAACGAAAAAGATCATTACTTGGTAATGTGAGTTTTTTTTGTATAAAACCTGTTTTAGAAATTATTGGAACCTTTAATAATAAGCCCATCAAAAGAAATGGTAATCGAATTGTATAATGTGAAATAAAAAGTATTCTAAGGATTACGCAAGTAGAACTTGAATATAATGACTTTGAAACAACTACTTTATTGAATCCGCAAGAGTACTGAGAATGTATACCTTTTAGAAATGTAATAAAGGGTAAACCACAAGAAATTGTTAAAAATGGGATAGTTTACATGTTGTAAAACTATAATAATGATGCGGAACTCATAACGGTTGTGGAACAAGGAAAGGTGGGTTTACATAAACTTTTCTGAATCTAAACTGGTGTTGTGCAAAATTTCACACATTCTAAAATATGAAATTTAAAAGGTTCAGGTAGAATAAAGGCAACCTTTGCCTTGAGATAGTTTTGAAAGAATGTTGAAACTGAAAATGATATGATATGAAAATAAATGATGATAAATTCAGTGGGTTTAATGGAATAATAAGTGCTGGCTAATAAATATGATATTGCACATCTGGTGATTTCAGTTCAAGGAGAATAAATATGGATCTTTAAGGAAAAAGAGAGAAACAAATTGTGAACAATAAAATGGGTACATTGGCTTACAAAATAATAACTGTTAGGAGGAATGTGAGTGACAATCAACAACAAAATAATAATAATAATACTCCATGCAACTAGATGTTTTGCTCATCCTTTTGTTGTTTTCTTCCTAATTATCTTCTTCATATTTATTTAAAGCCTCAGCCATCTTTGCTATTCTTGCATGCTATTCAAATTGCAACAACTTTGTGAACTTTAATAATGGATCCCTGTAAAACCATATGATTGTATTTTCAAAGAGTATAAATATATTTTTGGGAATTGAAAAAAAAAAGAAGTGGGCTGCTACAAGCAGCAGCAGTTAGACTGCTGCCGCCAGCAGCAGCAGCTGCAGCAAGCAGCGGCAACAACAATGCCGCTGCCACGAGCAGCAGGGTTGCAGAAAAGAAAAAAAAAACCCAAAACTGAAAGAAAGAAGAAAAAACTGAAATGAAAAAAAAAAGAAAAAAGAAAAAAGAAAAGGGAGAGAGAAGACGAAAAGCAACAACATGAATTTGCATGTTAAATTTTGAACATTACTTTGTTTCCCTTGCATTTTGTCAAAAGAATGCTATGACATAGATTACATGTTACTACGTACATTAAGCTTCACATATTGTGTTTACATACATGCTTATTTATGCTACATGTCATTTAGTTGTATGCAAATCTATTTTTCTACAATACCATGACTCTAATTTCATTATTGAGATTTTTAGTAGGTTGCAATGGCGCATGCTTCGCTCGGGAGCTCGTTTTTGCGCAAAATGCTAAGAAAAAAAAAAGCAAATACGCTTTAAAATGCTAAATAAGGTACGTAACTTGGTTTACATATTGCAGTTGGGTTGTTTTTCTTTTGTTTCCCCTATATTGGGATGCCTCATCATGCGGATGAGATGTATATTTTGTGTTTTTGTTGTTTTTGTGTACGGGAAAATTTTCCCGAGCGAACCGTGTAGGGGAGATGCTGCCGAAATTTTCCGTAAATTCGGGTGTTAGAAATTTTTTTGAGTTTTAAAAATTCTAAAATCTACATTCTTTCTAACGAAAAAAAAAGAAAGAAAGAGAGAAGAGTTCGATAAAATAAAAAGTAGGTTAGTTATATGCGTAGACGTTTCCTTTTCGAGGACGAAAAGCGCTAAGCGGGGGAGAATGTAACGAACCGGTAATTGCGACAAATTAAAATACGAGTTTAATTAAAGGTTTGATGTTTTAAGAAAATAATTATATAACGAAATGTCTGAGTTCGCTGAATTCGTTTAGATCAAATTAGACGATTTATTTGCGATAGCGTATTTAACGTTAAAAGTTAAAAGTTAATCATGAAATTTAAGGTTACCATAACTTAAGCAAAATTGAACTAAAAATACTGGACGATATTATAAGAATAACGGTATTTTCGTTTCGTCAAACTCAAACGTTTGATGTCCCGAATCTTTATTTTTGGGAAGAAAAATTTCGCAATACAATTAATATTTATTTATCCGTATTTTTGACCAAACCAATATGTTTATAATTCTCCTAACATAATCGACGAGAGTATCTTCCAACAAGATCAAATTTCACTTGTCCCTTCAAACAAATATGGTTAACACTCTACAATAAAGTATGAATTGAATAAAACGTGTACAACACTTTGAACATCAATTGACACTTGGAGTTAATTGCCTTAGAACATGACATCTGTAAACAAATTGTCTGTGTTTGGCTTCCTCTTGCCTTATTCCCTTCCTCTCTCTCGTATTGTTATTTGCCCTTTCTCAAAAAAAAAAAAAAATTTCGTTCTCTTCCTTCACATTCTGTTTCAAAATCGAATTTAAAATAAAAGAGAGAGAGAGCTCGTATGTCTTTAATCGTCCCGTTCATGGCCTCCTTAGCAGTCGCCCTTGAAGTCGGAGCTCCACCGCCAGCAAGGCACCGCCCTAGGCTCCCCTATCACCACCCTTCTGTTGACCATTCTGTGTAACCAGGTCGAGCTACAGTAGATTCGGGTGGAGCCATGTGTTGCCAGCCCTCCTAAATTCCGAACCTGACTACCTCGAAGAAAGCTAAGACCCTCATCTCGAAATTAGAGGCGACGATGCTCCCTGTCAACCCAAAACCGGGCATTGTTAGGCACCAGTAGCCACCATGTTGGCCGCTATCCAAGGCGCCTCAGCTCGTCCACCACCTGCAAAGTCCATCAATGTCATCGGTTGGAAGGTTGTATCCATTGCAGTGCGCTCTCCAGGTGCTCGACGGAATGTCTGAGAGGAAGTTTTCAATGGAACGAGGCAAGACAGTTGCACTGTGTAATGCTGAGCGAACTCTGGACCTGGGTATATATTTCTTTCTCCTTTTACCTTGTCTTGTTCCAGCCTTTAAAAAAAAAAAAAGGGAAAAAAGGAAAGTAAATATAAATTAGCTTGGGTTTGATGTAGGAATGATTGCCGTTGTCGTTGAGCATTCGTAATCAAGTTAGGTTCTTCATGCTTGAGAATTTCAAACTTTATGTACATATATACATGCGTGTATGTGTATATAAATTGAGTCGAAGTCGTCATGTTTGATATCGCGTTCCCTACAGCTTTGTTGTCGGGTCTATAAGTCTTTTCTTCGCCTCCAAAGGTGAGTTTTTCTCACTCACAGACTAATATTTTTATTAAGTGAATCAAATATTTGAAATGTTGAATGAGATGTTAGGGTGCTCTAGATGGTTTGCTTCGTGGATGTGCACGTGCGACACACACTGTTATATAACACTATGGATGTATGGTTGACATGATATGTTTATTTTTCTCACCATGCAAGTTCCCCTTTTGATTTGAAACCATTACGAGTTGAAATGATACATACCCGAACCCCTTGTGTATTCGGATCGATTTGGGATGCGGGTTGAAATGATACATACCCGGGATTCGAATATTTTAAAGAACGGATTGAAATGATAAATATCCGCACCACTTGACCATAGGGTAGAAAATTATATGCAGACACCGTGGTCAATAAAATAAAATATTTTTAAATACTTTTATCTATTTGGTAGGTATAAATTTTAAATGAAACTTCTTTCTGGCACGAAGAAAGTAAAGAAATTTTTGCTCAAAACTAAATTGGAATTTGTAAGGAACCTCATTTGTATTAAAATAAATTTTTATGTGATTTTTTGCAAATGAATACTGAATCCTAAATTTATTTAAATAAATTCTTCATACTTGTATGTTCATATAATGAATGTACTAATATGGCGATTTTTGAAGTAAATGATCAATGTAAAGGATTGGCTAGCTTTGATAAATATTTACCAAACTTATTTCAAAATATGATTTGTCAAAAAGGGGATATTGCCATGTGAATGTATACAAATGGATTTTTGATCCATAATTATCGCCAAAGTGGTTTGGGAATTTATTATATGAACGATATGTAAATTTCAAGTTAAGTAACGATTCAAGAATCGTTTTAAATGATGAAGCGTTGAAGTTGAACCAAATCAAGAGAATTGGGTTTTATATGAACTAGTTGTGAAGAAATTGTAAGACATGGACTTTGATTTGGATTCGGATTAATATTATTAAAATAAAACTATGATTTTATAAAAACGATTTCCACATTACTTGGTTTTATAAATATTCTTTATAAAATGATTTGATTTCTTTAACTATACAAATTTTATAATAGTTTTTCAAAAAAAAAAAAAAAAAAAAAGAAGTATATATATATGTTACACACTACTTTAAATTAAATATACATACATGATTTTCAAAACTTAACTTTCCAAATATACTTTTATTTTATTTTTATTTTATTTTATTTTATTTTGACTAAATTTATGTCCAAATCCAGTCTAGAGAATCTGAGGATGAATAATGGATTTATAAATGATTTGGGATTTGATCTTGGGACAAGACTTGGAATAAGTCAATTTTGTGATATTTGAAATATGTTTTCAAATCTAATGGCCACGGTGTGGAAAAATGTAAGCGTCGGTTGTTAAAGAGACCGGAGTCGGTAAGTGGCATACTCTCTGTCAGTGCCGATACCACGAGATGGATTATCGGAATGACAGCAAGATGGCTTGGAGGCGACCACTGGATCGAAGATGGCGAACGATGACGAAATGGCCTTGACCTTCGGGTCATAATTAAAGTGACTAAAACAGGAGCTATACCGTGACTAATTGAGGTAGCACCTCTGATCGGACACGCTTCTTCGATACCATCTCTATTGCTGTTGTGATTGATTTGGGTGCACCCTTTTGATTATGGGAGTGTGTTCCGAGGTGGGCGGTAGTGGCTGCTATGCGTTACCACCGGTCCGGGAGTGCAATTGGTAGAATCCTACCCTGGGTATCGCCTCGAGTGCCTTGTCATATATATCCTATACGAGCCCCATACGATTTTGATTTAGTGTTGCTTTCTATGGAGTGCCCTCTGATAACACCAGTGCGGTGAATTTACGGTACTGTATAGGCTGTGATGCTTATAAACGGCGTAAGGGTAATATGGTAATCCCGCTTACGCTATTTTCATTATTTATATTTTACTGAATAGACATTACAATAATAGCGTACTATTATATAGATATTAGTTCGCGGATCCTTAGAGGATGGAAATCCCAAACATCCTTTAAGTTACCGTATATTTCAGTTAACACTTCATTTTATTTAATTCACTTATATGAGGATGTTAGTCCTGACTCGAGTACTTTGTTTGTTTATTCTTGCAATTGCTCGGGTCAGACCGAGTATTTCAGCTTGTAGATATATCTGTTAGAGCTTGTGATTCGTTGGAGATCCAGCCGTTCATCTACCATATTCGATTATGCCCATCTCTGCTGATTACCGAATACTAGTATGATTCTATATTTATTCTTCCGCTGTATGCATGTTTATTTCGGTACTCTGATATCATGTAAATTTAAAAAGAATTTGTAATATTGTATAAATTGTTACTTCCGCTGTGAGATACTCTATGTTCTGTGTCTGTGATTCTGTGATGATTTGTATTTCAACTTCATAAGCAATAACAATCTGTCATTTTGATCGGTTTGAGTTGGTTTAATTACCAACTTGAGGCGGTCAAAAAGCCGGGTCGTTACAACACTCATAAAGAAGAGGAGAATTAGATTGACTATTATATTCCTGAGTTTCAATCCAAAGGCTTCTGGCAGAAGAAGAGACAATGAAAGTTTATAAATTGACCTATCCATGGAGTAAAATCCAACATGTAACCATGTAATCATTACGTATCTATTTTTGTAATCAGGAGAATTATCAGAATGATGTGCAAGTGTTGCATCTGTGATACACGATTTGTTCTTCACCTCCGAGTGCGATTTTAACACGACTACTTCAATCAAGATAATTTCCACCAATGAAGAAGATCTAACCAAGCTGGTTGTTTAATGAATCTCTATAAGAAAGAAAGTACGGATCATTGAAATTAATCATCATAATCTAATTTTCAGGCATATTGATATCGTAAACCTTATCCCAATGATACCATGATAACCAGGATCATGCCAGATATTGAGAAAATAAGTTTTAAATCTATTACTGTTTTTCTTATATTTACAATGTGATTATCTGTCTTCTTATAAGCCTACAATGTTTGACTGAGTACACTAACAGTTGGCAAAATATACATTTACACTTTTAACCATTTACAAAAATTAATTCAAGCTGTTTTATTTGTAGACCGACTCGTCTAGTGATTTATTCATTATCAACTTCTTTGTGATATCCCATGTCCGTTAATATCACTCACAAGAGAATGCATTAAGTTTCATGAAGCATAGTGGGTAAACAATACAAAAATTCACAAGACATATATAAAGCCAACGACGGAAATTTAAACTTTACTATTGAAAATAAAACAAAGTCCCAAAAATTGTTACATCATCAAACCAGTTACATCAAAACTAAGTATCTCAAATCCATCTCATAATGCAAAATAACAGAGTGCAATAATATAAAACCATATCCCTCAGAGCAAGCCATAAAAGACTAGAAAGTAAGTCAAAGAGGTACATCTTAGAAAGTCCGGATCTAAGCTGAAATAGAAAGTCCTAATCACTGAGGAGTGATAAACTCTAAGGACCTGGGAGGAAGGAAGAAAGGAGAGAAAACAAAAGGGTCAGACAAAAATTTTGGCGAGTTCCAGTGATTTTCAAATATGCATAAAATAGTACGTAAACAAGAATGGATGAGAAAGCACAGTATCGTATAAGGCAATAGGTAAACATGATAAGCAGAACAACAGGATAAACTGGAATAAATAGTGATCGAGTAATGCTTCTCATTTATATCCTAAAAACAGTTTGTGTCTGCACCAATACTAGTATAACGGGATTAGGCGTCAACCTAGTTACTTAATAGAAACAACAAGATTAGGTATACCCTAATTACATAACAGGATTAAGTGTTATCCTAATTACATAACAACAGAATTAGTTGTACCCTAATTACTACCCATGTGATCGTCTCCCTAATACATAAATACCCTGTGTCTGCCCCGGCAGTAGGGTGTATCACTCCCTAACCCACCAACTTATATAACACAGACCTATTTACTGGTGTTACAGCAGCTTAGTTTCCCTAATCAGACCCATGCACGCGCATGACTCCGCCGGAACGCGCCCGTACCCACCTTCCCCATTTGAATCTCTTACTATCTAGTTCAGTAAAGCATGCCCTAGCTCCTGTCTAGTGCGAGGCCCTCTAACAAAATACCAACAGGGATACTGACTAATATGGGTTCCACACAGCAAGATTGAAACAAGCAAAACCCATAAGCTTGTGCCTCCAAGTTACTAGAATTTAAGAGTCCCCAAAAACCCGATACGACAGCGGAACGAGGGACCTCTTGGCTTATTAATAATCAGGTTTAACCTAGCAGGTTTAGGTTTACTAATAAGCATGGTTTTAATATTACATGTTATAACGTAGGTATAACCCTTCCCTAAAACATCTGCCTAGATGTATATAATTACTATAGTGATTCAATTTACTATCCTACATCTGGTACTTACATAATTTTAACATGTGCTTTTACTTAAGGTTTGTTTTATGTCAAATCTAACATGTTTATACATATGCATACTATTCCATTCAATTATGTTCCCAAATTATAGCATTTACAAGTTTAAGCATATTATCCCTTTTATTACATTCCCATTTTAAAGCAACTACAAGTATACGTGTATTACCCCTTTTTATTACATTCCTAAGTTACACCATGTTCAAGTATATGCATATTATCTCTTTTGACAAATTATAGACAAATAGTCCTCAATTTAACAATATGCCTTAATTACCTTTTTTTTGTACCATTTCTTATTATCCCAATTTTACTATATGCAAACTTTAATCGGACATGGCCTAGGCTTTCAAAGGCCTAGGCTTAGCATAAAACAAAATTGAAAAAATAAAGGAAGGAGAGTAGAATCGAATCTAACTGTACAGGCATATAGGCAAGACTGGAAATAAACTAAAACAGTAGAAATAGGGAAAAGGAAGATATATACATATAATTAATTAATCATATAATAGTAAAAGAATATATTTTATTTATAACAAAAAATAGGTGAATAATAATGAAAGAATGGTATAGAAATTGTCTTATAAACACTACATAATCTAAACCCAATTTTATTTACTGTCATGATATAATTCTAGGTATCAGATCTGAAAATAATAGGGAACTAACAACGTGTCTTGGTGAAGAAGAGATTAGATATATTTTTATATATATCTATATGTCATTGTAGAAAAGTTCACTTCTATCTTTTTGTTGATTTCAGCGTTGAAGGTTGGTTACAAATCTTGAATCTTCTTTGTTAATCTAGATTTCAGTGGAATCCCCAATTTTATTATTTAGTTTAGAATATGCAATGGAGGCAGAGAGAAGGTGAAGAATTGTGCGTAGATAAAATAGGAGAGAGATCCCCTTTATATATATTAACAAAGCCAACCTTTAACCATTATATTCTAGGTTTTCAATCTAATCCATACACATAGCGCTGAGTCAGCAATGAACCTAGCCACAAAACTGTCAAAAAACAGATTTTGGAATCTCCTCCTAATCTAAGTGGGTCGACCCACCGACCCCTGGGTCGATCCATAGGTCGACTCCACTTTACTTGGGTCGACCCATAGGTCGACCCAGGCCTGTGGTGGGTCGTCCCCTAACTGTTTTTCTGCATTCGTTGTTTTTCTGGTTTGAATTATTTTGAATATATTTATCTATAACCCCCTTATATGTATATAAACTTCTAATGCTCATAACTTCTTCATACGTTTTCCAATTCCGAGGCGAACACAATGGTAAATTCGGTTTTACTTAATTCTGAATATTTAATTAAGGATTTCCCAATTTATTGTCCTCACAATATGGTTGTAGTGTATTAATTTTTAAGGTGTTACATTCTCCCGTACTTAAAGGATTTTGTCCCCAAAATCTCCAAGTTAAGAAGAATGTTATTATCCTACAACCATTTACACATTCGTTATTCATGGGTATCCATTGTCCTTAAGAATTTCTAATGCATGCATGAATCGATGCAAAGGTGTTGTGAGCATATGTTCTTATACCAATGCAAAAATCAGGCTGTCGACTGATTCGGTTGACCTCCTTAATGCAATATATATTTGTGCCATGCATCCAAGATGTATGCAAATAATCCTAGTATAACATGTATAAATTCTACGTATACGGACAATCATTCACAAAAATGCAACATCCGTATGATTATTCACCCACATCCATATATATCCATATGAAATATGTAAGTGCTTGAGCCGATCTAGTCCCTAGTATGTGTATATGCATCCACGAGCAACAAATAACAAACACTTGCATCCACTTGTAGCCATCAATCATAAATTATCTCAAACACATGTTTCCAACCATTGGATTCTACCTCAGGATCGAAGGTTCGAATGATAGTATAAACATACTTTAATGATAAAAGCAAATGCAAATTTAAAAGATTGGAAAAGAAATTAAGAACTTACTCTGGAAAAAAAAGGGTAAGAAGCGCGAATCCTATCCTCGGGTTCCCACGTCGCATCTTCGCGGTCTTCTCCCCACCGTACCTTTACTTATATGATTTCTTTATTGCGTAGCTTCTTAATCTCTGATCCAAGAATATGATAGGAACTCTTCTCATTAATGCTTCTTATCAACTTTCACGTCTTTGATGTACTTGGCTCTACTATCTCTACTGCATTATGTAGACATTTCCTCAAATGGGAAACGTGAAACACATCATGTACGCTTGCTAGTCCGTCTGATCATATAGGCCATCTGGCCTATCCTCTACACTATTGGGAATGGCCCTACAAATCTTGGCGCCAACTTCTCTACTGAACCAAAATGAACTACATTCCGTAGCGGTGATACTTTAATGAAGACCATACATCTTGCTTCTAATTCCAAATCGGTCCTCCTTCTATCAGCATATGACTTCTGTCTGTCCTAAGCTATTTTCTTTCTTTGGCGGATATGATCAATCTCCTCGGAAGTATCTCGAATCATCTCAGGTCCAAGCAGCAGTCTGTCCGTAGACTCCCACCAACAAGTCGGCGATCTGCAAGGTCATCCATATAACGCTTCAAAGGGTGCCATGCATATACTCGATTGGTATCTGTTGTTGTAGGCGAACTCAACTAATGGGAGATGCTCCTGCCAAGTCCCTTCGAAATCAAGGATACACAGTCTTAGAAGATCCTTGAGAACTCTATTCACCCTCTTAGTCTATCCATCGGTCTGAGGGTGGTATGCTGTGCTCAAACGTAGTTGTATATCTAATGCCTCCTGTAAGCTCTTCCAGAACTCACTAGTGAAGATGGGGTCGCAGTCGCTTACTTTATTGGAAGCTACCCTATATAGTCGGACTATCTCTCGAAGATAAACCGATGCTAGCCAAGCTGTTGTTCTCTTACCTTCGACAGGAATAAAGTGAGAGCTCTTCATAAGTCTATCCACTATAACCTAAGCACTCATATTTCCCTTCCTTGATCAAGGCAACCCATCGATGAAATACATAGAGATGCTCTTCTACTTCCATTATGGGACATCAAGGGCTAAAGCAATCTGCTAGGTTTCCTTCGTTCAACCTTTACTCACTGGAAAGCCAAACATCGTGCTATAAATTCCGCCACATCTTTCTTTATGCCTGACCAAAAGAAAACTCTCTTCATGGCTCGATACATCTTGTCACCGCCCAGATGGATAGTCATCCGAGAATAATGAGCTTCCTCAAGTAGTGCCTTTAGCAGTTCCCCAGTTATAGGGACATATAGCCTTCCATCTAATCTTAGACACCCCTCCACGTCCACAGTATATCTAGCTAGGTAACTAGAAGTCTCTCCTCTATCAAGCCTATCCTAGATGTCTGATATCTGTGGGTCCTCCCACTGCATAGATCCAGTACACTCCAGTTGAGTAGGTCGCACCTCCAATGATGCTAACAATCCTAATGTGAAATCCGTAGATGGCTTAAAATCGAAGGCTGACATAAACTCCAAGATCCTCCTTTCTATGATTAGAGGACTCAAAGTCATCCTCTGCTTACTCAATGTGTTCTCCACTACATTACCCTTGCCCGGGGTATAAGCTATCTCGAAGTCGTAGGATGGTAGGAACTTCATCCACCGTTGCTGCCTCAGGTTGAGATCCTTCTGTGAGAATAAGTGTTTGAGCAACTTATGATCCACGGATAGCTTAAATCTCCCTCAAGAGATAACGTCACCAAGACTTCAATGGAAACACTATAGCAACCAACTCTAGATCATAACTCTCATCTGTCTGCTACCATAACATACTACCCTTCCCTGTTGCATCAGAATGACACCAAGCCCTATGCCACAAGCAATTGCGTAGACCGTGAACATATTTTTTCCATCGGGAGAGTTGGAATTAGGGCTGTTATTAGATTCCATTTCAATCTCCGAAAGTCATCCTCGCAATCCATGCTTCATGACAGAGCCAAGTTCCTCTTCATCAACCGGGTGAGTGGGGCTGATCCTTGCTAAGTCCTTGATAAAATTTCTATAATAGCTCGCCAAGCCTAGAAAACTTCTCACTCCGTTGCATTCTTTGGAGCCCTCCAATCTTGGACTGGGACAACTTTAGCAAGGTCCGCTGCTGTCCTGTCCTTGGAGACCACATGCCCTAGGAACCTTACTTCCTTTCTCCAAAAATGACACTAAGAAAATTTTTCCTTGAGCTGATGCGATATAAGAGTGTGTAGAACCCCTCGTAAGTGTAGGGCGTGCTTCTCCTCATTCTTTGAGAAGATCAGAATGTCATCCACAAAGACCACCATAAACTTGTTCAGAAATTCTCTAGACAACCTACTTATTAAGTCTATGAAATATGTGGGTGCATTGGTTTACACAAAAGGCATAACCAGCCACTCAAAGAAACAATTTAGAGTTTTGAATGCAGTTTTACCAATATTGTCCTCTTCCACCCTCAGTTGATGAAATCCCATGGACAAATCCATATGCGAGAAAACTGATGCACCTACTAGCTGATTAAATAGGTCGTCAATCCTCAGAAATGGGTGTCTATTCTTCTTGGTGAGCTTATTCAGATCCCTATATTCTACGCGCAGATGAAGTGAGCTATCTGCCTTAGTTGCAAAGACAACTGAAGCTCCCCACTCTGATATGCTTTACCTAATAAATCCATTCTCGAATTGCTCCCCAACTTGCTTACTGAGCTCCATCCTCTCTCTAGGAACCATGTGGCGCATTGGTAGAGCAACTAGCGTCGCATTCTCTACCAAGTAAATCCGGAAGTCTATCTCAAGCCTCGAGGTAATCCCTTAACCTCATCAAACACGTTCGGATGATATCTAACTATGAGTACATATAGCAAATCATCAACAAAAATAGTGAGCGAATCTGGGAAACTGAGTATCACAGACCCCCGTGGGTCATAGGAAATTTCGAAAGTTCTACCATGACAAGTAAGAAGTCTAACTAATCTATTTTCACAATAAAGAATGGCGCCATACTAGCTAACCAATCCATTCCTAGAGTCAAAGCATAGCCCATAAAGCCTAGCACGTATGCGTCACATTCAAACTCGACGCCCAAGATAGAAATCCTCAAAACCCTACATATAATGGATAAATGAGCTATACCGCTTATGGGGTTTGAGGCCATTGTAAGACCAGGGACTGTACTAGTATTAAGTTGCAGACTATCAGCTAAAGAACTGGATATAAATGAATGTGAAGCGCCTGAATCAAAAAGGGCTCCAACAGGAAAGTCAAAAAGGGAGATCAAACCTTCAACAGTGACTTTCCTACCTTGATCAGGTCCACTAGCCTCAAGAGCACATACTTTTCCAGAAGTTCCTACCCCTTGTCTTTGCTGGCTAGGGCATTTCTTAGTGAAGTTTTCTACTTGACCACAATTAAAGCAGGATTTATTTTTCTTTTTCCAGTCTTTCACAAAATGACCCATAGCTCCACAACCATGACACTTGATATCTTTCTTGATCCGAGCCTTGTCAGGCTTCCCTGCTTTAATTTTGCTCCCTTCTTGGGTCACCATTTCTTTTTCTCACCCTTAGCCTATGTCTCCTCAGCCTTACTATTTTTGTTCTCATCCTTGCCATCTTCGTGGATTAAAGCAATGTCAACCAGCCTCTCAAATGTCGCCCCTATCGATATATGAGACAATGCAAGTCCTTGGAGAGGTTGATTCAACCCTCTCGCAAACCTAAGAGGCTTCTTATGAGGGCGTATTCACCAAGTCCAAACCAAATCTTGACAACTAATTAAACTTATTAACATAATTCTTAACATACATGTCCCCTTGTTTCAAAGCCAAGAATTTCCCCGTCTGTAATCCTTCTTTCGCCTGAGATAGAAACTTCATCTCAAACCTCTGTCTAAAATCATCCCAAGTAGCTATTGGTTGTGTGTTTGTGTTACTTCCAGTAGTAGGAAGCTTTGTGCTTCAGTTGCCATGAGGCCAACTATATCTTCCTCCTATCATCTAGTGCAAAAAGACCAAATATGTTCTCTGTTTCTCTTATCCAATTTCATGCTTCAACCAACCTCTCAGTACCATGGGACGATTTTCCTCCTATAGCGAAAAATTATTTACATAGCATAGATAAATTATCTACTCGTGGAGGTTGAGCTACTACAGCTGGGTGTGGGGGCATCTCCTTGCCCTTCGGCATGTGTCGTAGCCTCAAGATACCTACGGAACTATATTGGTAGCAGAATGCCCTTTGGAAGATTGGGCAGCCTAGACATGCTGAAAAGAGAAGAAACAAAAGATTGAGCAAGATATCGAGAGAAACTAAATATAGCTTAAGGGGATATGTTTTTCAAAAACAGGTTTTCATTTGAAAATACTTTGCTTTTGAAAACATTTTTTCGAAACTTTCTCCGATCATATAACCTTCAGCTCCGATACCAAATGTGACATCCCACATCCGTTAATGTCATTAATAAAAGAATGCATTAGGTTTTGTGAAGCGCAATAGGTAAACAATATAGAAATTCACAAGATAGGTATAAAGTAAGCAGTGGAAATTTCAACTTTATTATTGAAAATAAAACATAGTCTCAAAACAAGTTACATCATCAAACTAGTTACATCAAAACTAAGTATCTCAAATCCATCTCATAATGCAAAATAACAGAGTGCAATAATATAAAATATATCCCTTATAGCAATTTATAACATAGTAGAAAGTAAGTAAAAGCGGTACATCTTAGAAAGTCCAGATCCAAGCTGAAAGAGAAAGTCCAATAAATGAGGAGTGCTACCACCTTGAGGACCTGAGAGGGGAAAAGGAAGAAATAAGCAAAAACAAAAGGGTCAGACATAAAGTCTGGCGAGTTCCATTGATTTCCAAATATGCAAAAAATAGAGATATCAAGATAGGTAAATAAGACTGGATGAGAATGCACAGTATCATATAAGGCAACATGTAAATATGATAAACAGAACAGCAGGATAAACAGGAATAAATATAGATCGAGTAATGCTTCTCATTTATATCCTAAAAACAGGTTGTGTCTGCACCAATACTAGTTTAACAGGATTAGGCATCAATCTAATTACTTAACAGAAACAGCAGGATTAAATAAGAGGATTAAACAGCAGGACTAGGTGTACCGTAATTACATAATAGGATTAGGTGTTACACTAATTACATAACAACATGATTAGGTGTACCCTGATTACTACACATGCGATCGGCTCCCTAATACATAAATATCTTGTGTCAACCCTAGTAGTAAGGTGTAAGGAGTATCACTCCCTAACCCAACAAATTATATAACATAGACCTATTTATTGGTGTAACAGCGAGTTTGTTTCCCTAATCCGACCCATGCACACTCATGAGTTCGCCGGAACACACCCATACCCTCCTTCTCCATTTGAACCTCTTACTATTCAGTTTAGTAAAACATGCCCTATCCCCTACCTAGTGCGGCCCTATAATAAAATAACAATAGGGATATTGACTGATATTTGTTCCACATAGCAAGATTGACATAAGCCAGACCCCCTAAGCTTGTGCCCCCAAGTTACTAGGATTTAAGAGTCCCCAAAAACCCGATACAACAGCAGAACGAGGGACCTCTTGGCTTATTAATAATTAGGTTTAACCTTGCAGGTTTAGATTTACTAATAAGCATGGTTGTAATATTAAATGTTATTATGTGGGTATAACCCTTCTCTAAAACACCTTCCCAGATGTATATAATTACTATAGCGATTCAATTTACTAGCCTACATCAGTACTTACATAATTTAAAATGTTCTTTTACTTAATATCTGTATTATATCAAATCTAACATGTTTATACATATGCATACAATTTCATTCAATTATGTCCCCAAATTACAGCATGTACAAGTTTAAGCATATTATCCCTTTTTATTACATTCCTAATTTATAGCAAGTACAATATATGCATATTGCCCCTTTTTAGTACATTCCCAAGTTACAACAAGTTCAAGTATATGCATATTATCCCTTTTCACAAATTATAGGCAAATAGTCCTCAATTTGACAATACGCCAAAATTTCCCTTTTTCATTCCATTTCTTATTATCCCAATTTTACTATATGCAAACTTTAATCGGACATGTCATAGACTTTCAAAGGCCTAGGCTTAGCGTAAACAAAAGGGAAAAATAAAGGAAGGAGACTAGAATCAAATCAAATTGTACATGCATATAGACAAAACTGGAAATAAACTAAAATAGTAGAAATAGGGAACAGGAAGATAAATATACATAAATAATTAATCATCTGACTGTAAAAGCATATATTTTACTTATAACAACGACATAAGTGAATAATAGTGAGAGAACATGTATAAAAATTATCTTATAAACATTGTATGTTCTAAATCGAATTTTATTTACTATCATGATATAGTTCTAGGTATCAGATCTTATGGAACTCATAGCGGGTCTTGGTGAAGAAGAGATTAGATCTCATTTATATCGTGGCAACCCGAACTTCCCCGTGAAGGAAAGCCCGGATTGCTTTGAGGACAAGACAAATTGGAAGACAAACGACAGAACATTTCATTGTTTATTACAACAATTTACATCAGAGTACAAGAATATACAGAGTATTAAATGATATACATTTGATAAATATCAGAGATTATAATACATTACATAACAGCGGAGAACAACACAAAACACAACTGAAAGTAATACACGGATATAGAGCTTTCCGAATATCGCTTCAGCTATAAATCAGGATCATGTGAATATAAATCTGCAAAACCAAAACTACTAGCTACCCATGCAGAAAATAGGGAAACCCAGAGTTTAGGTTAAAACAATAAACTCTAGGTCAGTCATGTAACTTTTGATGACCTGTAACTTCCCCGGTAAGGAAAGCCCGGATTATCTTGAGAATACGACAAAATCAGAACGCAAATAGAAGAACATTTCATTGTATATTACAACAATTCCAGAATACAAGAATATACAGAGTATGAATAAATATCCATTCGATAAATATCAGAGATTTCAATAAATTACATAGCAGCGGAAAAACAATACAAAACACAACTGAAAGTAATACACGGATACAGAGCTTTCTGAGCATCGTTCCAGTTGTAAATCAGGATCCTGTGAATATAAATCTGCAAAACCAAAACTTCAAGCTGCCCATGTGGAAAATAGGGGGACCCAGAGTTTAGGTTAAAACAATAAACTCCAGGTCAATCATTTGACTAGTGTGAGAACTGAAACAGTTATTTAAAACTTTATTTTAAAAGAGAGTAATTCTAGGGACCACGCCGTATTACACGGAACGGGTTTCCTCCCAAGAATACTAGTGCATATAACAAAACAGCACAATGCTCTTTGGAAAAATGAAGCTATTATAAGACCCAGGTCCCATCACACAATGCAACGCAAGCCGGAGGATAAGGTTTTCCCTTATAATAGCCAAACATGCTTGGTACGTTTAAAACAAATCATTTGATACTATTATAAGTTTATAGTGTCAAAACAATTTCAATCATAAATATCAATCATAGACGGCATGGGTACCATATATTATGTCGCCATACTAGGCTCTACAAATAAAACTGTAATATCACGTATTGGAAATTGGATTTCTGTCATGAGTCGAGGCCAAGGGCAAGCTCCTCTCCGTTCGAGACACTCTAGCAAATGTCTCAGGTCCCCACTATGATCCTTGGATCGGTTGGGCCGGTCCTCTCTTACTTTTGAGGATTAGTTATTCCTGAACACACATTTCCCGGTCCTAACAGACCTATATCTGAGGCGCCTCGCATTCCAACAACCACACAGGTGAAAAGTATATATAAATGTCAGCCAGTTTAAGCACTGACACCACCACTAGCTAGAAAGAAACGTCGTGTTCTCCCAACGGTCCGTATCCCGTTTTTGACTCATACCGAGGTGTGAGGCTCACAAATTCACGCTATACACAAAGCTATGCCACCCAGGCTGTGCTTTGATCATCAACCACAAGACTTTGCTTTTCAACAAAAGCCTTGATCATTTGCCACTTAGGTGTGCCATACAGGTAATTCACTCCATGCGACTGTTGTCCATCGATATACAACCTCTGAGCTCGTATGTCTCAGACAAGGGCGTTAAGCAAGAGAATAAATTCTCCGCCGCCAAACAGATGTATATTTAATAGAGATCAATCAACACAGAATAAAATCCAATGTCAGACACACAGTCCATTTACAAGTTCTTTCTGGGTCTGAACGAAACCGGAGGCACTTTCCTTGCATATCCATCGATCTCCAAGTACGTCTGGACAATCACCAACTGATTCCTTCATCTTGGGTGTATAGCCCAATCAAGATCATCAGTAATCACCAAAACGAGGTGAAGAATTCCAGTCTTCAACCACCGTCTTCATCTTCGACATATCGTCGAATCGGTTATTCAGAATGTGTATAAACCTGGCCTTTCTGAGTAATCCGTGTATATAATAAACACGTGTTACACAAACACAACATACGCCTCATTCCAATTAAGAATATTCTTTTATTCAATTTTTCACACTCTTAGCAAAAGGTTCCCATTAATTTTATCAAAGATAAATTCTTTTAAATTTATTCTTTAATCTTCCTTTGGGTATCATTTCAAACCATATAATGGTTTTCCAAACTAGTCAGGATTAGCGAACCACACCGAAGTAATTATTTGTTTTATTTCCCAATCCCAACCTATTCATCCCGTGGAGCAAAACTGGTAATACTCCATATCTAACACCACAGTGTTATCGGTAAAATTAATTACCATTTCACGTTCAAATCTAATTAACGATTTAACTATCGCTCTAGAGCAAAACTGGTGATACTCCATTCTCGATCACTTTTCAGATTTGATAATTTAAATTATCAATTCACATTTCAATCTATTTAAAGATTCATTAAAACTCCACTTAATTTTAATCTTCCCAAAAATCAATATCCTGTCTTTAACTGGGTTAAAGAACCAATGTCATCTAAAACACGGTTCACGATAAACCCAAAACCGCATTCATTCAATTCCAGTTAAATATTATTTAATTGGTACACCTCATTAAATTTAAATAGAAAGATTTAATCTTTTCTACACTGGGTCCAAGAACAGTGTTATTCAAGACACCATTCACGACGAACCCAAAATTCCATTTGATATTAAATACAAGGCTCTGAATAGAAAATATACAGGCTTATATTCAATATCAAATTCTGAAATCAACAAATATCGTATTGGAAATAACGATATATAATATATCTTTCAAATTTCCACAACCATATCTGTATAATCACGAAATCTAACATCGAAATATTCCGAAGATAATCTCGATTCAAATCCATTCCAATTCGTATATTGGAAATTATGATTATTTTTAAAACCACTTCAAATTCAATTTATTTATTTCAAAATAAATTGATTTTAATTCCAGTTCAAAACTAGTTCATTTCGATAAAAATCAATTTTTATCTTTTCAAATATGGAATTTTTCATCCCAGTTTTTTAAAAATCATTCCTTATGATTTTACACAAATTATTGGTACTTTATTAATTTTATCAAGGCCCGTACAGTCGATTTCCATCAACGACCATCGAACTGCACTTACAACGACCTTTTCCAAATTTGATTTAGACATAATTCCAAATCCAACCATTAGATTTCAAATTTCTAATATTCATTGGAAAGCTCTTTTCGATACAAACCCAACGGTTCCGGTTTCGGGAGAATCCGACGGTTGGATCTCCCATAATATCAATTCGAAGTCAATGGTCGAAATTCACGAACTGTCGCGGCGGGGCATGTTCTATTCAGGCCATTTAATATATATAATATATATATTATATATTTTTTGTCGATTTCAATTCAAAACGTATTTTATAAATTGTTTTAAATTCATTTTCGAAACGATTTCAACTTCATATTCAATTTCGAATCGAAATTGAATATTCCACATCATCGATATACAAATGATAATATTTCCAAAACGTTATATTTTGAAATCACTTCCTTTTCTATATTCATTTTAAAAATGAATATAATTGATATAAATATCGCTCATGTCAAAATGGCGCATCTCTAATCAACACGGCTTTATATATTTCAATAAATACGTTATTCTATTCGACAAATGAATATTTATTCTATTCAACACATGAATCTATATTTCTTTCAACACATGAATATTCTCAAAACATAATCGTCGTCAACACATGACTATTTTTATTATTTAATATATTTTATAAAATTATGATAAAGATGTAAATTTTATTGTTAAAATATTTCGTTTAACACATGAATCTATATTTTATTCAACACATGACTAATCTCAACAAATGAGTACTGTCAACACGTGAATCTTTATTTTATAATATTCTTCATTTTTCCAATTGGAATGAGGCCCAATCAATTACCATATAATGTTAATTATATGGATTCCATACATAGCAACGATAAATAATCAACCATCATCCAAAGTGCACCACACAACTGTCTGTCAACCCATCGATCGACAAACAACTATACAATTGGGACTAGTGTACGTTAAATATCATCCCATTACCCGTGTGGGGTTTCAATCCATAAACATTGAATATTATTTATGCAGTTGGGCGACGCGTAAAATTTATCGTCCCAATCAATATCTGTCAAATCAGTGTACACAAACAAGTCGTCTGATTTGTAAATGAATATTTTATTTTATTCACACACACGTTAAAAATTATATTTTTAACGATAAAATATTTTATTTCAACACATGAATTTCTATTCAGTTCATTTATTCAATAAAATGATCTTTTTATTTTTCTAACTTATTTTAGACAAATTTCGGCGGCATAACGACACGATACTAGAAACGGAACAAGGTCTAGCCTTATCCCTGGTCTAATAGTGGCCCACGCCATACACATATCAATCAAATCAATTTCATTATTCACACCACAAACAAAATTCCAACAAATATTCCAATCAATCACCAAACAACCAAACAAACAAGTCCACGGTCTGTGGACGATGGTGTCGGGTGCTACTAAGCACCGTCTGCATCCTAGTATATATTTTAACTAGAAAAGAAAATTTAAAGTGAGAAGTTCTCACCGACTAGCTAAATCAATTCACCACGACTCTTCATATGTAGGAAATCTTCACTTCGCTTCTAACGAGATCTGTTCAATATCGTTTGTGTTAAAAATTATATTTTTAACAACGCTACTTCCTATATAAAAATCGAATTTTATCCTCTCTACCTTATAAAAATTCATATTTTTAGTTTGCTGCATCTATAAAAATTATACTTTTATATAATTAAAAATCACTTCTTTGCTAGATTAAAAATAAAATATTTTTCTTATACAAATCCAATCTTTTTACTTTATAAAAATTCGATCTTGCTACATCAAAATCATATTTTTACCATGCTAATATATATATAATCGAATTTTTTACTTTACTACACATATAAAAATTATATTTTTATATCTCTGCATGTATGAAAATTATATTTTTAATATCTCTACTATATAAAAATCGTATTTTTATCTTCATGCTTATATAAAAATCATATCTTTAAACAAATAAAAAAATCACTTCTTTTTTAGGCTGAAAATCAAAGCTTCATGTTGTTTAAAAATTAAAACTTTGTTATTACTAAAAATCTAAACTTTGTTTAAATAAATATCTAAATTAATTTAAATAAATATATAAACTAATTTAAATAAATATCTAAACTGATTTAAATAAATAAAACTAATCATATTTTCTATTAATTAAAATAATTAAAAAAAACTTACAGTAAGAAATGGAAGGGGGTTTGTTGCGTTCATCGGTGGAGGAGGGGTTCGTTCGTCGGAAGGAAGGGGGTAGTCGCGGAAAAAGAGGGGCAGAGGGCTGTCAGGTGGTGGCCGTCGGCTAGGGGATTGGTGGCGGTTTTCGTGGATGGGGGGTGGGGGGGTTTTCGGCAAAGAAAGAAGAGGAGAGAGTGCGAGAGGAGGGGGTCCAGGCTGACGAGGGGGGGGGAGGGGAAGGCGAACGATGGGCGGTGGCTGTAGGGGGAGGAGCGGCGAGAATTGGGGAAGCGGTTTTTTTTACTTATTCAATCTGAGGAGGTGAGAGAAGATGGGGTGAGGTAATATAGTTATATATATATATATATTTTAATTAATTTAATTTCAAAAAGGTACTTTTTATTTCGACCTCGAAACGAGACCCACCGCCTGTCATCCATAGCTAATTACCCCTATTCCGAAAACAATAGGATATGTTTCATAGGCTGATTCGAACGTTTTGACCAGTTTTCGTAAAATTCAACATATAACTCTATATATTGAATTTGAACGCGCATTTCAATTTACCGGGGCCACATACTAACTTGAAAAATTCCAGAAAAATTATTTCTGGCTTTGTATTGACGATACGGTCGTAATAAAACCAATTTCGTCAAATTCTGAGATCGTTTGAAAAATGGCCATTATCCAGTCGATTAAAATCAACTGAAATGGTCAAAACACGTTTTACTTTGCCATGCTCACGTATTGATTCGAAAAATTATGAATTTTGGAATCTAGAAATAACTTGACATCACGGATCCAACAAAAGTGGTTTCGTCGAAAACCGAGGTCGTTTGCAAAATGGCTATTTTTGAGGGCCGAAATTCCATAGCGACTATTCTGAATTTTCAACTTGACATATCTTTTGATTCCCGCTATGAAATTTTGATTTTTCAGATTCATTGGAAAGATATTCTCAAATAGATTCTAAACTTTTGTGACAATCCTAAAATCTGTGTGACGGTATTAAGGATAATAATTGGAATATAACACATCAATCATCATAGCAGAGTACAAATAATAGCAAAAACAATAAATAGAATAATTTTACATGGTTATGGAAGCGGAATCATAACATGTAACAACATCAGAATAGAACAACGTAGGATATAACTTAGTAAATAAAAGGGGAATGATCAGTCACCATCGCCATAGGCGGAATATATACATACAGTGAGACATAATAAGGGTATCAGTCTACATCGCCGGAGGCGGTACATATACATATGATAATAAGTACTGGAAGTAAAACAATCTGCATCGCCATCGGCGGAATCATAATACATATACAATAATGGCGGAAAATGTCAAAGTCATCTTGGTGAAGTCAGCCTCGCCATGAGCCAAAAGTGCACTCCATACTACAGTGTTGGGCCAAAACAACCTGTCATATGTGAACTAGGCTGCCTATGTGAAAATAAGGGCACCCGAGTTTGCAAAGTCAAACAAATAACGAGTCAGTCATGGGTACTGGTATGAAAAATCTACTTAACAGTTTAAACAACAGTAATACGGCCAATCATAGGACCACGCCACTTTCGCGGAACGGGTTTACTCCAGTGATTGCCGGTGCATTTAAAACAAAGTAAATTCTTTAAAACAACACAATGCTTTTCAAAAGAATGTAGCCGTTATAAGACTCAAGCCCCATCACACAATGCAACGCAAACCGGTGGATAGAGTTTTACCTTATAATGGCCAAATATGCTTAATACGTGTAAAGCAAAATCATTTGATATTATTACTAGCGCATATACGTTTCAAAAACGAATAGCATCATAAATATCAATCATAGACGACATGAGCGTCCCATGCCACTATGTCGCCATACATAAGTTACAATCGAATCCGTTATCTCGTATTGGAAATTGGATTTCCGTCATGAATCGAGGCAAGAGGCAAGCTCCTCTCCGCTTTGAGACACTCTAGCAAATGCCTCAGGACTACACACTCTGGGTAACCCCTGGATGCTTCAGGGCCGGTCCACACTTACGTTAGTGGATTAGTATTCCTGAACACACGATTCCCGATCCTTACAGACCTATAATCGAGGCGCCTCGCATTCCAACAACCACATAGGTGAAAAGTAGATATAAATGTCAGGGCTGGTAGGTCACTGACACCACCATAGCTAGAAAGAAACGTCGGGCTCTCCCTGCGGTCCTTATCCCGTTTTTAACTCATGCCGAGGTGTGAGGCTCGCGAATCCACGCTATACACAAAGCCAGGCCACGTAGGCCGTTCTTTGATCATCGAACACAAGACTTTGCTTTGCAACAGAAGCCTTGATCACTGCATCTTGGCATGCTACATAGGCAATTCACTCCATACGACTGATTTCTATTGATATATAACCCCTGAGCTTGTACTTCTCAGAGAAGGGCGTTAAGCAAAAGAATAAATTCCCCGCCGCCAAACAGATATATATTTAACAGAGATCAATCAGTATAGAACAAAATCCAATGTCAGACACACAGTCCATTTACAAGTCCGTTCTGGGTCTGAACGAAACCAGAGGCACCAAATTCCTCGTATATCCGTATAATCAACACATGCGTTCAGATGGCTACTACTTCCGTTCCTTCACGGTAGCTACTCCAATCAGGAACTTCAGCAGCGCCCATCCAACCGATACGAGGATCGTCGGTCTTGAATCGTCTTTATATTTTCGCCTTCGAATCGTTCGATCAATTATTTGAAATGAGGGTTAGCTCGGCCTTTTCAAATAATTCACGTATAATTAGAATTCAAATCAATTCTTTCCATGGTTGTATTATTCGACATTCATATTTCAGTTCGTTAGTATAATTTTCGTGTCAAACACATACAACCATCAAATATCAAGTAGATCAAGCCAAATTGGTTTATTTCCAATCCATGTTGCTTATAACATTTTATAATGATTTTTCGCCATTTTTATTTATTTAAAAATGGCCATATTTAATTAAACGACGTTTCAGGTCGTGCCGTGGCACTGTTTTTCCCCTAATTTTTTTACACATATCGGAAAATCAAACCGTTGGATTTCTACAAAGTCTATGTCTTTGGGAAGATATTCCCAAAGCGAACCCAGCGGTTCTTGTTTCGTGAAAATCCGACGGTCGGATCTTCCACACTAGTCGTTTGAAGTTACGGTTTCAAAATTCGAACTGCAGCGTCGTTATTCGATTTAATTTAATTATTTTTATATTTATACATAAATATAAACGATTCTGGCGCTGTTTTTCTTCAGATGTGAATTAAACATTCCAGACAATCCAACCGTTGGATTTTTACAAAGTTGGTGCCGTTGGAAAGATATTTCCAAGGCGAACCCAACGGTTGCGGTTTCGAGAAAATCCGATGGTCGGATTTCTCGTACTAATCGATTCAAATTACGATTTCAAAACACGAACTGCACGGCTTCAATTCCTTTCGATTCTATTTATATTTATATATATATATATATATATAAATATAGTTCATTCCATACTTTCAATATCGTTTCCACTTCAAATATTTCACTAACGCCTTTATATTTCGGAAAATTACGCCATAACCTCCTTGTACGGGAAGGGGTTTGGAAATTTATTAGGCCGTGTTAAGTACCCAATAAATCCTATAAAGCATACACATATTTATAGTGATATATTCTGGTGTTTACAGGGGAGCGTGTATAGATAATAACTCCAGAGAATAAATTCTCGTCACCCTGTCAAGCCAGAGGGAGCGTGTATTTTTAATTACTCCAGAGGATAAATCCTCGTCACCTCGTCCCGTGCGGGAATAAATAGTCCATGTGCCGTATCTAATGACTAGAGATACGTGATTATTGTCAACTCCAGACTCGTGTGGGGTTTTTATTAATCTGGCAATTTATCGTTATATTTTATACAGTACATAGCAGTCATCAGTTCAACCTGTAGTATATAATCATCGCCATACAAGCCTCTCGCTCGTATGGTAAATCTTCAACCTCGTCATACAAGCTCCAAATGCTTATGTGGAATATGATGAAGTATGCCTATCGTTAAGAAGTATGCCATGTAGTGTAGTTCAAAATTAATTGTTACTATCCTATGGCGATGTTTATTATTACACACAGAATAACCAGCACTCCGCATCCAATGGCATTCACAGGAGTTGATATAAAAATAAAATTGCGCAGCCAACTCATCAAGGCTTACCTATTTATCGGTCATGCAAATAATTTCTTTACTCTACAGCTAATCCATTTTTCCTGTTCGATACATGTATATATATGCAGAACAAAGCTAATAATAATATTTCTAGCGAACTAATATTTATTTCAACACATGTGTATTTTTATCAAAGCATATACACGATAAAAGTAACATTTTTATCATCAAAAATATTTATTCAACACGTGAATGTTTTCAACACTTCATATTCACAATAAAAACGTAATTTTTATTGTCTATTCAATTTATTTTAAAATACGAATAACATTCAACACATGAATGTTCTCTATAGTTTGTATATATAAAAATGTGATTTTTATCGTTAAATCTATTTATTTAAAATTCGAATAACATTCAACACATGAATTTCGATTCAACGAATGAATTCCAATTCAACCCAAGAATATTCTCTATAGTTTGTGTATATATATATATATATATATATATATATATATATATATAAATGTGATTTTTATTGCTAAAGCTATTTATTTAAAATTCGAATAACATTCAACACATGAATTTCGATTCAACGAATGAATTCCAATTCAACACATTAATATTCTCTATAGTTTGTATAAATATATATATATATATAAAAATGTGATTTTTATCGCTAAAGCTATTTATTTAGAATTCGAATAACATTCAACACATGAATTTCAATCCAACGAATGAATTTCAATTCAACACATGAATATTGGTCTCAACATATGTAATTAATTTCAACAAATGAAAATTATTCTAACACATGAATATTTCAGAAAATTTCGGCAGCATAACGACAGGGTAGTTAAAACCGGGACCGTCCCTAGTACGGCTCCTCGCTCTACCTTAAAACCTCGCGGTTTTTGACAATGGGGAATCATGCATCTAGTTCGCATGCAGGCGGCATGTTTTATTTTCATTTCCACAATCCTATTCTAATTTGTTTCAACCACAAGAGGGTATTTTTTAACCATAAAGGTATTTTTCAACCTCAATATCAACCACAAACAATTATTTCCAACCATTCGTCATACTATATATTTTCACGCCAATCACAAGCAATAAATATCGTCCATGGTCTGTGGACGAGGGGAGTGTATATATATATTATTTTTATATTTCACTTGCATTTTAACACAGTTCAAAGCATATATGTAATATACAACGCTTGTATAATTTATACATCGCTAATATAACTTATACAACACATGTACATGAGGTATACAATGCGTATATAATTTACACTTCGCTTATATAATTTATACAACACGATTCCATTCACACAATTTAATTTAGATTCCTCACATTGGTTTTTGAAGTGCTAAAAATCATATGTGACTCAAAAAAATCCGCAGTCTCTTCTATGTGGTAGAGAGCCTCCTTGCGGTCCCGATGTCTCCTGTTTCATCGAATTTCGTCAATACATGAAAAAATATGATTTTTCAAAATTTGCAACACTATAAAGTGTTTAAATCAGTTCAGAAATAATAAAGGCATCACCTTTATCGTTGGTTCAAACAAGGGTTTCAGATTTTCTCGAAATCCGCTGCATATTGGAATGATCGGAAGTGATGACGTGGAAGAGGGAGGAGAGGGGAGTCAGCGCAGGGTGGTCGGAGGTGGTTCGGTGGTCTCTGGCGATCGTGGCGGCGCTGGGAAGTCGCTGACTTCTTGGCCTCAATTCTGGCGATGGAGGTGACGGGGGAGGTTGAGCTTGGGTCGGATTTGAAGAGGAGGAGGAGGCGAGTCAACGGAGGTAGGTGGCGGTGGCTGGCGTTGGCCGTAGCGACGGCGAAGTGGGAGGGAAGGATCTAATGACGTGAATCGTCCAGAGAAGATAACGTCGAGGGTTTTTGGAGGATTTTTAATCTTTAAAAATTATGAAAGGAATTTTATGATTGGCTAAGGTTTTATTAACTTTTTAAATAGTGTTTTTACAAATGAACTCCAATTTCAACCCAACGACTGTCGCCCCTAGCTAAATACCCCCATTCCGGACACAATCGGATATGTTTCGTTGGCCAATTCGACTGTTACGGTCAGTTATTTTTCAAATTAAAGTATAAAACATTTAATATTCAATTTGAACGTACATTTCAATTTGCTAGGGCCACAAACTGAATCGAAAAATTCCAGAAAAACAAATCTAGCTTTGTTTTGACGATACGGTCCCAACAAAACCAGTTTCGTCGATTTCTGAGATCGTATGCAAAATGGCCATTTTCAGGTCGACCCATTTTAACAGAAATTGACCAATCACATTTTCCTTTGCCCCGCTCACATACTAGCTTCAAAAATTATGAAATTTGGAACCTAGCAATAGTTTGACATCCCGGATCCAACAAAAGTGGTTTCGTCGAATACCGAGGTCGTATGCAAAATGTCTATTTTCAAGGGCTATACATTCTATATGGCGACCTTTCTGATAATTCATTTGGCCATAACTTTTGATTCCTGCTACGAAACTTCGATTTTTCAGATTCGTTAGAAAGGTATTCATAAACAGATTTAAATATTTTTGGTTTCACTAAAATCTGTTATATTTTCCACCCGGTACAGTCAGACAAAGTTTGTATTCAAATTTTCAAACTGCCTCACTATCTCCAATTCATTACTTTATTGAAATATGCTATTTTAATTGTTTAAATTCTTTGACAATAACCAATTTTAAAATTTTTAAATTGGTTCACATTTTCTAGGTTATTACAATCTCCCCCACTTAAAAGTTTTCGTCCCCGAAAAGGAAACAACAGTACAGTAGGAAAGAAAATGTAAATGAAAAGTATTGTAAAGGTTCCTTGCACCGGAGTTAGTCAGAGATGTCCACTCTGCATTTGGGGTAGGCTTGCTTAATGCTTTCCTCAGTCTCCCAAATACAGCCTCTAGGATCGCTACTCCACTGCACTTTAACTAAATGAATCTTTTTGCTCCTTAGCTCCCTAGTTTCTTTGCCAACGATCTTTAATGGCTCTCTTCTGACTGCTAATTCCGGAGTAATTTCCAAGTCCTGTTGTGTTGCTTCTTCTACAACAAGATCCGAATCATGCACATGATTTCTGAGTTGAGACACATGGAACACATCATGCACTCCAGGCAACCAATCAGGTAACGAAACCTTATATGCAAGAGTTCCAATCCGTTCAAGTATAGGAAAGGGACCAATAAATCTCGGTGCCAACTTCCCAGTTTTGCCAAATCTGATTACTCCCCTGATCGGAGAAACTCTTAAATAAACATAATCGCCAATGGCAAATGATAAATCTCTTCCTCTCGCATCAGCATAACTTTTCTGTCGGCTTTGTGCGGTTTTCAATCGCTTCTTGATGAAATCGACTTTATCAGATGCTTCTCGAATCATATCGGGCCCCAACACAAGTCTGTTGCCAGGTTCTACCCAACATGCGGGAGATCTGCACGGTCTACCGTATAATGCTTCAAATGGCGACATTCCCAAACTTACTTGATAGCTATTGTTATAAGAGAATTCAGCCAAATGTAAGTGATCTTCCCATGACCCGCCAAAATCAATTATGCAAGCCCGTAGTAAATCTTCTAGAACTCTATTCACCCGCTCAGTTTGGCCATCTGTCTAAGGGTGATAAGCGGTGCTTAGATTCAATTTGGTTCCCAATTCTGTCTGGATTGCTTCCCAGAATTTGCTAGTAAATAGGGGATCTCTATCACTGAATATATTGAGCAGCACTCCATGTAGTTTTACTATTTTTTTGAAGTAAATCTGCGCTAAAATTTGAGCCGTTCTATTGGATCTGACAGGTATGAAATGGGCAGTCTTCGTGAAGCGAACTACGATCACCTAAATACTGTCGTTTCCTTTCTTAGTTCGAGGCAAACCATTAGTGAAGTCCATGGAAATATGCTTCCACTTCCATCCTGGGATTTCTAATGGTTGTAATAGTCCAGCCAATTTCTGCTGATCGCTCTTAACTTGTTGACAGGTGGGACACCGGCTAACATATATTGAGATGTCCCTTTTTAACGACTTCCATTAGAACGTACGCTTAATATCATTGTACATTTTGCTAACTCCTGGATGGATACTCAGTTTAGACTTGTGACATTCATCAAGTACTTCCCTTCTGAGCTCAGAAATTTCTGGCGCACAAATTCGCCCTCGTAATCTTAGGACCCCTTGGCTATTTAGGCTAAAATATGAAGTTTTTCCTTCTCGGATCCACTGACTAATCCTTTTAATAAATTCATCGTCTTTCTGGAGAACAGTAATCTTATCTTCTAAGGAAGAAGTAATGATAAAACTGGCGATGATTTCATTCTTTTTGCTGAGCGCATCTGCTACAACATTGGCTTTCCCTGGAGTGTATAGAATCTCAAAATCGTATGCTGCAAGGAATTCTAACCAATGCTGTTGTCTCAAGTTTAGGTCTTTCTGAGTGAATAGATATTTTAATGATTGATGATCGGTAAACAGCTCGAACCTCTCACCTAACAAATAATGCCTCCAGATTCTCAAAGCAAACACGATAGCTAACAACTCAAGATCATGAGTTGCATAGTTTCTTTCATGCGGCTTCAGCTGACGGCTAGCATAAGCGACCACTTGCCCTTTTGCATTAATACTGCGCCATCCCTCTAATAGAAGCATCTGTCCATACAGTCAAGTCTTGGTTGACTTCTATAATTGTCAATACTGGAGCAGTTGTCAATTTCAGTTTCAACTCCTGGAAAGCTTCTTCACATTCGGTAGTCCATTTGAATTTCTCATGCTTCTTTGTAAGCTTTGTTAATACACCAGATATCTTTGAAAAATCCTGAACGAATTTCCGATAGTAACTAGCCAATCCAAGGAAACTTCGAACTTCTGTGGGGATAGTAGTCTGTTTCCAGTCCTGAATCGCTGTAATTTTGCTTGGATCTACAGCAATCCCTTACTTTGATACGACATGGCAAGGGAACTTAACTTCTTCCTGCCCAAAGATACACTTAGAAAATTTAGCTTTCAAGACATTTCTCCTCAGAATTATCAACACTTGTTCTAAATGCTTTGCATGCTCGCCTTCCGACTTGGAGTAGATTAAAATGTCATCGATGAAGACCAGAACAAATTTATTCAAAACTCCCCGGAACACTCTGTTCATAAGATCGACGAAGTATGATGGAGCGTTACATAGGCCGAACGACATTACTAACCATTCGTAGAATAAATTGGGACCCCTGTAAGATGTCAAAGGAACACAGTCTTCGGCTATACGTAATTGGTGGAAACCTGTAGCTAGGTCCATTCTGGAGAATACTGTCGCCCCATTTAATTGATCTAACAGATCATCTATACGTGGCAAGGGATATTTGTTCTTCAGTGTCTGCTTATTGAGATCTCGGTAATGAACACAAAGTCGTAGAGTACCGTCTGATTTCGGGACAAACACTACTTCTTCTCCCCAACCTGAAAAGCTTGGTCTGATCAGACCTTTCCAAAGCAATTCTCTGGTTTGGCTGCCTAACTCTTCTTTTTCTTTCGGGGCCATTCTTCTAATTGGGTGTACTACTGGTCGGGCGTTAGGAATTAGATCTATTCTAAATTCAATTTCTCTTTGCGGAGGTAAGTTTTTGACTTCTTCAAACACATCCGCATAGTTTTAAATGACCGGTATCTTTTCTAATGAAGTGGGAATAACTTCCAAAGAAGACCAAAATTCTTCTTTATTAGTTTCTGAGCCATGGCATGGTATATATATATGTCCAAGCTTCATTTCGACTTTAACGATTCTTTCGGCCCATCTAACTTCCGCCTTATATTTTGTCAACCAGTCCAGCCCCAGTATAATATCAAATTCAGAAAGGTCCATGACAATCACTTTAAAAGGAAATCGATAACAAGAATATGAGGCAGGTACATTACAAGATGAGCCGAGAACAGTAGAACCTCCTATCGGAGTTTGAACTTTAATTGGTTCTTTAAGCTTCCTTGGATTCAATTTTAACTTGTGAACAATGTTACTAAATGAAGCTACGTGATACACCAGTATCAAAAAGTACAGAAACGGGAATATTTTTAATGGTAAGGGTACCTCCCAAGACGTCGGGTTTACCTGATCCATCGGTGATAGCTGGCGGGGTCTCCCCGTCATAAACATGAGCCACCTGTGCATTCTGCTTCAAAGGACAATTCCTGCTATAGTGCCCTTTCTTATGGCAGTTGTAGCATTCGGCTGAGCTGCGGTCTGGATTTGCCTTTAGTTTCTTTGGGGCTTTGCACACATTCGAAAAATGTCCTGTATTTCCGCAGTTGTATCAGCTTCCTTTGGGTATCTTTCCAGATTGCTGAGTAGCGGCTGCTGCAATGCTGGACTCTGGCTGGACTCTGGCTGATCTCTTGAAGCTTTGCGCTTGTTTCCAGCTTGGCTTTTGGCGCAGTCTAGGTTGGAGTGTCTCTCATCCAGATCTTCATAATTGCAGGCCATTTCTACCAATTCTGAGAATGAGAGTTTGATGTTGCTCATGGCCCTGTCCTGGTACTTGCGCCGTGGCCCAAATATAAATATCTTATTCTTAGCTTTGGTTGTCAAAACAAGCTCCGGAGAATAGCGTCACAGCTGAGTGAATTTGTTGAGGTAATCTTGGATAGAGAGGTCTCCCTGCTGGAGATTAGCAAACCGATCACGCATCCGCTCTAAGGCCTGCTCAGGTATGAATTTCTCCTTGGACATGGTCTTGAATTGCTCCCAGGTCCTAACAGTACCCTCCTTATCTTCGGAGGTGATGGCATCCCACCACAACTCAGCCTCTTCCTGTAAGAGCCAAATGCCTAGACGTGCCTTGTTGTGGGTCCCCAGTTCCATGCCCTCAAAAATCTTTTCACAAGTCTTCAACCATGCAATAGCCTCTGTCACTATACCAAGGCCAAAAAAGGGTTTTCCTCCTAGGTTCCTGTATCTCTTTGCTACTCTGTTAAGCTCGAAGCCCTGGGGTGCTGGTGGCTGTATAATAGGACCCTCCTCTGTTACGGGGATATTCTCCCGTCCTCCTTCTCTGCCTGCTCGGCCTCCTCGGTCACCTCTGGCTGTAGCTGCTCGTGTAGCCATCAGATAATGTACTGTATAAGCAAGAAAAGAGTCAAGCTCACAGAAATGATAACTTTCATATATGATAAAGCAGGAGAACATAAGGAAAGGTAAAGATGTACAGATCAATATGTTTTGCTATTCTGCTTAGCTCATTCTAGGACATCACTAATCCTATCTCTAATGAGCCACTCGCCTTAGAACACTAATGATTCTATTCTGACGAGGTGTTTAATGTGTTAGATTCCGGAACTAAGGTTAACCAAAGCTCCGATACCAACTGTGACGATCCCAAAATCCGTGTGACGGTATTAAGGATAATCATTGGAATATAACACATCAATCATCATAGCAGAGTACAGATAATAGCAAAAACAATAAATAGAATAATTTTACATGGTTATGGCAGCGGAGTCATAACAAGTAACAACATCAGAATAACACAACGTAGGATATAACTTAGTAAATAAAAGGGGAATGATCAGTCACCATCGCCATAGGCGGAATATATACATATAGTGAGACATAATAAGGGTATTAGTCTACATCGCCGGAGGCAGTACATATACATATGATAATAAGTATTTGAAGTAAAACAGTCTGCATCGCCATCGGCAGAATCATAATACATATACAATAATGGCGGAAAATGTCAAAGTCATCTTGGTGAAGTCAGCCTCGCCATGAGCCAAAAGTGCACTCCATACTACAGTGCTGGGCCAAAACAACCTATCATCTGTGAACTAGGCTGCCCGTGTGAAAATAAGGGCACCCAAGTTTGCAAAGTGAAACAAACAACGAGTCAGTCATGGTGACTGGTATGAAAAATCTACTTAACAGTTTAAACAACAGTTATGGCCAATCATAGGACCACACCACTTTCGCGGAACGGGTTTACTCCAGTGATTGCCGGTGCATTTAAAACAAAGTAAATTCTTTAAAACAACGCAATGCTTTTCAAAAGAATGTAGCCGTTATAAGACTCAAGTCCCATCACACAACGCAACGCAAACCGGAGGATAGAGTTTTACCTTATAATGGCCAAATATGCTTAATACGTGTAAAGCAAAATCATTTGATATTATTACTAGCGCATATACGTTTCAAAAACGAATAGCATCATAAATATCAATCATAGACGACATGAGCGTCCCATGCCACTATGTCGCCATACATAAGTTACAATCGAATCCGTTATCTCGTATTGGAAATTTGATTTCCGTCATGAGTCGAGGCAAGGGGAAAGCTCCTCTCCGCTTCGAGACACTCTAGCAAATGCCTCAGGACTACACACTCTGGGTAACCCCTGGATGCTTCAGGGCCGGTCCACACTTACGTTAGTGGATTAGTATTCCTGAACACACGATTCCCGATCCTTACAGACCTATAATCGAGGCGCCTCGCATTCCAACAACCACATAGGTGAAAAGTAGATATAAATGTCAGGGCTGGTAGGTCACTGACACCACCATAGCTAGAAAGAAACGTCGGGCTCTCCCTGCGGTCCTTATCCCGTTTTTAACTCATGCCGAGGTGTGAGGCTCGCGAATCCACGCTATACACAAAGCCAGGCCACGTAGGCCGTTCTTTGATCATCGAACACAAGACTTTGCTTTGCAACAGAAGCCTTGATCACTGCATCTTGGCATGCCACATAGGCAATCCACTCCATACGACTGATTTCTATTGATATATAACCTCTGAGCTCGTACGTCTCAGAGAAGGGCATTAATCAAAAGAATAAATTCTCCGCCGCCAAACAGATATATATTTAACAGAGATCAATAAGTATAGAACAAAATCCAATGTCAGACACACAGTCCATTTACAAGTCCGTTCTGGGTCTGAACGAAAACGGAGGCACCAAATTCCTTGTATATCCGTACAATCAACACATACGTTCAGACGGCTACAACTTCCATTCCTTCACGGTAGCTACTCCAATCAGGAACTTCAGCAGCGCCCATCCAACCGATACGAAGATCGTCGGTCTTGAATCGTCTTTATATTTTCGCCTTCGAATCGTTCGATCAATTATTTCAAATGAGGGTTAGCTCGGCCTTTTCAAATAATTCACGTATAATTAGAATTCAAATCAATTCTTTCCATGGTTATATTATTCGACATTCATATTTCAGTTCTTTAGTATAATTTTCGTGTCAAACACGTACAACCATCAAATATCAAGCAGATCAAGCCAAATTGGATTATTTCCAATCCATGTTGCTTATAATATTTTATAACGATTTTTCACCATTTTTATATATTTAAAAATAGCCATATTTAATTAAAAGACGTTTCAGGTCGTGCCGTGGCACTGGCGCTGTTTTTCCCCTAATTTGTTTTACACATATCGGAAAATCTAACAGTTGGATTTCTACAAAGTCTATGTCTCTGGGAAGATATTCCCAAAGCGAACCCAACGGTTCCAGTTTCGTGAAAATCCGACGGTCGGATCTTCCACACTAGTCGTTTGAAGTTACGGTTTCAAAATTCGAACTGCAGCGTCGTTATTCGATTTAATTTAATTATTTTTATATTTATATATAAATATAAATGTTTTTGACGCTGTTTTTCTTCAGATTTGAATTAAACATTCCAGACAATCCAACCGTTGGATGTTTACAAAGTTGGCGCCATTGGAAAGATATTTCCAAGGCGAACCAAACGGTTGCGGTTTCGGGAAAATCCGATGGTCGGATTTCTCGTACTAATCGATTCAAATTGCGATTTCAAAACACGAACTGCACCGCTTCGATCCCTTTCGATTCTATTTATATTTATATATATAAAAATATAGTTCATTCCTTACTTTCAATATCGTTTCCACTTCAAATATTTCACTAACGCTTTTATATTTCAGAATATTTTGCCATAACCTCCTTTGTACGGGAAGGGGTTTAGAAATTTATTGGGCCGTGTTAGGTACCTAATAAATCCTATAAAGCATACACATATTCATAGTGATATATTCTAGTGTTTACAGGGGAGCGTGTATGATAATAACTCCAGAGAATAAATTCTCATCACCCTGTCAAGCCTGAGGGAGCGTGTATTTTTAATTACTCCAGAGGATAAATCCTCGTCACCTCGTCCCGTGTGGGAATAAATAGACCATGTGCCGTATCTAATGACTAAAGAGACGTGGTTATTGTAAACTCCAGACCCGTGTGGGGTTTTTATTAATCTGGCAATTTATCGTTATATTTTATATAGTCCATATCAGTCATCAGTTCAACCTGTAGTATATAGTCATCGCCATACAAGCATCTCGCTCGTATGGTAAATCTTCAACCTCGTCACACAAGCTCCAAATGCTTATGTGGAATATGATGAAGTATTCCTATCGTCAAGAAGTATGCCATGTAGTGTAGTTCAAAATTAATTGTTACTATCCTATGGCGATGTTTATTATTACACACAGAATAACCGGCACTCCGCATCCAATGGCATTCACAGGAGTTGATATAAAAATAAAATTGCGCAGCCAACTCATCAAGGCTTACCTATTTGTCGGGCACGCAAATAATTTCTTTACTATACAGCTAATCCATTTTTCCTGTTCAACACATGTATATATATGCAGAACAAAGCTAATAATAATATTTCTATCGAAATAATATTTATTTCAACATGTGTGTATTTTTATCAAAGCGTATACACGATAGAAGTAATTTTTTTATCATCAAAAATATTTATTCAACACGTAAATATTTTTAACACTTCATATTCACAATAAAAATGTAATTTTTATTGTCTATTCAATTTATTTTAAAATACGAATAACATTCAACACATGAATTTTCAATTCAACACATGAATGTTCTCTATAATTTGTATATATAAAAAATGTGATTTTTATCGTTAAATCTATTTATTTAAAATTCCAATAACATTCAACACATGAATTTTGATTCAACGAATGAATTCCAATTCAACACACGAATATTCTCTATAGTTTGTGTATATATAAAAATGTGATTTTTATCGCTAAAGCTATTTATTTAAAATTCGAATAACATTCAACACATGAATTTTGATTCAACGAATGAATTCCAATTCAACACACGAATATTCTCTATAGTTTGTATATATATAAAAATGTGATTTTTATCGCTAAAGCTATTTATTTAGAATTCGAATAACATTCAACACATGAATTTCAATCCAACGAATGAATTTCAATTCAACAAATGAATATTGGTCTCAACATATGTAATTAATTTCAACAAATTAAAATTACTCTAACACATGAATATTTCAAAAAAAATCGGCAGCATAACGGCAAGGTAGTTAAAACCGGGACCGTCCCTAGTACGGCTCCTCGCTCTACCTTAAAACCTCGCGTTTTTGACAATGGGGAATCATGCATCTAGTTCGCACGCAGGCGGCATGTTTTATTTTCATTTCCACAATCCTATTCTAATTTGTTTCAACCACAAGAGGGTATTTTTCAACCACAAAGGTATTTTTCAACCTCAATATCAACCACAAACAATTATTTCCAACCATTCGTCATACTATATATTTTCACGCCAATCACAAGCAATAAATATCGTCCATGGTCTGTGGACGAGGGGAATATATATATATATATATTATTTTTATATTTCACTTGCATTTTAATACATTTCAAAGCATATATGTTTCATACAACGCTTGTATAATTTATACATCGCTAATATAACTTATACAACACATGTACATGAGGTATACAATGTGTATATAATTTACACTTCGCTTATATAATTTATACAACACGATTCCATTCACACAATTTAATTTAGATTCCTCGCATTGGTTTTTGAAGTGCTAAAAATCGTATGTGACTCAGAAAAATCCGCGGTCTCTTCTATGTGGTAGAGAGCCTCCTTGCGGTCCCGATGTCTCATGTTTCATCGAATTTCGTCAATACATGAAAAAGATATGATATTTCAAAGTTTGCAAAATTATAAAGTGTTTAAATCAGTTCAGAAATAATAAAGGCATCACCTTTATCGTTTGTTCAAACAAGGGTTTCATATTTTCTCGAAATCCGCTGCGTATTGGAATGATCGGAAGTGATGACGTGGAATAGAGAGGAGAGGGGAGTCGGCGCAGGGTGGTCGGAGGTGGTTCGGTGGTCTCTGGCGATCGTGGCGGCGCTAGGAAGTCGCTGACTTCTTGGCCTCGATTCTGGCGATGGAGGTGGCGGGGGAGGTCGAGCTTGGGTCGGATTTGAAGAGGAGGAGGAGGCGAGTCGACGGAGGTAGGTGGCGGTGGCTGGCATTGGCTGTAGCGACGGCGAAGTGGGAGGGAAGGATCGAATGACGTGAATAGTCCAGAGAAGATAACGTTGAGGGTTTTTGGAGGTTTTTTTATTTTTAAAAATTATGAAAGGAATTTTATTATTGGCTAAGGTTTTATTAACTTTTTAAATAGTGTTTTTACAAACGAACTCCAATTTGAACCCAACGACTATCACCCCTAGCTAAATACCCCCCATTCTGGACACAATGGGATATGTTTCGTTGGCCAATTCGACTATTATAGTCAGTTATTTTTCAAATTAAAGTATAAAACATTTAATATTCAATTTGAACGTACATTTCAATTTGCCAGGGTCACAAACTGAATCGAAAAATTCCAAAAAAATAAATCTAGCTTTGTTTTGACGATACGGTCCCAACAAAACCAGTTTCGTCGAATTCTGAGATCGTATGCAAAATGGCCATTTTCAAGTCGACCCATTTTAACAGAAATTGACCAATCACATTTTCCTCTGCCCCGCTCACATCCTAGCTTCAAAAATTATGAAATTTGAAACCTAGCAACAGTTTGACATCCCGGATCCAACAAAAGTGGTTACGTCGAATTCCGAGGTCGTATGCAAAATGTCTATTTTCAAGGGCTATACATTCTATATAGCGACTTTTCTGATAATTCATTTGGCCATAACTTTTGATTCCTGCTACGAAACTTCGATTTTTCAGATTCGTTCGAAAGGTATTCATAAACAGATTTAAATATTTTTGGTTTCACTAAAATCTGTTATATTTTCCACCCGGTACAGTCAGACAAAGTTTGTATTCAAATTTTCAAACAGCCTCACTATCTCCAATTCATTACTTTAATGTAATATGCTATTTCAATTGTTTAAATTATTTGACAATAACCAATTTTAAAATTTTTAAATTGGTTCACATTTTCCGGGTTATTACAATTTTTGGGTTAGCTAAAATCCGGTTTATTCTGCACCCGGTGCATTCATTTGAATTTTGAAATCGAATTTTCGAACTACCATGCCATTTTCAATTCCTTTTATAATTTAAAATAAATATTTATATTCTAACGACGATTTATATAAATATATACGTTCTAATTCTATTCAAAATAAATTTCTCGTCGCAATTATTAAAATAATTCATTTTTAAATATTCAAAATTCGTTAAAATTGCCAAAATAAAATTTTCAAATTGGCTCGCTTTTTCCGGGTTATTACATAACTGGTGTGAGAACTAAAACAGTTATTATCTTGGTTTTAAAGTAAGGTAAATCAAGGGACCACGCCGTATAACACGGAACAGATTTCCTCCCAAGAATACCAGTGCGTAAAAACAATAGCGCAATGCTAAATAAAAAACAATGAAGCTATTATAAGACTCAGGTTCCATCACACAATGCAATGTAAGTCGGAGGATAGAGTTTTTACCTTATAATAGCCAAAAATGCTTGGTACGTGCTATTTCATATTTTACTATTACTATAAGTGTATAGTGTCAAAAACAATTTCAAATATAAATGTACCAATCATAGACGGCATGAGTGCCCCATCCCACTATGTCGCCATATTAGTCTCTACAATCAAAACCGTATAATGTCATATTAGAAGTTGGATTTCCATCTGTGAACCAAGGCAAGGGATCATCCTTACCGAATTCGAGACACTCTAGCCCGCCCCTCAGGATACAGCCGCAACTGCACCTTGGATCGTCAGGGCCGGTCCACTCGCCGTGGATTATAATGCCTGAATACTGCGTTTCCCTGCCCTATGAGGTGTCAATTTGGTCTGTATTAAGACCATCCATCGGCTCCGCAGAAACCAAAATAACCGAGGCGCCTTGCTATCCATCATCCACATAAGTAAAATTTTAGGGCTTGCAAAACGCTGACACCACTCCTAGCTAGAAGGAAACGCATGTCCTCCCTGATGTCCTCTCCCGTTTCTAGTTCATACCAGGGTGTGAGGCTTGCGAATTAACGCTACACAAAGCTATGATATATTAAAGCCGTGCTTTGATCATCAACACAAGACTCTGCTTTTCAACAGAAGCCTTGATCATTTGCATCTCAGCGTGCCACACAGGCAATTCACGCTATGCAACCAATGCCTATCAATCACACATAATGAAATACGATGTCAGACACACATCCATTTACAAGTTTGTTCTGGTTTTGAACGAAACCGGAGGCACCTTATTCCTCGTCCCATATGTCCAATACAGGAGAGAGGCCCTTGCATATCCGGTCAATCTCCAAGTATGTATGGACGATCACCACTTATTACCTTGTCTTGGGTGTACAACCCAATCAAGACATCAGTAATCATCCAAACGATGTGAAGACCTCCGGCTTCAACCACCGTCTTCATCCTCAACACATCCTCGAATCAATTATTCCGAATGGGATAAAGCTGGTCTTTCTGAATAATTCGTGTATATAATAATCAAGTGCTATAAAAACACAACATACGCTTCATTCTAATCTAGAATATTTCTTTATCCAAATATTCGTATACTTTAGGAAAGTTTCCCAATAATTTTATCAAAGATATGTTCTTTAAATTTATTCTTTTATCTTCCTTTGGATATCAGTCCAAATCATATTAAGGTTTATCCAAACTAGTTGGGATTAACGAACCTTAGCGAAGTAATCATTTGTTTAATTTCCCAATCCCAACCTATTCATCCCATGAAGCAAAACTGGTAATGCTTCATATCTAACACCACGGTGTTATCGGTAAATTAAATTACCATTTCACATTCAAATCTAATTAAATATTTAACTATCGCCTGGAGAAAAACTAGTGATACTCTATTCTCGATCATTTCAATCTAAGTAAAGATTCATTAAAACTCCACTTGGTTTTAATCTTCCTAAAAATCAATATTAATGATTGTTTAACTTAGGAAATCATATCTTGTCTTTAATTGGGTTAAAGAACCAATGTCATTTAAAACACGGTTCACTATAAACCCAAAATCACATTACATTCCATCAGCCTTTAACCGTAAATTAGCAAGTGAACAATTCCCTAAGTATTAACCCCGTATGCCTAAACCAACATCAGATCAATACCCAGGAAACCATTCAACTTAACTAATCTCCAGTTAGTTTCTGATTTTCTTAACTCCATTGCGTTTAAGAACAGTATTATTAAAGATACCATTCACGACAACCCAAAATCTCATTCCACTGTTAATCGAGTTAAAGAACAAGTGTTATTTAAAACACCGTTCACGATAAACCTAAAGACCAATTTCAATTCAATTCCAATTAAATATTAATTAATTGGTATACTTCATAAAATCTAAATAATAAAGATTTAATCCTTTCTCAACTGGGTTCAAAAACAATGTTAATGAAGACACCATTCACGGCAAACCCAAAATCACATTTGATATTAAATACAAGGCTCCGAATAGAAAATATATTGGCTTATATTCAATATCAAACTCTGGAATCAACAAATACCATATTGGAATAACGATACTATCTTCCAAATTCCTCCACCATATCCATATAATCACGGAATCCAATATCAAAATATTCCACAGATAATTTTGATTAAAATCCATTCCAATTCATATATTGGAAATTCCAGATATTTTTAAAACCATTTCAAATCCAATTTAATTATTTAAAAAACATTGGATTTATTATTCTAGTTCATAACTAGTTCATTTCGATAAAAATACCTTTTTATCTTTTCAAATATGGAATTTTTTATCCCAATTCTTTCCAAATCATTTATTATGATTTTACACAAATTATCGATATTTTTAATAATTTTTTCAAGGCCCGTACAGTCGATTTCCATAAATGGCCATCGAACTGCACTTACACCGACCTTTTCCAAATTTGATATGGACATAATTCCAAATCCAACCATTATACTTCAAATCTCTAATATTCCTTAGAAATCTCTTTCCGATACGAACCCAATGGTTTTGGTTTTAGGAGAATCCGATGGTCGGATCTCCCGTAATATCCGTTTGAAGTCAATGGTCGAAATTCGCGAACTACCGCGGCGCGACACTTTCTAGTCAGACCATTATATATATAATATATATATTATATATTATATATTTCATCGATTTCCATTTAAATGTATTTTATAAATCGTTTTAATTTCGTTTTCAAAATGATTTCAACTTCATATTCAATTTCAAATCAAAATTGAATATTCCATATCATCGATATATAAATGATAGTATTTTCAAAACGTTAGATTTTGAAATCAATTCCTTTCCGATATTCATTTTAAAAAATGAATAAAATCGATATAAATATTGTTCACGTGAAAATGGCATTAATCTAATCAACACGACTTTATATATTTAAATATATTCGTGTCCATCCCAAATCGGACATCAAAATCAAATTTTGATCTTTTACTGGATATTGTTTTAAAATATTCATTATTTTAAAATAATCCTTATTTTAAAATATTCCTTCTTTCTGATCTGGAATTAGACACAATCAATTACCATATAATGTGATTATATGGATTTCATAAAATACATGTATATAATAACAATCAAACACAGTCAACCATCATCTAGAGTGCATTCTACACAGTCTGTCAACCAATTGATTCACATACAACTAAATATTGTGATTGGTGTATGTCTGATATCATCCCAATACCCGTGTGGGGTTTCAGTCAACAAATAATGGATTTTATTTGTGCAGTTGGGCGACGTGTAAAATTTATCATCCCAATGCATATCAGTAAAATGGGTGTTCATAAACAAATCGTCTGATTTGTAAATAAATAATTATTTTATTCATATACACATTAAAAATTATATTTTCAATAATAAAATATTTATTCAATTCATTTGCACAATAAAAATAATATTTTTATTGTTCTAACATATTTTAGAAAATTTTGGCGTCATAACAGCGCCGATATCAAAATCGGGTAATGTCTAGCATTACCCCTCTCCTGACATTGGCTCACGCCATACACACATGACAATTATAATCAGTTCATTTCACCCAAACCACCAAATTCAACCAAATAGTATAATCAACCAAACCAAACAATCAAACAAGTCGTCCATGATCTGTGGACAACGGGGAATATTTCATGTATGCAGTTATAAAATAAATAACTGTACAAAGAAAATTATAGTAAGGAGTTCTCACCTTTGGGATCCGCTCCACCATTCTTTATTTCTGAATGGTTTGGATTTGCCCACTATTCTAACGCAATCTTTTCACGCTGTTCATATTAAAAATCACATTTTTAATATGATGTTTACTTTAAAAAAAATCACATGTTTATAATGGCACTTCATATATAAAAATCATATATTTTTAAATCGTTATTCATATAATAAAAATCATATTTTTATTGCTTCGTTCTAATAGATAAAAATCATATTTTTAAACCAGCTACTTCTAAAATAAAAATAACATTTTTGAAATACCACTTCATACTAAAAATCATATCTTTACATCACTACTTTATATATAAAAATCCTATTTTTACTTCGATAACAGTCATATCTTTATATAAATGAAAATCCTATCTTTTCATAAGTAAAAATATAATCTTTCATGTATAAAAATCTAAATTTTCATTTGCTATTCATATAAAAAAATTTACTTTTATAAACCAAGTTTATATAAATAAAATCCACATTTTTTAATTACACAAGTAAATAAAAATGAAAACTAAACTCACCCCTTTTATTTCAAAATTCAGATTTTTTCGTTGGAGGAGGTCTGGGGTCGGACTGGACAGCGGGGGTGGTGGCATAGGGGACGGCGCCGACGATTGAAGGTGGGTGGCGGCTTTCTTTGGATAGCGGGGGTGCCTACTTCACGGTGGGAGCTGGGTCACGCAGTGTTCAATCGAAGGAAAGAGAGGCTAATGAGGTGTAGAGGAGAGAGGGAGGCGGGGTTTTCTCTAGGAGGCGGCGGCGCGTCAGCGTCGCTGGGGAGGGGCGCGACAACATCGGTGGCGGCTAGGGCTTCCTCGTTCCGTCGTTTTTTTATTTTCCTTTTGAATGAATCAGGTTTGGAGGATTAGGGGGGCGTTGACCGATTGCGGATATAAAGGAGGGAGGGGATTTTTTTATAATTTATTTATTCAACTTAATTAATATTCCAAAAAAAGTTGATTTTTAATTCGAATTCCAAATCGAGTCCAACGACCGTCACTCATAACTAATTACCCTCGCTCTGAATGTAATGGGATATGTTTCGTAACCCAATTCTGCTATTACGATCAATTTTCGTAAAATTTAAAATGTAAAACAATATATTTTGAATTCGAACGCACATTTTGATTTATCGGAGCCACATACGGACTCCAAAAATTCCAGAAAATTATTCCCAGCTTTTTATTGACGATACTGTCCTAACAAATCTAATTTCGTCAAATTTGAAGATTGTTTGAAAAATGTCCATTTTATGGTTGATCCAATTCAATTTAAATTGATAAAACACGTTTTATTTTTCCACGCTCAACTATTGATCCCAAAAAATATGAATTTTGGAATCTAGCAATAATCTGACATCCCGGATCCTACAAAAGTGGTTTCGTCGAAAAAGGAGCTCGATTGCAAAATGGCTATTTTTAATTGCTAAAATTCCATAGCGACTTTTCTGAATTTTCAATTGGGCGTAACTTTTTATTCCCGCTATAAAATTTCAATTTTTCGTATTTGTTGCAAAGATATTTTCAAACAAATTCAAATATTTTTGGTTTCGCTAAAATCCGGCTTATTTTGAATCCAGTTCATTCATTTGAAACTTGAAATCAAATTTTCAAACTACCACGCCATTTTTGGTTCCTTTTATAATTAAAAATAAATATTTATATTCTAACGTCGATTCAAATAAATATATACATTCTAATTCTATTGAAAATAAATTTCTCCTTGTTATTATTTAAAATAAATCATTTTAAATATTCAAAATTCATCAAAATTGCCAAAATATTTTTTTTTAATTGGTTCTGATTTTCCGGGTTGTTACATATATACATCTATATGTCATTGTAGAAAAGTCTACTTCTATCTTTTTGTTGATTGCAGGGTTGAAGGTTGGTTACAGATCTTGAATCTTCCTTGTTAATCTAGATTTCAACAGAGTGTCCCCATCTTATTGTTTAGTTTAGAATATGTAATGGAGGCAGAGAGTAGGTGAAGAATTGTGTGTAGATAAAATGGGAGAAAGCCCTTTATGCAGATCAATAGAGCCAACCTTTAACTGTTTGATTCAAAAATTTCAATCTAAGCCATGCACGTAGCGCTAAGTTAGCGATGAACCTAGCCACAAAACTGTCAAAATACAGAATTCAGAATCTTCCCCGGATTTGGGTGGGTCGTCTCACTGACCCCCTAGGTCGATACATAGTTTGACTCCACTTGACTTGGGTCGAACCATAGGTCATCCCAGGCCCGTTGTGGGTCTCCCCTTAGCTGTCTTTCTACACGCATTGTTTTTCTGATTTGAATTATTTTGAATATATTTGTATATAACCCACTTATATGTATACAAACTTATAACGCTCATAACTTCTTTATAAATTACCTGATTTATGCAAACTTGGGGTCTATCTGAGCCAAAATTTCAAGACGAACACAGTGGTAAATCCAATTTGATTTTGAATATTTAATTTAGTAATTCCCAATTTATTGTCTTTACAGTACGATTATAGTGTATTAATTTTTGGGGTGTTACATTCTTTCGGCTTAAACATATTACATACTCTAATAACGTATTATGTAAATAGATCCCAAAATTAGAGCCATACGTCCTTAGATGTAGAATTTTAGGTGTTAAGATGGACATCCAACCTTTCGTTTCCTTTTTAATTTATTTGGGTAATCAAAAAATCGGGGATAACTTTGTGTAGATTTGTTTGTTTCACAAGAACAACAAAAATGAGGTCAAAGTATTTCGTGATCAGTAGTTTAAAACTATTTAAAAGTGAAATAGAGAACTAAGTATCATTTTAGAAACGTAATAAAATTTGGCTAATAGAAAAAAGTATCTAGGATAAGTAAAATCTTTAAATTTTTGGATATTCATGTTTTGAAATTGAATTTCTCTAAAATGAACTTGTATATCTCTTTGTTTTTTTGCAAAAATGATCTTCAAAAGGTTCTTACAATTTGGAAATGTGATATTTCATCAAAAATATATTCAATACACATAAATCCAATTAAAAAAATCAAGTATATGTTTTCGTACGACAAAATTAAGCCATTAAATTAACAAAACAAAAACAACAATAGAAATTCATTGGAATTTTAGATTATAAATCCAAAATCAATAAAGCGCAAAATAATGATTATATTATATCTCATTATTAGTAGCATAAATAAAGAAATATAGATAAATAATATTGTGAGTATCACGTAATTTTATAAAATGTATAAGAATTAGATATATGACTTTTATATGATATAAAGGAAGTTATTTTTAGAAAAAAAAAGTATAAACTAGAAGGAACAATAAGCACAATCAAAGTTGCACAAAAGACATTATAAAAAATACTTATTTTGTAACCACTTGTGTGTGTTTATCAATCAGGTTTCACCTAAACAGAAATCCAAAGGAATTAAAGCATCAAGGCAAAGCTAGAAAGATTTGAAACTTGGCATAGATACTCAAACGATGCAAGGAATAGGCTTTAGGAAGTATGAACCTTAAAAGTCGTAACAACCCGCTTTTTTAGGATGATTGAAGTCAACAATAAACCACACATGTCTAATTCAAATCATACAATATGTCAAATTATTAATCGGGATTAATACAAGAAGTGAAAATAAGATGAAAAGGAGCAAAACAATATAGGAAATCTCATAGCGGAACGAAAATATAATAGCGTAAATACTTCATGAAACTACTATATAATATATATTTGATTTCAATTACAAAAGTATCAAAGTCATCTGAGCAAAAAGTAAAACAAAACACTTGAGTCAAGATAAACATTCTTATGAAAGTAAATTATCTCAAGTGAAATGTACACGTAACTCAATAAATGGAATGCTAAAGTTCAAATAAACATTGTTTTTATGTATTAAATTGGTTATCATTCCAAATCACATTAATATTAAGCTCAAGTATAAATTCAAATTCACGTACTACAAGTTACTTTGTTATCAAAACTCAGACTTCGATTTTAGATTTTCATATTATAAATTATCTAAATGAATTCTTTGTATTCAAACACTATGAACTTTAACGATTCAGTGGAAATGGTCCTTTATTTAAGACTATTATATAAATATAATAGTTAAATTTAAGTGGAAATTAGTTAAAGGGCTTATTTGCTCAAGGTAATAAGTTTTAAGGATGACATTTCTGAAAAAATAGTTTGAAGGACAATTCTACACGAAAAAGATAAAAGCAGTTATCTTTTTAAGTTATACATAATTAAATACAAGTGCTTATCTTTATTTCTATATAACATAAAAAGATAACCGCTTTTATCTTTTTCTTGCAAAATTGTCCTTAAAACTAATTTTCAGAAGTGCTATCCTCAAAACTTATTACCCTAAACAGTAAGCCCTTTAGGTGAAAATCCCCTAAATTTAATATATAATAGTTTAATTAAAATGCTTATAAAACATAATCATTGAATTTAATTGTAACAACCCGGATTTTTAACCATTTTATTGAACATTTAAAAATGGGGTTATAAACATTAATATGGAATATATAAATAACTAGAATTCAATTATTTTGAATATTATATTAATATAAATAATAAAATAATAATTTAATTCTGAAATAGTCGGAATATGTTAGATTTGCATTTTTATATAAATTGGCAATATAAAAAGCATTTAATTCAGTTTATAGTTGAATTATATCAACGATTTCATTTATTAAGCGATGTCTGAACGTTTAATTCACAATTTAATAATAAAACGAGCTGCAACAACACGGTAGTTCGCAATATTACCTTTTGAAATTTAAACAGATGTATATGATCCAATATAAGTCGGATTTCTTTAAAACAAGAAACGTCCGGCTCTGTTGAATAATATTTTTCTAACAAAAGGGAAAAATCGAGCTTCATGTTGTAGATTTTGTTTTATGCTCGAATAATATTTTCAAAAGGTCGCTATGGAATTTTGTTTATAGACCATAATGTTTTATATATAAAATAAGGGAATTTTATTATGTAACTAATATCGTTTTAACCGAATTTTCAATGTTTGAAGCCAGCACTATTTTATTTTGAAACTATATGAAATTCTGCTCATATATTTCTGATAATAGTAATAACTTATTATTATTATATTGAGGTATTTAAAATTGGTTTAATTTAAATTAATTTGGACCTTTAAAAAGGACTATTATTCAAACAACTTACGATTTCAACGAAATGAATTTTATTGTATCCATAATGGCTTATTATTGCTACATTTCAAGTTTTGCTTCAATCAGAGTTATTTTGTGAGTGTACGAAAATTAAATATTAATAAATCGACCATTCGGACTCGAACGATCGCCGTTTGAGCAAACGGACTACGAATTCGACGAAACAAGTTTCATTGGGTACGGAATATCGAATTATACCTTAGGATCCATTTTCACCACGAAGGGGTTTGTAGTGATCGTACGAAGGAATAAACGTCGAATTGAAATGGTAATAGGAGTCAACGTAATAAAATAATAGAATTAAAAATTAATTAAACCAAACTCTACCCTATTATAAATAATCCCATTACCCCAAACTAGGGCTGTCAATGAATATCCGAAAGTTTCGATATCCGTATTCAAAAATATGAAAAGTATTTGTTATCCAGCATTATCTGAAAAGCGGATATGGATATCTGATATTCGAAATGCTTTTCGGATATAGATATGGTTATAGTGGTATTCGTATCCAAAAAAATTCCATTTGACTAATTGATGTAACATACATAACTCAAAACATTGAAATTGTGTTAATCATTATTTTGTAACTGTTGGATGTTCTTATGATATAATTTTTGTTCATTTTTAGTGAAGAATGGTAGTTCTAGTGTTTAATTTTGGATATGCTTATGTATATTAGTATAAAACAATGTTTCATCATCACATTTCTTTATTTCCTTGTTTTTTATAAACATTAGTATAAAAATTATTTTATGTTGATCAATTTTTTTCTATTTATACTCATAAATTTATTAATTACATGCGGAGTGGATAAATATCCGATATTTGTCCATATTCGAAAATAAAGCGGATACAAGTACCCGATATCCAAAATTAAACGGATATGGATATTCGATATCCAAAAATAATTTTAGATACGTATATAGATATGGCACTATCCGTATCTGAAAGCATCCATTGACAGCCCTACCCCAAACCATAATACCCAGTTATGTTCATCAACGTACATTTTACATATAAGTCCTCTTTTACAAATTAATTTATATCTATCGATTTGTCAAGAATTAGAAGATGTCGTCAATTACAAAGTTGGAGTACGTGTTGAAGCAGACCTGCGACCAAAATTTGGGGGTGATCAGACACTTGTGGTGGTCGAAATTGGTCTGGACAACAAGAAAAGACATTTCGTTCTTTGGGTTACTAGCGAGGGTGGAGCCATTTTCTGGTGTTATGGTCTGAAGAGGAAGTAGAAAGGAGAGTGAGGGCTTTAATTTGGCAGTGGCGGTGGCCTATCATCGATTGTGGTCAGAGTTGCAGGGATATTAATCTTGGACAGTGAATTCTTGAACAACGATCAATTTTGGCCAATCAGACGCTAAAGGAGGCGATTATATGGTTCGATCCCTAAAAGGGAAAGGTGGAGGGGTGGATGGTCGACCGATCGGTGGTGGTCCGCTGCCCTATAGTCGCAGCTAGTGGTCAAATTTTGGCGAGGGAGTGTTTCAGTCCATGGTTCGATTCTGGCGAGGGCAAGTGTTCTAGAGGGTCGGGATGCTGGTCGAGGGACGCTGGCAAAGTGTCGGTTCGGATGAGGTGGGTGGCGTGGCCTTTGATGATGGACAGTAACAGTGAGGGGGCTTCGAAGGTTTGTTGTGAGTTCGAAATAGTAAAGTATCGGGGAAATCGAGCTTGTGGGAGTTGATCTGGAAGAACCGCGTTATAAGCTAGAGGTAATGTAATGGCCTGGATTTTCGAATAGTTTATTTTAAATATTTAATTGATAATATAAGTGAATTTTCATATTGAGTTATCGACTTAAAATTGAATATAATTTAATATCGAGTATATTCAATTATCGTAATATGAAATATAATTGAAATCGAAGTTAAAAACTGAGCCCAAAAGAATTCAGATGACCAATATAAATTATATTGGAATATATAAACAATAATAATTTATTATCAAGGAATTAATTGTTATGAATCTAATTTATATCGATCTAAATTGGTGTCTTACCATACGATCAAATGGAGCTTCAAATCATGTTCCGGTGTGTTCAAAATAGTGGTTAAACCCTATAAACGTCACTTGTTTCATTTCAATTAGAGTGCGGAACCCCGAAATATATTATTATAAAATTATAATGGATAAGTATGAAATCACCTCAAGAATCAAATCGTATTAATGTATAATCAAATCAAAATTTAATAAAATGTACTTACGCTATACATATAGTGTACCATACGTTCTCTATAATCGATTAACGACTAAGGGTGTGTTCGGCACAAACGGAAGCGGAGAATTTGAGCGGAAAATGTTAGCGGAGAATTGTAGTTAGCGGAGAATGTGTTTGGCACGTTAAGCGGAGAATTTTAGTGGAGCATTTAAGCGGAGTATTTTATTTTTAGTTTGTAATTTAATTATTTAATTATTTAATGATTAAAATTTAACAATACGATTAATGCAAAATAACACATTTAACCAAAACATATCATTTCAGAACATAATAATATTTCATACTAGTTCACTTCATAATAATAAAACGAAAACATACAAAAACTACTAACGTCTGCAGAATCTATAAAGATGATAACTCATGTACCTCATCAACTCCATATCAAGAAAGGTCTCAACCACCTCCAAAATAGATCGGTCAAGGCGAAAAATCTCAATAATCTCCTACTTGTCGACAACAGTGACGGGCGAGAGAGTGGCATAGCATCGGTCCACCGCCATGGAGAAACATGCTGTCTGAACGAAGGCCGGTTCGGGAGGAGCGGGTTTGGGAGGAGCTACCTGTTAACCCATAAAAATAGGGGTTTGAGACATGTCGAGTTAGTTAAGTCATCGAAAGCCATATAAAAACAAAAGGGCCAAGACGTTTAAACCATGTCGCAAGGAAGAGAGTTCAATCATACCACCATGTCATGCCATACCAAGTCGCTACAAGCAACATAAGTCAGGGTCAGTCATGTCGGCCTCGTATGTAATGTTAGACCGGTGTAGCGACATGGAGATAAGCCGCAATGATCATCACACCATTCACCATGTCGTGAAAGACATAAGATGGGTCGCATAACGTGCCATTCTTCTGAGGTCAGATCATTGCACAGCATCAAACCGTTACACATTCATATCCGATGTACCATACATCTCCGCGACATGGTATCAATAGTATTCCACTGCATAAAACCGTACCAATCCTCACCATAAGGTCATGTCTCAGGAACTAAGTTGCGCCTAAGTCAAGGCATCATGTTGTTCATACCATTGGGACCACAACACCATTCCGCTTGGTTGTATAAAGAGTCAAGTCGCCAGTCATGCCGCAATAGAAGCTATGTCGTGTCCAGTTATCACCAGATTATTGACAGCTATCGTCTGCACGACTTGAATCACGCCAAGGAGAGTCATGTCGTGTCATAAGCTCAAGACGCCGAGAGTTAATTCGCCCTGCGATATGAATCATGTCGTTGGCGACATGAGTTATAGTGAAGATTTGAGTCATGTCGGTGGCGACATGAGTCATGTTGTTTTCTGCATAATTACCGAACTGCCACCTGGTCTGAATATCACCTATAAATACCCCTCATAATTCATTTGAGGGGGGGAGGAAAATTCATTCTTAGGAGGAGACTCCGGCAAATTCAAAGCTCATCTACAACTTCTCTAATGGCTTCTATGAATTCATCAAAACTTTTCCAACTTCATGAAGATCAAATCCAAGTTAATGATCATGAGAGCTTTCTACAATTGGATCTAAGCACCTTCAATCTCATTCAAGCTATATAATAGATCTCTCAAGCAATTTCATATCTCCTCGAATCCTCTCCAAAGTCTAAATCAAATGCTAATTCACTATAAAATCTATGAAGTTCATGAAAGAGGATCAAGGCGCACGAGTGATTGAAGATTCATCGCAAAGCTAAAAGATCTCTGTAACAACCTGTATTTTGATAACTTATTATAACTATAAATCAAGGCAGAATTAATTTTTAAAATGAGAATCAAGGGAAACGGGTTATGCCATTGCGTTTGTCTTGAAATTCTGCTTGGAAACAAGTCTGAGTTTTCGAAAATCGGAGTTCGTATGACCAAGTTATGACCCTTCGAAGTTTTCAGAAAATTTCAAGTTCAAAACAGCTCAGAATTCGAATTCAAATTTCAAATTAAAACCACAGAACAGACTGGGCGGGAAAATTTCCCACCCAGGACCAGGTCGACCTGGGGGTCGACCATAGAGTCGACCTGTCCATGACCTGGTCGACCATAGTGTCGACCTGGGTGTCGACCTAGGGGTCGACCTGGTGGCCGAGCCCACTTTTGAAGCTGGATTCACTTTGATGTTTCTGGCCTCGTTTCTGTCTACATTATTTGACCTAATCCTATATAAACAACCCTAACACTAGTCTCTCTACACAAAATTCTGTCTGACCTTATGCTGCTCTAATTATGGTTGAAAAGTTAGAAAAAGGGACTACTTCTTCTACGTCGAAACTACGTTAAGAGAATTGTTGATTTAGGGATTTCTGTTAGGACTCGACTAAGCATATAAAAATTCAACATCGACTTTATTTTTCTAATTCTCGAACCACGATCTGTAAGCCCCAGTTACATTTAGATTTAAACTGTAAACGTAATATGAATATGTTGTAAATTGAAATTCAACCTGTGTATGATGACTGTTTTACATCCATTCTTGTTCATCTTGGATCTTGACTTTTGGGTATATTATTATGACATTGATTTGGGGCCTATTCATGTTTTAAATCAAAAATAAAAACCCCTCATATTATCATGCCTGCAACGTTGAATCTGCTATTAGTCACAAGTTTATGACCATCACCTTATGTCAACCGTTACCATGACTATCACCTTATGTCAACTGTTATCTTGACTAGTACCTAATTTTGCTAGATTTGGAATCTTTATGTTTGAGGCCGATATTCCATATGCCAGTAATGTTATAATCATTTATCTCAAGTTATACCATGCTATGTTAGTAATCACTTTTGCCACCTTATACTCGTCCCTTTTTATGTTATTCCCTAATTAGATTTATTTGTATCGATTTGAGTTTACTTGCGATATGAATACGGTTTGGGTAGATTAGGTAAAACATGAATTGGCTTTGAACTTGAACGTGAACATTGTTATAACTTGAACCTGGATATGGACATGAACTTGACATGATTTGACATGAAACATGACATGAAAACTTGACATGAATTTAGACTCGAAACTTGAATCTGGACATGACATATAGAACGAATTTGAAAATGGCCAACTCGAGGTTGGGTTGAGTTTGCAGTGTAAATCTTCTCAGAACCGCCCGGCAAATCCAGTGACTGTAAACAATAGGATCCAATGTGGGTAGTTGGTCATATCGCACGTAAAACCCGAGGTTAGACTATGTTGTGGTGTAAATCTGCCCGGAACCGCCCGGCAAATCCCGTGACCACAACAATCAGTCTAATGTGAGAGGTTGGGGTGCATTAATGAATTAACGCGACATGATAGGGTTGTCATGATCCACTTGAATATACTTAACCAATTTGACACGACGGTTTGATAGGGTTAAGTCATGAACCGCTTGAATACACTTAACCAACTTGATACATGATTTGGATAGGGTTAAGTCACGAATTTGAATGACAACAGTTAACCCGTTAGAAACCCTAGTTATGCGGTCCTTTTCAGCAGTAAACCACTTAGATGTATCACGATACCCTGGGACTAGGCAGGGTGGGGCATGATTACTGGGCTGATTGTAAGCGACCAGAACGATGGCTGAGTAAGTGCGCCATTGTAGGTTCAGGCACACTATGGTCGTGCATGTAGTCCGGAGTTGAAAAAGCAGGCATTGGGCACCAGTAGGTTTACACTGTGCATGCTTGATTTGTGTCGGTGGTTGGCACCATAGGGCTTGATACACCCTATGGTGGACCTAGCACAGGTGACTACATTTCAGGATAGGGCCGTATGACACAGACACATGACGAGCTAGAACTTGTAGGGAGCCGATCGATTAATAGATCAAACCGTAGGACCTCGTAATGGGTCACTTCATGATATTGGGCCAAGGAATCATCTCATGGTTAATACTTGACATGGGTTAAGATACTAGTACAGTAGGTGCTGCGAGTCTTGAATATGCGATGCTAGACTTGACTTATCTTGTTATCTTAATTATCATACCAGTCCTGTTATCATCCTTATGTTTAATTATAGTTTTCACATGTCATGTTACCTTTACTAGTTTTTATACAGAAAGTCACTAGGGCTTACCAGTCTTATGACTGACCCTTTTTCTTTCGCATCTTTTTCTTTCGTTCCCCCCCAGGTTCTCAGGGAGGAAACACTAGTTCTTAGCTTGGATTTAGCTTGCTTTCTGTCAGCTCGTGTATGGTTTGATCTTGAGCTATGCTAGGCTGCACTTCTTTTATTTATGGGGAATAATTTACTTTTGTTATCTTAAGTTTATACTTCTTTATTTCGAACTTGATGTAATGGATTAATTTGTACCTTGGATATATGGGGTTTTGACTCTTTTCTTGAAACTAATTAAAATTTGGTTTTAATTTCTACCGCAGCTTTATTTATGTTCTGCCTTGTGATATCTCTGTGTATGTTTACCTAGATAATACTCCACCAAAACTAGTGCATTCCCTTTGTGAGTGACCCTAGCGGAGGTGGGGGGTTACCCTTGGTATCAGAGCAGAAGGTTACCAAACGGGACAAAAGTTTTAAAAACCTTCTAAAACTATTTTCCAAAACCGTATATAAAGAAGCATTTTTTTTCTATAAAAGTTTTAAGTTTAAAAAGGCTATTCCCCAAAAGTCATTAGCACTTTCCTTTGTTTCCTCATTTGAATCTTTTTGATTTCGTTTTTCAGCATGTATGATCTTAACCTTCCCGAGGGAGTACCTGTACCTGGATGGTTCCGAAGGTACTTAGAAGCTAGGGCCAACGGCGTGGGCCCGGCAGACATCCCTCCTCCTCCTCCCCCAGTGGTCGCGGTTCCTCCTCCTCCTGGTACCGCCTTTTCCAAAATATGCAGAGACTTTAAAACAATGGGCGGCAAGAACTTCATTGGACCTGAAATCTTTGTTGAGGCACGAAACTGGCTAAAGGAGACGGAAGACTTGTTTATTATCTTTGATCTGGAGGACCATAATAAAGTTCAGTTGGCAGCATGGTTGTTGAAAGAGGAAGCTGCATTTTGGTGGAAAGTCACCAACGCTACCAGGACCGTTGAGACTTGGGTAGACTTTAGAGAGAGGTTTGGGCTTAAATTCTTACCGTTAGCAGAAGAGAACCTTAAGATGGAGAGGTTCCTACAAGCAAGGGGACATGTCTATTAGGGAGTACGTGAATAACTTTAATCAGCTTGCTCGGTTCGGTTTGGGTTTGGTCAACACAGCCCAGAAAAAGGCAGTACGCTTTGCTCAAGGATTGAACGAGCCACTACACAGTTTGGCCATAACTCACATACCCATGGGGGCAAACTTTGAAAGCTTGGTGGATATGGCTCTACTTCATGAGGAAGACAAGAATAGGAAGAAGGAGGTTAAGCCTAATGAGACTCAGAATAAGAAAGTTGACTTCAAGAAGGGAGGCAACAAGAATAACAAGAATAACAAGGGCAACAAAAATAATAATAACAAGGCATGTGAGACAAGGAAGTGTAACTTTTGTGGTATTACGGGACATCTAGCTAAAGACTGTAGAAAGAAGAAGAGAAAGTTGGGTGAATGCTTTCATTGTGGAGTTACTGGACACATCAGCAAGGATTACCCTAAGAAGTAAGGATAGGGGCAAGGGCAGACCCAACGAGCAGGACCTTCTGGAGGGCAGTTGCATGCTCTCAACACCACGCCATCTCTTGACCGAGGTAGTAATATTTCCGTAGAAAGCCTTGTTTACATTTCTGACTTTCCTGTTCGAACCTTATTTGACTCTGGCGCATCGCATACTTTTATTTCTTCTGATATTGTTGAAAATCTACACCTAAGTACTAGTTTGGTTGAGGATCCCGTTATAGTTTCAAATCCAATTGGGGGCTCCGCCCATTTATCTATGATGTGTGTGGATTTGAGGATCTCTATCTTAAGCGTAGAATTCACGTGTAATGCTTATGTTCTCGGATTTATGGGATACGGTTTGATCCTAGGTATGGATTGGCTGTCCAATTCTGGAGCCATTCTTGATTGTGAACGAAGGGTAGTGAGGCTCATGACTCGCCTTGGTAATACCCTTGAAATTTCTTGTAACCCTAAGGGTCCGGTCATGTTGTGTTATTTTGAATCTCTTGACTCGTCCGTCGATAATTTGCAATCTGTAAGAGTGGTCCAAGAATATCCAGATGTCTTTGATGAAGTGAAGGGGTTACCTCCTAAACGCGAGATAGACTTCAAAATTTATCTTGTTGATAATGCCAAGCCAGTTTCATTGCTCGTTAGGCACATGGTCCCGCGAGAAAGAAGAGAGCTCAGTAAACAAGTTAAGGAGTGGCTTGAGAAAAATTTCATAAGATGAAGCATTTCTGAATGAGGTGCTCCAGTGGTATTCACTATTAAGGAGGATGGTTCGCTTCGTCTATGCGTAGATTATCGTGAGTTAAACAAGCTAACTAAGAAAAATAGGCACCCACTACCAAGAATCAACGATTTGTTTGACCAGCTTGTGGGATCATCTGTTTTCTCTCAACTCGATCTAGCCACAGGATTCCATCAGCTTAGAGTGGCTGAGGATAGCATTGACAGAACTGCGTTTAGGACTCCAGATGGGTTCTTCGAATGGCTCGTCATGCCGTTTGGGTTAACGAATGCACCCGCGTACTTTGTAGATTTAATGAGTAGGGCGTTTCGGGAGTTCCTTAACAAGTTTGTGGTAGTTTTCATGGATGATATTTTGATCTTCTCAAAAGATGAAGAAGAGCATGCTAGACATCTCAAGGAAGTCATGGAAACGCTTAGAGCACACCAGTTAAAGGCTAAGTTCTCCAAATGCCATTTTTGGAGGAAGGAATTTCGGTTTCTTGGACATGTAGTTTCTAAGCAAGGCATAGCTGTGGACCCCGCAAAGGTAGTTGTGGTACAAGACTGGAAAATTCCTAAGAATGCAATGGAGGTGAGGAGCTTTCTCGGTTTGGCGGGCTACTACAGGAAGTTCATTAAGGACTTCACTAAGATTTCAGCCACTCTTACTAAGTTAACAAAGAAGAAAATAGCTTTTGCATGGGACATAGAGTGTGATGTTGCTTTTCATAGACTCAAGAGAGCCCTCACCACAGCTCCAATTTTGGCATTACCTGATGGAGGCAAGGTGTTTATGGTGTACATAGATGCGTGCGGCACGGGATTAGGCACTGTCCTAATGCAAGATGGAAGAGTAATATGCTACGAGGGCAGACAACTTAAAGTTCATGTGAAAAACTATCCCACGCATGACTTGGAGTTGGCCGCGATTGTTTTTGCTCTTAAAGCTTGGCGCCATTATCTTCCAAGGGAGAGGTTCGAGCTGTATACCGACCACAAATTGCTTAAGTACCTCTTCTAACAGAAAGATTTGAATCTGAGACAATAGAGGTGGGTGGAATTCTTGGCATCATATGACTTCGATATAGCTTATACCCCTGGGAAGGGTAATGTGGTGGCAGACGCGCTAAGTAGAAAAAGGTTGACTTTGAGCCCCTTGTTTATTGAAAGGAAAAGCCTTGAGTTTATAGTAACCTTTGATTTTATACCTACTGTTAAGTCATTGACAGCTACGTTAGCATCTCTTGAGTTAAGACCTACACTTCTAGATCAAGTAGGGACTTCACAGAAGGAAGACCTACAGATAGTCGAAATCATGGACAAGCCGATTAGTGGTGAGACATCAAGTCACCTTAGTAGGTATGCCATAGATGACAAGGGATGGCTAAGGCGTGATGGAAGGCTATGTGTCCCATAAGTGGGAGACTTAGTAAGGAAAGTTCTCGAAGAGGCGCACCACTCGAAGATGACTATACATCACGGAGGGGATAAGATATACAGAGATATGAAACGCATGTTCTTTTAGGCTGGGATGAAAAAGGACGTGGCAGAGCTCATTTCAAGGTGCATGGTGTGCCAACAAGTAAAGGCCGAGTCGAAGAAGCCCGGTGGGCTATTACATCCTTTGGAGTTTTTGCAACGGAAATGGGAGAGTATCTCAATGGATTTCGTGGATGGACTGCCTAGGTCAAGGAAGGGAAATACTAGCATATGGGTCATAGTTGATAGACTCACGAAAAGTTCTCACTTCATTCCGGTGAAAAGCAAGAGGACCGCATCATGGCAAGCGTCTATTTACCTTCGAGAGGTAGTACGGTTGCACAGGGTTCCTTCTAGTATAGTTAGTGATCGTGATGCGATTTTCACTAGCCAGTTTTGGAATAGTCTGCAAGAAGCAATGGGTACACGACTGAGTTTAAGCACGGCCTATCACCCACAGACGGATGGAAAAGACCGAAAGGGTAAATAGGGTACTAGAAGATCTCCTGAGGCTATGCATTCTTGACTTTGGTGGTACTTGGGAAGACCATCTTCCTCTCGTGGAGTTTGCATATAATAATAGTTACCGAGCTAGCATCAGAATGGCACCGTTTGAAGCCCTGTATGGAAGACCATGCAAATCAGCAACTTGTTGGTGGGAGATGACAGATAGGCTTATACTTGGACCCGACATGATAAGGGACACTTCTGAGAAGGTTGAGTTGATACGAAGACGGATGAAAACGGCCCAAGATAGACATAAATCTTATGCGGACAAGAGAAGGACAGACTTAGAGTTCGAAGTCGGCGATATGGTCTTTATAAAAGTTTCTCCATTACGCAATGTAGTTCGTTTTGGAGCGGTTGGAAAGCTAGCACCAAGGTTCGTAGGACCGTTCCCTATCACTGAGAGGGTTGGGAGGATGGCCTATAAGGTAGAATTACCCGAGAGGTTGGCCAGAGTACACAATGTCTTTCATGTCTCGCATCTCCGAAAGTGCTTACATGAATCAGCCGAAGTGGTTGAGCCAAGCATCCTTGAAGGCGTAGAAGTGGAAAAAGAAGCAACATTGAGGTTAGTTCTGATTCGTATCTTAGAAACGGAGATCAAGAAGCTAAGGAATCGAGAAGTCAAGCTAGTTAAAGTTCAGTGGAGTGAAGCCCAAGAAGATGCAACTTGGGAAACTGAAGAGAAGATACGTGCGCTTTACCCATTTCTTTTTGAGGGTACATTCTCGATCTCGTTTTCCTATAAACTTAAAAACCTTTTCATATCATGCTTCTACTACCTACGTTTGTTATCTTCTCGATTTTATTTTGAGAACCTTAGGTAGAACCATATGGATGTAAACATGTGATTGAAACATGTTATGGTTGATGTTTGCAAATGGTTGCAAGTGTTTGCAAGTGATTGCTAGCGGATGCATGACACACATTAGGCACTAGATCGGCTCAGTCACATTTTCATGTTGCATATGCATGAGTGCTTATACTTGTACATGGATGGAACTTGTTATGCTATCACGTGGATGTTGCATATGAATGAATGTTTGTGCACTCATGTAGAGATTATAAAGTATGTTAGGAATTTTGCATACATGTTGGATTCATTACACTAACATATTTTGCATTAAGGAGGTCTACTAAATCAGTAACCGCATGATCTTTTGCATTAGATAAGTACATATACACATGCTTTCTGCATATGTTCATACAGCACTAGAAACCTTTTAAGGACAATGGTTGCTTGTGGATGATGTTTTGAGTAGATGGATGATGGATGGTAGGACACATCCTCCCTAACTTAGAGATTTCGGGGACGAAATCCTTTAAGCAGGGGAGAATGTAACAAACCGTATTTCGATAAGTATAAATCAAGGAAAAATTAATTTTTAAAATGAGAATCAAGGGAAACGGGTTACGCCATTGTGTTCGTCTCGAAATTCTGCTTGGAAATGAGTCCGAGTTTTCGAAAATCGGAGTACATATGACCAAGTTATGACCCTTCGAAGTTTTCAGAAAATTTCAAGTTCAAAACAGCTCAGAATTCGAATTCAAATTTCGAATTAAAACCACAGAACAGACAGGGCGGGAAATTTCCCGCCTAGGACCAGGTCGACCTGGGGGTCGACCATAGAGTCGACCTGCCCAGGACCAGGTCGACCTGGGTGTCGACCTGGGGGTCGACCTGGGGGCTGAGCCCACTTTTGAAGCTGAATTCACTTTGATGTTTCTGGCCTCGTTTCTGTCTACATTCGTTGACCTGACCCTATATAAACATCCCCTAACACTAGTCCCTCTACACAAAATTCTCTCTGACCTTATGATGCTCTAATTATGGTTGAAAAGTTAGAAAAAGGGACTACTTCTTCTACGTCGAAACTATGTTAAGAGAATTGCTGATTTAGGGATTTCTGTTAGGACTCGACTAAGCATATAAGGATTCAACATCGACTTTATTTTTCTAATTCTCGAACCACAATTTGTAAGCCCCAGTAACTTTAGATTTAAACTGTAAACATAATATGAATATGTTGTAAATTGAAATTGGACCTGTGTATGATGACTGTTTTACATCCATTCTTGTTCATCTTGGATCTTGACTTTTGGGTATATTACTATGACATTGATTTGGGGCCTATTCATGTTGTAAATCAAAAATAAAAACCCCTCAAACTATTATGCTTGCAAAGTTGAATCTGCTATTAGTCACAAGTTTATGACTATCACCTTATGTCAACCGTTACCATGACTATCACCTTATGTCAACTGTTATCTTGACTAGTACCTTATTTTGCAAGATTTGGAATCTTTATGTTTGAGGCCGATATTCCGTATGCCAGTAATGTTATAATCATTTATCTCAATTTATACCACGCTATGCTAGTAATCACTTTTGCCACCTTATACCCAGCTCTTTTCATGTTATTCCCAAATTAGATTTATTTGTATCGATTCGAGTTTACGTGCGATGGGAATACGGTTTGGGTAGATTAGGTAAAACATGAACTGGCTTTGAACTTGAACATGAATGTTGTTATAACTTGAACCTGGATATGGACATGAACCTAACATGATTTGACATGAAACATGACCTGAAAATTTGACATGAGTTTAGACTCGAAACTTGAATTTGGACATGACACTTAGAATGAATTTGAAAATGGCCAACTCGAGGTTGGGTTGAGTTTGTAGTGTAAATATGCCCGGAACCGCCCTGAAAATCCAATGACTGCAAACAATAGGATCCAATGTGGGTAGTTGGTCATATCGCACGTAAAACCCGAGGTTAGACTATGTTGTGGTGTAAATCTGCCCGGAACCGCCCGACAAATCCAGTGACCACAACAATTAGTCTAATGTGAGAGGTTGGGGTTCATGAATGAATTAATGCCACATAATAGGGTTAAGTCATGAACCACTTGAATATACTTAACCAATTTGACATGATGGTTTGATAGGGTTAAGTCATGAATCGCTTGAACACACTTAACCAACTTGATACATGATTTGGATAGGGTTGAGTCACGAATTTGAATGGCAGTACTAAACCCATTAGAAACCCTAGTTACGCGGTCCTTTTTAGCAGTAACCCACTTAGATGTATCACGATACTCTGGGACTAGGCAGGGTGGGGCACAATTACTGGGCTGATTGTAAGCGACCAGAACGACGGCTGAGTAGGTGCGCCATTGTAGGTTCAGGCGGACTATGGTCGTGCACGTAGTCCGGAGTTGAAAAAGCAGGCATTGGGCACCAGTAGGTTTACACTGTGCGTGCTTGATTTGTGTCGGTGGTTGGCACCATAGGGCTTGATACACCCTATGATGGACCTAGCACAGGTGACTACATTTCAGGATAGGGTCGTATGACACAGACACATGACGAGCTAGAACTTGTAGGGAGCCGATCGATTAATAGATCGTACCATAAGACCCTGTAATGGGTCACTTCATGATATTCGGTCAAGGAATCATCTCATGGATAATACTTGACATGGGTTAAGATACTAGTATAGTGGGTGCAGCGAATCTTGAATATGCGATGCTAGACTTGACTTATCTTGTTATCTTAATTATCATACCAGTCCTGTTATCATCCTTATGTTTAATTCCAGTTTACACATGTCATGTTACCTTTACTAGTTTTTATACTGAAAGTCACTAGGGCTTACCAGTCTTATGACTAACCCTTTTTCTTTCGCCTCTTTTTTTTCATCCCCCCCCCCCGCCCCAGGTTCTCAGGGAGGAAACACTAGCTCTTAGCTTGGATTTAGCTTGCTTTCTGTCAGCTCATGTACGGTTTGGTCTTGAGCTATGCTATGGCTGAACTTCTGCTATTTATGGGGAATAATTTACTTTTGTTATCTTAAGTTTATGCTTCTTTATTTGGAACTTGATGTAATGGAATAATTTGTACCTTGGATATATGGGGTTTTGACTCTTTTCTTGAAAGTAATAAAAATTTGGTTTTAATTTCTACCACTGCTTTATTTATGTTCTGCCTTGTGATATCTCTGTGTATGTTTACCTAGGTAGTACTCCACCAAAACTAGTGCATTCCCTTTGTGAGTGACCCTAGCGGTGGTGGGGGGTTACAATATCTTCATTTTCCTCACCAAATTCAAGAGAAATTAGATCATAAGGAGGGAGAAAAGGGAGAAAAGAGAGAAAAGATTATAACGAGGGAAAATTCATATGTTGTAAGCTTGAATATTACAATGAGAATTGATTGAAAGTGGGCATAGATTTATGGAGAATCGAACCACTATTAAATTCCTTTGTGTTCTTACTTGCTTTTATTCGTTTATTTTGCAATTTCGCAGTGTCATATTCTTACCAAATAGGTGAAGTGTGACTTTTTACACCTTTGGTGTTTGGTCCCAAGTTTGGAGCAAACATTTGGCACCCACCGTGGGGCCCGGATTGCCAATCAATTTCTTGCTCTCTAACAAAGTAGAAAGCCTTGCATTGGATTTCTGAATACACTCCAATCATCAAATTTTTCCAAGTTGGGATACTTGCCTCTAAAGTCATGGGTAAGTCAGGTAGACCACCAAAGAAAGTTGCAAGTAAAAGCGTCGAAGATGTCGATAATGCCACTATAACAGAAAATACCCCGCCTACTAATCAATTTGAAGTCGGAGAAAGTTCTAAAACCGGAACTGGCGTAACAAAGAGGGAATTGGATGAAGTGGCAGCTGGACTGACGAGTCGAATTGATATTGCGAACGAGGCCATGATGAAGAAGCTTGAAATCATGTTCGCCATGCAAGCCACAACGGCCAAAGTCACCATGACTGCAAGCCGTCTCAAAACTGCTAAAACCACGGGAACAGAAGTTACTGGATCTTCTTCCTCGAGCACGAATAAAGGAAATTCTGTCCAGGAGGTTGAAAATCCTAGTCATAAGGGAATGAAGCCACCTACTCATAACCACTCTGGAAAAGCAACTCCTCAACAAGCGTTTGGTTCCACCAAAGGGGCACTTCCCCATGCGGGAGGTCCAGGGCCCCGGAATCTGAACCGCGATCGTTTGTGTAAGCAAACATCCGGTAAAGAGGAAGGCATCCGCCCCGTGGGCCAACTCAATGAGGAGGAGCGAATATTCGGAATGGTACGGAAGATCATGAATGAGAGCCAGAAAAAGGTGGATGATGAAAAGGAATGGGGATTTGCTCCTACAAAAACCCCACTTACAGAAAGAATAAAAATGGCGCCATATCCAAATAGATTCAAACCTCCAGTTGTGCAAGCTTATAATGGAACTGGCGATCCCAGCGTGTTCCTATTCAAGTATGATAAGCACATGGATGGGGCACGTGCTACTGATGAGCTCAAATGTTTATACTTCCCTACCTACTTGGAAGGAGTAGCTTCACTCTGGTTCACAAAAGTCCTGCCTAAATCCATGGACGACTTTGCTACCTTGGCCAAGACGTTCAGACAGCAATTCAGGCTTCAAGCAACTAAGGTGCGTGATGTGATGGAATTGAATGAGTTGGAACAAGGAAGTCCATTAAAGCCTTTCTTTCTCGTTCTAACACAGTTGCGGCCGAAGTTGGGAACTATGAGCCACGTTTAGCTTTGATGGCTCTAAAGGGCGGTATAAGTAAAAAGACCAACCTCGGGCGGTGGATCAAGAAGAAGAAGCCTGCCACTCTTGAAGAGCTATTTGATAAGGCAAAGGAGTATATAGGCATGGATGAGGATCCGGCCTATACAATGGAAACTACAGAAAATAAGGAGCCATCAGAAAAGAGAGACGTAAATGTGCAAGGAGGACAGAAAAACGCCGGAGGAAATCAGAAGAGGGGGAATAAAGGGAAAGATGGACGAAACAGCAAAAAGCTTCGTTTCTTCAAGAATTACGAAATGACTCCTCTTAATGATACCATAGAGAACATTTATATGGCGACCAAGGATACTGAAGAGTACCCAAAGCCCTGGAAGTTAAGAGTCACCGATAACGCAATAAAGTCCGGCAGGTTCTGCCGATTTCACAACTAGCAGGGGCATAACACGAACGAATGTAGACATTTGAAAAGCTTAATAGAAGAACTGATAAGGAAAAACAGGCTTCAACAGTACACAAAGAACTCCCAGAATGCCGAGGGAACTCAAGACAAAGGAACCTCTACAGGACAACCTAAACAGAATGAGAGCGCTTCGATTGCTTCTATACCAAGGATGATCATAAACACCATTTCAGGAGGCCCCTACCCGGTTGGGAAAAGCTGGGGGGATATAGCGAAGTATGCTCATGAGGTGAAAAACTTTTCGAAAAAAGATAAACTCATGACCATAAACGAAGTTTTATCGGCAAAATTACCAAGAATCCTACGAGACGACATCACATTTAAAGATGAAGATCCGACTGAGATCATAACACCTACAGAGGATCCAATGGTGATAGCCATTCGTCTGGGCCCAGCCATAGTTAGAAGGGTGTTAGTCGATAGCGGAGCATCAATCAATATCCTCTTCTTTAGTGCATTCCATAGGATGAAGCTTTCCATGAGTGACGTAAAAGCCTGTTAGAATATGGTCCATGGATTCACTGGTCAAGCTGTTCAGCCAATTGGTGCCATCAGTCTACTGGTGGAGCTTGGAGAAGGGGGGCAGAAAGCCGCATTGGTACATGACTTTGTTGTAATTGATGAACCCTCTACTTACAATGCCTTCCTAGGAAGACATACTCTTACAGCATTCAGAATGACTATGGCTCTGTGGCGCCTCACTATGAAATTTCCAACAGAGAATGGCGTTGGTACAATTATAGGTGACCAACAAGTAGCAAGGAAGTGTTATTTGGTCAAGTTGGCAGAGGCAAGGAAGAAGGAATTGAAGAAGGATATCGAGCCGCCGGTCTGCATCCAAAAACCACTCTTATAACAACTAAAGCAAAACCCCCATACTGGTGAGCACAGTGGCGCTCGGAAAGCAATTGATCCAAGGAAAACATTATGGGGGAAAATAGGGCAGCACCGGCCGAAGACACTATCCCCATTCCAATATTCGACAAGGACCCTAACCGGGACTTGAAGATAGGATCTCAATTAGGTATGAAGCTGCAAATGGAATTAATCTTGTTTTTGAAAGCAAACTTAGATGTATTTACCCGGGAACACTCAGATATGTGTGGGATCCCACAAAATGTAATTGTTCACAAGTTGAATATAAACCAAAAATTAACTCCTGTGAAACAAAAAAGACGAATGCAGGGATTTGAAAGATCCGAGGCTCTAAAAGAGGAAGTAGACAGACTACTTAAAAATGATTTCATACAAGAATCTACGTATCCAGATTGGGTTTCTAACCCATTACTTGTCAAAAAGTCCAATAGAAAGCGGAGAGTGTATATAGATTACCTAGATCTTAATAAAGCGTGCCCAAAAGACATTTTTCCTTTGCCCTGAATTGACCAACTTGTAGATGCAACAGCGGGGCACGGGTTACTATCATTCAAGGATGCATATTCCGGATATAATCAAATTATGATGCACAAGCCAGACGAAGAGAACACGAGTTTCATAACGGATAGAGGACTATACTGCTATAAAGTCATGCCATTTGGACTGAAAAATGCAGGAGCGACTTACCAACGTCTTCTGAACTCCATGTTTAAATCTCAAATAGGGAATACAATGGAAGTATATGTAGACGATATGCTAGTCAAGTCAAAGAAGGCCGAAGATCACCTCGAGGATCTCGCAGAAATGTTTCATCCCGTACTTCCTGAGTATGTGAAACATCTATACACTTCTGCTATAGTACATCCCCGACGGGGAGAAATTCAAGCACCTGTTGCTTAAATACTCAAACATCTATACACTTCTGCTATAGTGGGTGTGAAGTGCAAAACCATAAATAAGGGGCATCAAAAACTCCAAGCCCAGACTACGGATCAAATTTTAAATTTCACCCTAGGGGCACATTCTTAATAATAGAGTTCGAAGTCCCTGTTTTGACAAGTCACAACCAGAATCTGACAAGTGAACTAGCTTCAGTCACTTGAAATAGTACGATGATAAACAAAGACCTCCCCGAGGGGCACCTGGTTCATCGCCGATGCCATTTAAACATGGCCGGATAGCGATAAAAATTCCGGGCTTTAAACCCAAGACCTCCCCGAGGGGCACCCGGTTCATCGCCGACACCATTTAAACTTGGCCAGATACCGATACAAATACCGGGCTTTAAACCCAAGACCTCCCTGAGGAGCACCGGTTCATCGCCAACGCCATTTAAACATGGCCGGATAGCAATACAAATACCGGGCTTTAAACCCAAGACCTCCCCAAGGGGCACCCAGTTCATCGCTGATGCCATTTATACATGGCTGTATAGCGATATAAACACAGGGTTTTCAAAGAGATCTTTGGAGGCATCTGCTCAGATATTGGATCTTCCAAATCTAGCTATTAATTCTGGGTCCTACAAACCCAGTTACTGAAGGACCCAAAGACCTCTTCGGAGGCGTCCAACAAGTTCAACAAGCGTCTGAATTATTCAGATCCAACGAACAACGGATCAAAGGTCCTTTCAAGGGCATCCAGTTATAAGCCGAATCTTCAAAACCCATTTAGTAACAGAACCAAAAATTTCCCTCAAAATTATCTGATAAAAAACCACAAGTACCTGACTCACTCAGTTACCAGGAATAACAGATTCCTTTATCTAACTCTAAATACCATGCCTAAATTTCCGAAATATTGAAACTAGTTGTGGTATGGGGGCATTGCCATCGCATTAATAAAATCTAATAATGCTCTCTTAAAAACATACCACAATCTAGTTATAATTCTATGAAAACTCGGCATTGGATCATTCCAACCAACAAAACTAGATGTGCTGAAATGACTAAGGTGGAACCAAAGATCCTAGTAAAATGGCTATTTATGCGAAAGGATTTTGGGCATCATCACATTCAAGGTCGGGAGAATCTAATCTTTTTGGTTTGGTTAACTCAGTCTATAATAACAAACAATTTGTGATGCAGAATCTATATTGCAAATATAAAGTAGGCATGAAATGCATAATAGAGAAGTAACAAAACTGAAAGCGAAATTTAAAGCATGAAAAGCAGTATACAATTTCCTGACAACAAAGCAGAATTATACCATAAAGTTACAGGCTAAAATGCAAAATGTTAGATGATAGAGCGCATAAAGACGACAAGTACAAAAGTAATGAGCACGGACAGGCGCCCGCATATACAACCGGCCTGAGTGCAGCATGCAAAAGGAAATAGTTAATAACTAAAATTAAGCTATTACTAAGCGCAGCCATTTCTTCCTATCACTTGATCTCAAAGCAGGCTTGTTAGCCAAAGGTGGAGGGGTCTCTTCTACTCCGATTCTCTTGGGAAGAAAAAGAGATAGCCTCCATCTCCTTCTTCCTCTTCTTTTTAGATGATGAAGACTTGGCAAACTTCTTTCCTTTCTCCTTGGTAGTAAACCGGGGACTCTCATCTACATTAATAACTTCAAGATCGTCACTAAGGCTGTAGTCAACGACATCCATATCTGAGAAGGCACCGATCTTTGCATCCTGTGACCCAGGAGCTGCAACAAGCAAGGGTGTGTTACTAGGAGGAGGGGGGTAATGACAAAAGTAATAGGAAAAGTTGTCAATGGTGAGTCAGCCTTAATAGCTCATGTTGTCAGTGCATTGCCTACGGCAGGAGAAACCAGGGGTGAAATTAAATTCAAAGTATGGAAACTTTGAGAATAATAAGCAAGGGACCCAGGTGAATCGAAAATGGACTCTAATCGCGACAGGGTAAAGTTAGTTTTAATTTTACCTTTATCTAGAAGATTCTCTGAGGGATCGCTATGCTCGATTCTCCAGTGGTCGGGATTGTCATCATCAGCCTCATCGTTTTCATCATGCTCATTAGCAATATCCTCTGTATTGATGTCCCCCTCAATAGTGACATTTTTGCCTTTAGGAGCATCATCCGGGTTAGCTAATATCTGTGAGCCATAAGCTTCAAAGGCCGAGGGATCAATAGGACGGTTGACATCTGGTTGAGTGTGAACTTTCTCACCAGAAGTACCAGTCCTCTCGTCCATTAGTTGTGCCTTTCCTTCTGCCATAGCCTCTTTGGTCCTGTCAACTAAAAGTTTGTCAATGAGTTCGTCCTCGCTACAATCATAACCATTAATCTCAAGCACTCGCTTCCAAACAAGCGCCAAAGTACGTACAAAACTATCCCCTAGGTAATGCAAGCTCCCACGACTCATGACATTGTAGACATAGAGGCGGAACATGTCATCATCAACTTCGTCCGTAGCTTGTTTGTGAGTTTCTTTTGCAGTTATCTTGTCCTTCTCAAGGGATTCGACCTTGGCCATTAGTGTCTGGTTGGAAGCCAACGGAGATTTTACCTCCTTACGGAGATTAGCGGCATCTTCCCAATATTGTTTGGAGAAATCCTTCTCCACAGCCAATTTAGCATCAACATCGCGCTTGGCAGCTATGGCATCTTTTTCTCTTCATTTGGAAGCCTCGAGTTCTTCCCAGAGTTTTTTAATCTCGTTGTCTAATGCCTCCAACTCTGCGACTCTTTTATTAAGAAAGGCGATAGTAGCATCACATTCATCCAAAACCTTCTCCCATTTGACTTTATTATCCTCCAGCTTGGCAATTTTCGTAAGATGAGAATCATGGCGCTTTTGGAGGTCATCACCAAGTTTCTCCCATCCACGCAACTTTTGATAAAAGATATCTCTTACGATATTCCATTTTGTCTCAAGTTGACTCTTAGTAGTATTGAGCTGGCTGTGCATTTGACTTATAACCGCATCCACTTCTTTAAGAAAATCGTCGGCGTCGGTTGTACTTACTCCACGATCAAAGTAAATTCCTCCCAGGTTCCAACCTGGGAGCTTTTCGGTAAAGGAGATGTTCGTCGAGCCAGGAGTATGGCGAAGTTTATTGATAATCAAATGGATCTCAGCTAAAGGACCAGGAGGGCTAGAGGATGAAGGAGGTAAGGGTTTAATAGGCAGCTTCTCTACTCGAGAATGCTTATAAGAACCATCCCTTTATCGTTTCCTTCCTTTCTCCCTTTCATCGGGAGTGTCTTCCCTTAGCCAACTGCGACTTCTAGCATCTTCCTCCTCTTCCTCACGTATCTTCTTTCTTCCTCAGTCAGAACATATTCTGTTACCTGAAAAGACTGAGAAGAGGGCTTTAAGGGTGGAGGTGGATGGGGCTGCTCATGGTGACGGGATGATTGCCGAGGTTCGGGTTGTAGTAATTGCTTAGGATCGATAGCGTTGCTCCTCTTACTGAAATCCGATCTGATTCCTAACGAGCATTTCCCATACATGTCTAAACCTGAAATGAGACATGCATGAGTTTTCGATACTTAAAACTATACAGTGTCTAAGAATGCTATAGCAAGATACAAACACAGGAAAATAATTGAAATACACAAGATGAATTTCTTTAAAAGATACTATTGTTAACAGACCAGTCATATCCTCAGAGTTCAAGGGAATTCCTAAAAATTTAAGAGGCTTTTCTGACTCAGTTGAAGGTGCATCCCTAAGTCCAGTTTCTATGGTGTGAGGGTCGAGAGGCTGAGTAACCGAACCATCCTGACAAAGATATCTAGCAGAGTTGAGATCACTCAAATTGTCAAATGTACCTGCAGAATCTTCCTTAGCTACATTTTCAGTAGGAGAATCTCCAGTCATAATAGCAGTATTTGGATCGGTTTCTAATACAACTACGTCTTCACCATGATGTTCAATCCCGTACTCAAGTTTAGAAGGATTCACTTCCCTATCATCTCTTCTAACCTGTTCGGAATCTAATTCTGGCTCAGGATGCGGGGAGATATTTTCTTTCTCAATCAACTCAACCGATGTTGTGGGATCTTCGCCTCTATGACGGTTAGAGTCTTCATCCTTATCCAAAGTCTTCGATGAGGGCGACGTTTTTCCACTAATAGACCCTGAACATCTTTTCAAGGAAGGGTCAACGGAAGGGTTTCGATCAGCTTGAGTTACACTCCTGTCATCTGGATTTACTAAATCTGATTTGGTAAGGTTAGGTTTTAAGAGTGGAAGGTCCAGCCTTACATAAAAACTTCCTTAAGGGATGAAGTAGTTCGTATTGGTGAAGAATGCTATCTGTAATTAAAAGCTTTCTACTTCTTTTAGCCTCGTCAATAGCTTTTAGTGTTTCGTATGTGGCTTTAATAGAAGGGGATGCTCTGATGTCCTTAATCAGGGTAGGGAGTACTGCATTTCAAAAGGAAATGATGTACGAACGTATAACTCAAAGGTAACTAAAGTCAAGACCTCTGATTAAGATATGCATACCTCCATCTGTCCATTGCCCTCGGAATGGCTCGGGGCATCTGACGAAGAAGAATTGGCTTAAAAACCCTGAAACACTGTCCGATAATTCGAGAACTAGCTTCCAGTTTCTGGCACCTTCAACATGCATAATAGAGGGGGTGTCCTTCCTACTCTTGTAAGAACATAAGTACCGAAGGCCCTGGAAAGTAGGCTCTTGCTTTGTCGTATCCATGAAAAGGACATAAAGGCCTAGTAGAACTGTGTAGCCATTAGGATGGAGTTGGAAAGGAGCGATGCCTAGATGGTTTAAGATTCGCCCTAAAAAAGGATTAAACGGGGGAATAGCACCAGCTGCAAGCATTTGTTTACTTACGACAACATATCCAGCAGGAGGATAGTCAACAGATATGCCATCTTTTGGTAATATCGCATCCATAAGAGGAATTCCATATTGACCACACAATAGTTCATATTGCTCCTGAGTTAGGATGGTATATTGTCTCTCTTGATCCCTAGCTTTAATCGGGAGAAGGTCCAAAGGAAGGGGGCAAAAACTTGGCTAGAGGTCGTAGTTGTTTCGGTTTCAGAAACCTTGTTTAAAGAGGGATCAGTTTGTGCCGAGGAGGTCTCTTTACTTTGAGGAAGAGTTTGCTTTTCAGTAGTCATTCTACACAGATATACTCGAATACATTTCAATTTTCTAAAAGCAAAAATTGAAGAATAAAAATATGAAAAAACACCAAAACTTCGAAATAAAGGAGACAAACATCGTGTCAAGGCGTTTGTTGGCAATAAAATTAAGTCGTTATGGCATGGAACCCATGTCGGTTCACGACATGGTACTCATGTCGGTTCACGGCATGGTACTCATGTCGATTCACAACATGATACTCATGACGGTCCACAGCTTGAGGTCCATGTTGATCCATGACATGAGTGGCATATTATTTCACTATATGAAACCTTAAGCTAAAGCCACCAGAGAATCAACTTGTTTGACTGGTTCCCAAGCTCAAGTCGTTCATGCGACATGTCACCTCGATAGACTTAAATTACAACTACGGACTGGTAACTCACATGGGCATAACGACATATATTGTCGAATAAACACAATTTAAGGCATGCCGTATACTTATCATTGGAGCTACACAAAAAGAAAATGTGTCACGGCTATGGTAAAATAACGAAGGACTCATGGTTAAAGTATTTTAACAAGTAACTTGTGTACAGTATAATAAATTGTTCCAAAAAAAGGGTTTCAAGTCGTTAAGGTTCATACGATCATCGTCGTGTAAAAACAACTAAAACAGGGCGCAAGATATTAAAGTTATGTCACTAAGGTATGGTCGCTCAAATCGTATAAGTGGTATGAATAAGCCATGACAACAGTGTAAGTACTCAAGACTAAGTAACGACCAAGTCGCTATAAACATTCAAGTCAACTGAGCATGGTACGAAACTTGTGTCGTTGAAACGACATACAACTCAAGTCGCACGGATTACACAAAAAATCGAAGCTCAAAGAAAAGAAAAGAATTCCTAAGCTCTTATACACACTATACCCATTCTGATTTGACTCGTTTTTTATTCATGAACATCCCAAAAATACAAGACAGTCAAGATCGATTCACAAGACTATCACTTTACCAAAAGTAAGTAAAGATCCTTAAATTCTATACAAATCCTAGCATTTAGAAGAACGAAGAAGAATTCAGATCCGAAAATTACTTACAATAATTTCTGAATGGTTGTTAAAGGAAGAATTCTTCAAGATTGAGAGTATAGATCAAAAATTGAATTGATAAAGCTCGTCGAAGCTGGTCAGAATCATGTTATGATGACTTTGATGGAGGCGTCGGCTTGATTGGATAGGTCTCTTATAAGAAAGGTGATGATGTTTCTCTGAATCAATCCACCATTAACAAGTCGAAGCTTCAGAATGAGGAGAGGGATAGGAATGGATATATGGGTTTTAGGATAATATATAAAGGCATGGGGGTTATCAGGTCAAGTTAAGACTGATTCGAAGCCCAACACGACTTAAAACCCACAAGCAACTCAGAGAGGCACGACTCACGACATGGTAATGGGAACGGATTGGTTTTTCAGAGGTTCGAATGACTTAACTAAAACACGTGAAAAAGGGGATCAGGGATATCATGATTCGAAGCCCATGTTATTTTTAGTAACATAAACTTCGAGGGGCAAATGTTAACCCATAAAAATAGGGGTTTGAGACATGTCGTGTTAGTTAAGTCGTCGAAAGCCATATCAAAACAAAAAGGCCAAGATGTTAAAACCATGTCGCAAGGAAGAGAGTTCAATCATACCACCATGTCATGCCATACCAAGTCGCTACAAGCTACACAAGTCAGGGTCAGTCATGTCGGCCTCATATGTGATGTTAGACCGGTGTAGCGACATGGAGATTCGCCGCAATGATCATCACACCATTCACCATGTCGTGAACGACATAAGATGGGTCACATGACATGCCATGTAACACCCCGTGTATTCTATAATAGTGAAATTCAAAATTAAAAGTATAATTAATTTCAAATCAAAGAATTAAGGGAAACGGGATACTCCATTGCGTTCGTCTCGGAATTCTGCTTGAAATAGAGTCCGAGTTTGCGTAAAACGGACTGCGTATGAAGAAGTTATGGCCTCCGGAAGTTTCAGAATTCAGTTTAAAATTCAAACAGACCAAAACAGCCGAGAAAAACCAATTCAAAATCGGGCCGGATTGGCCAGGGCGGGAAAATTCCCGCCCAAGGCACCCAGGTTGACTTGGCAGTCGACCTGGGGCTAACAAGGTCGACTGGGCAGTCGACCTGGGTCACCCGTGTCGACTGCCTAGTCGACACGGTGTCGACTGGGGTGTCGACCTGGCCCCTGAGCCAGGTCGAACCCAGCCCACCCTAGCTGGCCTGGTCTATGTTTGGTCGATTTTCTGAGCCTTGCCTTGTCACTAGGGCTAGGTGTCAGGTCCTGGTTGGTCTCTCCTTCGAACGAACGGCTATTATTAAACCAAGCTCCATCGAAATTGGCAAATCCTATGTTGAAATTGGCAAATCCTACTTTTGTATTAAAAACAAAAGTAAGCATCTTTATGAACATGACTAAACTATGTTTGGTATTATGCCTAGTTGAAAACATGTTTTAGGCCTAAGTTGTTATTAAAACCATATGGTGATATATATGACACAATTAAGTTAGATTTACATTCCAATTGCAAGTTTATATGAATAGCATGATTCATGTTTAAGTAATGTTTATGCCATGATTACATGAATAGAATGATTCATGTTTAAGTATTGTTTTTGCCATGATTACATGAATAGCACGATTCATGTTTAAGTAATGTTTATGCCATGATTACATGAATAGAATGATTCATGTTTAAGTATTGTTTATGCCATAATTATATGAATAGAATGATTCATGTTTAAGTATTGTTTATGCCATTACAATGCAAGTTCACATATGCCTAATTCATGTTAATTGAATCGTTATGTTTCAAGTTCAAGCGTTCACACTCCCCTTTTTATGTTACCTTATAAACACCATGTTATAAGCCTCCCCTATTCATATGGCTAAGTTGGGTTTAAAATGTTAAACCCAATATATCTTATATTGTAGCGAATGTGTAAAACGGGGGTAATGACGTTTGGGTTAAAATATAGAACATATGTGTTGGCATGTTTGACGCATGCCAACAACCCTGAAAAACAATTAAGTGGAATAAATAAATTTTAACCAATAAAGATAAATTTGAATAATGGGCCGCAAATATTTACATATAAAAAGGAAAGAGACAAAATATGTAAATGTAGAAAATACGATATGTTTAACCCGAGGTTGGATTGAGTTGTGATGTAAACCTGCACGGAACCGCCCGGCTGTCCAGTAGTCACAACAATACCTATCCAATGTGGGTGGTTAAACACGGAGCCCAATAAGGACCCGAGGTTAGACTGAGTTGTGGCGTAAGACTGCCTGGACCCAACCGGCAACAGGCAGCCACAACAATACCTGTCTAATGTGAGAGGTCGAGGCTTTAATAAGACAATTAAGGATGAGTCAGGATTGATAGGATTAAGTAAATTAAATTAATACTTAATCAAAATGGAACATGCTAAACTAAACAGACTGATTGGGGGTTAGGTTTATAAAACACTTAACCAACTTAGCATGTTGGCTAGAAATAGAAAACCTAGTAGCGGGGGACCCTTTTCAGCAGTAACCCTACAAGGTGTATCAGGATACCCTGAACTAGGTAGGGTGGGGCACGATTACTGGGCTGACTGTAAGAGGTCAAATCGACGGCGGTGGTGCAGCAGTGTAGGTTCTAACGGGGTGCGGGCATGCACACACTCCGGCGCAGAAAAATAAGGCACTGGGCACCAGTAGCATACCTGTGCATTCTAGGATTGTGTCGGATCGCCACCATGGGACTTGATACACCCCATGGTCGGACCAGCATAGGTAACTACAACAACGGGGGCCGTAAGACACATGTAACTATGCGAATAGGAGCCGATCATCAGAAATGGATCACTTCACCCTGATTATGGGGTGCCTGTTGGGAACTGGTTTATATGGGTACAGAGATTAATATGGTGTAACACCCCACACCCGCTACGGTCACTCACTAAGGGAATGCCATAACATCGGTGGAGTATTTTAAGTGAATATAGAACAGAAAAATTACAACAAGACAGATATAAGTAATACTTGAGAATTTAAAACATCATTTCATTTCAGCGGAAAGTAAAACATGTTTGGTTACACCAAAACCATAAATAAGAGTCAAGTACATAATATCCATCCTGAAAAAACGAAAGTACATAATCCCACTACATAACCTAATAGCCATAATAGAAAAGATAAACTGACCTTTACATCCACGGTCCAAGCTCCAAAAGATAGATAAAGCAGTCTGATCAAAGCCCACTAGTGCTAGGCCCACTCTGAAAACCTGAGGGTTGGAAAAAAAGATAAAGAAACAACGGGGTCAGACATAAGTCTGAGTGAGTCCTATAACCCTAACAATACAATCATTAAAGTAATTAGGGTATGATATAAACAAGGTACGGTACCTCTGGGGATAATGACTACACTAAGTAGCCAACTAAACACAGGACGTACTAAGATAACCGAAAAGACGCATTTATCCACCCAAGGATAATTACTGGATTACACCACCCCAGATCTACCCACCCAAGGGTAATTCCTACACTGCACCACACCAGTCATTCCTACCTTAAAGGTTGATCCCACCCATGGACTTATAAAATTAACTTAATAGTTCTCGCGTACCCCTAGGTGACTAAGTAGACGCCTCGGGGCCCTACAATCCACTAGGTGTACACACTACTCCCCATTCGATCGGCTCCCTAACGTAGATACCCGTGCTGGCCCCACCGTGGGGTGTACCATTCCCCAACGTGGCAACCTGATAAAACTAACGGTGCACGACTTATATCTACACGATGCAACAACGTCTTATTTACCAGCCCGGGTCCACACACGCATATGAAACCCATTGGTCATGCGTTGCCACCGCTAACCCATTTTGGCCTCTTATAGTCAAGCCCAATATGCGTGTCCCGTCACTCGACTAGAGTCGATCCCACTAAGATACGTTTGGGATATTGGTTGAAATGGGCCCCCACAAGCTACCACCTAAGCTTGTTATTTCTAGTGAATCCCGCTTAACCCTTTAACCATGTCCACTTACATGTTATAAATTTTGGTTAAGTCATTAATCATATTTTAATTGCCATTCAAGGCACCCACTAGATTTCCACATGCCACCCAAAGCACTTACTTAACCCTTTAACCATGTTTTAATTACATGTTCCACTTTGGTTAAGTATTCTAATCGTATTTTCTATTGCCACCCAAGGCAACCCACTAGATTCCTCATGCCACCCAAGGCACCCACTTAACCCCTCATGTCCCTCTACATGCTAATATGGTTAAGTGTTTCTTAATTAATTAATTAAGATCATGACCTCATAAAGACCTCTCACATTAGACCGTCTTTTATGACTGCTGGATATGCCGGTTGGGTCCGGGCAGCCTTACGTCATAAAAAGGGTCTAACCTCGTGTCTTTACTTTAATCACATATTTAATTTGTGCCTAAGACCTCTCACATTGGGCTAACATTTGTAGCAACTGGTTAAGCCGGTTGGGTCCGGGCAGTTTTACGCTACAACTGAGTCCAACCTCGTGTCTTAGTCGATTAATTACACCTAATTAATCACCCTCATAATTTATATTAATTATCCCTAATTAATTAATCATGTTTTCCAGAATATGGGTAGACCTAACTCAATAGGTAAATTCCCAACTCCGTAGTATGGGTAGACCTAACTCAATAGGTAAATTCCCAACTCCATAATATGGGTAGACCTAACTCAATAGGTAAATTCCCAATTATGTCCATTTAATTTATGTTACTCTTAAGCATACCCATTCCACATCATTTTATTAACATGCATATTAACCCCATCGTTCCCCACGTAGTTCGTTCTCATAACACGACATAATAAAGGGAAGATTCATCACAAAGGTCATGGGTTTAGCCAACATAGCATGTAACTTTATCATGGGTTCAAAAGGTGTCAACTTGCATATATGAACATACATTAAACCCAACTAGTATTTAACCCAAACTTGCATTATGCATATCATAAAAGAGACAACTTTCATATGAACTTGCACATAAACTTGCATATGAACTTGCATCATAACTTGCATATGAACTTGCATCATAACTTGCATATGAACATGTATCATAACTTGCATATGAACTTGCATCATAACTTGCATATGAACTTGCATCATAACTTGCATATGAACTTGCATCATAACTTGCATATGAACATGTATCATAACTTGCATATGAACATGTATCATAACTTGCATATGAACTTGCATCATAACTTGCATATGAATATGTATCATAACTTGCATATGAACTTGCATAACATGCCATACTTAGAGACAAACTTGCATATATTATGCATATCATAAAAAGAGACAAACTTGCATAAAACCAAACACTTAGCATGCATAAAACCAAATACTTAGCATGCATAAAACCACATACATAGCATGCATAAAACCAAATACTTAGCATGCATAAAACCAAATACATAACTTGCATAACTTGTTACATATAGACTTGCATATAATCTCCCATATAGCTTGCATAACATGTTACATATGAATCAATGTTCAACATAGTGTTTTGCATCATAAAACATAGCATTAAACTTGCATATAGCACACAACATACACTATACTAAACTTGCATAAACACATTGATTCCACAAACATAGCCATATCTTATCATATCCTATCATAATCAATTTAACAATTGATTGTTAAGTCTATAGAAACTCACCACTAAACTCCAATAAGCAAACCCTTGCCACAAATCACCCAAAAACTCTAGCCTTGAACATAAAGCTTGCAACTTGATGATGAATACAAGCCAATGATCACTCATACAACTCAAAGATGCTTGTATGCACATGAAAGCCTTCATAGAAATAGTTTAGAAATAGGATGGAGGCTAGGGTTTTGAGTGGAGGCCATGATCATAGAAAATTTTGGCATAGTTTAGTTAGGAGATAGGATTATGACCATTTAGGGCTAGCTTAGGGTCTTATTTATAGGATTAGGCAAGTGTTTTAGGCCATTAGATTAACCCTAAATTAGATTAGGACCATCCGATCTCGGAAGCTTCCAGAAACCAGCCCCAAAACACAGCCTAAACCCTAAAATGGTGCACCAGGCCAGCCAGAAAGCTGTGCAGGTTTCTGGCTCGACACGGGCACACTTCCCAAGTGCGCCAGTGTAAAAATGTGTTGGCGCACTTCACAAGTGCGCCAGTGCATTTTTGTGTTGGCGCACTTCACAAGTGCGCCGGTGCATTCTGGCTAGTTTTTCGGTTTTTCTGCCTAACTTCGTTCGTCCATATCTTCTTCATACGGACTCCGATTTTCGAAAACTCAGACTCTATTTCGCGTATTTTTCCGAGACGAACGCAATGGTGCAACCCGTTTCCCCTAATTCCCACATCTGGGATTAGTTATTCTTTAATTTGTGAATTTTAGCATTAACCGAAATTCGGGGTGTTACATTCTCCCCTCCTTAAAGGATTTCGTCCCCGTAATCTCTAAGCTAAGGAGAATGCATATCCTACCATCCAAACAACCATCTACTCAATCCATCAAACACGGGCATCCATTGTCCTTAAAACAGTTTCTAATGATGTATGAGCATATGCAAAAAGTGTGTGTATATGTTCCCTATCTAATGTATGAACATATGCAAACCATGATAGTGCCATGCATCCATTATGTATGCGAGAGAACCCTATCGACACATACAATATCTACATGAGTGCACAATCATTCACCAAAATGCATCATCCATATGATAACACAATCATTATACATCCATAAAATATAGCTTCCTACACACAATTTTATGCAATATGCCTAGTGTCTAGAGTGTGTGTATATGCATCCACGAGCAACCACTAGCAACCACTTGCATCCACACGCATCCATCAAACATAACATGTCTCAAACACATGTTTCAACCATAGATTTACCCTATCTAAAGGTCACAGGTACTAGCGAGAGGATATACTAAAGATAAGATAAGTACTAGACAAGCGATAAAGGAGAAGTTAAAAGACATACTCTCAAAAAGAAATGGGTACAAAGAACGCATCTTCGCTTCCGTCTCCCAAGTAGCATTGCTTTCGTCATCTCCCCATTGCACTTTAACTAGCTGAACTTCTCTGTTCCTCAACTTCCTAGTTTCTGACCCAAGGATGCGAGTAGGAGCTCGTCGAATCGTCGCATCACGCTCTACCTCTACATCTCTAAGCAAGCTCGGCTCTACCACCTCTGCGGTCTCATATAAGCACTTCCTCAAATGTGATACATGGAATACATCATGAACACCACTAAGTCTGTCGGGCAACTCCACCCTATATGCCATCCGTCCAATTCTTTCCTTAATAGGAAACGGCCCAACAAACCTCGGTGCTAACTTCCCAATGGACCCAAAGTGAACAATATTTCTCAACGGAGATACTTTGACAAAAACCATGTCCCCAACCTCAAACTCAAGATCCGTCCTTCTCCGATCCGCATAAGATTTCTGTCTATCTTGCGCTGCCTTCATCCTTCTTCGAATCAAATCAATCTTCTCTGAAGTCTCTCTAACCATATCTGGCCCAAGCAAGATCTTATCCGTAGATTCCCACCAACATATAGGAGATCGACAAGGCCTTCCATAAAGAGCTTCGAAAGGTGCCATGCCAATACTAGACTGAAAGCTGTTATTGTATGCGAACTCCACCAAAGGAAGATGTTCTTCCCATGTACCTCCAAAATCCAAGATACAAAGCCTCAAGAGATCTTCTAAGATACGGTTCACCCTCTCGGTCTGACCGTCCGTCTGAGGATGATATGCGGTGCTCAAACACAACTGAGTCCCTACCGCCTCTTGCAAACTTCTCCAAAACTCACTAGTGAAGATAGGATCTCGATCACTCACAATGCTGGATGGTACGCCATGCAATCTAACAATCTCTCTAACACAGACTGAAGCAAGCCATGGAGCGGTCCTCTTACTCTTCACGGGTATAAAATGGGCACTCTTGGTAAGTCTGTCTACCACAACCCAAATTCCCGTATTGCCCTTCCTCGATCTCGGTAACCCATCGATGAAATCCCTCGAGACACTATCCCACTTCCGTTGCGGAACTTCCAATGGGTGTAGCAACCCACCGGGTTTCCTTTGCTCCGCTTTAACTTGTTGGCACACTAAGCATCTAGCCACATACTCGGCCACATCTTTCTTCATACCGGCCCAGAAGAAAACTCTCTTCATGTCTTAGTACATTTTGTCTCCACCGGGATGAATAGTCATTCTTGAACGATGTGCATCATCCAAAATAGCCTTCTTCAAACCCTCATCTTGCGGTACACAAAGTCTACCGTCTCTATGCAAACATCCCCTATCATCTATGGTGTATCTACCCAAATGGCTGGACGACTCCCCCCTTATAAGCTTCTCTACCAACTCAACCAACTGTGGGTCGTCTCGCTGAGCCTCGCCAATCCGCCCCAAAAGAGTAGGCCTAACCTCCAAGGAGGCTAGCAAACCGGGTACAAAGTCAACGGAAGGTCTAAAGTCAAACATAGAATTAAACTCCAAGCTTCGCCATTCCACGAACAATGGACTCAAAGACAGCCTTTTTTCTGCTTAAGGCGTCTGCCACCACGTTACCCTTGCCAGGGGTATACGCTATCTCAAACTCATAGGATGCTAAGAATTCCATCCACCTTTGTTGTCTTAAGACAATGCGCTCAAAGAGTCTCCAACACTTCCCTAAGATGTAGGGCATGCTTTTCTCCACTTCTAGAGAAAATCAGGATATTCTCCCATGCAAAATCGTCACAACTATCCATCTCTCACGCAGACCACCCTAGTCGAACTCGACATCACCCAAATGCAAGCCCCAAAGGCCTAAACCAATATCAGACAAACACCCAAGGGATACCTCCTTCGAATTCAGACGACCTACGTGAGATGATACTAGTAAAAACGGCTAAATAATTAAGCCCTTGTCCAACTCTGGATGTCCTTGCCAGTCTCGCTCCAAAACCACCGTTTATCCCATAACGGGCTTTGCTCAACCTATTGAGCACATACGAAAACTTATTTCGCTCCTAGAAAAGACCAAGATGTCATCCACCAAGATCATCACGAACTTATTTAGGTACTCCCTGAACACCCTTCTCATCAAATCAACAAAGTATGCGGAGGCGTTCGTCTAACCAAATGGCATCACCAGCCACTCATAAAACCATCCGGAGTCCTAAAGGCAATCTTCTCTATACTATCCTCAGCCACTCTCAACTGATGAAACCCCGTGGCTGAGTCCAACTTGCGAAAATACTGAGGCGCCAACCAACTGATCAAAGAGATCATCAATCCTCGGCAATGGGTGTCTATTCTTCTTTGTGAGTTTATTTAGTTCTCTTTAGCCTACACAAAGTCTGAGGGACACATCCGCCTTCGTAGCAAAAACTACTGGAGCACCCCACTCCGATATACTTTGTCTTATGGACCCCTTCTCAAGCAACTCCCCTACTTGCTTATGGAGTTCCCTCCTCTCGCGAGGAGCCATGTGGCGCACTGGTAAAGATACAGGTTTAGCATTGTCTACCAGATATATTCGGAAGTCAATCTCCCGCTCCGGAGGTAAGCCCTTCACCTCCTCAAACACATCCGAGTATTCCCGGACCACTCTAACAGATCGCAAACTCTCGACCGACGTGTCAAGCGATTCTAGATAACTTAGCATAACAGATTCCATGGGATTACAAGAGATCTCGAGAGTGTTACCCAAGCGGGTCATAAGCCTAACAACTCTCCCTTCAAAATCAAGAATGGCACCCCTACTGGATAACCATTCCATACCCAAACTAACCCATAGCCCGTGAAGCCCAAAAAGCATCACATCTAAACTCAACGCTAAGTATAGAAACTTTCAAACCCAAACACATCATGGAGCCCCAATTGGGTTTGAAACAACTAAGGGATCATCTACCAAACTGGTGTCTAAGTGCAGTGACTCAACTCACAATGATGAGATAAACGAACTCGATGTGTCAGAATCTAATAAAGTTCAAACCGGATAATAAGGAAATCCAAATTCCAACCTAGACGGTCCTATCCCCATCTGGTACACTAGCCGCGAGGGAATACAACTACCCTCCAGGAGATTCCAAACCTTGCCCATGCCCCTTTGGACAATCCTAATACGATGTCCCATTCCTCCAAAAGGATAACTACTCGCCTTCTTCTTCCCATTCTCCACTCGTAACCTCCCACCAATGAGGTTTCATCCTTCATTAACCAAACAACTATTTGAGCCTTCCTCCCATCGTCTATCCAATAGATACCTACCAGTCCTCCTCCTTCTTGAACCAACTTCTAATCCGACTAATGTCTAAGTCCCTTGAAGTGGTTTTCCGTTCTTATCTATCTTAGAAAGGTCATCTATACGCGGAGGGGAAACTCAAAACGAGAGAGGAAGAGATTCAAAACGGAGAATTCGAAAGATATAGATATGGCTATTGGGGATTATGCTTTTCTTTCAAAAACTTTTCTCTTAAAAGACATGTTTTTGAAAATACTCCTTTCAGAAATATTCTTAGAAAATAGTTTTTCTAAAAAATTTATCTATTCTGGTAACCTTAAGCTCTGATACCACGTGTAACACCCCACACCCGCTACGGTCACTCACTAAGGGAATGCCATAACATCGGTGGAGTATTTTAAGTGAATATAGAACAGAAAAATTACAACAAGACAGATATAAGTAATACTTGAGAATTTAAAACATCATTTCATTTCAGCGGAAAGTAAAACATGTTTGGTTACACCAAAACCATAAATAAGAGTCAAGTACATAATATCCATCCTGATAAAAACGAAAGTACATAATCCCACTACATAACCTAATAGCCATAATAGAAAAGATAAACTGAGCTTTATATCCACGGTCCAAGCTCCAAAAGATAGATAAAGCAGTCTGATCAAAGCCCACTAGTGCTAGGCCCACTCTGAAAACCTGAGGGTTGGAAAAAAAGATAAAGAAACAACGGGGTCAGACATAAGTCTGAGTGAGTCCTATAACCCTAACAATACAATCATTAAAGTAATTATGGTATGATATAAACAAGGTACGGTACCTCTGGGGATAATGACTACACTAAGTAGCCAACTAAACACAGGACGTACTAAGATAACCGAAAAGACGCATTTATCCACCCAAGGATAATTACTGGATTACACCACCCCAGATCTACCCACCCAAGGGTAATTCCTACACTGCACCACACCAGTCATTCCTAACTTAAAGGTTGATCCCTCCCATGGACTTATAAAATTAACTTAATAGTTCTCGCGTACCCCTAGGTGACTAAGTAGACGCCTCGGGGCCCTATAATCCACTAGGTGTACACACTACTCCCCATTCGATCGGCTCCCTAACGTAGATACCCGTGCTGGCCCCACCGTGGGGTGTACCATTCCCCAACGTGGCAACCTGATAAAACTTACGGTGCACGGCTTATATCTACACGATGCAACAACGTCTTATTTACCAGCCCGGGTCCACACACGCATATGAAACCCGTTGGTCATGCGTTGCCACCGCTAACCCATTTTGGCCTCTTATAGTCAAGCCCAATATGCGTGTCCCGTCACTCGACTAGAGTCGAGCCCACTAAGATACGTTTGGGATATTGGTTGAAATGGGCCCCCACAAGCTACCACCTAAGCTTGTTATTTCTAGTGAATCCCGCTTAACCCTTTAACCATGTCCACTTACATGTTATAAATTTTGGTTAAGTCATTAATCATATTTTAATTGCCATTCAAGGCACCCACTAGATTTCCACATGCCACCCAAAGCACTTACTTAACCCTTTAACCATGTTTTAATTACATGTTCCACTTTGGTTAAGTATTCTAATCGTATTTTCTATTGCCACCCAAGGCAACCCACTAGATTCCTCATGCCACCCAAGGCACCCACTTAACCCCTCATGTCCCTCTACATGCTAATATGGTTAAGTGCTTCTTAATTAATTAATTAAGATCATGACCTCATAAAGACCTCTCACATTAGACCGTCTTTTATGACTGCTGGATATGCCGGTTGGGTCCGGGCAGCCTTACGTCATAAAAAGGGTCTAACCTCGTGTCTTTACTTTAATCACGTATTTAATTTGTGCCTAAGACCTCTCACATTGGGCTAACATTTGTAGCAACTGGTTAAGCCGGTTGGGTCCGGGCAGTTTTACGCTACAACTGAGTCCAACCTCATGTCTTAGTCGATTAATTACACCTAATTAATCACCCTCATAATTTATATTAATTATCCCTAATTAATTAATCATGTTTTCCAGAATATGGGTAGACCTAACTCAATAGGTAAATTCCCAACACCGTAGTATGGGTAGACCTAACTCAATAGGTAAATTCCCAAGTCCATAATATGGATAGACCTAACTCAATAGGTAAATTCCCAATTATGTCCATTTAATTTATGTTACTCTTAAGCATACCCATTCCACATCATTTTATTAACATGCATATTAACCCCATCGTTCCCCACGTAGTTCGTTCTCATAACACGACATAATAAAGGGAAGATTCATCACAAAGGTCATGGGTTTAGCCAACATAGCATGTAACTTTATCATGGGTTCAAAAGGTGTCAACTTGCATATATGAACATACATTAAACCCAACTAGTATTTAACCCAAACTTGCATTATACATATCATAAAAGAGACAACTTGCATATGAACTTGCACATAAACTTGCATATGAACTTGCATCATAACTTGCATATGAACATGTATCATAACTTGCATATGAACTTGCATCATAACTTGCATATGAACTTGCATCATAACTTGCATATGAACTTGCATCATAACTTGCATATGAACATGTATCATAACTTGCATATGAACATGTATCATAACTTGCATATGAACTTGCATCATAACTTGCATATGAATATGTATCATAACTTGCATATGAACTTGCATAACATGCCATACTTAGAGACAAACTTGCATATATTATGCATATCATAAAAAGAGACAAACTTGCATAAAACCAAACACTTAGCATGCATAAAACCAAATACTTAGCATGCATAAAACCACATACATAGCATGCATAAAACCAAATACTTAGCATGCATAAAACCAAATACATAACTTGCATAACATGTTACATATAGACTTGCATATAATCTCCCATATAGCTTGCATAACATGTTACATATGAATCAATGTTCAACATAGTGTTTTGCATCATAAAACATAGCATTAAACTTGCATATAGCACACAACATACACTATACTAAACTTTCATAAACACATTGATTCCACAAACATAGCCATATCTTATCATATCCTATCATAATCAATTTAACAATTGATTGTTAAGTCTATAGAAACTCACCACTAAATTCCAATAAGCAAACCCTTGCCACAAATCACCCAAAAACTCTAGCCTTGAACATAAAGCTTGCAACTTGATGATGAATGCAAGCCAATGATCACTCATACAACTCAAAGATGCTTGTATGCACATGAAAGCCTTCATAGAAATAGTTTAGAAATAGGATGGAGGCTAGGGTTTTGAGTGGAGGCCATGATCATAGAAAATTTTGGCATAGTTTAGTTAGGAGATAGGATTATGACCATTTAGGGCTAGCTTAGGGTCTTATTTATAGGATTAGGCAAGTGTTTTAGGCCACTAGATTAACCCCAAATTATATTAGGACCATCCGATCTCGGAAGCTTCCAGAAACCAGCCCCAAAACACAGCCTAAACCCTAAAATGGTGCACCAGGCCAGCCAGAAAGCTGTGCAGGTTTCAGGCTCGACACGGGCGCACTTCCCAAGTGCACCAGTGTAAAAATGTGTTGGCGCACTTCACAAGTGCGCCAGTGCATTTTTGTGTTGGCGCACTTCACAAGTGCGCCAGTGCATTCTGGCTAGTTTTTCGGTTTTTCTGCCTAACTTCGTTCGTCCATATCTTCTTCATACAGACTCCGATTTTCGAAAACTCAGACTCTGTTTCGCGTATTTTTCCGAGACGAACGCAATGGTGCAACCCCTTTCCCCTAATTCCCACATCTGGGATTAGTTATTCTTTAATTTTTGAATTTTAGCATTAACCGAAATTCGGGGTGTTACATATGGGGTACGATAGTATTCGACCCTAGACAACTTAACTTAGTTTATGGTGCTTTCTCATTTCCAGTTTATGCTTATCATACCCAGTTCTTTATTCATAGACTGAATAGTCCTAGACTTACTCAGGCTTTATGTCTGACTCTACTTTTCTTTCGCCTTCTTTTCTTTCATTCCCCCCCTCCAGGTCCGCAGGGAGGGAATACCGCAGCTTGACCAGTTTTCACATCCAGCTTGAAGAGAAAGAATGTATTGCTTGGATCTTTTCCGTTTTGGACTATGGCTTTGGACAACAATTATGGGACTTTTGCAGTTTATTTATGTTTTCTTTATGCTTCTTTAAATAATGTAATCAAGACAGTTATGAAGATGTTATGTTTTTGGAAGTATTATAAGACAATTATGGCCTGGTTTATGTAACACGTATTTTAATGAAATAAAAGTTGTTGTTTTACGTTGTTCAAAAATATGTGTTCTTATATCTGTCTTGTATATCTGCGACTTATACTTATAAACCTCCACCAAAATTAGGGCATTCCCTTTGAGAGTGAACCTAATGGAGGTGGGGTGTTTCATGCCATTCTTCTGAGGTCAGATTGTTGCACAGCGTCAAACCATTACACGTTCATATTGGACATACCATACCGCTCCGCGACATGGTATCAATAGTATTCCACTGCATAAAACTATACCAATCCGCACCATTAGGTCATGTCGCATGGAACTAAGTTGCGCCTAAGTCAAGGCATCATGCCGTTCATACCATTGGGACCACAACACCATTCCGCTTGGTTGTATAAGGAGTCAAGTCGCCAGTCATGCCGCAATAGAAGCTATGCCGCGTCCAGTTATCACCAGATTATTGATAGCTATTATCCACACGACTTGAATCACGCTAAGGAGAGTCATGTCATGTCACAAGCTCAAGGCGCTGAGAGGTAATCCGCCCTGCGATATGAATCATGTCACCGACGACATGAGTTATAGTGAAGATCTGAGTCATGTTGGTGGCGACATGAGTCATGTTGTTTTTTGCATAATTACCGAACTGCCACCTGGTCTGAATATCACCTATAAATACCACTCATAATTCATTTGAGAGGGGGGGGGGAGGAAAATTCATTCTTAGGAGGAGACTCCGACAAATTCAAAGCTCATCTACAACTTCTCTAATGGCTTCTATGAATTCATCAACACTTTTCCAACTTCATGAAGATCAATTCCAAGTCAATGAGATCATGAGGGCTTTCTACAATTGGATCTAAGCACCTTCAATCTCATTCAAGCTACATAATAAATCTCTCAAGCAATTTCATATCTCCTTGAATCCTCTCCAAAGTCTAAATCAAATGCTAATTCACAATGAAATCTATGAAGTTCATGAAAGAGGATCAAGGCACATGAGTGATTGAAGATTCATCGCAAAGCTAAAAGATCTCTTCATTTTCCTCAACAAATTCAAGAGAAATTAGATCATAAGGACGGAGAAAAGAGAGAAAAGATTGTAATCAGGGAAAATTCATATTTTGTAAGTTTGAATATTATAATGAGAATTGATTTAAAGTGGACGTAGATTCATAGAGAATCGAACCACTATAAAATTCCTTTGTGTTCTTACTTGCTTTTATTCGTTTATTTTGCAATTTCACGGTCCCGTATTCTTACCAAATAGGTGAAGTGTGACTTTTTACACCTTTGGTGTTTGGTCCCAAGTTTGGAGCAAACACTGCCCTACTAGATGTGGCGCGCGTCGACTGTCTCCGTGCAGACTAAACCGACAGTGGACTATCTGCGGCAGTAGGGGGGGTCTGATAACTGTAAGTGCCTGCGCCAATGCAGACCCTAAAAAGCTGGTCCTGCTCACGAAACTTCATAGGTGGTTGTCTCCTAAACTTCTGGCACATGTGTGCAGCCCCATGCCACCAGTCATTTGATCCATCCAGGCGGTCCTGCGAAGCATCCCAAAAACCGCTAGGTATGTGCAACAATGCATTCCATGAAGTCCAGACCCTCTTCAGATTATCCCATTTGTTTTTTATTTAGGTCTGAGTCACCTCATCCTCAAACATCTCACTGAATTCAGTTAGCACAACAGTGAGAATTCTGTTGGTTCCTCGAAAATGAATATTATTGAGGAAAATATATATGAAAACCTTAGTGTGATCCACTAGCCATAGAGCATTCAGGGTGTTGGAAGAGCCAGAAGCAGAAGAATGTGCCATTTGACTAAAAAAAGAAAAACTAGAAATAAAATTAAACGTAAACAGAAAAGAAAAAAATACCTTAAGGAGGCAGAACGAAGCAGAAGCAGGAAGAAGTGAGGAGAAAGGAAAGAAGGGGGGATTTATATGGGGAAGGGGGGAGAAGCCAACGACTCAATTTTGAGCCATTGGTCATGACGCGTCGGACGCGTCGAGAGCCAACGACTCAAATTTAAGCCATTGTCTCAACGGTCCTTAAAGGACCGTTGGGTAATGGACACGTCCGACGCGTCGGACGTGTTTGTTACCCAATCTGTCCGTTTAAGACCAGAGAACGGGCCCTACGTCTTCATCGTCTATAAAATCGAATGCAAATCCCTTTTTGTTTCTCTTCTAAAATGAATTCCAAAACAAAGCTCCAGATACAAAATGTCTGCTCCCTACCCGACTAAATCGAAATTGAAAATAAAGAGAGGTTGTTCCCTTTAAAACTGTCAAACAAAATTCCTCAAAACAGAAACATTCAAGTTCTTTTTCATTTGTTTCTTTTTCTCCAATCAATTTTCGACTCCTCCGATAATAATAATAATAATAATAATAATAATAATAAGTTCGAAATCAAAGTCCTGAAGTGAAGCTAGTCATGAGATCGAAGGCATCGGGTTTTTAAAGCTCGACTCAACATGCTTTGACACTCGCAATTTGTTTTCTGAAGGGTTAGACGCGTTCTCATTTGAGACTAGGATTTATCGTGATTTGCAATTTGGGGGTAGGAGGGGTTTTCGAGAGATGTAAATCGATTGGGATGGGGTTTAGCAACTTCGATGGGGTGTTCGAGATCAGGAGTTTGACATGTTGGTCAGGTCTGTAGAGTTCGAAGTTAAACTGGGCCCAGTCAGTGTCACGTTTTCCTTGAGGGGGTGTCGATATAGGAATTGGAAAGGAAAGGGGTTCATCGTTGGCAGTAATTGTTAATCAGTAAGGAATTGGGAAGTGGAAGGGTGGATTTTGGTGTAGACTTATGTCGTTTGGTTCACTGAATGGCTGTGTGGAGACCTGAAGTTGCAAACTGAAGGGGGCGATGTGTTGGAACCGGTGTATATGGCCGGGGGTCTCTTGGGATAGGATAGAAGTGGTGTTGTTGATTTTATTTAAGGGGGAAGCTGGTTGTTCTCTTATTTTGAACAGCAAGAGAGGCGTAGTTGTGAAAGGAAGTTCGAGTTTACTGGGTTTATGTTTAGGGCAGCATGTTTTAAATGGTTTGATGTAAAGGTGAGGGTAATGGGTGCAGAATGATGACACTTGTGTTAGTTGATCAGGAAGGGAGCATTGGTGGAGGGAAGTTTAGAATGATGGTGGATTTCCTGAAGAAGGTGGCAAGGTTTAGGATGGCGATTTGTTGGAACTCACATGGATTAAGGTATAACCTGGTTTATCAATTTGAATAACCTGTATTTTTTCACATTGATTTTTTCTATATAATCATTATAACTTATAACAACAATATAAATTGTAGAAAAGGTCATAGAAAAGTCATAAACCAAGTAGAGGGGATTTCGTAGTTGCAAGAGATATGAACTAGAGTTGGTTCTGGGGTCGCTCTGGATCTTATATTCAGAATATGTTGCACAATAAAATCAGGTGAGTAAATCTCACTCACGATTTACTATTTAGAATTATTTTTAATCGTTAAAAATAATTGTTGGTTGTTTGGTTGCATTATATTATTATTGTGGCTATTTACAATATTAGTTTTTAGGACTGGTGTTATGGCTATTATTATATATATTGGTGGTTGGATTCCTATAGTATCATTAGCCAATGCCCACAGTATCATTAGAGGATGACCCTATGCACCCCACGCTATGATAGTGGATGACCTTCTATACCGTGATATCCTGCCTCGAAGCAGGATGAGTATTATTTATGTTGGCTAACTTCTATGGATGCAGGAAAATAGGTTGGAGGGATCCAACTGGATTCCTCAAAAATATTATTATTTGTTTGTTTCATATATATTATCATATATGATGTGTTAGAAAATCTGTGATTGATAACTGAGTGTTTTGGGGTATTTAAATATCACTGCGTCCTGAATATTGATTTATAAAAATATCGTAAAAATGATTTTTAAAAGGGAAATCTATTTTTCTAAAAAAATAGAATTCGAATTTCAAATGGACTAGAAGTATTAACTTATTTTGAATGAATAAAACTAGTGCTAGATTTATAAACGATGTTTATAAATTAAATAATACAGGAAATTGAAGTAACAAATTTATAAACGATGTTTATAAATTAAATAATATAGGTAAGTGAAGCGATGAATTTATAAAAGATGTTTATAAATTAAATAATGCAGGAAACTGAAGTAACGAATTTATAAACGATGTTTATAATTAAATAATATAGGAAATTGAAGTGATGAATTTATAAACGATGTTTATAAATTAAATAATACAGGAAATTGAAGTAATGAATTTATAAACGATGTTTATAAATTAAATGAAATGATTTTCATTGGATAATGTAGAGAATTAAAGTGAATTTAAAAACGGTGTTTATAATTGAAATAAAAAAATTATCATTTGGATAATTTATATATTTAAATTCAAAAATGAATTTAAATTGAGGATTGGGAATCATGTCAATAAGGAACGAGGAAATTATTCCAATGGTTGGAATGAGAATTGAATTAAAATAAATCTGTATGGATTTATGATTTGAATTTTGTTAAATAGAATTGATTTAAATAAACATTTTCAGAAAAAGAAAAATATTTGGATTGTATTAAATAGAAGTCTAAGTTTTAAATATGAAAATTAATATAAAAATTGTTTTATATTATGTTGGCTTATCTATTAAGTGGGTTATAAATTCTATTTGAATTGTGGGATGTCATGAAGTCGATAGGAATTTCTGAACCCTTAAACAGAGAAATTAACACAAATATTGTTTTAAGTGGGTAAATGAAATAATTTTACCCAAAATTCTATTTTGATAGAAAAGGAATAATTTTCTAAAATTATTGTAATATATGGATGTGTTGGATGTTGTTATTATAATCAAACGAGATTATAAAATTGAAATGGTTATCCATAACCAAATATATCTTGTATATGAATTAAATATACAAATGTGATAAACTGAAATTGAATTCAAACCAGAATTCAGAATTTAATCTAGGGAAGTTGGAAAATATTTTCTGAAGTATATTAAAATAATATAACTTTGTTTTGGAAGGATTTTTGATTAAAATCATTTTTGAATAGATTTTGAAAGTGATAAAGCACTGAACTCACTTCACTGGCTGGAAAATAATTCTGATGATGATCACGACATCATTAGTGTTCATTTTTGAGTTTCTAAGTGATGGATTGCTACCTTGGAGAAGTGTTGATGGAAATTTGTTTGAAAGAAAACAAGATGATTTGAAATTCAAATGTTTTGAATCTGAGATGGTTACAAATATATATCTATATATTTATGTGATTTAAAAAAGATTTGAAATGAAAAAAATCAGGGATTTAGATTTTAGAATTTAAAATTTAACTTAAGAAAGTCAAATGGATCGAAGTGAATAAATTGTTCAAAATCAATGTGAATGGAAAATAAATTGATTGTAAATCATTCAGATAAAATGAATATAAGCATATTTGATATTCAATATGAATGAAAACCAAAAGTTTGGCTGGAACTAAAATTGTAGAAGTATGAAGAGTTGAAATCAACATAAGTGGTTTTTTTAATAAAACAAGGGTTTGCACCATTTTTCAAACCTTATTAATTTTGGGGATGAAATTCTTTTAAGGGAGGAAGAATGTAACGACCCGGAATTTTGAATAATTTATTTTAAATATTTAATTGATAATATAAATGAATTTTCATATTGATTTATTGACTTAAAATTGAATATAATTTAATATCGAATATATTAAATTATCGTAATACGAAATATAATTGAAATCAAAGTTAAAAACTAAGCCCAAGACAATTCAGATGACCAATATAAATTATATTGGAATATATAGACGATAATAATTTATTATCAAGGAATTAATTGTTTTGAATTTATTTTATATCGATCTAAATTGATATCTTAACCATACGATCAAATGGAGCCTTGTAATACCCCACACCCGCTATGGTCACTCTCTAAGGGAATGCCATAACATCGGTGGAGTATTTTAAGTGAATATAGAACAAAAAAATTACAACAAGACAGATATAAGTAATACTTGAAAATTTCAAAACATCATTTCATTGCAGCGGAAAGTAAAACATGTTTGGTTACATCACAAAACCATAATAAGAGTCAAGTACAAAATATCCATCCTAATAAATAAAAGTACATAATCCCAATACATGAACTGATAGCCATAAAAGAAAGGGTAAGCTGAGCTCTACACCTATGGTCCAAGCTCCAAAAGAGAATAATGCCGCCTGATCAAAGCCTACTCGTACTGAGCCCACTCTGATAACCTGAGGGTTGGGAAAAAGATAAAAACAACGGGGTCAGACATAAGTCTGAGCGAGTCCTATAACTTTAACAATACAATCATTAAAGTAACCAGAGAAGACATAAGCTTGATATACGGTAACGTCTGGGGATGAATGGCTACACTAAGCAGCTTGGTAGACTTAGGATAAACTAAGATAACCGTAAAGACGCATCCACCCACCCAAGGATAATTACTACACTGCACCACACCAGTCATTCCTACTTAAAGGTTGATCCCCCTAAGTGTACTTAGTAATTTAGTAGTTTCGTGTACCCCTATCTGACTACATAGGTGTACCCACTACTCCCTAAGCGATCGGCTCCCTTACGTAGATACCCGTGCTGGTCCCACGATGGGGTGTATCATTACCCAAAGTGGCAACCTGATAATATCAACGGTGCACGGCTTTATATCTACACGATGCAACAACGACTTACCAACCAGCCCGGGTCCACACACGCATATGAAACCCGTTGGTCCTGCGTTGCCACCGCTAACCCGGTTTGGCCTCTTATAGTCAAGCCCAATATGCGTGTCCCGTCACTCGACTAGAGTCGAGCCTACTAAGATACGTTTGGGATATTGGTTGAAATGGGCCCCCACAAGCTACCACCTAAGCTTGTTATTTCTAGTGAATCCCACTTAACCCTTTAACCATGTCCACTTACATGTTATACATTTTGGCTAAGTCATTTAATCATATTCTAGTTGTCATACAAGGTACCCACTAGATTTCCACATGCCACCCCAAAGCACTTACTTAACCCTTTAACCATGTTTTAATTACATGTTTCACTTTGGTTAAGTATTCTAATCGTATTTTCTATTGCCACCTAAGGCAACCCACTAGTCTCCTCATGCCACCCAAGGCACCCACTTAACCCCTCATGTCCCACTACATGCTAATATGGTTAAGTGTTTCTTAATTAATTAAGACCGTGATCTCCCATAAAGACCTCCCACATTAGACTGGCTTTTATGACAACTGGTTAAGCCGGTAGGGTCCGGGCAGTTTTACGTCATAACAGAGTCTAACCTCGTGTCTTTACTTTAATCACGTATTTAATTTGTGCCTAAGACCTCCCACATTGGGCTAACATTTGTAGCAACTGGTTAAGCCGGTAGGGTCCGGGCAGTTTTACACTACAAATGAGTCCAACCTCGTGTCTTAGTCGATTAATTACACCTAAGTAATCACCCCCATATTTATTAATTATCCCTAATTATTATTCACATTTACAAGAATATGGGTAGACCTAACTCAATAGGTAAATTCCCAATTCCATAACATGGGTAGACCTAACTCAATAGGTAAATTCCCATGGGGTAGACCTAACTCAATAGGTAAATTCCCACTTATGCTTATTCATTTTATGGTATGCTTAATCATAACCATTTCACACCATTTCATTAACATATCTATTAACCCCATCGTTTCCCACGTACTTATGCTAACACAACATATTTCCAAGAGAAGATTCTTTCACAATTAACATGGGTTTCACTTAGCATACATTAGCATTAACATGGGTTAAAAGGTGTCCACTTACATCATGATATTAACCCAACTAGCATTACTAAATAACCCAACTTGCATGAACATACATATGTCATATATAAAGGCAACTTGCATAAGTGTTCATAGGTTATACAAAGGTGAACTTGCATGTGTCTTAAAGGTGTGAACTTGCACAACATGTTACATGTTAACTTGCATAACATCATACACATAACTTGCATAATATTATAAACATAACTTGCATATCAACATACACATAACTTGCATAACATCATGCACATAACTTGCATAACATCATACACATAACTTGCATATGAACTTGCATAACAACATGCACATAACTTACATAACATCATACACATAACTTGCATAACATGTTGAGCTTGCATATAAGCATACACATAACTTGCATAACATGTTGAACTTGCATATATGGCTTGCATCTTAAAGGAGGGTAAACATGCATATATATATATATATATATATATATATATGTATATTCATAGCATATAAAGGTGTCATCTTGCATATGTATGCATCACATTTAAAAGGGTAAACTTGCATGTCATGATTTATGCATAATACCAAACACTTAGCATGCATAAAACCACATACTTAGCATGCATAGAATCAATTACTTATTATGCATAAACCCACCACTTAACTTGCATAAACCCACATACTTAACTTGCATAAACCCACATATCCAACTTGCATAAACTCACATATTCAACATGCATAAACATAGGATTGATATTAAACATAGATTAGCATATTCACATCATATCATATGACTTGAAAACCCATTAATCCTCATGCAAAACCATAGATCTCATCATATCTCATCTAGTTAATTTAGCAATTGATCATCAAAGTGATAGAAACTCACAACTAGAAAATTTGCACTCCAAATGAAGAAGATTAAGATGCTTAGAATGGATTAGAGGTTGATTAGAGAGTGATTAGCTTGCAACCCTCTTCATAAATTAGTGGAGGCTCCTTCTAAGATTTAATTTGGCGGCATGTAGCCCTCAATTCTATTTTTAGTATGGATTAGGGTAGGTTTAGGGTGTATTTATAGATTAGGTGAGTGATTTAGGCCCTTAGATTAACCCTAGATTAGATTAGGACCCTTAGATTTCGGAAATCTCTAGAACCCAGCCCAAGACTCAACCAAAAACCAGATCTGGTGCACCCAGATCAATAGGGCCGACACCCTGTGTCGACACCCCTGTCGACAGGGCTGTCGACACCCCTGTCGACATGCCTGTCGACACCCCTGTCGACAGGCTAGGCGGGAACTTTCCCGCCCTTTCCGCTTTTGGCTCCAAACTTGTTTTAGAACTGAATTTTAAATCTGTTTTTAACTTTGAATTTTCTGAAAACTTCTTTGGGCCTTAACTGGGCCATACGGACTCCGATTTACAAAAATTCGGACTCTATTCTGCGTATTTTTCTGAGACAACGCAATGACGCATCCCGTTTCCCCCAATTCTCACATTTGAGATTATTTATTCTGCAATTAGTGAATCTTAGCATTAACTGAAATACGGGGTGTTACATTCTCCCCTCCTTAAAGGATTTCGTCCCCGAAATCTCTAAGCTAAGGAGAATGCATATCCTACCATCCAAACAACCATCTACTCAATCCATCAAACATGGGCATCCATTGTCCTTAAAACAATTTCTAATGATGTATGAGCATATGCAAAAGTGTGTGCATATGTTCCCTATCTAATGTATGAACATATGCAAACCGTGATAGTGCCATGCATCCATTATGTATGCGAGAGAACCCTATCGACACATACAATATCTACATGAGTGCACAATCATTCACCAAAATGCATCATCCATATGATAACACAATAATTATACATCCATAAATATAGCTTCCCACACACAATTTTATGCAATATGCAATATGAAGTGACTGAGCCGATCTAGTGCCTAGAGTGTGTGTATATGCATCCACGAGCAACCACTAGCAAACACTTGCATCCACTTGCATCCATCAACCATAACATGTCTCAAACACATGTTTCAACCATAGGTTTACCCTATCTAAAGGTCAAACAGTACTAACGAGAGGACATACTAAAGATAAGATAAGTACTAGGCAAACGATAAAGGAGAAGTTAAAAGACATACTCTCAAAAAGAAATGGATACAAAGAACGCATCTTCGCTTCCGTATCCCAAGTAGCATTGCTTTCGTCATCTCCCCATTGCACTTTAACTAGCTGAACTTCTCTGTTCCTCAACTTCCTAGTTTCTGACCCAAGGATGCGAGTAGGAGCTCATCGAATCGTCGCATCACGCTCTACCTCTACATCTCTAAGCAAGCTCGGCTCTACGACCTCTGCGGTCTCATGTAAGCACTTCCTCAGATGTGATACATGGAATACATCATGAACACCACTAAGTCTGTCGGGCAACTCCACCCTATATGCCATCCGTCCAATCCTTTCCTTAATAGGAAACGGCCCAACAAACCTCGGTGCTAACTTCCCAACGGACCCAAAGCGAACAACATTTCTCAACGGAGATACTTTGACAAAAACCATGTCCCCAACCTCAAACTCAAGATCCATCCTTCTCCGATCCGCATAAGATTTCTGTCTATCTTGCGCTGCTTTCATCCTTCTTCGAATCAAATCAATCTTCTCTGAAGTCTCTCTAACCATATCTGGCCCAAACAAGATCTTATCCGTAGATTCCCACCAACATGTAGGAGATCGACAAGGCCTTCCATAAAGAGCTTCGAAAGGAGCCATACCAATACTGGACTGAAAGCTGTTATTATTATGCGAACTCCAACAATGGAAGATGCTCTTCCCATGTACCTCCAAAATCTAAGATACAAAGCCTCAAAAGGTCTTCTAGGACACGATTCACCCTCTCAGTTTGGCCGTCCATCTGAGGATGATATGCGGTGCTCAGACACAACTGAGTCCCTACCGCCTCTTGCAAACTTCTCCAAAACTCACTAGTGAAGATAGGATCTCGATCACTCACAATACTGGAAGGTACACCATGCAATCTAATAATCTCTCGAATGTAAACTGAAGCTAGACATGGAATAGTCCTCTTGCTCTTCACGGGTATGAAATGGGCACACTTAGTAAGTCTATCTACCACAACCCAAATCCCCGTATTACCCTTCCTTGATTTCGGTAATCCTTCGAGACACTATCCCACTTCCTTAGCGGAACTTCCAATGGGTGAAGCAACCCACTTGGTTTCTTTTGCTCCGCTTTCACCAAGCATCTAGCGACATACTCGGCCATGTCTTTCTTCATACCGACCAAAAAGAAAACTCGCTTCATGTCTTGGTACATCTCGTCCCTACCGGGATGAATGGTCATCTTCGACCGATGTGCATCATCAAATATAACCTTCCTCAAACCCCTGTCTTGCGGTACGCAAAGTCTACCGTCTCTACCAACTTAACTAACTGTGGGTCGTCCCGCTGCTCCGCCAATACGTCCCAAAAGAGTAGGCCTAACCTCCAAGGAGGCTAGCAAACCGGTTACAAAGTCAACGGAAGGTCTAAAGTCAAACATAGTAATCAACTCTAAACTCCGTCGTTCAACGAACAATGAACTCAAGGACAACCTTTTTCTTCTTAAGGCATTCGTCACCACGTTACCCTTTCCATGGGTATACGCTATCTCAAACTCATAGGATGCCAAGAATCCCATCCACTTTTTGTTGCCCTAAGACTATGCGCTCGAAGAGTCTCCAACACTTCCCTAAGATGTAGGGCATGCTTTTCTCCACTTCTAGAGAAAACCGGGATAATACCAAAATCATCAAAACTGTCCATCTCTCACGCAGACCACCCTAGTCGAACTCGACATCCCCCAAATGCAAGCCCCAAAGGCCTAAACCAATATCAGACAAACAACCAAGGGATACCTCCTTCAAATTCAGACGACCTACGTGAGATGATACTAGTAAAAACGGCTAAATAATTAAGCCCTTGTCCAACTCTGGATGTCCTTTCCAGTCTCACTCCAACACCACCGTTTATTCCATAGCTGGCTCGGCTCCACCTATTAAAGCCATCCGGAGTCCTAAAAGCAGCCTTCTCTATACTATCCTCAGCCACTCTCAACTGACGAAACCCCGTGGCTAAGTCCAGCTTATGAAACTACTGAGGCGCCAACTAATTGGAAAAAGATCATCAATCCTCGGCAATGGGTGTCTATTCTTCTTTGTGAGTTTATTTAGCTCTCTTTAGCCTACACAAAGTCTGAGGGACCCATCCGCCTTCATAGCAAAAACTACCGGAGCACCCCACTCCGATATACTTCGTCTTCTAAACCCCTTCTCAAGCAAATTGCCTACTTGCTTATGGAGTTCCCTCCTCTCACGAGGAGCCACGTGGCACACTGGCCAAGACACTGGTTTGGTATTGTCTACCAGATATATTCGGAAGTCAACCTCCCGCTCCGGAGGTAAGCCCTTCACCTCCTCAAACACATCCGAGTATTCCCGGACCACTTAACAGATCGCAAACTCTTGACCGACGTGTCAAGCGATTCTAGATAACTTAGCATAACAGATTCCATGGGATTACAAGAGATCTTGAGAGTGTTACCCTAGCGGGTCATAAGCCTAACAACTCTCCTTCCACAATAAGAACGGCACCGTTACTGGATAACCAGTCCATGCCCAAAACTAACCCATAGCCCGTGAAGCCCAAAAAGCATCACATCTAAACTCAACGCTAAGTATAGCAACTTTCAAACCCAAACACATCATGGAGCCCCAATTGGGTTTGAAACAACTAAGGGATCATCTACTAACTGGTGCCTCAGTGCAGTGACTCAACTAACAATAATGAAATAAACGAACTCGATGCGTCAAAATCAAATAAAGTTTGACCCGGATAATCTAACAGAAAAACTAGACTTTCAATGGAAATAGTTCTACCTCTTTTCTGAATCGGTGGAACCGCGAGAGCCTGAGCTTGCCTCCTTGCCTGAGTTGGTGCCAAAAGAACTTGCACCTGTCCTCCTGAGGTAGATCCCGTCCTTTGCCCTTTCTTAGGGCAGTCTTTCACTAGATGTCCTGCTTCGTCACAGTGGAAGCAGCCAGCCTTCCTCTTCTTGCGACAATCCTTGCTTAGGTGGCCTAGTGTCCCACAACTGAAGCACTTCTTCTTTCCCTTGCCACCGTTGCCTTTCCCACCCTTGTTTTGCTGTTGCTGTTGAGGTCTCTTCTGATCTCCTTTCTTCTCAAGTGCTTTATTAGCATTGGGACCCTTCTCTTCCTCATGCATAAGTGCCATGTCCACTAGCTTCTCGAAAGTGGGCCCCATAGGGATGTGAGACATAGCCAATCCGTGCATCGGTTCGTTCAAGCCTTTAACGAACCTCAAAGCTTTCTCTTCCGGTGTGTTTACCAAGTCTATGCTGAATCTCGCTTACTGCTTAAACTTGTTAACATATTCTTTCACCGACAAGTTCCCTTGCTTTAAGTTCAAGAGCCTTTCCACGTGCATATTTTCTTTCGCTTTTGAGAGAAACTTTGCCTCAAACCTTTGCCTGAAATCCATCCAAGAATCAACAGGGCGTTCTCCATTAGTGGCCTCCCACCAGAACGAGGCCTCTCCTTCCATTAACCAAGCGGCTAACCTGGCTTTCTTTCCCTCTTCCACTTCCAAGATTTCCATCAATTCTTCCGTCTCATTAAGCCAATCCCTAGCTCCCACAAAAGGTTTTCCTCCCATAGCCTTAAACTTCCTACAAGTCATAGAAAAAGTATCTGCGCGAGGAGGAACGAGTGCAACGGGTGGAGGAGGAACATTTGCTGGACCTGCAGCGGCGGCCCTAGCCTCTAACAACCTCCTATACCATACTGGTACCGCTACACCGTCCGGAAGATAAAGATCTTCAGCCATGCTGAGACGAAAAAAAGGAAGATTCAAAACGGAGAATTCGAAAGATAAAGATATGGCTATCGGGGATTATGCTTTTCTTTCAAAAACTTCTCTTTAAAGACATGTTTTTGAAAATATTTCTTCCAAAAATGTTTTTAGAAAAATAGTTTTCTAAAAATTTTATCTGTTCCGGTAACCTTTGCTCTGATACCATGTGTAATACCCCACACCCGCTATGGTCACTCTCTAAGGGAATGCCATAACATCGGTGGAGTATTTTAAGTGAATATAGAACAGAAAAATTACAACAAGACAGATATAAGTAATACTTGAAAATTTCAAAACATCATTTCATTGCAGCGGAAAGTAAAACATGTTTGGTTACATCACAAAACCATAATAAGAGTCAAGTACAAAATATCCATCCTGATAAATAAAATTACATAATCCCAATACATGAACTGATAGCCATAAAAGAAAGGGTAAGCTGAGCTCTACACCTATGGTCCAAGCTCCAAAAGAGAATAATGCCGCCTGATCAAAGCCTACTCGTACTGAGCCCACTCTGATAACCTGAGGGTTAGGAAAAAGATAAAAACAACGGGGTCAGACATAAGTCTGAGCGAGTCCTATAACTTTAACAATACAATCATTAAAGTAACCAGAGAAGACATAAGCTTGATATACGGTAACGTCTGGGGATGAATGGCTACACTAAGCATCTTGGTAGACTTAGGATAAACTAAGATAACCGTAAAGACGCATCCACCCACCCAAGGATAATTACTACACTGCACCACACCAGTCATTCCTACTTAAAGGTTGATCCCCCTAAGTGTACTTAGTAATTTAGTAGTTTCGTCTACCCCTATCTGACTACATAGGTGTACCCACTACTCCCCAAGCGATCGGCTCCCTTACGTAGATACCCGTGCTGGTCCCACGATGGGGTGTATCATTACCCAAAGTGGCAACCTGATAATATCAACGGTGCACGGCTTTATATCTACACGATGCAACAACGACTTACCAACCAGCCCGGGTCCACACACGCATATGAAACCCGTTGGTCCTGCGTTGCCACCGCTAACCCGGTTTGGCCTCTTATAGTCAAGCCCAATATGCGTGTCCCGTCACTCGACTAGAGTCGAGCCTACTAAGATACGTTTGGGATATTGGTTGAAATGGGCCCCCACAAGCTACCACCTAAGCTTGTTATTTCTAGTGAATCCCACTTAACCCTTTAACCATGTCCACTTACATGTTATACATTTTGGCTAAGTCATTTAATCATATTCTAGTGGTCATACAAGGTACCCACTAGATTTCCACATGCCACCCCAAAGCACTTACTTAACCCTTTAACCATGTTTTAATTACATGTTTCACTTTGGTTAAGTATTCTAATCGTATTTTCTATTGCCACCCAAGGCAACCCACTAGTCTCCTCATGCCACCCAAGGCACCCACTTAACCCCTCATGTCCCACTACATGCTAATATGGTTAAGTGTTTCTTAATTAATTAAGACCGTGATCTCCCATAAAGACCTCCCACATTAGACTGGCTTTTATGACAACTGGTTAAGCCGGTAGGGTCCGGGCAGTTTTACGTCATAACAGAGTCTAACCTCGTGTCTTTACTTTAATCACGTATTTAATTTGTGCCTAAGACCTCCCACATTGGGCTAACATTTGTAGCAACTGGTTAAGCCGGTAGGGTCCGGGCAGTTTTACACTACAAATGAGTCCAACCTCGTGTCTTAGTCGATTAATTACACCTAAGTAATCACCCCCATATTTATTAATTATCCCTAATTATTATTCACATTTACAAGAATATGGGTAGACCTAACTCAATAGGTAAATTCCCAATTCCATAACATGGGTAGACCTAACTCAATAGGTAAATTCCCATGGGGTAGACCTAACTCAATAGGTAAATTCCCACTTATGCTTATTCATTTTATGGTATGCTTAATCATAACCATTTCACACCATTTCATTAACATGTCTATTAACCCCATCGTTTCCCACGTACTTATGCTAACACAACATATTTCCAAGAGAAGATTCTTTCACAATTAACATGGGTTTCACTTAGCATACATTAGCATTAACATGGGTTAAAAGGTGTCCACTTACATCATGATATTAACCCAACTAGCATTACTAAATAACCCAACTTGCATGAACATACATATGTCATATATAAAGGCAACTTGCATAAGTGTTCATAGGTTATACAAAGGTGAACTTGCATGTGTCTTAAAGGTGTGAACTTGCACAACATGTTACATGTTAACTTGCATAACATCATACACATAACTTGCATAATATTATAAACATAACTTGCATATCAACATACACATAACTTGCATAACATCAAGCACATAACTTGCATAACATCATACACATAACTTGCATATGAACTTGCATAACAACATGCACATAACTTACATAACATCATACACATAACTTGCATAACATGTTGAGCTTGCATATAAGCATATACATAACTTGCATAACATGTTGAACTTGCACATATGACTTGCATCTTAAAGGAGGGTAAACATGCATATATATATATATATATATATATATATATATATATTCATAGCATATAAAGGTGTCATCTTGCATATGTATGCATCACATTTAAAAGGGTAAACTTGCATGTCATGATTTATGCATAATACCAAACACTTAGCATGCATAAAACCACATACTTAGCATGCATAGAATCAATTACTTATTATGCATAAACCCACCACTTAACTTGCATAAACCCACATACTTAACTTGCATAAACCCACATATCCAACTTGCATAAACTCACATATTCAACATGCATAAACATAGGATTGATATTAAACATAGATTAGCATATTCACATCATATCATATGACTTGAAAACCCATTAATCCTCATGCAAAACCATAGATCTCATCATATCTCATCTACTTAATTTAGCAATTGATCATCAAAGTGATAGAAACTCACAACTAGCAAATTTGCACTCCAAATGAAGAAGATTAAGATGCTTAGAATGGATTAGAGGTTGATTAGAGAGTGATTAGCTTGCAACCCTCTTCATAAATTAGTGGAGGCTCCTTCTAAGATTTAATTTGGCGGCATGTAGCCCTCAATTCTATTTTTAGTATGGATTAGGGTAGGTTTAGGGTGTATTTATAGATTAGGTGAGTGTTTTAGGCCCTTAGATTAACCCTAGATTAGATTAGGACCCTTAGATTTCGGAAATCTCTAGAACCCAGCCCAAGACTCAACCAAAAACCAGATCTGGTGCACCCAGATCAACAGGGCCGACACCCTGTGTCGACACCACTGTCGACAGGGCTGTCGACACCCCTGTCGACATGCCTGTCGACACCCTTGTCGACATGCCTGTCGACACGGGGCTAGGCAGGAACTTTCCCGCCCTTTCCGCTTTTGGCTCCAAACTTGTTTTAGAACTGAATTTTAAATCTGTTTTTAACTTTGAATTTTCTGAAAACTTCTTTGGGCCTTAACTGGGCCATACGGACTCCGATTTACAAAATTTCGGACTCTATTCTGCGTATTTTTCTGAGACGAATGCAATGACGCAGCCCGTTTCCCCCAATTCTCACATTTGAGATTATTTATTCTGCAATTAGTGAATCTTAGCATTAACTGAAATACGGGGTGTTACAAGCCTCAAATCCTGTTTCGATGTGTTCAAAATAGTGGTTAAACCCTATAAACGGCAGTTGTTGTGTTTCAATTGGAGTTCAGAACCCTGAAATATATTATTATAAAATTATAACGGATAAGTATGAAATCACCTCAAGAATCAAATTGTATTGATGTATAATCAAATCAGAATTTAATAAAATGTACTTAGGTTATAACTATAGTGTTCCATACATTCACTATAATTGCTCAATGACTAAGTCTTCATCGTTTATAAAATCGAACGCAAATCCCTTTTTGTTTCTCTTTTGAAATGAATTCCAAAACAAAGCTCCAAATACAAAATGTCCGCTCCCTACCCGACTAAATCGAAATCGAAAATAAGGAGAGGTTGTTCCCTTTAAAACTGTCAAACAAAATTCCTCGAAACAGAAACATTCAAATACCTTTTCATTTGTTTCTTTTTCTCCAATCAATTGAAAATCCGACCCCTCCGATAATAATAATAATAAAATTTCGAAATCAAAATCCCGGAGTGAAGCTAGTCATCAGATCAAAGGCATCAGGTTTTTGAAGCTCGACTCAACATGCTTTGACACTCATGATTTGTTTTCTAAAGGGTTTGACACATTCTCATTTGAGACTAGGAGTTATCGTGATTTGCAATTTGGGGGTAAGAGTGGTTTTCGAGAGCTGTAAATTGATTGCGATGGGGTTTAGCAACTTCGTCGGGGTGTTCAAGATCTGGAGTTCGACATGTTGGTAAATTAAATAATATAGGAAACTGAAGTGATGAATTTATAAATGATGTTTATAAATTAAATAATACAGGAAATTAAAGTAATGAATTTATAAACGATGTTCATAAATTAAATAATACAGGAAATTGAAGTGATGAATTAATAAACGATGTATATAAATTAAATGAAATGATTTTCATTGGATAATGCAGAGAATTAAAGTGAATTTAAAAATGATGTTTATAACTGAAATGGAAAAATTATCATTTGGATAATTTATATATTTAAATTCAAAAATGAATTTAAATTGAGGATTGGGAATCATGTTAATAAGGAACGAGGAAATTATTCTAATGGTTGGAATGAGAATTGAATTAAAATAAATCCATATGGATTTATGATTTGAATTTGATTACATCGAATTGATTTAAACATATATTTTCAGGAAAAGAAAATGTTTGGATTATATTAAATAGAATTTTAAATTTTAAATATGAAAATAAATTTATTGTGTATATATATAATTCCTTATAAATAAGTATTCCAAATATAGAAATTTGGTTTCAAATGGTTTTTGAAATAGAACTTGTCTAATGTTTAAAACAAGGAAGAAAATTTACAAATGATGTTTAGAAAGTGGAATAATTATCATGGGATAAATGTGGAATTATAAATTCAAGTATGAATTTGAAAGTGAACTGGAAATCGTTTCGAAAAGGGAACAATGGTTTTTATTTCGAAATTCGGAGTATGACTTAAATTGGAAAAATCCAAAGGATATATATTTAAAATTCAATTTCATGAATTCTATATAATAATTTATTTCCAATGGAATTAGAAAATAATAACAGAAATGGAGTTGTAATTGAATTGATAACTGTGTAATGGAAAATCGACGATTAGAGATAAACGGAAATATTAAGTTGGATTTGGAAACTGGATTTAATATATATATATATAAAATATATTAGAATGTAGTTGAAATTAAAACGTTTATATTTAAATATAATTAAAACGAACTGGCCGCAGCGCGACAGTTCGTAAATAGGCGTTTCGAACATCAATTGAGTATATAGAACTCGATTTAAGTCGGAATTCTTTGAAACAAGAATCGTCAGGACCGATTGAATAATAGTTTTCTAATGGAAGAGAAAAATATGTATTTCTTCTTATAGATTTTGAGTTACGTAAAAATTAATTTTTCAGAAAAATAGCGCCATAACCATTATAAAACCATAATGGTCTATTTAAATATATAAAAGGATTTTGAGCAAGCAGAATCCGAGTCTTCATTAGAAAAATCCAGATTTGAGTTGTAAAATATCTCTGAACTCAAGTGGAGTAATGAAATGATTTTTGAAACAAAAATCAGATTTTGTTAATTATTGAATAAAATTAACTAGTTTGAAGAATAACAAGTTAATGGATTTTGAATTGAAATTGGGCATTTGATAAGTAAATAGGGTTTGTATATTTATATTCAAAATCGAATATGAAACTTGAATTAAAAATGAAATTCGATTGGTTTATAAACAAATTAAAATATATTATATGAATGTGATATGTTCAATTAAAAAGTGGAATAGGAAAAAGAGAAAATTAGAGAATTAATTAGCAAATCAAATTAAATTGACCAGATTGAGTTGGATTAAAATGTGAATGGACATATATGGGTTAGACAGATGTGGAATGAAGTGTATAAAGATTTTAATTCGAGTGCCTGACAAAAAGGTACATGTTTAAATTCCATATAAGGTTTTATTCACCGAATCGGCCAGCCACTTGGCTTTTTGATTTTCTTTTTGAATGGAAAGGGCTTAGAGGGGCGAGTTGAGGTTTGAACGATTGATTGATACAAAGGAGGTGCTGGAGAAATTTTTCAAAAATTTAAGGAGTAAGAATATTTTTAAGAAATTTGATAATTAGAAATCAATATACCGATATATATATATATATATATATATATATATATATATATATATAATTCGATAAGGAAGCGAACTTAAAATAGAATATTATAAAAAAAGGAAATCGATAATCTAGTAATTGAAAGAGAAATGTATATATGTTTTAAAAATTAATAACTGGCTTTATATGATGTTGGTTATTCGGGAATAGTGTTCTTGTAAATTTTGAAGTTAATGATGTTTTCAGTCAAGGTCTGAGAGATAATTATACCCCAACCTAGTTGATTTCATTATTGACCGATAAATAGCAAGATTCAGTCTCGAAGAAAAATGTTTGAATAAGAGTTAATTAGATGCAGTATTTTGGGTTGTTGTAACGATGGTTTACACAACATTCGTTTTAACCTAGGTAAGTTGAATATTGGAACTATAATAATAAATATTTCCTAAGTCTATAAACGAATGGTCGTGAATGAGATAAATAAGTGGAATGTTCTCCAATTATAAATAGAAGATATTTTCTAAGTATAGAAAATAAAAGAAGGCGAGATATGGAAATGTTTTCCAAATAGCGTAAGAGGCAAAGTTGATTATTGAAAATATTTGGTTAACAAATATTGATAAGGAAATGGGGAAGTGATTTATTTAATGTAATATTAATTAAGGGGCCTAGTGATTGTTTGATGTTTGAATGGATGTTTGTTTTTCTTCAATAGTTAAATAACCGATTATCGAAGTATTTGCCAATAATCATTGTCAATACGAAGAGATTGGTTGGATTATTATCAGATAACCACTCTGTATTGGAAGTAGCATTGTGAATCAGATTATATGAAGATAATCGGAGACGGAGTAGAGTGCAAGAGCTTTTTCTATTAATGAAAATTGTGCCTTCGGTTTCGTTCAATCCCAAAATGAATGTACATGGACGAATGTCTGACAAAGTATTTCCAATAATCGTAGATGTTGGTCTGTATACATATATACGCTAGAGGAGATTCTCTTAGCATAATATCCAGAATATATTTGTGTAAATCAACTAACGATTAACGGGTTTGACAATGTGGCATTCAAAGTGATTATGTTATCAATGAATGATAAGTAATCGTAGCCTCAGGACTCAACAATCGGGAAATGACAAAAATAGGGCAGGCAACGTGGCTATGTGGGTAGCTCCCATTAGGGTGTACTATCGCCTATCTAGAGAAATTCATTTAATTCCTTATTCTATCCTAACTGTTGGTGATATATATTCGATACACTCAAACGAAATGAGTGGTCGGTCATGTGTGGTCGGGTTACAATATGTTCTTTTGAACCCCTTGTATTCTCCTCTAGGACACTATCGGAAGGTGGTTCCATACCTTGTCATAGTTGGAAATTCATTACCCAATAAGTGCTTGCGGTTTTGATTGTATATTATATATGTGGAGCGTGAGATGGAAGTGTTCCACTAGATTTCTATTTATTTGATTTAGACACTATTATAATATCAAAAGAGTTTTGATATATAGATTATCGTTTCTTTCAAAAGGATTTTGAAAGTTAAATCATGTGTTTTGGATTCTCGTATGGGAAAAACTCATTCCATATTATACAGCGTGGTCTTATGAGATATCCTTTATTTTATCAAACTGTTTTAAATTGTTTACTTATAACAGTCCCATGACTGACCCAGAGTTTATTTTGTTTTGTTTTCCCTAAACTCTTCGGTGCCCAAATTTATACTGGTAGTCAAGTAGTTCAGGAATTTACAGGTCTATCAAATGGAGCTTGAAGCAAGAGGCTTCAGTGTTAAATATATAGTGTTTTTATTTCCGTTGTGTTGTCAATGTTGTACTCTGGTAATTGTATTTTAAACAGTTAAAATTTTGTATTACAAAAGTTATGATATAATATATTTTGTTCCGCTGTGATGTGAGATTCTGTATTGTTATTTCTATTCTTCTTCTACATTTTCTTATAAAAAAATGATTCGTATTTCTGTGATATTTGGGTTGGTCGTGTAATGTATGTAGTCATCAGATAGTACGGATGTGCAGTTCGTTACAGTTGTATCAGAGCTTAGGATGTGCGAACGCCTAGGCTTTGTTGGGGTTGTGCTCATTAGATATAAGGTCAGTAGTACCCTAGAATGAGTTGAGTGTATATATATGAGAGAGCGTATTTGTTAATTAATATAAAAATTGTTTTATATTATGTTGGCTTATCTATTAAATGGGTTATAAATTCTATTTGAATTGTGGGATGTCATGAAGTCGATAGGAATTTCTGAACCCTTAAACAGAGAAATTAACACAAATATTGTTTTAAGTGGATAAATGAAATAATTTTACCCAAAATTCTATTTTGATAGAAAAGGAATAATTTTCTAAAATTATTGTAATATATGGATGTGTTAGATGTTGTTATTATAATCAAACGAGATTATAAAATTGAAATGGTTATCCATAACCAAATATATCTTGTATATGAATTAAATATACAAATGTGATAAACTGAAATTGAATTCAAACCAGAATTCAGAATTTAATCTAGGGAAGTTGGAAAATATTTTCTAAAATATATTAAAATAATATAACTTTGTTTTGGAAGGATTTTTGATTAAAATCATTTTTGAATAGATTTTGAAAGTGATAAAGCACTGAACTCACTTCAGTGGCTGGAAAATAATTCTGATGATGATCGCGACATCATTAGTGTTCATTTTTGAGTTTCTAAGTGATGGATTGCTACCTTGGAGAAGTGTTGATGGAAATTTGTTTAAAAGAAAACAAGATGATTTGAAATTCAAATGTTTTGAATCTGAGATGGTTACAAATATATATCTATATATTTATGTGATTTAAAAAAGATTTGAAATGAAAAAAATCGGGGATTTAGATTTTAGAATTTAAAATTTAACTTAAGAAAGTCAAATGGATCGAAGTGAATAAACTGTTCAAAATCAATGTGAATGGAAAATAAATTGATTGTAAATCATTCAGATAAAATGAATATAAGCATATTTGATATTCAATATGAATGAAAACCAAAAGTTTGGCTGGAACTAAAATTGTAGAAGTATGAAGAGTTGAAATCAACATAAGTGGTTTTTTTAATAAAACAAGGGTTTGCACCATTTTTCTAACCTTATTAATTTTGGGGATGAAATTCTTTTAAGGGAGGAAGAATGTAACGACCCGGAATTTTGAATAATTTATTTTAAATATTTAATTGATAATATAAATGAATTTTCATATTGATTTATTGACTTAAAATTGAATATAATTTAATATCGAATATATTAAATTATCGTAATACGAAATATAATTGAAATCAAAGTTAAAAACTAAGCCCAAGACAATTCAGATGACCAATATAAATTATATTGGAATATATAGACGATAATAATTTATTATCAAGGAATTAATTGTTTTGAATTTATTTTATATCGATCTAAATTGATATCTTAACCATACGATCAAATGGAGCCTCAAATCCTGTTTCGATGTGTTCAAAATAGTGGTTAAACCCTATAAACGGCAGTTGTTGTGTTTCAATTGGAGTTCAGAACCCTGAAATATATTATTATAAAATTATAACGGATAAGTATGAAATCACCTCAAGAATCAAATCGTATTGATGTATAATCAAATCAGAATTTAATAAAATGTACTTAGGTTATAACTATAGTGTACCATACATTCACTATAATTGCTTCATGACTAAGTCTTCATCGTTTATAAAATCGAACGCAAATCCCTTTTTGTTTCTCTTTTGAAATGAATTCCAAAACAAAGCTCCAGATACAAAATGTCCGCTCCCTACCCGACTAAATCGAAATCGAAAATAAGGAGAGGTTGTTCCCTTTAAAACTGTCAAACAAAATTCCTCGAAACAGAAACATTCAAATACCTTTTCATTTGTTTATTTTTCTCTAATCAATTGAAAATCCGACCCCTCCGATAATAATAATAATAAAATTTCGAAATCAAAATCCCAGAGTGAAGCTAGTCATCAGATCAAAGGCATCAGGTTTTTGAAGCTCGACTCAACATGCTTTGACACTCATGATTTGTTTTCTAAAGGGTTTGACGCATTCTCATTTGAGACTAGGAGTTATCGTGATTTGCAATTTGGGGGTAAGAGTGGTTTTCGAGAGCTGTAAATTGATTGCGATGGGGTTTAGCAACTTCGACGGGGTGTTCAAGATCTGGAGTTCGACATGTTGGTAAATTAAATAATATAGGAAACTAAAGTGATGAATTTATAAATGATGTTTATAAATTAAATAATACAGGAAATTAAAGTAATGAATTTATAAACGATGTTCATAAATTAAATAATACAGGAAATTGAAGTGATGAATTAATAAACGATGTATATAAATTAAATGAAATGATTTTCATTGGATAATGCAGAGAATTAAAGTGAATTTAAAAGTGATGTTTATAACTGAAATGGAAAAATTATCATTTGGATAATTTATATATTTAAATTCAAAAATGAATTTAAATTGAGGATTGGGAATCATGTTAATAAGGAACGAGGAAATTATTCTAATGGTTGGAATGAGAATTGAATTAAAATAAATCCATATGGATTTATGATTTGAATTTGATTAGATCGAATTGATTTAAACATATATTTTCAGGAAAAGAAAATGTTTGGATTATATTAAATAGAATTTTAAATTTTAACTATGAAAATAAATTTATTGTGTATATATATAATTCCTTATAAATAAGTATTCCAAATATAGAAATTTGGTTTCAAATGGGTTTTGAAATAGAACTTATTTAATGTATGAAACAAGGAAGAAAATTTATAAACGATGTTTATAAAGTGGAATAATTATCATGGGATAAATGTGGAATTATAAATTCAAGTATGAATTTGAAAGTGAACTGGAAATCGTTTCAAAAAGGGAACGACGGTTTTTATTTCGGAATTCGGAATATAAACTGAATTGGAAAAATCCAAAGGATATATACATATATATTTAAAATTCAATTTCATGAATTCTATATAATAATTTATTTCTAATGGAATTTGAAAATAATAACAGAAATGGAGTTGTAATTGAATTGATAACTAAGTAATGGAAAATCGACGATTAGAGATATTCCGAAATATTAAGTTGGATTTGAAAACTGGATTTAATGTATATATATATAAAATATATTAGAATGGAGTTGAAATTTAAACGAAGTTTAAGCTTTTATATTTAAATATAATTAAAATGAACTCACCGCAGCGTGGCAGTTCGTAAATTGGCGTTTCGAACTTCAATCGAGTATATAGAACTCAATTTAAGTTGGAACTCTTTGAAACAAGAGTCAGGACTGATTGAATAATAGTTTTCTAGTGGAAGAGAAAATATGTATTTCGTGTTATATATTTTGAGTTATGTCAAAATCAATTTTTCAGAAAAACAGTGCCATAACAATTATAAAACCACAATGGTTTATTTATATTTATAAAGGAATTTTGAGCAAATAGAATCCGAATCTTCATTAGAAAAATCCAGATTTGACTTGTAAAATATATTTGAACTCAAGTGGACTAATGAAATGATTTTTGAAACAAAAAATAGATTTTGTTAATTACTGAATAGAATTAACCAGTTCGAAGAATAATTATTTAGTGGAGTTTGAATTGAAATTGGGCTTTGGATAAGTAAATTGGGTTTGTAAATTTATATTCGAAATCAAATATGAAACTTAAATTAAAAATGAAATTCGGTTAGTTTATAACCAAATTAAAATATAGTATATGGACGTGATATGTTAAATTAAAACGTGGAATAGGCAAAAGAGCTAATTAGAGAATTAATTAGCAAACTGAATTAAATTGACCAGATTGAGTTGGAATAAAATGTGAATGGATGTATATGGGTTAGACAGGTGTGGAATGAAGTGTATAAAGATTATAATTTGAGTGCCCGACAAAAAGGTACACATTTAAATGCCATATGAGGTTTTACGTGCCGAATCGGCAAGCCGCTTGGCTTTTTTGATTTTCTTTTTGAATGGAAAGGGCCTAGAGAAGCGAGTTGAGATTTAAACGATTGACCGGTACAAAGGAGGTGCTGGCGAATTTTTCCGGATATTTAAGGAGTTATAATATTTTTAAAAATAATAATAATTATAAATCAATATACCGATGTTTATATATATAATTCGATAAAGAAACGAACTTAAAATAGAATATTATAAACCAAAAGGAAATCGATAATCTAGTAATAGAAAGAGAAATGTATATACATTTTAAAAATGAATAATTGGCTTTATATGATGTTGGTTATTCGGGAATAGTGGTCTTGTCTATTTTGAAGTTAATGATGTTTTCAGTCAAGGTCTGAGAGGTAATTATACCCAACTTGATTGATTTCATTATTAACCGATAAATAGCAAGATCCAGTCTCAAAGAGAAATGTTTGAATAAGAGTAAGTTGAATGCAGTATTTTGGGTTGTTGTAACGATGTTTACACAACAATCGTTTTAACCTAAATGAGTGGAATTTTGGAAATATAATAATAAATATTTCCTAAGTGTATAAACGAATGGTCGTGAATGAGATAAATAAGTGGAACGTTCTCCAATTATAAATAGAAGATATTTTCTAAGTACAGAAAATAAAAGAAGGCGAGATATGGAAATGTTTTCCAAATAGCATAAGAGGCTAAGTTGACTATTGAAAAAATTTGGTTAACAAATTTTGATAAGGAAATGGAGAAGTGATTTGATTAATGAAATATTAATTAAGGGGCCCAGTGATTGTTTGACGTTTGAAAGGATGTTTGTTTTTCTTCGATAGTTAAATAACGACCATCGATGTATTTACCAATAATCGTTGTCAATATGGAGAGACCGGATGGTTTATTATCCGAGAACCACTCCGTATTGGCAGTTGCCTTGCGAATCAGATTATATGAAGATAATCGAAGATGGAATAAAGTGCCAGAGCTTTTTCTATTAATGGAAATTGTGCCTTTAGTTTCTTTCAATCCCAGAATGAACGTATATGGACGAATATCCGACAAAGTATTTCCAGTGATCGCAGATGTTGGTCTGTATAGATATATATGGTGGTGGAGAATTTGTTATTTTAGCATAATATCCAGAATATGTTTGTGAAAAACAATTAATGATTAACGGGTCTGACAATATGGCGTTCAAAGTGATTGTGTTATCAATGAATGATAAGTAATCATAGCCTCAGGCCTCAACAACCGGGAAATGACAAAAATCGGATAGGCAGCATGGCTATGTGGTTATCTCCTATTAGGGTGTATTATCACCTATCTAGAGAAATTAATTTAATTCCTTATTCTATTCGATGCAATCCTATTCAGAAAAACAGTTGCTGATCCCAACTGTTGGTGATATACATTTTATACACTCAAGCAAAATGAGTGGTCAGTCATGTGTGGCCGGGTTACAAGATGTTCTTGTTGAACCCAGTGTATTCTCCTCTAGAGATACATTATCGGAAGGTGGTTCCATACCTTTTCATAGTTGGAAATTCATTACCTAATAAGTGCCTGCGGTTTTGATTGTATATTATATATGTAGAGCGTGAGATGGAAGCGTTCCGCTATATTTCGGCTTATTTGATTTAGACACTATTATAATATCAAAAGAGTTTTGATATATAGATTATTGTTTCTTTAAAAAGGATTTTGAAATTTAAATCAAGTGTTTTGGATTCTCATAAGGGAAAAACCCATTCCGTGTTATACGGCGTGGTCTTATGAGATATCCTTTATTTTTTCAAACTGTTTTAAATTGTTTACTCATACCAGTCCCATAACTGACCTAGAGTTTATTTTGTTTTGTTTTGCCTAAACTCTTGGGTGCCAAAAATTGTACGGGCAGTTAAGTAGCTCAGGAATTTACCGATCTATCTAAAGGAGCTTGAAGTAGGAGGCTTCAGTGTTAAATATATAGTGTTTTTATTGCCGCTGTGTTGTGAATGTTGTACTCTGATAATTGTATGTTATACAGCTAAAATTTTATATTTCAAAAGTTATGATGTAATGTATTTTGTTTCGCTGCGATGTGAAATTCTGTGTTAGTATTTCTATTCTTCTTCTACCTTTTTATTCTAAAAAAAATGATTCGTATTTCTGTGTTATTTGGGTTGGACGTGTGATGTATGTATTCAACTCAAATAGTACGGATTTGCGGTTTGTTACAGGTAATTAATAGTAAATTGTGAATTAAAATTAAATTAATAATCTGTTTAAGTTTAACGATCGTATAATTATATAAATCTTGTGTAAACTATAACTTCATCATATATTATCAAAATTGCGTAAAACAATAGACGATGGAATCTCAGTGGAAAATACAATGCTGCCGAGCTGGTTCGGGATGGATTGTAGCTCATCGTAATTTCATGAAATTTTAAATGCTTGTATAAAATTAAACGAAACAACGTAGAAATCGTCAATCAAAACAAATTGAGAGTTAACTCTCACACTTTCTGAAATACTACGATGTGATTAAATTCATATAATTATAACTTATCATTGTTACTATAAATTGGGTGTTTGTTGTTTCGTTTATTATTGGTTGTTTACATTATTTATGTCGATTGGATGATTTAGAATAAAACATTTTTTCATATATTATTATTAAATGTTATTATGACCTGTAATGCAGGGGAAAACAGGTTGGAGGGATACAACACGATTCCTCAACATTTATGCGTATTTATTTCATATTGTTTATATACGTGAACGGTTTATCCTAGTGAAGTAATAACCTGTTTGGATGATAATTGTTGATTGGATGTTTATTGTTAAATTTTAATTCAAGAATTGTTGTATTTTAATCATTAGATAGTACTGATTAAGTGATTGGCAGTTGATGGCCTAAAATCCATCATTTTTAAGACATCGCTTCGTCGTAAGGTGAATTGACAAAATTTTAAGTTATAAAATTTATTTTTATAACTGAATCAAAGTTTCAAGTTTATTTTATATAATTTTTTATGAATATATCAATATTTATAAACGTATTTTTATTATTAAATTTATATAGGACATTCTTATGTTTTAAATAATAAGGAAAACAAAAACTAACCAAAAGCTTAATAATCTGAGATAATTCTTTTCAAGAAAACAATTAAGCGGGTTTATATTAAATCAGTTATATTTTAATAAGAAAGATTAAATAAATCACTTAACTGTTAACTGATGTTTGCTATTTGACCTAGTAAACTATTTTAATTGGAATTGTTTGTTTAATTTGTTTTCGACTGATCTAACAGAAATAAATTTGACAAGTAATTGATTAAAACCTTTATGGTTGGTTCATAAAATAATTATTCTTTTTTTTTAAGAGAACTATTGAGTACTTTATATTCTCTCGAAAGGCAGTAAAATTTATTAACAAGTAACCCGATTACAAAGTATGCTGTACAAATTACAACCCTTCACACAAAAGACTATATACAAGCTAAGAAAAAAAACAATAACATGAGAACATTGAAACCAGAAAAAAACTTAACAACCAAAAAAATATGATACAAAATGAAGCGACGCGAAGTTCCCTTTGAAGGAACGCTCGGATTGCTTTGAGAACACGACAAATCAGAACAGAAACAAAAGAACATTTAATTGTTATTACAACAATTTACATCAGAATAGAAGAATATGCACAGTATGAATAAATATTACACATTTACCAAATATCAGAGATTTGCAAGTTAAAATGCAGGGGAAAAATAATACAAAACACAACTGAAAAGAATACACGGATACAGAGCTTTTCGAATATCATTCCAGCTGTGAACCAGGATTCTATGAATATAAATCTGCAAAACCATAACCACTAGCAAACAACCCGGAAATGCGAGCCAATTTAAAAATTTTATTTCGGCAATTTTAGTGAATTTTGAATATCTAAAATGAATTATTTTAAATAACGTCGACGAGAAATTTATTTAAAATAGAAATAGAACGTATATATTTATATAGATCGTCATTAGAATATAAATAATTATTTATAATTATAAAAGGAATTGAAAATTGCGCGGTAGTTCGATAATTCGATTTCAAATTTCAATTGAACATACCGGGTGCAAAATAGACCAAAATTTAGCGAAACCAAAAATAATAGGTTCTATTTGAGAATATCTTTCCAACGAATCCGAATAATTGAGATTTCATAGCGGGAATCAAAAGATATGTCCAGTTGAAAATTCTTAATAGTCGCTATGGAATTTCGGCCCTTAAAAATAGCAATTTTGCAAACGACCTCCGATTTCGATGAAACCACTTTTGTTGGATCCATGATGTCAAGTTATTGCTAGATTCCAATTTTCATAATTTTTCGATTCAATATGTGAGCGTGGCAAAGGGAAACGCGTTTGACCAGTTTCAATTGATTTTAATCGACTGGAAAATGGCCATTTTTCAAACGGTCTCAGAAATCGATGAAATTTGTTTTGTTAGGACCGTATCGTCAATACGAAGCTAGAAAATATTTTTCGGGAATTTTTCTTGTTAGTATGTGGCCCCAGTAAATTGAAATGTGCGTTCAAATTCAATATATAGAGTTATATTTTGATTTTGACGAAAACTGATCGAAACGATCGAATTGGCTTGCGAAAAATATCCCATTGTGTTCGGAATGGGGGTATTACGCTAGGGACGACAGTCGTTGGGGCTCGTTTAGAGATCGGATAAAAAAAGCAACTTTAGGGAGATTAAAATTAAATAATTAAATTATATATATTATTACTCCAACCCTAACATACGGTCAAACTTACTCCTCACGGTCAAAACTTTCAAAAATCCGCCTCCTTCCTCGAATTAACCCCGTCGTCCTTTCCTAGCAGCTCCACCGCCATCGGAGGTGTCGCCACCCACCCCAGCACCGATCGCCACCCCTCCGGCCAGCCCCACCTGAGCGCAACCCTCCTCTTCCTCCTGGCGAACCCCCAAAAGCCCCCTCCGTCCAAATTGAGCGGCAGGAGGCCGCCGCCACCCCTCAACTGAGCCTCCCCGACCCTTTGCAGGCCGCCTCGTCTATCTCTGGCCACCTCCCCTCTGATTCTCCTCAAACCCCGCAGTCCTCTCGCGAAACCCCCAAAAAAAGCCCCCTGAAAAACCATAACCCTCCCACTGCTCCGTGGCCACCTGAGCCCCACCTCAGAAAGCCATCGATCAATGCCGCCATCCAACACCTCTTGTAAGTGTTTTTATATGATTATTATTTATTTAGGCTATGAAAAAACATGATTTTTATTTTAATAACCTCGTCATAAAACATAATTTTTAGCGATATTTAAAATTATGATTTTTGTGTAGATAAATAAAGGAAAGGAGAAATCTTTATTTTTGAAAAGGCGAAATCTTTATATTTGAAAATGCGAAATCTTTTTTTTTGAAAAGGCAAAATCTTTATATTTGAAATGGCGAAATCTTTATACGAAGAACAGCGTGATAAAAATATAATCTTTATTATGTGAACCTCGTTGTAAAAATAGAATTTTTATCTATATAGTAGCGATGTAAAAATAGAATTTTTATCTATATAGTAGCGATGTAAAAATGGAATTTTTATCTATATAGTAGCGATGTAAAAATAGAATTTTTATCCATATAGCATGACAATATAAAAATGTGATTTTTATATACATAGCAACAATATAAAAATGTGATTTTTATATATATGTAGTGAATACGGGCAAAGAAAGTGACAGAAGAGGAAAAGGTGAAGATTTCCTACATAAGAAGAGTCGTGGTATTGGATTAGCTATCGGTGAGAACTTCTCACTTTAAATCTTCTCTTTCTAGTCATATGTATATACTAGGATGCAGACGGTGCTTAGCAGCACCCGACACTCGTCGTCCATAGACCATGGATGGCTTGTTTGTTTGATTGATGTATTGTGAAAATTGTTTGTGATGTTGATGTGAAATAGATAATGAAATATATTCAGTTGTTGAAATAAATTAATTATCGTTGAAAATATAATTTTTAATGTGAATATGAATAAATGAATATTTATAAACAAATCGATCGATTTGTTTATATACACTGATTTGACTGATATTGATTGGGACGATAAATTTTACGCATCGCCCAACTGCACAAATAAAATCTGTGTTTGATTGTTTGAAACCCCACACGGGTATTGGGATAAAATACGGCATACACTAATCCTAGTAATTAGTTGTATGTCTATCGATTGATTGACAGGCTGTTATAAGCGTTAGATATCTATATTTGATGCTTGTACAGAGTAGTGCACTTTGGATGATGGTTGATTATTTATCGTTACTATTTATATACATGTGTTGTATGGGATTCATATAGTTAACGCTATATGGTGATTGATTGGGCCTCATTCCAATTTAGAAAATAAAGAATATTATAAAATAAAGTTCATGTGTTGACAGCACTCATCCATTGAGATTAGTCATGTGTTGAAAGAAATATTTTAACAATAAAATTTACATCTTTATCATATATAAAATTAGAAACTAACTTCTTTATAAAATAAAGGTTCATGTGTTGACAGTACTCATCCATTGAGATTAGTCATGTGTTGAACGAAATATTTTAACAATAAAATTTACATCTTTATCATGCAGAAAATTAGAAACTAACTGAAAAATAGATAAGATGAGTGGTCTCCTGGATATTGATCTGATGTTGGTTTCGTCCTTCGGGGTTAATATTTAGGGAATCGTTCTCTTACTAATTTACGGTTGGAGTCTGATTTGAAATCAAATGATAGATACCATAATTTTTATAAAATATATTAAATAACAAAAATAGTCACACGTGGACAGTACTCATTCGTTGAGATTAGTCATGTGTTGACAAAATATAGAATCATGTATTGAAAGAAATATAGATTCATTTGTTGAATAGAATAACGAAGTTATTGAAAAATATAAAGCCGTGTTGATTAGGGATGCGCTATTTTGATGCGAACGATATTTTTATTGATTATATTCGTTTTTATAATAAATATTGAAAAGAGATAAAAATCGGATATTTATAACAGGAAATCGAATTTGAATTGAACAGGAAACGAATTCGAATTGAATTAAATAGGAAACGAATTCGGATTGAATTGAATAGAAAACGAATTTGAATTGAATTGAGTTCAATTGAAAACGAACTGAAATAGAATTGAAATCGATTTGAATTGAAATCAAATAGAAATGAATGTAAAAAGAATTTATATAGGAAAATTCAATTTTGATTTGAATTTGAAATGACGGTAGAAATTGTTTTTGAAACAAATTTGAAATGATTTATAAAATTCATTTTAAAAAGGAAATCGACGAAATATATATAACAGTATATAACAGTATAGGCCTCTATACGTTGCCCCAGAATTCTTTTAGTCCGAATGGCATAACTTTATAACAGTATAGGCCTCTATCAGTTATAAAGCTTGTGTTCTCCTCATCAGGTTCATACATCATAATCTGATTATACCCAGAGTATGCGTCCATGAAAGATAGCAGTGCATGTCCAGCGGTTGCATCAATGTGCTGGTTGATCCTAGGCAAGGAGAAACTGTCCTTAGGGCACGCTTTGTTAAGATCCGAGTAATCTATGCACACCCTCCATTTACCATTATGCTTTTTGACAAGAACAAGATTTGAGACCCAATCAGGATATGGCGATGCTCATATAAAGTTGTTCTTAAAAAGCCTATCTGAAACACCCCACCTCCGTTAGGGTCACTCTCAAAGGGAATGCCCTAATTTTGGTGGAGGTTTATAAGTATAAGTCACAGATATACAAGACAGATATAGGAACACATATTTGTAAACAACGGAAGAACAACAAACTTTATTTCATAAAGCCAAATACGTGTTACAAAACATCACCATAATTGTCTTACATCCTTTCCAAAAACATAACATTTTCATAATCTGTCTTGAGTACATTATTTAAAGAAGCATAAATAAAACGTAGATAAACTGCAAAAGCCCCATAGTGGATTGTCCAAAGCCATAGTTCATGAAACACCCCACCTCCGTTAGGGTCACTCTCAAAGGGAATGCCCTAATTTTGGTGGAGGTTTATAAGTACAAGTCACAGATATACAAGACAGATATAAGAACACATATTTGTAAACAGCGGAAGAACAACAAACTTTTATTTCATAAAGTCAAATACGTGTTACAACAACATCCTTTCCAAAAACATAACATAACACTTTCATAATCTGTCTTGAGTACATTATTTAAAGAAGCATAAATAAAACATAGATAAACTGCAAAAAGCCCCATAGTGGATTGTCCAAAGCCATAGTTCAAAACAGGAAAGTCCAAGCAATACATTTTTCTACTTCAAGCTGGATGTCAAGGCTGATCAAGCTGCTGTGTTCCCTCCCTGAGGACCTGGGGGGGGGGGGGAAACGGAAGAAAGAAGACGAAAGAAAAATAGAGTCAGACATAAAGCCTGAGTAAGTCTAGTACTATTTTGTCTATGAATAAAGAACTGGGTATGATAAGTATAAACAAGAAGTGGGCATGCACTATAAACTTGGTTAAGTTGTCTAGGGTCGAATATACTATCGTACCCCATGTTGATCTCTGAACCCATATAAACTAGTTTCCAATTTGCACCCCATAATCAGGGTGATGTGATCCATTCTATGATGATCGGCTCCTACTCGCAAAGTTACTTGTGTCTTACGGCCCCCGATGTCTGTAGTTACCTATGCTGGTCCCACCATGGGGTGTATCAAGTCCCATAGTGGCAACCCGACACAACCTTAGAGTGCACAGGTATGCTACTGGTGTCCAGTGCCTTATTTTTCTGCGCCGGAGTGTGTGCACGCCCGCACTCTGTTAGAACCTACACTGCTACACCACCGCCGTCGATTTGACCTCTTACAATTAGCCCAGTAATCGTGCCCCACCCTGCCTAGTTTCAGGGTATCCTGATACACCTTTTAGGGTTACTGCTGAAAAGGGTCCCCCGTTACTAGGTTTTCTATCTCTAGCCAACATGCTAAGTTGGTTAAGTGTTTCCTACCTAACCCCCACCAGTCCGTTTAGTTTAGCATGTTCCATTTTGATTAAGTCTTTAGTTTACTTAATCCTAACAATCCTGACTCAGCCTTAATTGTCTTGTTAAGGCCCTGACCTCTCACATTAGACAGGTATTGTTGTGGCTGCCTGTTGCCGGTTGGTTCCGGGCAGTCTTACGCCACAACTCAGTCTAACCTCGGGTCCTTATTGGGCTCCATGTTTAACCTCCCACATTGGATAGGTATTGTTGTGACTACTGGACAGCCGGGCGGTTCCGGGCAGGTTTACATCACAACTCAATCCAACCTCGGGTTAAACACATCGTATGTTCTACATTTACATATTTTGTCATTCCTCTTTATTTCTTATATGTAAATATTTGCGGCCCATTATTAAGTTAATGGTGTAAAGGTTACACCAATCATGGGCCCAACCCATACTTGAATTTGGGCCCTTCTATTTCATATTTTCATTCATTAATAATTTTAACCCATCGTTATTTTCCCCCGTTTAACACGTCCGTTTATATATTTTGGGCTTAGCCTTTTAAAGCCCAAATTAGCCAGGCGAAAAGGGGAGGCTTAAAGCGTGATTACATACACAAAGAGGGGAAAGTGAGCGCATGAACTTGCAATACGACGTTGGAAATACAAAATAGAAATTGGTGTACTTGCATAGTGGTAACATAGGTGACATGAATCAAAGCATGTGAACTTGCATAGGTTTAACTACAACATGAACCTATATTCTTATTTAGGCATAATGTCAAACGTAAGCATGTCATAAATATTCCTAGCATAAGCATAGCATAATGTCAAACATAAGCATGGCATAAATACTTTTAGCATAAACACGGCATAAACATAAACAAGTCATGTTCATAAGGTTTCTACACGTTTACAAAGGGGATACTTTGTTACTAACACAAAAGCATAGTTCAACTTATTCATGGTTTAAGTCTAATCACATAACGATGGTATAAACATACTTATGCATAAATATTCCTAAACATGGTGTTTGCTTTAAACTTACAAAAAGGGATTTTTGAGTCTAACCTAGCCATGCCTCACATATGTCATCATATAATTCTTGTAAACAAGATAGACTTAATCATGGATTTCATTTATGCCAAATATCATTCATAGCCTAGCCATATTCATAAGTTTGCAAAAGCATGACTTAATACATGGATTATGGTGTCAAAATTCCAACATAGTTTCTTATGAACTATAACAACCAAACTTGTTTCAATTACTTGAAAAATGATTTATGCACAAAAATATACATCATGACGACATAATAACAAAGCCCCAAACTTGCATGAATTTCAATCAACTACATACATGTAGCTTCAACATAAATTACATAATTTGCGCAATATTCCAAACGTATACTTGCATAGAACTACCGCATGTAGTTCTTTATAATGAATAATCATAATTTTGCACAAATATGAACTACTTTATTATCCCAATTCAAGCATACAAATCAATACAGTTGTTTATTCATACCAAAGTAATAATCTACTTACAATGGTTGCGGCGAATTCCCAAATTAAGAGATATGATTCCTTTGTTGAATTGATTGGCTTTAGGTTACTTGAATTGCTTTAGGCTTTAGAACTTTCTTCCTAATTCTCTCTCTAGTTGGCGGCTACTCTTAGTCGTTCCTCAGCAACATGGCGGCTATGTTCTTAATTTTGAATGAATAGATTAGGGTTTAGTCTAGGGTTGTTTATATAGAGGTTAGGAATTGATTAGGACCCTTGATGTTGCTAGGTTAGATCGTAGCCATTCATTAGATAGAGAGACCAATAAAAACTTGCCACCTAGCCCTAGTGACAAAGCAGACCACAGAAAATCGACCAAACACAGAACTGGCCAGCCAGGTTGACTGGGCTCGACCAGGTCGACACCCCTGTCGACAGGGCTGTCGACAGCCCTGTCGACATGGGTAGCCCAGGTCGACAGCCCAGTCGACCTGGGTGGCCTTGGCGGGTGTTTATCCGCCCTGGCCCATTGGGCCCCATTTTCGAATTATTTTATTCTGTTTGAATTTTAAATTTAATTCAAAACTTCCGAAGGCCATATCTTCTTCATACGGACTCCGTTTTTCGAAAACTCGGACTCTATTTCGCGTATTTTTCCGAGACGAACGCAATGGCGTATCCCGTTTCCCTTAGTTCTTTGATTTCAGATTAATTATACTTTAATTTGTTAATTTCACAGTTACAGAATTTTGTGGGGTGTTACAGTTCAAAACAGGAAAGTCCAAGCAATACATTTCTCTTCTTCAAGCTGGATGTCAAGGCTGATCAAGCTGCTGTGTTCCCTCCCTGAGGAACGGGGGGGGGGGGGGGGGGGAAACAAAAGAAAGAAGACGAAAGAAAAGTAGAGTCAGACATAAAGCCTGAGTAAGTCTAGTACTATTTTGTCTATGAATAAAGAACTGGGTATGATAAGTATAAACAGGAAGTGGGCAAGCACAATAAACTTGGTTAAGTTGTCTAGGGTCGAATATACTATCGTACCCCATGTTAATCTCTGAACCCATATAAACTAGTTTCCAATTTGCACCCCATAATCAGGGTGATGTGATCTATTCTATGATGATCGGCTCCTACTCGCATAGTTACATGTGTCTTACGGCCCCCCGATGTTGTAGTTACCTATGCTGGTCCCACCATTGGGTGTATCAAGTCCCATGGAGGCGGCCCGACACAACCTTAGAATGCACAGGTATGCTACTGGTGTCCAGTGCCTTATTTTTCTGCGCTGGAGTGTGTGCACGCCCGCACTCCGTTAGAACCTACACTGCTACACCACCGCCGTCGATTTGACCTCTTACAATCAGCCCAGTAATCGTGCCCCACCCTGCCTAGATTCAGGGTATCCTGATACACTTTCTAGGGTTACTGCTGAAAAGGGTCCCCCGTTACTAGGTTTTCTATCTCTAGCCAACATGCTAAGTTGGTTAAGTGTTTTCTAACCTAACCCCCACCAGTCCGTTTAGTTTAGCATGTTCCATTTTGATTAAGTCTTTAGTTCACTTAATCCTAACAATCCTGACTCAGCCTTAATTGTCTTATTAAGGCCCTGACCTCTCACATTAGACAGGTATTGTTGTGGCTGCCTGTTGCCGGTTGGTTCCGGGCAGTCTTACGCCACAACTCAGTCTAACCTCGGGTCCTTATTGGGCTCCATGTTTAACCTCCCACATTGGATAGGTATTGTTGTGACTACTGGACAGCCGGGTGGTTCCGGGCAGGTTTACATCACAACTCAATCCAACCTCGGGTTAAACACATCGTATTTTCTACATTTACATATCTTGTCATTCTTCTTTATTTCTTATATGTAAATATTTGCGGCCCATTATTAAGTTAATGGTGTAAAGGTTACACCAATCATGGGCCCAACCCATACTTGAACTTGGGCCCTTCTATTTTATATTTTCATTCATTAATTAATTTTAACCCAACGTTATTTTCCCCCCGTTCTACACGTCCGTTTATATATATTGGGCTTAGCCTTTTAAAGCCCAATTTAGCCATGCGAAAAGAGGAGGCTTATGGCGTGATTACATACACAAAAAGGGGAAGGTGAGCGTATGAACTTGCAATATGACGTTGGGAATACAAAATAGAAACTGGTGTACTTGCATAGTAGTGACATATACTTTGGTCATAAAGCATAGGTGACATGAATCAAAGCATGTGAACTTGTAGTTGAGATAAGAGTCTAAATTGGGTATAATTATTGACACATAGTCATAACTACAACATGAACCTATACTTTTATTTATGCATAATGTCAAACATAAGCATGGCATAAATTTTTCTAACATAAGCATGGCATAATGTCAAACATAAGCATGGCATAAATATTTCTAACATAAGCATGGCATAATGTCAAACATAAGCATGGCATAAATATCTCTAACATGAAATCATGATTCTTACTTTAGTCATGTAAACTTGCAAAAAGGGATTTTTGAGCCTAACCTAGCTATGTACCACATATGTCATCATAAAATTCTTGTAAACAAGATAGACTTAATCATGGATTTCAATTATGCCAAATATCATTCATAGCCTAGCCATATTCATAAGTTTGCAAATAGGTTTTCTAGTACAAAAGCATGGCTTAATACATGATGCCCGATTTTCAACATAATTTCATATGGATTATGATAACCCAAACCTATTCCAATTACTTCATAAAAATGGCGTTTGTATAAAAATGCACATTATGATGGCATAGTAGCAAAGCCCCAAACTTGCATGAATTTAAATCAACTACATACATGTAGCTTCAACATGGATTACATAATTTGCGAAATATTCCAAACGTATACTTGCGTAGAACTACCGCATGTAGTTCTTTATAATTGAATAACATAATTCAAGAATATCCAAACGTATATAATATTTCAAATTGATAAGAACGCACAAATATGAATTACTTTATTGCCACAATTCAAGCATACAAACCAACACAATTATTTGTTCATACCAAAGTAATACTCTACTTACAATCGTTGCGGCGAATTCTCTAATTTAGGAATTTAGAGATGCGACTCCTTCTGACGTAGGTGTTGATTTGCTTTGTTTGAATTGCTTTAGGCTTTAGAATTTTCCTCCTAATCCTCTCTCTAGTTGGCGGCTACTCTTTGTCGTTCCTCAGCAACATGGCGGCTATGTTCTTATTTTTGAATGAATAGATTAGGGTTTAGTCTAGGGTTGTTTATATAGAGGTTAGGAACTGATTAAGACCATTGATGTTGCCTGGATTGATCGTAGCCATTCATTCGATAGAGAGACCAATTAAAACTTGCCACCTAGCCCTAATGACAAAGCAGACCACAGAAAATCGACCACATAGAGAATAGGCCAGCCGGGTTAGACTGGGCTCGACCTGGGTCTGGACCAGGTCGACACCCCTGTCGACAGCCCTGTCGACCTGGTCAGACCAGGTCGACAACCTAGTCGACCTGGGTGCGTCAGGCGGGCGTTTTTCCGCCCTGGCCCATTGGGCCCCATTTTCGAATTTAAATTTTATTTTATTCTGTTTGAATTTTAAACTTAATTTTCAATCTTCCAAAGGCCATATCTTCTTCATACGGACTCCGTTTTTCGAAAACTCGGACTCTATTTCGCGTATTTTTCCGAGACGAACGCAATGGAGTATCCCGTTTCCCTTAGTTCTTTGATTTCAGATTAATTATACTTTAATTTGTTAATTTCACAGTTATAGAATTTTCGGGGTGTTACATTCTCCCCCACTTAAAAGGATTTCGTCCCCGAAATCTTCAAGTTAGGAGGAATGTATATCCTAACATCCAACCATCCATCTACTCATCCATCAAACACGAGCATCCATTGTCCTTAAAAGACTTCTAATGCTTCATGATCATATGCGAAGTGTGTGTGTACATGTACTTATCTAATGCAAAATCAGGCGGTCTACTGATTCAGTTGACCTCCTTAATGCGAATTATGTAAGTGCCATGAATCCATTATGTATGCAAATTTTCCTATTCTTGATTCTACATGAGTGCACAATCATTCAATACAAATGCAACATCCATATGACAACACATTAAAGTTCAACCATATACGAATACAAACATATATGCATATGCAATATGAAGTGACTGAGCCGATCTAAAACCTAGATTGTGTGTGTATATGCAACCACGAGCAACCACTAGCAATCACTTGCAACCATTTGCAACCATCGTGCATAACATGTTTCAACTACATGTTTTCATCCAAAAAGATTCTACCTAAAAGATAAGGTCGAGGAAATATACCTAAAAAAATAGATAAAAGCGCAACTTAAGGAAAAAGAAAGATCAAGGATGTACCCTCGAACAGAAAAGGGTAGGCAACACGTATTCTAGCTTCAGTTTCCCAAGTCGCGTCTCCCTCGGCGTCGCTCTACTGAACTTTGACGAGCTTGACTTCGCGGTTGCGTAGCTTCTTCACTTCTGTTCCTAATATGCGGGTTGGAACTTTTCTTATGGTTGCTTCGCGTTCCACTTCAGCCTCTTCGACGATATTTGGCTCTACCACTTCAGCAGAATCATGTAGACATTTTCGGAGATGTGAAACGTGAAAAACGTTGTGGACTCCAGCCAACTTCTCGGGTAGCTCTAGTCTATAGGCCATTTTCCCAATTTTCTCGATAATAGGGAATGGCCCTACGAACCTTAGTGCCAGTTTTCCTGTGGTTCCAAAACGAACAACGTTCCTTAGCGGTGATACCTTGAGAAAAACTCTGTCTCCAACTTCAAATTCAAGGTCGGTCCTTCTCTTGTTGGCATAGGACTTTTGTCTGTCTTGGGCCGTCTTCATCCTTCTTCGTATTAAGTCTACTTTCTCTGAGGTCTCTCGGATCATATCTGGTCCAAGTATGAGCTTATCTGTGGACTCCCACCAACAAGTGGGCGATCGGCACGGTCTTCCATATAAAGCTTCGAAGGGCGCCATTCCGATAGTTGCTTGATAGCTGTTGTTGTAGGCAAATTCCACCAAAGGAAGGTGGTCTTCCCATGTCCCTCCGAAGTCGAGGACGCATAGCCTTAAAAAGTCTTCCAAAACTCTGTTCACTCTCTCTGTTTGGCCGTCGGTTTGGGGATGATAGGCTGTGCTCAAGCATAGCTGCGTTCCTACTGCTTCTTGCAGACTCCGCCAAAATTCACTGGTGAAGATGGGGTCTCGGTCACTAACAATGCTAGATGGTATTCCATGGAGTCGAACGATTTCCTTGAGGTAAAGTGATGCTAGGGATGAGGCAGTTCTTTTACTTTTGACAGGTAAAAAGTGGGCGCTTTTAGTAAGCCTATCCACTATTACCCAAATGCTAGTGTTGCCTCTCCTAGACCTAGGCAGCCCATCGATGAAGTCCATTGAGATGCTATCCCACTTCCACTGCGGGACCTCTAGAGGATGTAGTAGTCCGCCAGGCTTTTTCTGTTCCGCTTTAACCTGTTGGCACACCATACACTTAGAAACGAATTCTGCCACGTCCTTTTTCATGTCGTTCCAGAAGAAAGTCCTTTTTATATCTTTGTACATTTTATCTCCGCCTGGGTGTATCGTCATCTTGGAGTGATGTGCTTACTCGAGAACCTTCTTTATTAAATCTTTTGTCTATGGGATGCATAGTCTTCCGTCTCGCCTTAGCAAACCCCTATCGTCGATGGAGTATCTGTTGAGGTGACTTGAAGTCTCACCCCTAATTAGCCTATCAATTATTTCCATAAGCTGAGGGTCTTCGCGTTGTACTGCCCCTACTGAATCCACTAAAGTCGGGCGCACTTCGAGAGATGCTAGCAAGCCCGGTACGAAATCGGAGGAAGGCCTAAAGTCGAAGCTGGCTATAAACTCTAGGCTTTGTCTTTCAACAAACAACGGGCTTAGGGTCAATTTCTTTCGGCTCAACGCGTCTGCCACTACGTTGCCTTTGCCCGGAGTGTAGGAGATTTCGAAATCGTACGAGGCAAGAAACTCCATCCATCTTTGTTGCCTCAAGTTAAGATCTTTCTACGAGAAAAGATATTTCAACGATTTATGGTCAGTGTAAAGTTCGAACTTCTCACCTAGGAGATAGTGTCGCCAAGACTTGAGTGCAAAGACGATGGCGGCTAACTCAAGATCGTGGGTTGGGTAGTTCTTTTCGTGCACTTTCAACTGCCTCCTGCCATAAGCTACTACCCTTCCTTCTTGCATTAAGACGGCGCCTAGCCCTGTCCCACATGCATCCGTATAAACAGTGAACATCTTGCTCCCATCCGGCAGCGTCAAAACTGGGGCTGTTGTGAGAGCCCTTTTCAGTCGTTGGAAAGCAAACTCGCAATCCAAATCCCAATTAAACACTAGATTCTTCTTAGTCAATTTCGTGAGCGGAGCTGATATTTTCGCAAAATCCCTTATGAATTTTCGATAGAAACCCGCTAGTCCTAAAAAGCTTCGGACCTCAGTCGCATTCCTTGGTGTCTTCCAGTCCTGTACCGCCACTACCTTAGCAGGGTCCACTTCTAACCCTTGTTTAGATACTATGTGCCCAAGGAACCTCACCTCTTCTCTCCAAAAGTGGCATTTGGAGAATTTGGCTTTTAATTGATGGGCTCGCAAAGTTTCCATGATTGCCCTTAAGTGCTGAGCATGTTCCTCTTCACTCTTTGAGAAGATAAGGATATCATCTACGAAGACCACTACGAATTTGTTGAGGAAATCTCTAAATACCCTACTCATTAGGTCCACGAAGTAAGCAGGTGCATTTGTCAAGCCGAAAGGCATGACAAGCCATTCAAAGAAGCCGTCTGGGGTTCTGAACGCCGTTTTATCGATGCTATCCTCAGCCACCCTTAGCTGATGAAAACCGGTTGCTAAATCGAGCTGGGAGAAAACAGACGCTCCTACAAGCTGGTCAAATAAATCGTCAATTCTAGGGAGAGGGTGCCTATTATTTTTCGTTAGCTTGTTGAGCTCCCTATAGTCAACACATAGACGCAGTGAACCATCCGCCTTTGTAGCGAACACCACTGGAGCGCCCCATTCTGAAATGCTCCTCCTAATGAACCCCTTTTCTAGAAGCTCTTTAATCTGTTTACTGAGCTCTTTCCTTTCTTGTGGAGCCATGTGTCTCACGGGCAACGCAATGGGCTTTGCATTATCTACAAGATATATGCGGAAGTCTATTTCCCGCTTTGGAGGCAAGCCCTTCACCTCTTCGAAGACATCCGGATATTCCCGGACCACTCTAACTGATTGCAAATTTTCAACAGAGGCATCTAGCGATTCAAGATAACTAAGCATAACCGCATACGAGGGATTACAAGAAATTTCCAAAGTATTACCGAGTTGGGTTAGGAGCCTAACAACCCTTTTCTCACAATCAAGGATGGCCTCATTACTGGATAGCCAATCCATACCCAAAATCAAACCATAACCCGAAAAGCCCAAAACAAAGGCACTACATTGAAATTCTACACTTAGAATAGAAATTTTCAATCCCACACAGATCATAGACAAATGAGCTGGGCCCCCAACTGGGTTTGAAACAATTAAGGGGTCCTCTACCATACTAGTTTTTAGGTGCAAAGATTCTACTAAAGCAGACGAGATAAAGGAGTGTGATGCGCCAGAATCAAATAAAGTGCGAACGGGGTGATCATAAAGATAAACTACACTTTCTACAGAAGTATTTATACCTCGCTGTTGCAGAGGTGGCGCTTCCAGCACATGAACCTGTGCCCCTGGGGTGGATCCAGCCCTCTGCCCCTGTCCCCGTTTCTTTGGGCAGTCCTTAGCCCTGTGGCCCGTCTCACCGCAAGAAAAGCACCCACCATTTTCCTTGGCCTTCTTTTTCCGGCAGTCCTTTACTAAGTGCCCCACTTTGCCACAGAAATTACACTTCCTCTTCTCTTTGTTGCCTTTCCCGCCCTTCTTAAAGTCTATCTTCTTGGGCTGCAAACCCTCTTTCTTCTTGCCCTTATCCTCTTCATTCAGCAATGCCATTTGCACCAATCTTTCATACGTGGCTCCCATGGGTATATGGGTCATGGCCAAGCTGTGTAATGGCTCATTCAACCCTTTGACGAAACGGAGAGCCTTCTTGTGCGTGGTATTGACTAGGTCAAGCCCAAAGCTAGCCAGCTCATCGAACTGATTCACATATTCTCTGACTGTCTTGTCCCCTTGCTTAAGAAATAAGAATTTTTCCAACTGCAAACTTCTTTCCGCATCTGAGAGAAATTTGGTCTCAAACCTTGCCCTAAAGTCCTCCCATGTCTCCACTGGTCTTTCAGCATTAGTGACTTCCCACCAGTAGGAAGCCTCACCCTTCAATAGCCACACTGCCAATTGTACTTTTTGTCTATCTTCTACCTCAAAGATGATGAATAGGTCCTCCGTTTCCTTCAGCCAATTTCTAGCTGCCACGAAGGACTCAGTTCCATGGAAATCCCTTCCTCCCATAGCTTTAAAATCTTTACATATCTTAGCGAAAGTGTTTCCCCGAGGAGGAGGTGGAGGAAAAGATGTCGCTGCAGCTGGATGATTCCCTGCAGCTGGGGGAGGAGGAACGGTAGGACCTGGCTGAGTGGCTCTTGCTTCTAAGAACCGTCTAAACCAACCAGGTATTGGCACCCCTTCTGGCAAGTTAAGATCTTCGGACATGCTGAAACAAAAAGGATAGATTCAAAACGAAGGATAAGAGAAAGTACCTATGGCTTTGGGGGGTGGACTTTGCCTTTTTAAAATAAAATAATATTTTTCTTTTAAAAATGCTTCTTTAAATTTCCTTTTTGAAAATAATTTTTCAAAACTTTTTATCTTATCTGGTAAACCTATGCTCTGATACCAAGTGAAACACCCCACCTCCGTTAGGGTCACTCTCAAAGGGAATGCCCTAATTTTGGTGGAGGTTTATAAGTATAAGTCACAGATATACAAGACAGATATAGGAACACATATTTGTAAACAGCGGAAGAACAACAAACTTTATTTCATAAAGCCAAATACGTGTTACAAAACATCACCATAATTGTCTTACATCCTTTCCAAAAACATAACATTTTCATAATCTGTCTTGAGTACATTATTTAAAGAAGCATAAATAAAACGTAGATAAACTGCAAAAGCCCCATAGTGGATTGTCCAAAGCCATAGTTCAAAACAGGAAAGTCCAAGCAATACATTTCTCTTCTTCAAGCTGGATGTCAAGGCTGATCAAGCTGCTGTGTTCCCTCCCTGAGGACCTGGGGGGGGGGGGAAACGGAAGAAAGAAGACGAAAGAAAAGTAGAGTCAGACATAAAGCCTGAGTAAGTCTAGTACTATTTTGTCTATGAATAAAGAACTGGGTATGATAAGTATAAACAGGAAGTGGGCAAGCACAATAAACTTGGTTAAGTTGTCTAGGGTCGAATATACTATCGTACCCCATGTTAATCTCTGAACCCATATAAACTAGTTTCCAATTTGCACCCCATAATCAGGGTGATGTGATCCATTCTATGATGATCGGCTCCTACTCGCATAGTTACATGTGTCTTACGGCCCCCCGATGTTGTAGTTACCTATGCTGGTCCCACCATGGGGTGTATCAAGTCCCATGGAGGCGGCCCGACACAACCTTAGAATGCACAGGTATGCTACTGGTGTCCAGTGCCTTATTTTTCTGCGCCGGAGTGTGTGCACGCCCGCACTCCGTTAGAACCTACACTGCTACACCACCGCCGTCGATTTGACCTCTTACAATCAGCCCAGTAATCGTGCCCCACCCTACCTAGTTTCAGGGTATCCTGATACACTTTCTAGGGTTACTGCTGAAAAGGGTCCCCCGTTACTAGGTTTTCTATATCTAGCCAACATGCTAAGTTGGTTAAGTGTTTTCTAACCTAACCCCCACCAGTCCGTTTAGTTTAGCATGTTCCATTTTGATTAAGTCTTTAGTTCACTTAATCCTAACAATCCTGACTCAGCCTTAATTGTCTTATTAAGGCCCTGACCTCTCACATTAGACAGGTATTGTTGTGGCTGCCTGTTGCCGGTTGGTTCCGGGCAGTCTTACGCCACAACTCAGTCTAACCTCGGGTCCTTATTGGGCTCCATGTTTAACCTCCCACATTGGATAGGTATTGTTGTGACTACTGGACAGCCGGGTGGTTCCGGGCAGGTTTACATCACAACTCAATCCAACCTTGGGTTAAACACATCGTATTTTCTACATTTACATATCTTGTCATTCTTCTTTATTTCTTATATGTAAATATTTGCGGCCCATTATTAAGTTAATGGTGTAAAGGTTACACCAATCATGGGCCCAACCCATACTTGAACTTGGGCCCTTCTATTTTATATTTTCATTCATTAATTAATTTTAACCCAACGTTATTTTCCCCCCGTTCTACACGTCCGTTTATATATATTGGGCTTAGCCTTTTAAAGCCCAATTTAGCCATGCGAAAAGGGGAGGCTTATGGCGTGATTACATACACAAAAAGGGGAAGGTGAGCGTATGAACTTGCAATATGACGTTGGGAATACAAAATAGAAACTGGTGTACTTGCATAGTAGTGACATATACTTTGGTCATAAAGCATAGGTGACATGAATCAAAGCATGTGAACTTGTAGTTGAGATAAGAGTCTAAATTGGGTATCATTATTGACACATAGTCATATCTACAACATGAACCTATACTTTTATTTATGCATAATGTCAAACATAAGCATGGCATAAATTTTTCTAACATAAGCATGGCATAATGTCAAACATAAGCATGGCATAAATATTTCTAACATAAGCATGGCATAATGTCAAACATAAGCATGGCATAAATATCTCTAACATGAAATCATGATTCTTACTTTAGTCATGTAAACTTGGAAAAAGGGATTTTTGAGCCTAACCTAGCTATGTACCACATATGTCATCATAAAATTCTTGTAAACAAGATAGACTTAATCATGGATTTCAATTATGCCAAATATCATTCATAGCCTAGCCATATTCATAAGTTTGCAAATAGGTTTTCTAGTACAAAAGCATGGCTTAATACATGATGCCCAATTTTCAACATAATTTCATATGGATTATGATAACCCAAACCTATTCCAATTACTTCATAAAAATGACGTTTGTATAAAAATACACATTATGATGGCATAGTAGCAAAGCCCCAAACTTGCATGAATTTAAATCAACTACATACATGTAGCTTCAACATGGATTACATAATTTGCGAAATATTCCAAACGTATACTTGCATAGAACTACCGCATGTAGTTCTTTATAATTGAATAACATAATTCAAGAATATCCAAACGTATATAATATTTCAAATTGATAAGAACACACAAATATGAATTACTTTATTGCCACAATTCAAGCATACAAACCAACACAATTATTTGTTCATACCAAAGTAATACTCTACTTACAATCGTTGCGGCAAATTCTCTAATTTAGGAATTTAGAGATGCGACTCCTTCTGACGTAGGTGTTGATTTGCTTTGTTTGAATTGCTTTAGGCTTTAGAATTTTCCTCCTAATCCTCTCTCTAGTTGGCGGCTACTCTTTGTCGTTCCTCAGCAACATGGCGACTATGTTCTTATTTTTGAATGAATAGATTAGGGTTTAGTCTCGGGTTGTTTATATAGAGGTTAGGAACTGATTAGGACCATTGATGTTGCCTGGATTGATCGTAGCCATTCATTCGATAGAGAGACCAATTAAAACTTGTCACCTAGCCCTAATGACAAAGCAGACCACAGAAAATCGACCACATAGAGAATAGGCCAGCCGGGTTAGACTGGGCTCGACCTGGGTCTGGACCAGGTCGACACCCCTGTCGACAGCCCTGTCGATAGGCCTGTCGACCTGGTCAGACCAGGTCGACAGCCCAGTCGACCTGGGTGCGTCAGGCGGGCGTTTCTCCGCCCTGGCCCATTGGGCCCCATTTTCGAATTTAAATTTTATTTTATTCTGTTTGAATTTTAAACTTAATTCTCAATCTTCCGAAGGCCATATCTTCTTCATACGGACTCCGTTTTTCGAAAACTCGGACTCTATTTCGCGTATTTTTCCGAGACGAACGCAATGGCGTATCCCGTTTCCCTTAGTTCTTTGATTTCAGATTAATTATACTTTAATTTGTTAATTTCACAGTTATAGAATTTTCGGGGTGTTACACTATCTACTTCTTCTTGCAATGCCATCGACCTTTCGTGCCCTTGAGTTCTTCGTTTTTGTTTTACAGTGGTGAGACTGGGCTAACATTTAGTTTATGAACACTTGTATTTTTAAATATTCCACACATGTCCGAGTGCATCCAAGCAAAGACTTCCTGGTTTTCTTTCAGGAACAATATTAAATCCCTCTTTAGCCTCTGGCCAAACTGAGAACCTATTTTCAGAACCCGGTTAGGATCTTATCATGCACCGCAATAGAAATGGTATCTTTAGCTAGAGCCGCCCGATCCTCCCCCATACCGGTTTTCTTGGATCTATCTCCTTCTGAGCACTACTATGTTCGCCAGTATGGGGGCCTTCCTTTAGTTGCTATAAGGGATGGTTTTGAATGCGGAGCGGTGGCTCCACATCCTTCTTCAATTCCTTTTTCCTTAATTTGGAAAGTTCAGCCAGATAGCACTCTCTTGTTGCTTGCTGATCGCCTCTGACTATGCCAATCTCGTTTTCGATGGGGAATTTCATTATTAGGCACCACGGGGCCATGTTGATTCGGAATAGTGCAAGTGTTCGTCTCCCAAGGAAGGCGTTATAGGCTGAAAGCTCGTAGATTACAACAAAATCCTGCTCTCACGTAACCCTTTGCTCCCTTTCTCCAAGCTCAAACAGGTAGGTTGATAATTCCAATCGGTTGAACAGCCTGCCCGGTAAAACCATGAATTTTTTTTGACAAGCTTTTACATCTACCATAGAAAGCTTCATTATGTGAAAAGCATTAATGAACAGGACATCCACGAATGCTCCACTATCAATCAGAATTCTTCTGACGATGGCAGAGCATAAGCCTATTGTAATGACCCGGGATTTTGTCGACTTTGGTTATCGCCATAAACTCAATGATGACTAACCAAACATCAGAAAATACCAGTCATTAGTGAAAGAAATTAGAGGGTGAGGAAAGATAAGATAGAAACTTAGAATAGAAGAAGAAGAAGAACACAATATCAGAGTAACACGAATCTCACAGCGGAACGAATAAATATATTTCATGACCCGCAAAGAAGTTCAAGTAGGCTTTGCAACCATCCTCTCCCATCCTCACAAAGTAGTAGGGTAATACCCCACCGTGACTTACATTGGTACCCCAGCACCACATTTTACGGCCAGCCTTTCGACTTCACAACCAACCCTCATTTTCGGGACATGTAGGTGTAAGAGTCTCCCGTTCGCCACCTAACAAAAAGCGAGAACCCCCTATCACGCGACACATGCCCTTTAAGCACGCAACATGGACAGGTATGAGTAAAATAGTTTAAAACAGTTCAAGCAGGTAATCGATATCTCATAAGACCACACCGTATAACGGAACGGGTTCCCTTATGAGAATCCAAAATATCTTTATATCAAAAACCTTTTGATATTATAATAATGTCTATCAACCACAATATAATAATCATCTAGAAGAAACTCTTTCATCTCACGTTCTACATACATAGTATACAATCAAAACCGCAAGCACGTATTGGGTAATGGATCTCCAACTGTGACTAGGTATGGAACCACCTTTCGCTAGTGTACCTCTAGAGAGGAATACACTGGGTTCAACAAGAACATCTTGCAACCCGGCCACACATGACCGACCACTCATTTCGCTTGAGTGTATCGAATGTATATCACCAACGGTTGGGATCAGCAACCGTTTCCCAAATGGGACAACATCAACAATAGATTTTTTGAGAAGTAAATGAAACTCTAGATCAGGTGATTATACACCCTACTTCGGTGCGACTGACTTAGCCATGCTGCATGCCCGATTTCTGTCATTTACCGGATGTGAGGTTAGAAGCTACGCTTTATCATCACACCAGATTCACTTTGAATGCCACATCATCAAATCCATCCAATCACCGATTAACATCCTCAACAATACATTATGTGTTAGCTAAAAGAAGTTTTCTTCTCCGCTTCCACTCTTGGTACGGATGGAGAAATCAATATACGTGATCGTCTGGAAATACTCTGTCAGACATCCGTCCATACAAGTCATCCAGGAACAGGATGAACCGAAGGCACTATTATGTAAACAGGATAGCCCTTGCATAACTCCGTCTTCAATTTTCTTTGGAATATATGATTCGCAACGCTTATGCCAATACAGAGTGGTTCTTTGGATAATAATCCAACCGGTCTCTCCATATTAACAACGTTAAAATGGTCAAAACTTCGATAGTCTGTGATTTAACTATCGAAGAAAACAGGTGTGCAAACAACGATATTATTTTTAAATGGAAATTTATATCGATCAACATCATTCAACTTTTATCTCTTTATTTCATTAATTTAATTATCTCTTGTTTCCCTATATTCAGTATTTCTTATTTTCTAAATTTGAAAAATATACGTTATTAACAATGGAAAACATTTCCATTTCTTGTTTTCTTTATTAGAATACATTTCTGGTTTCTTATTTGGAAATCATTTCCAAAGCTTCTTCATTGGACTAAGACAGATGTTTAAACAAACATCGCTATGCCAACTCAAACCATTTCCTTTACCGCCGAACCTTAACTATTACTTAGTTAAAAAAGAAGCCAATCAAGTTGGGGTAGAACTACCTCTCAGACCTTAACTGAACAACGTTTCTAACCTTGAAATAAACAAAGTTCAACCTTCTAATTCTTTGACAAACTTCCTTACGTACCTCTCTTCAAATCTTTTCTATTCGATAATTCTTTCCTTCGATAAGGTATATTTGATAACTCTATTCAATTTATTCTATTCACTTAACTCTTTTGATTTAACTCTAACTCTATTCACTTAACTCCTATCAAATAAACTATACTCGATAACTCTTTTAATTCTATTTGAATAAACTATATATTCGATTAACTCCTTTATTCTATTTGAATAAACTATATTTGATTTAGTCCTTCATTCTATTCAAATAAACTATATTAGATTTACTCCTTTTACTCTATTCGAATAACTAATTCGATTAACTCATTTGCTTTAACTCTAATCGATAAACTAACATCGATTAACTCCTTTTACTTTCTATTCGAATAAATTATATTCAATTAACTCCTTTGCTTCTATTCGAATAAACTATATTCGATAAACTCATTTGCTTCTATTCGAATAAACTATATTCGATTAACTCCTTTTACTTTAACTCTAATCGATTTAACTCTAACTGGTTTAACTCTAACTGGTTAACTCTATCTGGTTTAACTCTATCTAACCAACTCGATTCGACTAACCCCTTTCGAATAACATATTCGATTTACTAACTTTCGAATACCATATTCGATTGACTCCCTTCGAATACCGTATTCGATTTAAATCTATTCAAATAACTAATATTTAATTAACTCGTTTGCTTTAACTCTAATCGATTAAACTAACATCGATTAACTCCTTTTGATTTAACTAACATCTATTAACTCCTTCCGATTAAACTAACATCGATTAACTCCTTTTAACTCGATTAAACTATTCATTGATAAAGATTTACTTTTTGTAACAGTTCTTCACTTTACAAATGATTTACATTTTATAAAACTCTATTCGTTTTAAAAACATTTTTCCCTTTTATTTACTTTCGAAATATTTCCTTTTATAAAATCTGTTGATTTTATAAAATCCCTTTTTATTTCAATATACATTGAAATAATTCTTTTTACATCCCAGGGTCTTTTATGATATTTAAAATATCGAATAACAATGATCAACATCATTCTAACACACATAATCCATAACAGATATACATCACATCATATATCAAAATATATGAAAACAGTAAATAAATGTTGAGGAATCCAGTCGGATTCCTCCAACCTGTTTCCCTGCATCACAGATGTTAAACAATATAGATTACATCACTTTCGGTTCCATATGTAATATTCTGTTAAACAGAATCAATATAGAAATTCAACTAACTGTTTAGCAGTTCAATCAAACAGTTAGTACACAATCAAACACCCAATATTTAACAGTTCTAAAAATACAACATGAAATTATAAACTGTTCAGGGTTAGTGAGATTTACTCACACTGGACTATCATCGTTAATTAACGATAATTGTCGTTGATTCAGATCGGACAATTTATTTCACTATAAATTGTAACGAGCTTGGGTGGACTTCCAATCAGTTCCATGTTGTAGTTGACGTCCATACGATCCCGACGCAATTTATGATTCGTCAAACTGATAACGTATGAGAGAGATATGAATTTTTAAACTAAATACATTAATTTAAATTTAAAATAACTTAAGATATTAACATTTGGGCTTTAACCTTAGTGTCGGCCCATCATCCGTTCATAAAAGAAATCACACCCGATTCCTTCTTCCTCAAAACAAATCGCTCCCTTAGTATCCTATTTCCCCTTTTGACCGCCTGTTGACCCCCACCATCCTCCACCACGTTCATCGATTTTCGGTGCCACCTCTGTCGTTCAACTCGGCGTGACGCCCCCCACTCCGTCATCACCACAAAACAAAACCCGAACACCCAATCCCGACCACGACAGCACGACCTCACCGAACAAAACTCCACCGAAATCCCCCTAAATCATCTACACCAGATCGGAATCCATCCCCAAGCCCAAATATAAACTCGATTCCATCAATTGTTGCTCAAATTTCAAGCTTTGACCAACCCTAACCCTCGCTACATATTTGCAGTGCACGAAATTTGACGCCGAGCTGGGAGAAACACGCCTAGAAATGAAGATCTTGCCATGCTGAGTCCATATACATACATTGTGTAATTTATAGAATTCTAGATGAATTTATTTTGATTTTCTTACTTTGGACATTGTTTGCGGTTTGCTGAGAATGAAAAAAAAGAGGAAGTGGCGGCTTGTATTTGGTTTTATAGTTGTGATTGTGGTAGGTGATGTTTGTGGCTGAGAAGGAGAATGATGTGGCCTTCCTTATGTTCACATACATTTATTTTTATTTATTTTTTTACTTTCTAAAAATCCATGTGATCACATATGATACCTAAAAATCACCAAACTGGACATGTAGCTATAGTTCGACATTACGGTCCCAACGAAACTGGTTTCGTCGAATTTCGACTCCGTATGCTCACACAGCGTATTTTTAACCGTCGAAATACTGACTGTTTCTCACTCTAAAAATACGCACGACCACACAGTGACTCTAAAAATCACGAAACTGGAAATCTAACAACTATTTGACTTTGCAGATCCAACAAAATTAGTTTCGGCGAATTCCGACTTCATTTGCAAAAGTGGCTATTTTTAAAGCTCTGGATGACCCATTTAAATATAATAATATTTGAATATAATTAAACAAAATAAAAATAAATTAATACTATCGTATATATATTCACAGTGGAATATCATACAACTCTACTGGGATTTATAACTTGATATTTCAAATCCCGATTAAATTGATATTCGATTTAAAATGAAATTCCTTTTATAAATATAAATAATTCCTTTATAAGTTATAAAGGAATTTCACAGCGACTTTTCTAAAATTTGATTTGGACATATCTCAAAATCTACACAACGAAATCCAGATTTTTCTCTTCCACTAGAAAGATATACTCCACCAGCTCCGCACGTTTCTTGTTTCACAGAAATCCGATTTAAAACGAACCCTGTATACTCAGTTGAAGTTCAGATCGCCAAATAGCGAACTACCGCGCCATTTCAAGCTCTATTTTAATTATAATATAATTCCACATTCAAATTGTCGTCGTTTAAATGTATTCCCTAATATAATTCAACTCCTAACTGATATATATATATATATTTTAAATAACCCAAATTACACCATACTGTGAATTTCACTATTTTTGATTATTTCTGAATTAAATATATTATTTAATTAAATTAATTATTCTATATTATTTAATTAAACGACGATTTAATTCACTATATCACTGTTTATATAATTAAATTAATTAATTATAATACCTCTGACAATGCGGGTCATTACAATCTTCCCCACTTAAAATAATTTCGTCATCGAAATTGCTAAGTTAGAGGACGACCCTATCAACTGGAATTCCTAAGATTTGTTTACCCTTTATTTCTGATTTTAACTGAACCAATTAATATCGAATAAAATATTTATTCATTCCGGCTAACTAAAATTTTCAAAAATTCTGAAAATTTTCTAACACTTTAAATTCTCGGAAAATTTTGCCATAACCTCCTTTGTACAGCCCTATCGGTAAAACCACAACTCGCCTCTCTAGGCCTTCTCCAACCCAAAAGAAAATCAAACAGCCAAGCGGCTTGCCAATTCGGCTCATAATCTTATATCCAGTAGTAATATAAACTTGTACCTTTTGTCGGCATATCATTATATCCTTTCCACCTGTTATCAATTCAGCGGATACAAGAGTCATCCCAATCAAATTCCAATCTGCTTTTATCCACAACACAACCATTCGCTTATACCCGAGCCAAATATCATTTCAACTCGAGTTTCTTCTCGATTCCCAACTCTTAACTTGATTATCACATTACACTTCAAATTTGAATCTCTCAATCTAATTTGTCTTGATATCATTCTAATTCAATCTCAGTTACCAATTAACTGACTTTACTTTAATTCAATTTTGTTCTCACAAATTTCTATTAAATTTGTTTTTAATTCAAACAGTCTTTCCCTGGGAGTTTTTAAACAGTTTACTCTTTTCAAAAATCAATTTTCCTTTCGAACATGTCACTGAGCCCTTAATTAATATTCCATTAGTTAAATCACTTCTCTATTTCTTTATCAATATTTGTTAACCAAATATTTTCAATAACCATATTGGCCTTTTATGTTATTTGGAAAACATTTCCGAATATCGCCTTCCTTTATTTTCTAAACTTTAGAAAATATATGCTATTTATAATTGGAAAATATTCCAATTTCTTATCTCTTTTCCGATCTCGTTTATTTCTATACTTAGGAAATATTCTTTATTATATTTCCAAGCTTACACTTATTTGGGTTAAAACAGTTGTTGTGTAAAACATCGTTACGACAACCCAAATACTATATTCAACTAACTCTTATTCAAAATTGATCTTCGATCCTGAAATCAAACTATTTATTTGTTAATAATGAAATCAATCAAGTTGGGGTATAACTACCTCTCAGACCTTGACTGAATAACATTTATAACGTCAAAACAGATATGACTACTTACTCGAAAATCAACACCATACAACTACTTATTCAATTTTAAACACATATACGCTTCCTCTTTTTATTCTTACTAGATTTTATTCTTAGTCTTCCTTTTTGATTTTACTATTCTATGTCTAAGTTCATTTCCTTATAGACTTCTATATATATATCGACACATTGATTTCTAATTATCAAATTATCTTAAAAATATTCTAACTCCTTAAATTCCCGGAAAAATTCGCCATAACCTCCTTTGTACCAGGAGAATCGGGATATTTCAAATAGCCTCCCAAGGCCCTCACCAATCCAAAAGAAAATCAAAAAGCCAAGCGGCTAGACGATACGGTGCATAAAATCTCATATATGAATTAAATACATACCTTTTCGTCGAGCATTCTATTTATATACCTTCATACCTTTATCCATACCTATCTCATGTATATTTATACCGCCCAATCTATTTTAACTACACCTGATCATTTTAACTCAATTCGTTAATTAATTTGTTAATTAACTCTTTAGTCTATTTCAATTTTATATTTGAACATGACATGTTCAGATATAATTTAACTTACTTATTAACTAATCAAATTCTACTTTTTCAAACTCAGGTTTCATATTCAATTTCAAATATAAATTTACCAGTCCCCTTTACTTATCTAAAGTTCAACTTTAATTCAAGATCCATTTACTAATGGCTAATTAACTGGTTTACCTATTTCACTTTTTTATTTGAATATACATGTTCAAATATATGTTTAACTTGTTTCTCAACTAATTGAATTCTATTTGAATTTCCTATATTCAAATTCCATTTCAATTCTCTTATTCAAGTTCTATATTTGAATTTCGTTTCAATTTCCTTATTCAAATTCTATATTTGAATTTCATTTCATTTCTATTTGAATCTTCTATATTCAAATTTCAAATTCAATTCTATTTGAATCTTCTTTATTCAAATTTCATTTTCAATTCTATTTGAATCTTCTTTATTCAAATTTCATTTTCACTTCTATTTGAACCCACTACATTCAAATTCTATTCAAATTCTATATATCAAATTCTATAGTTTAAATTCCATTTGAATTCTATATTCAATTTCTTTAGTGTAAATTCCTTTTGAACCCTATATTCAAATTATATAGTTTAAATTCAATTTGAATTCTATATTCAAATTCTTTAGTGTAAATTCCTTTTGAATCCTATATTCAAATTCTATAGTTTAAATTCCATTTGAATTCTATATTCAAATTCTTTAGTGTAAATTCCTTTTGAATCCTATATTCAAATTCTATATCACTTACATTGAATTTCATATATTCAACCTCCCTTTGAATTTCTATATTCAAATTTCTATTTCAAACTTTCTTTATTCATTCTTTATTATAAATCCCATTTTGAAATTCAACACAACTTGTCTTTCCCAAAACAAATTCAAAACAGTATCTCTGGTAGTAATTCTTCACTTACAACTCGAAAATGAATACTGATGAAGCAACTGTCATCATCAGAATCAATTTTCCAGCGATCGAAGTGAGTTCAATACTATAAAACCATTTCTAACATTTCCACTTTGAAATTCATTTCAAAATATAATTCACACTCCTTGTAAAACAATTTAAAATCTCCCAGGATCTTAAATTTTCCTTACTTTTAATCCAAATCCATTTACAAACACTTATCCAATTCTCCAGAGTTTTAATTCAATTTATGGTTTAAATTTCAGATTTAACTTATCTGATTTCACGTATTTCACTTATGTGAATTCTGATTGGTTATTTACATAACTATTTTGCTTTATAGTCTTACTCGATTATAATAACAACCAATATATCCAATATTAAAATTTTGACATATATATCTTCTTTATACCAAGATATACCTTGGGTAACTTATTTTAATTTACCCTCTTTTCAAAACATACCGTGACGGTTCATCGTATTCGAGTGTTTATAAACTCCTACAGATACAATGGATCAAACTGATCGACCAGAACTCATAAACGGCTCAACCAATAAATCTCCACAATATAAAACAAATTTTTATATCAATAACAAATACGTTCACTCGTATATATACACTCAACTCAATCTAGGGTATTACTAACCCTATCTCTACTGAGTCACGCCATAGAGGCAAGGTAAATCACTTAACTTAAGCTCTGATACCAACTGTAATGACCCGGGATTTTGTCGACTTTAGTTATCGACATAAACTCAATGATGACTAAACAAACATCGAAAAATACCAGTCATTAGTGAAAGAAATTTGAGGGTGAGGAAAGATAAGATAGAAACTAAGAATAGAAGAAGAAGAAGAACACAATATCAGAGTAACATGAATCTCATAGCGAAACGAAGAAATATATTTCATGACCCGCAAAGAAGTTCAAGTAAGCTTTGCAACCATCCTCTCCCATCCACACAAAGTAGCAGGGTAATACCCTACCGTGACTTACATTGGGACCCCAGCACCACATTTTATGGCCAACCTTTCGACTTCACAACCAACCCTCATTTTCGGGACATGTAGGGGTAAGAGTCTCTCGTTCGCCACCTAACGAAAAGAGAGAACCCCCTATCATGCGACACATGCCGTTTAAGCATGCAACATGGACTGGTATGAGTAAAATAGTTTAAAACAGTTCAACCATGAAATCGATATCTCATAAGACCACGCCGTATAACGGAACGGGTTTTTCCCTTATGAGAATCCAAAATATCTTTATATCAAAAACTTTTGATATTATAATAATGTCTATCAACCACAATATAATAATCATCTAGCAGAAACACTTTCATCTCACGTTCTACATACATAGTATACAATCAAAACCGCAAGCACGTATTGGGTAATGGATCCTCAACTGTGACTAGGTATGGAACCACCTTTCGCTAGTGTACCTCTAGAGAGGAATACACTGGGTTCAACAAGAACATCTTGCAACCCGGCCACACATGACCGACCACTCATTTCGCTTGAGTGTATCGAATGTATATCACCAACGGTTGGGATCAGCAACCGTTTCCTAAATGGGACAGCATCAACAATAGATTTTTTGAAAAGTAAATGAAACTCTAGATCAGGTGATTATACACCCTACTTCAATGCGACCGACTTAGCCATGTTGCCTGCCCGATTTCTGTCATTTACCAGATGTGAGGTTAGAAGCTACGCTTTATCATCACACCAGATTCACTTTGAATGCCACATCATCATATCCATCCAATCACCGATTGACGTCCTCAAAAATACATTATGTGTTAGCTAAAAGAAGTTTCCTTCTCCGCTTCCACTCTTGGTACGGTTGGAGAAATCAATATACGTGATCATCTGGAAATACTCTGTCAGACATCCGTCCATACAAGTCATCCAGGAACAGGATGAACCGAAGGCACTACTCTGTAAACAGGATAGCCCTTGCATAACTCCGTCTTCAATTTTCTTTGGCATATATGATTCGCAACGCTTATGCCAATACAGAGTGGTTCTTTGGATAATAATCCAAATGGTCTCTCCATATTAACAACGTTAAAATGGTCAAAACTCCGATAGTCTATGATTTAACTATCGAAGAAAACAGGTGTGCAAACAACGATATTATTTCCAGATGGAAATTTATATCGATCAACATCATTCAACTTTTATCTCTTTATTTCATTAATTTACTTATCTCTTGTTTCCCTATATTCAGTATTTCTTATTTTCTAAATTTGGAAAATATACGCTATTAACAATGGAAAACATTTCCATTTCTTGTTTTCTTTATTAGAAAACATTTCTGGTTTCTTATTTGGAAAACATTTCCAAAGCTTCTTCATTGGACTTAGACAGATGTTTAAACAAACATCGCTATGCCAACTCAAACCATTTCCTTTACCGCCGAACCTTAACTATTCCTTAGTTAAAAACAAAGCCAATCAAGTTGGGGTAGAACTACCTCTCAGACCTTAACTGAACAACGTTTCTAACCTTGAAATAGACAAAGTTCACCCTTCTAATTCTTTAACAAACTTCTTTACGTAACTCTCTTTCAAATATTTTCTATTCGATAATTCTTTCCTTCGATAAGGTATATTTGATAACTCTATTCAATTTATTCTATTCACTTAACTCTTTTGATTTAACTCTAACTCTATTCACTTGACTCCTATTGAATAAACTATATTCGATAACTCTTTTAATTCTATTTGAATAAACTATATATTCGATTAACTCCTTTATTCTATTTGAATAAACTATATTCGATTTACTCCTTCATTCTATTCAAATAAACTATATTCGATTTACTCCTTTTACATTATTCGAATAGCTAATTCGATCAACTCATTTGCTTTAACTCTAATCGATAAACTAACATCGATTAACTCCTTTTACTTTCTATTCGAATAAACTATATTCGATTAACTCCTTTGCTTCTATTTGAATAAACTATATTCGATTAACTCATTTGCTTCTATTCAAATAAACTATATTTGATTAACTCCTTTTACTTTAACTCTAATCGATTTAACTCTAACTGGTTTAATTCTAACTGGTTAACTCTAACTGGTTTAACTCTATCTAACCAACTCGACTCGACTAACCCCTTTCGAATAACATATTCGATTTACTAACTTTCGAATACCATATTCGATTAACTCCCTTCGAATACCATATTCGATTTAACTCTATTCAAATAACTAATATTTAATTAACTCATTTGCTTTAACTCTAATCAATTAAACTAACAACGATTAACTCCTTTTTATTTAACTAACATCGATTAACTCCTTCCGATTAAACTAACATCGATTAACTCCTTTTAACTTGATTAAACTATTCATTGATAAAGATTTACTTTTAGTAATAGTTCTTCACTTTACAAATGATTTCCCTTTTATAAAACTCTATTCGTTTTAAAAACATTTTTCCCTTTTATTTACTTTCGAAATATTTCCTTTTATAAAATCCGTTGATTTTATAAAATCACTTTTTATTTCAATATACATTGAAATAATTCTTTTTACATCCCAGGGTGTTTTATGATATTTAAAATATCGAATAACAATGATCAACATCATTCTAACACACATAATCCATAACAGATATACATCGCATCATATATCACAATATATGAGAACAGTAAATAAATGTTGAGGAATCCGGTCGGATTCCTCCAACCTGTCTCCCTGCATCACAGATGTTAAACAATATAGATTACATCACTTTCAGTTCCATATGTTATTTTCTATTAAACAGAATCAATATAGAAATTCAACTAACTGTCTAGCAGTTCAATCAAACAGTCAGTACACAATCAAACGAGCAATATTTAACAGTTCTAAAAATACAACATGAAATTATAAACTGTTCAGAGTTAGTGAGATTTACTCACATTGGACTATCATCGTTAATTAACGATAATTGTCGTTGATTCAGATCGGACAATTTATTTCACTATAAATTGTAACGAGCTTGGATGGACTTCCAGTCAGTTCCATGTTGTAGTTGACGTCCGTACGATCCTGACGCAATTTATGGTTCGTCAAACTGATAAAGTATGAGAGAGATATGAATTTTTAAACTAAATACATTAATTTAAATTTAAAATAACTTAAGATATTAACATTTGGGCTTTAACCTTAGTGTCGGCCCATCATCTGTTCATAAAAGAAATCACACCCGAATCCTTCTTCCTCAAAGCAAATCGCTCCCTCAGTAACCTATTTCCCCTTTTGACCGCCCGTTGACCCCCACAATCCTCCACCACGTTCATCGATTTTCGGTGCCACCTCCGTCGTTCAACTCGGCGTGATGCCCCCTACTCCGTCATCACCGCAAAACAAAACCCAAACACCCAATCCCGACCGCGACAGCACGACCTCACCGAACAAAACTCCACCGAAACCCCCCAAATCATCTACACCAGATCGGAATCCATCCCCAAGCCCAAATATAAACTCGATTCCATCAATTGTTGCTCATATTTCAGGCTTTGACCAACCCTAACCCTCGCTACATATTTGCAGTGCACGAAATTTGACGCCGAGCTGGGAGAAATACGCCTAGAAATGAATATCTTGCCATGCTGAGTCCATATACATACATTGTGTAATTTATAGAATTCTAGATGAATTTATTTTTATTTTCTTACTTTGGATATTGTTTGTGGTTTGCTGAGAATAAAAAAAAGAGGAAGTGGTGGCTTGTATTTGGTTTTATAGTTGTGATTGTGGTAGGTGATGTTTGTGGCTGAGAAGGAGAAGGATGTGGCCTTCCTTTTGTTCACATACATTTATTTTTATTTATTTTTTTACTTTCTAAAAATCTGTGTGATCACATATGATACCTAAAAATCACCAAACTGGACATGTAGCTAGAGTTCGACATTACGGTCCCAACGAAACTGGTTTCGTCGAATTCTGACTTCGTATGCTCACACAACGTATTTTTAACCGTCGAAATGCTGACTGTTTCTCACTCTAAAAATCCACACAACCACACAGTGACTCTAAAAATCACGAAACCGGAAATCTAACAACTATTTGACATTGTGGATCCAACAAAATTAGTTTCGGCGAATTCCGACTTCGTTTGCAAAAGTGGCTATTTTTAAAGCTCTGGATGACCCATTTAAATATAATAATATTTAAATATAATTAAATAAAATATTAATAAATTAATATTATCATATATATATATTCACAGTGGAATATCATACAACTCTACTGGGATTTATAACTTGATATTTCAAATCCCGATTAAATCGATATTCGATTTAAAGTGGAATATCATACAACTCTAAAGGAATTTCACAGCGACTTTTCTAAAATTTGATTTGGACATATCTCAAAATCTACACAACGAAATCCATATTTTTCTCTTCCACTAGAAAGATATACTCCACCAGCTCCGCACGTTTCTTGTTTCACAGAAATCCGATTTAAAACGAACCCTGTATACTCAGTTGAAGTTCAGATCGCCAAATAGCGAACTACCGCGCCATTTCAAGCTCTATTTTAATTATAATATAATTCCACATTCAAATTGTCGTCGTTTAAATGTATTCCCTAATATAATTCAACTCCTAACTGATATATATATATATATATATATTTTAAATAACCCAAATTACACCATACTGTGAATTTCACTATTTTTGATTATTTCTGAATTAAATATATTATTTAATTATTTAATTAAATTAATTATTCCATATTATTTAATTAAACGACGATTTAATTCACTATATCACTATTTATATAATTAAATAAATTAATTATAATACCTCTGAAAATGCAGGTCATTACACCTATGGTTATCACCATTGGATCTTCGGTTGGGGCCATCAACCCTTCTAAGTCTCATTTATTGAATACAATGTCATCCCAAGAAAACCTTGGTATCTTTGCTGAAAAAGCTTCACTCATGATCATGATTTCTCCTTCCTTTGGGAGATTCTTCATCTCTTTAGCAAATCTGACAAGATCCCCCCAACTTCTCCCGGTAGGGTGCGGGCCTCCTGAAATGGTGTTAATGATCAACCTTGGAATAATAGAGTTTGCAGCATTCTCGCCCTAACTTGGTTGTCCATTAGAAGTTCCCTGTCCTTAGGATGCTTGTGAATTCTGCGGATTCTTAGTTGTACTGATGAAGTCTATTTTTCCTTATAAGTTCTTCAATTAAGCTCATCAAATGTCGGCATTCATTCGTGTTATGCCCCAGTTGGTTATGATAGCGACAAAATATTCCGGACTTAATGGCAGCATCACTAACCTTTATTTGCATTGGTAATGGGTAATCTTCAATCTCTTTGGTGGCCATGAAGATATTCTCCATTGTTTCATTTAATGGCGTCAGCTCTAAATTCTTGAAGTAATGGAACCTTTTGTTGGCTCGGTTATCTCTCCCTTCATTTCTCCGTTTCTGACTCCCAAGGTTTTTATGCTTATTATTAGCGTCACCACTCTTCTTCTCCAGCTGTGTGGTACTTTGCGGGTATACATAGCATAAGCAGGATCTTCATCCACCCCTATTTATTCTTCAGCTTTGTTGAACAACTCCTAGAGGGTAGCGGGTTTCTTCTTTTTAATCCAACGTACGAGCTTAGTTTTCTTATTCATAGCCCCTTTTAGGGCCATCAAAGCCAATCAGGCTCGTAATTCCCAACTTCAGCAGCTGCAGTGTTGAATCAAATAAGGAAAGTTCTAATTGGTTCCTCGGACTTTGCTCTAGCTCATTTAATTCCATTACATCTCGTACCTTTGTGGTTTGAAGCCTGAATTTCTCCCGAAATAGCTTTGCCAGCATAGCGAAGTTATCCATGGATCTAGACAGTAGCTTTGTGAACCAAAGCGAGGCTATTCCCTCAAGGTAGGTCGGAAAATACAAAAACTTCAACTCATCTATGGCTCGAGCTCCATCCATGTGCTGATCATACTTGAATAGGAACATATTAGGGTCGGTCGTCCCGTTATCGGCCTGAAGTGTCGGTGGCTTAAATTTATTCGAATACGGTGCCATCTTTATTCTTTCTATAAGTGGAGTCTTCATGGGAGAAAAATCCCATTTATTTTCATCATTTTTCTTTTTCAGTCCCTTTTCCATAATTCTGTGAATCATTTCTGATATGCATTCCTCCTCATTGTGTTGGTCCGCGTGGCGGATGCCGTTTTTCTTACCGGATGTCTGCTTAAACAGATGGTCATGGTGCAGATTTCGGGGTCCTAAACCTCCCGCTGGGAGAGTTTCCCGGTGCCAAGCACTTGTTTGGAGGTCGCCTTGTCAATGCAGTTATGAATAGGAAATTTAGTTTCCTTACAGTTAGGATTTTCCATCTCTTGAATAGAATTCTCCCAGTTTGGACTCAAAGAGGAGGATCCAGCGTTTTCCGTTTGTGGAGGGTGAATAGATTTTGCTCGGGCGAATTTCGTGTGACTTTGGCCATAGCAGCTTGAGTAACGAGCATTTCTTCAAGCTTCTTCGTAAGAGTTTTATTTTCAATATCTATTTGCTTTGCTAATCCGGTCGTCACTTTGTCAAGTTCTCTCCTCATAACCGCTTCTCCGGCGTCAGAAGTTTCTCCAGATTCAAATTGGTTGGTAGGAGGAGTAGTCTCGTGCTCATAATCGATGGTATTATCATCATTTTAGATGCTTTGATTGGTGACCTTCTTTATGGTCTTCCTGGTTTCCCCATGACTTTCGGCAAGGATCTTAATCGGATTGTCGCGAAATGGGTTTGGACCTTCAATGCAAGGCTCTTAACTTTGTATGAGAATGTGAGAGAATGGAGAATTGAATCGGCCCCATGGTGGGCGCCAAATGTTTGTGTCAAAAATGGCACAAACACCGAAGTGTACTCAAAGTACTTCATAAAATTCTTGATAATATGAAATGTGGAGCCAATCAACAAAGAAAAGGCAAATAAAGCGACAAAATGTTTTATAGTGGTTCGATCAAGTGCAATCTACGTCCACTTTGAATAATGATTCCATTATTGCACATAGAGTTACAAGGAAAATACATCCTTTCTTCACATTCATCATTACACTCTCTTAGAATTAGATTAAGAAAGAAATGGAGAAATTCTTCGATTAAGGAAAACAGTAGATCAGATCTAGATCCCCATATGTACTTTGATGGATTCGGAGTTGGATCTTCACTTTGAGGTGATAGGAGATGATGAAATCACTGAGTAAAGGTAGAGAATTGAGATTAGTAGCCCTTCGGGGTCATAGGATTCGTCCCCCATTAGAGTGGGGTTGGACCTCTATTTATAGATGTGGAGAAATGGAGTGATCTCCTCTTCAGAGTCACCAGTCGGTCTGCTTTTATTTACGGAATTGCCACCGGCCAGCCCGGCAACAGTCGTCCAGAAACCAACCTGTAGACAGCTGTTGGAAGTGCCGACCGGTCTAGATTAGGTCCAACCGATCAGTATGGTTCCGTTTCTACTTTGCATGGGTGACCTGGCAAGGACTCCATAGTATGGCCCGTCAGTTGCTTGTCCTTAGGTCGGTCGGTATTGTAATTCTTGGCTTAAGCGCGTTATCTCAATAAGGTCGGTCGGTACACATGAATTCTGTCGGACCAGTAGGCGAGTTTTCCTTTCTCTGCACATAGGGTTTGGTTTGCTCGGGACTTGTGACTATCTGACCGGGATGTTTGAGTACAGACCGCTCGGTATCCCTATTATTGCACTGATCGGCTTCATCTTGTTGGATCAGGCTACCCTGTATTTTTCCCAGTAGGCCTATCCATTCCTTTAATCATACCGATCAGGTTTATTTGCCAATATTTGGTGGATAACACCGAATGACTCGCGTATATAATAAACAAGTGTTATAAAAACACAACATACGCCTCATTCTAATTCAGAATATTTTTTATTCAAATATTCTTATACTTTAGGAAGGGTTCCCATTAATTTTATCAAAGATAAATTCTTTAAATATATTCTTTAATCTTCTTTTGGATATAATTTCCCAATCCCAACCTATTCATCCCATGAAGTAAAATTGGTAATACTTCATATCTAACACCACAGTGTTATCGGTAAATTCAATTACCATTTTACATTCAAATCTAATTAAAGATTTAACTATTGCCTGGAGCAAAACTTGTGGTAATCCATTCTCGATCATTTCTTGAATTTGATAATTTTAGTTATCAAATTCACTTTTCAATCTATTTAAAGATTCATTAAAACTCCAATTCTGTTTTAATTTCCAAAAATCACTACTTAATGATTAATCAAAGTTAAGAAATAAATCTTATCTTTAACTGGGTTAAAGAACCAATGTCATTTAAAACAAAGCTCACGATAAACCCAAAATCTCTTTCCATTAACAATGGAATCTTCACGGAAAACAGATCAATATACATAATCGATATGAACTTCCATATCCAACCGATACTATAAATGGAATAATGATAAAGCCTCTTAAATTCCATATATAGTAACAGTCTTCCTCCACAGACGTCCACTTCGATTATTACCAAATCAATTCCATTCCATTCCAATTTATGTAATTAAATTGGAAAACTTCACTTTGGAAATTTTCCTTTAAATCTTAACAAAAGATTTATAAATTCCAAATCACATTTCACTGTAAATAGGGTTAAAGAACGAATGTCTTTAAAAACACAGTTCACGATAAACCTAATTCACATTCCATTTTATTCCAATTACTAAATAAAGTTGGAAACTCTAACAATCTTAATTAAAAGATTTATTCTCTTCACTTGGGGTTCATGAACAGTGTTACTGAAGACACCGTTCACGACAAACCCAAAATTTCATTTGATATTAAATACAAGACTCTGAATAGAAACTATATCGGCTAACATTCAATATCAAATTCTAAATTCAACAAACATCGTATTGGAATAACGATAAATTTTTCTTCCAAATTCCTCCATAATGCCTGTATAATCACGGAATCCAACATCGAAATATTCCGAAGACAATTTTGATTCAAATCCATTCCAATTCATATATTGGAAATTCTAGTTATTTTTTAAACCATTTCAAATCTAGTTTATTTATTTAGAAATAATTGGACTATAATTCTAGGCATACTAGTTCATTTCGATAAAAAACTATTTTTATCTTTTCAAATATGGAATTTTTCATCCGAATTCTTTCTAAATCATTTCTTATGATTTTACAATAATTATTGATATTTTTAGTAATTTTACCAAGGCCCATACAGGCGATTTCAATAAACGGCCATCGAACTGCACTTGCTGCGATTATTTCCAAATTTGATTTGGACATAATTCTAAATCAACCATTAGATTTCAAATCTTTAATATTTGTTAGAAAGACTGTAACACCCCGAATTTCAGTTAATATTAACATTCACAAATTAAAGAATAACTAATCCCAGATGTGGGAATTAGGGGAAACGGGTTGTGCCATTGCGTTCGTCTCGGAAAAATACGCGAAATAGAATCCGAGTTTTCGAAAATCGGAGTCTGTATGAAGAAGATATGGACGAACGAAGTTAGGCAGAAAAACCGAAAACAATCCAGAATGCACTGGCGCACTTGTGAAGTGCGCCAGCACAAAAATACACTAGCGCACTTGGGAAGTGCGCCCGTGTCGAGCCAGAAACATGCACAGCTTTCTGGTTTGACCCTGGCTGGCCTGGTGCACCTGTTTTGGTTCTCTGGTCTGTTCTGCTGACCTGTGACGATTTTTTATGGTTTAGATCTAAACTAGGGTTAATCTAAGGGCCTAAACTACATCCTAAATCTATAAATACACCCTAAGACTACCCTAATTCATACTAAAAATAGATACAAGGCTGTCATGTCGTCAAAATGCAATTAGAAGGAGCCTCCATCACATTTTAGAAGAAGATAGCTTCTCAAATCAACTTCTAATCAACTCTAGCAACTTAATCTTCTTCATAGGAGTGCTAATCAACAAGTTGTGAGTTTCTATGCCTTTAGCAAGCAATTGCTAAACTAATTATGATAGGATATAATGAGGTTATGGTTATGAATGTGGATCAATGCAAGTTATGTTATCATATGCTATGTGCTCATGATGTTAGTTATGCAATTTTTATGCTATACGTCCATGATGCTAGTTATGCAAGTTTTATGCTATATGTTCATGATGCTAGTTATGCAAATCACTATGATAACCAATGATCCATTATGACACCATGTTATACAAGTTTGGTGTTTGATTATATGCAAGTTCATATATGACATGTTATGCAAGTTTGGTATTTGATTATATGCAAGTTCATATATGACATGTTATGCAAGTTTGTTGTTTGATTATATGCAAGTAACATGTGCAAGTTTACACATTTGTATGATATGCATACATATGCAAGTTTACCCCTTTGTATGTCATGCATATATATGCATGTTTACCCCTTTTTATGATATGAGTAACATATGCAAGTTCATCCCTTTCTAGACCTACGACATGTATGCAAGTTTATCCCTTTATGATAGGTCTATGACATGAACATCTATGCAAGTTACCCTCTTTATGACATATGTGATTCATGCAAGTTTGGGTTGATTATTTATGCTAGTTGGGTTTGATGCTATGGTCATATATGCAAGTTGACACCTTTAAAACCCATGTTGATGCTAATGTTATGCTAAGTTGAACCCATTGTATTTGTGATGAATCTTCCCTTTTAAGTATGTCATGGTAGCGTATTACGTGGGGAACGATGGGGTTAATATTCATGTTAATAAAATTGTGGTGAAATTGGTATGATGTTGCATACCATAAGTGGATGGACATAATTGAGTCAATTATGTACATCATTAAATTGGAATTAATTACGGAAAATTTATTTAAAATATGGGGGTGATTAATTAGGTGTAATTAATCGACTAAGACACGAGGTTGGACCCTTTTGTAGCATAAGACTGCCCGGACCCGACCGGAAAATCCAATGGCTACAAATGATTGGCCCAATGTGTGAGGTCTTAGGCATAAACTAAATACGTGACAAGTGTAAAGACACGAGGTTAGACTCTGTTATGGCGTAAGGCTGCCCGGACCCGACCGGCAAATCCAGCTGCCATAAAAGACAGTCTAATGTGAGAGGTCTTTACAAAGGTTACGGTCTTAATCAATTAAGAAACACTTAACCAGATAAGCATGTAGTGGGGCATGAGGGGTTAAGTGGGTGCCTTGGGTGGCATGTGGAAATCTAGTGGTTGCCTTGGGTGGTAATAGAAAATACGATTAGAATACTTAATCAAAGTGGAAACATGTAATTAAACATGATTAAAGGGTTAAGTGGGAAACACTAGAGGGAGCAAGCTTAGGTGGGTAGCTTGTGGGGGCCCATTTCAACGAGTAACCCATACGTATCTTTGTGGGCTCGACCCATGTCGAGGATGGGACACGCGTACTGGGCTTGACTATAAGAGGCCAAAACGGGTTAGCGGTGGCAATGCAAGTCCAACGGGTTTCATATGCGTGTGTGGACCCGGGCTGGTAGGTAAGACATTGTTGCATCATGTAGGTATAAGTCGTGCACCGTTGGTTGTATCGGGTTGCCACTTTGGGGAGTGATACACCCTACTATGGGGCCAGCACGGGTATCTACGTTAGGGAGCCGATCGCTTGGGGAGTAGTGGGTACACCTAGTGGAGATAGGGGCAGACGGCACCTATGTGGTCAGCTAGGGGTACACGAAACTACTAGTTAAATTTTCTAAGTCCTTGGGTGGGATCAACCTTTAAGTTAGGAATGACTGGTGTGGTGCAGTGTAGTAATTACCCTTGGGTGGGTAGATGCGTCTTTACCGATATCTTAGTTCTTTCTACGTCTAGTTGGCTGCTTAGTGTAGTCATTTATCCCCAGTCGTTACCGTACCAAGTTTATATCATACCCTAATTACTTTAATGATTGTATTGTTAAAGTTATAGGATTCGCTCAGACTTATGTCTGACCCCGTTGTTTTTACCTTCCCCTCCCCCTCAGGTCCTTAGGTTGGGCCTAGCACTAGCGGGCTTTGATCATATTGCTTTATCTATCTTTTGGAGCTTGGACCGTTGATGTAAAGCTCAGCTTATCTTTTCTATTATGGCTATTAGTATGTAGTGGGATTATGTACTTATGTTTTTATCAAGATGGATATTTTGTACTTGACTCTTGTTGGTTTTTTGGTATGTAACCAAACATGTTTACCTTCTGCTGCAATGAAATGATGTTTTAAATTTCAAGTATTACTTATATCTGTCTTGTTGTAATTTTTCTGTTCTATATTCACTTACTCCACCGAAGTTAAGGCATTCCCTTAGTGAGTGACCTTAGCGGGTGTGGGGTGTTACACGTGGTATTAGAGCCAGGTTACCAGAACAGATAAATTTTTTTGGAAAAATTATTTTTCTAAAAACATTTTTGAAGGAGTATTTTCAAAAACATGTCTTTTAAGAGAAAAGTTTTTGAAAGAAAAGCATAATCCCCAATAGCCATATCTTTATCTTTCGAATTCTCCGTTTTGAATCTTTCCTTTTTCGTTTCAGCATGGCTGAAGATCTTAACTTTCCGGAGGGTGTGACGATACCAATATGGTATAGGAGATTGATGGAGGCTAGGGCCACCGCTGCGGGTCCAGCAAATGTTCCTCCACCACCAGTTGCACCCGATCTTCCTCCCCCACCTCCTCCTCGCGCGGATACTTTTGCTAAGACTTGCAAGGAATTTAAGGCTATGGGAGGGAAACCTTTTCAAGGATCAGAAACTTTTGTGGAAGCTAGGGATCGGCTTAAGGAAACGGAAGAGTTGATAGACATCTTTGAGATGGAAGAAGGAAAGAAAGTCAAGTTAGTTTCTTGGTTAATGAAGTGAGAGGTCTCGTTTTGGTGGGAGGTCACTAATGGAGAACGCCTAGTTGACTCTTGGGCGGATTCAGGCAAAGGTTTGAGGCGAAGTTTCTTTCACGTGCGAAAGAAAATCTGTATATGGAATGGTTCTTGACACTAAAGCAAGGAAACTTATCAGTGAAGGAATATGTCAACAAGTTTAATCAGCTAGAAAGATTTGGCATAGACATGGTGAATACACCGGAGAAGAAGGCTTTGAGGTTCGTTAATGGCTTGAATGAACCGATGCATGGATTGGCTACGACTCACATCCCTATGGGGGCCACCTTTGAGAAGCTAGTAGATATGACACTCATGCATGAGGAAGAGAAGGGTCCCAATGCTAATAAGGCACCCGAGAAGAAAGGAGATCAGAAGAGACCTCAACAGCAACAGCAAAACAAGGGTGGGAAATGCAACGGTGGCAAGTGAAAGAAGAAGTGCTTCAACTGTGGGACACCAGGCCACCTCAGCAAAGATTGACGGAAGAAGAAGAAGACTGGCTGCTTCCACTGTGGCGAAGCAAGACATCTAGTGAATGACTGCCCTAAGAAGGGGCATAGGACGGGATCTACCTCAGGAGGACAGGTGCAAGCTCTTATGGCACCAGGTCAGGCAAGAGGGCAAGTTTAGGCTCTCGCAGTTCCACCGATTCAGGAAAGAGGTAGAACTATTTTCGTTGAAAGTCTGGTTTTTCTGTTTGATCATCCTGTCCGTACTTTATTCGACTCTGGCGCATCGCATTCGTTTATCTCATCATCATTAGTTGAGTCATTACACTTAGACACTAGTCTAGTAGATGATCCCTTGGTTGTTTCAAACCCAATTGGGGGCTCCACTTAATTGTCCATGATATGTTTGGGTTTGAAGATTTCCATACTTAGCGTTGAGTTTAGATGTGATGCTTTTGTTTTGGGCTTCACGGGCTATGGGTTGATTTTGGGCATGGACTGTTTACCCAGTAATGGTGCCGTTCTTGATTGTGAAAGGAGAGTCGTTAGGCTCATGACCCGCTTGGGTAACACTCTCGAGATCTCTTGTAATCCCATGGATTCTGTTATGCTAAGTTATCTTGAATCGCTTGACGCTTCGGTCGAGAGTTTGCGATCTGTTAGAGTGGTCCGGGAATACTCGGATGTGTTTGAGGAGGTGAAGGGCTTACCTCCGAAGCGGGAGATAGACTTCCGAATATATCTGGTGGACAATGCTAAGCCAGTATCTTTGCCAGTGCGCCACATGGCTCCTCGTGAGAGGAGGGAACTCCATAAGCAAGTAGGGGAGTTGCTTGAGAAGGAGTTCATAAGACGAAGTATATCAGAGTGAGGTGCTCCAGTAGTTTTTGTCACGAAGGCGGATGGGTCCCTCAGACTTTGTGTAGACTACAGAGAACTCAACAAACTTACAAAGAAGAATAGACACCCATTGCCGAGGATTGATGATCTCTTTGATCAGTTGGTTGGTGCCTCAGTGTTTTCGTAGTTGGACTTAGCCACGGGGTTTCATCAGTTGAGAGTGGACGAGGATAGTATAGAGAAGACTGCCTTTAGGACTCCGGATGGTTTCTATTAGTGGCTGGTGATGCCCTTTGGTTTGACGAACTCCCCTGCATACTTTGTTGATTTGATGAGTAGGGTGTTCAGGGAGTACCTTAATAAGTTCGTGGTGGTCTTTGTGGATGACATCTTAGTCTTTTCTAAGAGTGAAGAAGAGCATGCCCTACATCTTAGGGAAGGGTTGGAGACTCTTCGAGCGCATAGCCTTAAGGCTAAATTCTCTAAATGTCACTTTTGGAGGAAGGAGGTGCGGTTCTTAGGGCACATGGTCTCCAAAGAAGGGATAGCTGTGGATCCCGCGAAGGTAGTGTCCATCCAAGATTGGAAGGTTCCGAAGATTGCTACCGAGGTGAGGAGTTTCTTGGGGTTGGCTGGCTACTATAGGAAGTTTATCAAGGACTTCGCGAAGATATCAGCCCCATTAACTCGCTTGACAAAGAAGAATCTAGTCTTCACATGGGACGTAGATTGTGATGATGCATTCCAACATTTAAAGAGAGCTTTAACCACAGCTCCAGTCTTAGTGTTGCCAGATGGGAGTAAGCCATTTTTTGTTTATACCGATGCTTGTGGGATAGGACTAGGCGTAGTCTTAATGCAAGAGGGAAGGGTAATAGCTATGGGGGAAGGCAGTTGAGAGCGCATGAGAAAAATTACCCTACACATGATCTAGAGTTGGCCGCTATTGTTTTTGCGCTTAAGACTTGGCGCCATTATCTTCTTGGCGAGTGGTTCGAATTGTTCACTGACCACAAATCGTTGAAGTTCTTGTTTTCTCAAAAGGATTTGAACTTAAGACAGCAAAGGTGGCTGGAAATCTTAGCATCCTATGATTTTGAGATAGCATATACCCCTGGCAAGGGTAACGTGGTGGCAGACGCCTTAAGCAGAAAAAGGTTGTCCTTGAGTCCGTTGTTCGTGGAACGACGAGGCTTGGAATTTATCTCGATGTTTGATTTCAGACCTTCCGTTGACTTTATACCCGGTTTGCTAGCATCCTTAGAGGTCAGACCTACTCTTTTGGGACGGGTTGGTGAGGCACAGCAGGACGACCCACAGTTGGTTGAGTTAGTAGAGAAGCTCATAAGGGGGGAGTCGTCCAGCCATTTGAGTAGGTACACCCTAGATGGTAAGGGGTGGTTGCGTAGAGACGGTAGACTTTGTGTAACGCAAGACAAGGGTTTGAAGTAGGCTGTTCTTGATGATGCGCATCGTTCGAAGATGACCATTCATCCCGGTGGGGACAAGATGTACCAAGACATGAAGCGAGTTTTCTTTTGGGCCGGTATGAAGAAAGATGTGGCCGAGTATGTCGCTAGATGCTTGGTGTGCCAACAAGTGAAAGCAGAGCAAAAGAAACCTGGTGGGTTGCTTCACCTATTGGAAGTTCCGCAATGGAAGTGGGATAGCGTCTCAATGGATTTTATTGATGGGTTACCGAGATCGAGGAACGGTAATACGGGAATTTGGGTTTTGGTAGACAGACTTACTAAGAGCGCCCATTTCATACCCGTGAAGAGTAAGAGGACTGCTCCATGTCTAGCTTCAGTTTACCTTCAAGAGATAGTTCGGTTGCATGGTGTACCTTCTAGCATAGTGAGCGATCTAGATCCTATCTTCACTAGCGAGTTTTGGAAGAGTTTGCAAGAGGCAGTAGGGACTCAATTGTGTTTGAGCACCGCATATCATCCTCAGACGGACGGCCAGACCAAGAGGGTGAATCGTGTTCTAGAAGACCTTTTGAGGCTATGTATCTTAGATTTTGGAGGAACATGGGAAGAGCATCTTCCATTGGTGGAGTTCGCGTATAATAACAGCTTTCAGTCTAGTATTGGCATGGCTCCTTTCGAAGCTCTTTATGGAAGGCCTTGTCGGTCACCTACATGTTGGTGGGAGTCTACGGATAAGATCTTGCTTGGGCCCGATATGGTTAGAGAAACTTCGGAAAAGATTGATTTGATTCGAAGAAGGATGAAAGCAGCGCAAGACAGACAGAAATCTTATGCGGATAAGAGGAGAACAGATCTTGAGTTTGATGTTGGGGACATAGTCTTTGTCAAAGTATCTCCATTACGGAATGTTGTTCGCTTTGGGTCCGTTGGAAAGTTAGCACCAAGGTTTGTAGGACCGTTTCCTATTAAGGAAAGGATTGGACAGATGGCATATAGAGTGGATTTGCCCGAGAGACTTAGTGGTGTACATGACGTATTCCATGTGTCACATTTGAGGAAGTGCCTACATGAGACCGCAGATGTGGTAGAGCCGAGCTTGCTTAGAGAGTTGGAGGTAGAGCATGATGCAACGATTCGACGAGCTCCTACTCGCATCCTTGGGTCAGAGATTAGGAAGTTGAGAAACAGAGAGGTTCAACTAGTCAAAGTGCAATGGGGAGATGATGAGAGCAACGCTACTTGGGAGACAGAAGCGAAGATGCGTTCACTGTACCCATTCCTTTTTGAGGGTATGTCTTTTAATTTCTCCTTTATCGTTTGTCTAGTTCTTATCTTATCTTTAGTATGTCCTCTCATTAGTACCTTTGACCTTTAGATAGGGTGAACCTATGGTGGAAACATGTGTTTGAGACACGTTATGATTGATGGATGTGTGTGGATGCAAGTGTTTGCTAGTGGTTGCTCGTGGATGCATATACACACACTTTAGACACTAGATCGGCTCAGTCACTTCATATTGCATATTGCATATAATTGTGTGTAGGTAGCTATATTAATGGATGTATAATGGTTGTGTTATCATATGGATGATGCATTTTTATTGTGAATGATTGTGCACTCATGTAGATATAGTATGTGTCGATAGGGTTCTTTCGCATACATATTGGATGCATGGCACTATCATGGTTTGCATTAAGGAGGTCAACTGAATCAGTAGACCGCCTGATTTTGCATTAGACAGGGAACATATACACACACTTTTTGCATATGTTCATACAGCATTAGAAACTTTAAGGACAATGGATGCCAGTGTTTGATGGTTTAGTAGATGGTTGTTTGGATGGTAGGATACGTTCTTCTGGACTTAGAGATTTCGGGGACGAAATCCTTTAAGTAGGGGAGAATGTAACACCCCGAATTTCAGTTAATATTAACATTCACAAATTAAAGAATAACTAATCCCAGGTGTGGGAATTATGGGAAACGGGTTGCGCCATTGCGTTCGTCTCGGAAAAATACGCGAAATAGAGTCCGAGTTTTCGAAAATCGGAGTCCGTATGAAGAAGATATGGACGAACAAAGTTAGGCAGAAAAACCGAAAACAAGCCAGAATGCACTGGCGCACTTGTGAAGTGCGCCAGCACAAAAATACACTGGCGCACTTTGGAAGTGCGCCCGTGTCGAGCCAGAAACCTGCATAGCTTTCTGGTTTGACCCTGGCTGGCCTGGTGCACCTGTTTTGGTTCTCTGGTCTGTTTTGCTGACCTGTGACGATTTTTTATGGTTTAGATCTAAACTAGGGTTAATCTAAGGGCCTAAACTACATCCTAAATCTATAAATACACCCTAAGACTACCCTAATTCAAACTAAAAATAGATACAAGGCTGTCATGCCGTCAAAATGCAATTAGAAGGAGCCTCCATCACATTTTAGAAGAAGATAGCTTCTCAAATCAACTTCTAATCAACTCTAGCAACTTAATCTTCTTCATAGGAGTGCTAATCAACAAGTTGTGAGTTTCTATTCCTTTAGCAAGCAATTGCTAAACTAATTATGATAGGATATAATGAGGTTAGGGTTATGAATGTGGATCAATGCAAGTTATGTTATCATATGCTATGTGCTCATGATGTTAGTTATGCAAGTTTTATGCTATATGTCCATAATGCTAGTTATGCAAGTTTTATGCTATATGTTCATGATGCTAGTTATGCAAATCACTATGATAAACATTGATCCATTATTACACCATGTTATACAAGTTTGGTGTTTGATTATATGCAAGTTCATATATGACATGTTATGCAAGTTTGGTGTTTGATTATATGCAAGTAACAAGTGCAAGTTTACACCTTTGTATGATATGCATACATATGCAAGTTTACCCCTTTGTATGTCATGCATATATATGCATGTTTACCCCTTTTTATGATATGAGTAACATATGCAAGTTCATCCCTTTTTAGACCTATGACATGTATGTAAATTTATCCCTTTATGATAGGTCTATGACATGAACATCTATGCAAGTTACCCTCTTTATGACATATGTGATTCATGCAAGTTTGGGTTGATTATTTATGCTAGTTGGGTTTGATGCTATGGTCATATATGCAAGTTGACACCTTTAAAACCCATGTTGATGCTAATGTTATGCTAAGTTGAACCCATTGTATTTGTGATGAATCTTCCCTTTTAAGTATGTCATGGTAGCGTATTACGTGGGGAACGATGGGGTTAATATTCATGTTAACAAAATTGTGGTGAAATTGGTATGATGTCGCATACCATAAGTGGATGGACATAATTGAGTCAGTTATTTACATCATTAAATTGGAATTAATTAGGGAAAATTTATTCAAAATATGGGGGTGATTAATTAGGTGTAATTAATCGACTAAGACACGAGGTTGGACCCTTTTGTAGCATAAGACTGCTCGGACCCGACCGGCAAATCCAGCGGCTACAAATGATTGGCCCAATGTGAGAGGTCTTAGGCATAAAATAAATACGTGACAAGTGTAAAGACACGAGGTTAGACTCTGTTATAGCGTAAGGCTGCACGGACCCGACCGGCAAATCCAGCTGCCATAAAAGATAGTCTAATGTGAGAGGTCTTTACAAAGGTTACGGTCTTAATCAATTAAGAAAAACTTACCCAGATAAGCATGTAGTGGGGCATGAGGGGTTAAGTGGGTGCCTTGGGTGGCATGTGGAAATCTAGCGGTTGCCTTGGGTGGCAATAGAAAATACGATTAGAATACTTAACCAAAGTGGAAACATGTAATTAAACATGATTAAAGGGTTAAGTGGGATACACTAGAGGGAGCAAGCTTAGGTGGGTAGCTTGTGGGGGCCCATTTCAACCAGTAACCCATACGTATCTTTGTGGGCTCGATCCATGTCGAGGACGGGGCACGCGTACTGGGCTTGACTATAAGAGGCCAAAACGGGTTAGCGGTGGCAACGCAAGTCCAACGGGTTTCATATGCGTGTGTGGACACGGGCTGGTAGGTAAGACGTTGTTGCATCGTGTAGGTATAAGCCGTGCACCGTTGGTTGTATCGGGTTGCCACTTTGGGGAGTGATACACCCCACTGTGGGGCCAGCACGGGTATCTACGTTAGGGAGCCGATCGCTTGGGGAGTAGTGGGTACACCTAGTGGAGATAGGGGCAGACGACACCTATGTGGTCAGCTAGGGGTACACGAAACTACTAGTTAAATTTTCTAAGTCCTTGGGTGGGATCAACCTTTAAGTTAGGAATGACTGGTGTGGTGCAGTGTAGTAATTACCCTTGGGTGGGTAGATGCGTCTTTACCGATATCTTAGTTCTTCCTATGTCTAGTTGGCTGCTTAGTGTACTCATTTATCCTCAGTCGTTACCGTACCAAGTTTATATCACACCCTAATTACTTTAATGATTGTATTGTTATAGTTATAGGACTCGCTCAGACTTTTGTCTGACCCCGTTGTTTTTATCTTCCCCCCCCCCCCCTCAGGTCCTTAGGTTGGGCCTAGCGCTAGTGGGCTTTGATCAGATTGCTTTATCTATCTTTTGGAGCTTGGACCGTTGATGTAAAGCTCAGCTTTTCTTTTCTATTATGGCTATTAGTATGTAGTGGGATTATGTACTTATGTTTTTATCGAGATGGATATTTTGTACTTGACTCTTGTTGGTTTTTGGTATGTAACCAAACATGTTTACCTTCTGCTGCAATGAAATGATGTTTTAAATTTCAAGTATTACTTATATCTGTCTTGTTGTAATTTTTCATTTCTATATTCACTTAAAATACTCCACCGAAGTTAAGGCATTCCCTTAGTGAGTGACCTTAGCGGGTGTGGGGTGTTACAAAGATCTTTTCGATACGAACCCAACGGTTCCAGTTTTAGGAGAATCCGATAGTCGGATATCCCGTAATGTCCATTTGAAGTCAATGGTCGAAATTCGCGAACTGTCGCAGCGCAGCGTGTTCTATTTAGGCCATAATAATATATATTTCATCGATTTCCATTTGAAACGTATTTTATAAATCGTTTTAAATTCATTTTCAAAACGATTTCAACTTCATATTCAATTTCAAATCAAAATTGAATATTCCATATCATCTCTATATAAATGATAATATTTTCAAAACATTAGATTTTGAAATCATTTCATTTTCGATATTCATTATAAAAATGAATAAAATCGATATAAATATCATTCGCGTAAAAATGGCGCATATCTAATCAATACGGCTATATATATTTAAATATATTCATATCCATCCCAAATCGGACATCAACATTAGATTTTGATCTTTTATTGAATATAATTTTAAAATATTTATTCTTTCTGAACTGGAATCAGACACAGTCAATTACCATATAATTTGATTTATATGTATATCATGCACACATGTATACAACAACTATAAAATACAATCAACCATCATCCAGAGTGCATTCTACACTGCATAAGCATTAAATACAAATATTCAGTGCTTACACAGCTTGTCAACCAATCGATTGACATACAACTAAATATTGGGATTAGTGCATGTCCAATATCATTCCAATACCCGTGTGGGGTTTCAATCAATAAATAATTAATTTTATTTGTGTAATTAGGCGATATGTGAAATTTATCGTCCAAATCCATATCAGTCAAATGGGTTAATATTTATTTTATTTATATACACGTTAAAAATTATATTTTTAACGATAAAATATTTTATCCAATATATAAATGTTTTATTCAGATCATTTATACAATGAAAATGGTATTTTATTGTTCTAACACATTTTAGAAAATTTCGGCGGCATAACGGCACGATACTAGAACCGGGATAAGGTATAGTCTTACCCCATGCCTCATAATGACACGTCATACACAAACCAAATTCTAGTCAATTCATTCAACCAAACAACCAAATAATCTAATCAACCAAACCAAACAATCAAACAAGTCGTCTACAGTCTATGGACGACGGGGAATAGTTCGTATTTGCAGTTATAACATAAATAACAGAACAAGAAATTATAGTGAGGAGTTCTCACCTTTGAGATCCACTCCTCCATTCTCTATTTCTGAACGGTTCGAATTTGACCAAAATTCCAATGCGATCCCTTCCCGTTGTTCATAGTAAAAATCTCATTTTTAATATGATGTTTATTTTAAAAATCACATTTTTATAATGGCACTTCATATATAAAAATCGTATATTTTTACAATGCTTCTTTCTATATAAAAATTATATTTTTATATCTCTACTTCTTATATAAAGATCGAATTTTTATTTCGCTACAACATATATAAAAATCACATTTTTATCGCTACTTCATATATATAAAAATCGAATTTTCACCTCATTAAAAATCATATTTTTATTTCAAATCATGTGTGTAAAGATCACATCTTTAAAACGATGTTTACATTATTAAGATCATATTTTTATTTAAAAATCAAACCTTTTCATATTTAAAAATCAAACCTTTATCGCTGTGATAACATTATAAAAATCGAATCTTTTCTCATATAAAAATCTTAGCTTTTCTAACATAAAAATCATATTTTTATTCGATACAAATATATATAAAAATCCTATTTTTATATTGCTAACCATAAAATAAAAATCCTATTTTTATATTGCTAATCATAAAATAAAAATCCTATTTTTATATTTTAAACCATTCATGTACATTAGAAAGTATACCTTTGTATACATTAAACATTGCTTTAAATAAATAAATAAAATAATGAAAAGAATAAAATCACATTTTTTTTCGATTGAGGCTGAGGGCTGCAGGTTCGTCGAGGGGGTGGGGGGAAGTAGAAATGGCGGTGCAGGGGTGCGGTGGGCCCAGTTTGCGGCGGCGCCGGGTTTTTGGTGTGGATTTAGGGCGGTTTAATTTGGGGATCGGTTTAGGAGGCGGAAGGTGGATAAAGGAGGAGAGGGGGTGCGCGCCCGGCGAGGCGGCGCCGGAGGGAGCGGTGGTAGCTTGCGAGGGCGGGAGATGCTCCATCTTTCGTTGGTTTTTTTCTTTTTTCTAATTTTCGATTTGAGGGAATAAAGAGAGGAGAGGGAAGTCAACGCCCTTATAAATATATTTATTTATTTATTTAATTTATACCCAAAAAGTTAATTTTTCGTTCGAACCCTAAAGAGAGCCCAATGACTGTCGCCCCTAGCTAATTACCCTTATTCCGAACATAATGGTATATGTATCGTAAGCCAGTTTGGTTGTTTCGATCAGTTTCCATTTAAATCAAAATTTAGATCTATATATTCTATTGTAAACGTACTTTTCAATTTCCCGGGGCTATATACTGAATCTAAAAATTATAGAAAAATTATTTCTAGCTTCGTATTGACGATACGGTCCTAACGGAACTAAATTCGTTTGAAAAATGGTCATTTTCTAGTCGATTAAATTCAACTGAAATTGCCAAATGCGTTTAAATGCACCACGCTCACTTATTGATTCTAAAACTGAAACTGGAATCTAGCAATAACTTGACATCACGGATCCAATAAAAGTTGTTTCGTCGAAAATGGAGGTCGTTTGCAAAATGACTATTTTTAAGGCCTTTATATATATTAAAATATATATAAATTCCACAACGACTTTTCTAAATTTTCAACTAGGCATAATTTTTTATTCTCGCTATGAAATTTTGATTTTCCGGATTTGTTGGAAAGATATCTTCAAATAGATTCTAATATTTTTGGTTCCGCTAAAATCCGGTTTATTTTGAATCTTGTACATTCATTTGAAATTTGAAATAGAATTTTCAAACTGTCGCGCCATTTCCAATTCCTTTTATAATTAAAATAAATATTTATATCCTAACGACGATTCAAATAAATATATACGTTCTAATTCTATTTAAAATAAATTTTCTCGTCGTAATTATTTAAAATAATTCATTTTAATTATTCAAAATTCATTAAAATTGTCAAAATAAAATTTTTCAAATTGGTTCTAATTTTATGGGTTATTACACAAAAACACCATGCAACAGATCACTAGAATGTAGTGACTATCTCGACTGGATCTTTATACTAATCAAAGAAAACAATTGACTAGATGAAAGAGAACCAATTCCAAAAGCTCTATTATTCCTCTCTTGCCATACTGATGATACAAAATGTTTTAACAACTTGAGCAACACCCTTTAACGAGAACTTTTTCACCTTGTAGCTTAAAAAACATTAAACCATTCATCTCTACTAACTCTTGATGCTCTATGATACCTAACAATAGCAAGCAGCCTCTTCCAAATATGATGCACATATTCACATTCAAAGAAAATGTGAATGTTTGATTCAGTAACATGATTACATACTAGACACAGATTGTCCTGCGTTATGCCAATAGAGTAAAATTTATCCTTTGTGTTAATGGAATTTGCCATTATCTTCCAAAGAGTAAAATTTTCCTTTGCTGAAGAACCAGTGTTACAAATTCTTAAAGCCCAAGGAAAAGATTCTTTTTCATCCTTTAGTAGTTTATACACATGATTAATGGAGTGCTTTTTAACATTGTGAATTAAGATATCATCCTCAACTAGCCTCAAATTTATGGACAAATCATTCCAGAGCCTCCTAAGATCAGAGGAGGAAGAATAGGGTAAATCTAAATGACCAACGTGAATACAATTATAAATGGATGCTTTACAAGGAATACCTGAGTTTGCCTTCAAGTTGTAGTCGACAACATCAGCAAAAATCAAACCCTATTTTGCCCAAGGATCATTCCAGAAGGAAATTTGAGATAATTCCTTCTACCACATTATATGAAAGGAAAAAAATACATGTCTGAGTTTGAGAATTTCCCTCCAACTCCAACTACAAAAGGAAGGCAATGACAATGTCCAATTTTTTTTATTACCTATCAAATTACTCTTCACCCATCTCGTCCAAAGGCAATTTTCATCAGTGAAAAGTTTTTGATAATAACACAAAATTGCAGCTTTATTCCATTAGAAAGTATTAGTAATTCCAAGACCACCATGACTTTTATCAATATACAACTTGTTATAAGAAATTGGAATCATCTTTTTAGAAAACGGATCCCATGCCACAAGCATTTATTTAGAGCAGATGTTACCATTGATAACAGCTTCTTTGGAAGAATGAAATGCCTGCTCCAATATGTTGTAATCGAAATAGCAATTGATTGAACAGTCATGAGCCTTCTAGCTTTAGACAATTTACAACTTGGCCATTGCTTAAGTTAATAATGAATTAAGTAACTTTTACCTCAATAAATATTGAAATTTATTGTTATTTTAATTAATAATAATTAACGTGAATTACTTTTTAATGAGAATTCATTTAAGAAGTAATCGAACTTGAAATGGAATTTTAAATTTGATGTTATTAGGGTTTTGTAAAAGAATTTGACAATGAATCCAATCTTATAAATAAAAAGTTATAAAAGGAATTAGGAGCTAATGCAATAATTTTAAGTAAGTGTTCACTTAACAATTGAATTAAGTGAAACAATAGAAATTGAATAGTGGATTCAGGAATACCAAAATAAAATGTTTATAAGATCTAGATAGAGGGATTTTAGTAAGAAAATCCAAATTTAAGATATATTGTAAGTCCCTTGATAATTTAATGGATTGATACTAATAAATTAGCATAAAGGGATTAATATAAATCTAAATGAAGTTTGGAAAGGGTTTTGTGAAATTTGATAATACTCCCAAATAAAAGAAGTCTAGTGAATCTATAAGTGATATTTTCCAAGTAAAGAAAACAGAAATGGGTTTGTGAAATTATAGTGGTGTTTTTGATGTAAAGAGGTAAGAAAGAGGAATTTTGTGAACACATTTATAAGTATTGGCTATTTTTTAAAGACAAAGAAACTAAAGGGATTTATTGAGATAATTATATAAGATAGATTTATAAGAATCAATGATATATATTACTAAATGATTTTGATTAAAAAAACATGAACGACCAATGTACTTGACTATACTGTTGGATTTAATGGTTAAACAACTGACTATCAAATCATATATTGTTCTTGGACTTTTGACGTGTTGTTTCGAAGACAAAGGGATGAGAACTAGACCCAAAACCACTTCGAACTAATGATGCATTTGAAACTGATTTGCAGGGAATAAAGATGGAGCATTGAAGAACATAGATCTTCATAAAGTGGAAGAATTATTTATAATCACTAGCTGGCTCTCAAAGATAAACCGTGGTTCTGTCGTGATTGAAATCTACGGATTTGCAAGGACTTCTCGCTAGTTATCCTTAGGGTGATTCCTATATAGGATGCGGTAGTAGGGTGCCCTCAGTTCATACTGGTCTTGGATGAGTTGTACGGTCGAATGTCTGACAGAATATTTCCTAAGGGTCACGTATGTTGATTTTTAAAAATATATCAAGTTTGGTGGTGGAGAAGGAAGCTTCTTGTAACGACCCGAAAAACCCCGCCCATCGAATCAATCGTGAGATCCGACCCGAAAGTCGGAAATCCTCAGATTCGTTAACCTTGGGCACACAACAACATTAAAAAAACAAAAATATGTTTTATTGACATCATATAAATGTTACATCAGAGTACAAAATATCAGATTACATCGAAAATAATATAAGGAAAGATAAATTACAATAAATAAAATGCCCAATGAAAAATATAAACTAACAAAGCGGAAGATTACGAATTTATTTATACGACTTGATCAGAGGAATTAATCTACAGGGTGTGTGTACCTAACTTAAGCATTTAACATCCACTATTGTGCACTCAGGCGAGAGAGACAGCCCAATTAGATCCTGCAAACTCAGTAACAAGTAATATGTGAAATAATAAGTAGGAAATGTATAACATCATAATATGAATAATAATCAACAAAACAGAAAAAATATCATTTTATTTAAGGGGCTGCATCACTACCACTTGTGACTGCCTATGTACCCCTATCTGATTGGGTTCCCAATTAGATACAGGATCAGGACAATATAGTTCTCCTACTGTAAATAGGGTCATGGAGCCTACGATGCACAACCAATATGCAATTCCCAAACTACACATTTAGGCTTAATCTTTAATTTTAGATTTATAAAATCTAATCAACCTTATTATTTTTGAAATCCATTCATTTTGAAAATAATCTCTTCGAAATTAAAATCCCACTTTCATTTCAAATCATTGAAATCATATATCTTTCTCAAATCATACCTTACTTCGGGATTTCAAAACAAATCATTTGAAAATATAAATTCCAAAATATCAAAATACATGCATAACAAAACGTATGCAATCGAATATCAGAAGGCTTCTCCCATCAATAAGGCAAAGGGAACGCACCATATTCACTCGATATATATATATATATATATATATATATATATATATATGTATGTATGTATGTATATATGCACCTCCCTCTAATGGAGCATGCTACAATGACCACTGACTAATTCCTAAGGTCCTAGTCCCATCCATACTTTTAGTCATCAGGATTACCCTAATCTCTAGCCACATATTAAATCATTTTATATCCCGAAGCAGTAAATCCATTTTGCAATAATAATCATAAGTAATAACGAGTCATATCATTATTGCTTTCCAATACATTCAAACACTAGAATTTAAGCCGTCGAGATTCTATGTTTATAAAACATCTTTTTTAACCATTTATCACTTCGTAATATTTATTTTTAAATATTTTCCACTTTTCGAAATCAACCATTAATTTCATATTTATCTATGAAATTATCTTTCAAAACCATTCATCTAAATTTTCATTCGTAATTTAAATGAATTGAATATCGCTGCTAACCGCCTTTTAGTCAAATCGTGAAATTAATCATAAGGCGTTAGCAAATAAATTTTTTCCTGCTTCTTGAAATTAAACATTTCATTACATATTGTTTTATGAAAACAAAAAACATTCTGTTTAAATTAACGCTCATAAATTAAATGAATCAATATTATCGCTAAACACCTTTCATTCAAATCACGAAATAAGTCATAAGGCGTTAGCGCACAAATATTTTTCTACCTAAATGAAAGCTAAATAGAAACAGTTATTTTCTCATAAACTAGTCGAGCACAATCAGTCAACAATGATAACCAATGATAAATTATAACAATAAATAACTAAAGTTTATCAATACAAATCAAATGACAAATAAACGAATGTCTGGCTGATTATAATAGCAAAACAGTGTTTAATTATGCTAACCAGTGTCACTAACTATATAAATTATTTAATTCCATTAAACGTAATTAAACTAAGACTCTAATATTTTTACTAATATTTTAGGTTTAACCCAACGTGTTAAACTGGGGTGTTCTTACTGTCAATATGGTTATTGTGTCGAAAACCACTGATTATTTTGGTTTCGTATGCATAGTTAAACACTTCTAAAGTTATTCTATTTAATCGGTGTTTTAAAAAAAACTATATTAAACATATTATTTAAAAATAAAAATAACCGACCTCACCAAAGCCCAACTCAAATGTAACAAGCAAAACTCCCATTTATTTTCCTACTGCATGCTCCTACACCATGTTGTGCCTCCCTCTTCACCTTCTCACTAGCAAAAACATGTACAAGCACATGTTCCTCACCTGCTTGCGGCAACTCATTTGTTCCAAACATTCCCTTTTATATATTATTATATATTTTTTCCTGCTAACTCATCATGCATTCTCCCGTGACATACCCTCCCTTACGCACATATGAAAACACACACAAACACACACACATAGACACACACACACACACACATGTGTGTGTGTGTGTGTGTATATATATATATATATATATATATATATATTGTGACAACCCAGAATTTCAGGGCCAACTGAAATTTTTTAGTTTAAGATATTTTAAGGAATATGGGAATATAATTCGGTTATTTCTGTTAAGTAAAATTTAAGAATAATTATAAAGTTAGTTTTTATATTTTATTTGACTTAAAACAAACTCGGTAAAATTATTAAATTGATTTATAAATCTTCTATTTAAAAATTTTGAAAATTCGATTCTTAAAATCATCGCATAACCCTTAAAAAGTGAAATTTTGCTAGCGAGCTCAGAATTCGATGAGACCAATTTTATTGAATTCGAAATAATAAGTCATAGCTAGATTTCAAATTTCATGCAAAACGGAGTTAATATGTGGCTATGACAGGCGAACTCATTTTGGGCAAAATTGACAGTCAGTTTACAAATGGACGTTATTTAGACGATCTCAGAATTCGATGATATTTTTTTCAGATTCGTATCATCAATAATGGTAGAATTCAAATTTTCATAATTTTTGAAGTCAACATGTGGGAGTGCAAGAAGAAAATGTATTCTAAAATCGCATTTTTGAACCTAATTTGAGCTTAATTGAGAAATTAAACGGAAGGTCAAACAAACTCGGAATTCGCCTAAACTTGGTTCGTTGGATTCGTAATTCCGTATATTATCTTATGCCAAAATTTCATAGCAAACAAAATCAGTTTGCAATCGGGATATCTGCAAGAAGGGCGGGAATTATCTACTTAAGCTCTTTTCTTTCTTTCTTCTTCATTAATTCTCCTTCCTCCTCCTTTCTTTCAAAAATGGCCTCCTCCGCCAAACCCTTGCTGTTGCACCCTCCATCCCTGCAGCCGTGCCTCCCCTCCTCCTCCAGCGCTATAACCTCCTCCGCCTCCTTTCCTTCTCTAAAACCCATCTCCACCACCATCGCCCCTCCCCGGGACCGACCTACGCCGTAGCCACCCTCCCCTCTGACCTGCGCCGCCTGCAACACCCCCTACTTTGGTCGTAGATCCCGTTTCACCCAAAAACCCTTCTTTTTCCAAATTTTAGTTTTGCAAAAAAGCCGCTCTCTTTCTTTGCTCAATAACTTCTGATCCATGCATTTTTGGCCAAGACATTATCAATGAAAGTTGTAGATCTCATTTTTACTACGAAATGCACATATCATATCGAAATTTGGAGTACAGAGCTGCTCTAAAAATGCGACTGAAGTTCGTTGGCCTAGAGCAATTTTTAGCGGTTTCCCGCGAATCCAAGCATTTTTGGGAGAAAGTACCCTAGGGAAAAGTTGTCTGGAATGGTGTTTTTGTGTTGGTAAACAAGTTTGGTCAAGATTGGAGGTCGTATGCAAAATGTCAAGCCAAAATGGTGAATTCGGGTTGTAGAGAGTAATAATAGCGAGTTCGCGACGAGAAAGTCCTGCATAAGAAGTGTCGTGGAGTTTGGGTTTATCTATTGGGTGAGAACTCTCTCAATCAATTATTTTGTTATGTTATTATATCATAATTTGTTATACGGTGCCTGGTAGCTCACACCATAGTTTTTTGCAAACCCATGGATGATTTGTTGATTTGTTGCATTTTGATTGTGATTATAAATTTGTAATTTAACATGTTAAAAAAATGTTAATATTATACAGAGTAGTTGAAATTGGACATAAATATCCATTTACAGTGAAAATTGGTTAGCTAGAAAAATATTTCGAACTAAATTAGAAATAATAAAATTCATGAATAAGTAATGAATTTTAATAGACTGTTGTTGGTTGAAAACCCCACATGGGTCTTGGGATGATATTTGACTTACACATCTCCCTTGTGTGAAATTGCGGTTAATCGGGTGATTGGAAGATTTATATAAGCGTCTATTATTTGATTGAAGCTTATATGAAAATAAAATGCACATTGGATGTCATTTTGAATGTTGATACTTGTTTACAACTATTGTTGGATATACATGATGAATGAAATCCATATAAATTTATTTATATGGATATTGGTTGAGATTTTATTCCAATTCAGAACAAATATGAATATTTTTATAATATAATATTCAACGAAATTGGAAATTGATTTCGACGTCCGATTTTGGATGGACACTAAAATAATAAAATACCAATGAATATTTATAATGGAAAAGAATTGATTTGAATAAATTTTCATACAAACATGATTTGTTCAAGTTTATTGTGAAATGAATGGTATTTTAAAAATATGAAGCCGAGTTAAGGATATAAATGGTATTTTAGCTCGAATGAATTTTTATATCGATTTTATTCATTTTTAAAAATGAATATCGAGAAGACTGAATTTCAAATTCAGACATTTTAAAAATATTATCATTTGAGATCATAATAATAAGTAATGTTCAAATTTTATTTAAAATTGAAGTGGAAGTAAAATTGAATTAAAAAGAGTTTATAAACGTTCTATGAAATACATTTTTTAATGGAAATAGATGAAATATATTATATATCTTTATGTGGCTTGAATAGAACGTGCCGCTCAGCGACCGTTTGCGAATTTCGACCATTAACTTCCAATTTACGTAAAGGGAGTTCCGACCGTCGGATTCTCCTAAAACTAGAACCGTTAAGATCGTATTGAAAAGGTCTTTCCAATGAATGTAAGAGGTTTAAATTTGAACAGTTAGACTTTAAAATATGTCCAAATCAATTTTGGAAAAGGTCGCTATGGATGCAGTTCGGTGGCCGATATTGAAAACCGGCTGTAAGGGCATTAATAAAATTGTTAAAAAAATGAATAAATTATGTAAAAACATAATAAAAGATTTGGAAAGAATTTTGGATGAAATATTCCAAGTTTAAAAAGATGAAAGATATTTTTATCCAAATGAACTAGTTAATAACTAAAATAATAATTCAATGATTTTTAAAGATAATAAATTGGATATGCGAATGATTTTTAACATAACTCGAAGTTTCCAACATATAAATTGGAATTAAATGGAAAATGGGATTTTGGGTTTAGCGTGAATGGTATCTTCAATAATATTGTTCTTGAACCCATTTATGAATGGAATAAATCTTTTAATTAAGGTTTAGAGAAGTTTTCCAGTCTATTTAATTAAATTGGCATTGAATGGAATTCGATTAATAATAATTGAGGTGAGTTTCTATGAAGGAAGGTGTTTAGTAGTAATGGAATTTAAAAGGCTTCGCCACTATTCCATCTATAATATTAGTCTGATACAGAAATTTATATCAATTATAAATTGTTCAGATTTCTGTGAAGATTCCATATTAATGGAAGATGATTTTGGGTTTATTGTGAATGATGGTTTTACATGACATTTACTCTCTAACCCAAGTAAAGATAGGATAAATTTCCTAAAGTTGAATAATCATTAAATAATGATTTTCGAATATGAAAACTAATTCAAAGTTTTAATCAATCTTTAAATATACTGAAAGTAAAAAGGTAATTAAATTAAATAATCGAGATGGATTATCACTAGTTTTACTCCATGCGATTGTTATATCTTTAAATAGATTTGAAACATTAAATGGTAATTAAATTTACCTATAACACAATGAGTGTTAAAAATAGAGTACCACCAGTTTTGCTCCGTAGGATGAATAGGTTCGAACTGGGATAATAAAATGAATAATTAGCTTATTAAGGCTCATTAATCCCGACTAGTTGATAAACCTTAATTTGGTTTAAGTTGAGAAAAGATATTATAAAATCTTTTGAAATGATTTCAAAGAATATATGAATAAAAGAATATTCTGGATTGGAACGAGATGTGTGCTTTCTTTGTGAACTTATCGCATGATTATAAAGATGCGCTGGTTATTCGGAAAGACCATGTTTAACCCATTCTGAACAACCGTTATAATGATTAAAAGTCAACAATGAAGACGGTGGTTGAAGACCAGAGTTCTTCACATCGAACAGGTGATTACTAAAGTCTTGATTGGCCTGATCCCCCGAGGCAAGGTTATAAGTGGTGGTCGTCCAAACGTACTTGGAGATCGATCGGATATACAAGGGCCTCTCTCCTGTATTGGAAATATGAGATAAGGAATAAGGTGCCTCCGATTTTGTTCAGACCCAGAGCGGACTTGTAAATAGATTGTATGTCTGATATTGTATTGAGTGCTATATTCGTTGATCTCTGCTAAATATATATCTTTTTGGTGGTGGAGAATTTATTCTCTTGCTTAACATCCTTCTTTGAGATGTACGAGATTTGAGGTTATATATTAGTGGAAATCAATGGTATAGTATGGATTGATAATGTGGCATGCTGAGATGCATTGAACAAGGCTTTTGTTGAAAAGCAGAGCTTTGTGGATGATGACCACAACATGATTAGCACAACTTTGTATATAGCGTTGACTCGTAAGACTCACTGTAACACCCCGTGAATTCTATAATGTCAAGCTTCAAAAATTAAAGTATAATTAATTCTAAATGAAAGAATTAAGAGAAATGGGTTATGCCATTGCGTTCGTCTTGGAATTCTGCTTGAGATAGAGTCTGAGTTTGCAAGAATCGGACTCCGTATGAAGGAGTTATGGCCTTCGGAAGTTTCAGAATCAAATTTAAATTCAAACAACTCAGTTAAATTTCAAAAATTAGAATTTCAGGTTCAAACTGGGCTGGGCGGGAAAATTCCCGCCCAGAGACCAGGTCGACCATAGGGTCGACCTGGTCACCGCAGGTCGACCATGGTGTCGACCTGGTCCCCCCAGGTCGACCATAGTGTCGACCTGCCCGGTCGACCTGGCTAGCCAGGTCTGGCTCTGGCTCGAATTTCTAAGGTCCTGTGTGTCACTAAGACTGACGTGTCACCTCTTGATTGGCTCTCTGAACTTTGAATGGCCTAGTTTCCTACTATCTTCATCTGACGGCTCAAATCAGCTTGAAAATCTATAAATACACCCTAAGTCTCAACTGAAAATTCACAAAAAAAATATATGAGAAAGGAGTCGTCATGCTGCTAGGGAGGAATTGAACATAGCCGTTAAGATAAAAACCTAGAGACAAAACAAACTAAGAAGAGGATTAAAATTTAAATCAAATTTATCAACGCAACGTTAGTCTACCCAAAGGAGCGCATCTCAATTTCAGAATTCAGAACCCAGAATTCAAGATTCTGCATTCGTTGTAAGTATAGTGACCTTTCAGAATATGAATAAAAATTGTGATGTGGTTCTATGTGAATGAAAATAGAATTGTGTTATTGTATTGTATAAAATTCTATGTATTGTGATGGTTCTATCATGACTTGTGTATTGGTGTTTGTGGCATAAATTGATTGATGCAAGCCTATTGGACATGAAACAATGGCACTTGTAAGTTTGTGGCAAAAATTAGAAATTTATCCCTTTTTGTTTATGCCTATGACATGGACTTATACATTCATTAAGCCTAAATTAAGGCTTATGTAAACATGATTTAGACTTGAAACCTTTTTATGCCTACATGACCCAAAGCCTATGTTATCACTTCCATGTTTATTTGCAAGTATAATTGAACCTATGTTAAGTATCGTTTGTGTTTCATAAACTATGCAAGTTCATGTTTATTTGCAAGTATAATTGGACCTATGTTAAGTATCATTTGTGTTTCATAAACTATGCAAGTTCTTGTTTATTTGCAAGTATAATTGGATCTTTGTTAAGTATCGTTTGGGTTTCATAAACTATGCAAGTTCATGTTAAAATAGGCTATGTGATTAGATGCTATAATTGGACATTTTGGTGAATATACAACATGCTAGTTTTGTGTTTGATATTATGCCAAGTTAAACATGTTTAAACACAAGTTTGTATTAGCCTAAACTATGCCATCTCATTTGCCACCTACTTAGTTATACTTTAATTTGAAAGCAAGTTCACATGACCCATCATTTATGTTAGTATCGCTAAACTGCAAGTTCATGCGCCACACACCCTTATGTGTTGTAAAATATTACATGTTCTTGATTTCCCCTTTTCTTACGCTTATAAAGTAGGCTGAATTGTGTCGAGCCCAACATTTGTTATAACGTTGCGAACGTATAAACGGGGGTAATAACGTTGGGTGTAAAACATGAAAACATATGTTGGCATGTTTGGCACATGCCAATGACAATGACATTTAAGCGGTATAAATTGTTATACTCAAGAATAAAAGATATGACATTTACATATATAATAATAAAATATGTAAATTTAGAAAACACGATATGCTTAACCCGAGGTTGGATTGAGTTGTGATGTAAACCTGCCCGGAACCGCCCGGCTGTCCAGTAGTCACAACAATACCTATCCAATGTGGGTGGTTAAGCATTGAGCCCAATAAAGACCCGAGGTTAGACTGAGCTACGGTGTAAACCTGCCCGGAACCGACCGGCATATCCAGTAACCATAGTAATACCTGTCTAATGTGAGTGGTTTGGTGCTCCTAAGAGGCTAAGGGCAGGTGGTAGGGTTAAGTCAGCTATAACACTTAACCAAATTCAACATGTTAACAAGAATTAATGGGTGGGGGTTAGGTAAATACAGACACTTAACCACATAACATGTTTGACTAGAAAATCCTGTTAACGAGGGACCTGTTTCAGTAGTAACCTAATTTAGGTATCAACGGTACCCTGAAACTAGGCAGGATGGGGCACGATTACTGGGCTGATTGTAAGCGGTCAAACGACGGCGGTGGGTGCACAGTGCAAGTCTAACGGGGTGCGGGTGTGCACACACTTCGAAGTAGACAACCAGGGCACTGGGGACACCAATATTATAACCTATGCCTTCTAGAATTTTTGTCGGGGCCGCCACCATGGGTCTTGATACACCCCATGGTGGGACCAGCATAGGTATCTACAATTCTTGGGGGCCGTATGACACATGTTAACGCGAGTAGGAGCCGATCTTTAAATAAAGTTGGGGATCACTTCACCATCAACATGGGGTGCCAGTCAGAGTAAACTCAAGTAGACGCAGTGATACAGTATGGATGCGGTAGTACATTCGACACTCCCTTAGCTTGTAACACCATTCTATTTTCAGTATATATCTATCATGCCCTTTTCTTATTCACATACTGAAGAGTTACTAGATTTACTCAGGCTTTATGTTTGACCCTATTTTCTTTTCGTCTTCTTTTCTTTCGTTCCCCCTAGGTCCACAGGGAGGAAACAACTCAGCTCAGTCATGCTCTGTACAAGCTCCAAGAACGTAGATGTATGATTTGGGTCTCTTTTGCTCGGACTATGGCTTTGGATATCACAATCGGGTTTTTTGTCACTTTATTTATGTTTTATGCTACATTAATAATTCAAGACAGTTATGAGGTTGTAATGATGGAAGTATTTAGAGACAATTATGGAATGTTTTGTTTTGAACACGTATTGATGAAATAAAAGTCTGTTGGTTTCCGCCGTTTGAAATATGTGTATTTATATCTGTCTTGAGTTTATCTGTGGCTTTTACTTATAAACCTCCACCAAAATTAAGGCATTCCCTTTGTGAGTGACCTCAACGGAGGTGGGGTGTTTCATTTGGTATCAGAGCATAGGTTTACCAAACAAGATAAACAAATTTGAAATTGTTTTCAAAAAGAAAATTTAAAGAAGCATTTTTCAAGAAAAAATGTTATATTTATAAAAAGACAAAATCCCCCAAAGCCATATGCACTATCTCTCTTTATCCTTCATTTTGAATCTTTCCTTTCTGTTTTAGTATGTCTGGAGACCTTAACCTCCCGGAAGGAGTGCCGATTCCCGGCTGGTTTAGGAGGTACTTAGAAGCAAGGGCCAATGGCGCGGGCCCAGTAGACATCCCTCCTCCAGTGGTCGCGGTTCCTCCTCCTCCTCCACCTCCTCATGGAAATGCCTTCGCAAAAACATGTAGAGACTTCAAGGCAATGGGTGGAAATGACTTTTATGGGACAGAATCCTTTGTAGGGGCAAGAAAGTGGCTAAAGGATATTGAGGATCTGTTTGTCATCTTTGGAGTAGATGACAGGCAAAAGATACAACTAGCGGTATGGTTGGTTAAGGATGAGGCTTCCTATTGGTGGGAAGTTACCAATGCACCGAGGGCGGTGGAAACATGGGAAGATTTCAGGACAAGGTTTGAGATGAAATTCCTCTCCTAAGCAGAAAGAAGCCTGCAAATGGAAAAGTTTCTAACTCTGAAACAGGGGAGTATGTCAATCAGGGAATATGTTAATCAGTTTAATCATCTGGCCAGATTTGGGTTAGACTTAGTAAACACCCAACACAAGAAGGCACTTCGCTTTGTCAAGGGTTTGAATGAGCCTCTACACAGCCTTGCCATGACCCATGTATCCACGGGAGCGACTTATGAAAGCTTGGTGGACATGACATTGCTACACGAGGAAGACCACGGCAAGAAAGAAACTAAGGTGGAAGAGAAGAAAAAGAGTCTACAAGCAAAGAAAACAGACTTCAAGAAAGGAGGGAAGAACAATAAGCCCCGTGAGAAGAGAAGGTGCAATTTCTGTGGCATTGTGGGCCATATATCAAAAGACTGCCGAAAAAGGAAGGCGAAGATGGGTGGTTGCTTCCATTTTGGAGAGACTAGGCACCAAGCTAAGGACTTCCCAAAGAAGAAAGGGCAGGGAAAGAAATCTGGATCCACTTCAGGGGGTCAGGTTCATGCGCTAGTGGCACCTCAGCAGGAACGAGGTAGTAATATTTCTGTAGAAAGTGTAGTCTATCTTTATGATCATCCAGTTCGTACACTTTTTGACTTTGGCACATCGCACTCTTTTATTTCATCTGCCTTAGTAGAATCTATGCATCTAGACACTAGTATGGTAGAAGATCCCTTAGTAGTTTCAAATCCAATTGGGGGCTCCGCTTACTTGTCAATGGTTTGTTTGGGTTTGAAAATCTCTATTCTCAGTGTTGAGTTTAGTTGTGATGCCTTTGTCTTAGGCTTCTCGGGATAAGGTTTGATCTTAGGCATGGACTGGTTATCCAGTAATAGTGCCACCCTTGATTGTGAAAAAAGAGTAGTTAGGCTCTTGACTCGGCTTGGTAACACTCTAGAAATTTCTTGTAATCCCTTGAATGCTGTTATGCTTAGTTATCTAGAGTCGCTTGATGCTTCTGATGAAAATTTGCAATCGGTTAGAGTAGTCCAGGAATATCCGGATGTCTTTGAGGAGGTGAAAGGCTTACCTCTGAGGTGGGAAATAGACTTTCACATATATCTTGTGGATAATGCAAAACCTGTATCTTTACCTGTCAGACACATGGCTCCAAAGGAGAGAAGGGAGCTCAGTAAGCAGGTTAAAGAACTTCTCGAGAAAGGGTTCATTAGGCGGAGCATTTCAGAATGGGGTGCTCTAGTGGTGTTCGCAACCAAAAAGGACAGTTCGCTTCGCCTTTGCGTCGACTATAGGGAGTTAAACAAATTGACGAAGAAAAATAGGCACGCTCTTCCCCGAATCGACGATTTGTTTGATCAGCTTGTAGGTGCAACGGTCTTCTCCCAACTTGATCTGGAAACTGGGTTCCATCAGCTAAGAGTAGCTGAAGATAGTATTGATAAAACGACATTCAGAACCCCATACGGTTTCTTCGAGTGGCTTGTCATGCCTTTCGGCTTGACAAATGCACCCGCTTATTTTGTAGACCGAATGAGCAGAGTGTTCAGAGAATTCCTCAACAAATTTGTGGTTGTCTTCGTAGATGATATCTTAATCTTCTCAAAGAATGAGGAAGAGCATGTTCAGCATCTGAAAGAAATCATGGAAACTCTTCGAGCTCATTAACTAAAAGCCAAATTCTCCAAGTGTCACTTCTGGAGAAAAGAAGTAAGAATTTTGGGGCATATATTGTCCAAAGAAGGGTTGGCCGTGGACCCCGCGAAAGGGTTGGCAGTGCAAGATTGGAAAACACCAAGAAATGCAACCGAAGTTCGAAGCTTTCTTGGGCTAGCCGGTTTTTACCGAAAGTTTATTAGGGATTTCGCGAAAATCTCAGCCCCACTCACAAGGCTAACAAAGAAGAATCTGACGTTCACTTGGGATTTGGACTGCGAGTTTGCTTTCCAACGATTAAAAAGGGCTCTCACAATAGCCCCAGTTCTGACTTTGCCAGATGGAAGCAAAATGTTCACAGTATACACGGACGCATGTGGAACGGGACCAGGCACTGTTCTAATGCAACAAGGAAGGGTAGTAGCTTATGGCGGAGGACAACTGAAAGTTCATGAAAAGAACTACCCAACCCACAACCTTGGGTTAGCCGCCATCGTCTTTGCGCTTAAGTCTTGGCGCCATTATCTCCTAGGTGAGAAGTTTGAATTATACACTGACCATAAATCGTTGAAATATCTCTTCTCGCAGAAGGATCTTAACTTGAGGCAGCAAAGATGGATTGAGTTTCTTGCCTCGTATGAATTTTAAATTTCCTATACTCCCGGCAAAGGCAACGTAGTAGCAGACGCATTGACCGAAAGAAACCGACTTTAAGCCCTCTCTTTGTGGAAAGGCAAAGCCTGGAGTATATAGCCAGTTTTAACTTTAGGCCCTCCTCAGATTTTGTACCGGGTTTGTTAGCATCTCTCGAAGTACGCCCTACTCTCTTGGACTCAATAAGGGCTGCACAATGTGAAGACCCTCAGCTTGTTGATGTGATTGATAAACTTATTAGGGGTGAGACTTCTAGTCACCTCAGTAGGTACGCCATCGATGATAAGGGTTGGCTGAGGCAAGATGGAAGATTATGCGTCCCACAAGCAAGGGAGTTGACAAAGAAGGTTCTCGAAGAAGCGCATCATTCCAAGATGACTATACACCCTGGCGGTGATAAGATGTACAAGGATATAAAAGGGACTTTCTTTTGGAACGGCATGAAACAAGACGTGGCAGATTTCGTTTCTAAGTGCATGACCTGCCAACAAGTCAAGGCAGAACAGAAAAAGCCTGGAGGACTACTTCATCCTTTAGAGGTCCTACAGTTGAAGTGGGATAGCATTTCAATGGACTTCATTGATGGACTACCTAGGTCGAGAAGAGGCAACACTAGCATTTGGGTAATAGTGGATAGGCTTACTAAGAGCGCCCACTTCATACCTATCAAGAGTAGAAGGACTGCCGCATCTCTAGCATCTCTTTATCTCAAGGAAATAGTTCGACTTCATGGGATACCCTCTAGCATTGTTAGCGACCGAGAACCTATCTTCACAAGCGAGTTTTGGCGGAGTCTGCAAGAAGCTGTAGGCACACAGTTATGTTTGAGCACGACCTATCACCCCCAAACCGATGGCCAGACGGAAAGGGCGAATAGAGTTTTAGAGGATCTTTTGAGACTTTGCGTTCTTGACTTTGGAGGGACTTGGGAGGATCACCTTCCTTTAGTGGAATTTGCGTATAACAACAGCTACCAAGCAACCATCGGTATGGCACCCTTCGAAGCCTTGTATGGAAGACCGTGCAAGTCACCAACTTGTTGGTGGGAGTCTACAGATAAGCTTATACTTGGGCCAGACATGATTCGAGAGACTTCGAAGAAAGTGGACTTGATACGTAGGAGGTTGAAGACTGCCCAAGACAGACATTAATCCTACGCCGACAAAAGAAGGACCGACCTTGAGTTTGAGGACAGGGTTTTCCTTAAGGTATCACCTTTAAGGAACGTCGTTCATTTTGGATCCGCAGGAAAGCTAGCACCAGGATATGTAGGACCGTTTCCTATCATCGAGAAGGTTGGAAAGATGGCCTATAGGTTAGAGCTACCCGAGAGACTGGCTGGAGTTCACAACGTCTTTCATGTATCTCACCTCCGGAAGTGTTTGCATGAGTCAGCGGAAGTGGTGGAACCTAGCATTCTAGAAGAAGCCGAAGTGGAACTTGAAGCAACTGTGAGGAGAGTTCCAACCCGCATCTTAGGAACTGAATTGAAAAAGCTACGCAACCGCGAAGTTAAACTCATTAAAGTTCAGTGGAGCGATGCCGAGGAAGACGCGACTTGGGAAACTGAGGACAGAATACGCGCCGCCTACCCTCTTCTTTTTGAGGGTACATCTTTGATCTCTCTTTTTCCTTAAGTTATGCTTTATCTACCTTTTAAGGCATATCTCCTCGGTCCTTTTCCTAACTCGTTAGGTAGAATAAAAATGGATGCAAACATGTATTTGAAAACATGTTATGGATGATGGCTGCAAATGGTTGCCGGTGATTGCTAGTGGTTGTTCGTGGATGCATATACACACACACACTCTAGGTTATAGATCGGCACAGTCACTTCATATTGCATATGCATATATATGTACTCTCATTTGTATATGATTGAAACTTGATATGCTGTCATATGGTCGTCGCATTTGTATGAATGGTTGTGCACTCCTATAGAATTATGAGTAGGAAAAATTTGCATACATAATGGATTCATGACACTTACATGACTCGCATTAAGGAGGTCAACTGAATCAGTAGACCGCTTGATTTTTGCATTAGATAAGGACATGTACACACACTATGCATATGATCATGAAGCATTAGAAGTCTTTTAAGGACAGTGGATGCTTGTGTTTGTTGGTTGAGTAGATGGACAGTTGGATGGTAGGATATACATTCTTCCTAACTTGAAGATTTCGGGGACGAAATCCTTTTAAGGGTGGAGAATGTAACACCCCGTGAATTCTATAACGTCAAGCATCAAAAATTAAAGTATAATTAATTCTAAATAAAATAATTAAGGGAAATGGGTTACGCTATTGCATTCGTCTCAGAATTCTGCTTGAGATATAGTCCGAGTTTGCGTGAATCGAACTCCGTATGAAGGAGTTATGGCCTTCGAAAGTTTCAGAATCAAATTTAAATTCAAACAGCTCAGTAAAATTTAAAAATTCGAATTTCAGGTTCAAACTGCGCTGGGCGGGAAAATTCCCGCCCAGAGACCAGGTCGACCATAGAGTCGACCATGGTGTTGACCTGGTCACCCCAGGTCGACCATGGTGTCGACCTAGGTGTCGACCTGCCTAGTTGACCTGGCTGGCCAGGTCTGGCTCTGCCTCAAATTTCTGAGGCCCTTTGTGTCGCTAGGACTGACGTGTCACCTCTTGATTGGCTCTTTGAACTTTGAATGGCCTAGATTCCTCCTATCTTCATCTGACGGCTCAAAACTACTTAAAATCAATAAATACACCCTAAGTCTCAACTGAAAATTCACACAAAAAAATGAGAAAGGAGCCGTCATGCTGCTAGGGAGGAATTGAACATAGCCGTCAAGAGAAAAGCCTAGAGACTAATCAAACTAAGAAGAAGATTAAAGTTTAAATCAAATTTATCAACGCAACGTTAGTCTACCCAAAGGAGCGCATCTCAATTTCAGAATTCAGAATTCAAGATTCTGCATTCGTTGTAAGTATAGTGACCTTTCAGAATATGAATAAAAATTGTGATGTGGTTCGATGTGAATGAAAATAGAATTTTGTTATTGTATTGTATAAAATTCTATATATTGTGATGGTTCTATCATGACTTGTGTATTGGTGTTTGTGGCATAAATTGATTGATGCAAGCTTATTGGACATGAAAAAATGGCACTTGTAAGTTTGTGGCAAAAATTAGAAATTTATCCCTTTTTGTTTATGCTTATGACATGGACTTTATACATTCATTAAGCCTAAATTAAGGCTTATGTAAACATGATTTAGACTCGAAACCTTTTTATGCCTACATGACCCAAAGCCTATGTTATCACTTCCATGTTTATTTGCAAGTATAATTGGACCTATGTTAATTATCGTTTGTGCTTCATAAACTATGCAAGTTCATGTTTATTTGCAAGTATAATTGGACCTATGTTAAGTATCATTTGTGTTTCATAAACTATGCAAGTTCATGTTTATTTGCAAGTATAATTGGTTCTATGTTAAGTATCGTTTGGGTTTCATAAACTATGCAAGTTCATATTAAAATAGGCTATGTGATTAGATGCTATAATTAGACATTTTGGCGAATATACAACATGCTAGTTTTGTGTTTGACATTATGCCAAGTTAAACGTGTTTAAACACAAGTTTGTATTAGCCTAAACTATGCCATCTCATATGCCACCTACTTAGTTATACTTTGATTTGAAAGCAAGTTCACATGACCCATCATTTATGTTAGTATCGCTAAACTGCAAGTTCATGCGCCACACACCCTTATATGTTGTAAAATATTACATGTTCTTGATTTCCCCTTTTCTTATGCTTATAAAGTTGGGCTGAATTGTATCGAGCCCAACATTTGTTATAACGTTGCGAACGTATAAACGGGGGTAATAACGTTAAGTGTAAAACATGAAAACATATGTTGGCATGTTTGGCACATGCCAATGCCAATGACATTTAAGAGGTACAAATTGTTATACCCAAGAATAAAGATTGGACATATACATATATAATAATAAAATATGTAAATTTAGAAAACACGATATGCTTAACCCGAGGTTGGATTGAGTTGTGATGTAAACCTACCCGGAACCGCCCGGCTGTCCATTAGTCACAACAATACCTATCCAATGTGGGTGGTTAAACATTGAGCCCAATAAATACCCGAGGTTAGACTGAGCTACGGTGTAAACCTACCCGGAACCGACCGGTATATCTAGTAACCGTAGCAATACCTGTCTAATGTGAGTGGTCTGGTGCTCCTAAGAGACTAAGGACAGGTGGTAGGGTTAAGTCAGCTATAACACTTAACCAAATTCAACATGTTAACAAGAATTGATGGGTGGGGGTTAGGTAAATACAGACACTTAACCACTTAACATGGTTAACTAGAAAATCCTGCTAATGAGGGGCCCATTTCAGCAGTAACCCAATTTGGGTATCAACGGTACCCTGAAACTAGGCAGGGTGGGGCACAATTACTGGGCTGATTGTAAGAGGTCAAACGACGGCGGTGGGTGCACAGTGCAGGTCTAATGGGGTGCGGGCGTGCACACACTCCGGAGCAGACAACCAGGGCACTGGGGATACCAGTAGTATAACCTATGCCTTCTAGAATTTGTGTCGGGGCAGCCATCATGGGTCTTGATACACCCCATGGTGGGACCAACATAGGTATCTACAATTCTTGGGGGCCGTATGACACATGTTAACACGAGTAGGAGCCGATCTTTAAATAAAGTTGGGGATCACTTCACCCTCACCATGGGGTGCCAGTCAAAGTAAACTCAAGTAGATGCAGAGATATAGTATGGGTGCGGTAGTACATTCGACACTCCCTTAGCTTGTGACACCATCCTATTTTCAGTATATATCTACCATGCCCTTTTCTTATTCACATTCTGAAGAGTTACTAGATTTACTCGGGCTTTATGTCTGACCCTATTTTCTTTTTGTCTTCTTTTCTTTCGTTCCCCCCCCCCCCCAGGTCCATAAGGAGGAAACAACTCAGCTCAGTCAGGCTCTATACAAGCTCCAAGAACGTAGATGTATGATTTGGGTCTCTTTTGCTCGGACTATGGCTTTGGATATCACTGTGGGGATTTTTGTCACTTTAATTATGTTTTATGCTTCTTTAATAATTCAAGATAGTTATGAGGTTGTAATGATGGAAGTATTTTGAGATAATTATGGAATGTTTTGTTTTGAACACGTATTGATGAAATAAAAGTCTGTTGGTTTCCGCTGTTTAAAATATGTTTATTTATATCTGTGTTGAGTTTATCTGTGGCTTTTACTTATAAACCTCAATCAAAATTAGGGCATTCCCTTTGTGGGTGACCTCAACGGAGGTGGGGTGTTTCACTTACATCCAGGTATGAGTCAAAAACGTGATGAGGGACAGCAGGAAAGACATGCGTTTCTTTCTAACTAGGAGTGATGTCACAGTATGGAGCCCAGACTTTTTACTTATGTGGATGATGGATAGCGAGGCGACTCAGATATGATTGATCGACATGCTAACCATTTTAGAGGTCCGATTGGACTGGAATACGTATTGTTCAGGAATAACCAATCCACAAAAATAAGAATGGATCGGCCGTGGCGCTCCCTAGGTTTACTAAGGGCGTGATCTTGAGGCATGTGCTACAGTGTCTTGAAACTGGTGAGGATGATCCCTTGCCTCGACTCATAGATGGAATCCAATTTACAATATGACACTTTTCGATTTTAGTTGTAAACCTATACGGCGTCATAGTAGGATATGGTACTATACCAACTATGATTGATACATTTATATTCAAAGTTGTTTTATATGATACACACTTACAAACAATATCAAAAATATTTGTTTTAAACGTATCAAGCATCTTTTGCTATTATAATGTAAAATTCTATCCTCCTGCTTGCATTGCAATGTGTGATGGGACCTGAATCTTATAATAGCTTCATTTTTCCAAAAATCATTGCGTTGTTTATAAATTGTTTCATTTCTGAGTATTCATGGGAGTAAACCTATTCCGTGTAGTATGGCGTGGTCCCATGATTTACCCTTTTTTAAAGTAAAAGTTTAATAACTGTTTTAAGTTCTCACACCAGTTCCTTGACTGACTTAGAGTTTATTTTTTTGCCTAAACTCTGGGTTCCCATATTTTTCACATGGGCAGCTAGTAGTTTTGGGTTTTGCAGATATTTATTTAACAGGATCTTTGTTTACAGCTGGAGCTATATTCAGAAAGCTTTGTATCTGTGTATTTCTTTCCATTGTGGTAGTTGATGTATTTTCGCTGTGCATTATATTTGTACATTTTTATTTTTTTGTAATTTAATATTTATTCATACTCTAATATATTCTTATACTCTGATGTGAAATGTTGTAATAACAATGAAATATTCTGTCGTTTTGTGTTCAAATGCGTTGTGTTCTCATGCAACCGGAGCTTTTCCATCTCTACGGAGATCAGGGGATTTCACAGCGTAACACACACACACACACACAGATATATATATATATATATATATATATAAACACACACACATATATATATATATGCTCATGCAACATATAAATTCACACACACACACACACGCATATACCACACAGTTCACATGCATGCAATAAAACACCTCCACATAAACACAAATATGTTGCATATATTTCTTTTGTTTCCAGAGAGAAAAGCCCAAAAGAAAATGGGACCAAAAGAAGGGAAGGAAGTGTCCTGTTGCCTTTAAATCAAATTATAGTTGCCTAGGAAGAAAAATATGGTTCCAAAAAGAAAAGGTTGGGAAAAAGCTCTTTTTCTGTTCTTTTAACTCATGCACACGTACATGCACTAAAGAACACACGCACACACTTTCACGGGATGAAATCACCTGGACCGAAAATTGGTTGGTCCCCTGGACCCACCCAATAAAGTCCCCCAGATTTCAACTCTTTTGAAGTTGAACCCCTAAAAAAATGTGGGTTTAATTACAGAAGGTCGAAATCAGGGGGTCCTGGTTGATCCAGTCGAGGGGACGATGGAGATTTTGGTCTTGGTGATTTGGCCCCCACTTTCATATGGCACATATATATATAAAATACACACACGCATAACACATATATTCACGCACAAATGTAGAGAAATAATGTGAAAAAGATCAATATAATATAAAGAAAATGTGCAAGTTGCCTATCTTCAGAAAACAATGATCCTCCCCCTTCCCCCCGCTTTGTTCCCATCCGTGAATTATATTTTTTTTTCTTTTCACTTCCTCTCTAAGGAATCTAATTAGTGCTTGCTATAATGAGAATGTGAGTGAAGTGAGATGGTTTGGGGAAGTGAAGATAGCGGCAGACGTGATAAGATGAGTGTGAGTGCATTGAATGAGATGTGAATGAACATGGAAGTATATTAAATGGAATATGGCTAGCGGTAGAAGATTTTAAAATATAGCGTACCCTGCTACATTGTATTTCGTCCACGTACGAAGCGCCAACGACAAAAATAAAAATTCTATTATGATGAGCAATGTGCCACGATTCCGAAACAATAATAAAATAGACAAATTAACTTATTTTGTGAAATATTGAAAATGCTGATATAGGACGTGAAGTACTTCAAACAAAAAGTTGTTTACTTTCTAAATTATTACGGAAAATTCATATAAATTAAAATAAAAATACATCTAAAAAATCTTGTTAAATTTCAAAAGCAATATTTTATTTTATTTAAATTCATAATTAACGACATAAATTCTCAAATTCGACTGTGAATTCTTGTAAAATTTATTAAAATAAATTTTAAACTGGTTCCAAAATTCAAGGTTGTTACACTTCTCTTAGCTTAACACCAATTGTGTATTTGTGGACGCCAATCAGTGATTTGATGGATCTGATGATGTGGCATTCCAAGTTAAATGTGATTTTCTCTGAAAGGTAATCGTGACCTCAAGCCTCATCAACCGGGAATGAAAATGACATAAATCAGGCAGGCAGCATGACTTTATGGTCATGCCCATTAGGTTTATTGTCACCGATCTAGAGAAATTCCTGTTTGTTTCTTCTTTTGTTAATTCTGGATACTTACAGATAACGGTGGTTTGAGCCCAACCGTAGGTGATAATATATTCGGTACACTCCAGCTGAATGAGTGGCCGGGTAGCAAGATGTTGTTGTTGAGCCCTAGTATATTCCTCTTTAGAGGTATATTATCAGAAGATGGTCCCATACCCTGACATAATTGGCAGTCCAATCTCAAATAAGCGTTATGTGGTTTTTGATTATATACTAAGTATGTCGTGCGTGAAATGAAAGTGTTCTGCTAGATGATTATTTATTTGTGCTTTGATATACACTATTGTAATATCACTGGATTTAGATATAAAAAAATGTTTTAGGTTATCGTAAGGTAAAAACCATCCATGTTTATGTGTCGACTAGTCTAACGAATATACTTTTCTTTCAAAGTGATTTTCTAAAGTTAAACAAGTTGTTTGTGTTATGAATTTATCACTAAAAGTATTCCAGACTAATTCGGGTGAATTTTTCTTTGCTTCAAATGTGCTTGGGTTAGACCGAGTATATTCCAAGGTTAGGTTTTGCTAGGAGCTTCGAAAAAGGAACCGAAACATAATACCTGTATTTTTCGATAATAATTATTTCTGCTGTGTGAGTTGTATTGATCTGTTGTGTACTATGATGTTGTAAATTTATATATAGTTTTCTTTTGTGTAAAGAATTTTGATATATTATATTTTATTCGTTTTGCTATGAGATTCTGATGTTCTTCATATTCTTCTATTCCAACATTTCTTTCTTTACTCACCCTCTAATTTCTTTTATTAATTATCTGGTGTTTTCGATACTTGGGTTTTTGGCAAGTAATACGGGATTATGTATTATTGTCAAAATTCGAGTGTCGAATTTCCACCGGGTCATTAGATTAATATAAATTGGTTTAATTAAAAATAATCATAAAATATAGATAATTAAATTTATATTAAATGTTTGGTCAAATAGTTACAAAATATAAATAGTTAAGATTATCATAATAATTCAATTAAAGTAGTTATAAAATAGGGACAATTAGGTTTCTTCATCCCTGGCGATTTCCTCTTCCTTCTCCTACTATGTTTTTCCCCACACATTTTTCCTTTTCTCTTCGTTTGTTCTCCTCCTCTTGTTAGCTTTTCCTATTATTTTCAAACTTCCAAGTTCATATCTTCTCAATTCGTGTGCTTCATTGTTTCTCAAATCCATTTCTTTAGATTTGTTTTTTCTCTCTACTGTTTCGTATTTTAGCAAGCCTGGCTCTTGCACTGAGCTTGGCCCCGATATTGCCATCGTTGTCAGCTTCTAGCTTCCCTTGCCTTACCTCTTAGCCTCTTGCACTAGTTTCCTAACACCGTCTGATGTAGCGTAGCGGGTCTTCTTGCATTCGTTTTCATTGTTACTCTATAGCTTTTTCCTCACCTCTGAACGTTTGAGTTTTCACCCACATTTTCCTTTGCAAGCCATCTTCCTTCGCTAGGTGTTGGTGTACGAAATGTGTATATGTCGCGCAAGACTTCTTATAAGCTGGTGATTATCTTCACAATGATTATTATTATTTTTGCTTGGGAGCTGTTATAGATATTCATTATTTTGTGGTTTGGCTGATTCTCGAGGTGCTTTTGTTATTTTTACTCCCTGGTTTTAATTAGGTTGCTTGATTTGGAGTTTGTGCTATGTTCCTTAGGGTACTTTTCTAGTATAAGACTGCTTTTTGTTACTTGTTTAGTTAGTGAGCATGGCTACTGTTTATTTGAGCCTTTTATTAGTTGTGGATCTTGGTTCAGTTGTGAGTTTTTCAGATGATCTCTTCTTCTATGTAGCAATTTTTTTGGCTAGTTTGTTGTTAACTGTGTTGTGGTAACAGTGTTTTGCAGCTGGTGCAGTGAGTTTCTAGTGAGATTTGGTTTGTACGTTAGTTTATTGGTGTATTTGTTAACACTAGGTTAGTGAATTGTAAGACTGCATCAGTAGCTTATGTGATATGAGTGTATGCTTGTTGCTTTCTAGCCAGCCTCTCACCTTGCGTGGTGGATTATTTCTAGGCTAGGAAATTCATGTAGTTGATAGGCGACATGCTTATCTCATGTATTATCTTGTACTCATTAATTGTTGTAATGAGAAAGGTGTTACAGATCCCTTTTTAACCCGGTTGACCATGCCAAAAAAAGTTATAAGACATAAATATATAATAGTTTAAATTAAAGTAATTGTAAATATAAATAATAGAATTAAAATAAGTAGTAAGATAAAATTAGCTGAAATAAGATAATTAATATAAGTTAATACCAAATATAGAACAATTTTAATATAAAATATTTTAATTAAACCATTCACTTCTGAACCGTTCCAAATTCCAAAATAATCCGAAGCTCATATCAACATTTCCAAATTTTGACTAAAAACCAATTTAGATTCAAAATTATAAATTTCAAATCATCTTAAATACTTAATGATTTAAATTTTAAATCTCAAATTTCGACAGAGGGTTAAATTAGTTTACAATTTGCAATCCAATTCAAACCCATAACTTCCATTTGGTTCCAAAATTTGAATTATAAATTTAAATTTCATTCCACTGAATTAAAATCAACAAAAATTTTAATCTTAAAATTTGATTGAATTCTAAATGCAAAATTTTCAAGTTTAAATCAATATAATCGCGGTCCTATTTTTTCAGGACGACAAAGGAAAAATGCATGCTTGATAATTTATACTTTAAAATCTGGCAAAAATAAAAACATCAAAGCTTGTAGAGAGATTTTAAGCTCTCTAGAACATCAAGAATTATCAATTCCAAATAAAATAAATAAATATATGCTCAGATTATCAATAGTGACTCAAAAAGATGGGCACGAGTTATGTTCAAATTACTAATAGAGTGTCAACAAAAATGTCATAATAATAAAACGTACAAACATAACCAGAATCATAACAATCATGAGTCAATTATTATTGTTTCCTATAATTGTCAACTATCATATCATGTAAATAATAACTAACATCATGTGATTATTAACAAACAATTCGTGTGCAAAATAACTAATTTGCATATTAATATTGACAATTTTCAAATGAATATTAAATAACTAGCATATGAATATTTGTTATGAGTGAAACGCTCATCTTTCGGGAATATAAGTGAAGAACAATGGCAATGCAGAAACATGCAAAAACTCCGTTTTAAGCAAGATCTGAGCAAGACAAATGAAATAAACATAACTCAATACTTTGATTTGATTTTTTTCCAAAAGAAGAGAAGGGGGAACATTGAAACGACCCAAATGTCCCCTTATGGGATAGCCCAGATTGCTTTGAGAACACAATGTATCAGAACACGGAATAATAGAACATTTCATTGCTATTACAACAATTTACATAAGAGTACATGAATATATTAGAGTTCCAATAAATAATATAAAATGGAAAATAATATCAGAGATTTATATTACAAAACAGCGGAAAATATAATACAATAGTACAATGCGTAGCAGAAAATAATAACTGACACAACTGAAAGAAATACACGGATACAAATCTTTTTGAATATTGCTCCAGTTGTAAATCCAAGATCCTATGTAGAGAAATATCTGCGAAAACCGAACTACTGACTGCCCGTGTGGAAAATATGGGCACCCAGGGTTTAGGTAGAAACAATAAACTCCGAGTTAGTCATGAGACTGGTGTGAGAACTAAAACAGGTTTTAGCTTTTTATTTTAAAGTTAGGTAAATCATGGGACCGCACCACATATCACGGAACAGGTTTGTCCCCCATGAATACCAGTGCATAAAACAAATAGCGCAATGCTAAACAAAAAAAATGAAGCTATTATAAGACTCGTGTGACGGCAAGGAATTTCGCTCGGTCCGAACCAGTCGTTAGACCGATCCAGGCCGTTCGAAACGCCCTATCGTTTGAGAACAAGCCACAACAGAACGCATACAGAAGAACATTTCATTGCATATTACAACAATGCATCAGATTACAAGAATATACAGAGTATAAATGAATATTACACAGAAATATCAGAGATTTAAATTACATTTAAATACATAGCAGCGGAAAATAATACAATACACAACTAGAAGAGATATACGGATACAAAGCTTTCCGGATATCATTCCAGCTGTAAACCAGGATCCTGTGAATATAAATCTGCAAAACCAAAACTACTAGCTGCCCGTGTCAAAATAAGGGCACCCAGAGTTTAGGTTAAAACAATAAACTCCAGGTCAGTCATGTGACTGGTGTGAGAACTAAAACAGTTAATCTTTATTTTAAAAGTTGGGTAAATCAAGGGACCACGCCGTATAACACGGAACGGGTTTCCTCCCAAGAATACCAGTGCATAAAACAAACAGCGCAATGCTAAATAAAGAAAAATGAAGCTGTTATAAGACCCAGGTCCCATCACACAATGCAACGCAGCCGAGGATAGGGTTTTCCCTTATAACAGCCAAAGAATGCTTGATACGGTTAAAACAAATTGTTTGATACTATTATAAGTGCATAGTGTATAAAACAACTTCAAATCATAAGTATCAATCATAGGCGGCATGGGTACCATATATCATGTCGCCATACTAGTTTTACAATTAAAACCGCAAATGTCACGTATTTGGAAATTGGATTTCCATCTATGAACCGAGGCAAAAGATAGTCCTCAACCGATTCGAGACGCTCTAGTCCGTGTCTCAGGACCCAGACACAGGTGGGCCCTTGGATCCTCAGGGCCGGTCCACCGATGTGGATTAAAATGCCTGAACACTACGTCTCCCCACCCTATGGGGTGTAAGTCTGGTCCGTCAGCCGACCAGAATGCATTCGGCCGAAACCGATATAACCGAGGCGCCTCGCAACAGCAACAACCACATAAGTCAAACTCGTCAGGGCGTGTAAAACCACTGACGCCACTTCTAACTAGAAAGAAACGCATGCCCTCCCTGACGTCCGTCTCCCGTTTTTGGTTCATACCGGGTGTGAAACACGCGAGGTAAACGTTACACAAAGCTACGCCACAAAGGCCGTGCTTTGATCATCACCACAAGACTTTGCTTTTCAACAGAAGCCTTGATCATTTGCATCTTAGCATGCCACACAGGCAAACCATCCTATGCAACCGATATCAGTCACACAGAATGAAATCCGATGTCAGACACACAGTCCATTTACAAGTCCGTTCTGGGTCTGAACGAAACCGGAGGCACCTAGTACCCCGCATATCCATCGATCTCCAAGTACGTCTGGACGATCACTAACTGTTTCCATCTTCTTGGGTGTACAGCCCAATCAAGATCATCAGTAATTACCCAAACGACGTGAAGACTTCCGGTCTTCGACCATCGTCTTCATCTTCGACTTATCGTCGTATCAGTTATTCAGAATGGGATAAACCCGGTCTTTCCGAATAACTCGCGTATATATTATAAAAGTGTTACACAAACACAACATACGCCTCATTCCAATTCATTAGTCACTAACCGTAAATTAATCAAGAGAATAATTCCCCAAATATTAACCCCGAAGGCCGAAACCAACATCAGATCAATATCCAGAAAACCATTCTGCTTGGCTAACCGACAGTTAGTTTCTAAATTTCACGTTCAAATCTAATTAAAGATTTATCTATCGCCTGGAGCAAAACTGGTGATACTCCATTCTCGATCATTTCAATCTAATTAAAGATTCATTAAAACTCCACTTAGTTTTAATCTTTAACTGGGTTAAAGAATCAGTGTCATTTAAAACACGGTTCACGATAAACCCAAAATCACATTCATTAATTATCGGGCTAAAGAACGAGTGTTATTTAAAACACTGTCCACGATAAACCCAAAAATCAATACCAATTCAATTCCAATTAAATATCATTTAATTGGTACACTTCATTAAATCTAAATAAAAAGATTTAATCTTTTCTCAACTGGGTTCAAGAACAGTGTTAGTGAAGACACCATTCACGACAAACCCAAATCACATTCCATTAATTATCGGGTTAAAGAACAAGTGTTATTTAAAACACTGTTCACGATAAACCCAAAAATCAATACCAATTCAATTCCAATTAAATATCATTTAATTGGTACACTTCATTAAATCTAAATAAAAAAAGATTTAATCTTTTCTCAACTGGGTTCAAGAACAGTGTTAGTGAAGACACCATTCACGACAAACCCAAATCACATTCGATATTCAATACAAGGCTCTGAATAGAAAATATATCGGCTTATATTCAATATCGAATTCTACGACTAACAAATGTCGTATTGGAAATAACGATACAAATATATATCTTTCAAATTTCCATAACAACACCTGTAATATCACGAATTCCAACATCGAAATATTCCGAAGACAATTTCGATTCAAATCCACTCCAATGCAATCATTGGAAATTTTGGTTATTTTCAAAACCATTTCAAATTCAATTTATTTATTTAAAAATAAATAGAATTATAATTCTAGTTCAAAACTAGTTCATTTCGATAAAAATCTATTTTTATCTTTTCAAATATGGAGTTTTTCATCCCAAACTTTCACAAATCATTTCTTATGATTTTACACAAATTATTACTATTTTTAATAATTTTATCAAGGCCCGTACAGTCGATTTCCATTAACGGCCATCGAACTGCACTTACAGCGACCTTTTTCGAATTTGATTTGGACGTATCTCCAAATCCAACCGTTAGATTTCAAATTTCTAACATTCATTAGAAAGCTCTTTTCGATACGAACCCAACGGTTCCGGTTTTAGGAGAATCCGACGGTCGGATCTCCCGTAATGTCCGTTTGAAATCAATGGTCGAAATTCGCGAACTACCGCGGCGCGGCGCGTTCTATTCAGGCCATTATATTATATATATAATATATATAATATATACTTCGTCGATTTCTATTTAAAACGAATTATATAAATAGTTTTAAATTCGTTTTCAAAAGCAATTTCAACTTCCATTTCAATTCAAATCGAAATTGAATTCTTCTTTATAAATTCGTTTCAAAATTCCTTTCTATTCAATTCAATTCATTTCGAAATCGTTTTCAATTCAATTCATTTCGAAATCGTTTTCAATTCAATTCATTTCGAAATCGTTTTCAATTCAATTCATTTCGAAATCGTTTTCAATTCAATTCATTTCGAAATCGTTTTCAATTCAATTCATTTCGAAATCGTTTTCAATTCAATTCATTTCGAAATCGTTTTCAATTCAATTCATTTCGAAATCGTTTTCAATTCAATTCATTTCGAAATCGTTTTCAATTCAATTCATTTCGAAATCGTTTTCAATTCAATTCATTTCGAAATCGTTTTCAATTCATTTTGAAATCGTTTTCAATTCAATTCATTTCGAAATCGTTTTCAATTCAATTCATTTCGAAATCGTTTTCAATTCAATTCATTTCGAAATCGTTTTCGAGATTACTTTTCAATATTCATTTTAAAATGAATAAAATCGATATAAATATCGTTTACGTCAAAATGGCGTCAATCTAATCAACACGGCTTCATAAATTTCTATTTTCAAATATTCTATTTCAAATATTTCCTATTATCAAAATATTTGTTATTATCAAAATATTCTTTATTTTCACGATTGGAATGAGGCCCAATCAATTACCATATAAAGTTAATTATATGGATTTTCATACAACACATGTATATAATTACATTGAAAAATAATCAACCATCAACCAAAGTGCACTACAATGTATAAGCATCAAATATAGATATTCAACGCTTATAACAGCCTGTCAATCAATCGATCGACACATTTAATCAATCAGGATGAGTGAACTTCAAATTTCATCCTAACACCCGTGTGGGGTTTCCAACAATCAAACACAGATTTTAGTTGTGCAGTTGGGCGATGTGTAAAATTTATCGTCCCAATCAATGTCATTCAAATAAGTGTACATAAACAAACCATCTGGTTTGTAAATGAATATTTATTTATTCACTTCACTATTTTCATATTCACGTTAAAAATTATATTTTTAACGATAAAACATTTTATTTCAGCCTATGAATTTCTATTCAATTCATTTATTCAATAAAATGATATTTTTATTTTTCTAACATATTTTAGAAAATTTCGGCGGCATAACGGCACGATACTAGAAACGGGACAAGGCCTAGCCTTATCCCCGGTCTAGTGAAGGCCCACGCCATTCACACATCAATCAATCCATTCATTTCACCCAACAATTCAATTCATTTCATTATGCAAACCACAAAATTTGGAGTAAGGATCTAACCTAGCCTTACTCCTTCGCCTTATAACGGCGCACGTCTAATCCTAACCAATTTATCGATTCGATTTTTCACACCACAAACCACATTCAAACCAATATCGCAATCAATCACCAAACAGTCAAACAAACAAGTCCATGGTCTGTGGACGATTGTGTCGGGTGCTACTAAGCACCGTCTACATCCTAGTATATATATATAACTAGAAAATAAATTGTAAGGTGAGAAATTCTCACTTATAGCTATCCTAGCTCCACGGCTCTTCATTTGCAGAAGTCTTCGTCGTTTCGCCTTTTTGTCACCTTCGTTGCTGCTTTCACTACATACGTAAAAATCACATTTTTACTTCGCTATTCAATATATAAAAATCGAATTTTTACTTCGATGTTCAATATATAAAAATGCTATTTTTCTATCGAAGTTCAATATATAAAAATCGAATTTTTATATTCTCCATTATATTTTCAAAAGTGATGTCTTTTTATTTTCAAATCAAGATTGCTTGTATTTTTGAATCAATGACCATTTCAGTTTCTTTTCTTTTTAACAATGTAAAAATCAATTTTTAATCATTTTTAAAAAATCTCGTCTTTAACATTTTTAAAAGTCGGTTCTTTAATATTTTAAAAATCTCTTCTCTGGTTTTAACATTAAATAAAATTCTGGTTTTAAACTAAATAAAAATTCTGGTTTTAAACTAAATATAAAATTCTGGTTTTAAACTAAATATAAAATTCTGGTTTTAAACTAAATATAAAATTCTGGTTTTAAACTAAATATAAAATTCTGGTTTTAAACTAAATATAAAATTCTGGTTTTAAACTAAATATAAAATTCTGGTTTTAAACTAAATATAAAATTCTGGTTTTAAACTAAATATAAAATTCTGGTTTTAAACTCTTTTCTGTTTTTATCCTTTATTTCAAAAACCAGTTTTATTTCTAAAAAATTTCAGTTTTAATACTTTATTAAAAATATTCAGTTTTATACCTTTAAAAATATTTAGTTTTTTTTCTTTTAAACATTTTCAGTTTTTATTTTTAAAACAAAATCATTATTAAATTCGGTTTTAAAAAAAATAAAAAAATAAACAGAAATTCTTACTGAGAGGGGGGGTGGCGCGACTTCTTCGTCGGCGTCGAGGGCTTCAAGGGGGGGCCGCCTTCTTCGTCGGCGTCGAGGGCTTCAAGGGGGGGGCCGCCTTCTTCGTCGGCGCCGAGGGCTTCAAGGGGGGGGGAGTGCGGTGCCTGAGGGCGGCGCGACGTTGGCGTCGCTGGAGAAGAGGCGACGGGTTCGTGCCCATTAGGGTTTTTTTTTTTTTTTTTTTATTCTGAAATCGGTTTTGAAAGATAATCGAACGGGGGGGGGGGGGGGGGTTGACCAATGAGGAGAGAGAAAAGGGGTGAGAGAGATGTTATATTATTTATATTTTATTTAATTTATTCCTTAAAGCAACTTTCTAGTTCGAACTCGAAACGAGACCCACCGACTGACGTCCCTAGCGTTTCACCCCCATTCCGAACACAATGGGATATGTATCGCAGGCTGGTTCGATCATTTGAATCAGTTTCCGTTGAACTTACATTTAAATCATTATATTGAATTTTAAACGTACATTTCAAATTACCGGGGTCACATACTAACTAGAAAAATTCCAGAAAAATATTTTCTAGCTTCGTATTGACGATACGGTCCTAACAAAACTAGTTTCGTCGAATTCTGAGACCGTTTGAAAAATGGCCAATTTTCAGTCGATTAAAATCAACTGAAACTGGTCAAACGCGTTTTCCTTTGCCACGCTCACATATTGATTCGAAAAATTATGAAATTTGAAACCTAGCAATAACTTTACATCCCGGACCCAACAAAACTGGTTTCGTCGAAATCCGAGGTCGTTTGCAAAATGACTATTTTTAAGGGCCTTATATATATAAAAATATATATAAATTCCACAGCGACTATTTCTAATTTTCAACTGGACATATCTCTCAATTTTTAAAGTGAAATCTCAGTTTCTTACATCCGTTAGAAAGATATTATCAATCAGATCCTAATGTTTTTGGTTTCACTAAAATCCGGATTGTTTTGCACCCGGTACATTCAATTGAAGTTTGAAATCGAATTATCGAACTACCGCGCCATTTTCAATTCCTTTTATAATTATATATAATTATTTATATATTCTAACGACGACGTATATAATATATACGTTCGAATTCTATTCAAAATAAATTTCTCGTCGATTATATTTAAAATAATCTATTTTAAATATTCAAAATTCGCTATAATCGCCAAAATAAAAATTTTAAACTGGCCCAGATTTTCGGGTTGTTACAATCTCCCCCACTTAAAACTTTTCGTCCCCGAAAAGGAACAAAGTCGAAAGTTGTTTAACAATTCAACTCAACTTCTATTGTTTTGATTACGGCTTAAGTTCTTCAACTTTTCAGTTTCTAAGAACTTTTCAAAAATTTCAAAAATTTGGCTAACACCCTAAATTTTCGAAAAATTTCGCCATAACCTCCCCTGCAATGGGAGCATCGGGGAATTTCAAATAGCTTCCCCGGTCCTTCAGATCTCAAAAAGAAAAAGAAAAAGCCAAGCGGCTAGCCAATAGGCTCACAAAATCATCATCACCCAAACAAAACAGGAAATTATGTAGTAAACATGTACCTATTTGTCGGGCAAACAAATTTTATTCTCTGGCTCTAGCCTCCTTGCTATGACCTGTTCAATGATATACATGTATATGCAAGCAGATGCGACCAAATTTCAATACAATTCAATATTTGGTTAAATTAGGCAAAATGGTTAAAATTTAGCAAACAAATAAACAAACCACACAAACATCAATCAATTAGTGAATTAGAGTTTCAAATTCATAATTTTGATACATATACAGAAAATCATGTTTTGGTGCCAATTCACAACAAAGTGTTCTAACTATATTAGTATTGGTTCTCACACCAGTCTAATGGAAACATATAGAAATCACACCTTCGATACACGAAAATAAATACTGGTGATGGCGCGCCATCATCAGAATCATGTCCGGGCGACTAGAGTGTGACTCTATATCTATCCAGTATATTAAAATTTCGAATACACGCGGATCAGACGTATACGCAAAATCTATATATACTGGATTGTCCATATCAATATAAATAAAAAAAAATCAAATACGAATAAGTGATTTAAATTTTCAAAACAAAATTTTGTTTTCATTTTCAAAAATATACTCTTCACACTCGTTCTAGGATACTACTGATCCTATCTCTAACGAGTCATTCCCATTGGATATTACTAACCCAATATCTGATGAATTCTTTCGTAAGGTTCTAATGTGTCTTGTTCTCTAGCTTTGTAAACCAAAGCTCTGATACCAACTGTGACGGCAAGGAATTTCGCTCGGTCCGAACCAGTCGTTAGACCGATCCAGGCCGTTCGAAACGCCCTATCGTTTGAGAACAAGCCACAACAGAACGCATACAGAAGAACATTTCATTGCATATTACAACAATGCATCAGATTACAAGAATATACAGAGTATAAATGAATATTACACAGAAATATCAGAGATTTAAATTACATTTAAATACATAGCAGCGGAAAATAATACAATACACAACTAGAAGAGATATACGGATACAAAGCTTTCCGGATATCATTCCAGCTGTAAACCAGGATCCTGTGAATATAAATCTGCAAAACCAAAACTACTAGCTGCCCGTGTCAAAATAAGGGCACCCAGAGTTTAGGTTAAAACAATAAACTCCAGGTCAGTCATGTGACTGGTGTGAGAACTAAAACAGTTAATCTTTATTTTAAAAGTTGGGTAAATCAAGGGACCACGCCGTATAACACGGAACGGGTTTCCTCCCAAGAATACCAGTGCATAAAACAAACAGGGCAATGCTAAATAAAGAAAAATGAAGCTGTTATAAGACCCAGGTCCCATCACACAATGCAACGCAGCCGAGGATAGGGTTTTCCCTTATAACAGCCAAAGAATGCTTGATACGGTTAAAACAAATTGTTTGATACTATTATAAGTGCATAGTGTATAAAACAACTTCAAATCATAAGTATCAATCATAGGCGGCATGGGTACCATATATCATGTCGCCATACTAGTTTTACAATTAAAACCGCAAATGTCACGTATTTGGAAATTGGATTTCCATCTATGAACCGAGGCAAAAGATAGTCCTCAACCGATTCGAGACGCTCTAGTCCGTGTCTCAGGACCCAGACACAGATGGGCCCTTGGATCCTCAGGGCCGGTCCACCGATGTGGATTAAAATGCCTGAACACTACGTCTCCCCACCCTATGGGGTGTAAGTCTGGTCCGTCAGCCGACCAGAATGCATTCGGCCGAAACCGATATAACCGAGGCGCCTCGCAACAGCAACAACCACATAAGTCAAACTCGTCAGGGCGTGTAAAACCACTGACGCCACTTCTAACTAGAAAGAAACGCATGCCCTCCCTGACGTCCGTCTCCCGTTTTTGGTTCATACCGGGTGTGAAACACGCGAGGTAAACGTTACACAAAGCTACGCCACAAAGGCCGTGCTTTGATCATCACCACAAGACTTTGCTTTTCAACAGAAGCCTTGATCATTTGCATCTTAGCATGCCACACAGGCAAACCATCCTATGCAACCGATATCAGTCACACAGAATGAAATCCGATGTCAGACACACAGTCCATTTACAAGTCCGTTCTGGGTCTGAACGAAACCGGAGGCACCTAGTACCCCGCATATCCATCGATCTCCAAGTACGTCTGGACGATCACTAACTGTTTCCATCTTCTTGGGTGTACAGCCCAATCAAGATCATCAGTAATTACCCAAACGACGTGAAGACTTCCGGTCTTCGACCATCGTCTTCATCTTCGACTTATCGTCGTATCAGTTATTCAGAATGGGATAAACCCGGTCTTTCCGAATAACTCGCGTATATATTATAAAAGTGTTACACAAACACAACATACGCCTCATTCCAATTCATTAGTCACTAACCGTAAATTAATCAAGAGAATAATTCCCCAAATATTAACCCCGAAGGCCGAAACCAACATCAGATCAATATCCAGAAAACCATTCTGCTTGGCTAACCGACAGTTAGTTTCTAAATTTCACGTTCAAATCTAATTAAAGATTTATCTATCGCCTGGAGCAAAACTGGTGATACTCCATTCTCGATCATTTCAATCTAATTAAAGATTCATTAAAACTCCACTTAGTTTTAATCTTTAACTGGGTTAAAGAATCAGTGTCATTTAAAACACGGTTCACGATAAACCCAAAATCACATTCATTAATTATCGGGCTAAAGAACGAGTGTTATTTAAAACACTGTCCACGATAAACCCAAAAATCAATACCAATTCAATTCCAATTAAATATCATTTAATTGGTACACTTCATTAAATCTAAATAAAAAGATTTAATCTTTTCTCAACTGGGTTCAAGAACAGTGTTAGTGAAGACACCATTCACGACAAACCCAAATCACATTCCATTAATTATCGGGTTAAAGAACAAGTGTTATTTAAAACACTGTTCACGATAAACCCAAAAATCAATACCAATTCAATTCCAATTAAATATCATTTAATTGGTACACTTCATTAAATCTAAATAAAAAAAGATTTAATCTTTTCTCAACTGGGTTCAAGAACAGTGTTAGTGAAGACACCATTCACGACAAACCCAAATCACATTCGATATTCAATACAAGGCTCTGAATAGAAAATATATCGGCTTATATTCAATATCGAATTCTACGACTAACAAATGTCGTATTGGAAATAACGATACAAATATATATCTTTCAAATTTCCATAACAACACCTGTAATATCACGAATTCCAACATCGAAATATTCCGAAGACAATTTCGATTCAAATCCACTCCAATGCAATCATTGGAAATTTTGGTTATTTTCAAAACCATTTCAAATTCAATTTATTTATTTAAAAATAAATAGAATTATAATTCTAGTTCAAAACTAGTTCATTTCGATAAAAATCTATTTTTATCTTTTCAAATATGGAGTTTTTCATCCCAAACTTTCACAAATCATTTCTTATGATTTTACACAAATTATTACTATTTTTAATAATTTTATCAAGGCCCGTACAGTCGATTTCCATTAACGGCCATCGAACTGCACTTACAGCGACCTTTTTCGAATTTGATTTGGACGTATCTCCAAATCCAACAGTTAGATTTCAAATTTCTAACATTCATTAGAAAGCTCTTTTCGATACGAACCCAACGGTTCCGGTTTTAGGAGAATCCGACGGTCGGATCTCCCGTAATGTCCGTTTGAAATCAATGGTCGAAATTCGCGAACTGCCGCGGCGCGGCGCGTTCTATTCAGGCCATTATATTATATATATAATATATATAATATATACTTCGTCGATTTCTATTTAAAACGAATTATATAAATAGTTTTAAATTCGTTTTCAAAAGCAATTTCAACTTCCATTTCAATTCAAATCGAAATTGAATTCTTCTTTATAAATTCGTTTCAAAATTCCTTTCTATTCAATTCAATTCATTTCGAAATCGTTTTCAATTCAATTCATTTCGAAATCGTTTTCAATTCAATTCATTTCGAAATCGTTTTCAATTCAATTCATTTCGAAATCGTTTTCAATTCAATTCATTTCGAAATCGTTTTCAATTCAATTCATTTCGAAATCGTTTTCAATTCAATTCATTTCGAAATCGTTTTCAATTCAATTCATTTCGAAATCGTTTTCAATTCAATTCATTTCGAAATCGTTTTCAATTCAATTCATTTCGAAATCGTTTTCAATTCAATTCATTTTGAAATCGTTTTCAATTCAATTCATTTCGAAATCGTTTTCAATTCAATTCATTTCGAAATCGTTTTCAATTCAATTCATTTCGAAATCGTTTTCGAGATTACTTTTCAATATTCATTTTAAAATGAATAAAATCGATATAAATATCGTTTACGTCAAAATGGCGTCAATCTAATCAACACGGCTTCATAAATTTCTATTTTCAAATATTCTATTTCAAATATTTCCTATTATCAAAATATTTGTTATTATCAAAATATTCTTTATTTTCACGATTGGAATGAGGCCCAATCAATTACCATATAAAGTTAATTATATGGATTTTCATACAACACATGTATATAATTACATTGAAAAATAATCAACCATCAACCAAAGTGCACTACAATGTATAAGCATCAAATATAGATATTCAACGCTTATAACAGCCTGTCAATCAATCGATCGACACATTTAATCAATCAGGATGAGTGAACTTCAAATTTCATCCTAACACCCGTGTGGGGTTTCCAACAATCAAACACAGATTTTAGTTGTGCAGTTGGGCGATGTGTAAAATTTATCGTCCCAATCAATGTCATTCAAATAAGTGTACATAAACAAACCATCTGGTTTGTAAATGAATATTTATTTATTCACTTCACTATTTTCATATTCACGTTAAAAATTATATTTTTAACGATAAAACATTTTATTTCAGCCTATGAATTTCTATTCAATTCATTTATTCAATAAAATGATATTTTTATTTTTCTAACATATTTTAGAAAATTTCGGCGGCATAACGGCACGATACTAGAAACGGGACAAGGCCTAGCCTTATCCCCGGTCTAGTGAAGGCCCACGCCATTCACACATCAATCAATCCATTCATTTCACCCAACAATTCAATTCATTTCATTATGCAAACCACAAAATTTGGAGTAAGGATCTAACCTAGCCTTACTCCTTCGCCTTATAACGGCGCACGTCTAATCCTAACCAATTTATCGATTCGATTTTTCACACCACAAACCACATTCAAACCAATATCGCAATCAATCACCAAACAGTCAAACAAACAAGTCCATGGTCTGTGGACGATTGTGTCGGGTGCTACTAAGCACCGTCTGCATCCTAGTATATATATATAACTAGAAAATAAATTGTAAGGTGAGAAATTCTCACTTATAGCTATCCTAGCTCCACGGCTCTTCATTTGCAGAAGTCTTCGTCGTTTCGCCTTTTTGTCACCTTCGTTGCTGCTTTCACTACATACGTAAAAATCACATTTTTACTTCGCTATTCAATATATAAAAATCGAATTTTTACTTCGATGTTCAATATATAAAAATGCTATTTTTCTATCGAAGTTCAATATATAAAAATCGAATTTTTATATTCTCCATTATATTTTCAAAAGTGATGTCTTTTTATTTTCAAATCAAGATTGCTTGTATTTTTGAATCAATGACCATTTCAGTTTCTTTTCTTTTTAACAATGTAAAAATCAATTTTTAATCATTTTTAAAAAATCTCGTCTTTAACATTTTTAAAAGTCTGTTCTTTAATATTTTAAAAATCTCTTCTCTGGTTTTAACATTAAATAAAATTCTGGTTTTAAACTAAATAAAAATTCTGGTTTTAAACTAAATATAAAATTCTGGTTTTAAACTAAATATAAAATTCTGGTTTTAAACTAAATATAAAATTCTGGTTTTAAACTAAATATAAAATTCTGGTTTTAAACTAAATATAAAATTCTGGTTTTAAACTAAATATAAAATTCTGGTTTTAAACTAAATATAAAATTCTGGTTTTAAACTCTTTTCTGTTTTTATCCTTTATTTCAAAAACCAGTTTTTATTTCTAAAAAATTTCAGTTTTAATACTTTATTAAAAATATTCAGTTTTATACCTTTAAAAATATTTAGTTTTTTTTCTTTTAAACATTTTCAGTTTTTATTTTTAAAACAAAATCATTATTAAATTCGGTTTTAAAAAAAATAAAAAAATAAACAGAAATTCTTACTGAGAGGGGGGGGTGGCGCGACTTCTTCGTCGGCGTCGAGGGCTTCAAGGGGGGGCCGCCTTCTTCGTCGGCGTCGAGGGCTTCAAGGGGGGGCCGCCTTCTTCGTCGGCGCCGAGGGCTTCAAGGGGGGGGAGTGCGGTGCCTGAGGGCGGCGCGACGTTGGCGTCGCTGGAGAAGAGGCGACGGGTTCGTGCCCATTAGGGTTTTTTTTTTTTTTTTATTCTGAAATCGGTTTTGAAAGATAATCGAACGGGGGGGGGGGGGGTTGACCAATGAGGAGAGAGAAAAGGGGTGAGAGAGATGTTATATTATTTATATTTTATTTAATTTATTCCTTAAAGCAACTTTCTAGTTCGAACTCGAAACGAGACCCACCGACTGACGTCCCTAGCGTTTCACCCCCATTCCGAACACAATGGGATATGTATCGCAGGCTGGTTCGATCATTTGAATCAGTTTCCGTTGAACTTACATTTAAATCATTATATTGAATTTTAAACGTACATTTCAAATTACCGGGGTCACATACTAACTAGAAAAATTCCAGAAAAATATTTTCTAGCTTCGTATTGACGATACGGTCCTAACAAAACTAGTTTCGTCGAATTCTGAGACCGTTTGAAAAATGGCCAATTTTCAGTCGATTAAAATCAACTGAAACTGGTCAAACGCGTTTTCCTTTGCCACGCTCACATATTGATTCGAAAAATTATGAAATTTGAAACCTAGCAATAACTTTACATCCCGGACCCAACAAAACTGGTTTCGTCGAAATCCGAGGTCGTTTGCAAAATGACTATTTTTAAGGGCCTTATATATATAAAAATATATATAAATTCCACAGCGACTATTTCTAATTTTCAACTGGACATATCTCTCAATTTTTAAAGTGAAATCTCAGTTTCTTACATCCGTTAGAAAGATATTATCAATCAGATCCTAATGTTTTTGGTTTCACTAAAATCCGGATTGTTTTGCACCCGGTACATTCAATTGAAGTTTGAAATCGAATTATCGAACTACCGCGCCATTTTCAATTCCTTTTATAATTATATATAATTATTTATATATTCTAACGACGACGTATATAATATATACGTTCGAATTCTATTCAAAATAAATTTCTCGTCGATTATATTTAAAATAATCTATTTTAAATATTCAAAATTCGCTATAATCGCCAAAATAAAAATTTTAAACTGGCCCAGATTTTCGGGTTGTTACAACTCGCGTCCCATCACACAATGAATGCAAACGAGGATAGATTTTTCCCTTATAATAACAAAATATGCTTAATACGTGAAATTTCATCTTTTATTATTACTATAAGTAAAGAAATCAACTTTAAATATAAATGTATCAACCATAGGCGGCGTAGATACCATTATATTACGTCGCTATATAGGTTTACAACTAAAACCGTAAATCACGTATTGGAAATTGGATTTCCATCTATGAACCAAGGTTAAGGATATTCCTTCCGATTTCAAGACACATTAGCAATGTCTTAGGATCACAACTACGGGAAACCCTTCAATCTTTCAGAGCCGGTCATCTGTCGATGATTAGTTATACTACAAACTTTATGTTAGCCTGTTCTATCGAACCTCATAAAATTGGTCAGTCAGTCGACCAATAAAGAGCCACTAGGGACTCAAATCATGTACGAGGTACCTCGCTTTCCATCAATAAAGTTTCCAACATCCACATAAGTAACCAGTCTGGGCTCCATACCATGACGTTACTCACAGCTAGAACTAACATATGCCCATTTCCTTGCTATACCTAATCCCGTTTTAGGTTTATACCGGGGAGGGAAGCTCACGAATTAACGCTACACAAAGCTATTCCAATTAAAGCTGTGCTTTGATCACCTACCACAAGACTATGCTTTTCAACAATAGCCTTGATCCATGCAACTCAGCATGTCAAACTGTCAATCCATACCGTACCACTGATTTCCACCAATATATAACCTCTAAGCTCGTACATCTCAAAGAAGGGTGGTATGCAAGAGAATAAATTCCCCGCTACCAAATAGATACATATTTAGTAGAGATCACGAATACAGTACAAAGGAATACAATGTCAGACACACTATCAATTTGCAAGTCCGTTCTGGGTCTGAACGAAACCGGAGGCACCTTATTCCTCGTCCCATATGTCCAATACAGGAGAGAGACCCTTGCATATCCGGTCGATCCCCAAGTACGTCTTGACGATCACCACGTATTACCTTGTCCTGGGTGTACATCCTAATCAAGACATCGGTAATCATCCAAACGATGTGAAGATATCCGGTCTTTAGCCACTGTATTCATCGTCGATTTTTAATCATCGTATTAATTATTCATAATGGATTAGACCTGGTCTTTCCGAATAATAATTGCTATAAAAACATATCATACTCCTCATTCCAATTCAAAATATTTTTTTATTAAAATATTCACATTTTTGGGGAAAGGTTCCCATTAATTTTATCAAAGATAAATTCTTTTAAAATTATTCTTTAATCTTCCTTTTGATATCAATTTCAAAAGATTTCATTTTATCTTTTAATAATTCTAATCCAATTGGTTTTTAAAACTAGTCAGGATTATCGAGCCTTACCGAAGTAATCATTTATCTTATGCTTTCAAACCCAACGTACTCATCCCATTGAGCAAAACTTTTAGTACTCTATATATAACACCCACTGTGTTATTGGTAAAATTAATTACCATTTCGCTTACAAATCTTATTAAAGTTTTAACTATCGCCTGGAGTAAAACTGGTGGTACCCCATTCTTGATCACTCCTCAAATTTGGCAAATTTAAGTATCACATTAACATTTAAATCTAATTAAAGATTCATTAAAACTCAACTTAGTTTTAATCTCCCAAAAATAATTATTTAATCATTATTTAAATTTAGGAAATAAATCTTGTCTTTAGCTGGGTTAAAGTACCAATGTTATTTGAAACACAATTCACGATAAACCCTAAAATCATATTCCATCAAAATGGAATTTTCACGGAAACCAGATCAGTATATATAATTGATATAAATTTCCGTATCAGACTAATAATATAAACGGAATAACGGCAAAGCCTTTTAAATTCCAAATATATTAAAGATCTTCCTTTATAGAAACTCACCTAGATTATTACCAAATTGAATTCCATTCAATTCAAATTTAATATATTATATTAGAAAACATTACTTTGGAAATTTTCCATTAAATCTTAATAAAAAGGTTTATAAATTCAAAATCACCACTTAACTGTTAATTGGGTTAAAGAAATTTTTTTATTTAAAACACCGTTCACGATAAACCCAAAATCCAATTTTAATTCAATTCCAGTTAAATATTAATTAATTGGTAAACTTCTCTAAGTCTTATTTAAAAGATTTATTCTTTTCTCATTGGGGTTCAAGAATAGTGTTATTGAAGACACCATTCACAACAAACCCAAAATCCAATTTGATATTAAATACAAGGCTCTGAATAGAAATTATATCGTCTTATATTTAATATCAAATTCTAAAACCAACGGATATCATATTGGGAATAACGATATATATATATATATATCTTCCAAATTCCTCAACAATATCCATATAATCACGGAATCTAATATCAAAATATTCCGAAGATTATTTCCATTCAAAACCATTCCAATTCATATGTTGGAAAAATTCGGGTTATTTTAAAACCCATTTACAAATCCAATTTATTTATTTAAAAATCATTTGGATTATTATTCTAGTTAATAACTAGTTCATTTAGATAAAAATATATTTTATCTTTCCAAACTTGGAATTTTTCACCCAAACTCTTTTCAAATCATTTATTATTATTTTACACAATTTTTCCATATTTTTAATAATTTGTTTAAGGCCTGTATAGTCGATTTCCATAAACAGCCATCGAACTGCATTTACAACGACCTTTTCCAAAACTGATTTGGACATATTTTAAGATCTATCCATTAGATTTCAAATCTCTTATTATCTCTAGAAAGCTCTTTTTGATACGAACCCAATGGTTCTGGTTTTAGGAGAATCCAACGGTTGTGTCTCCCATTACATCAATTTGAAGTTAATGGACGAAATTCACGAACGGTCGCTGCACGGTGCATTCTATTCAGGCTATTAAATATATATAATATATATCATCGATTTCTATTTAAAACGTATTTCATAAATCATTTATAAACTGATTTTAAAATAAATTCAACTTCATTTTAAATTTTAAATCAAAATTGAATATTCCATATAATTATAATATTAAAATGATAATATTTTCAAAATATCTTATTTTGAATTCCATTTCCCTTTTGATATTCATTATAATATGAATAAAATCGATTGATAAATCCATTCTGGTAAAAATGGTGTTTAACTACTTAATTCGGCTTCACATTTCAATACTTTTGTGTCCATCCAAAATCGGACATCAAAATCACATTTTGATTCTTTAATAAATATTACTTTAAAATATTCGTTATTTAAAATATTCTTTATTTTTGAATCATAATGCGACTCAGTCAATTACCATATAATTTCAGTTATATTGATTTCATATATCGCATGTATTCAACAATAATGATAAATAATGATTGACCATTCAAACATCATCCAAAATGCAATTTACAACTGATTAAGCGTTAAAATAAATAAATAACGCTCGTCACACTCTGTCAACCCATCGATTGACATACAACTAAATATTGGGATTAGTGTATGTCAAATATCATCCCAATACCCATGTGGGGTTTTCAAATAACAAATACTGATTATTATTTGTGCACCTGGGCGATGTGTAAAAATTATCGTCCCAATCAATATCACTTAAATAGGTGTACATAAACAAGTTGTCCGACCTGTACATGGACATTTATTCCCATTTTACTGTTTAAATTATAAATGGAGATTTATAATTTTAATTTCGATTTCCACAATAATATTAATAATATTTAGTTATGTTTATCATCACAGTCACAATACACAAATCACCAAATCAACCATGTAAATAAATACTCAACTACCCAATGCCATTTACGGTGCCATAAGTGGCCAATTGCTGAGTATGAAATCCAAGTGTCAATAATATCCATACATCGCTTCCAATTTATGTGATTTGTGCGAATACGAGTGTTGAACTCCATACAACAGATAAAAATCTATATTGGCAATTTCTATATTTACAGTTATAAAATAAATTAAATAATTGTACAAAATTTTTGTGAGAGAGTTCTCACATTGGTTTCTACTCCATCATTCTTTATTTCTGAATTTATTTCTGTTCGGATTTGAATTTGCCTCAATTACTAATTTGCTTCGTTTCTGATCTAATCAGTTCCATAGCGTAGTGTTCATGTTCACGATTTCAACGACTTTGAAAGCGTCAAATTCTGATCTAATATGAACAAGATATGAACGTTTTGTTATTTACAATATTTAATTATTAATAAATTTCTTTAATCACAAAACTAACTAAATTAATTACACTAAAAAGAATACGTTGATGTTCCCGTTGTTTTCTTCTTCGTTCCATATCCAGTTCTATAAACCCATCGTGGCCAAAAAAAATCATCCATCGCACGCTAATAAAGACAGCCGGACGCCCATCCAAGAGCACCACCGCGCGCGCCACACACACTACCCCCACTTCTCTACGTCCCTACCCCATGAAAACCGCAGCCAAGTGGCGCAACTTCGAAGGCCAAAATTGGCCACCACGTCACCCTATAGTCGATCACCACCGTCAAAGTTAAAGACCTCACTGAGCTTAATCATTTGCTGTTAGGAATTTTTAATATAACTAAGTGGATGTCGAGAATTAAAAGGGAGAAATTTGGACGAGTTCAGCCATCAATTGGCTTTCGACGGCGCTAGAAGACTGAACGGAGATTAGGGTTTTTGAGAGTTATTATATATATATATTATAATATTGTTTAATTCGTAAACAACTCTTTTCATGTTATGAGCTCCAAATCAAACCCAAAGACTATTGGCCCTAGCCAAATACTCTCATTTCAGACACAATAGGATATTTTTCGTGAGCCAATTCGACTGTTTTAGTCAGTTTTTCTTAAAATTAAAATATAAATCAGTATATATTGAATTTAAACGTATATTTTAATTTATCGGAGCCACATTCTGACTTCAAAAATTACAAAAATTGGAATCTAGCAATAATTAGACATTCCAGATCAAAAAAAGTGGTTTCGTCGAAAACGAAGGTCGTTTGCAAAATGGCTATTTTTAAGGGCTTTATACTATATTAAAAATATATAAATTCCATAGCGACTATTCTAAATTTTAAACTAGACATAACTTTAAATCTATATTATGAAATCTGAATTTTCACATTCATTAGAAACATATATAATTAAATAGATTCAAATGTTTCTGGTTTTACTGAAATCCAATTTATTTTGAACTATTTATGTTCAATTTAAAATCAAATTTTATAACTACTATGCCATTTCAGGCTCGTTTTATAATTTAATTAAATTTATATGTTCTAACTTCGATTAAATAAATTTTTAGTCGTAATTATTTAAAATAATCCATTTTAAATAATCAAAATTCATTAAAATTGTTAAAATAAATTTTTTAAATTAGTTTAGAAATTCCGGGTCGTTACAATCTCCTCCACTTAAAATCTTTTCATCCTCGAAAAGGAACGAAGCTGATAGTTGTTTAACTAAACAACTCAACTTTCATTCTGGCATTCATTCTTCAACTTTTCAGTTTCTAAGAATTTTCTAATTTCTCAAAAATTTGGCTAACACCCTAAATTTTCGAAATATTTCGCCATACCTCCTTTGTACGGGTTGATTGGTAAAACAGCAACTTTCCTTACAAGGCCCTCATCAATCCAAAAGAAAAAGCCAATTGGCTCATAAGATCATCAAACCCTAATAAATACAGTAAACCTGTACCTATTTGTCGGGCATACAATTTTATTCCTCTACTTTGCTTCCATGCTATGACCTGTTCATTATATACACATGTACATATATGCAATTCCAATCAATTTTCAATTTAATTCAATATTAGATTCGATTTTGCTTTACTTATCATTCATTCTCATATTGGTTAAATTAATTATCATTCCAATATTATTTTTTAAGTTAAACTAACAATCACACAACACAACCAGCAATCAATTTGTTGATTAAATTTTCAAACATATAATTTTGATATACTCAGAAATCCTATTTCAAGACCAAATCACAAATAATAAATTCTAACTATGTTTTGGTTCTCACACTAGTAAATTGGAAATATATAGATATCCACCTTCGAAACTCGAACATAAGTACTAATGATGGGGCCCCATCATCAAAATCATCTCCGGGCGACGAGAGTGTGATTCTATATCTACCCAGTACACTTGAGACTTCATATACACGTGGATCATACATATATTAAAAATCTCTTTATACCCGATAGTCCAAAATCAATTTAAAATAAAAATACTCAAATATGTATAATAATATATGATTTCAAAACTATATTCGTTTTTATAAATAACAGTCTTCTAACTCATTCTAGGGTATTACTAACCCTATCTATAAGGAGTTTATTCTTATAGGATGTTACTAATCCTGTATTTGATGAATTCTTTCATTCGGTTCTAACGTGCCTTATTCTCGAGCTCTATAAACAAATCTCTGATACCAAACTGAAACGACCCAAATGTCCCCTTATGGGAAAGCCTGGATTGCTTTGAGAACACGACGCATCAGAACACAGAACAATAGAACATTTCATTGCTATTACAACAATTTACATCAAGTACAAGAATATATCAGAGTTCCAATAAATAATATACAGTGGAAAATAATATTAGATACTTAAATTACAAAATAGCGGAAAATATAATACAATGGTACAATGCATAGCGGAAAATAATAACTGACACAACTGAAAGAAATACACGGATACAAATCTTTCCGAATATTGCTCCAGCTATAAATCCAGGATCCTATGTAGAGAAATATCTGCGAAAACTGAACTATTGACTGCCCCTGTGGAAAATATGGTCACCCAGAGTTTAGGTGGAAACAATAAACTCCGAGTCAGTCATGGGACTGATGTGAGAACTAAAAAGTTATTAGATTTTTATTTTAAAGTTAGGTAAATCATGGGACCACGCTGTATAGCACAGAACGTGTAATAACCCGGAAATCTGAGCCAATTTAAAATTTTTATTTTGGCAATTTTAGTGAATATTGAATATTTAAATTGAATTATTTTAAATAATAACGACGAGAAATTTATTTTGTATAGAATTAGAACGTATATATTTATATAGATCGTCGATAGAATATAAATAATTATTTATAATTATATAACGAGCTTGAGATGGCGCGGTAGTTTGAAAATTCAATTTCGAATTTCAAATAAATATACAGAATTCGTTTTAAGTCGGAATTGGACGAAACCAGAAACATTCGAATTTGTTTAATCATATCTTTCTAACGGATGTAAGAAACTGAGATTTCGCTTTAGAAGTTGAAAGATATGCCCAGATTAAAATTCAGAAAAGTCGCTGTGGAATTTATATATATTTTAATATATATATAAAGGCCTTGAAAATAGCCGTTTTGCAAACGACTTCGGATTTCGACGAAACCACTTTTGTTGGATCCGTGATGCCAAATTATGGCTAGATTCCAAAATTCGTAATTTTTTGAATCAATATGTGAGCGTGGCGAAGGAAAACGTGTTTTGACAGTTCTAGATGATTTTAATCGACTGGAAAATTGCCATTTTTCAAACGGTCTCAGAATTCGACGAAATTAGTTTTGTTAGGACCATATCATCAATACGAAGCTAGAAATATTTTTCGGGAATTTTTCGAGTTAGTATGTGGCCCCGATAAATTGAAATGCGCGTTCAAATTCAATATATAGAGTTATATGTTGATTTTGACGAAAACTGATCGAAACAGTCGAATCAGCCTGCGATACCTATCCCATTGTGTTCGGAATGGGGGTAATTAGCTACGGACGACAGTCGGTAGGTCCGATTTCGAGGTCAAAATAAAAGTTGCTTTTTAGATTAATTAATTAACTAATTAATTAATTATATATATATATATTAACTCCCTCTCTCCCCCCTCTATACTCTCACCGTTCATCTTTAGTTCAGGGGAAAAAAAAGAAAAAGAAATCACAATCGCACCCCCCTGTCCAGCTCCACTATCGATCAACGCCCCCCACCGCCTCCTCCACCTCGAAGACGACGAGCCCCTCCCCCTCTCTCCATCCTCCCACTCGCGAGCCCTAAACTCACCAGCCACTAAATCGAACCCCGCTGGAGAAAGGACCGCTGCCATCTCTGAACCCCCTCTGCACCGTCCAGTCGAGACCTCGAGGTTGCCACTCCTTCTTTCCTCCAGTCGGCGCCAACATGAGCAGCTCCCCCCTTTTTTTGCAGACCGTAAGTTTTTAAATTTTTATTGTTATTTATTTATTTTGTTTCATTTTTTTTATATAGTAGCCTTTAAAATAAAGATCTGATTTTTTATTTTGTTTTAGAAGAGATAAAAGTTTATATTTTCATATAAAGAAAGTTCTGATTTTTATTATAAAGAGTTCAGATTTTTTTATATATTATAAACATTTGATTTTTATATATATAAAGGATAGATTTTTAATTTGGAAAAGAATTCATTTTTAAATTAGAGGAGCTATGATTCTTGGATATGAACAAAGATGAGATTTTGATATGAATAAAAATTAGAATTTCAATTTATAAAGATTTGATTTTTTTATCATGAAAGTGAACGAATAAAGGATTTCATTTTACAATGATAAAAATATAATTTTTATTAATGTAGAGTAAGAAAAATATGATTTTTATCTATGTGGAGTGACGATAAAAATATGATTTTTATCTTAGAAGAGTAGGGATAGAGATTTCATTTTTAATTGGAGAAAAGGCACGATTTTTACGTATATAAAGATATGATTTTTATATACTAGAGAATATAAAAATTCGATTTTTATATATATGAAGCAACGATAAAAATTCGATTTTTAATATATGAGCATCTAATTAAAAATATGATTTTTACTATGAACAGCGTGAAAAGGAGTGCGATGGAATAGATTGAAAACAAAAAGGAATTCAAACGATTCAGAAATTCAGAAAAGAAACGGCAGAGTGGAACCCCAATGTGAGAACTCCTCACTTTTACTTTTATTTCTAGTTGAAATATATACTAGGATGCAGACGGTGTTTAGTAGCACCCGACACCCATCGTCCACAGACCATGGATGACTTGTTTGTTTAATTGATGTGTTGTGAAAGTTGATTGTGTGATGTGGAATGAAATAAAATATTTTATAGATGAAAATATTTTATAGTTAAAAATATAATTTTTAACGTGTATATAAAATAAAATATTTATAAACAAATCGGATGATTTGTTTATATACACACATTTGACTGATATTGATTGGGACGATAAATTTTACACATCGCCTAACTGCACAAATAGAACCTGTGTTTGTTGTTTGAAAACCCCACATGGGTATTGGGATGAAATATGACATACACTAATCTCAATAATTAGTTGTATGTCGATCGATTGATTGATAGGCTGTGTAAGCGTTGAAATTTATATTCAATGTTTATACAGTGTAGAATGCACTTTGGATGATGGATTGCTGTTTTCATTGTTGCTATACACATTTGTTGTGTGAAATCCATATATTAAACATTATATGGTGATTGACTGTGTCTGATTCCAGTTCAGAATTATCGAATATTCCAAGATAATATTCAGTGAATATTGAAATGTGAAGCCGTGTTAAGTAGTTAAACGCCATTTTATAACGAACAGGAATTTTGTCAATTTTATTCATTTTACAATGAATATCGAAAGTGATTCAAAATCTGATATTTTGAAACGAATTGAAATTCGAATGGAATTAAAAAGAATTGAAATTTGAATAGAATTAAAATGAATTGAAATTCGAATAGAATTAAAATGAATTGAAATTCGAATGGAATTAAAAAGAACTGAAATTTGAATGGAATTGAAAAGAACTGAAATTCGAATGGAATTGAAAAGAATTGAAATTCGAATTAAATTGAAATGATTTGAAATTCGAATTAAATTGAAATGATTTGAAATTCGAATCAATTGAAATGATTTGAAATTCAAACTAAATTAAAATGATTTGAAATTCGAATTAAATTGAAGCGATTTGAAATTTGAATTAAATCGAAAGATTTGACATTTGAATTAAATTGAAACGATCTGAAATTCGAATAGAATGGAAAATCGATTTGAATTGAAATCGATTTGAAATGAATTTAAAACGAATTTATATTGGAAAATTCAATTTTGATTTGAATTTGAGATAGAAGTTGAAATTGTTTTGAAAACGAATTTAAAACGATTTACAAAATACGTTTTGAAAGGAAATCGACGAAATATATATATAATATATATATATATATATATATATATATATATATATAATGGCCTGCATAAAACGTGCTGCGCCGCGGTAGTTCACGAATTTCGACCATTAACTTCGAATGGATATTGCGGGAGATCAGACCGTCGGATTCTCCTAAAACCGGAACCGTTGGGTTCGTATCGAAAAGGGCTTTCTAATGAATATTAGAGATTTGAAATCTAACAGTTGGATTTGGAATTATGTCCAAATCAAATTTGGAAAAGGTCGTTGTAAGTGCAGTTCGATGGCCGTTGATGGGAATCGACTGTACGTGCCTCGATAAAATTATTAAAAATAGTAATAATTTGTGTAGAATCATATGAAATGGTTTGTGAAGAATTGGGATGAAAAACTCCATATTTGAAAAGATAAAAATAGATTTTTATTGAAATGAACTAGTTTTGAATTAGAATTAAAATCCATTTATTTTTAAATAAATAAATTGGATTTAAAATGGTTTTAAATGTAACCAGAATTTCTAATAATTGAATTGGAATGGATTTGAATCGAAATTGCCTTTGGAATATTTCGATGTTGGATTTCGCGGTGATACAGATATTGTTATGGGAATTTGAAAGATACATTTATATCGTTATTTCCAATATGATATTTTTTGGTCGTAGAATTTGATATTGAATATAGATCGATATATTTTCTATTCAGAGTCTTATATTTAATATCAAATGTGATTTGGGTTTGTCGTGAATGATGTCTTCATTAACACTGTTCTTAAGCCCAGTTGAGAACAAGATTAAATCTTTTTATTTAGATTTAATAAAGTGTACCAATTAAATAATATTTAATTGGAATTGAATTGATTTGATTTTTGGGTTTATCTTGAAAGGTGTTTTAAATAACACTTGTTCTTTAACCCGATAATTAATGGAATGTGATTTTGGGTTGTCGTGAACGGTATCCTCAATAATACTGTTCTTAGACCCAACTGAGTAAAGAAAATTAGAAACTAACTGGAGATTAGTTAAGTTGAATGGTTTCTTGGGTGTTGATCTGATGTTGGTTTCAGTCTTCGGGGTTGATACTTAAAGAATTGCTCACTCACTATTTTACGGTTAAAAGCTGATAGAATGGTATGTGATTTTGGGTTTATCGTGAACCGTGTTTTAAATGACACTGATTCTTTAACCCAGTTAAAGATTAAAACTAAGTGGAGTTTTAATGAATATTTAATTAAATTGAAAAGATCAAGAATGGAGTATCACCAGTTCTTGTTGCTGGTCCTGTGAGGCTGAGTAAGCATGATAGGGGGTTCTCGCTTCGCGGTTTAGTGGCGAACGGGAGACTCTTACCCCTACATGTCCCTGTTGAGGGTTGGTTAGGTAGTGGCCAGGAGGCTCTGTATCCGTGTATTACTTCTAGTTGTGTTTTGTATTATTTTCCGCTGCTATGTAACCTATTGTAATCTCTGATATTTTCTGTGTAATATTTATTCATACTCTGTATATTCTTGTAATCTGATGAAATTGTTGTAATATACAATGAAATGTTTTTCTGTCTGCGTTCTTTTGTGTGTTGTTCTCGAAGTATCCGCTCTTTCCTTACCAGGGAAGTTATGGGTTCTTACATTTGGTATCAGAGCTTTGGTTTACAGTGCTCGGAGAACAAGACACATTAGAACCATACGAAAGAATTCATCAGAAATTGGATTAGTAATATCCAATAAGAATTACTCGTTAGAGATGGGATCAGTAATATCCTAGAACGAGTGTGAAGTGTATATTTTTAAATGAAAACAATTTTTTTTTGGAAATTTAAATCATTTTATAGTATTTGAATATTTATTTGTATTGAATTTTGGCAATCCAATATATAAAGATTTTGCGTATACACCTTGCAAACGCATATTCGAAGTTTTAATATATTGGGTAGATATAAAATCACACTCTAGTCGCCCGGAGATGAAGCTATTGATGACTGAACAGCATCAGTCGTTTGGGTTCGAGTTTCGAAAGTGTGATATTTATATATTTCCATTGGACTGGTGTGAGAAACAAAACTAGATAGTGTTTATTGTTGTGATTTGGCACCAAAAATCTGATTTTTGACTATACATCAAAATTATGAATTTGAAAAGCTAATCAACTAATTGATTGCTTGTTATGTTTGATCATTGGTTGAGTAATTAAAATTTGAACCATATAGCCAAATTGAACCAAATAGTAAATTGTATTGAAAATGTATCGCATTTGCATGCATGTACATGTACTTACATTGAACAGGTCATAGCAAATAGGCTAGAGCAGAAGAATAAAATTGTTTTCCCAAAAATAGGTACATGTTTACAATAATTTACTGTTTTGTTTGGATGATGATGATTTTTTGAGCAGATTGGCTAGCCGCTTGGCTTTTTCTTTTTCTCTTGTATTGAAAAAGGCCATGGGAGGCTATATGAAATATCCCGAAGTCCCCGGTGCATGGGAGGTTATAGCGAAATTTTTCGAAAATTTAGGGTGTTAGCCAAATTTTTGAAAATTTTGAAAAGTTCTTAGAAACTGAAAAGTTGATGAACTTAAGCCGTAATAAAAATAATGACAGTTGAGTTGATTTGCTAAACAACTTTCGGCTTCGTTCCTTTTCGGGGACGAAAAGTTTTAAATGGGGGAGATTTTAATAACCCGGAAATCTGAGCCAATTTAAAATTTTTATTTTGGCAATTTTAGTGAATTTTGAATATTTAAAATGAATTATTTTAAATAATAATGACGAGAAATTTATTTTTATAGAATTAGAACGTATATATTTATATAGATCGTCGATAGAATATAAATAATTATTTATAATTATATAACGAGCCTGAAATGGCGCGGTAGTTTGAAAATTCGATTTCGAATTTCAAACGAATATACAGAATTCGTTTTAAGTCGGAATTGGACGAAACCAGAAACATTCGAATCTGTTTAATCATATCTTTCTAACGGATGTAAGAAATTGAGATGTCGCTTTAGAAATTGAAAGATATGCCGAGTTTAAAATTCAGAAAAGTCGTTGTGGAATTTATATATATTTTAATATATATATATATATAAAGGCCTTGAAAATAACCATTTTTCAAACGACCTCGAATTTCGACGAAACCACTTTTGTTGGATCCGTGATGTCAAATTATGGCTAGATTCCCAAATTCTTAAATTTTCGAATCAATATGTGAGTGTGGCGAAGGAAAACGTGTTTTGACAGTTCCAGTTGATTTTAATCGACTGGAAAATGGCCATTTTTCAAATGGTATCAGAATTCGACGAAATTAGTTTTGTTAGGACCGTATCGTCAATACGAAGCTAGAAATATTTTTCAGGAATTTTTCAAGTTAGTATGTGGCCCCGGTAAATTGAATTGCGCGTTCAAATTCAATATATAGAGTTATATGTTGATATTGATGAAAACTGATCGAAACAGTCGAATCATCCTGTGATACCTATCCAATTGTGTTCGGAATGGGGGTAATTAGCTATAGATGACAGTCGGTTGGTTTGATATCGAGGTCAAAATAAAAAGTTACTTTTTAGATTAATTAATTATAAATATATTTATATATATTATAACTCCCTCCCCCCCCCCCTCTATACTCTCACTGTTCATCTTCAATTCTAGAGAAAAAAAAGAAATTTACAATCGCACCCCCTGTCCAGCTCCACCGCTGATCAACGCCCCCCATCGCCTCCTCCACCTCGAAGATGACGAGCCTCTCCCCCTCTCTTCCTCCTCCCACTCGCGAGCCCTAAACCCACCAGCCACTAAATCGAACCCCATTGGAGAAAGGACCGCCGCCATCTCTAAACCCCCTCTGCACCGTCCAGTCGAGACCGCGAGGCTGCCACTCCTTCTTCCCTCCAGTCGGCGCCAACGCGAGCAGCTCCCCCTTTTTTTGCAGACCGTAAGTTTTTAAATTTTTATTGTTATTTATTTATTTTGTTTCAGTTTTTTTATATAGTAATCTTTAAAATAAAGATCTATTTTTTTATTTTGTTTTTGAAGCGATAAAAGTTTATATTTTCATATAAAGAAAGTTCTGATTTTTATTATAAAGAGTTTAGATTTTTTTATATATTATAAAGATTTGATTTTTATATATAAAAAGAATAGATTTTTAATTTGAAAAAGAATCGATTTTTAAATTAGAGGAGCTTTGATTCTTGGATATGAACAAAGATGAGATTTTGATATGAATAAAAATTAGAATTTCAATTTATAAAGATTCGATTTTTTTATCATGAAAGTGAACGAATAAAGGATTTTATTTTTACAATGATAAAAATATATTTGTTATTAATGTAGATTAAGAAAAATATGATTTTTTTTTCTATTTGGAGTGACGATAAAAATATGATTTTTATCTTAGAAGAGTAGGGATAGAGATTTGATTTTTAGTTAGAGAAAAGGCATGATTTTTACGTATATAAAGATATGATTTTTATATACTAGAGAATATAAAAATTCGATTTTTATATATATGAAGTAGCGTTAAAAATTCGATTTTAAATATATGAACATCTGATTAAAAATATGATTTTTACTATGAACAGCGTGAAAAGGAGTGCGAAGGAACGGATTGAAAACAAAAAGGAATTCAAACGGTTCAGAAATTCAGAAAAGAAACGGCGGAGTGGAACCCCAATGTGAGAACTCCTCACTTTTATTTTTATTTCTAGTTGAAATATATATAGGATGCAGACGGTGTTTAGTAGCGCCCGACACCCGTCGTCCACAGACCATGGATGACTTGTTTGTTTAATTAATGTGTTGTGAAAGTTGATTGTGTGATGTGGAATGAAATAAAATATTTTATATTTAAAAATATATTTTTTAACATGTATATAAAATAAAATATTTATAAACAAATCGGATGATTTGTTTATATACACACATTTGACTGATATTGATTGGGACGATAAATTTTACACATCGCCCAACTGCACAAATAGAACCTGTGTTTGTTGTTTGAAAACCCCACACGGGTATTGGGATGAAATATGACATACACTAATCCCAATAATTAGTTGTATGTCGATCGATTGATTGACAGGCTGTGTAAGCGTTGAATATTTATATTCAATGCTTATAAAGTGTAGAATGCACTTTGGATGATGGATTGCTGTTTTCATTGTTGTTATACACATTTGTTGTGTGAAATCCATATAATCAACATTATATGGTAATTGACTGTGTCTGATTCCAGTTCAGAATTATCGAATATTTTAAAATAATATTCAGTGAATATTGAAATGTGAAGCCGTGTTAAGTAGTTAAACGCCATTTGTAACACCCCGTAGTTCTATAACATTAATTTTCACAAATTAAAGTATAATTAAATTTTAGAAGAAGAATTAAGGAAAACGGGTTACACCATTGCGTTCGTCTCGAAATTCTGCTTGAGATAGATTCTGAGTTTGCATAAATCGGACTCCATACGAAGGAGTTATGACCTTTGGAAGTTTCAGAATAAAATTTTAAATTCAAACAGCTCGGTTTCAAGTTCAAAAATTTGAAAAATAAGCTCAAACTGCGCTGGTGTAACAAAAAGGAATTTCCTTCGATCCGAATCATTCGCTAAACCGACCAAGACCGTTCGAAATGCCTGATTGTTTTGAGAACACGACAAACCAGAACACAAACAGAAGAACATTTCATTATATATTACAACAATTCCATCAGAATACAAGAATATACAAAGATAAATCAATATTACACATCAGAAAATATCAAAGATTTAAATTTCATATTAAATACATCACTGCAGCAGAAAATAATACAATACACAACTAGAAGTAATACACGGACACAGAGCTTTCCGAGTATCGTTCTAGCTGTAAATCAGGATCCTATGAATATAAATCTGCAAAACCAAAACTACTAGCTGCCCGTGCGGAAAATAGGGGCATCCAGAGTTAAGGTTAAAACAATAAACTTCACGTCAGTCATGGGACTGGTGTGAGAACTAAAACAGTTATTAATCTTTATTTTTCAAGTTAGGTAAATCAAGGGACCACGCCGTATAACACGGAAACAGGTTTCCTCCCAAGAATACCAGTGCATAAAACAAACAGCGCAATGCTAAATAAAGAAAAATGAAGCTATTATAAGACCTAGGTCCCATCACACAATGCAACGCAAGCCGGAGGATAGGGTTTTTACCTTATAATAGCCAAAAATGCTTGATACGTTTAAAATAAATCATTTGATACTATTATAAGTGCATAGTGTATAAAACAACTTCAAATCATAAGTATCAATCATAGACGGCATGGGTACCATATATCATGTCGCCATACTAATTCTACAATTAAAACCGCAAAATCACGTATTTGGAAATTGGATTTCCATCTATGAACCGAGGCAAAAGATAGTCCTCTACCGATTCGGGATGCTCTAGCCCGTATCTCAGGAACAGAACGCATCGTCCCTTGTAGCGAGACGGTCGGTCCACCGATGTGGATTAAAATGCCTGAACACTGCGTTTCCCCACCCTTTGGGGCGTAGGTGAGCCAACTAAATGACTCCATCGGTTCGAGAATGACCAATATATCCGAGGCGCCTCGCAACAGCAACAACCACATAAGTCAAACACGTCAGGGCGTGTAAAATCACTGACGCCACTTCTAACTAGAAGAAAATGCATGTCCACCCTGAGGTCCTTCTCCCGTTTTTGGTTCACAACCGGGGTGTGAGGCTCACGAATAAACGTTACACAAAGCTATGCCACACAGGCTGTGCTTTGATCATCCACCACAAGACTCTGCTTTTCAACAGAAGCCTTGATCATTTGCATCTCAGCATGCCACACAGGCAATTCACGCAATGCAACTGATATCAATCACACAAAATGAAATCCGATGTCAGACACACAGTCCATTTACAAGTTCGTTCTGGGTCTGAACGAAACCGGAGGCATCATGTACCCCGCATATCCATCGATCTCCAAGTACGTCTGGACGACCACCAACTGATTCCCTCCTCTTGGGTGTACGGCCCAATCAAGATCATCAGTAATTATCCAAACGACATGAAGACCTCCGGTCTTCAACCATCGTCTTCATCTTCGACGCCACGTCGAATTAGTTATTCAGAATGGGATAAACCCGGTCGTTCAGAATAACTCGCATATATAATAAACAAATGTTACACAAACACAACATACGCCTCATTCCAATTCAGAATATTCTTTTATTCAAATATTCTTATACTTTGGGAAAGGTTCCCATTAATTTTATCAAAGATAAATTCTTTAAATTTATTCTTTAATCTTCTTTGAATATCAATTCAAACTAGTCGGGATTAGCAAACCACGCCGGAGTAATCACTTATTTCCCGATCCCAACCTATTCATCCCATGAAGTAAAACTGGTAATACTTCATATCTAACACCACGGTGTTATCGGTAAATTCAATTTCCATTTCACGTTCAAATCTAATTAAAGATTTAACTATCGCCTGGAGTAAAACTGGTGATACTCCATTCTCGATCTTTTCAATCTAATTAAAGATTCATTAAAATTCCACTTAGATTTAATCCTTAACTGGGTTAAAGAATCAGTGTCACGGTTCACGATAAACCCAAAATCACATTCCATTAATTATCGGGTTAAAGAACAAGTGTTATTTAAAACACCGTTCACGATAAACACAAGAATCAATTCAAATTCAATTCCAATTAAATTCCATTTAATTGGTACACTTCATTAAATCTAAATAAAAAGATTTAATCTATTTCTCAACTGGGCTTAAGAACAGTGTCAATGAAGAAACCATTCACGACTAACCCAAATCTCATTTGATATTAAATACAAGGCTCTGAATAGAAAATATATCAGCTTATATTTAATATCAAATTCTACGACCAACAAATATCGTATTGGACATAACGATATAAATATATCTTTCAAATTCCCATAACAATATCTGTATCATCACGAAATCCAACATCGAAATATTCCGAAGACAATTTCGATTCAAATCCATTCCAATTCACTTATTGGAAATTCTGGTTATTTTCAAAACCATTTCAAATCCAGTTTATTTATTTTAAAAATAAATAGAATTATAATTCTAGTTCAAAACTAGTTCATTTCGATAAAAATCTACTTTTCTCTCTTCAAATATGGAGTTTTTTATCACAATTCTTCCCAAATCATTTCTTATAATTTTACACAAACTATTACTATTTTTAATAATTTTATCAAGGCCCGTATAGTCGATTTCCATCAACGGCCATCGAATTGCACTTACAGCGACCTTTTCCAAATTTGATTTGGACATAATTCCAAATCCAACCGTTAGATTTTTAATTTCTAATATTCGTTAGAATGCTCTTTTCGATACGAAGCCAACAGTTCCGGTTTTAGGAGAATGAGACGGTCGGATCTCCCGCAATATTCATTAGAAGTCAGTGGTCGAAATTCGCGAACTGCCGCGGCGCGGCGCGTTCTATTCAGGTCATTATATATATACATATATATAATATATATATATATATATATTATATTTCATCGATTTCATTTCAAAAACGTATTTTATAAATCGCTTTAAATTCATTTTCGAAACGATTTCAACTTCATATTCAATTTCTAATCAAAATTGAATATTCCAATATAAATTCGTTTTAATTTCATTTCAAATCGATTTCAATTCAATTTCAATTAAATTCGAATTTCGATTCATTTCAATCTAATTTGAATTTCAAATCTATTTCAATATTCATTGAAAAATGAATAAAATCGATATAAATATCGTTCTCGTCAAAATGGCGTCAATCTAATCAAATGGCTTTAGATATTTCTAATTTCAAATATTCTATTTCAAATATATTTTTTTCAAATATTTCTTTTCAAATATTTTATTTCAAATATTTCTTTTCAAATATTTCTATTAAAATGTTTTATTTCGGATATTTCTTTTCAAAATTGGAATGAGGCCCAATCAATTACCATAGATTTTATTTCTATGAATTTTCATACAACGCATGTATATATCAACAATGACAAATAATCAACCATCATCCAAAGTGCACTCTACACTATATAAGCATCAAATATAAATATTTAACGCTCGTAACAGTATGTCAATCAATCGACTGACATACAACTAATTATTGGGGTTAGTGCATGTCATATATCATCCCAATACCCGTATGGGGTTTCAATCAATCAAACACAGATTTTATTTGTGCAGTTGGGCGATGTGTAAAATTTATCGTCCCAATCAATATCCATCAAATCAGTGTATATAAACAAACCTCCGATTTGTTTAGAATTATTTCATTTTAAATACACGTTAAAAATTCTATTTTCAACTATAAAATATTCTAATTATATAAATATTTTATTTTCATTTCACATCATATCACACAATCAACTATACAGCAAAATCTAACAAACAAGCATACAAGCCGTCCATGGTCTGTGGACGACGGGTGTCGGGTGCTACTAAACACCGTCTGCATCCTAGCAAATATTTCAAACTAGAAATAAATTAAAGGTGAGAAGTTCTCACCGAGGGATCCACTCCTCCAGTTTTATTTCTGAATTTCTGAACATCTGGATTTGCCCGTACTCCCAACATAATCTTGACACGCTGTTCACATTAAAGTTCACATTCTTATTCCAACGCTATATAGATAAAAATCACATTTTTATATCACTATACGTATAATAAAATTCAGTTTTTTATTTCGTTATATATATATAAATCGTATTTTTATAATCTCCACCTTATAAAAATTATATTTTTATAATCTCCGCTATATAAAAATCATATTTTTATAATCTCTACTTCATAAAAATTATATTTTTAATATCTATATAATATAAAGATCATATTTTTTTTAACGTTGCAAATATAGGAAAGATTATATTTTCATATAATTAAAAATCACCTCCTTCCTACATCGAAAATTCGATCTTTCATACATTTAAAAATATCGCCTTTCACTCATTAAAAATCATTTCATTTTATAACTAAAAATCCTCTCTTTTTTTCTAACTAAAAATCCCAGCTTTTATCTTACAAAAATCAGATCTTTATCTAATTCTTTTAATTTATATAATTTAAAACTGAATTATAGAAAAACACAATGTCATATAAAATTTCAGATTTTAAAACCAATAATCTTATATATTAATTTCAGTTTTCTAAACTATATATTTTTCCTAAAAGAGAGAAAAGAAAGAATAAAATAAAATAAAATAAAACACTAAAAACTTACAGCGTTTCTGGGGGGGTTCATTGTTAATTACAAAGTCATCAGCTGGTATCAGAGCTTTGGTTTACAAAGCTCAGAGAACAAGACGCATTAGAACCATACGAAAGAATTCATCAGATATTGGATTAGTAATATCCAATGGAATGACTCGTTAGAGATGGGATCAGTAGTATCCTAGAACGAGTGTGAAGAGTATATTTTTGAAAATGAAAACAAATTTTGTTTTGAAAATTTAAATCAACTATTCATATTTTATTATTTATTATATTTGAATTTGGACAATCCAGTATATATAGACTTTGCGTATACGTCTGATCCGCGTGTATTCGAAGTTTTAATATACTGGATAGATATAGAATCACACTCTAGTCGCCCGGAGATGGTACTGATGAAAGCACGTGCATCATCATATTCGAGTTTCGAAAGTGTGATATCTATATATTTCCTATTGAATGGTGTGAGAACCAAAATTAGATATGGCCTATTGTTGTGATTTGGCACCAAAAACATGATTTTTTACTATATATCAAAGTTATGAATTTGAAACGATACCAACTAATTGATTGATGGTTGTGTTGTTTAATTATTGGTTGAGTAATTAAAGTTTGAACCATATAGCCAATTTAAACCAAATAGTAAATTGTATTGGAAATTTGTCGCATTTGCTTGCATATACATGTACTTACATTGAACAGGTCATAGCAAGGAGGCTAGATCAGAAGAATAAAATTGTTTGCCCGACAAATAGGTACATGTTTACCATAATTTACTATTTTGTTTTGGTGATGATGATTTTATGAGCCGATTGGCCAGCCGCTTGGCTTTTTCTTTTGGATTGAAGAAGGCCATGGTAGGCTATATGAAATATCCCGAAGTCCCCGGTGCAGGGGAGGTTATGGCGAAATTTTTCGAAAATTTAGGGTGTTAGCCAAATTTTTGAAAAATTTGAAAAGTTCTTAGAAACTGAAAAGTTGAAGAATTTAAGCGGTAATGAAAGTTGAGTTGATTAGTAAAACAACTTTCGGCTTCTTTCCTTTTCGAGGACGAAAAGATTTAAGTGGGGGAGATTATAACAACCCGGAAATTCTGTGCCAATTTAAAAAATTTATTTCGGCAATTTTAGTGAATTTTGAATATTTAAAATGAATTATTTTAAATAATTACGGCGAGAAATTCCTTTTGAATAGAATTCGAATGTATATATTAATATAGATCGTCATTAGAATATAAATATTTATTTTAAATTATAAAAGGAATTAGAAATGGTGCGGTAGTTCAATAATTCGATTTCAAAGTTCAAATGAATGTATAGGATTCAAAATAAACCGAATTTTAGCAAAACCAAAAATATTAGAATCTAATAGAGAATATCTTTCCAACGAATCCGAAGAATCAAAATTTCATAGCGGGAATCAAAAGATACATTCCGCTGAAAATTCAGAATAGTCATTATGGAATTCTGGCCCTTAAAAATGGAAATTTTGCAAACGACCTCGGATTTCGACGAATCCACTTTTGTTGGATCCGTGATGTCAAATTATTGCTAGATTCCAATTTTTATAATTTTCTGGATCAATACGTGAGCGTGGCAAAGGAAAATGCGTTTGACCAGTTTTAGTTCATTTTAATCGACTGGAAAATGGCCATTTTCCAAACGATCTCAGAATTTGACGAAACTAGTTTTGTTAGGACCGTATCGTCGATGAGAAGCTATAAAATATTTTTCTGGAATTTTTCGAGTTAGTACACGACCCCGGTAAATTGAAATGTGTGTTCAAATTCAATATATAGAGTAACATATTGATTTTGACGAAAACTGATCATAACGATCAAATCAGCTTACGATACATATCCCATTGTGTTTGGAATGGGGGTAATTAACTATGAACGACAGGCGGTGGGCCTCGTTTTGAGGTCAAATAAAAAAGTTGCTTTTTGGGATAAATAATAAATAAAATATAAAATCCCCTTTAACTCTTTCCCCCTTTTCGCTTCAGCCACCACCCCCCCTCCAATTACTTTTCTTTTCAAAAAAAAAGGAAAACCCCATCGCGCCTCAGCGCGATGGCCCCTCCCGCCGCTGCCAGGCGATCGCCGCCTCTAGGGAGACAAACTGACACGACCCGAACTTCCCCGGTAAGGAAAGCCCGGATGGCGTTGAGAACACAACAAAATAGAACGCAAACAGAAGAACATTTCATTGTTATTACAACAATTCCATCAGATATACAAGAATATACAGAGTATGAATAAATATTATACAACAAAGAATATCAGAGATTTAAATACAGTACTACAGCGGAAAAATAATACAAAACACAACTGAAAGTAATACACGGATACAGAGCTTTCCGAACATCGTTCCTGCTGTAAATCAGGATCCTGTGAATATAAATCTGCAAAACCAAAACTACTAGCTGCCCATGTGGAAAATAGGGGCACCCAGAGTTTCGGTTAAAACAATAAACTCCAGGTCAGTCATGTGACTGGTGTGAGAACTAAAATAGTTATTTAAAACTTTACTTTAAAAGAGAATAATTCAAGGGACCACGGCGTATAACACGGAACGGGTTTCCTCCCAAGAATACTAGTGCGTATAACAAAACAGCATAATGCTCTTTGGAAAAATGAAGCTATTATAAGACCCAGGTCCTATCACACAATGCAACGCAAGCCGAGGGATAGGATTTTCCCTTATAATAGCCAAACATCCTTAGTACGTTTTAAACAAATCATTTGATACTATTATAAGTGCATAGTATATAAAACAACGTCAAATCATAAGTATCAATTATAGACGGCATGGGTACCATATATCATGTCGCCATACTAGGCTCTACAAATAAAACCGCAGAATCACATATTGGAAATTGGATTTCCATCATGAGTAGAGGCAAGGGGCAAGCTCCTCTCCGATTCGAGACACTCCAGAAAATGTCTCAAGACCCCACTATGATCCTTGGATCTTCAGGGCTGGTCCTCTCTTACTTTTGAGGATTGGCAATTCCTGAGCACACGTTTCCCGGTCCTAACAGACCTATATCTGAGGCGCCTCGCATTCTAACAACCACACAGGTGAAAAGTATATAAATGTCAGCCAGTTTAAGCACTTACACCACCACTAGCTAGAAAGAAACGTCGTGCTCTCCCTATAGTCACTATCCCGTTTTTGACTCATACCGAGGTGTGAGGCTCGCGAATTCACGTTATACACAAAGCTATGCCATACAGGCTGTGCTTTGATCATCAACCACAAGACTTTGCTTTTCAATAGAAGCCTTGATCATTTGCCACTTAGGCGTGCCACATAGGCAATTCATGCCATGCGACTGATGTCCATCGATATTCAACCTCTAAGCTCGTACGTCTCAGAGAAGGGCGTTAAGCAAGAGAATAAATTCTCCGCCGCCAAACAGATGTATATTTAATAGAGATCAATCAACATAGAATAAAATCCAATGTCAGACACACAGTCCATTTACAAGTTCGTTCTGGGTCTGAATGAAACTAGAGGCACTTTCCTCGCATATTCATCCATCTCCAAGTACCTCTGGACGATCACCAACTGATTCCCTCATCTTGGATGTACAGCCCAATCAAGATCATCAGTAATCACCCAAACGATGTGAAGACTTCAGGTCTTCAACCACCGTCTTCATCTTCGACATACCGTCGAATCGATTATTCAGAATGGGTATAAACCCGGCCTTTCCAAATAACCTGCGTATATAATAAACACGTGTTACACAAACACAACATACGCCTCATTCTAATTTAGAATATTCTTTTATTCAAATTTTCACATCATTAGGGAATAGGTTCCCATTAATTTTATCAAAGATAAATTCTTCTAAATTTATTCTTTAATCTTCCTTTGGATATCATTTCAAACAATATTATGGTTTTCCAAACTAGTCGGGTTAGCGAACCACACCGAAGTAATTATTTATTTTATTTCCCAATCCCAACCTATTCATCCCATGGAGCAAAACTGGTAATACTCCATATCTAACACCACGGTGTTATCGGTAAATTTAATTACCATTTCACGTTCAAATCTAATTAAAGATTTAACTATCGCCTTGGAGCAAAACTGGTGATACTCCATTCTCGATCACTTTTCAGATTTGATAATTTAAATTATCAATTCACTTTCAATCTAATTAAAGATTCATTAAAACTCCACTTAGTTTTAATCTTCTCAAAAATTAATATCCTGTCTTTAACTAGGTTAAAGAACCAGTTTCACCTAAAACACAATTCACGACAAACCCAAATCACATTTGATATTAAATACAAGGCTCTGAATAGAAAATATACCGACTTATATTCAATATCAAATTCTGAAACCAACAAATATCGTATTGGAAATAACGATATAAATATATCTTTCAAATTCCCATAACAATATCTATATAATCACGGAATCCAACATCGAAATATTCCAAAGACAATTTCGATTCAAATCCACTTCCACTTTATATATATTGGAAATTTTGGTTATTTTCAAAACCAATTCAAATTCACTTTATTTATTTCAAAAGTAAATTGATTTTAATTCTAGTTCATCTCGATAAAAATCTATCTTTATCTTTTCAAATATGGAGTTGTTCTTCACAAATCATTTCTTATGATTTTACACAAATTGTTAATATTTTTAATAATTTTATCAAGGCCCGCACAGTCGATTTCCATCAACGGCCATCGAACTACACTTACAGCGACCTTTTCCAAATTTGATTCGGACATAATTCCAAATCCAACCGTTAGATTTCAAATTTATAATATTCGTTAGAAAGCTCTTTTCGATACGAACCCAATGGTTCCGGTTTTAGGAGAATCCGACGGAGGATCTCCCGAAACGTCAATTCGAAGTCAATGGTTGAAATTCATGAACTGCCGCGGCGCGGCGCGTTCTATTCAGGCCATTATATATATATATAAAATATTATATATTTCGTCGATTTCCTTTTAAAACGTATTTTATAAATCGTTTTAAATTCGTTTTCAAAACCATTTCAACTCTATATTCAATTTCAAATCAAAATTGAGTATTTCATATTATTACCATATAAATGATAATATTTTCAAAACGTTATATTTTGAAATCACTACCTTTTCTATATTCATTATAAAAACGAATATAATCGATATAAATATCGTTCACATCAAAATAGCGCAACTCTAATCAACACGGCTTTAAATTTCAATAAATTCGTTATTCTATTCAATAAATGAATCTATATTTTTGTCAACACATGACTGATCTAAACACACGAGTACTATCAACGCATGACTATTTTTGTTATGTAATATATTTTATAAAATTATGGTATCTATCGTTTAATTTTTAATCAGACTCCAACCGTAAGGTAGTTTCTAATCGTAAATATGATAAAGATGTAAATTTTATTGTTAAAATATTTTACTCAACACATGAATAGTTTCAACACATGAATATTCTCAACACATGAGCATCGTTAACACATGACTGTATATTATATTCTAATATTCTTTATTTTCCCAATTGGGATGAGGCCCAATCAATTACCATATAATGTTAATTATATGGATTCCATACAACACATGTATATAATAGCAACGATGAACAATCAACCATCATGCAAAGTGTACTACACTGTATAAGCATCAAATATAGATATCTAATGCTTATAACAGCCAGTCAATCAATCGATCAACATACAACTAATTATTGGGATTAGTGAATGTCATATATCATCCCAACACCTGTGAGGGGATTCAAACAATCAAACACAGATTTTATTTGTGCAGTTGGGCGATGTGTAAAATTTATCGTCCCAATCAATATCAGTCAAATCAGTGTACATAAACAAATCGTTCGATTTGTAAATGAATATTTATTTTATTCAGTTCATTTATTCAATAAAATGATATTTTTATTTTTCTAACATATTTTAGAAAATTTCGGCGGTAAAATGGCACGATACTAGTAACGGGATAAGGCCTAGCCTTATCCCCGATCTAATAATGGCCTACGCATTACACATACCAATCTAATCAATCTCATTTCACCAAACAACCAAATTCAAACCAATCATCCAATCAACTACACAATCAAACAAACAAGTCGTCCATGGTCTGTGGACGACGGATGTCATGTGCTACTAAGCACCGTTTGCATTCTAGCATATATTTTAACTAGAAAAGAAAATTCAAAGTGAGAAGTTCTCACCGATTAGCTAAACCAGCGCCACGACTCTCCATTTGCAGAAATCTTCGTCGCGTTCGCCTTTTGTCAATTTCATTTTCCGTACCACTACATGGATAAAAATCACATTTTTATACTGATATTATATAGATAAAAATTCTATTTTTACACCGCTACTATATAGATAAAAAATCTATTTTTACACCGCTGTTCATATAATAAAGATTATATTTTTATTATGCTATTCTCTATATAAAGATTTCCCTTTTTATTTCATCACTATAAAAATCACATTTTTATTTCAACATATATATAATAAAAATCAGATTTTTATTATGCTACTTCATTAAAAATCCAACCTTTGTTTATTTAAAAATCTTGTCTTTCTAACTATTTTAATTTCAAAACCTTTCATATAAAAACTACATTTTTACTTTGCCATTTCAACAATAAAAATCCGACCTTTCACATATTAAAAATCTGTTCTTTTCTAAATTAAAAATCTGATCTTTCTTCTTATAAAAATTCTAACTTTCCACTTATAAAAATATAATCTTTTTAACTTTAAAAATGTAATCTTTTTATTTATGTTAATAAAAATCGAAACTTTCTTTATAAAAAATAGAAACTTTTATCGCTTCTAAAACAAAATAAAAATCAAATTTTTATCGCTTTAGAAACTAAAAATAAATTCAGCAATTTATACATATGCATCATATTTTTATTTTTAAAGATTACTATATTAAAAAAACTGAAACAAAATAAATAAAACAAGAAAATTAAAAAACTTACGGTTTGCAAAAGGGGGGTGGTCTGCGCTCTGGAGGCGTCGGAGATGTGGAGATGCTGCAGCCGTAGGTGGTGGAGCCTGGAAGGGGGGTTGCGATTTCTGATTTGGGGTTGGGTGATGGGGATTTGCGCGACGCGCTGGAGGAGGGGCGGAGGAAGAAGAAGGAGGGCGCAACAAGGGGGTGCGGCGCTGCCTCGTCGGAGGCGGCGATCGCCTAACGGCGGCAGGAGGGGCCATCGCACTGAGGCGCGATGGGGTTTTCCTTATTTATTTTGAAAAGAAAAGTAACGGGGGGAGGGGGCTGACGTGAAAAGGGGGAAAGAGATAAAGGGGATTTTATATTTTATTTATTTATTATTTATTTATCCCAAAAAGCAACTTTTTTATTCGACCTCAAAACGAGGCCCACCGCCTATCATTCATAGCTAGTTACCCCCTTTCCAAACATAGTGGTATATGTATCGTAAGCTGATTCGATCGTTATGATCAGTTTTCGTCAAAATCAACATATAACTCTAAATATTGAATTTGAACGCAGATTTCAATTTACCGGGGTCACGTACAAACTCGAAAAATTCCAAAAAAAATTATTTTATAGCTTCGCATCGACGATATGGTCCTAACAAAACTAGTTTCGTCAAATTCTGAGACCGTTTGGAAAAATAGCCATTTTCCAGTCGATTAAAATCAATTGAAACTGGTCAAACACGTTTTCCTTTGCCACGCTCACATATTGATTCAGAAAATTATGAATTTTGGAATCTAGCAATAATTTGACATCACAGATCCAACAAAAGTGGTTTCGTCGTAATCCGAGGTTGTTTGCAAAATTTCCATTTTTAAGGGCCAGAATTCCATAGCGACTATTCTGAATTTTCAACTGGACGTATCTTTTGATTCCCGGTATGAAATTTTGATTCTTCAGATTTGTTGGAAAGATATTCTCAATTAGATTCTAATATTTTTGGTTTCACTAAAATCTGGTTTATTTTGCACCCGGTACATTCAATTCAAATTTGAAATCGAATTATCGAACTACCGCGCCATTTTCAATTCCTTTTGTAATTTAAAATAAATATTTATATTCTAACGACGATCTACATAAACCAACAGCTACCAGGCGAGCCTGACAACATCACCATTCGAAGCATTGTATGGTAGACCGTGCCGATCTCCTGCTTGTTGGGTCGAACCTGGTAACAGACTTGTATTGGGACCAGATATGATCCGAGAAGCTGCCGACAAATTCGATTTCATTAAGAAACGATTACTCGTCGCTCAAAGCCGATAGGAGAAGAAGAGATATATCCTTTGTTGTTGGCGACTAAGTATATTTGAAAGTATCACCGATGAGAGGAGTTATCCGGTTCGGTAAAACGGGGAATTTTCTAGAATTTTTCGAATCAGTTTGTGGCCCTGGCAAATTGAAATGTACGTTCAAATCGAATATTGAATGTTATATATTTTAATTTGAAGAAAAACTGACTTAAACAGTCGAATGGGCCTACGAAACATATCCTATTGTGTTTGGAATGGGGGTAGAACGCTAGGGACGACAGTCGTTGGGTTTGGATTGGAGTTCGTAGGAGGCAAGGGGTATTTTTGGATTTTTAAAACTTTATAAATAAATAAAAGATTGGTCCACATCAGAAACCCCCCCACCGATTTTCTCTCTCCCCGATCTCGACGGCGGCCAGTGTTCAAACTTTCCCGACCACATTCCGGTGATTCCATGCATCGTTAGCCCTTGCTCCTTTGGAGCTTTTTGAAGCTCTCCTCCTCCTCTTCAAATCCATACCTGCTGCTCCTCCTATCATCGCTCCATCACCGAGAACCACCGCCCTGATGTTGCGCCACCTCGAAGCCCACCACGCCTTTACCACCGCACCAGGTGGGACCCCCTTACCCTTGTTTTGTGCGCCTCTCCAAGCACTACGAGATGGCATATGCCGATCGACATCAAGTGCAACGGATCAGAAGAAAATTCAAAACCTAGTTTTGAACAGTCAAAGAAAGGTAACGGCCTATTTTTAAATTAACTATATAATAGCACTTCTAAGCACTACCGTTTTTGATTTCACAGTAAAAATCATATCCTTTTCATTTCTTGATGAAATTCAGTGAAACATGAGACAGTGGACTCGTGTGGACGTCTTCTACATTCTAGAAGCGACCGCATATTTTTCTAAGCCTTCTGCTATTTTTGGTGGAGTGGAACCCAAGGTGAGATTTCTAAATTTTAAACGATATGGAAAACGACGATGTATAAATTATATAGTCGATGTATGAGTTATATAAGCGTTGTACGCCTCTTGTATAAGTGTTGTATAAGTTGTACGTTCGATATATAAGTTATATATGCATTGTAAAAATTATATATGTGTTGAATAGAAGTGAAATGCTTATATATAAATAAATAAATATATATATATATATGCCCCTCGTCCACAAACCATGGACGATATTTATTGGTTGTGATTGGTGTGAAAACTGGTTGATTACGAATGGTTGATAAGAATTGTTTGTGGTTGGAATTGATTGATCGTGGTTGAAAAATACCCGTTTGTGGTAGAGAATTATTTGGTTGAAACCACATAGGATTAGTTTGTGGTAATGAAAAAATATACATGCTGCCTGTGTGCAACCTAGATGTATGAAATCCCAATTGTCAAAAGCGGCGAGGCTTTAAGGTGGAGCGAGGAGCCGTACTAGGGACGGCCCCGGTTTTAACTACCCTGCCGTTATGCTGCCGAAATTTTGAATAATATTCATGTGTTAGAATTATTTTCATGTGTTGAAACTATATTCGTGTGTTGAATAGAAATTCATTCGTTGAATAGAAATTCATGTGTTGAATGGTATTCGTGTTTTGAAGTAAATTATTTTATAATAAAAATCATATTTTTATCATCTATATTAACTATATAAAATAGTCGTGTTTTGAAATAAATTGTTTTATAATAAAAATCATATTTTTATCACCTATATGAACTATATAAAATAATCATGTTTTGAAATAAATCGTTTTATGACAAAAATCACATTTTTACTACATACATGAATAGTTAAAAATAGCGAAGTGTTGAAATAATTGTCAGTTGGATAAAAATATCATTTTTATCAAATGTATGAAAAGAATATAGTTTTGAAATCGAAGAATCAATATATATATATATATATGTATGTATAAATAGAATTGAAATATATCGAATAATGAAGCTGTAGTTCGTGTTTTGAAACCGTGGTTTCAAACGATTAGTGCGGGAGATCCGACCATCGGATTTTCCCGAAACCGAAACCGTTGGGTTCGCTTTGGAAACATCTTTCCAACGACACCAACTTTGTAAAGATCCAATGGTTGGATTGTTTGGAATGTTTAATTCAAATCTGAAGAAAAACAGCGCCAGAATCGATTATATATATATATATATATATATATATATATATAATTATATTAAATCGAATAACGACGCTGCAGTTCGTATTTTGAAATCGAAACTATAAACGAGTGTACCGGGAAATCCGACCGTCAGATTTTCCCAAAACTGGAACCGTTGGATTCGTTTTGAAAAGATCTTTCTAATGATATAAATTTTGTGAAGATCCAACGGTTAGATTTTCAGATATGTGTAAATCAAATCTGAAGAAAAACAGCGCCACGGCCGCGTTATTGCCCGAAGCGTCGTTTGAATAAATTGGTTATTTTAAAATAGATAAAAATAGTGATAAATCGTTATAAAATACTATAAACGATATGGAATGTGAAATTTGAAAATTAACTGAAGGTTAGCTAAGTCGAATGGTTTCCTGGGTTTTGATCTGATGTTGGTTTCGGCCTTCGGGGTTAATATTTGGGAAATCGTTCTCTTACTGATTGACGGTTAGTGACTAATGAATGGGAATGAGGCGTATGTTGTGTTTGTGCAGCACTAGTTATTTATACGCGAGTTGCTCAGAAAGACTGGGTTTATCCCATTCTGAATAACTGAATCGACGATAAGAAATCGAAGATGAAGACGGTGGTTGAAGACCGGAAATCTTCACCACGTTTGGATGATAACTGATGCCCTGATTGGGAGGCATCCCGAAATATGGATAATGAGTGGTGATCATCCAAACGTACGTGGATATCGATGGGTTTGCGAGGTATATAGTGCCTCCGGTTTCGTTCAGACCCCAAACGGACTTGTAAATGGACTATGTGTCTGACATTGGAATTCATTCTGTGTGATTGATAGCCATCAGTTACATGGCGTGAATTGCCTGTGTGGCATGCTAAGATGCAGTGATCTGGGCTTCTGTTGAAAAGCAAAGTCTTGTGGTGATGATCAAAGCACCGCCTGTGTGGCGTAGCTTTGTGTATAACGTGAATTCGCGAACCTCACACCCCGGTATGAACCAAAAACGGGAGAGGACCTCTGGGAGGGCATGTGTTTCCTTCAAGCTAGAGGTGGTGTCAGTGCTTAAACTGGCTGACATTTATATTATTTTCACCTATGTGGTTGTTGCTGTTGCGAGGCACCTCGGTTATACCGGTCGATCCGGGATCGATGGAGTCATTCGTTCGCTCACTTACGCCCCAAAGGGCGGGGAAACGAAATGTTCAGGAATTTTAATCCACATTAGTGGACCGGCCCTGTCGCTCCAAGGGTCGATGCGTTCTGATCCTGAGACACGGGCTAGAGCGTCTTGAATTCGGTAAGGACTATCTTTTGCCTTGGTTCATGACGGAAATCCAATTTCCAAATACGTGGCTATGCGGTTTTGATTGTATATATATATGGCGACATGATATATGGTACCCACGCCGTCTATAATTGATAGTTATGATTCGAAATTGTTTTTGAAACATGTAAACACTAGTAATAATATCAAATTCTTTTGTTTTATTCGTATCAAGCATATTTTGGCCATTATAAGGTAAAACTCTATCCTCCGGTTTGCGTTGCATTGTGTGATGGGAACAGAGTTTTATAATGGCTTCATTTTTATAAAAAACATTGCGATGTTTAAAAGATTTACTTGTTTTAAAGCACTGGCAATCCAATGGAGTAAACCCGTTCCGCGAAAGTGGCGTGGTCCTGTGATTAGCCATAGTATAAAATGTGTTAAGTAGATTTCTCATACAGTCCCATGACTGACTCGTAGTTTGTTTCACTTGCAAACTCGGGTGCCCCTTTTCTACACAGGCAACCTTGTATTCAGGTATTACTAGGCACTTTCTGGATAGCTGGAGCTGAAGATGGATCCTATCATTTATCTATTTTATGCTGTTCAGCTCCTATTGTACATATTATGTTTGTTTTCCGCTGTAAACATCTATGTATAGCTGAACTGTATTTGTACTAAGTATGATCCTGTATACTATGTAACTCTAATGATTTCGTTTATCCAGTGTATTATTTGTTCATTATCTGGTGTATTTATTTATTTATTTCTGTTCTGCTATTATCTGTTTATGTGTAATATTCCAAAGACTACCCTTGACACCGTCAGTACGGGGTTCGGGGTCGTCTCATTTCTACTGGGGTGTATTTCATTCTGCTTTACTCATACAAGGATATTACTGATCCTTTCTGTAATGGGTCACTTGTCCTAGAACACTACTGGTTCTATTTCTGACGACAATGTCACCATATTGTTCTATTTCTATTCAAAGGTGGGCGTGGCGGCGACAATTGGGGCTGGAAGTTTTGAAGGGGTTTCCGCTTTCAAACGGCAGCGGGGAGAGAGAATATGGGGGGGAGAGAGTCAGCTAATGGTTTATTTATTTATTTATATGTTTTAAAATCTCCAAAATACTCTCTTTCGCACATGAACACCAATCCAAACCCAACGACTATCATCCTGTTTGAAGCCTCCAAAGTCGGAGACTTTCCGCCGCCGCCACGTCCACCTTGGACCGTCGAACTGGCCCCACCTCCCGGCGTAGGTGCGCCTCTCGAGGCCTGATGTCGTGGTGCAATCGGGTTTCAACATCGAGCTGTGTATTTCGTGAAAACTGAAAACCTAGTTTTGAATCAAAAGGAAGGTATACGACTAATTTATTTTGAACTGATTTGTACACTTTTAAGTGTTGCAAACTTGTAAAAATCATATCTTTTTCGTTTCTTGACGAAATTCAGTGAAATAGGAAACACCAGGACCGTGAGGACATCTTCTACATTTTAGAAGAGACCGCGTATTTTTCTGAGCCTTCTGCTATTTTTGGTGGAGTGGAACCCAATATGAGATTTCTAATTTATAAACGATATGGAAAACAACGATGTATAAATTATATAGTCGATGTATGAGTTATATAAGCGTTGTACACATCATGTATAAGCGCTGTATAAGTTGTATGTTCGATGTATAAGTTATATATGCGTTGTAAAAATTGTATGTGCGTTGAAATTAATTGAAGTGAATCGAAATATATTTATATATGAATATATATATATATATATATATATACACACACACTCCCCTCATCCACATACCATGGATGATATTTATTGTTTGTGATTGGTGTGAAAATTGGTTGATAGCGAATGGTTGATTTGAATTGTCTGTTGTTGAAATTGATTGGTTGTGGTTGAAAAATACCCATTGGTGATTGAAACAAAATTAGAATAGATTGTGGAAATGAAAATAAAACATGCCATCTGCGTGCGAACTAGATGCATGAATCCCCATTGTCAAAAGCTGCTAGGCTTTAACGTAGAGCGAGGAGCCGTACTAAGGACGGCCCCGGTTTTAACTACCCTGCCGTTATGCTGCCGAAATTTTCAATAATATTCATGTGTTAGAATTATTTTCATGTGTCGAAACTATATTCATGTGTTGAATAGAAATTCATGTGTTGAACGATATTCGTGTTTCAAAATAAATTGTTTTATAATAAAAATCATATTTTTATCATCTACATGAACTATATAAAATAGTCGTGTTTTGAAATAAATTGTTTTATAATAACAATCATATTTTTATCATCTATATGAACTATATAAAATAGGCGTGTTTTGAAATAAATTGTTTTATAATAAAAATCATATTTTTATCATCTATATGAACTATATAAAATAGTCGTGTTTTGAAATAAATTGTTTTATAATAAAAATCATATTTTTATCATCTATATGAACTATATAAAACAGTCGTGTTTTGAAATAAATTGTTTTACAATAAAAATCACATTTTTATTATATACATGAATTGTTGAAAATAGTGAAGTGTTGAAATAAAGGACTGTTAGATAAAAATATCATTTTTATCAAATCTATAAATTTATAGGGTTTTGAAATCGATGAAAGAATTATATTTATATATTTATATAAATATAATCAAAATGTAGTGAATAACAAAGCTGCAGTTCGTGTTTTGAAACCGTGATTTCAAACGATTAGTGCCGGAGATCCGACCATCGGATTTTCCCGAAACCACAACCGTTGGGTTCGCCTTGGAAATATATTTCCAACGGCACCAACTTTGTAAAGATCCAACGGTTGGATTGTCTGGAATGTTTAATTCAAATCTGAAGAAAAAAAGCGCTAGAATTGATTTTATATATATATATATATATATATATATATATAAGTATAATTAAATTAAATCGAATAACGACGCTACAGTTCATATTTTGAAATCGTAACTTCAAATGATTAGTGCGGGAGATCCGACCGTCGGATTTTCCCAAAATTGGAACTGTTGGATTCGTTTTAAAAAGATATTTCTAATAATATAAATTTTGTGAAGATCCCACGGTTAGATTTTCAGATATGTGTAAATCAAATCTGGAGAAAAACAGTGCCACAGCCGCGTTATGGCCTGAAGCGTCGTTTGAATGAATTGGCTATTTTTTTAAATAAATAAAAATAGCGATAAATCATGATAAAATATTATAAACGATATGGAATGAAAATAAACTGAATTTGATCGGTTGATATGATATTTGATGGTTGAATGTGTTTGGTGTGAAAATTACATTAAAGAACAAAATTGGTGATGTCGAATAATTTAACCATTGAAATGAATTGATTTGAAATTCTAGATATACGTGAATTATATGAAAAGGCCAAGTTAATTCTCATTTCAAATAATTGATCAACGGTTGAAAGTCGAAGATATGAAGACGGTGCAAGACCGATGATCTTCACATCGAATGGAGGGGTGCTACTGATGCTCATGATAGGAGTAGCTACCTTGACGGGGTTGAAGTAATAGCCACCCGGACGTACTTGTTGATTGTATGGATATGCGAGGTATTGAGTGCCTCCGGTTTCGTTCACACCCAGAACAAACGTGTAAATGGACGGTGTGTTTGACATTGGATTTTGTTCTGGGCTGATTGATCTCTATTAAATATATACCTGTTTGGCGGTGGAGAATTTATTCTCTTGCTTAACGCCCTTCTCTGAGACGTACGAGCCCAGAGGTTAAATATCGATAGAAATCAGTCGCACGGAGTGAATTGCCTGTGTGGCACGCCTAAGTGATAGATGATCAAGGCTTCTGTTGAAAAGCAAAGTCTTGTGGTTGGGGATCAAAGCATGGCCTATGTGGTGTAGCTTTGTGTATAGCGTTGTTTCGCGAGCCTCACACCCCGGTATGGGCCAGAAACGGGAGAAGGACTTCAGGAAGGACATGCGTTTTCTTCTAGCTAGGAGTGGTACTTTGGGTTTTACACACCCGGGTATTTTACTTATGTGGATGATGGAAAGCGAGGCCTCGTTTTGCTTCGGTCTCTTCGGAGCCGATGGTGTGGTCAGATATGACCAGTGACGCCCCATAGGGCGGGGAAACGCAGTGTTCAGGAATTTTAATCCACATCGGTGGACCGGCCCTGACGATCCAAGGCCCACCTGAGTCTGGGTCCTCAGACACGGGCTAGAGCATCTCGAATTCGGTAAGGACTATCTTTTGCCCTGGTTTATGACGGAAATCCAATTTCCAAATACGACATCGTGCGGTTTTGATTGTATATATATATATATGTATGTATATGGCGACATGATATATGATACCCTTGCCTTCTATGATTGATAGTTATGATTGAAATCGTTTTTGAAACATATATACACTGGCAACAATATCAAAGGATTTTTTTTGCTCGTATCAAGCATATTTTGGCCATTATAAGGCAAAACTCTATCCTCCGATTTGTGTTGCGTTGTGTGATGGGAACTGAGTCTTATAATGGCTTCATTTTTATAAAAAGCATTGCGATGTTTAAAAGATTTATTTGTTTTAAAGCACTAGCAATCCAATGGTGTAAACCTGTTCCGCAAAAGTGGCGTGGTCCTGTGATTAGCCATATTTGAAAATGTGTTAAGTAGATTTCTCATACCAGTCCCATGACAGACTCGTAGTTTGTTTCACTTGCAAACTCAGGTGCCCCTTTTTCTACACGGGCAACCTTGTATTCAGGTTTTAGCAGGCTCTTTCTGGATAGCTGGAGCTGAAGATGGATTCTATCATTTTTCTCTTTTTATGTTGTTCAGCTCCTGTTGTACATATTATGTTTTCTTTTCCATAGTAGACATTTATGTATAGCTGAACTGTATTTTGTACTAAGTATGATCCTATATACTGTGTAACTCTGATGATTATATTTATCCAGTGTATTCTATTGTACATTATCTGGTGTATTTATCTATTTCTGTTCTGTTGTTATCTGTTTATGTGTTATATTCCAAAGATTACCCTTGCCACTGTCTTATCGGGAATGGGGTCGTCACAAACGTGGCATCAGAGCTTTGGTTAAGCCTGGAATATAACATATGAACGAGCTCGTTAGAAATAGAACCAGGAGTGTTCTAGAACGATTAACTCATTACAGATAGGATCAGTAATATCCTAGTATGAGTATAGCAGAATGAAATGCACCTCGATAGACACATTTACATTCAAGTATATGTTTCTATGTTTTAAAATATCTTTTCTGTTGACCTGACACTTGATCTGCTATTTGCAGAAGTACTAGAAAATGAGTGTCAGAAACAGGAGAAATGCAGAACCAGATCTAGAAGCTTTACAAAAGAAGTATCGAAATATGGGTGGAGTACCATACTCAGGAAATGAATCCATTAGTCAAACCCAAGATTGGATGCATTCTGCTGAAAGAATTCTTGAGCGTCTCCAGCTAAGAGATGACCAGAAAAGATTAGTGGCATCTTGGGCACTCAAAGACGAAGCTTTGTTCTGGTGGGAGTTAATTAATAGAGATAATCTTGAAGGTGATATCACCTGGGATAGATTCAAAGAAATGTTCAACCAAAGGTTTATTCCTCCAGAAGCAACTGAGCGGTTAATGAGTTCTACAATATGATACAAGGTGATATGAATATTCCCGAATATCATAAGAGATTCAATGAACTTTCTTTTTTCGCCCCGCATCTAATTCAAAAGCCAAAGATGAAGAATATGAGGTTCATTAATGGTCTACAAAGAAAATACCAGAATAGTGTAATGAAGCATGTGTAGCTTCCTTTTTCTGAAATGATATACATGGCTTACCAGTACGAGGATCTCTGTAGGAAAGGTATGTTGCGAGACGAAGAGGAAACTAGTTCTAGCAGCAAAAGAAAGTTCAAAACTGATAGACCAGAGACGAGCACACAGCCTGAGGCCAGTACGACGTCTAGGGTCAGAAAGAAGCCTAGATTAAATCGGAAAAATGTTATATCCGAGAAAGGACCCGTAACGACCGCAATATGCAATAACTGCAAGAAACCACGACATTTATCGATAAATTGTGGAACCCTAAGGAAGCAATTAAAGAGTGGATTTAAATCGAAGAACAAGCTTCAAGAGAATAGGGGGTGCTATAAGTGCCACCAAGCTGGTCATATTGCGAAAAACTGCCGACTATCAGAGAAGTCTGAAAGGATACAGGTAAATAAAGTAGCAGAAGTTCCTGCATCCTCAGCCAGTCAGGAAAGGCCAAATGTTTTGGAGGGCACGCTTAATGTAAAAGATATTCTAGTTAAAGTACTGTTTGACACAGGTGCGTTGCGAAGCTTTGTTGCAAAGAATGCGGTTAAGAAACTGGATTTGAATTTGAAGAAGCTCAACGAACCAATGACTATTCATAATCCGGACTGGGGCTCCCTTGATCTTGATTGGGTTTATGGAGTGCCTGTGTCTTTTTCCTGGTATCGGTTCCACACTATCGCAATCGTAATGAATTTACAGAGTTTGACCTTATACTAGGATTGGATTGGTTAACCAAATATGAAGCAGAAGTTAAATGCGCCGAGAGGGTTGTTAAGGCAAAAACAAAGTTTGGGGAATATATAACCATTCCATGTGAAGGCCCGAATTCTGATAGAAAAGACTTCTGGGCAGCATTAGATGTTTCTCCTGCTCAGATAGAACCTGTTCCTGTCGTTCCGGAGAATATTCCTGTCGACATTGAAAATATTCCTGTCGTGAAGAACTATGCGGATGTGTTCAAAGAAGTTGTTAGCTTACCTCCGCAGAGAGAAATTGATTTCAAAATCTCTTTAGTTCCGAATGCAAGGCCTGTAGTTCACGCTATTCGAAGAATAACCTTGAAAGAGAAAGAAGAGTTAGATAACCAAACTAGATAGCTTGTATGGAAAGGTCTGATCAGGCCTAGTTTTTCTGACTGGGGAGCAGTAGTGGTATTTGTTCTGAAGTCCGACGGTACTATCAGACTGTGTGTGGATTATCGCGACCTGAATAAGCAGACATTGAAAAACAAATATCCAGTGCCGCGGATTGATGATTTATTGGACCGATTGAATGGAGCACAAGTGTTTTCACGAATGGACCTAGCTACAGGTTTCCATCAGCTTCGTATTGTCGAATAGTGTGTTCCTTTGACAACATTCAGAGGTCTGGACTTATTCTACGAGTGGTTAGCCATTCGGCTTATGTAACGCTCCAGCTTATTTCGTCGATCTGATGAACAGAGTATTCAGAGGAGTTTTGAATAAATTTGTTCTGGTTTACATTGATGATATCCTGATCTTCTCTAAGTCAGAAAGCGAGCACGAAAAACATTTGGAAAAAGTGTTAGAAATTCTAAGAAGGAGTGTTTTAAAAGCAAAGTTTTCCAAATGTATATTCTGGCAGGAAGAAATCAAATTTCTTGGCCACGTCGTGTCAAAGCAAGGAATTTCAGTGGATCCCAGTAAAATCACTACTATTCAGATTTGGAAACAGCCTCGTACACCCACAGAAGTCAGAAGTTTTCTCGGGTTGGCCAGTTATTATCGGAAATTCATTAAGGATTTTGTGAAGACATCCAGTTCCTTAACGAAATTGACTAAGAAACATTCGAGATTCAGTTGGACTCCGATATGTGAGGAAGCTTTCCAGGAGCTGAAATTAAAACTGACGACCGCTCCAGTGTTAACAATAATAAATGGCAATGAGGACATGAAAGTCTGGACTGACGCTTCTAGAGAAGGCCTTGGCGCAGTGTTAATGCAAAGAGGTCAAGTGATTGCTTATGCTAGCCGCCAGTTGAAACCACATAATAAGAATTACGTTACTCATGATCTTGAGTTGTTAGCCATCGTATTCGCTTTGAAAATCTGGAGGCACTATCTTTTGGGCGAGAAATTCGAACTGTATACAGACCATCAATCATTGAAATATCTGTTCACCCAGAAAGACTTGAATCTAAGGCAGCAGCGTTGGCTAGAATTTCTTGCGGCGTACGATTTTGAGATTTTGTACACTCTAGGGAAAGCCAATGTTGTGGCTGATGCGCTGAGTAGAAAGAATGTAATAATCGCCAGTTTTATCATTACGACGTCTTTGATTGATAAAATATCTTCTCTTCAGAAGGATGATCACTTCATTCAAAGAATCAAAGAAAGAATACAAAAAGGCAAGACCTTGAGTTTTCAGATAGATGACGAGGGAATCCTAAGGTTGAAAGGCCGAATCTGTGTGCCAAACATTGCTGAACTCAGGAGATAAGTATTGGATGAATTTCACAAAGCCAAGCTTGGTATCCATCTAGGGGTGAGCAAGATGTATAATGATATCAAACGCACTTTCTGGTGGAGGTCTATAAAACAAGACATCTCCTTATATGTTAGTCGGTGTACTACTTGTCAACAAGTCAAAAGCGATCAGCAGAAGCTCGCTGGATTGTTGCAACCTTTGGAAATTCCCGGTGGGAAGTGGGAACAGATTTCTATGGATTTCATAGATGGTTTTCCCAGGACTAGAAAAGGAAATGACGGTATTTAGGTGATCGTGGATCGATTTACGAAGACCTCTCATTTCATACCTGCAAATCGAATAGAACTGCTCAAAGTCTGGCGCAGATTTATTTCAAAGAAGTTGTTAGACTGCACGGAGTTCCCATGAGCATTATCAGTGATCGTGACCAAATTTTTGCCAGTAAGTTCTGGGAAGCATTCCAAGCAGAATTGGGAACGAAACTGAACTTGAGCACCGCATATCATCCTCAAACAGATGGCCAAACTGAGAGAGTGAATCGTATTCTAGAAGATCTATTGCGGGCTTGTATTCTTGATTTTGGCGGATCGTGGGAAGACCATTTACATTTGGCTGAATTCTCATATAATAACAGCTACAAGGCGAGCCTGAAAATGTCTCCATTCGAAGTATTGTATGGTAGACCATGCCGATCCACTTCTTGTTGGGTTGAACCTGGTAACAGACTTGTATTGGGTCCAGATATGATTCGCAATGCTGCAGATAAGGTCGATTTCATTAAGAAACGATTACTAGCCGCCCAAAGCCGACAGAAAAGCTATGCAGATAAGAGAAGAAGGGATATATCATTTGCTGTTGGCGACTATGTATATTTGAAAGTATCTCCGATGAGAGGAGTTATCCGGTTCGGTAAAACAGGGAAATTGGTGCCCAAATTCATTGGTCCGTTTCCTATTCTTGAACGGATTGGAACTCTCGCATATAAGGTTCAATTGCCTAATTGGTTTTCCTGGAGTGCATGATGTATTTCACGTATCTCAACTTTGAAAGCACGTTCATGATCCAGACTTGATCGTGGAAGAAGCAGCGCAACAGGATATAGAAATCACTCCAGAATTGGTTGTGAGAAGAGAGCCGCTAAAGATAATTGGCAAAGAAACCAAAGAGCTGAGGAACAAAAAGGTTCACTTAGTCAAAGTGCAATGGAGAGGAGATCCGCGAGATTGTACATGGGAAACAGAGGAGAGCATTAAGAAAGCCTATCCTAAGTGCAGGGTGGATATATCTGATTGACTCCAGTGCAAGGTACATTTACCATACTTTGCATTACCATTTAATTCTCTACTTTGTTGTTATTTTCTTTCCATGGATGTGCACTTTTACTTCTATAGTCTTATTAATTTAAAAAGAGTGTATGAATTAATTTGTATGATTTCGAAAATTTAAAAACAAATTGCTTTTTGTTTGTGTTGTGTGATAGTGGATATGATTAATTAAATTATTAGAGCGATAGTTAATTTAATCAATAAGAGAATGAATGGTAGAATTTATTCGATTAAATCACACATTGAACAGAGTTAAAAATAGATAGAACTATATACATGTGCATTATATATGTTTGAACAGGTAAATGGATTAGCTGTTGAGTAAATACTTTATTTGCGTGCCCGACAAATAGGTAAACCTTAATAAGTTGGATGCGCAATTTTATTATTATATCAACTTCTGTGAATGCCATTGGATGCGGAGTGCTGGTTATTCTGTGTGTAATTAATAAATGTCTCCATAGGATAATAACAATTAATTTTGAACTACACTACTTGGCATACTTCTTGAAGATAGGCATACTTCATCATATACCACATAAGCATTTGGAGCTTGTGTGACGAGGTTGAAGATTTACCATACAAGCGAGAGGCTTGTATGGCGATGACTATATTTTACAGGTTGAACAGATGACTAATATGGACTATTTAAATTGTAAAGGTAAATTGCCAGATTAATAGAAACCCCATACGGGTCTGGAGTTGACAATAATCACGTCTCTCTAGTCATTAGATACGGCACATGGATCATTTATTTCCCACATGGGACGAGGTGACGAGAATTTATTCTCTGGAGCAATTAAAATACACACTCCCTCAGGCTTTGATAGGGTGATGAGAATTTATTCTGTGGAGTTATTAACAATACACGCTCCCTTGTAAACATCAGAATATATCACTATAAATATGTGTATGCTTTATAGGACTTTATAGGATTTATTGGGTACCTAATACGGCCCAATAAATTTCCAAACCCCTCCCTGTACAAAGGAGTTTATGGCGACATTTTTCGAAAATTCCGGGTGTTAGCCAAATTTTTTGAAGAATTTGAAAATTCTCAGAAACTGAAAAGTTGGAGAACGGAAGCCAGAATGAAAGTAGAGCTGATTAATCAAACCACTTTTGACTTTGTTCCTTTTCGGAGATGAATTTTTTTAAGTGGGGGATATTGGAACAACCCGGAAATTCTGTGCCAGTTTAAAATTTTTATTTTGGCAATTTTAGTGAATTTTAAATATTTAAAATGATTTATTTTCAATAACAACAGTGAGAAATTCATTTTGAATAGAATTCGAACGTATATATTAATATAGATCATTGTTAGAATATAAATATTTATTTTAAATTATAAAAGGAATTGAAAATGGCGCGGTAGTTCGATAATTCGATTTCAAAGTTCAAATGAATGTATAGGATTCAAAATAAACCGTATTTTAGCGAAACCAAAAATATTAGAATGTAATAGAGAATATCTTTCCAACGAATCCAAAGCACCAAAATTTCATAGCGGGAATCAAAAGATACGTCTAGTTGAAAATTCAGAATAGTCGCTATGGAATTCTGGCCCTTAAAAATGGAAATTTTGCAAACGACCTCGGATTTCGTCGAAACCACTTTTGTTGGATCCATGATGTCAAATTATTTCTAGATTCCAATTTTTATAATTTTCTGAATCAATATGTGAGCGTGGCAAAGGAAAACACGTTTGACCAGTTTTAGTTGATTTTAATCGACTGGAAAATGGCCATTTTCCAAACGGTCTCAGAATTTGACGAAACTAGTTTTGTTAGGATTGTATCGTCGATGCGAAGCTAGAAAATATTTTTTTGGAATTTTTTGAGTTAGTACGTGACCCCGGTAAATTGAAATATGCGTTCAAATTCAGTATATAGAGTTATATGTTGATTTTGATGAAAACTAATCATAACGACCGAATCAGCTTACGATACATATCCCATTGTGTTTGGAATGAGGGTAATTAGCTATGAACGATAGGCGGTGGGCCTCGATTTGAGGTCGAATAAAAAGGTTGCTTTTTGGGATAAATAAATAAATAATAAATAAAATATAAAATCCCCTTTATCTCTTTCTCCCTTTTCACTTCTGCCCCCCCCTTGTTACTTTTCTTTTCAAAATAAAAATAAATAAATAAGGAAAACCCCATCGCGCCTCAGCGTGATGGCCCCTCCCGCCGCCGCAAGGCGATCGCCGCCTCAGGCGAGGCCGCGCCGCACCCCCCTTGCTGCGCCCTTCTTCTTCCTTCAGCGCGTCGCGCAAATCCCCATCACCCAACCCCTAATCGGAAATCGCAACCCCCCTTCCAGGCTCCACCACCTATGGCTGCAACATCTCCACATCTCCGACGCCTCCAGAGCGCAGACCACCCCCCTTTTGCAAACCGTAAGTTTTTTTTTAATTTTCTTTTTTTATTTATTTTGTTTCATTTTTTTAATATAGTAATCTTTAAAAATTAAAATCTGATGTATATGTATAAATAGATGAATTTATTCTTAGTTTCTAAAGCGATAAAAATTTGATTTTTATTTTGTTTTAGAAGCGATAAAACTTTCTATTTTATATAAAGAAAGTTTCGATTTTTATCGATATAAAGTAAAAAAATTATATTTTTAAAAGTAAAAAGATTATATTTTTCAAGTTAAAAAGATTATATTTTTATAAGTGGAAAGTTAGAATTTTTATAAGAAGAAAGATCAGATTTTTAATTTAGAAAATATCGGATTTTTAATATGTGAAAGGTCGGATTTTTATTGTTGAAATGGCAAAGGAAAATTGTGGTTTTTGTATGAAAGGTTTTGAAAATAAAAATAGTTAGAAAGATAAGATTTTTAAATAAACAAAGGTTGGATTTTTAATGAAGTAGTATAATAAAAATCTGATTTTTATTGTATATATGTTGAAATAAAAATGTGATATTTATAGTGATGAAATAAAAAGGGAAATCTTTATATAGAGAATAGCATAATAAAAATATAATCTTTATTATATGAACATTGATGTAAAAATAGAATTTTTATCTATATAGTAGCGAGGTAAAAATAGAATTTTTATCTATATAGTAGCAATGTAAAAATAATTTTTTTATCCATATGAAGTGATTATGAAAATATGATTTTTATATACATAGCAACAATATAAAATTGTGATTTTTATATATATAGTGGCAACGGGCAACGAAAGTGACAAAGGGCGAGAACAGCGATGACTTCTACATAAGAAGAGTCGAGGGGTTTGGATTAGCTAGTCGGCGAGAACTCCTCACCTTTAATATAAATTTCTAGTTAAAAATATATACTAGGATGCAGACGGTGTTTAGTAGCACCCGACACCCGTCGTCCACAGACCATGGACGGCTTGTATGGTTGTTTGTTTGATTTTGATGTGTAGTTGATTGATGTGTGATGTGATGTGAAATGAAATAAAATATTTATGTAGTTAAAAATATTTTATAGTTGAAAATAGAATTTTTAACGTGTATTTAAAATCGGACGATTTGTTTATATACACACATTTGACTGATATTGATTGGGACGATAAATTTTACACATCGCCCAACTGCACAAATAAAATCTGTTTATGATTGTTTGAAAAACCCACACGGGTATTGGGATGATATTTGACGTACACTAATCCCGATTGTTTAGTTATATGTCAATCGATTGGTCGACAGACTGTGTAAGCGTTAATTATTTATATTTAATGCTTATGCAGTTGTGTGGTGCACTCTGGATGATGGTTGATTATTTATCATTGTTATTTGATACATGTGTTGTAAAAAAAATCCATATAATTAACATTATATGGTAATTGATTGGGCCTCATTCCAGTTTTGAAATAGAAATATTTGAAAAGGAAATATTTGAAATAGAATATTTTAAAATAGAAATATATGAAGCCGTGTTGGTTAGATTGACACCATTTTGAAGTGACGGATATTTATATCGATTTTATTCATTTTATAATGAATATCGAAAGTGATTTCAAAATCTGATATATTGAATAGAAATGAATTCGAATTGAAATTGAATAGAAATGAATTCGAATTGAAATTGAATTAATTTGAAATTCAAATTGAATTGAAAACGAACTGAAATTGTATTAAAAATCGATTTGAATTGAAATCAATTTGAAATGAATTTAAAACGAATTTATGAGGAAAAATTCAATTTTAATTTGAATTTGAAATGAAGTTGAAATCGTATTGAAAATGAATTTAAAATGATTTATAAAATACATTTTATAAGGAAATCGAAGAAGTATATATTATATATATTATATATATAATATAATGGCCTGAATAGAACGTGTCGCGCTGCGGTAGTTCGTGAATTTCGACCGTTGACTTCGAATGGATATTGCGGGAGATCCGACCGTCGGATTCTCCTAAATCGGAACCGTTGGGTTCGTATCGAAAAGAGCTTTCTAAAGAATATTAGAAATTAGAAATCTAACGGTTGGATTTGGAATTATGTCCAAATCAAATTTGGAAAAGGTCGTTGCGAGTGCAGTTCGATGGCCGTTGATGGAAATCGACTGTACGGGCCTTGATAAAATTATTAAAAATAGTAATATTTGTGTAAAATCATAAGAAATGATTTGTGAAGAATTGAGATGAAAAACTTCATATTTGAAAATATAAAAATAGATTTTTATCGAAATGAACCAGTTTTAAACTAGAATTATAATTTTGTTTATTTTTAAATAAATAAATTGAATTCGAAAAGGGTTTTAAAGGTAACCCGAATTTCCAATAATTGAATTGGAATGGATTTGAATCGAAATTGTCTTTGGAATAGTTCGATGTTGGATTTCGTGACGATACAGGTATTGTTATAGGAATTTGAAAGATATATTTATATCGTTATTTCTAATATGATATTTGTTGGTCGTAGAATTTGATATTGAATATAAGCCGATATATTTTCTATTCAGAGCCTTGTATTTAATATCGAATGTGATTTTGGGTTTATCATGAACCATGTTTTAAATGACACTGATTTTTTAACCCAGTTAAAGATTAAAACTATGTGGAGTTTTAATGAATCTTTAATTAGATTGAAAAGATCGAGAATGGAGTACCACCAGTTTTACTCCAGGCGATAGTTAAATCTTAAATTTTATTTGAATGTGAAATGGTAATGGAATATACCGATAACACCGTGGTGTTAGATATGAAGTATGACAAGTTTTACTTCATCGGATGAATAGGTTGGGATTGGGAAATAAAATAAATGATTACTTCGGTGTGGTTCGCTAATCCCGACTAGTTTGAATTGATATTGAAAGAAGATTGAAGAATAAATTTAAAGAATTTATCTTTGATAAAATTAATGGGAACCTTTCCCAAAGTATAAGAATATTTGAATAAAAGAATATTCTGAATTGGAATGAGGCGTATGTTGTGTTTGTGTAACACTTGTTTATTATATACGTAAGTTATTTGGAAAGACAGGGTTTATCCCATTCTGAATAACTGATTCGACGTGGTGTCGAAGATGAAGATGGTGGTTGAAGGTCGGAGGTCTTCACGTCGTTTGGGAGATTACTTATGATCTTGATTGGGCCGTACACCCAAGAGGAGGGATTCAGTTAGTGATCATCCGGACATACTTGGAGATCGATGGATATGCGGGGTACTAGGTGCCTCCGGTTTCGTTCAGACCCAGAATGAACTTGTAAATGGACTGTGTGTCTGACATCGTATTTCATTCTATGTGATTGATATTGGTTGCATAGCGTGAATTGCTTGTGTGGCATGCTGAGATGCAAATGATCAAGGCTTCTGTTGGAAAGCAGAGTCTTGTGGTGGACGATCAAAGCATAGCCTGTGTGGCATAGCTTTGTGTAACGTTGATTCGCGAGCCTCACACCCCGGTTGTGAACCAAAAACGGGAGAAGGACCTCAGGGAGGACATGCGTTTTCTTCTAGTTATAAGTGGCGTCAGTGGTTTTACATGCCCTGACGAGTTTGACTTATGTGGTTGTTGTTGTTGCGAGGCGCCTCGGATATATCGGTCATTCTCGAACCGATGGAGTCATTTAGTTGGCTCACCTACGCCCCAAAGGGCGGGGAAACCCAGTGTTCAGGCATTTTAATCCACATCGGTGGACCGGCCCTGTCGCTCCAAGGGACGATGCGTTCTGTTCCTGAGACACGGACTAGAGCGTCTCGAATCGGTAGAGGACTATCTTTAGCCTCGGTTCACAGACGGAAATCCAATTTCCAAATACGTTATTCTGCGGTTTTATTTGTAGAGCCTAGTATGGCGACATGATATATGGTACCCATGCCGTCTATGATTTATACTTATGATTTGAAGTTGTTTTATACACTATGAACTTATAATAGTATCAAATGATTTGTTTAAAACGTACTAAGCATGTTTGGCTATTATAAGGAAAAACCCTATCCCCTAGCTTGCGTTGCATTGTGTGATTGGACCTAGGTCTTATAATAGCTTCATTTTTCCAAAAAGCATTGCACTGTCTAGTTATATGCACTGGTATTATTGGGAGGAAACCCGTTTCGTGTTATACGGCGTGGTCCCTTGATATATCTGATTTAAAGTGTAGTTTTAAATAACTATTTTAGTTCTCACACCAGTCACATGACTGACCTGGAGTTTATTGTTTTAACCAAAACTCTGGGTGCCCTTATTTTGACACGGGCAGCTAGTAGTTTTGGTTTTGCAGATTTATATTCACAGGAACCTGGTTTACAGCTGGAACGATATCCGGAAAGCTTTGTATCCATTTATCTTCTTCAGTTGTATTTTGTATAATTTTTCCGCTACTATGTAATGTATTGTAATCTCTGATATTTTTCTGATGTATATTATTTGTTTATACTCTGTATATTCTTGTATTCTGATGAATTTTTGTAATTAACAATGAACTGTTCTTCTGTCTGCGTTCTGATTCGTCTTGTCCTTAATGTAATTTGTTCTTTTTCTTCTCTTCGGAGACCGGGGAAGTTCGGGTCGCTTCAGCTGGTATCAGAGCTTTGGTTTACAAAGCTCAGAGAACAAGACGCATTAGAACCATACGAAAGAATTCATCAGATATTGGATTAGTAATATCCAATGGAATGACTCGTTAGAGATGGGATCAGTAGTATCCTAGAACGAGTGTGAAGAGTATATTTTTGAAAATGAAAACAAATTTTGTTTTGAAAATTTAAATCAATTATTCGTATTTGATTATTTATTATATTTGAATTTGGAAAATCCAGTATATATAGACTTTGCGTACACGTCTGATCCGCGTGTATTCGAAATTTCAATATACTGGATAGATATAGTTACACACTCTAGTCGCCCGGAGATGGTACTGATGATTGCACATGCATCATTAGTGTTTATATTCGATTTTCGAAAGTGTGATGTCTATATATTTCCTATTGACTGGTGTGAGAACCAAAATTAGATAGGGCCTATTGTTCTGATTTGGCACCAAAAACATGAATTTTGACTATATATCAAAGTTATGAATTTGAAACGATAATCAACTAATTGATTGATGGTTGTGTTGTTTGATTATTGGTTGAGTAATTAAAGTTTGAACCATATAGCCAATTTGAACCAAATAGTAATTTGTATTGGAAATTTGTCGCATTTGCTTGCATATACATGTACTTATATTGAACAGGTCATTGCAAAGAGGCTAGAGCAGAAGAATAAAATTGTTTGCCTGACAAATAGGTACATGTTTACCATAATTTACTGTTTTGTTTGGGTGATGATGATTTTATGAGCCGATGGGCTAGCTGCTTGGCTTTTTCTTTTTCTTTTGGATTGACGAAGGCCATGGGAGGCTATATGAAATATCCCGAAGTCCCCGGTGCAGGGGAGGTTAGGGCGAAATTTTTCAAAAATTTAAGGTGTTAGCCAAATTTTTGAAAAAATTGAAAAGTCTTAGAAACTAAAAAGTTGAAGAACTTAAGTCGTAATGAAAATAATGAAAGTTGAGTTGATTAGTAAAACAACTTTCTTCTTCGTTCCTTCCAGGGGGCGAAAAGTTTTAAGTGGGGGAGATGAAATTGGATTTCCATCTGTGAACCGAGGCAAAAGATAGTCCTCTACCGAATTCGAGACTCTCTAGCCCGAGCCTTAGGCAAGTACTCTGTCAAGCCTTAGGAGCCACAGGGCCGGTCCACTGATGTGGATTAAAATGCCTAAACACTGCGTTTCCCCGCCCTTTGGGGCATAAATGAGCCAACGAATGACTCCATCGGACCTGGATCATCCGATATATCCGAGGCCCCTCACAACAGCAACAACCACATAAGTCAAACTCGTCAGGGCGTGTAAAACCACTGACGCCACTTCTAGCTAGAAGGAAACGCATGCCCTCCCCGGATCCTTCTCCCGTTTTTGGTTCACAGCCGGGGTGTGAGGCTCGCGAATCAACGCTACACAAAGCTATGGCATATAGGCGGTGCTTTGATCATCAACCACAAGACTTTGCTTTTCAATAGAAGCCTCGATCAATTGCCACACAGGCAATTCACTCCATGCGATTGATATCCATCAATATATAACCCCTAAGCTCGCACGTCTCAGAGAAGGGCGTTAAGCAAGAGAATAAATTCTCCACCGCCAAACAGATATATATTTAATAGAAATCAATCACACAGAATAAAATCCTATGTCAGACACACAGTCCATTTACAAGTTCATTCTGGGTCTAAACGAAACCGGAGGCACCTAGTACACCGCATATCCATCGATCTCCAAATACGTCTGGACGATCACTAACTGATTCCCTCCTCTTGGATGTACGGCCAATCAAGATCATAAGTAATCACCCAAACGACGTGAAGACCTCCGGTCTTCAACCACCGTCTTCACCTTCGACTTATCGTCGTCTCAGTTATTCAGAATGGGATAAAACCGGTCTTTCCGAATAACTCGCGTATATAATAAACAAGTGTTACACAAACACAACATACGCCTCATTCCAATTTAGATTATTCTTTTATTCAAATATTCTTATACTTTGGAAAAGTTTCCCATTAATTTTATCAAAGATAAATTCTTTAAATTTATTCCTTAATCTTCTTTTGAATATCAATTCAAACTAGTCGGGATTAGCGAACCACACCGAAGTAATCATTTATTTTATTTCCCAATCCCAACCTATTCATCCCATGAAGTAAAACTGTTCGTACTTCATATCTAACACCACGGTGTTATCGGTAAATTCAATTACCATTTCACGTTCAAATCTAATTAAAGATTTAACTATCGCCTGGAGCAAAACTGGTGATACTCCATTCCCGACCTTTTCAATCTAATTAAAGATTCATTAAAACCCCACTTAGTTTTAATCTTCACAGAAATCAATATCCTGTCTTTAACTGGGTTAAAGAACCAATGTCGTTTAAAATACGGTTCACTATAAACCCAAAATCACATTCCATTAATTATTGGGTTAAAGAACAAGTGTTATTTAAAACACCTTTCACGGTAAACCCAAAAATCAATACCAATTCAGTTCCAGTTAAATATCATTTAATTGGTACACTTCATTAAATCTAAATAAAAAGATTTAATCTTTTTCTCAACTGGGCTTAAGAACAGTGTTAATGAAGACACCATTCACGACAAACCCAAATCCCATTTGATATTAAATACAAGGCTCTGAACAGAAAATATATCGGCTTATATTCAATATCAAATTCTACGACTAACAAATATCGTATTGGAAATAACATATATATATATATATATATATATATATATATATATGTGTGTGTGTGTGTCTTTCAAATTTCCATAACGACATCTTTATAATCACGAAATCCAACATCGAAATATCCCAATGACTATTTCGATTCAAATCCATTCCAATTCAATTATTGGAAATTATGGTTACTTTTAAAACCCTTTTCAAATTCAATTTGTTTATTTAAAAAAATAAATAGAATTATAATTCTAGTTCAAAACTAGTTCATTTCGATAAAAATCTATTTTTATCTTTTCAAATATGGAGTTTTTCATCCCAATTCTTCCCAAATCATTTCTTATGATTTTACATAAATTATTACTATTTTTAATAATTTTATCAAGGCCCGTACAGTCGATTTCCATCAACAGCCATCGAACTGCACTTACAGCGACCTTTTCCAATTTTGATTTGGACATAATTCCAAATCCAACCGTTAGATTTCAAATCTCTAATATTCATTAGAAAGCTTTTTTCGATACGAACCCAAAGGTTCTGGTTTCAGGAGAATCCGATGGTCGAATCACCCGTAATATCCATTTGAAGTCAATGGTCGAAATTCACGAACTACAGCGGCGTGGTGCGTTCTATTCAGGCCATTATATTGTATATATAATACATATATATATTATATACTTCGTCGATTTCCTTTTAAAAAGAACTTTATAAATCGTTTTAAATTTGTTTCAAAACGATTTCAACTCCATTTCAAATTCAAATAAAAATTGAATTTTTCCTTATAAATTCATTTTAAATTCATTTCAAATTGATTTCAATTCAAATCGATTTTTAATTCAATTTCAGTTCATTTTCAATTTCAATTCGAATTCATTTCTATTCAATTTCAATTCGAATTCATTTCTATTCAATTTATCGTCCAAAGATCGCCTGGCAGCGGCGGGAGGGGCCATCGTGCTGAGGCGCGATGGGGGGGGGGGGGGGCTGAAGGGAAATGGGGTAAGAGATAAAGGGGATTTTATATTTTATTTATTTATTTATCCAAAAATCAAACTTTTTTATTCAACCTCAAAACGAGGCCCACCGCCTGTCGTTCATAGCTAATTACCCCCATTCCAAACGAAATGGGATATGTATCGTAAGCTGATTCGATCGTTATGATCAGTTTTCGTAAAAATCAACATATAACTCTATATATTGAATTTGAATACATTTTAATTTACAGGGGTCACGTACTAACTCGAAAAATTCCAAAAAAATATTTTCTAGCTTCGCATCGACGATACGGTCCTAACAAAACTAGTTTCGTCAAATTCGGAGACCGTTTGGAAAATGGCCATTTTCCAGTCGATTAAAATCAACTAAAACTGGTCAAATGCGTTTTCCTTTGCCACGCTCACATATTGATTCAGAAAATTATAAAAATTGGAATTTAGCAATAATTTGACATAACGGATCCAACAAAAGTGGTTTCATTGAAATCTGAGGTCGTTTGCAAAATTTCCATTTCTAAGGGCCAGAATTCCATAGCGACTATTCTGAATTTTCAACTGACGTATCTTTTGATTTCCGCTATGAAATTTTGATTCTTCGGATTCGTTGGAAAGATATTCTCTATTAAATTATAATATTTTTGGTTTCTCTAAAATCCGGTTTATTTTGAATCCTATACATTCATTTAAACTTTGAAATCGAATTATCGAACTACCATGCCATTTTCAATTCCTTATATAATTTAAAATAAATATTTATTTTCTAACGATGATCTATATTAATATATACGTTCGAATTCTATTCAAAATGAATTTATCGCCGTTATTATTTAAAATAATTCATTTTCAATATTCAAAATTCACTAAAATTGCCAAAAATATTTTTTTTAAAATTTGCATAGAATTTCCGAGTTGTTACAACTGTGCGGGAAAATTCCCGCCCAGGGACCAGGTCGACCATAGGGTCGACCATGGTGTCGACCTGCAGGTCGACCTACCTGGTCGGCTTGGTTTGTTTGGTTGGGTCCTGGCTCGAATTTCTGGGCCTGGCCTTGTTACTAGGGCTAAGTTGTCTTCTTTTGATTGGCTTCTCTTTAGAACAGATGGTTTTGATTAAACCTGGCTTCATCGACGACTCTAATTAACTTGCAACTCTGTAAAAACACCCTAGGTCTCCAACTAAAATTCACACAAAAATAAGAACTTGAGCCGCCATACTGTTGGAAGAAAACTAAGGAGAGCCTCTACTTGAAAAGAGACAAACAACGATTCAAGAAACAAAAGTCTAATCTAATTTCTACGCAAGGTTTTCTACTCCAAGGGAAAGCTTTGCAAATTCAGAATAACAGAAACCAGAAAACAAGTTTCAGCGCCCGTTGTAAGTATAGTGGTTTTCTGAATATGAATATAAATTGCAATGTGATTCGATGTAATTGAAATTGGGGTTTTATTATCGTAAAATATTGATGTAAATTCTTTGTATTGCGTTCATTATGTCATATTTTGTATTAGGTGTTTGTGGCATAAATTGGTTGATGCGAGCCTATTGACATTTGTATATGAAAATAAATATCACTTGCAAGTTTGTAGTAAAAACTAGAATTGACATCTTTATGTTATGTCGTTAACATGGTTAGCGTACATTCTTTTTAGGCCTCAGTTGAGACTCATGTAAACATGTTCCAAGATGAAACCTTTTATGCCTACATGACTCAAAACCTTTGTATACATTATTATGTTTTTTTGCAAGTGATAATTGGGTTTATGCAAGTAACTTTTGGTTACAGAAATTATACTAGTTTCATGTTGAAATAGGCTACTTGATGTAAAGTTAGTTTACACCTTTGGGTTATGTCAAAAAGTGGACATTTTTATGCTAGTTTGGTGTTCGACATTATGCCTAGTTATATGTGTATAAAACCATGTTTAAACAAGTCTAAAAGTACGCCATTTCACGTGACACCAATTTAGTTATATCCTTATTGAATGCAAGTTCACATTACCCACAATCTATGTTAGTGAAAATGCTATGTTGCAAGTCCATGCGCCACACACTTTTATGTATTCTAGAACAATTCATGATTCTATGCTTCCCCTTTTTATGTTTACGAGTTGGACTAGAGGGTGAGGTTAAGTAAATTTAGGACGCTTACCCGTTATAACCTGATAATTAGATAAGTGGGTGAGGTTAAGTAAATTTAGAATACTTAACCATTATAACACGTTAGCTAGATAAGTGGGTAAGGCTAAGTAAATACACTTAGCCAAATTAATATGTTAGCTGGACTAGAGGGTGCGGTTAAGTAAACTTAGAACACTTAACCATCATAGTGTGATAAATTGAACAGGGTTAAGTTGAAACATGAAGGGACAATACTTAAACATTAGAACAAGTTAATTAAACAGATGTTAGGGTTAAGTTAACTAAGAGAACACTTAACCGCTTTGGCATGTTAGTTAAACAAAAGGGGGCAGGGTTAAGTAAAAGGGAACACTTAACCAATACAAGGTGAAGGGGTGGTGTTAAGTAATAAGAAATACTTAGCCAATATGACTTGATTTGTGTTAGGTTTAAGTAAACATGAACTACTAATAACACTTAATCAGTTTATCATGACAAATGAATGGGTTAAGATAACTTGAATTGACTAATGATACCTAACCAATCCAACTTGACGAGAAAGAGACTAAGTAGTAAACCTTAGTTAAAAGGACTAAGTTGTAAACCTTAGTTAAGAAAACTACGGTTCAGGGACTAAGTAGTAATCCTTAGTTAAAGGAACTTATTAGTAAACCTTAATACGACACGAGAAGGAGCGAACGTCCATCTGATCGTAAAGAAGGCTCCAACGAACTGGGGAACGAAGCCCGCGGCTTCGAGGGGACGTGAGGGTACTGTTGGTACCCCTCTATGAGGTTGCAGATGATCCGCCTGGGCTCACATAGGTTAAGGTCTGCGTTAGAAGAACCAAGGGTATGCCTTGGTTCCAATATAAGGCAACCTAAAGACTAGGATGGACCAGCGTGATTTGGCGGGACAAATGGCCCTGTGATAGCGGCCCGTCGTCTACCTACCATCTTGAGTCCGTCAAGATACGCATGCGGAAAGGCAGAGAACTCCCAATAGACCATATACTTGCTATCTAGTTATAGAGGAGGCTGGCCAATAGGAAAGTGGGGCATAGGTGGCAGGAGTATAGTTCTCGTGCTTGATTTTCTTGGATTGCCTTTCATTAGTTGAGGGAGGGGTCAGGTGGGACCATAGCCACTGGAAAAACAGACCTTAGCATCTGCATCGGCAGATATCTGAAAGCTCCCGACCGAGTTCTGTGTTTCTAGAATAGCCCTGCCACGGGACTCGTGTCGCACATTTTAGGACATGTTCATATAGACAGCGATAAACGATTCGCGACACATACGTGGGGAAAGTCTAGGAACATATACCACTCTAGGTAGTGTGTCCAAGACTAGGGGCATCGTTCGAACGGTAGCATAATCCCTAGTTGGACCTAGGTGGCATAAATCCTAAATCCGAGAAGTATTAGATAAGTCGCATAAACCCTAGTAGAATCTAGGAAGCGCTCGATAAGAAAACCCTAGATTATATCTAGGTAATAAATAATAGATGTACACCTAAAGGCAACCGCAATTACAGGGATTGGGATCACGTTATCATCTTTATACAGATTACTAGTTGGGATACTAGTTAGGTGGTGCAGAGATTAGTATGGGGTGCGATAGTAATTTCGATTCTAAACCGCTTTGCCTTAGTTTATGGTATTTTCCCATTTTTAGTTTATGCTTGTCATGTCCTTTTCCTTATTCATATACCGAAGCACCACTAGACTTACCAGGCTTTATATCTGACTCTATGTTTTCTTTCGTCTTCTTTTCTTCCGTGCCCTCCCCCCAGGTAGTCAGTGAGGGAATAGCTCAGATATGTATGGACCTGTTACTCTTTCCAAGCTTGAAGACTCTTTGATGTGCTGCTTTGGACTCTCTTTTCCACCGCTATGGCTGTCTAATGTTTCATTGGGGAATATCATTGTATATTTATGCTTTTTATTTTGTTAAATAAGATAGATACTTTGTTGTTGGAAAACAATCTTTGTACAAGCTGTTTATAAATGAAATAAAGTTTTATTCACTTTTCCGCTACATTATTTATCTTTCTTGTAATTTATCTGCATCTTTTACCTATAATACTTCACAGAACTTAGTGCATTCCCTTTGTGAGTGACACTAACGGATGTGGGGTGTTACACGTGGTATCAGAGCTGAAGGTTACCAGATCAGATAAAAGATTTGAAAAATTATTTTCAAACGGTTTTAAAAGAAGCATTTTCAAAAGAAAAGTTTTGTTTTAAAAGCATATTCCCCAAAGCCATATGCACTATCTTCTGATCCTCTGTTTGAAATCTTATCCCCTTCTTTCTTAAGTCTTCGGGGCTTCTGGCTTTCTGGGAGGTAACCTCATCGCGGCACGGTTCCGTAGGCTTGATAAGACTACGATACCTATCGAAGAGCAAAGAAGCGCCCGACTTCCATCTATAGCCATAGTAGTTTCACCTGTGGCTAGTTTTCTTTCAAGCTTTAAAGGGTTTTCTATGCGGTGGTGGCAGCTTTCGAGAGACCTGTCAAAATATTACATAAGTAAGAGGGTGAGGAGTTTAGCTAAGGAGCACAACCCAAGGATGAGAAATTCATGGATATGGACTTGGCTGACGAGGGAGGAAGGAATTGTAAAACCTAAGACAAGAGGAAGTATCTTTACTGTGGTATAATAGGGCATATAATTAAGGACAAAGGGCAAGAACGAGGGACAGGATTCATAGAAGGACAAGTACGTGCTCTCAACACCAGCACACCTGAGAGAGATAGTAAAAGTCTTTGTTGGAAAAGTTTAGATGTTCTTTTGATCAACCAGTTAGTACTCTTTTGATCTTAGCGCTCCGCGTTTGTTCATATCTACTTCCATAGTTGAGTCTCTACACCTTAGCACTTGTATAGTAGAAGATCCCATTAGCGTCTCAAAATCCAATTGGTGGTTCGACCCGTTTATCTTTGGTTTATAAGGATTTGAGAATAACTATATTAAGTGTTGAGTTTAAGCGTAATGCTTATGTTTTTGGTTCCATGGTCTATGAGTTGATTCTAGGCATGGGTTGGTTGGCTGGTAATTCTGAAAGAAGGGTAGTTAGACTTTTGATTTGCCTTGGAAATACCCTCGAGATTTCGTGCGACCCTAAAGGATCAGTTAGCCCTAGCTACCTAGAATCACTTGATACATCTATCAACGTTTTGCAATCCATTAGAATAGTCCATGAGTACGCAGATGTTTTGATTAGGTTAGGGGTTTACCCCTAAAACGCGGGATAGACTTCCGCATATATCTAGTTGACAATGAAAAACCAGCTATCCGATCAACGACAGTTTTGGAAATGGAGGTCAAGAAACTTCGTAATCGTGAAGATTAATTAGATAAGGTACAAAATAATGAAGCCCAAGAAGATGCGACTTAGGAGACTAAAGACTAGATACATGCATCATAACCTTTTTCCTAAGGGTACATCCTTGATGTCTTTTTCTAAGAATTTTATGCATACTTTCTAGCCTTTAAGGTATATCCTCTAGGATGTATCATCGATCCTTAGATAGAGCCAAGGGATGTAAACATGTATTTGAAACATGTTATGATCGATGATTGCAAATGGTTGCTCGTGGATGCATATACACACCATAGGCGCTAGAACGACTCAATCACTTTCATATTGCATTCGCATATATGTATTTGCTCAACGGATTTAACTTGGTATGTTATCATATGGATGTTGCATATGGATGAATGACTATGCACACATGCAGTATTTACATAACTAGGGATGTTTGCATACATGATTGGACGCATGGCACTGACATAATTCGCATTATGGAGGTCAACTAAATCAGTAGACCGCCTGATTTTGCATTAGACAAAGACATATACACACACTATGCATATGAACATGAAAGCATTAGAAATATTTTTAAGTATAATGAATGCCTGTGATTGAATGGTTGAGCAGATGGGTGATTAGATGGTAGGACACATTCTTCCTAACTTGAAGATTTCGGGGACGAAATCCTTTTAAGAGGGGGAGAATGTAACACCCTGTAGTTCTGTAACATTAAGTTTCACAAATTAAAGTATAATTAAATTTAAGAGGAAGAATTAAGGGAAACGGGTTACGCCATTGCATTCGTCTCGAAATTCTGCTTGAGATAGAGTCCGAGTTTGCATAAATCGGACTCCGTACGAAGGAGTTATGACCTTCGGAAGTTTCAGAATAAAATTTAAAAATCAAAAAGCACGGTTTCAAATTCAAAAATTCGAAAAATAAGCACAAACTGGGCTGGGCGGGAAAATTCCCGCCCAGGGACCAGGTCGGCCATAGGGTCAACCACGGTGTCAACCTGGTCACCCCCAGGTCGACTATGGTGTCGACCTGGGTGTCGACCTACCTGGTCGTCCTGGTTTGTCTGGTTGGGTCCTGGCTCGAATTTATGGGCCTGGTCTTGTCACCAGGGCTGTGTTGTTTTCTTTTGATTGGCTTCTCTTTAGAACGGATGGCTTTGATTATACCTGGCTTCATCGACGGCTCTAATTAACTTGCAACTCTATAAAAACACCCTAGGTCTCCAACTAAAATTCACACAAAAATAAGAACTTGAGCCGCCATACTGTCGAAAGAAAACTAAGGAGAGCCTTCGCTTGAAAAGAGACGAACAACGATTAAAGAAACAAAAGTCTAATCTAATTTCCACGCAACGTTTTCTACTCCAAGGGAAAGCTTTGAAAATTCAGAATAACAGAAACCAGAAAACAAGTTTCAGCGCCCGTTGTAATATAGTGGTTTTCTGAATATGAATAGAAATTGCGATGTAATTCGGTGTAATTGAAATTGGGGTTTTGCTATTGTAAAATATTGATGTAAATTCTGTGTATTGCATTGATTATGTCATTTTTTGTATTGCGTGTTTGTGGCATAAATTGGTTGATGTGAGCCTATTGACATTTTTATATGAAAATAAATATCACTTGCAAGTTTGTAGTAAAAACTAAAATTGACATCTTTATGTTATGTCGTTAACATGGTTAGCACACATTCTTTTTAGGCCTAAGTTGAGACTCATGTAAACATGTTCCAAGATGAAACCTTTTATGCCTACACGACTCAAAACCTTTGTATAAATTATTATGTTTATTTGCAAGTGATAATTGGGTTTATGCGAGTACCTTTTGGTTACACAAATTATACTAGTTTCATGTTGAAATCGGCTACTTGATGTAAAGTTAGTTTACACCTTTGGGTTATGTCAAAAAGAGGACATTTTTATGCTAGTTTGGTGTTTGACATTATGCCTAGTTATATGTGTATAAAACCATGTTTAAACAAGTCAAAAAGTACGCCACTTCATGTGACACCAATTTAGTTATATCCTTATTAAATGCAAGTTCACATGACCTGCAATCTATGTTAGTGAAAACGCTATGTTGCAAGTCCATGCGCTACAATCTTTTATGTATTCCAGAACAATTCATGATTCTGTGCTTCCCTTTTTTATGTTTACGAGTTGGGCTGAAATGTTAAGCCCAACATATGTTATAATGTTGCGTACGTACAAACGGGAGAAACAAACGTTGGGTTTAAAATAAAATACATTTATTGGCATGTTTGACACATGCCAATGACCAGTGACATTTAAAGCGGTATAAATTGTTATACCCAAAATTAGTGAATTTGGATAATTGGGCCGTAAACATTTAAATATAAAAATGAAAAGTGACAAATATGTAGATCTAGAAAATACAAGCATTCTTAACCCGAGGTTGGATTGAGTAGTGATGTAAACCTGCCTCGACCCGCCCGGCTGTCCAGTAATCACAACAATACCTATCCAATGTGGGTGGTTAAGGCATTGAGCCCAATAAGGACCCGAGGTTAAACTGAGTTGTGGCATAAGGCTGCTCGCAACCGACCGGCATACATGCAGCCACAACAATACCTGTCTAATGTGAGTGGTTGGTGCTTTAATAAGACAATTAAAGCTAAGTTAGGATTGGTAGGGTTAAGTTAATCTGAACACTTAACCAACTTAACATGTTAACAAGACAAGACTTGTAGGGGCTAAGTAACTAAGAAAACACTTAGCCAATTTAACATGTTAACTAGACTAGAAGGTGAGGTTAAGTAAAGTTAATACACTTAAACAATTTAACATATTAACTAGACTAGAGGGTGAGGTTAAGTAAATTCAGGATGCTTACCCGTTATAACCTGAATATTGGATAAGTGGGTGAGGTTAAGTAAATTTAGTATACTTAACCATTATAACACGTTAGCTAGATAAGTGGGTAAGGTTAAGTAAATACACTTAGCCAAATTAATATGTTAGCTGGACTAGAGGGTAGGGTTAAGTAAACTTAGAACACTTAACCATCATAGTGTGATAAATTGAGCAGGGTTAAGTTGAAACATGAAGGGACAATACTTAACCATTAGAACATGTTAATTAAACAGATGTTAGGGTTAAGTTAACTAAGAGAACACTTAACCGCTTTGGCATGTTATTTAAACAGAAGGTGGCAGGGTTAAGTAAAAGGGAACACTTAACCAATACAAGGTGAAGGGGTGGGGTTAAGTAATAAGAAATACTTATCCAATATGACTTGATTTATGGTAGGGTTAAGTCAACGTGAACTACTAATAAAACTTAATCAGTTTATCATGACAAATGAATGGGTTAAGATAACTTGAATTGACTAATGATACCTAATCAATCCAACTTGACGAGAAAGAGAGTAAGTAGTAAACCTTAGTTAAAAGGACTAAGTTGTAAACCTTAGTTAAGAAAATGATGGTTCGGGGACTAAGTAGTAAACCTTGGTTAAAGGAACTAAGTAGTAAACATTAGTACGACACGAGAAGGAGCGAACGTCCATCTGATCTTAAAGAAGGCTCCAACGAACTGGGGAACGAAGCCCGCGGCTTCGAGGGGACGTGAGGGTACTCTTGGTATCCCTCTGTGAGGCTATAGATGAACCGCTTGGGCTCACAGAGGTTAATGTCTACGCTAGAAGAACCAAGCGTATGCCTTGGTTGCAATATGAGGCAACCTAAAGACTAGGATGGACCAGCGTGATCCGGCGGGACATATGGCCCTGTGATAGCGACCCGTCGTCTACCTACCATCTTGAGTCAGTCGAGATACTCATGCGGAAAGGTAGAGAACTCCCCACAAACCATATACTTTCTATCTATTTATGGGTGAGGTTGGCCAATAGGAAAGTGGGGCATAGGTGGCAGGAGTATAGTTCTCGTGCTTGATTTTCTTGGATTGCCTTTCATTAGTTTAGGGAGGGGTCAGGTGGGACCATAGCCACTGGAAAAACAGACCTTAGCATCTGCATCGGCAGGTATCTGAAAGCTCCTGACCGTGTTCTGTGTTTCTAGAATAGCCCTGTCACGGGATTCGGGTCGCACATTTCAGGACATGTGAATCTAGACAACGATAAATGATTCGCAACACATACGTGGGGAAAGTCTAGGAACATATACCACTCTAGGTTTTGTGTCCTAGACTAGGGACATCGTTCGACAGGTAGCATAATCCCTAGTTGGACTTAGGTGGCATAAATCCTGAATCCGAGAAGTATTATATAAGTCGCATAAACCCTAGTTGAATCTAGGAAGTTCTCGATAAGAAAACCCTAGATTAGATCTAGGTAATAAATAATAGATGTACACCTAAAGGCAACCACAATTACAGGGATTGGGATCGCATTATCATCTTTATACATATTACTAGTTGGGATACTAGTTAGGTGGTGCAGAGATTAGTATGGGGTGCGATAGTAATTTCGATTCTAAACCGCTTTGCCTTAGTTTATAGTATTTTCCCATTTTCAGTTTATGCATGTCATGTCCTTTTCCTTATTCATATACCGAAGCACCACTAGACTTACCAGGCTTTATGTCTGACTCTATGTTTTCTTTCGTCTTCTTTTCTTCCGTCCCCCCCCCAGGTAGTCAGGGAGGGAATAGCTCAGATTTGAATGGGCCTGTTACTCTTTCCAAGCTTGAAGACTCTTTGATGTGCTGCTTTGGACTCTCTTTTCCACTGCTATGGCTGGCTATTGTTTCATTGGGGAATATCATTGTATATTTATACTTCTTTATTTTGTTAAACAAGATAGATATTTTGTTGTTGGAAAACAATCTTTGTACAAGCTGTTTATAAATGAAATAAAGTTTTATTCACTTTTCCGCTGCTTTATTTATCTGTCTTGTAATTTATCTGCATCTTTTACCCATAATACTTCACAGAACTTAGTGCATTCCCTTTGTGAGTGACACTAACGGATGTGGGGTGTTACACCATTTTAACACGAACGGGAATTTTGTCGATTTTATTCATTTCATAATGAATATCGAAAGTAATTTCAAAATCTGATATTTTGAAATGAATTGAAATTCGAATGGAATTAAAAAGAATTGAAATTCGAATGGAATTAAAATGAATTGAAATTCGAATGGAATTAAAAAGAATTGAAATTCGAATGGAATTAAAAACAATTGAAATTCAAATGGAACTGAAAAGAACTAAAATTCGAATGGAATTGAAAAGAATTGAAATTCAAACTAAATTGAAACGACTTGAAATTCGAATTAAATTGAAATGATTTGAAATTTGAATTTAATTGAAATGATTTGAAATTAGAACTAAATTAAAATGATTTGAAATTTGAATTAAATTAAAATGATTTGAAATTTTTGAAATTTGAATTAAATTGAAACGATTTGAAATTCGAATTAAATTGAAATGATTTGAAATTCGAATTGAATGGAAATCGAGTTGAAAGGAATTTAAAACGAATTTATATTGGAAAGTTCAATTTTGATTTGAATTTGAGATAGACGTTGAAATCGTTTTGAAAATGAATTTAAAACAATTTATAAAATACGTTTTGAAAGGAAATCGACAAAATATATATAACATGTATATATTACAAGTATAGATAATGGCCTGAATAGAACGCGGCGCGCCGCGGCAATTCGCGAATTTCGACCATTAACTTCGTATGGATATTGCGGGAGATCCGACCGTCGGATTCTCCTAAAACCGGAACCAATTGGGTTCGTATCGAAAAGGGCTTTCTCATGAATATTAGAGATTTGAAATCTAACGGCTGGATTTGGAATTATATCCAAATCAAATTTGGCAAAGGTTGCTGTATGTGCAGTTCGATGGCCGTTGATGGAAATCGACTGTACGGGCCTTGATAAAATTATTAAAAATAGTAATAATATGTGTAAAATCATAAGAGATGGTTTGTGAAGAATTGGGATGAAAAACTCCATATTTGAAAAGATAAAAATAGATTTTTTATCAAAATAAACTAGTTTTGAATTAGAATTAAAATCCATTTATTTTTAAATAAATAAATTGGATTTGAAATGGTTTTTAATGTAACCAGAATTTCAAATAATTGAATTGGAATGGATTTGAATCGAAATTGCCTTTGGAATATTTCGTTGTTGGATTTCATGAAGATATAGATATTGTTATGGGAATTTGAAAGATATATTTATATCGTTATTTCCAATACGATATTTGTTGGTTGTAGAATTTGATATTGAATATAAGCCGATATATTTTCTATTCAGAGCCTTGTATTTAATATCAAATGTGATTTATGTTTGTCATGAATGGTGTCTTCATTAACACTGTTCTTAAGCCCAGTTGAGAAAAGATTAAATCTTTTTATTTAGATTTAATAAACTGTACCAATTAAATAATATTTAATTGGAATTGAATTGAATTGAATTTTGGGTTTATCGTGAATGGTGCTTTAAATAACACTTGTTCTTTAACCTGATAATTAATGGAATGTGATTTTGGGTTGTCGTGAACGATATCTTCAATAATACTGTTCGTAGACCCAACTGAGTAAAGAAAACAAGAAACTAACTGGAGATTAGTTAAGTTGAACGGTTTCTTGGGTATTGATCTGATGTTGGTTTTGGCCTTCGGGGTTAATACTTAGGGAATAGCTCACTTGCTATTTTACGGTTAAAAGCTGATAGAATGGAATGTGATTTTAGGTTTATCGTGAACCGTGTTTTAAATGACATTGATTCGTTTACCCAGTTAAATATTAAAACTAAGTGGAGTTTTAATGAATCTTTAATTAGATTGAAAAGATCGAGAATGGAGTATCACCAATTTTACTCCTGGCGGTAGTTAAATCTTTAATTAGATTTGAACGTGAAATGGTAATTGAATTTACCGATAACACCGTGGTGTTAGATATGAAATATGACCAGTTTTACTTCATGGGATAAATAGGTTGGGATTGGGAAATAAAATAAATAATTACTTCGGTGTGGTTCGCTAATCCCGACTAGTCTGAAGTGATATTCAAAGGAAGATTAAAGAATAAATTTAAAAGAATTTATCTTTGATAAAATTAATGGGAACCTTTCCCTAAGAATGTAAAATTTAGAAACTAACTGTAGGTTGGCTAAGATGAATGGTTTCCTGGGTATTGATCTGATGTTGGTTTCGGCCTTTGGGGTTAATATTTGGGGAATTGTTCTCTTACTAATTTACGGTTAGTGACTGATGAATTGGAATGAGGCGTATGTTGTGTTTGTGTAACACTTGTTTATTATATACGCGTGTTACCGGGTTTATCCCATTTTGAATAACTGATTCGACGATGAGTCGAAGATGAAGACGGTGGTTGAAGACCGGAGGTCTTCACGTCGTTTGGATAATTACTGATGATCTTGATTGGGCCGTACACCCAAGAGGAGGGAATCAGTTGGTGATCGTCCAGACGTACTTGGAGATCGATGGATATGCGGGGTACTAGGTGCCTCCGGTTTCATTCAGGCCCAGAACGGACTTGTAAATGGATGTGCGTCTGACATCGGATTTCATTCTGTGTGACTGATATCGGTTGCATAGCGTAAATTGCCTGTGTGGCATGCGGAGATGCAAATGATCAAGGCTTCTGTTGAAAAGAAAAGTCTTGTGGTTGATGATCAAAGCACGACCTGTGTGGCATAGCTTTGTGTAGCGTTGATTCACGAGCCTCACACCCCGGTAGTGAACTAGAAACGGGAGAGGACCTCAGGGAGGACATGCGTTTCCTTCTAGTTAGAAGTGGCGTCAGTGGTTTTACACGCCCTGACGAGTTTGAGTTATGTGGTTGTTGCTGTTGCAAGGCGCCTCAGATATATCAGTGACTATGTGAAGCCGATGGAGTCATTCGTTGGCTCATTTATGCCCCAAAGGGTGGGGAAATGTAGTGTTCAGGCATTTTAATCCATATGGTGGACCGGCCCTGACGATCCAAGGGTCACTCGAGCTCTGATCTTGAGACTCGGACTAGACAGTCTCGAATCGGTAGAGGACTATCATTTGCCTCGGTTCACAGATGGAAATCCAATCTCCAAATACGTGACTTTGCGGTTTTGATTGTAGAGCCTAGTATGGCGACATGATATACGGTACCCATGCCGTCTATTATTGATACTTGTGATTTGGAGTTGTTTTATACATTATGCACTTATAATAGTATTAAATGATTTGTTTTAAATGTACCAAACTTGTTTGGCTATTATAAGGGAAAACCTATCCCCCAGCTTGCGTTGCATTGTGTGATAGGACTTGGGTCTTATAATATCTTCATTTTTCCAAAAAGCATTCCGTTGTTTTGTTATATACACTGGTATTCTTGGGAGGAAACATGTTCCGTGTTATACGGCGTGTTCCCTTGATATATCTGATTTAAAATAAAGATTAATAATTGTTTTAGTTCTCACACCAGTCACATGACTGACCTGGAGTTTATTGTTTTCACCTAAACTCTGGGTGCCCTTATTTTGACATGGGCAGCTAGTAGTTTTGGTTTTTCAGATTTATATTCACAGGATCCTAATTTACAGCTGGAACGATACTCGAAAAGCTCTATATCCGTGTATTACTTCTAGTTGTGTTTTGTATTATTTTCCGCTGCTATGTAATGTATTATAATCTCTGATATTTTCTGTGTAATATTTATTCATACTCTGTATATTCTTGTAATCTGATGAAATTGTTGTAATATACAATGAAATGTTCTTCTATCTGCGTTCTTTTGTGTGTTGTTCTCAAAGTATCCGCTCTTTCCTTACCGGGGAAGTTACGGGTTCTTACAGAACGGGTTTATCCCCCATGAATACCTGTGCATAAAACAAATAGCGCAATGCTAAAAAAAATGAAGCTATCATACGAATCAGGTCCCATCACACAATGAACGCAGCCGAGGATAGAGCCGGTCTTCCCTTATAATAGCCAAATATGCTTGATACGCAAAATTTCATCTTTTATTATTATTACTAATTGAAGAAATCAACTTCAAACATAAATGTATCAACCATAGGCGGCGTAGATACCATTATATTACGTCGCTATATAGGTTTACAACTAAAACCGTAAATCACTTATTGGAAATTGGATTTCCATCTATGAACCAAGGTTAAGGATATTCCTTCCGATTTCGAGACACATTAGTAATGTCTTAGGATCACAACTACGGGCAACCCTTGGATCTTGCAGAGACGGTCATCCGTCGATGATTAGTTATACCATAAACTATATGTTAACCTGTTCTATCGAACCTCATAAAATTGGTCAGTCGACCAATAAAGAGCCACAAGGGACCCAAATCATATCCGAGGTACCTCGCTTTCCATTAATAAAGTTTCCAACTTCCACATAACTAACCAGTCTGGGATCCATACTGTGACGTTTCTAACAACTATAACTAACATATGTCCATTTCCCTACTGCCCCTAATCTCGTTTTAGGTTCATACCGGGGAGTGAAGCTCGCGAATTAACGCTACACAAGGCTATGCTAATTAAAGTTGTGCTTTGATCATCTACCACAAGACTCTGCTTTTCAACAACTTTGATCCATGAAACTCAGCGTGTCACATTGTCAATCCATGCCGTACCACTGATTTCCACCAATATATAACCTCTAAGCTCGTACGTCTCATAGAAGGGTATTAAGCAAGAGAATAAATTATCTGCCATCAAATAGATATATATTTAGTAGTGATCACTAATACAGTATAAAGGAATACAATGTCAGACGCGCTATCCATTTGCAAGTCCGTTCTGTGTCTGAACGAAACCAGAGGCACCTTATTCCTCATCCCATATGTCCAATAAAAGAGAGAGACCCTCACATATCCGGTCGATCTCCAAGTACGTCTGGACGATCACCACTTATTACCTTGTCTTAGGTGTACAACCCAATCAAGACATCAGTAATCATCCAAACGATGTGAAGATCTCCGGTCTTCAACCATCGTCTTCATCGTCATCTTTTAATCGTCGTATCAAATATTCATAATGGGTTAGAACTAGTATTTCCAAATAATTCGTGTATCTTATATTCAAATGCTGTAAAAACACATCATACGCCTCATTCAAATTCAGAATTTTCTTTTATTCAAATATTCACATTTTTAGGGAAAGCATCCCATTAATTTTATCAAAGATAAGTTCTTTTAAAATTATTCTTTAATATTCCTTTGTATATCAATTTCAAAAGATTTCATTTTATCTTTTTATAATTCTAAACCAAATTAAGGTTTCTAAAACTAGTCGGGATTATTGAACCTAACTGAAGTAATCATTTATTTTATCTTTCCAATCCCAACCTATTCATCCCATTGAGAATAACTGGTAGTACTCTATATCTAACACTCATTGTGTTATCGGTAAAATTAATTACCATTTCATGTTCGAATCTAATTAAAGATTTAACTATCGCCTGGTGTAAAACTGGTGGTACCCCATTCTCGATCACTCCTCAAATTTGGCAAATTTAATTACCACATTAACATTTCAATCTAATTAAAGATTCATTAAAAATTCACTAGTTTTAATCTCCCAAAAAAAATTATTTAATTATTATTTAAATTTAGGAAATAATTCTTGTCTTTAACTGGGTTAAAGAACAAATATCATTTAAAACACAGTTCATGATAAACCCTAAAATCATATTCCAACAAAATGGATTCTTCACAGAAAACAGATCAATATATATAATTGATATAAATTTCCATATCAAACGAATAATATAAATGGAATAACAGCAAAGCCTTTTTAATTCCATATATATTATTGGTCCTCCTTTACAGAAACTCACCTCGATTATTACCAAATTGAATTCCATCTAATTCCAATTTAATATATTAAATTGGAAAACTTTACTTTAGAAAATTTCCATTAAATCTTAACAAAAAGATTTATAAATTCCAAATCATCTCTTATTAGTTAATTGGGTTAAAGAACAAATGTTATTTAATTCACCATTCACGATAAACCCAAAATCCAATTTTAATTCAATTCCAATTAAATATTAATTAATTGGTAAATTTCTGTAAATCTTATTTAAAAGATTTATTCTTTTCTCATTGGGGTTTAAGAATAGTGTTATTGAAGACATCATTCACGACAAACCCAAAATCCAATTTGATTTAGATACAAAGCTCTGAGTAGAAATTATATCGACTTATATTCCGCATTAAATTCTGAAACCAATAGATATCATATTCGGAATAACGATATATATATATATATATACATAACTTCCAAAATCCTCAACAATATCCGTATAATCTTGGAATCCAATATATAAATATTCCGAAGATTATTTCCATTCAAAACCCTTCCAATTCATACGTTGGAAAAATTCAGGTTACTTTAGAACCCAATTACAAATCCAATTTATTTATTTAAAAATCATTTGGATTATTATTCTAGTTAATAACTAGTTCATTTAGATAAAAATAACTTTCATCTTTCCAAACATGGAATTTTTCACCCAAACTCTTTCCAAATCATTTATTATGATTTTACACAATTTTTCCATATTTTGAATAATTTTACTAAGGCCCTTACATTCGATTTCCATAAACGGTCATCGAATTGCATTTACAGCGACCTTTTCCAAAATTGATTTGGACATATTTTAACATCTAACGATTAGATTTCAAATCTTTTATTATCATTGGAAAGCTCTTTTTGATACGAACCCAACGGTTCTGGTTTTAGGAGAATCTGACAGTCGGATCTCCTGTTACATCAATTTGAAGTTAATGGTCGAAATTCGTGAACGATCGCTGCGCGGCGCATTCTATTCAAGCCATCAAATACATATCTTCGATTTATATTTAAAACGTATTTTATAAATCATTTATAAATTCATTTTAAAACAATTTCATCTTTGTTTTCAATTTTAAATCAAAATTGAATATTCAATATCATTATAATATTAAATGATAATATTTTTAAAATATCTTATTTTGAAATCCATTTCCCTTTCGATATTCATTATAAAATGAATAAAATCGATCGATAAACCCGTTCGGGTAAAAATGGCATTTAAAACGTAATTCGGCTTCACATTTCAATATTCTTGTGTCCATCCAAAATAGGACATCAAAATCACATTTTGATTCTTCACTCAATATTATTATAAAATATTCATTATTTTAACATATTCTTTATTTCTGAATTGGAATGCGACTCAATCAGTTAGAATATAATTTAAGTTATATGGATTTCATACATCGCATGTATTCAACAATAATGATAAATAATTGTTAACCATTCGAACATCATCCAAAGTTCAATTTACAACTGTACGAGAGAAACAACGCGGATTTTTACAACGTGCTAGGACAAGAATCAATGCATAATATAATTATAAAATCTGAATCAGGGGAAACGGGCTGTGCCATTGCGTTTGTCTCGGAAAAATATGCGAAATAGAGTCCGAGTTTTTGAGAATCGGAGTCCGTATGACCTAGTTATGGCCCGTCAAAGTTTTCAGAAAAATTCAAGTTCAAAAACAGCTCGAAAATTCAAATTTGGAGCCAAACAGATTGGGCGGGAAAATTCCCGCCCAAGCCCCAGGTCGACTGCCCAGTCGACACGGGTGTCGACCTGGGTGGTCCGACCACTTTGGCCTGGGTGCACCTGCTTGGCCTTGTGCTCTGTTCTGATGGCCTGTGACGGATTTTGAGGGTTCAGATCTATCCTAGGGTTTATCCTATGGCCTAAACTACTCCTAATCTCTATAAAAACACCCTAGGACCTAACCTAAATCACTGAAAATCAATTTAACAACGAAGTGCTGCCCAAATCCCTCTTGATCATGGCCTCCATCTCCAACTCCAAGAGCTTATGCATTCAAATCAGATCCGAATCAAAGGTGCTAGCTTGCTACATCAAATCAAGGGAGTGGATCAACGTTGCTAGGCCAATTTCATGACGATTCTTCAATAAATGAGCTACCTTTCTTTGTCAAGGCGATTCATGCTCATAACCCCTAAGCCTCGCTATGTAAGTTCTAGCTACTTGTAGATTCTAACGGTGGTTCTAATGTGACATGGAATAAAATGCGATGAAACATAAGTATGCTAGCCTATGTGAACCTAATTTTTCCCCTTTTCTATGATCTATGACCTTGGACTAAGTTTTAGCAACTTAATCATGCCACTCATGTTATGTTTAACCTAGTTTATCTTGCACGTTTGAATCTTTATCTATGGAATGTTAGCATGAACCTTTGGGAACCATTTGACTTGTGAAATATTGGCAAAGACTTGACTTTGGGGCCCATGCATGTAAATGAACCCAAAGTCCTTATGTTATCATGCTTGTTTGTGGCCAAATTCCCTTATGATACTATGCATGTTTGTGGCTAATCCCGTTGTGACATTATGCATGTTTGAGGCCAAAAACCCCTTATGATGCTATGCATATTTTGAGGCCAAACCCCTTATGATACCATTCATGTTTGTGGCCAATCCCTTTTTGACATCATGCATGTTTTGGGGCCAATATGTAGCATAGCATCCTTACTATGTTGACTTGCTTTTACTTGGGTTGGAAACACGATTTGGGGTTGGTTAGACGAGCGTGATTATGACATGATAATTTGACATGGGATTTCATGAAAATATGACACTCAAGATACACCTAAATGTGGACATGACATGTGGGGTAAACATGGGACTTGAAACTAGACACGTATGGGTTGTAAGTGTAATATGACACTAGACCAAACATGAGAATGGTCAACTCGAGGTTGGGTTGAGTTTGTAGCACAAATCTACCCGGAACCGACCGGCTTAACTAGTGGCTACAAACAATAGGACCCAATGTGAGTAGTTGGTCATATAGCACTTAAAACCCGAGGTTAGACTAGGTTGTGGTGTAAAGCTACCCGGACCCGCCTGGCTTAACTAGTAACCACAACAAAGTCTAATGTGAGAGGTTGGGGTGCATTAATCTAATTAATGCCACATGAAAAGGTTAAGTAATTTTGACTAATGACACTTAACTGATATGACACGAATGGGTAGGTTAAGTGGAACCGGACTTGATTTCTTAATGACACCTAACCATATAAGACAAGTAGGGGATGGGGTTAAGTAATCCACACTTAACTAATCTAAACACGGTACTTAGATGGGGTTAAGTAACCTAGACTTAACTAATCTAACACGGTAAATTCGATGGGGTTAAGTAATCCACACTTAACTAATCTAAACACGGTAATTAGATGGGGTTAAGTAACCTAGACTTAACTAATCTAACACGGTAAGGTGATGAGGTTAAGTAACCAATACTTAACCAACTTAACATGATACTTTAATGGGGTTAAGAAACTTATACTTAACCAATTATACATGATGAATTGATGGGGTTAGGTAACCTATACTTAACCAATCTAATATGCGTACCTGATAGGGTTAAGTCACAAGACCTTTTAAATATACTTAACCATTGTAATACGATTAGTGGATGGGGTTAAGCTAACCCATACTTAACCAATCCGACTTGATAATCTGATGGGATTAAGACAATCTATGATTAATCAATCTAACACGATAATCTGATAGGGTTAAGACAAACAAATACTTAACCAATTTGACTTGATAGGGTTAAGTCATGAGCTTCTTGGTATACTTAACCAACTTGTAGGGCTAAGCCTTGAACTTAAATACTTAGCCAATCTTGACATGATTGGTAGGCGGGTGTAGTCATGAACTTGAATGACAACACTTAACCCATTAGACAAAACCCTAGCTCAGGGGACTAGGTTGAAAATCGTAGTTAACAAGGATAGCGGGAAGAGAAGCTAAGTGGTAAACCTTAGTTAAGGATAACTAAGTAATAATTCTTAGTCAAGGAAATTGGACCAGTTCACAGATAGACGAGTAACCCGATACGGTAGGTTATCGCTTGAACACACGTGGAGGAGAAAATTATCTGACTTAGATAAAGGCTCCAACGAACTGGGTGACGAAGCGGTAGCTTCGGGGGACGTGAGGATACTCTTGGTATCCCTCTGCGAGGTTGCAGATGATCCTCCTGGGCTCACAGAGGTTAAGGTCTGCGGTAGAAGAACCAAGAGTATGCCTTCGTTGCTGTGCGATCAACCTAAAGACGTGGATGGATTAGCGTGGAGTCGACGATACTTGATTTTTTCCCTGGATAGTGCGTCGTCGACTACCTACCATCTTTAGTCAATCGTGTACGTACAGAAAGGCAGAGAACTCCCAACAGACCATATACTTGCTATCGAGTTATGGTTGAGGTTGGCCAATAGGAAAGTGGGGCTATAGTGGGGCCGGGATGTAGTTCTCATACATGATTTTTCTTGGATTGCCTTTCAGTAGTTGGGGGACGGGTTACGTGGGACCATAGCCATGGATACAAAAACAGACCTTGATATCTGCATCGGTAGATGACTTAAAGCTCCCGACCGAGTTCCGTATTTCTTGATTTGCCCTGGCACGGAACTCGGATGGCACATTGAGATACATGTGCGTCTAGACATGGAAAACGATTCACGATACATATGTGGGATAAAGGGCGTGGTTGATGGGTGGCATAATCCCAAGTGGCCCTAGGTGGCTTGAACCCAAACCGAGACACGGAAATGTTCATTAGGTAGCATAATCCCTAGTGGTCCTAGGTGGCATAAATCCTAAGTGAACACGCGATAGTTCATGGTAAGAAAAAATAACCAGATCAAGGGTAGCAGTCCAAAACAACTTCAAGGATAAAATGGTACTACGTTGAGGTGGTATAGATTTACATGGGAAAGCCCGTATGGCCTACGGCAAAGGACTGAACTTATACATGGAAAGAAACATACGAGTTGGGAAAACCTACATATGCTATATATTAGGTTGACATGGACCACTACATGACATTGGGCAAGGGACATTCATAGTTTACACATGACGCGGGTTGGGATACTAGTACGAGAGTTGCAGAGCAAATATACATAATAAATACCTTGGAATGTTATACATGATAGATACCGTGGGATGTTATACATGATAGATACCTTGGGATAATATACTTGATAGAAACCTGACCATGTGATACCTTGATTTATCTTGACACCATAGTTTATCATTGTTGGCTCGCTTTTTGACCAAGCCACCCAGGATCATTCGTAAGAGGAAAGCAGGAAACCACGATATCTAAGGACATGAAGGAATGGATCGCGCACCATCGTCTCGCCCAATATTGAATCGCGTACCATCGTCTCGACCACCGTCGGATCGCGCACCATCGTCTCGCCCAATATCGAATCGCGTCTCTATGGATCGCCCCATCTCATCAGCGAACGACGCCTCCGGGCGATCCGATCCAAACTTATATTGTTACCCCGAGCGAACCGATCCGATCCCCTGGTGCATGGCGAGCCCTCTGACCTTTTCAAGCGCGAGCTAGTCTTCAGCGATCCGAATCGCACGGATCTGGCGACACGTGTCCCTAACCATCACTTGGACCGATTCTCCCCATCTGCACGATCCGATTTTCAAGCAGATCATGACACCTGTCCACAACGGCTAATTTGACTGTTTCTCCAACGGTGGCGATGCGATCCGATGCTCTTGGGATTCGTGCCACGTGTCCACGAACCGCCTGACAAAATCAGCTATAAATAGCCCAGAGCTTGGCATTTTTCGGGATCCTTTTGGCAATATTGAGTACTGAATCCGCCATTGTTGTCAAACTACTGAAATATTGAGAGAAATTCTTGTTGTATTAGCTTTTAAAGCATAATCAATAATATATAAAGTGGACGTAGGCTCGTTAACGCCGAACCACTATAAATTCTGAGTGTTATTTTCTTTTTCCTCGTTCTTCATTTGAAATTCTCTAGTGTTCATAACAATTTGGGTGTTAGGTCCAAATTTCGATCTAACATTTTTGGTGCTTTCACTGAGAAACTCAGTCCTAAAGTTTCACTATTCGCTTCTTTGAGGATTCCAGCGATTCGGATATCATGGCTGGAAAAAGATCTAAAGCTTCACAGACCAATGAAACGATTGAGGAGAGTGTGCACGAACTGGGCAACGAAGAAACTCTGGATCGCGGAGCGCAGAGGGCGAACCGATCCGATGAAGACACCACATTCCGAGTCGATGAAAACGAGACGATTTGTGCCACTGAAGGGGTTGTTACTCGATCCCGAGGTAACACCTCGCAGCCTCCGCGTACCACGACCACGAGTCGATCTCAGGGGGGCGCAGCGAATCGCCATCCACGAACCGCAGCTATCCGAACTGATGGTCAGACTACAACTCGACCTGGAAAAGAACCTATGACCCGCTCCCATCGTCCTGGAACCTCTGCTCGACCCAGTTCGAGCTCTTTGCGCATAAGAGAGAGTGATGATGACCACTATGATCCTGCTGCTCCTGTCACTGAGGGGGATCTCTCTCGCTTCGCCGAAATGTGGGATAGGTTGTTTGATGAGTTGGCTGCCCAAAGGCAGGTAAGTTCCATCTTGCGGCAAAATTTGACGGCTATGGATAGAAGACTTGATGAGCTAGCAAGGCAAAGAACATCGCCGGTTCGTCCACAGACCCCAGTATATTCTTCTTCATCTGAAGAATCGCCGAGACCTCCGCGGCGACCGTATGAGAGAGCCGAAAACATAGAACAGCTTCGGTTCGGAACCCTGCCCTCACAGGAAGAAGAAGAGCTAGGGGCGGGGCCCACAAACCGTAATGTGAATGGTCAAGCAACGGCTCTCAGGACTCGAGATGTGAACAGTCCTGTGCATAACAAACCACCTCAGCCCTGTCGCCGCACGCATACTCATGATAACAGGGGGCAGCGAAGCCCTGTCCGAGCCCCGGATTTTGTGGATGCTTCCCGAAGAGAGATCAGAGAACCTCGTCGGGCCAGAGGCACTGACCCTGAACCTCCTTTGACCAGTGCAAATGTTGCAGCCATGGTCCACCAGATTCTGGCCGACAGCCGCGGACAGCGGAACGAAGATTGGGGGATCGACCGCAGTCATACTCCTTTTACTGACGATATTTTGGATGTGACTTTTCCAAGGCTTTTCAACATGCCACAAATGAACCGATATGCGGGAAGATCTGATCCTGTCCAGCACCTAATGAGATACTCTTGGTCGATGACCGCTGCCGCCGCCTCTGACGCGGTTAAGTGCAAAGCGTTTCCCATATTCCTGGAGGACGTGGCTTTGTTATGGTTTACTCGCCTGCCGGCGAGGTCGATTTCTAGCTTCAGGGAGCTGAGCGAGAAGTTCGTAGAACAATTCCGTATCTACGCACAGAAGACAAAAAGTGTGATCGATTTGTTCCTTGTCAAACAGCGACCAGACGAGAGTTTAAAGATGTACCTGGATCGTTTCAATTTGGCCGCTACTGAGGTTAAAGATCCTCATGAACCGACCGTTGTCGCAGCACTGATTGACGGAGTAGATAAGGACACTGAATTCGGGTGGTACCTGGCAGGCAAACCGCCCCACACTAGAGAGTTATTCTACGAGAAAGCCAACATACATCTACGCCGGGAAGAGGTATACGCGAACCGAAAGGTTAAAACTACTGATAAGGAGGAAATTCAGAGCAATGTCGCCATCAAACAGACTGGAGACAGCTCGGGGAAAGTTGAAGTCAACGTCGGAAATCAGAATCAGGGTGGTCGCCAGCCAGGTAACAACAATAACAATGGTAACGGCAACAACCGGAAGAGGGGCCGAGGGAACGACTCCCGGAGAAGGACTCGTCCCAGGGCCTTTGAAAGTTATACACCCATAAGTGATACTCTGGAAAATATCTTCATGGATGCATACGAAGTCCTCCAAAATAAGAGGCCACCTCCCAGAGAGTCGACAGAGAAAGAGCGTGAAACAGGGAAGTTTTGTCTCTTTCATCAAATTCACGGCCATTCGACGAATGAATGTCGTCACCTAAGGGATGTAGTTGAAAGGCTGCTTCGAGAAGGAAAGCTAGATGAATACAGAGTAACGCCCAGGGACAGGGGGCAAGCAGGGCAGGCCCCGAATCAGAATCAAAATCAACTTGCTGCTAGGCCGACTGCTCAGCAAAAAGGAAAGAATATTGTTATCAATACCGTGATCGGAGGACTTTATCTTGCTGGGCACAGTTCCAAAGCATTGGATCAATACGTCAATGCGGCCAAACAACACCTCGAGGTGGGGGAATGTAGCAACCTCGAGGACAGTACCCCGGTGAAGCAGCAGAAGATGATGACCGATGATGTTGTTTTCCGAGAACGAGAAAGCATCGGAGTCCATGCTCCAACTGAAGATCCACTTGTAATTACGATACCCATTGGGCCAGCCACTGTTCATAAGGTTCTGGTGGACAACGGGAGTTCCGTTAATATTCTTTTCAAAAAGGCCTTTGATCAGATGAATCTTGAAATAAAAGACTTGAAGCCCTGCCAAGGATGGATCCGTGGATTCAATGGAGCATCCACCGCTCCAATGGGTTATGTAGAGTTACCGGTTACACTTGGGGAAGGAGAACGCCAGAGAGTGAGAATCCTTCCCTTTGTGGTTTTGGACGTTGAATCACCCTACAATGCCTTCTTGGGCCGACCGGCCCTCGCAAAGTTCAGAGCCTGTATAGCCACCTGGTGCTTGTTATTGAAATTCCCCACAGAAGCTGGCATAGGTATCGTCAGAGGGGATCAAGTTGCTGCGCGAGCGTGTTATGTTGCCGAACTAAAGTTACTTCGCAATGGAGGGGATATCGAAACTAAAGGCACCTCTCCCACTTCGGGGGCGGAGACCTTATAGCAACCAAAGAGGATAATCGTTGGAGAGTCGCCCAGAGAGATGCCCGAGGACATAGATACCAGAGAGGATCAAGAACCCGGGGGCAGAATGGCGACTCCCAACGAGACAACTGTGGATGTACCGATCGATGACAGTGACCCGGAGAAGATCCTTAAGATTGGATCCCAGTTAAGTCCAAATCTTGCTAAAGAATTGACGGATTTCTTAAAGAACAATTTGGATGTATTTGCTTGGACCCACGCAGACATGTGTGGGATATCCCCATCAATCATGAGCCATTCCTTGAGCATTGACCCCAAACATCCTCCAGTAAAGCAAAAAAGGCGAATGCTGGGCCCAGAGAGGTCCGCTGCCTTGAAAGAAGAGGTTGGAAAGCTAAAGAGTAATGGATTTATCAGAGATTCGACCTACCCAGACTGGATTTCGAACCCAGTCCTGGTAAAGAAGGCCAACGGGAAGTGGCGAACGTGTATCGACTTCTCGGATTTGAACAAAGCCTGTCCGAAAGATAGTTTCCCATTACCTCGGATTGACCAGTTGGTAGACTCGACGGCAGGTCACGAGCTTCTCTCATTTATCGATGCTTATTCAGGATACAACTAGATTCCGATGCATGTTCCAGATCAAGAGCACACTAGTTTTATCACTGATCTGGGATTATATTGTTATGTGGTAATGCCCTTTGGTTTGAAGAACGCAGGCGCTACATATCAATGTTTGGTCAACAGAATGTTTTATAACCAGATCGGGAAAACAATGGAAGTATATGTCGACGATATGTTGGTTAAGTCCAAGCAATCTTCTCAACACACTACTGAATTGGCAGAGATGTTCGGCATTCTTCGAAAGTATGGAATGAAACTCAATCCGACCAAATGTTCGTTCGGTGTTGCTTCTGGAAAATTCTTGGGATTCATTGTCAGTTCCCGTGGTATTGAGATTAATCCATACTAGATCGCAGCAATCAGGAACATTCAGGAACCTAGGCAGATTAGGGATGTGCAAAGCCTTGCCGGAAAAGTGGCCGCGCTAAGCAGATTTATCTCCAGGGCTACGGATAAGTGCATCCCGTTCTTTGAATTAATAAAGCGAGGAAAACGCCACTTTAAATGGACACCTGACTGCGTAGAAGCATTTCAGAATTTGCTCAGACACTTGGAGAAACCTCCGATTTTATCTAAACCAATAGATCACGAGGATTTATTCGTGTATTTGGCAGTGTCATCCCATGCGATCAGCTCAGCATTGGTAAGGGAAGAGGATAAGGTCCAAAGACCTGTGTATTATGTGAGCAAAAAATTGACAGCAGCAGAGCGTAATTATCCATGGATAGAAAAGTTGGCGTATAGTTTACTGGTTGCCTCTAGAAAATGTCGGCACTATTTCCAGGCACATCCTATCACCATATACACCGATCATCCACTCAAGCAAAAACTACAGAGACCAGAGGCATCTGGAAGGTTACTCAAATGGAATATTGAGTTAAGTCAATTTGATTTGAACTTTCAGCCCAGACGGTCAATTCGGGGGCAAGTGATAGCCGACTTCATAGCAGAGTTCACTATCCCTGAAGAAGATATAGCAAACGAGGAAGTGGATCCTTCAAAGTTACTTTTCGATCATAATGCCTGGAGATTGTATACTGATGGCACTAGGAACGACGAAAGATCCGGCGCTGGAATAGTGCTTGAAACCCCCGAGAAATGATTGATAACCTATGCAATCCGAATGGAGTTTCAGGCCACTAACAACGATTCCGAATATGAAGCTCTGATAGTCGGATTAAAGATTGCAAAGGAACTAGAAGTCACAAAGCTGAACATCTTCTGCGACTCCAAGTTAGTTATGAATCAAGTCACTGGAAGATTCCAAGCTAAAAGTGCAAGATTGATTTTATACTTAAAGAAAGTAAAAGAACTGCTGAATGATTTTGATCACTACAGCATATCTCATATTCCGCGGTCAGAGAATCAGCAGGCAGACAAGTTGGCAAAGATGGCTAGTTCTAACGATCCTGAAGTGACAGGGCTAGCCCCCGTTGAAGTACTTCGGTCCCCTAGCATAAATCAGATGGAAATCGACCTAGTACTAAAGACGGAACCAGAAAGGGGGTCCTGGATGACCCCTATAAAGAATTTCCTAATGGATGGAACGCTTCCGACCAAGAAAAGCGAGAGGCGTAAAGTGATTCGTAAAGCCGCCCGATATGTTTTGCAAGGCGGAGTTCTTTACAGACAAGGTTTTCAATGCCCCTCCTTCGGTGTGTAGCCCACGATGACATTAAACGTGTGCTGCAAGAAGTCCACGAAGGCGAATGTGGCGACCACACTGGAGGGCAAACTTTGGCAAAAAAGGTATTACGGCATGGTTATTTCTGGCCTACCATAAACAAGGATGCAGTAAGATATGCGCGACGATGTGATGCATGCCAGAGATTTTCAAAGATACCTAGAGCGCCTCCAAGTCAGTTAAAAACAATGATGATTCCATGGCCTTTCGCTATGTAGGGAATTGATATCATAGGAAGTCTCCCCATAGCAAGGGGTGGAGCAAAGTTCGCTATTGTGGCCATAGATTATTTCACTAAGTGGGTCGAGGCAGAACCACTAACTACAATCACAACTAAACGAGTGATCAACTTCATCGTGAGAAACATCATCTGTCGATTTGGGATTCCAAAGATTGTAATAACAGACAACGGAACTCAGTTCGATAGTGCTGAATTCAGAAACTTCTGCCAAAAATACCACATCGAGAATCGGTACACCTCTGTGGCGCACCCACAATCGAACGGGCAAGTCGAAGCGGCAAATAAAGTAATTAAGTCCATTCTGAAAAGAAGAATGAAGCGGGCTAGAGCCATGTGGGCTGATGAATTGCCCTTGGCACTATGGGCCTACAGGACAACATATAAATCGGCAACGGGACATACCCCGTTCTCTCTTGCTTTTGGAACGGAAGCAGTCATCCCGGTTGAGATAAAAGTACCTTCTCATCGGGTGACTTATTATGATCCGATGACCAATAATTAATTGCTCCTTGAGTCCCTGGATATGATCGAAGAAAAGAGGGATGAAGCAGACCTGCGTGCCCTGAGATGCAAACAACAGGTCGCCCGGTATTACAACAAAAAGGTCCGAGTCTGAACCTGGGAACCCGGAGACTTGGTTCTGAAACGTGTCTTCCCACCCCCAACTCATATGGGAGCGAAGTGGGAAGGACCGTACTCTATTCTGAGCAAGCTTGATAATGGAACCTTCAAGCTGGCAACCGTAGATGGAAAGGAAATCCCCAGAGTGTGGAATGCCCAACATTTACGGCCATATTTAACATGAGAGTTTCAAATCTATTCTTTTGCTTTGTTAAAAAACTATGTACAGGGCATAACTTGCCTAGAACAGTCAGATTCCTTAAAGCAAGAGATTATAAAGTGGACGTAGGTCATGATTCGACCGAACCACTATAAAAATACTGTGTGTTATTTGCCCTTATTGCATCTTTATTTATTTTCCTGTTTATTTTTGTGAAAATCAATGTGAATAATGCAGGTACCCGAAGTCCGGTGCCAACCGTTCCTCCCGTAGACTAATCGGAGGAACCCAAAGCTTTGGCAAAGGCTCCAACTGCTTGACCGACTAGCTTTAATCCACGGAGCATGGGTTAAAGTATACACCTAGGATGAGTTTGATGAGAATGCATGATTGCAGACTGCTTGATCCGTGACTCTAACTCTCCAGATTAGAGAGAGAATATAAAGGACACGAAAATCGACATCCACGAATAACGGCGGTGTACCATGATCGGAGCTGCCTAAGCATAAACTCTAACTCTCCAGAGAGAGAGATAGAGAGAGTATAAAGGCGTCTCCGATTGAGCGCTGAGAAAGAGCTCCTTTCCTGTTGAAGGATCGGGGAGCGAGTGAATCGCTGAGCTCGAACTCTAACTCTCCAGAGAGAGAGAGAGTATAAAGGCGTCTCCGATTGAGCACAGAGAAAGAGCTCCTTTCCCGCTGAAGGATCGGGGAGTGAGTGAATCGCTGAGCTCGAACTCTAACTCTCCAGAGAGAGAGAGAGTATAAAGGCGTCTCCGATTGAGCGCTGAGAAATAGCTCCTTCCCCGCTGAAGGGTCGGGGAGCGAATGAATCGCCGAGCGCAAAACTCTAACTCTCCAGAGAGAGAGACGGTATAAAAGCGTCTCCGATTGAGCGTTGAGAAAGAACTTATTCCCTGCTAAAGGAACAAGGGCTGACTGAACTACTGTTATCCCATGAAATCTCCTATACCCCCATATTCAGAAATAGGGGGCAACTTGCCGGCAGTACTAATCAATCCCTAGTAAACCCCAGTCAGATGCTACAGTAACAACTGGTTGGGGGGCACCATGCACTCATATGCAAACACTAAACTTTGATACAGCAGTGTAACATAGCATGAACATTCTTCTTCCTGTTGATTGACTGATTTGTAATTATTAATAGTTGGCTAATGACTAAACATGGAAAGTTTCTCTGAATACAGGTACACAATGATGCAAGGAGAGATAAACCCTTGTTTATATACTGCGAATCACCAAAGTGAAAAACAACCTAGAAACAAAAGTGAGGACCAGTCTCACAATTACACTTCCTGGCCAGTGGAAAACCTAAATACAAAATATCAACAAACAACAAACATCCTATTTACGCTTTGACCTCTTCTCTTGCTTCTGCCTCTCCAGCCTCTCCTTGTTGGCTTCAGATGGATCCCCTTTTTTCCTCTTCCTCTTGTCTATGAGGGGAACATCCGACTCCTCTGAAGTCTCCTCTTCCACCTCTTTCCTCTTGCTTCTGCCAGAGAGGGAAGCCGGGAAGTCATCGGGGTTTGCGAAGTGAAGCTGCCGGCTGATGGACTTGGGCTGGATTTTCACAATCATCCCAGTTTTGGGATCGAATTCTACAAGAGGGACTACGTCCAAAGCCTCATCTCCCACCTTCTTTGAAGCCAACTCTTTCTCCTGTCTGGCTTTCCAGCTGGCCAGGGTTTCCTCGTCATCATCATCATCGGCCTTTTTGGTGCCGGTAATGTCCTCTTCGTCATCCACATGACGACCATCCATGTCTTTTATAGCCTCGATAGTCTCAGCATCTGTGGGTACATCAGTGCTAGGGGCCGGGATGCTTCTTTCTGCTGTGGTGACCTCAGCATGTCTTGATAGATCAGCACCGGCACCCTGTGAGACAGCCTCCTTCTCCGCTTCCTTTTCTTTTTCAGCACCCATGTCGACGGGCTCGCCGCCTGTATAATGAGGAGCACACATTACTAATTCAATTGGTTGTTCTGCCAGACAACGACAATTCGCAATTGCTTTAGCAAATTGCGGGGTAAAGAGAGAGATACCTTCAGCAGATGCTCCCTCTTGAGTAGTTCCAGAGGCTCCAACAACCACGGGAGTTAGGCCCAAAGGGATTAGCGGATCATCAGGATGGTACTCCTCAACTCCGGAGGTTCTAGGCTTCGCGGAGGAACTGGAACCTTTGTCATTTTTGCTTTTACCTTTAGCCAAGGTTCTCTCCTTTTCCATTTCCGCCAGGATTAGGCGACGACCCTCTGCCAGGTCCTCAGGTTCATTGCCTCTTAGGATGCTCTTCATCAATTCATCCTCATTGATTTCTTTGACCCCCAGTCTATGTTTTTCACCCTCCACAATGGCTTCCCATAAGTTGGCCAAAGTAACATGGTAATCCGGGATCCATGAGATGTTGCGAGTTTTGAGAACCTGGCCAAGGAAATCGAAAATCATTTCTTCAAACCCCTCGATCTCCTTCTCTCTTTCGAGGAGCTTGTTGTTAGAAGCAGTGGCCAACTCGATGGCACTTTCAACATTCTTTTCGGCGAGAGCTGCCCGTCTCTCCGCGTCCGCGACCTGGTCATTCAAGATCACCTTTTCTGCTTTTGCTAGAGCCAAACTTTCTTTTAAACTCGCTTTTTCCGCCTCCCAAGCAGCCTTCTCAGCTTCAAAATGGCCTTGTGCTGTTTTCAACTCGATGTTGGCCATTTTGAGATCTTCAACCTCCTTCTTTAACGCCATTTTCTCTTGACTATTGGAGTCCAGCTCTGAATGAAAGCGCTGCTTGGCATTCTGTAATTCAGTCTTATAATTTTCAGCGTCCCTCCGTGCTAAAGCAAGCTAGGCCTGAGCATCTTCCAGGTCCTTCTCCAATTTTGTCCTAGCCCTTTCGTTATTTTCAAGTTTTGCTTTAGATCTGTGAGCTTCTATTTCAAGTGTTCGGATGACTTCCGAAAGGTTAACTATGTGTTTTTTCATCATCATATATTGCCTGGCAACATGGCGGATGTGTCCGACAACTTCGCTATCCCAGTTCTTGGGGACCGGTTCCAGGGCTGGAACAAATGTCATCCGGTCAAAGAATATGTCTGGGAATTGTTCCCGAAGCTTTTCCAACCTGCCTTGAATCTCAGAACCATGCATGTAATCCCGTGACCCTGGGGGAGCCAACTCTGGCTGACTAGAAAGAACAACATCACTTCTCTCCTTTTCAGACTCTTTGGACAAATCCTTGCCCCTATCTTTAGATTCGTGATGCCTCTTGGATGACCGGCTGTGAGAAGGAGCACTCTTTGGAGGAGTTAACTCTTTGGGAAGCTTCTTTCCCCCTGTAGGAACTGCTGGGAGACTGGAAGGTTTGGTGGAGGTCGATTTTGGGGGAGATCGAGGTTGCAAGGAACTCGGCCTATGAGAAGGACCGCGAGAAGGCTCAGTATCCGGGCGAAGGCTAGGTGTGCCCTCACGAAGAGAACGATACGAATAAGATTTCCTGCGGGACATCGTTCCTGTAAAAAAGAAAGAAGAGCATATTAAAACTTTGAATACCCACGATATAATAGTGCAGGGTCAGACAGTGTGTGTGATGTGTGCATCCCATATAATTCCCCCTAACAGACCCGGGCCTGGAGACAGGCTCATCTGATCAGTTTCTCGTCCCCTAGTTGAAGCGATCGCCTCTACGGAAGCAGAGAAGAAAGGCCCCTCTCCGAAGTCTTTTTCTGTATATACAATATCGGGTAGAGGGATTTTATTCAGCTCGTCAAATAACTGCTCTTCTGTCAAGTCATCGGGGGCAACGGTTTCAATTGGAGCAGAAATAGGAATTTCCTTGGACACGTCATCGCGGACCTCATCCCCTCTGTATATGTTCAGGTCCTCATCGTCTTGGATGACTATTGGAGAAGGGCTCTTGCGAAACTTAGTTGTTTCTGCCGCTTGCGAAGTTCCCTCTCCTTCCGTTGGGGGCACATACTTATAAGGTTTGCCGCCAGTGCCCAGTCCAAATCTTCTGTCTAGACGACGATGCTTGTGAAGATTGTCATCAGTAATGCATTTTTTGATCCTTAGAAAGTCGGATCTGCTGTGTGAAAGAATGGATAATCGATGGTTATATAACGGACCCTCCGTTTTCGGGAAGATATGATCTGTTTAAGACAAAGAAAAAGGCGGAAAAATGTTAATACTTAGACTCCTTGAGCAAGATGTTCGATTAGGAGATCGAAGTTTACTTGATTTGAGCCATCTTCGTGAGCATCCGGCCTGTTTTCTTATATAAAACCAATCAGATTTAGGGTCCCCTATATTGCTATACCCATCGTACAGAATCTTTCTGTTCGCCACTGATTCGAAGAAAGAAAAGTTTGGAGTTGCCGAAGAACGGTGCTTGAAAAGAAAGAAGAATACCAGATCTCTGAATTTAAGTTCGGCGTGCAGGATCTCCGCATATGCAACATATAGTGAGTATAGAGATGCGTAGGCGTTTGGATGAAGCTGCATCGGAGCAATGCCTAGTCGTCTTAAAGTTTCGGTGGCAATCGGGGGAAACGGAGGGATAGCTGCTAGTAGACACATTGTTCGACTAATCGCCATATACCATTCCGGTGCTAGGTGGGGTCTATCTTCGCTTCCAGGCGTCAAGACATCGTCCCAAGGAATGCCGTGTCTTAAGCAGATTCTTTTAAGTTTTATCTCGTCAAGCTTGGATGCTAAAGAATCAGAAAATTTATCTATCCCGAGTGCGCCTGGGATCTCGTCAGGAGCTCGCTCATCAGTCTCAGAATTGTTGCTGGATGGAGTACTTTCTGTCGGATCTGATTCTGTGGCTTCGTACTCAGATCCAGAATCTTCACCTCCCGGATTGACTGGAGGAATTTCAGGGTTGTACTGTTCAGGAATCTCAAATTCCGCTTCTGTCACGGATCTTGAAGAAGAATGATCATTCGACATTGCTGCTAGGACGAGAAAATATGAACAATAAGATTAACACTACCCGTCCCCCGTGTGTGCAAGTGCCGGTGTGTGTGCTTGTGTGTGCGCATTAAAAATAAAGCATGAAAGCAATCAAGGTTATCAGAAGCATTAGTCGTCATATGCAGTCAAATTATGAGGTCATTTAGTCCAGAAAGTCCAACGTCACGGCTCTAGCCTAACTGTTCAGAGTTTTATGGTGACAAGGCGTTGATTAAAGTCTGAAATTTCTTCGTATCGTCAGCTATGAGTCGGATCGCAAAGCAGAGGGATCACCCCTTTCGGATCGCATGGCAGAGGGATCGCCCCTTTCGGATCGCAGGGAGATGAATCGCCCCCCCCCCCATCGAATCGCCGAGCGAAGGGATCGCTCCTTCACGAACCGTTGCGACCCCCACGATACGTCCCTTGCTGCCACCATGATCTTTCGTCTCGCCACTCGCTTTCGTCTTCTCTTCTTGACCACGAACCGAACCGGCCTTCTTTCTTCTTCTTCTTCCTCCTTCGTTTTCCTCCTCTCCTTTCCATCTTCGAACTCCGAGCTCTACGTCAGTTAGCCATGGCGTTTTGATGATTTCGTCGGAAAAGCACGAATTTTCATCGTTTCTAGTCGAGAAAGTTCATGAAAGAGCG